>OY757223.1:0-1250000 GCA_963583965.1 Nomada ferruginata
ACCTAACCTAACCTAACCTAACCTAACCTAACCTAACCTAACCTAACCTAACCTAACCTAACCTAACCTAACCTAACCTAACCTAACCTAACCTAACCTAACCTAACCTAACCTAACCTAACCTAACCTAACCTAACCTAACCTAACCTAACCTAACCTAACCTAACCTAACCTAACCTAACCTAACCTAACCTAACCTAACCTAACCTAACCTAACCTAACCTAACCTAACCTAACCTAACCTAACCTAACCTAACCTAACCTAACCTAACCTAACCTAACCTAACCTAACCTAACCTAACCTAACCTAACCTAACCTAACCTAACCTAACCTAACCTAACCTAACCTAACCTAACCTAACCTAACCTAACCTAACCTAACCTAACCTAACCTAACCTAACCTAACCTAACCTAACCTAACCTAACCTAACCTAACCTAACCTAACCTAACCTAACCTAACCTAACCTAACCTAACCTAACCTAACCTAACCTAACCTGGGGAATTTTGAGTTTCCCAACCTAACCCAGGGACTCTTTTGAAAATCTGGGGAATTTTGAGTTTCCCAACCTAACCTGGGGAATTTTGAGTTTCCCAACCTAACCTGGGGAATTTTGAGTTTCCCAACCTAACCCAGGGACTCTTTTGAAAATCTGGGGAATTTTGAGTTTCCCAACCTAACCTGGGGAATTTTGAGTTTCCCAACCTAACCCAGGGACTCTTTTGAAAATCTGGGGAATTTTGAGTTTCCCAACCTAACCCAGGGACTCTTTTGAAAATCTGGGGAATTTTGAGTTTCCCAACCTAACCTGGGGAATTTTGAGTTTCCCAACCTAACCCAGGGACTCTTTTGAAAATCTGGGGAATTTTGAGTTTCCCAACCTAACCTGGGGAATTTTGAGTTTCCCAACCTAACCCAGGGACTCTTTTGAAAATCTGGGGAATTTTGAGTTTCCCAACCTAACCCAGGGACTCTTTTGAAAATCTGGGGAATTTTGAGTTTCCCAACCTAACCTGGGGAATTTTGAGTTTCCCAACCTAACCCAGGGACTCTTTTGAAAATCTGGGGGATTTTGAGTTTCCCAACCTAACCTGGGGAATTTTTAGTTTCCCAACCTAACCTGGGGAATTTTGAGTCTCCCAACCTAACCCAGGGACTCTTTTGAAAATCTGGGGAATTTTGAGTTTCCCAACCTAACCTAGGGAATTTTTGAAAATCTGGGGAAATTTGACCTTCCCAACCTAACTTAGGGAATTTTTGAAAATCTGGGGAATTTTGAGTTCCCCAACCTAACCTGGGGGTTTGAGATTCCCAACCTAACCTAAGGAATTTTTGAAAATCTCGGGAATTTTGAGTTTCCCAACCTAACCTAGGGAATTCTTGAAAATCTGGGGGATTTTGAGTTTCCCAACCTGAACTAGGGGATTTTGAGTTTCCCAGCCTAACCTGGGGAATTTTTAGTTCCCCCAACCTAGCCTAGGGAGTTTTTAAAATCTGGGGAATTTTGAGTTTCCCTACATAACATAGGGAAATTTTGAAAATCTGGCGATTTTGAGTTTCCCAACCTAACGTAGGAAATTTTTGAAAATCTGGGGAATTTTTAGTTTCCCAACCTAACCTAGGGAATTTTTGAAAATCTGGGGAATTTTTAGTTTCCCGACCTAACCTAGGGAATTTTTGAAAATCTGGGGAATTTGGGGTTTCGCAACCTAACCTAGGGAATTTTGAAACTCTGGGGTATTTTGAGTTTCCCAACCTAACCTAGGAAATTTGTGAAAATCTGGGGGAATTTCGAGGTTCCCAACCTAGCCTGGGGAATTTTGAGTTTCCCTACCTAGCCTGGGGAATTTCGAGTTCCTGGGGAATTTTGAGCCTCCCAGCCTAACCTGTGAAATTTTCGAAAATCTGGGGAATTTTGAGTTTCCCAACCTAACCGGGGGAATTTTAAGTTTCCCAACCTAGCCTAGTCAATTTATGAAAATCTGGGGAATTTTGAGTTCCCCAACCTAACCTGGGGAATTTTGAATTTCCCAACCATACCCAGGGAGTTTTCGAAAATCTGGGGAATTTTGAGTTTCCCAACCTAACCTGGGGAATTTTTTAGGTACTGGGGAATTTTGAGTTTCCCAACCTTGCCTAGGGAATTTTGAAAATCTGGGGAATTTCGAGTTTCCCAACCTTGCCTAGGGAATTTTGAAAATCTGGGGAATTTCGATTTTCCCAGCCTAACCTGGGGAGTTTTCCGTTTTCTGGGGAATTTTCAGTTTCCCAACCTAACCTGGGGTATTTTTAGTTTCCCAACCTAACCAGGGCTTTTGAGTTTTCTGGGGAATTTTGAGTTTCCCAACCTAACCTGGGAGATTTAACGTTTTCTTTTTCGCGACACTTCTTGAAAGACCGCGTGGCATTTAACGCAACTCTAATTCGACACGTTCTCAAGTTTTTCGCAACTCTAAAGCAACGCGATATTTGGGAGGGCTGCATCGTTGGGCCGGAATGTGCGTCGGCCAAGTACAAATAAAAATTCTACAAATGAAAATGCAAGCACAGTGACAAAGTAGTAACAAAGAATGATTCCCCATTCTTAAAAAGAATGGGGAGCCATTAGTAGTTGCCCTCTTGAGTGACAGTTTGTCGGGCCTCTTCGGCATATAGCCTCTTCTTTTCGTCGGACCCAAGGTCCAGCTGAAACTTAGACTAGGCTCGAGGCTCTAATCGAAAACCAAAGAAAAACTTATAAATGTGAAATAAAGAGTTAAAATCGCGGAACTAAATGGAACACACGTGGCCGAATCACGATCAAATAAAATCGTAAAATTGTGATTACAGAAATTCGCAAAGATTACGATTAAAATTGTAATCGTTCTTCGTTCACGCGTACAGCCTCGAGCATAATGTAACACGTTTCGTTTCGGAGCCTGAAACGCGACCACGACCGCGAAGGATTCGAAAAATCGATAGGCAAAGCCAGAGGCGAACGCATTTTCGTTCGCGCCACAGCTTCACCGTCGGCTTTTCAAATCAGATTTCCTGAAACAGGTTGAACACGCGAACGCGTGCCTACCCGATCAGAGACTGTGTCAACCTGCCCGGCCCTACCTACTTATGTCTATCAATCACACCAGAAAGTATGCTACCTATCCTACCTGGACCTATATTTAAAAAATAGCAAACAGGCACACCAACACACGACACACCACGGTTCTCGGTCAAACACTTGGGCGCAAAAGCCTACACTAGGGAGGCGACTGTCACTCAAGAGGGCAACTACTAATGGCTCCCCATTCTTTTTAAGAATGGGGAATCATTCTTTGTTACTACTTTGTCACTGTGCTTGCATTTTCATTTGTAGAATTTTTATTTGTAAAACGCAAGATTGCTTTAAAAGTTGATTGCCTTGATTTCGAAAACGAACCGTCCGCGTATTGTCTTCTTGTACATTCAGGTTTAATTAACATTTTGTACGGAAACAATGAACGTATCGATATCTTTAAACGCTAAAGACTAACATGGATATCGAATAATAAAATTATTCGATAGTTCCAACAAATTGACAAGGTAAGTAAATGCCTTTACTTTATATGTATATAATCAAAGTAGTAAAAAAGAGGAACGACTATACTCTTACTAACAATTTATTATAACTGTGCAGTAATTGCAATTGACAAATAAACCAAGTCGAATGGTATTCGACTTCTCCACTACAAACTAATGCACGTAGAATACTGGACGTTACTTTATGATATATTCATACAATAATTAATAATTATTTAAATATCGTTTCATAGGTATTCAATCAAATACTCTATTATAAAAAGATATATAGTGATATATTTTATACTAAATATGATCTGTTTTAAAATTATCAAGCTATTCAAAAACGCGTTGTACAAGAAGACCTATCCTCGTATAATATAAAACAGTAAAAAAGTTACTACTCATGAGTATATTTCCATATACCCATGGTCACAGTGCTTGCCAGAACAATCTACGTAATTACAACCAGTCACTCGTGTCGGTTCGGACCTTTCGTCCTGCGACATGATTGAGTGACCAGAGGAACTTTAAAGCATGCCACTCACCGGTTGCAGACTCGCCACGTGTGCGGTCAAGCTCGTCGCCATCGAAGCCATGGAAGCTGCTGAAACATTCAAAAAGAGCAAACAACATTAAAATCCATGTATTTTCAGTACTTTTCGAGTGTGTTAATTATCAAAGATTATTGCGATACAAGATTAAAGAAATACAGAGATACTTACTCTTCGAGTTGATGGATGAAAGCCCGAACTCGCCGAACAGGACACTGACTCTAATGGAACATTTATGATTGACAAACAAAGTGATTCTAATTTCGCGAGAGTATTTCGGAGCAAACACTGACTCTAATTTCGCGTATCTTTACTACTATTTATATTTAATTATAATTATTAAGAGCGGTTGCGCTCAAAAAATAATAACAAGAACTTTAACGGAACCAGCACTGACTCTACCAACCGCATTGCGCGCGATCATCAAAATTTGCTGAAAGATAATCTGTACAAGTTAGTAAATGAGGGGAGGAGGTAAAAAAACTAAAGCAATACACGTGTGATTTTATTTGTCTCTTTCTTATTTCTGTATGTCTGTTGAGGAATTACTGCTTTTGTTTTTTAATAAAGTACTACTGTATTATTAATTGTCTATTCAAGATATATTATTAGAGATTAATATAAATGATTTATGAAAAGCGTACTGTGACTGTTCTATGTGAGAGTTTTAAAAGTGATCATGACCCTAGTAAGTAAGCAATATCGCGCATTTATAAATTCTCGTAGCTGCTTGTAGAAATCAAGACTCGAAACTATTTATCATGCTTTATGGGCATGGCAAGAAATACGTAAGTACGCGGGCAATTCTGCATCGAAAATTCAATTTGACCGTACTTGTGCCAAGTCACAGAGATAATAAAAGTGTCAACAAGAACACTAGTGAAGCTATAAAAGAAATCGCGACCGATATGCAGCGAAACATGAACGTCGTTCAAGTTTTCGTTTAGAATTAATGAAATTTACTGACTCTAGTCTCAATCGCGAATGATATATTGTAAATTCTATTTGATATGTTTTCATTATTTAATGAACATGGATATACGAATAGGGAGAAGTAAGTATTGAAATCTGTTTACAATAATGAAAGTGTTCAATAACTTTCAACACCGCATTGAATCCGAGTAATCGTTAATAAAATATAATAATGATTCGAAAAACCGTTCAAACTAATGAATTAGTTAATCCGATATTTTAATAAACGACTAGTTACCGCGTATCAAAGAATCGATGGTACCGGATGACCGGTCAAGCGTCCAGCAAAAGAGACTCGATAAAGACTTTAATGTACATCCGCGATAGTGAAACAATTGTTAAATAAACGCGTATTAATTAATAGAAGCTAATAGACAAGCGTATGCGGTGGTAAACTAAAAGTGGAAATGTGATTGAATTGTAGGGTGATGTACATCGCTAACCTTCGACAACATAGACGACCCTTACGCTGCGACGCTTGAACTGATAATGACGCCGCGTCGCGTCACGTCCCGAACCTCCCCACTCCGCGCCGTCGCGTCGGTAGCGCTCGCTCGTGCTCGGTCCTATTCGCAATTTCCGAAAATCTTTCAAGGTTTCCGACCGCGGCCGTGCGGTCTACTATCCTTGGGTCACCTATTCGACTTCTACTGTTTCTGACCAACCTTTAGCTGGACCTACGACCCTTGGGCCATACCTTTTTTTTTCTTTTTTTTTGTGACCCTCATAACTCCCTTGGCAGTCTCCCACCCCCGTAACCGTGATTCCGATTCTATGGACGATCACCGAGACAAGCCAAGCATCGAGCATTATACACCCGGGACAGGCCATCACCCTACGTACAGTCCAGGTACTACGTAGTCCGGAGCCTGGTTCAGGACCCTGCTGAGTAAGAATACCCAGCACACCCACCCCAATCTTGATTCTACCAATACCTCAACAAGGATATACATTCACACACGACCCAAAAGCCACCCCTGTCCTAAGGACAGTCGAGCATCTGACATTCGGAGTGAGGACTCCCGCTCGCATTACTATATATGCGGACCCCTGGTTGGCGCAGGCAGACGAGCATAGCTCCTGTCTGTTGCTGACACCCACCTGGAATGCGGGGTACACCACAGCCGGGATCGCTGCACCACCCTTTGCCATGAAGGGAGAAGGGCTACACGTGCCATTCCGGCGTCCTACTAAGTTCCGCGCAGGAAATATCCGACGTAGTTCCCCAGAGTCTAGACCGAATACAAACAAAGCAGACCAGCGTGGTATTAAGGGTACACACGCCAGTGTAGCTTAAACATGCACGCTCTCATTTGTTGACATTTGCAATCACCAGCTAAAGGGGCAGTGTTACATTTTCGCTCATGCCTCATGCACTCCTACTGTATTTAAATCCTCAGTCAGTCCTACAATCTTACATATCTTAACCTAACCGCCCCATGCAGCACAGCGGGCTTCACTCATACTTGCATACACTATGGCAGACAGTATCTCTGTTCCCGAAAGGCTTGCCAAGTAGGCACAGCTGATCGTTGTCATTCTCCCTAGCAACACTCGCGCACAGGATCCGCGCGAAACCATCACTAAACCGCACTGGTCATCACCAGGACAAGCACTATGCACAGGATCTAGTCCCGTGGCAGCCGGCCGCGGGCCCGGCCGCCCCGATGCGGACAGCGAATGCCACTACTCTCGCGGTACCTTTCGACATGTTCCTTGGCGGACATGATAACCGATACATACGCACAGAAAGTCCTCCAGTTGCTGTAGCTATACCCGGCACCCATGACCAATGCCGAGGGGCACAAGTCCACCGTTTCCCTCGGGAGGTTGGTGGACCGCACGGGCGCCCATGCAGGGCACACAAACAGTGTGTGGTGCGGGTCGTCCTCGCACGCGCCACACATCCAACACTCCGGAGTGGGTTCCCTGCCTATCCTGTGCAGGTATGACCCGAAGCACCCATGGCCAGTTAAGGCCTGGGTCACATGGAAGTCAGACCACCACGACGTCCCCTAAGCCACGCCGCCAGGTCAGGGATGAGCGTGTGTGTCCATCTTCCCTTCGTCGACACGTCCCATCCAGCCTGCCATATAGCGACGAAGATCGCCTCCAAGTCGTCCAGGCAAAGGTCTCTGGCCCCACAGGTTCTCATAACCGCACTTGAAACAACACTGTCCTTATTCAGGTAGGCTCTGAGTTCACCGCAATTGTCACTACCCGTAAGTAGGTATCTCATATACCTTTTTTTGACCTCGAGCACTGCAGGGAGTGTCGAGGTTAGAACGTCCAGGGCGTCCGCCGACACTGTTCTATACGCGGCAGCAGTTCTCAATGTTGTACTTCGTTGGGCAGCGGTGACCTCTCTTGCCGCCCATCCGCGGTCCATCACACTCGCGAATACAGGCGCAGCGTACAGCAGGGCTGATCTTGGGGTGTTCATGATCAGCCTGCGCACGGCCCCCTCAGTCTTCCCAGACCTTTTCATGAGACCTCCGAGAGCTCCAGCCATCCGGAGGGATCTCCTGGTTGCCCGCCCTATGTGCGTCCTAAAAGTGAGGGCCCTGTCGATCGTAACCCCCAGATATTTGACCGCATCCTTGAGCTTGACCATCCTGCTTCCCAATGGAATTTCTGTCGGGCACATCCTTCTTTTTGCGCCGGCCAGCAGCATGGCCTCGGCCTTATCGTGGGCCAGCTCCATCCCCTTGGAGGCAAGCCAAGTCTCCACTTCATGGTAGGCTGACCGCGCTCTACCAGCCATTAAATCATTGGACCTCGCCGAAACAAGTGTGGCGAGGTCATCCGCAAACGCCAGAAAACGAACCGTGTCGCTGTCATGTCTCCTGATAATTTCATCGTAGACAACGTTCCACAGGAAAGGCGCAATAACCGATCCCTGCGGAACGCCAGCGTACACAGGGTAGCTCACTGTGGCCCCCGGGCCCTCGCGAACCAGAGTGCGGTCGCTGAGGTAGGAGGCCACCATCTCCACCAAGTACTTCGGCAGGCCCTTATCCATTAGCGCCGCCAGGATGTCATCCCATCGAACTGCATTGAATGCGTTCTTTACGTCAAGCAGAACGATGACCGCAATCTTGCCCCCAGTGCGGGCCTTTCGTGCAAAATCGCGCACGGCCATGAGGGCATCCACTGTTGACCTCCTTGCTCTGAAACCATACTGCCTCTGGGCAAATCCGCCAGCCTTCTCCCATTCCGTGGTGATTCTGGCCCTGATCGTGTGCTCTAGCACTTTTGCTGCATTAGGTATAAGGCTGATAGGCCTGTACCTCTGTCTATCCTCCGCGTCTGGTTCCCCTTTCGGCAGGAGAACCAGCTTCTGTATTTTCCAGATTTTTGGGAAGACCCCATTCTCCCAACACGCCTGGTAGATCCCCAGGACCAAATCAGGGCACAGCTTGTACAGTTTCGCCACAACACCCAGGGGCATTTGGCCCAGGCCAGGCGCCTTCTTACCACTCATGCGCTTCAGCGCATTTGCTATCTCGTCCCTGGATAAAGGCGGGCACTCCGACGGCTCGAGGAGTCGGATACGTTCCCTTATACCAGGGTCACCTGGAAGTCGCTGTGTCACGAATAGCTCAGTTACCGCTCTGTCTGCTATGGCGTCCGGTATCTCCGTGGCTCCGTTGTGTCCCTTCAATTTTCTCATTATTGCCTTGTACGGCTTTCCCCAGGGGCCTTCATTGAGAGTGACACAGAAGTCTTCCCATGCTCTCCTTTTGGCCCTCCTGACAGCCTGCCTAAAGATTTTCTTTTTATGGGCGTATACAGCTCTCAGCACACCGAGCTCCATACGCGTGGCACCCGACGCCCCGTGCCTCCGGTTCAGCGCACAACGGACCTCGGCCAAGTCGTCTCGTCCGGTCGTCCGCTCGGGGTTCCACCAGTAGCCTTGGGCCATACCTACTGGACTTCTACTGTCTCTGGCCAACTTTTAGCTGGACCTACGACCTTTGGACCATACCTGTCGGACTTGTACGGTTTCTGGCCAACTTTTAGCTGGACTTACGACCCTTGGACCATACCTACTGGACTTCTACTGCCTCTGACCAACTTCAGGCTGGACCTACGACCCTTGGACCATACCCGGCCCTACCCACTGGACTTCTGCGGGTTGTGGGCAACTTTTGGCTAAACCTACGATCTTATGGCCCTACCTGCTAGACTTCTGCGGGTTCTGGCCTACTTTTGGCTAAACTGCCTACAGCTTGCCTCCCGCGGACAGGTTGGCCATTTCGCCTTTCTAGCTTGCCGCCTGCGGTCAGGTTGGCTATTTCGCCTTTCTGCTCTGCCGCCTGACCTGGCCGCTCTGCACAGCCGGCAGAGCAGAAAGGCGAAATACCCAACCGGACCACAGCCGGCAGAGCAGAAAGGCGAAACACCCAACCTGACCACGGCCAGCAAAAGAGAAAAGCGAAAAGCGAAAAACCCAACCTGACCAGAACCAACGCAAATCAAAGCTAGAAAAAACGTAAAAAAACGCACAGAAACAAAAACTCAACTAAAGAAAAGAAAAAAACAGAAAGAAAAAATTACACAAAGAAAACCACAGAAATGTAAAAAGAACGAACAAGAAAAAAAAACCAAAAGAAATCAGCCAGTGTGCACCCGCGCAACAACAAGGTGTACCCTTGTAACCCCTGCGTAGTCACGGCATGAGCTCGGATTCAGGCAAACAATATCCACCGATCTTTACCTAATCCCCCCTTCGTACCCCCATAACCAATTTCTTATTCGCATAACATTTATTAGTCGCCGTTTACCATCCACGGTTAAGTTTCATATCTCTCTATCCCTATCTTACCCACATACGAACCTAACCCTCCATACCAAACTGACCAACCGACGACACTCACGAGATACATGAATAGACCAATAGCCCAATGTGAAAATGTGCAATTGCAAACTGACAATATATCAGCAACATGGTAAACGTCAGTGTGCTCATTAGAGATGTGGGCTATGCAATACTTGGACGGGTACATTGCTCTGCGAATATTTATACTTCAAGAGAGAAAAAAAGAGGTTTCTGATGCTTCCAAAATGAAAAGTGCCTATTTTTTATATTACGATAAAGCCTACAAACGTTTACCATCATAATGCAAGCCGCATATTGTATTATACTGCATTACTATGGAACTAAAACGAAAGAAAGGCATTTAAAATGTCTTGCTCCATGTTAATACAATAATAATCATAGCTACTTAGTCGCCGGTCTCTTGTCCACCTAGCTGGAAGTCATATTACGGTCATTATGTACAACTGACAGGAGAAACAAAGTAAGAAAATGCATGGAGGAAACAGAGACAGATGTGTAAGGTAATTCGTAAGACTGCAAAGAGTTGTATGTGAAGAGTTCAGTTACGACAATTTGTCCAATAAAGAAAAATTCTAATTTATTAATTAATAATTAAAAATAGTAAATTTCATTAAATTTCGATTGACGTCGCGCCGAGACGCGTGTTCGCGTTTTTCACCCGATTCGTCTTTTATGCTGTGATCGGAAGAGGAGGTCTCTACCCGTGATCCGGGAATGTTCCGCACGGTTAAAGGTAAATTGAAAGGGCGCCACCCGTACCAACACGGAGCCCAAACAACGTTTCGCGCCCTCGCGAATTCAATTTCAGATTAACGAAGCCGTATCGCGCACCTAGTCGCTTTCATAGCCCCTTCGATGCCACAGTTATTACATTAACGCGCGTGTCGCGCCAACATTGCAGCCTTCGCCGGTTCGAAATACGCGCACGATAAGTGAAAAATTCTTTGCGAATACTCGTCCTCGGTCGGTCGATACATAGATGAACTCGCGTAAGAGAATGCCGCGCGCCGCGGTGAATGGATCCGGGCGCTGCGCCGTTATGAGGTAGCCTTGCTAAGTAGTATGGGTCGACGAATGGTGAAGCATACGGAATTTCTGTACTTTCGTGTAGACGTGTACATTTTTCCTACGATTCGTTGCAAGTTCGATGAAATAGAAAGAAGGAACAATGTAAACGTCCATCTCTCTCCGTGAAATGGGCATTGCGCAAACGTTTCGCGAGGCCAAAGTCCATGAATATGCAAGCAGCTGCAGCTAGCGAAGCTGTTGATTCTAGAATTCGAGACGAGTATACCTGTACCTGATGTACCTGATGTACCTGTCGGCCGCATGTGTTTTCGTATAAATATCCTCACCGGCCGGAGAAACCAGTCTTGATGATTTTGTGGGAAAAATTCATTTGAACTCTCAAAGATGTTGAAGTCTGGGGAGATTTCGAACCTATGCTGCATTGGAAAGTTGGAATAGCCGGGTAAAAGAAAAGTTGTGCGTAATCGAATGGCTAGGTGATGATTGATTCGCGTAAATCGCCAGTCGATAGTGCGATTTGGTAAGTTGACAGGTCGGACGATTGTCAACACCATCTGTAATAATCGTCACTAGAAGCAACGATGAGCCCCTCTCGTTAATATGGTAGCCAGGGCAGAGAGAAATGTAATAGTGTTATAAAACGAGCTGATTCAGCGAATTTTCAACTTCCTTGTGATAAAAATGAAAAGTGGAAAGGAGCAAGACGGTTGGGGGTCAAAGGGGCTAGGGGGTGTGGTGATAAAAGGGACAAGGGAAAGGCAGGGGTAGGAGGAAAAGGAAAAAGCGAACGGTATGGTAGAGTCGCGAATTAAGGGTCGGTGGCGAGAGCAGCGTGTGCGCACATGCTGAAGTGAGAGGGATAGGCGGTCGAGCAATCCCCTCTACAGTAGCTTCCACCCCGATCTCACACGAACGCGCGAGCCTCGGGATTTGAGGCAGTGTGGAAACTCGAGCAGACAGCCAGTCGCTCGCCGTTCGTTCAACAACGTGGCTTGGGGGTGTTGCCGCGGCCGATCCACATTTCGCGTTCGTGGAAAAAGCGTCTACGATTTTATCCCTCGTTGTTCGATCTTGGCGAACGTGGTACACCTTGTTCCCTCGGGCACACTGATAGAAGACGACTATATATGCGCTTCGATTGCCATCCCTGATCGAGGGTCGTGGAATCCACAGGTATCCCAGCGTTCTTCTCCTTCGCCATGATCCACTACTACCAACCACCTCGGTCGATGTATCAACAGTTTTCGCCGTAATCCTTACAGTTCGTCCAGTGAACGTGGTAATCGTGGAAGAACTGATGATTCTGCGTCTCGTGTGATGGTCGAGTGTGTTCTTTCACCGAGTTTGTTCGAGTTTGTTCTTTCACCTTAATTGATTGGCTGGAACGAAGGAAGGGAAAAGAGAAGGGAAAAGTATCACGATGATTGAAAAGAATGTAAGTTTCGTTAAAATGTCAATAGGAGCGAGGAGCTTGACCGCAGGTGGAAAACAGTGTTCTGTAATTACCGTATCTTGTGCACGGTCGAATGGAGAACGCGTCGGACGTTCGCGGATCCCGTTCCTATTTCCTGTGCAGAAGTTTAACGTTAATTGGCCGGTCGAAGATCGACTGGTCTAAATTTAATAAACACCACTGGGTGCTGCCCAATGCACATGATGTCCGACGTTGTCGTTTACATAATCTGATCGGCGAGTTGGTTTCGTCGATGGACAGTGAGCAAGAAAGAAGAACGTTCTGGAGAGAACGAAAAGGATGTTTGTGTCGAACGATTTCGCGGAACGTGTACTAAACCGCGACGAACACAATGCCTCCGCTTGAGATTGAATACAAAGGCCAGAGAGGTTTGCGATCAGGTTGCAAAATATTGAATCGATCTACCAGGCGGGAGTAGGTGAATGGCGAGGCTTAGGGCGACTTTCGTGTATTTAACTGGTTTGCCCACGGTGCCGAGGATCATACACCTGATACACGCAGAGACAGCGTAGCTGACTCGATACGTGGATTTCCCACGGAATATGGTGGAAGGCCGCAAACGAACAGTAGCACTTGGAGATGAAAGCGTGGCAGCGCGAACAAATTTTCTTACGGACCAACGTTGCCTCCAGATCGAGCTTTAAATTCCTGACAACGTCACGCCGCGATGCGCTTCCCCGCCACATCTACAAGAAACAATACCGTGATTGGCGATGGCAACTCGTCGATAGATAGATAGATATTAAAGGAAGACGGACAGTTGTCGTGCACTTAAACGCGTCCGAGATCAATGGTGAGTAACGATTAAACGGTTAATTACTACTGGATTGCGTGCTATTCTGTATTTAACGTTCTCTTGACCGTGAAATGCCTGAGCGTGTCAAGGGTGCAGCCACGCACGATTTGAATTGCTAAGTGGACCTTAATCGTTATTAATTTAAAAGCGATATGACAGGAAACGAAGGAACGATACTTGCCCTCGACTAAACTAAAGCAGGAGAATTAAAGGGGATATACATATGTGACGACCGCGATTAGGAGAACATGTACATATGTATGTATTTATATCGGCGGATACATACAAAGTGCACAACATTCTTTTATTCCCCTCGATTTATCCAAGGCATGTATGAAACACATGTTGGTGGGAATGTTAGAGACATTCAACATGCGCTATCAAATCGTTTTCGATAGTTTCACATGGGAAAATTATAATAGAATAGACGGCGCGACACATATTCGGAATGCTTCAGAAATTTTCCGAGGAGATCCAGGGTGTTAAACTTGCTTAACGATGAACTCGTCACGATACTCCCATCCCCTCTAATTCCTTCGATGCCAACACTGTTCGATTTCAATTAGAGAAATAATGTGGGATAGCGCGCGCATTAGGTAGCAAATAAATATAATCTCTCGGGTGATGAATGGTTTTCGTTAATACTAGTTAATACTAGTTAATACTAGTTTCAGAATTGCACGAGAGGCAGGCTAACAATAAGTTGCAGGAATATTCACTGTCGAATTTCGTATGGCCGTTCTTATTACGAGCTATTCCACTGTCGGACGTAATTCGCACACCTACTACTTTGCAGTATGGAGATTTTGTCATACCCCGACAATGTGGCACGCCCACATATGTAGATGTTTCTGGCTTATAGAATAGTATCAGTTCACCCTTGCCGTTGAACCTTTAATTTAAACATTTTATTCACATAGAATGTAAAATAGTACGCTGTACCTGTTGCACTCGTAGCTTCCATATGTTCCCAATGATTTGTACTGCGATACTTGTACTTCCATATGTTCCCCTTAAGAATATACGAGCTTTTAGGCATTCCTTTTCTATGGAATTTCTTCTAAATTGTAGCCAAATGATTGGCCGAAATGGTTTCACGAATGAATGTAAGTCACGGTTGTCCAGAACATCAAAGTACAAGACCGTCTTTTTTCCTGCTGATATCTGCAACTTGTTGTGCTCTTTCTCTCGTGGCTGCAGGCACGCTGCAAGAATGCAGACATTTCCTATTTTCTATCAATGAGAAGAATGAAATACATTGCTTCTCACCCGTCTATCATGGTTATCATTTACGCGACATTATCTTAAAATAGTTAAAATGCAAAATCTTTCGGGGTAGGTATATACCATGGCCGGCCTTGAACGAGGTTTGAGCTTCTCATCGTACCCACAACCCTCTCAAATTGCTCTTCTGATATCCAAGAGATGCCAAGAGATGCGCTTTTCTTTTACCGTTTGACACATATTATGACACGACCAGATTCTATAGAGTGCACATATTTCACAGCTAGCGATACTATGTAGTTCTCTCGAGCAATCAGTGTGACTCGTAATAACGAGTTTCTAATAGAAAATGTACAGTTCGTAGGATAATGATCCGCGGTACAGTTGAATTGGCTTGCTAAGTGTATGTAGAACAGGAAAACGGTGCGTCCTAAGGGATAAGGAGATGATATCTCCGAGTCCCTCGAGATGCTCCGTTCAAGCGTCTCGAAATCTCTGCTACTTCCCTCTTTTTTTAACGTCTACGCCGGAATGCCAAGAGAAACACTGTAATACCTGTCCATCTGTCAATCCGCCCCTTCTGTGTGCGTGGCTTTGATCCCCTTTGCTCCGTCAAGAGAAAAGATTTTCTGCAAAGGCTAAGTCAAGCCACTGACATGAGAAGAGTCGTGAGGGTTTTTTTTAATTCTAAGTCTGCCCCGCGACGTTCGTTTCGAATGGATGAATGCTATCGTGATTCATTGCTCGGTTGTTCTTGTTTTAAGAGGAAGGAGATGAGGCAGAGTGTACGTGTGTGTTCGTGGAGGTGAGGGAGGTGAGCGGGACGAGAGAGAAAGACAGAGATTTTGTGAGGTCCGTGTTATTCGATTCTATTACATGTAACAATGAAAATGTAGTAATATGAGTTTTTATTAGTCGCATTACCATGATATATAATCAGGAGCATTTATCTATATTTAAGATTGCTTGAAATCCTACAGCTGTGATAATGATAATACAATTAAGTTACATGCCCGCTGTTCAATCGAGCTTGATGAAATTAAATTACCTGCCGTGCAATTCCTGTGCATTCCTGTACAGTGTTGGCTTTAGTTTTATTTTCCATCGCGTACTGATCGCGAGGGTTTGGAAAGAAGTAACACTAATCTCGGCCCCCTTTCCCGTTACAGAGATTCTTGACGACGGATTTCAATGAAACGCGTCCAAGTGAAGGGCGGTCTAGTGATGAGTGGATGGGATCGTTGAGCCGTAGCATCTCGTTTCTTGGTTGCGCGAAAGGTCAAGGAATTTTATCGCATGGCAAACTCTGTGCATCACCGATAAGGGGATCGAAACGCTTAAACGTGGACTTAGTTAACGGGCAGAAAAATGGCGGACTATATCGACCGAACGGGGCATCAGGCAATACACTTCCGGATCTCGTGATCGACGTTGAATTCCTCGATTCAAGTGCAAAGAAGTCGGAAATGGGGACGACGGGGAATGATGAGTCTCCGATCAGATCCACCGTAGGGAATGTACCGTTGGACCCAGCACAACGATCGGCCGATTTGTTCACCGTTAACGGTGCCAAAGATATCGTGGCCGTTCTCAACGAAGAGATTGTATTGGGCGACGTACTTTCGAGAAACGAGCAAGATACCTCGACCAGTGGTATTGAGTTAGGTTGGTTCAATGATTCAACAACAATCGGCCCGACGCTCTCTGGATCACTGTTCGGCGCGTCATCGTCAACATTTCCATCGGTGTCGCAATCGTCATCGCCAACACTAGCGCCATCGATATCGGCGACCTCGACCGTTTCTGACAATTACACCAGCATATCGGATCTGTTCGTTTTCGAAGATCTAAACGATTACATTAATCAGCTGAACTACAGCGCTTTCGTTAATCTAACGGCCTACTACGATGGAGGGGCCAACTTGAACTTGAACGGAAGCGCGAACTGCACCACAGGTGGGGTGGGTGTCAGGCCAGGAGAGTGCGGACCGACCGCCGATGTCGACGAGAAGACAGACGCCAACAGCTGGTGGGCTCTGATCCTTGTGATCGTGCCTTGCTTAACTCTGTTCGGCAATGTATTGGTCATTCTGGCGGTGGTCCGTGAGAGAGCCCTGCAGACTGTCACCAACTACTTCATTGTGAGTTTGGCTGTCGCAGACCTGCTGGTCGCTGTGCTCGTCATGCCATTTGCTGTGTACGTTCTGGTAAGTCCGCAATCACCTTCTGATTCTGTCAAATAAGTTGTGAAACGTTGTTATTATTACGTATACGCATCTTCTCGGCACGGGACCCAATGGCTGTTGAGGGCAGATTAAGGGCACTTAGGAAAATGCACGAACCGCTTCGTATATGGTCGTACTATTCGTCAGCATTAGCAAGAAAACATTAGAGATTAACAAGCTAATCGCGAATATAATTATTCTCAGGAGATTCTAAGGTACGAGGGCCGATTGACTCTCTCCTGATTCGAAAACGTTAGGTTTCATTACTGAATTATCCACTAGGGAATGGCGAATAATCCGATAACGCTGAGACTATCCTGGCCAAAAGTAGGTTGCGCGTTCGAACGGATTCCATTTTCTGCGTACAATTCCGAATGGTTTACCGTTGTACGAACGAGCATTTTTTCTTCACGTAAGTTGTAGGGGAACATTGATTACGTATTAGAATTTCCTTCAATCAGCCTTGTAGTTGTTTCGCCGTGAAATTGACCAATACGCTACTACGCTGGCCAGAGCACGTTCAAACCCCTATCGAGATGATAAAACCGAGGCGTCCCGAGCTGGATATTAATGCCGTGCGGCGTACTAAAATCCCTCGCCGACCGTTTAAACGATCGTTCGCGAGTTTCACGGTAAACGGTTTAGCGACGCGGGTGTGTGCCTATAATGCGTCGCCACGATAATGTCGTGACGCGAACGTTGTGCTACGATCGAAGCACTTTAGTCGGTTACCGGCGTGAACCTACGTTCCGGAGTTTCCACCTTTGCAAAATCTTGTGCCTGATTCATGGTATGTCGGAATGTCTCTGGGCATTCGTTGAATGCATTCATTTAGTCTGTTATGTTTGTGGCACCGAAGCAAAGTTCCATTTCGCAATAACGTTACGGTGTCAGGCGATATTTATCAGCCAAGCCATTGTCACAGTTTCCTTCAGTCGTATCACCGTTACTACAACGTGGAGTCAGCGTGCCCGTAAATCTCTTGGCGGATTTCTGCAGGTTGACATTCGTGCATGTACTTGTAACTGTCGCTGAGCTTTCGCGAGCCCTGATATAGAATTAACCAATTTGGTATACAGTATACGGCATTCCCGTGCATTTGCTTTTTCCACTTTGTGCGTCACTGATCGTGCGATGTTATCGGCATACCACTGATTTATAAGATGGAAAGACGTCTTCATGCTTCTCCACCATTTGTCGATGAATGAGCGGTGCGGGCTGGAGAGGGGTGTGTAGGACGGGGGTCTATGGTGAGAGAGACGAAATGGCGTGAGGAAGAGGAAGCGAGTTGGCGCATGGGAAAGAGGGAGCAAGAAGACGGGAGAAGTTCACGGTGGATCGATTGGGAAGGCCACTTTTGCAGTCCCCTCTCGTTCCGCCTGTCATTTCCTTTCACCGACAACGTATTCGTGTTCGTTCCTCTTTCGTCAGAGTTAATAATGCCGGTGATCTTTGATATGCCATACAGGTATATGTGTACATATACGCGTGCCTAATCGGTGTTCCGATCGAGACAGGATCTGTCGCAAGTTATTGCAGTTTTAGCGAATGGTTAGCCTGAGGTGTGGAAATTTCAATTGATAAGGGTTATTCGGTGGGCACGATAGTGGCCAATAGGGGTAAGGGGTTAGGCGACCAAAGTAAGATTCCATTGAGTGGGTGCTGGCGTGACCGCGAGCAATTTCAACTTGTTTTCCTCCGCGTACCTTCCTAATCACTCGGGTCGAAGGTAGCCTCGTCACTCGCACTCGTCCCGTTCTACGGGGTGGAATAACACGGTAAATCGCTAGCCGGGACATAGCCGGGACAAGGTCTATGTTAATAACGCAGATCACTTGATCGCGTGCATGCTTATTAACTTATTACTCACAATCAGTTAGTCGATCCAAGCAAGTTTCCATTCAAACTAAGTACACACAGGCTAAACCATTCCCCATCCCGTTAAGTTGAATATCAATGTTCGTGCCGAAGGAACCAGCTATTTTTCTTCTGAAAATAGCACATAATCGTACGCGAGACCACGGAACGCTTGGCCTTGTCTAAACAGAAATTATCTTCTGGTCAGAATTCTCCCGCATCTATTTTATAGTAAGTACGTTTAATTTGTATCTTCGGAGGTAGCAGAAGAGGTAGAGGTAGCCGACATCCGATATACCTTCTCGCACATAGGCCATTCATAATTTCCATCTGCCTTTATTCCACTTCTCCATCTACATAGGTACAAAGGTTTCCGTTACCAGCTTGTATCGCGATTCTGCGCGAACAAGCCGCTTGTGCGATACGCGAGCGCATATCAGCGGTATACAAACTTGGTCACACTGTGTGCGCCGTAATACAGCTTATTGCGCCTTCCATGAGATTGTTTGTTCGAGCGTTATACACTTGGATCGATTAAATGTAGTTGCGACAGCGACGCCAGGTCCAAAGCAGTTTCCGTCCAGATTTCAATGCAAATCGTATACTGTAACCATTAATTAATTGTAAGTAGAAATGAAACGAGGCTGGCCTTGTCTCACTCAACGTTTCTCCTAGCTAGAAGTGTTGCTATTTCGCTATGCATTCGCTATGCATGATTCAGTATGCCATTTTCCATTTGTTTAACACTACAACTATCGATAGGTTGTGGTACTTTGTATTTAGAAAGTACACATTAGACATGAAATAGAGATACATTGTAAAATTTCTAATTCTGTCTTATTAAACGGTCTAATACAATATAATACAATGCGCGCCTAGAGAATATTTGATTAAAGAAGCATAAATTAAGAAACAGAGCATGATTGATGATTTTGCGATGCAGGTTTTGGTCCCATTAACGTTCAGTTAAGGAAAATACTCTTGGGAGGAAATAGAAGGAAGAGAGATGGTTGGATAGATTGAACTTTTTGTATCCCAAGTATTTTTGCCGGTACGATTACAGCTCGTCCATTCGTCAATCTTCCTATGAACGATTTTGCCCGCAATTGTCGAGACGGTTGCGGGGCGAGCAATTTCCTAGAAAATTTCCTCGCCGCATTTAGGATCGCATTTACTTCCCTCGATGGGTGGAAGAGGTGTGTCCTATGCAAAAATGAAGATCCCCTGAAGCTTGTGCACGCTGTTAACTGTACAATCTGATTTTTACGTTCGGCTCGATCAAAAGCTTTCGAGCGCGGATTAATTTCGATTCATCTACAGATGTAGAAGATCGCCGATTATGTGAAAGGCGATAATCGGTCGGTTTAGCTGGTGTGCTTTCCGAAGGAAAACAATTATCCCGTACAATTCCAAGCGAACGATAATTCTCAATCGATCGTGATGTTATTTGCATCGATATTAAAACAAATAGGCCTATGCAAGACGATACGTTTACCCTGAAATCGACTTCTATTGTTCATGCTTTTGTCCCATAACCTCGAGCAGAATTTAACGGTTGCTACTTGACTGATCTGATAACAGTGATAACTGATAATTTCGGTTCGCCCAAACATCGATATTGCGTATAGGATATGCAATCATCGTAACGGAAACACGTTCCTTGTTCTCTATATCAATCGTCCCGATTTCTTAAAAGGCCTGCAATTTAATTCAATTGATAAGAACATTTTCAATGCGTCACCGATGCAACACCGTTGGTGGAATATCAGGGGTGTGAAAGATGATTAACCATAGGAAGAGATGTTCAGGGCAGAGGGCAGAGGGCAGGGGTCGAGAACGTAACAGGGTGGCACTAGTAATCAAAGCTGCTAACGGGAATCTGTTACGGATCTCTTGGCAACCGGAAGATTATTTCGTCATGATTACCTACACACCTGTGCCGTGGTGTACTTCCGATATTGCAACTGTAGATTATTTATCGGTTCGCGCTATAAATGCGCTACAGAAGCACGTTCCACATATTTCGAGGTCAAGTTTGGGCCAGTTTTCACTCAAGTTTCACTCGGGTTTCTTCCGCGTAACGTACAAAAATGTCGCGTTAATTATCTTCTACCTTTTATTCGTTTTCCATTCACGTTTTTTTCCCTCACAAAAAGGTTCCCGCTCATGGCCGATAAACCATTACGATGCAGAAAGCTATTGCTGGCCTCAAGTTACCACGAGGCTTTAAATCTGTTCCAAAAACATGTACGCAACCCCCGTTTCAAATCGTTTTAGAGGAAATCGCTTGCATTTGATAAATGCCCGGTTTCTCGGTGGCACTTGCTTCACAGGCTTTAGCCACGCGACCGTAAGTTGAAGATCTCAAGGGATCGTGAAATTCGAGTGACTTTCATCCGGTGGTTCGTTACGCGTTATGAAAGCCCGGCCTCATAATACATCCTTCACTTAGAGAAAAGTTTCCTCTGCATCGCATCGGTGTGGGAATCGTCGAGAGCAGAAGGAAAACTGGAGTGAGTGTGTGTGTGCGTGGGGTTGTTGGTGTTGTGTAGAATGGGAGAGGATATAAAATACAAGATAATAATGAGCCAAATCGGTCAACTCCACCTTTTGAATGTTTTAAAATTGTATCGTCGAACCGCTTGATGGACTCTTTATATTTTAATCAATACCACGAACTAACCAACATCTTTTTCACGATTTTCTATTTAAGAGGGAACTTTAATAATAATCAATGTACCGCGTATTTGGGCACCGGCCGACTGGATGAACCCTTGGTCCGGTGGACGTTTCGCTTACGATATGAAAAGGATTTGGTGAGGCCGCCGTGAAGGATATGCAGGGCTTTCGTTAGGTATCCATCGAAAGCGAGTAGTAGTCGGCCGTTCCGGAGGGTGTCCTTCTTATTCAGGAATTTTAGATGTCTGTGGAATTTCGTTAACCCTCGTCAGTGCAGCTTATTTCCGCGCGTAAGCCAGACGAGGAATAACATGCGCCAAAGGTCTCTTTAGCCTTTCGAAGTAACGTAGTTCGGAGCGTAGTTAGCTTCGTGGCAAGTATTTCGCGTCAACGTTTTCCACCTTTGCTCCGTTAGTCTTAACTCTCGAAAGTTTCGTGTCCCGAAGCGATAATCTTTCGTTTAATCTCATGACTACCGTACGTTCGGCGAATTGTGTTCGTATGTTAAATGCTTAAATAAGGAAATCGTGATCGAAAGTCGATGGTGTTACACCGTTACATCGGAAATCGCACATCCGGCGGTGATTTTGTCGATGCAAATGTCGAAAGAATGAAAAGGAAAATATGTAGGTACTTACGTATTATGCATACGTACTTGAGTATGTAATATAGGAAGGAGCGGCAAGTGTAGAAAAGCTTGCTCAATAATATACATATGTACAGCTTTGCACGTCCATAGTCACATGCCTTTAAAGTTGTACGCCCTTGTTCGCGAAATGTTCGGCGTTAGATGAAATTGAATGCCCGAAATGTTATCGATGAGAACGTTGAATTTCGTGTATTTCCGTGATAAATGCATAGTTTGTTTAATAACATGAAACGGGATATCGTCAGAACGCGATAGAACGTTGCTACGAGCCAGAGATAACATCCAGGGAACTGACGCTTGCTACCGCTACAGAAGAAAGTTGGGAATCTTCTGTTAAAATTAGATTGACGCATGTAGAGTGTAGAGTGGAAATTAACGTTGCCCCCCCCCCCCCCCCCCCCCGTGTTCGACAGTTGCTCTCTCATGTTCGCACAATTACTATAGACATAGACTGTAGACAATAATGCGTGAAAAAATTTGTTTGAACGTTAAGCGAATCGATTCATCGTGCAGGCAAGAGTGGATGACAGGGCTGAATAATTGCAAGTGATACTAATGAATTATTGAGTGCTCTTAACGGCTCGGCGGTTGACGAAAGACTGCCGAACTCCGAATCGTCTCTCAATCGCCCATCCATACTTTCAACGCTTTTTAAAGTAGATGCGGGAGAGAATTTCTTCTACTGACCGCTTCAACTTGTAGCCTTTTCACGCGGCTTACGGCTTGCGGCTTGCGGCTTGCGGCGAGATCGAGTTGCAAGCATTGCAGAAGTCGCAATTCGATAAGTGCCACTTTTATCAGCTGGCTTCTCATAAAAGGTTTCGCCGTAAAAAGAGGAGGCAGTGAATCGATATACGATAGCGAACGGAATGAAACGTATTGATCCAGATCTGCAGCCTTCCGTTCGTTGATATATCGATTTCCGGTCGATTGCAAAGCTGTTGGAATTTATTTGTCGTGCGCAAAGATGTGCGCGGACATGTATGTATTATTGCGTACTATACATTCCAGCGTGAAGCGTACAAGTAGGACTCTAGCCTCGATAGTCCCTTCCCTGGCCAATGCTTGTTGGTGAAATTCGTTCTACATGAAGCTTGAATATTCTTCAAATTATTGTGTGCCCTTTTGATTCCGGTTTTAAAACATGCTGTAAAACTGTGCGGTAGATCCTTAATATTGTTGGCAACAAGACGGAAGAATTTTGCGAGAAAGCTTCTAGAATGTTCCTACTGAATTTGAATCTTACAGTGAGAGTGATTGGCGTTGAAAATAAAGTCGTAGCGAAGATTTCTTTCTCGTGCAATAATATAATTGTGAATTTCTTCCGGGAGAAATAATATACACCAACAGCCGCGACTAAAATTCGTGGCCTCATCCTCGAATAATTTGCAACACACAGGACGCTGTTCTTACTTCGTTGCTGCGAATATGCAGTAGACACGGCTCTCTAATTAGTTCTGTTTCATATAAAGTTGTGTGTATTTCTTGATATGTCTCGAAATGTAACCGGATTATCTTTGTTAAGTTATCATATGCTTCAATAAAATCCAAGCCGCTGCGTGTGCCTGGAATTTCTTAACGCGAATTACAAAAGTTTTTCCCCAACCATACAAAGGCTTACTTCGCTAAGGTTCGTCAGCTTTCTTTACCCGGCACGCACGCTCGTAGTTTCTGAAAGATTTATGTTGGTCTAGAGTCTAGGTGAAACGATTGGTTCCAGACGGCAGACTATCACAGGATTAAGAGTGGAATTTCCAGTGGTGTTTTTCAAGAGTTCAGGCTTCACCAGCTTGGTAAGGATTGGCACAGTAGTTAGGGTGGTTTTAGCTGCACCCTCCTTTAGTTGTAAAGGTTTCCTCAGAAATGTTTACGACTGTTCTTTCTCGATGTAACGACGCGTTGCTTCGGTTTGGTAATTGCGTAATTCTGAAACCGCTCTTTCGCTTTCACCCCAGGAAGACAATTTTCGTGTCTTTTTTAACCCCTTGGTGGAAAAAACAGAGAAGCATGCTAAACTTGGGGGAAATAATACCGGTATATGTCGCTCTATCGAGCGTATCTGCATAGATCGCAAGTGCACTGGATTGAACATAGTTTTCTAAATAGACTAATCGAAGGGCAGACTCGCGAGCGGTTCCTTCTTTCATCGTCTGTGAACGTACTCGCGAAAGCTCTAGAGGTCTTTTATCCGTAGCAATACCTCGAGAAACAGCGTTCTCAGGGATTGAAGGAGATTGGAAAACGGAGGAAACTCGGAGGCTGCGTTCGGTTGTCAGAAATGGAAAAGGGAGCACGGGTCTGCGTGTTCCTTCGGAACGATATAGAATAAACCTCGGTAAGATGGCGGAAGTTTCAATTGCATTTGAAGCTAGTACTAGGAGTTAGAAATGAATTTGCTCGTAGCTTGTTCATGCACAGCAATCAAGTGCTCGATTGTACCATATAGTCGATTATGGAGGGTAATGGTTTGAAATGATGGTTGAGAAAAATCTAGGGCATTTGGCAAGACTATTTCGTCAACTTGCATGTACATATGTACATATGTATGTATGTATTTGGGCGCAAGTGAGTAGTACGAGGAAAGAAAATTCACCGGATCTAATCTACACATACGAAATTCAGGGACGCAAAATATGCGGAAAGCCAACATCAATGTGCGCAATACACCCATGCTGTGAAGAATAAGAATTTTCGACAGTTATATACATATACATATATGTATTGATGTTGCATAACGACAATAAGAATGTTTCTAATGTCAAGCAAATTCCGTGCTGAAAGACTCTTTGTTTGAAATCGTATGTATTTAATTTATTTCCGTCATAAAGCTCGCGGGTCGCTTGCGTTTACAACAGTTTGCATTAGAAAGTGAAATTAGAAGTGGCCTGGTACGAGCTTCGATCTACACTTTACGGTAAACTATTTGTGTGAAACTATTTCCTCGAAGCCCCGACAAATTTGCTGCTTTGCTGCTTTGCTGCTTTGCCCGGTTGATCGGTTGATCGGTTGATCGTGTAGCATCTGCACAAATGAACGGGTAACAATGGTCAAGTAATATATGTATGCTGGCCAATGAATGATTTTTTTTAGCTAGGGCAAACCAGGTGAAAAAACGTTGCTGGCCACGATATTTTCTCTGTTCGCTTCGGGCAAAATCGTGGGAATAACGGCGTATAACTGAAATACTCGTTGGCTCGTGAAACGCTCCCGTCGCGTCGCGACGCACGTAGCAATCGTATCCGGAATACATATCGAGCGTTTCTTGCATCCGCCGCGCCGCGCCGCGCCTTATTTTCATCAAAGTTGAATGTTCATTTCACGATTAATGTAGACAAATGATATTTTTCCCAGTTAATCCATGCAATTAGTTACAAGCTGATAAGAATTAACACGATAATAGAAGTGCCGATAGTCCAGTTATTTGACAGCTGTATAGCCCGTGGATAAGCATTGCTAATTATTCATTAAGCTTCGACGTTCACGCATGTAACTGCTTTTATGCGAATTTCAATGAATTCAGAAACAACGTTCCTTGCACACTCGGCAACATTCTCGAAATATTCCACATTAATAATTAAGAAATTTTCTAATTACATTTCTGGTAGCCTGCGGCTATGAAAGAAATGAGTTCGCATGGCTTATGCTCTGGCTCCTATTCGTCGTCGAAGACACGAACTGGAATTAGTGCGAATTGGTGTAATAGCTTCCTTAACAGGACGGTCCAATTTGGTTAGCACCCCCGTTACTATTACTCCAAGCCGTCTCCAGTATATACAATACATACGTTTCCGGATTCACCGTCACTTGCATTCTTCAAGCTTGAGAAAATTCGACTCGGTCCACCCGCAACTTTGCCGCGTGCAATTTTCTACAAAAATTATGATTGCGTTCGCTAACAATAAGTTTTCCTGTTTTATTTGCTGTCGCTCGGTTTTATTACGTTAATAGAACGTCATTATCACCGCCGCATATTGGAGAGAAAATATTTCCATATCTACTCGTACGTACGGTACAAGGTGAGGAAAGCCTAAACGAACCTGATAACAACCACTTGTAAACGATTTTCCAAGCGAGGTACTGCACTTGTTGCGCTTTGCATCCAACCTTTGTGCTTCCACGATTGCCTTTGTTTCGATTTCGATTGTCAACTACTTTCGATTAATGTAAATTTCGGAGATTGCAGCAACAAAAAAGTTGTTTATTGAATGAGTATGGTATAATTGGCGCAAGAAGGGACGAATCTGCAGATTTCCCAATTGCCAAATTCTAAGTAACGAGTGTAAGGTTTTCGCTCAGAACGAGCGAACGAATGACCTCGTGGCCATAGATTGTAAGTGTCGAGCCGAACCACCGTCCGACGTCGTCGAATTTGTGATGTGAAACCTGACGATCGACGGTGTTACGTGGTGGGTAGATTAATTGAAAAGACTGATGTTGTTCCCTTTCCTTTAATTCCCACTCACTATACGTTGTGGTAAATACAGCACTTTTATCGACGCACGAGTACAATCCTCGGATTGTACTTTACAGAGAAATACTACAGACTATGAAACTGCAAACTAGCAGTGTGACGGTTCGTACACTAAATGGGTTTTTCCTTCTAGCTACCTCGCTTTTTATATCTCTAGCCCTTGTTTTCGTGGGCTTCGGTCGCGTGGGCATCGCGACCCTTACATACCTGGGCCTGGGCGAGGGAGAAGCGGTATGGCTTGCCGCTGGGTCATACGCTCGGCACGTGCCCTTACTCACTCCTGTTTGTCGTACTTCGAGTTTCAATAACAACAACAGTGAGTCGTCTCTGACACGTAACAACGGGGAAGACGGACGGTTCGATTCTTGAGAACAAAGACAGTCTTGCCCGGACGCGATCGTAAAGCAGACGTATCGCAGCGCACGCACAATAAAGAATATATAAACGAACAAAGAGATTAGTTTACTCTCCCTCCGCCTCCTTACACGAGGATGTAGAAATATTGTACATTTTCTTGGGAAATGGTAACGGTGCAGGCGTCGCGTACATGTGTATACATATACATACATACTACGTACGTAGTGAACGCGTGGCACGTGTAACTTGTCGGGCAGCTGTATTATTATGCGTGACACGTATTTACCGGAATAAAGCTGTATACAGTAAGCTGTAGCGTTACATAACGAAATGATCCATAACGCGGGGAAGTGGGGAATGTGGGGAAAGTGGAGAAACGCGTGAGCAGGATCGACACGGCATACATATTTCGCGTCCGGTTAATTCTAATCCCGTAGCGAGTGAAGAGATTTCTATAAATGTGGAGATCTTTCCATTGAGGCATCAAGGAATGGATCAACAGAGACGAAAGCGTTATCAGCTTCCGTGAAACTAGTATTCGTTTCTAATATTTTCAGACCCATTAAACATATTTTGCTAGTAACATATCTGTAGGGAAATTGACAGGGACTTTGATACAGTGGACGAGGAGGATTCGCTGTGATAACCCACAAGATTTTCAATTTTCGGTTTACCCGTGTATTTACATCCCCTCGTTTTCTATTTGACCCGGCAGTAAGTATTTCGATGTAATTTTCCTCCAAGTGGTTCGTACCGATAGGACGACAGAAAGTTGATGGGAAATAGTTTTAGCTTTCGATCAACCTTCGAATAGGGTTTTTAAAGATTACCTGCTTCCTCGAAAGCGTTTCGTTTTCGTGGAACATTTCGTGTTTGAAAAGAATTTGTTCAAGCCCCAACCGTTGGAATGTTTCGATGCTGGGGATACAAGTGATATTTAGGACAGTTTGGAATCTAAAGTAAGTTGGAAATGAACTGCCTAGATTTACATAAGCGACCGGTTGGGCACGGTTTCTTTTATTTACGCAAAACTTACCTAATTGCGCGTCGGATGTACATACATAACATATGTTACATATGTATGTATGTATAAGGGATACTGAACAGCGACCAAAAACAATCGTTCAGTGTGCCTGTGGACAGAATTTTAGCTCGCCTCGCTACCCCATAATTCCCCGCATCAGATTTTCTCACCCTCAGAACGGTTTTACCACTTTCCATTCAAATTCGCTGCCCGAGTCCGTAGAAATTTTCCAACGAATCATTGTTTTACAATTTACAGTTCTACAAGTGAGACAATTACAATTCCAGTGCTTTCGAGCTGTGAAAATGATATGACAATTTGTGGCCGATGGAATGGCGTAAATTTGTGCTGGACCCGGGTGAAACTGCCGGTACGTTCTATAATTAGGATATCTTTATTCTATATTCTAAAATTCTGGGCATCACTGACAGCAGTCCCAATACTTGCTCGAGTGGACACGTGATCGATAAGTTTTAAAGATTGCGAAAACATGAGTGGACCTTTGGCAATATCCAGTGTGTTCTGAAATTAAGCGATATTGAAATAAGAATAGGGAAACCGAAGCCCTCTTTCGCATTTAGACGCGGAAAGGCAACAATTTCGCGAGCTCTCCTTATTTCCTTTGCCACCAGGAAGGAGTTAGGGAGTGTGACTAGCGGCGTTTCATGCGAACACTGTGCCTCGATCGATATTCTCTGATTCCGTCGAGTCGAGACATTGTTCCAACTCTGACTGATGTTAACCTAGCACGGGACGAAATGCGCGCTAACCTCGAGATTAATGTTCCTCGAAGATCCTAATCCGCGATATCCTTGATACGCGGCGAATAGAAAAATCTACCAGTTGAAAAATAAATCCTGCGCATCATTTTGCACGGAAAATTGTATTGGATAGTAATCCGTGTGTCTTATTGTTCGAAACATTACTGGGCGCTTCAGCACCTCGGAATACATAGATATGTACATATGTATATACATACTACGTTTCTTATATAGTTTCTTCAGGGCGGTATAGTAATACGATGCTTGAACGTTCCGACAACCATTAAATCGACCAACGGAATGAACTTTCTCATTGTCGTTTTAAGCGGAGCACAGTTATCTAGTGTTTAAATGCGAATCGACATTCTAAGAGAGTTGCCCCACAATTATTCCTGTGGCAAAGGAAAGAACATCTGTAGCCGTATTCAACAGCGTAGAACATTTTCCACAGAATGAAGTTTCAGAGGATCAGAATTGGGGAGGATCGTGGTCGGGATAGGTGGGGCGGGATAAAGGCTCTTAATTGGCTTCTAATCAATCGCTCCGGGTAATGGGCACAGTCATTAATCTTACGGGGTAGCTGCATCTACCTTCGCTCTTCCCATTTGCACGCCAATTCTCACTAAAACTAGAATCTGAAATTCGGAAAATTCGGAAAATTATGCAGATTTCGTTACATTTTCACAGATTTACACGATCAGAACCGGCGAGCTAGTGGAAAACAGATTGCCGACGGTCGAACCTGCCAAACAGATGACATCTCTCTTTCGAAATCACCATAATTCACTGTACTCGTGTACATATTGTAGATACGTTTCGGAACTTTAAACATTCTATCCAGAAACGAGCTGAATGTCTGAAATGAACGCGCGATAAGTGTGCGGTGTCTAAAATAGGAAAATTCAACCACGTATGCCTTCGTTAACAATTATATCTCGAACTTCAAGGCAGATTGGATAGCGCAGTTGTTCCCTGGAGATGCAATTAAACTGATAACTGCGTTCTGTCGGTGAACTTTGATGACGATGCATACTTTCACAGCATTTACGCGACTCTCTATAGTCTATAGTTATACATACATTGTACTCTATACTTAAGTATAGAGGCCGTTTAGTTTTTAGGCAAATAGTATTGAAATTCTTCGAGTGTATGCGCGGAAAGTGGAGGCTATCGCACGGACGCGACCCATCGTGTAGCACGGCAGCCAAGGAATACGAGGAATTTTCGTAGAATGTTCCTCGTACATTGTACTCTTTTTGCCCGATTCAATTATACCGGCGTACATGGATAATATTTTGATAAAGAATGTTACCGCAGGAATGTGGCCGTGCTTCTCGCAGACAGGGAATGCGAGTGTTTTTTCAGAAACGATGAAAGCATCGTGCGGAAATTTGCGCGCCCTGACTTTCGGAGCAAACCGGTTGAAACGGATAAAATGTACACTTCGCTACTCAATGTTACGAGAAGCGTAAAAAATGGTGCGGTTGACATCCACGACAAGAATAAAGGTAGGGAAAATGCAAAAAGAGAAATGCGAAGAAGCGGTGGCAAAGAAGCAATAAAAGATAAGAGAATAGCTGAAAAAGGTACTCCACGTGTGAGGTTGAGGTGGCAGGTAGAGATGAGAAAGTGAAGTGAAATATGAGAGGAGCGACAACTGGGAAGAAGGTGATAGCGAAGAATTTGCCATAGGCGAAAGAGATGAAAGGACGTTTCCTTGTTCGCAGCGTCGGTTGACGTAAAAATAGTGGAATTGTTTTTCCCCCTTGCGTTCCCCTTTCACTTGACACAAACATTGCTATTCTATTATAAAAGTTATCCTACTCTGATAAAATGTGGATTGTATAAGTCCGTAATGTCGAACTCGAGTAACCGAGGGCAACTAACATGCAACCCCTCCTCAGGGGTGACGAGGAGGGGTGACGAGGTATCATACGTATTACGTATATACATACCTAGTACATATGTAGTTATGTTTCGGTTGATCTGAAAGCAACTTGATGGTGTGTCCGATTGTTTTACTTATTCCTAATTGTATGTATGCAATATCTAGTGGTGGAGCAAGATGATTGTAACATTGTAAGGAAGGGTGACGAATTACAAGATTATTGATGAAGCATCAAAAGCTAGAGCAGTATCGATATCGGTAGTGTGGGATGGGGGAAGTAAAGGCATCGCGACGTATGTATATATGTACGATTCCCGAAAGAGAGATGTTCCGAGCTCTGAAGGGAGGGACGGTCGAAAGCCATCGCGCTAACTCAATGGCGCCGCGCCGGGTGGATGAAAGAGGTTCGCTGCGAATAGTCGTGTTTATGTGCATACACTCGCGTATACGCGTACACTTTGTGCTCGAGCAAGCGGATTGAAATCGATACGTGTCTCGTACGGGGGACGTTTAATGCTATTCACGCTTTCCAGCTCTTTTATCTTCATCGATTTTATTAATACCTATTGTTCTGTCAATATCCCAATAGGAATTTTCATCGAATATACATTTACGCTTCGTGCGAAAGCGAATGTCGCGTGCGAAAAGCAACAGCAGGTTTCTGCAAACCAGATACATACACGAGAAGAGGTGGCGTATTCTATGTGAGCGCAATTTCACGCGACACTCCATTCGTTTCATAGTTAATAGACTTTAATTCGAGTATTAGGAAGACAGAGTGCAGGGCCAGCCCTAGTTAGGCCGGCATTCATCGAAACCGTGGCTGAACTTCCCTCTTGATATAGCCATGATTCGGTTCGAATGATGTCCCCTTTCTCTTTAACGAAAGAATCATCTGGCAACGTTGCTATTATTGTTTTTACACGATATGAATATTCATGCCATCGATTACTGTTCTTTGTTTCGTTGTACGCCCCATCGCATCTGATCGTATCGTGGGGCGTAGGGAAATGTCCCGTTGTTCATTTGTCGCGCACATGGACGAATGGTGAAAATTCTTAAGAAAATACGAAAATACACGAGATTGTATCTGTTGTTTATCGATGAGAGGAATTTCACTGTAGTGAATATTCCTGTTCAAATAATGGAATAAATAATTATATCTGGCAACGTGCAAGATAGCGTATCGGTTATAATGAATAAATTAGTTTCTGATGGGTCGAGAGTTGAACGTGCCGCGGAGAAGGTGGCACGTAGCTGGTATGTAATAACTAATAACTTGGTTCGATGTCTTGAACGTTGCTGACAATGAGAAATATTAGCGCGGAAGAGTAACATCGAAGAATGAAAAAGATACTAACGTAAGACAGGAATGTCGTTTTTACGATCGGCATCTGTATTGTCGCGAAGGAAGGAAGGAAGGAAGGAAGCGAGGAAAGCGAGATGAGAAAACTTTTTCTCGCTGTCACCGCCGTGTGTTAGAAGTCATAAATTATGCGACCATACGAGCGCCTCTGAAACGTTTTCCCCGTTTACTTTGTCTACCGAACTGAATATTTCTGGAATCCTGCGCGTTCATTTGCACGGGGGGGCATCGCTAGCGATTTCTTTTTTTTAGATTAAATGCTCATCGTGTTCATTTTTCTCCAACCTATCTTCGCTTCATCATTGTAATAACACTGAAATTGTTTGGAAAACAAAGCGCCCTAATATTGCTGAAATGTAGAATAATTTCTTACCATTAACAGGAAATAGGGCAATATAATTTCGCATTTTTATTTTCTCGTTTTGCATGCGCCCTGGCATAAAACAAGAGTGAAGCCGTTAATGAGGCGCTTTTCAGAGGACCACAACCTTGCCTGTCGTTAAAATTACTGGTAACATGTAATTACGCTTAATTGCTAAATTACCTCTTTAAGCTAACTGCCAGGCCGCTGTGTCAATTGCAAAATTCTACATTCACTGTTATTAACCAGCTCGAACTGATTGTTCCGAATACAAGTGACGTGGAGAATGACGGAAATCAGTCGGAAATTGTATTTGCAACGAGATCGAAAGGCAGTAGAGTTTGAGAGGAGAGACATTTATTAATCGGTGCGTATTCAGGCAATAGGGGTCATTGTTCGAGAGCTAGGTTACTTGCAACTATAATAGTTTTCGATTGCTATCGATAGTCGAGCCGAAAAAGAAAAATAATAAAACTTCGCGCGACCGTTGTCGCTTCGTTTCTCAGTTATTTGTATAGGGTCGGTGAGCTGCTGCATCGACAATCGACATACACTTTGCGGAACACGAACGAGCCGCGAGGTAGCCCTCGAGTAGTCACACTTTGTGGCCTGGTTCGTAGCAAACATGTGAGCTGCATTAAACTGATTATGATTTACGAGCGAGCGTCGGCGAGCCGGTTGCGTCGCATTAAAACGTGTAACGTAGAAATTTATTATCTCGAGGACACTTAGTATACGCACTTTTGTCGACGTGTGATCCCGTGTCGTTGCACAGATCGGCCTTGCAAACAAGGCTGCTAGAAAATGGACAACGTCGACGAGACGACGCACAAGGAGAAGCGAAAGAACCCGGATGATATCGTAGAAAGGTGTTAGCGCCGTTCTTGATACGCTATGAGTAGTTGGAAGCTAAAGTTTATTTCAATGCTTATCGCGAAATGCATAACCCTTTTGTTGCAGCATCGCTTTCAAGCTTGACGAAACCCGGAGGAAAGTAATATTTATTTGAAAGCTCAAGCTGAAGCGTTCCCATAGCAGATACGCAAAATAGGGCCTCTCCTCGAATCCGTAACAGTTGAAATTTATACCTTCACTCGCATCAGTGATATTATGAATGATGAATGATGAATTACGACTGGAGCAGCGGAATGCCTGTTGCGCTGAATTAAAACCCTTTGAGTAATCATCTATTCGGTTGACTGGTTGGTAATGGCCAAGCGTGAGAAATTCTAAGCTCGGGCCTCAGCGAAATTGTACCTATACGTATGTATATCTGCATACGTACCAGCCAGGCACTCGCGGTATTACCGGAAAGGTTTGTCAAATCGACGAACACGTCGCGTCGTTGTGAAAAGTATACCAGCTAACGAGAAACGTATTACATATGTATGTGTATATGCATGGAAGGAGAGACGGCATGTCTATGGGACACGGCTCGTCTATACCCAGAACGCAACTGCGGTAAATTCAACTGAGCGAAACGAAGCAGCCAGGTAACAACCGATCCAGGTACGACCGCAGTTCAAACTCGGTGGAATCTGCGCGGACCGTCGCGACGCGCCGCGCCCATGTTGACCATGCGATAAATGCTGATGAGATCTCGAATACACCTCGTAGGCATATCACGACGGTCACTCTCACGTAAATCCCATTATCAGAGTGGCGAGCCGATCTTCCTGATATATTATTAACGGTGGTCCTACCAAATGCCGACGAGCAGGCAGAAATTCAGTTTCCAGTCGCGCAGTCGCGTCGACGTTCGCTGATCGTGAGGGACAAGCTCTTGAACACAAGTAGCACGCTCATGGGCCAATATGTTAGCGATTATTTTAACAACGCGAACTGAAATTCTTATACTTTGACATTTATACATACATGTACGTACATACATATGTCTATACATGCTAGTAGAAATGAATAAACGATAGGAATTTAATAGAGCTGAATAACTCTGCAGCAGAGGCAAGGCATATGTAAGGTGAAAAAGGTGGAATATTTAAAACGTCGATACAGGAGGTCTCGAACTGGTCGCGATTTCCAGAATGCCTAGGTAAATTATAGATTATAGTTCATTATAGTTTTGTGGTAACTACGTATGGTATGATGTAGTTGAAATTTCTTTGTGTCGGAAGCGCGACAAAAGAAAGGAAAGCTTTTTATACGATTTCGGTGAATCTCCTTTGAAAGGATCGGAAGTCGGCACAGTGAGCTTCCCGAATTTCAACTATAATTCTATTATGTCGAATTCACGTAGGGCCGAAGCATCGATGCATCGTACTGTAACGTGAAGTTGACACATTCTCGATCAATCAAGCGTCACACGCAGCTGCTTTTAGATGGCCGTGTGTACGCTGTTAATTCTGCTCCGCCACCGAGCCCTCCGCCTCCGTCCCTCCTACTTTCATCCCCCTACATGTGTAGGTGTTAAGTGGCGGCCGATCAAAAATAGCCTCGGTGCATTGGCACGGCGCGCGGCGTTCGTCGCGGCTTGACTTTCGATGAGCCTCGTAATTGAAAAGGGGTACAGGAAAAAGGATCAAATGTTAGTCTCGAAGAAAGTTTTACTTTACTTCCTTTACGGAGAAGGGAGTACGGTAAGCTTGACTGGGAGGGATGCCTGCAACACTGTTATCCATGTTCCAACGCGTGAAATATTGGAACGTCTGAATGGTAAGAGGAACTACATGCGCATACATACATACTAAATGTACACACTCGCGTTCGACGGTTAATGCCAACATTTCTACGAATAGATTTCTCCCCTCGATACTTAGGGAAGTTTAAACATTACCTTGGCGAATTTTCGACAATTTCAGTTTACCTATCATTGCAGCTTTAATTTCCCCTTCCCGGCGTACGCTGTTCGACTGTCCGTTTGCATTCGTGTTCGACGCCGTTCGACGCCGTTCGACGCCGTTCGACGCCGTTCGACGCGTTCGAAAGAACGGTAAGGAACGCGTAAAACAGAGGGCGTAGGGATTTCCTTTATGATATAACTTGGTCTATGGATAAAATATCAAGCGACTTTTCTACGGACTTACCTTGAAAGGCGTGTAAACTACTATAGCCAGGCCGCTGGCTACCGCATCAACTTTCCAAACATCTTCTTGCACAATAAATGCTACGATGCCTTGTATTCGGTTCAATTTTTAAGTAAATTTTATCTATTTGCATAATTTAACGTCGCTCGCTCTAACACTCTGTGCGATTTCACCGGTGGCGTAGCCGAATAAATATGATAGAACTCAAGTATGTGTTTGAAAAGTTTGAAAAGCAAGATATTTCCTCCCTGGAATTTACGCTGTCAATGTCGAATCGAGTTGGATATTTCCCGTTTTGCTGGCCTGATTGTGAGTTTCGAGACTCAAGGCAAACCGAATACGAGACGTTAGCAGTGGAGTTTAATGAATGAGTTCCTATTCACCCATGAAATACACTCCTCTACAAAAAAGAAAGATCACTAAATTCTCACTTACTGTAACTTGCTGAAAGCGAACCACCGGCTTTTCGATAAATGGATAATGATAATATAATGGGTCGAACGACAATGCGATGTAATTAAACAGCATATCGCTTATAAAAACGCGTAAGGAGGCATTGAAAAGTTGACGGTGGTGTAAAAGGTTTTACTTTGCGCGCTACTTGTAGGTAGTGCTCCCTTTAGCTGACTCAAGTGAGTTAAATATCTCGGAAACTGGAATGGAATGGAGCTTCCGAGGTGGAATAAAAATGAAATCTACTCTGGAATGTAATTAATGTTTCATCTGTCAGAGCGTAAATATGCGCGAAATATTACGAGACGGTGAACTATTCCATGTGATGGAACTTTCTTCTTTACTCGTAGCAATTAGTCAGAGGTGGATATGTATCGGCTGATAGAATTTGCGAAATAGGTATGATATGCAGTAATTATACCTTATACATATTGTACAATGATTAAACTTGTCAATTTATTTAACTTCTATATTATACATATACATACATGCATACGCGTTCGACACGCGATGTCTTTAAACTTTAAATTCCATAAAGTTGAAATTTCTTTGTTGAAAATTTTGCTGCTGTTGCTGCCGCTGGGACTGGAAAAAATGTAATGTATGTGTGTTTATCGGGTTAATATTGGAAAGACATGTGTAGTGGTCGGGATGTAACGATCAATTGGTAGCGCGTAATCAGCAACATCTATATGCGAAGGCTGATCTACGATAGGGTCTGTTATTGGAAACGCTGGGGACAGGCTAACTCTTGGGAAACGAGGAATAATGTAGTTAAAGACGAAAAGAGGACATTGACTTCCTCGGAAGTAAGCAGCATAGTAGTAACGTATGTTGTATGTTTGATTATTATGAAAAAAGAAATAGGTAGCATTATTGTGTGTTGCGTGTATCTGAAAACTTCCGGCGATAGTATCAGCTACTTTGGTGGCAGTGTAATAGGTGATTGGAAACTAACATCGTTGAGCTTGCTGCTCCTTCACCATTACCAAGATGCTGACCTAGAAACAGCGAGCGTCGACAGACAGCAGTCAACAAGGGATGATACGATCCCCCATTCAAGACCATTTGCCTGCTGGAACTGATTGTGCCGCTGGTATAGGCAATAATTTCAGGAATAGAACGAATGGATCGTAAGGATAGACGCATCCGGATTATGGTAATGATATCTTTAAAGGATTCATTCGATACCCCGAAATTGGAGCAACTATTATTGTATATTATAATACATTATTGAAATTGCAACAGAAATGTCGATTGCGTTTCTTTGAAGTAAGGTAAGGCATTGAGATCTATTGTCAGGAGGGAGGAACGAAACGTGAGCTGTGGGCTTTTTCTTGCGCGAACGAGCATTGTACATAGTACATTGTACCTATGTATGTATGTATGTAGCGAAATAGTAAAGTAATGAAAATTGATTGAAAATATCGCGGCGGTCTCCAGGCGAAAAAGAGATTTGTCCGTAGACGCGATATTCGTTTCGATGCCCATGGGGCACGATTTCCGTCGCGAGGCTGCTGAACCGGAAGCTGGTGTGCTCCCGTCGAAAGCGGGGCGTCACGATCGCACGAAGAAGAAGGAAGACAGAAGGATCGGTTAGACAACGGAACAAAGGGAACAACGGTGCCACCCCCTTTATGCATCGCTGTGTCATCCCTCTGTGCTTCTGAAGGCTTTCACGAGTACTATCTGTGCGTTCGAATCGTGGAAACGAAAAAGGAAATCTAATTGTACGATATACCCGCGTACATGCTTAAACATCCAAAGGGGAGGTCGCGATGGCGGTGGTGGTGGCGGTGGTGGTGGCGGTGGCGGACACGAGGACAGGGTAAGGGCCACAACAGAGGGAGGCACCCTTTAGGATATACAGATTGAGTGCAACACGAGGCAGAAACTGATCGAGATCCAAGCTGGTCGCTTTTCACAATTCTGTTCAGCCACGGCGAGGCGTATGCATAATCGAGCGCGGCTTTCTCTAAGCTGGATCTCCTCCGATATTTCTTTTTCCATAGAATGCACCGCCGGATATTGGCCTACTACTGTATCCGATACTTTCCAATAAAGAAACGAGTCGAGAAGGGGAGAGAAAGAAAATACATGCAAAGTGCGGGTAACTCACTAAGGGTGATGGTGAAACGTGACAAGTTTTGGACGGCTGTTATACCTTGACCATCGGAATCTCTTCGCGTTGGCAACGGCTGCTACGTGAAAAGAGTCCTTTAGCTCTAGTACGATGAAATAGTTTGAAACGGCCGCGGCCGGGCGTTACTGTAGGGTCCGCCATTACTATAGGTACTGTTATAGTAAAAGATCCATAGAGTCGGCGAGAAGATCCAATTGATTGTCGCCTCTAGTGAGATTGAGGGTTGCATCGGCCCAGTTACAGATTCTAACGCAACCGGATCTCGGGCAAACAAACGTCACCGAAGAAGAATGAAAAATGACAACTGGATTGGTGAAAATCGGGCAAATTTCATGCCGTCGTTCCCGCACAAACGCACAACTATCTCGGGATAAAAGGGAAACCTGTGTCCCAAGATCAATTTTGTCGAATAAGAAACGTCATGATATTCCTAGAACCCTTGAATGAGAAGTTTTTGGGGGGATGAAAACACCCAAGTCACGTTTTACTAAACTTTTTAAGTATTAACGCGTTCGAAACATGTGCCGTTTGGAGCAGACCATTGAAATGAGTTTGAATTATTCAAAGGTTCTTACATTTGGTCAGAGCGATACGTGCTTTTTTTTCTTTTCTTTCTTTTATTGTATCTTTCCAGTTATGGACGATGGTCGATCGATATACTATACTAACGCCTGGCAGTCAAGCTGTTTGCAACGTTCGTACTCGGTACTTTCGTTTCACAGCTACATAAACACTTAAAGCCTTATAAAGTTTGCAACCACGCTTCAAGTTTCGTGAGAAATTTGCAGCAATTTCAGTTGGCCTGGAGTGAGTATTGTGTGTTTATGAAGGGGGCGCATAAAAGATTGCGAAACAAGTGGCGCGCGGACTTTGCACGTTCGGCAGTCCAGCTAGAAGGAGCGAAAATAAACAAGTGTTGCATAAGCTTTTAAGAGGCTCTTCAGATAGCCGTGGAGGATCTACCGAACTACAGTCTTGCAAACTTCTTTAATTTAAAGAAAACAGCCTACTGCATTCAACGATCGCAGCTCTTGAATTGCGAATATCGATCTCGGAGACTCGCAAAAGATTCTCATAGCGCATTGAAATTATATTATGATATAGAAGAAAAACTTGACCGGCGCGGCAGGAAATAATGTTTTTGTATATTTTACAAGATGGATAAATCTTTCCTTACCTAAATTTCGCTTCCTAGGAATGAGTATTCTGTATAACTATGCACACTCGCTGCCGTAAATCCCTGATATTTATTAAGAAGATTTATTAAGAAATAATAAATAGGCATGTATATGGTCGTTTACGAAATGATTAATAAATTGAAAATTGTTTACATGGATATTAAACTCGACAATCGAAATTTTCAATTAATTTCAAGGTTCCGGGTACGCGAATAGCCCTAACGTTTATTTAAACGTGGAAATTATTGATCGCCACGACTCACAATCACAGAAAGCAATTAAAATAATCTAATTCATTCGATCGACTCATCCCTGAAATTCATTTCGGTGATGTACAGTTGTGCTCATGGAACAGTAACTCGTTAGTAATCCTCTTTATGCTTATTCTCTCATGACGTTTTCCAATTTCGGTGGCGCGGTGCTAAACATTTTTGGAAGGTTCGCATTCTCCGAAAGAGATACATGTATCTTATTTTACTAACAATAAGATCATTCATAATTGAAGAACGTTCGAACCAACACCGCTGCAGGCAATTGAAAGGCAATTGAAAGCAGCTTAGTTGCTATCTTGAATTATTATAATAATTAATGTGAAGATTCTGTTAGAACCCTGAATCATGCATTGGAAAAATATAAGTAAATAATATAAAACTGAGAAAGTGTTAAACAGAGAATAGAAAGAGATTTTCTGTATCGTTCCGAGCTGTATTACTATATGTATAATGGGTAAATGGGGCGAAATGGAAAAGGAGAAAGCACCTTATCAGAGAGCGTAGCCTTTATTTGTCGGTCGAAGGGGTTTTTACGAGCAGGGACAGACGCTGAAGCATTCGGTAGGGAAGGTCCACGGTGATCGATGGTGATCAGGCAACACATTAATTTCAACATGCTTCACGGTGTTTTAAATGGCAAGGAGAAATAATTCGAGATCTCTGGCTTCGACGTAGCTTGAAGATTTTTTCGTGTTGTCGGTTTACGCCGTTTGTCGGAAATTCCGTGTTGAACACGAAACTGACTGCCACATAACCATACAAATGCACGCATGCAGATGTGAAGCACGATAGAATCGAAATTCCACGATGAAAGAGCAATGATGTGGATATAGAATTAGAGTGATTCAACGTCGGCAGCGCTATCTATCTTCCTATCTCTTGCCATTCGATGGCCAGCAAGTTAGGAAGAGGAAGAGTGAATGGAGAAAAAATTTCACGAATGTAACGGATTGCAAGTTGAAAACGCACGACGAGCGTTGCCGGTAACGTGGCCCAATTAAAAAGCTCTTGGAGAAGTTTCAGGTAAAAGCGCCTGATACGGTAATAATTTCGGCGACATATCCGAAGTAACGAGGTCGTTTTTGGCGGATTCATTAAAATCAGTTCGCCGAAATGGAGCGTTAAAACGGGCTGAAGAATTCAACCGAGCGCATCGTATCGGTTGCAAGTTCCAAGGGAAATCGTTCTGGCTCAAGTTTCGTCCATTCGCAGTAAAATTTGTCAATTGTAGACATTGCATTTTTCGGTTACACCTATGAATATACATGTTATAATTAGTCTCGTGGCCTCGGTTTCTCTCCGAGCATGATAGCTATCAAGTGTGGCCTTAGGTACGTCAACGCTCGCTGGGCCGTCCTCAAGCAGTACCACCTACATACATACATACATACATACATACATACGTATGTACATACGTATACATGTGTGTATGTTTCCCCGAATTCCGGTTGCGCTGACATACCCCAATGATCCATCGTGGCATTTGCTCCGAGTTACGCGATATTAATGTACTTTAATAGTTGATGCCGGCAGAACATCAGGCTTGACTAAATTTACCCGGATTCAATATTACCATGTTCTCCGGCTTACCAATGTATTCTAATGTCTACCCTTTTCGGCGCGCCGCGCCGCGCCGGCGTACTCTAGCATTAAAGGTGAACCGGTACCATATTTGCTGAATGCATCGATGATCCGAACTCCAAAGTATACACTAAGCGCTGTTTCGCGTGAAAAGTGTTTGGAAATGATACGCAAGCCTTTCGTACATTGAGCGTCACGTGAAACGCATCAAGGATATCGTTGTGCGATCCCTATTCGAGCTGATTGCCAGGCAAACACGCATTTCGCAATTCAAGTCGGAGGGAAAGGAAGTTAACTAATACCGTGCACGATTTAAGACTTTTCACGGTGGCTAGAATGTCGTTCGATTCAAGCACAGAATCTGTCATAGACGGAGAATCTAATGCTCGGCTGTTTCGAATAGCTTTGCGTCTGAAATCCTGCGTGTCTCCCATATGAGCAGGTATATGTACACTTGTGTGGACGGAACAGCTGTTGGACGGTTATCAGGATTTCACTATACCATGCATACATACACGTACGTAGATCTCGGAGACTGCTAATACGGCAATTGGGATACAGATTTTCTCATTGGGTGTTTGCCATTCTTTGCCTCGCATCTTTATTTATCAAATGATAAATGATCGATATGATATGATATGATATGATATAACTACATATACATATGTATACATACGTGTAAGTAGGTATTTTACAGTGATTTGCGCCCAAATGATTTATGCCCACTAACTGTATACACCTAGTATTGTATATGTATATTATAGAATTACGTGTAATTGCACGCACGTTCACTTAACCATGACCCTCTTTTTCTGCTGCGTTCAGAAAAAAAGCGATACGCCCATATATTATTACGATCAATACCTGTCCCTCCCCCCAATACCTGATTTATTCGACGCGCATTAACTAACGACTGCCACACGCAACGAGCACTAATTAATTCCACGACGTCCAAAAAGCTAATTACTTTTACAATTCGAGATGTTTGCCAGATGTGCGCTATACTTGCGTGTTTCGAAGGAGAGATCAGCCAATGACTAATACTAATATCGACGTGTATCAACGTGATGCACTGTCCTCGGAATGTGATTTAGTTTCAACCTCGGACCTTTGCCGAGGCGAAAAAGTTTGGAAATATGTACATTTCGCCGAGTTTTTCTGCTTTGAAATAGTTCGTAGCGCATTGACGCGAGATTTACGGATAATTCATAAATCTATGATCACTGAAGGGGCGAGAAGGTGATAAGAGGTCCATAAAATATGAAGAAAAAAATAAAGGTAATAGGAAGAATCGTCCAGATGGCATCCAGAAAGAATGGGAAATGGAAGATGGAAAATGGGAGGGTCTGTTCTGACGGTGAAAGTTGAACCGACTGCAACAACGTTCGTTTTGTCTTAATTAACTTTTGCTAATGAGCGAGGCAGAAGGCTGTACGTAGCGATCGCGACGATGGGACGTGTACGCAGTAACGACCAAGCAACGAAGCTGAAAGCATACGGGGAAGTTGATTTCATTGGTACACGCAATCTACGCTTCTACCCTATTGTAAATCGGAGATCGTATTGTTCGGCTCCAGTCAATTAATTGGCCGATCATCTTTGCGCGGAACTCGAGGAGGAGTCGCGTAAAATTAGACTCGATCGGTTCGAAGGTGATATGAAATCACGGGGCTCTACTCGGTCGGACGAAATAAGCTAACTAGAAGCGATATGTCGAGCACGAACAACAGCCAGTAAAGTAAGCATCGTGTCTGTGTCGCTCGCTCGAACGCACGTTAATTAAACGAGGAGATAGGTCCGGTCGTTGTACGTACCATATACTTTCCCGGCTGTCGCTTTCACAATAATGGTGCAGGCGCTTCTGCAGAGAACTTGGACCTACTACTCGCGAGCTTTCTCTAAACTATACTGCGGCAATGTCTAAAGTATTCTCTGTACAGCTCCTCGAGAACCGTGATCCTTTGGTTTTTCTTTAAAAACCAAATTGATACTTACTCGACTCCTACACCTCTACACTCTACACTCTGCACGTTTCTATACGATGAGCTTTAATTCGATAATGGATAGAATTTCACCTGATAATAAATGATTAATAATTAATAATGAACGAACATCTTAGAGTGAACAAATACATACATGAATGTATATTATGTATACTGATATGTATAATGTGACAATATTCTTGACTTCCAAATGATCCCTTCTCTAAAACGCCCCCCAAGGCAAAGTACATATGTATATCTTTAGGAGTTGGTGATTGAAAAGCATTTTATAGGATTCGTCGTTTTCATCGTACACTATACATACATATGATGTATGCATGTAGATGCCGGCACGACGCGACGGCACGCGTCCTTGTCGTTCTTCTGATTATCGATTCTAGAAAAAAATATCCTGTTCCCGATACACCGCACCTGTGCACCGATGTAAAGCCTACATTTATTTTAAGGTTGCTATCGCAACACGCTACGCTCGTGCTTACAATTAGTCGGAGCCCCGGTATTGTATCGGGACTTTTACAAGATCTCCCTCCTTTCAGCGGAATACATTCAGACATTCAGCCAACTTGTTATCTTAGACGCTCTCGTTTCGCGAGACACGGCGACGCGTAGGTGGACGACGGAATATGAAGGATTGGGTAACTCGTTGTTTGGACGATCATGCTTTGATTCTAAGAACCAGCACCATCGCACAACGGTGCGGTGGTGCGGCATGAGGGCACGGCGAGAGGGCGAAATAAAGAATAGTAACCAAGTATTCGGGTGCTACGTAGGGCCCATCCGCGGGTCCCATTGCCCCGCAAGTAAATGTATAAGGGTATAAAGATTTATCCGAGCATCGGCCCGGCCAAGATGCATATGCACATGGATACCAATTGCGATCGCACGTCCCAAATTCTTCCGCGTGGCCTTGCTGCTGCTTCATAACACACTTTCCACACGCATAGCGTGGTACACCGGCAATGAAGGGAATTCATTTGGAGAATGGACACGTGAATCGGTGGCACGAAGGGCATGTACACCGTGTACGGAAATGTTTGAAACGCAATGATTTTAGACCGCGCAAGCACGCGACGTGACTCGAATTTAATCATAAAAATGTCGAAAGATGTTTCGAAGATCTGCTAGTTTCGTGTGAAATTAAACCCGACCGAAACGGCAAAGTGAACACGGCAAATGTAACCGCTTTGAAAAATCACCGAGACCTTTAATTAAAAGTAAATCCTTTTGCTTTTTTAAAGCGCGCCTCTCTTGAAAAGTGTATTCAAAGAGTTGAGTTTTTGCGCTCCGCTTTGAATACACATCACAATGTGAGCAGAAAGACGCCCGCACCTCACCCAAGAATCTTTTCAATGAGGCTGAACTTTTTCCCCATCATGTTCCAGGGTCCAGCATCCTGAGATCGTCGATCAGTTGTTCGTAGATTACTCGAGCGACGCGTCGTACAGCTCTGACAATGAGAATGATTCACTGAATTCCCGAAAGTTCGAAAGTTTGTATGCCGTACTGTTTTCATTGGAGTCCGTTGCTAATTACTTAATTACACATACTTCACACTGCGGATGAAAAGTTCTGCAGTAGCTAGAAAGTTTGCCGCCGTTTCGCGCTTTCGCTTCCCTAGGGCGTTCCTACGACGATCCTATGGCGATAAAGGAATGAGATTCATCGAAATATGTACATACAGTCGATTGTTTGATCGACGACACGTTGGAAGTATGTACATACATATTTAGAGAAAGAAGCCGCGGTGAACCCCACGTTGTCGCAGATACGATAAGGAAACGCTGGTAGCCCGCGTGCGATACACCAACTGGATTATCGTTTGTGCATGCAACTTAAGGTAATAAACATTAGCGTGTTCCTCGCGACCGCTCCGTATCGTGTCAACGATTTTAAGGGGAATTAGAAGTGAAAGTATTGTTCGCGCGCGCGCAGCGGAGCGACGATCGATAACCCCTGGAAGATTTCTATGGTTGTTTCGTCAAGCTCGCAACAAAGTAGGCGAGCTAGTACATATTAATAAAATATGTACCACGGCGCGGCGCGGCGCGGCGCGGCGATACGTGCAACAGAGGATGCCGGACTGACAGATCTCCATTGTTTCATAGTTGGGCGAATGGCCAAAATGCTACATAATCGTATATATTGTTAGTAAAAATAAATGGGTAAATGAAATGACTAGTCCCTGGATAAATTTTTCATCGAGGGAACACCGAAGAACGACCTATGTATTTCCCACAGGGCTACCGGCCCTTTTATGCCAAGACTATTGGTTCATGGTGCAACAATATGGCTTCAACGTGCTATCCTATACTCGCGTTTAAGTCCTCCGATAATAGAGCCTCATCGGCATTGTCCCATTCACCAGAGATTTAACATAATATTTGCCATTGAGGCCCTACTTGGTCTATTCAGCTGCCCGTTAAAAATCCATCCATCCCTTGCCGTCTTCTACTAGTTGCCTTCGCGATTTCCTACATAAAACTGCTCCCATGAGTACTTCTTTAGTACGGCGTTACACGCAAGCGCCTCTTAGGCTGATCATCGCGACCAATACGGTGATCAATATTAATGCACGTGTGCGTCGAGCGACATGCGGATGGTGCGTCGACGTGTTCCAGGTGCAAGGGATAAAATGGCCAGTTTCTCATTTCGGCATCCTTCGCTGTTTTGTCAAACAGTTGCAGAAGCGCGGTATCAAGGAAGAAGAAAGTAACAATAAGCTGCAACGATATTATCCACAGAAGGGTCCATTCCGGCCTCTCAAGTGGCACGAAGGAAGGCGAATATTCTTCTTCGAAACAAAGCACATTTTACGGACACGAAAGTTTATCGGATGTGTGTTCGGAGCACATTCGAACGAGCGGAGCAGCAGTCGACTGGATAACAAGCTGTTAAGATTACAATTAAAACTTTGCAATCCGTGGAGTTGCCGCGCGCCGTTTCTGACCCGACAGGTATGCCAGACTGCACCACGGAATACGTACATACATATGTACATGTACATATGTAGTCGAGTTTCGTCGGATAAACGAGACGGGAATTTCCTTGGGACTTTTGTAACGCTTCTGCTGCTTGCCTGGAAAATTTTACATTTTGCTGCTTCCTCAAACTTACCATATATGTAATTCATTGCGCGAAGAGTTAATGGACATTTCTCGTTGGGTTGACAATTTCATCGACGAAACAGTATTTCATCGACGTTACCCCACTGCATATCTTCACGAGACATTGAGTCATGCATCCGTTTCAAGAACATAGATAAAATTCTTTTCGCTTAAAACTCTAAAGAATAAGAACAATTTATGCTGTTCGCATTATTATTATTTCCCATTATTTCGTACGCACTGGTATAATAATATAATATGGTATAGTAGACGGTTGATAGTATAGTACCTATAGAATTTCTTGACAGTTTCTTCACCACAGTGATTTAAAGAATTACATATACCGGGGAATATTATAAAACTGTGTACCCTATAATTTATGAAAGCATTTTCCATAGAGCATACCATCGCTTGTGCAGAAATACGGGTTATTTCGAGCACTAGCTTTCTCGATTCCCCTCATCAATTTTTCTCGCACCCTCGTTTAACTTTGTCATTGGAGCTGCGCAAGGCAGTCTTTCATTGATGCGATCAAGAAGATCGATGACGAACAAGATTCCATTTAGCACCCAGAAACGAAATACACAGATACATACATATGTATATGTACATATATGTACCGGTCAAGAGCTGCTAAGCTATGTACATATGTATATCGTTGATAAGTTTTTCGAACTTCGTTATCGAATTTCGAACAAGAAGGCTGTTCGAGCGCGATTTCGACCGTTTTTCCAGAAAACAAAACTGTAGACTTTAAGGAAATGCTGTGCGATGTAACACGGTGAAAACGCCGACGGTAATGAGTAATGTGAAACGATCATTTAGGTCACCGTATACCAGCCAATTACACGCACCGCGCTCGCTAGTCGTATTGTTGAAAATTGCGGAGCAAAACACGATATGAAATGAGGTGTATGTAATCAGCGTTACTTCGATCGGCAACAGTGACGACCCAGCAAAGCTCATTCACAGTGTACCGACTAATCAACTGTACATACAAACTCTGGTGCACATGGGAGCGTGGTGCACGCGGTGTTCGTGAACCGCGCGGATTAGGTCTTGAAGCAATACAATTTAATGAAACCTAGCTGGTAATTATTTTCCTCTCATTTACCTCTTGCCTATTCGGTCTTATAGCGGCGTACGCCGTTAACGATTTACATATATTGTACATATTATGTACATATACGAATGTTTAGCGGATTATCCAGTCCGGAGCTGACAGTGAGTGGGAAATTTGTCCTGGAGAACTCGAGAACTCGATGACCGACGAAATCAATCGATCTGGCGCGGCGCACGTATGTATGTACATATCTGCATTGCATGTGTATACAATATATGTATATGCATACATGCTCACATTCGGAGAAGAGAAGCTTCGATACTCGAGAGACGTAGATTGCTACTTTTCTACGAGTTGTCCACTCGAGTAGTTGTTCTGGGACTACGTGACGCAACATCGAAACAAGTTTGTGTCCTGTTTCACTTACAGGTACCTCTACGGTAGACTTATCTGCCTGGGCTGCTGCAATGTCGATCTTACTCTGCGATCGCATTAATCGTATCTCCTTAGCACAAGGTGTACATATTACCATCATTTGTCAAAGTCTTTTCTGCCTTAAACTGTGAACCGTTTATGTAATTGGAAAGTATTCCGAAGGAAATTATTTTGGCAACTTGAAAGGAGAAGTAATTCAAGTATAGCGTTAAAAGTTAAAAGTTAAAAGTTAAAGGGGGGGGGGGGGGGACTTGAAGTCAATGGAAACCAAAAGAAATGGATAAATGTTGCTCTGTAACAGTGTAATAAGATGAAGATAAGTCTCCTCCGTAAAGTGGACCCGCGGAAAAGCGGCAAAGCGGCAAAGCGGCAAAGCGGCAAAGATTTCTGTAAACGCTTGTCGCTCCTTGTCCTTGTTTCTTGCCCTTGTACCCGATGGCCACTAACGGAGGGAAATTTCTAGCATAAACTCGGGATAAGTTTCGCATTATCCAGCACCGCGATTTTTCTGCGATCGTCGAGAGTAAAGCATCGCCACTGCCGAAACGATTTTGTTTCATAGCAATGCATTCCGTTCCACTCGTGGCTTGGTAGATTTTATTGACCGTCGCGTCGCGTCGCGGCATAAATACAGAGCAAGTAAAGAATATACATATATTATATTTAAGAGAATGAAAGATTTTTCTCGATAAAAGACTCAGTCGCGTTTACATGGGCGAAAACTGGTTGCATCGTTCCGTGATACAATCAATTTCACGAAATGGCTGTACCGGAATAGAAAAGGAATAGAAAATAAACACTCGATGGAAGTTTCATGATTAAAAGTGCTGTAACAAAGTTGACCGTCTCGTTGCAGTGTTCCCAGAATGCGATTGGTAAAGTTGGAATCTCCATGATTGTGGGTCATTTGTTCTCCTCCAGGTAAAATGTCGTTTCGAAGTTTCCCGATTCCCGGTATCGTTTTCGCTCTTGTCCGATACATTGTCGACGTGTTTGAACGAAACACGATAACCTGAATAAGTGCGGGTCTAACACTGTTTTCAGCGTTTGGTCCATGACCTGGAACGGATCAGAATGAAGTACATACCTATATGTAAATGTCCATTTATAGTAAGTCGAGAAATATAGTAAAATTGAAAGTGGGAACTGCCGATGGATGCTGCCGATCGGCAGGGCCGTATACCATGTTCGGTCACATTTTAATCGGAAAAATCTCAACCGTATGTATCTCCGAAAATGAAATTTCATGGAAAAGAGGCTAGGAATAAAAAAGTCACACCGCCGTTTTTTATTGTAACATCGTTCGGCATTTGTGTAATCACGACGCGCCGATAAGCTGGCATTAAAATTCCTCGGCTGCCTCGATAGTCGCTCTATCCTTCTTTTCTTTTACGGTTATTTTCTTTTATTTTTTATACATAATACAAATTGGCATCGCACAGTTCATCTTTCCGAGTTCGAAACACGCGTTTTCTCCCCACTACGTTTTTACTATAATTCTGGACTCGCTATACTTTGTGGTATCCACAAAGATGTCGGGTGTCGGGGATGTTTAGCGAATTTCTGCGTGAAAACATCTGGAGAATTCTCCTCGGCAAGGGGTCGTGCATAATTCGCACGATGCTTGCCGTTACTGTATACATACATATGTACATATATGAAAATGATGGTACATACATACATACATACATATCTGTGATCTCGTTTGTTGTAGCGTATCTCGCGTTATAAACACTGGTGCACTATGCAGCGTATTCTCCTCTTAATGTCAGGACTTGTACCGCTCGCAATCGGTGGTTCTGTGAAATCAAAAAAGTTTACAATCAGCCATTTCGCGAGTCTGTCGAGTCTTCTTTTCCGTTGTTGGCGAAAATTGGAAAAGAATCTGCTGAAACGAGGTTTACGGAGGGTGTTTGTCATGGGTTGAAAGAAACGGGATGCAGAGTTTAACGAAAAGAAATTAATTAAAAGCTGGGCGCGAGTTGGACGAGTCGCAAGGGAACAGCTAGTGGGGTACACATTCGAAATTAAACTTGTTGCTAGTAAGCGACTTGAGCATGAAATGGCGAGATAGCAATTCGTTGTGACTCCTGTCATTCGTCTCTTCTCTGCTGGCTAACTTTTTCTCCGTGATAAATCTTCGATAACTCGATTCCGTAACGGTGTTTGAGATTCGTCGTCCTCTCTTCCTTGAAAACTTTTTGACAAAGATGCAATTCGGACATGGCCTTAGGAGTCGTTAAGGGCTCTGACGGGACGAGGGGAAGTATTTTCCTTCACGGCTAGCAACACCAACGCGATTCGGTGTACTGCCTCCCAATTTTTCCACTTCTCTTTTGCAAGAGAGTGGAACATTTGCACGGCAGTCTTGGTGCAAACGAAACGCCTGTACTCGGTGGTCCGCGCGCGTCTACTTTCTTAAAGATTACTGACCACCGCTGATCCTTGGAAGTGTTGCTCGTCGTAACTAGCAGAGGTTCGGGCGCACCAAGATTGTACGGGACTCTGCTTTCGCCTGAATACACGATGGAACGACTTCTAGCACTAAAGTCCTTTGCTAACGACTCTCTGAAGTTGGTAACAGGATCTACAGACAATATTCGAGAACCCGCTGCTCGCATCTCCCTTCTGTTACCTCGTTCTCCCTTATTAGATCCTGCGAGATGGTTGCCCGAAATGATAGTGTCGATAATTAGCGAGGAAAAATGTGAGCAACTTGATTAGGCATTGGCTGGCCGTGAAAAATGGAAAGTCGTCGAAATGAGAAACGTGTGATTTGTTCCGGGCTGGCGCGGGTTGGCGCGGCACAGCGTAAAGGCTTGTATAATGTAGGCGACCTGGTTTGAGTAATGGGTCCACCAATTGGCAAAACTTGTGGGTTGCTCCGTGCAAATGCCTACTTCTACTTGTGCGATTGGAAATGTTTTCAAAGTAAGTGAAAGCCTCGTTCAACTGAACATTACGAGCATTACGAGCATTAAAATACGCGAGTCCCTATATCCGTGCATTATTTTCTTCGCAAGACAAAGGCACAATTGGATAAAATTGAATTCCGGTCGCGCAACGAACGATACAATGAGTGGGATTGAGCGAATCATTGAACAATTGAGCGAAATACGTGACGATAGCTAGGAATATGACGCGCGCGTTTCAACTATTCGTATCGTTTACAATAATTAATATTCGATCACCGCCGATAAATTAACGTGCCGATAAAAATACGTGTACGTATAATATGCATAGATGTCTTGTCGGAAACCGGAATGGCAACGACGTGCACCCATTTCCCATTCGATTTCGTTGCTAAACGTATATTAAATCTGCTTGGACCATCTCGATGTTTTTGTTCCTGTGAGTTGTGCACGTTTTATTGTTACAGCCGTATACCAGAATTAATTGATAGCGGTTTGAGTTAAAAATTGTTTTTGAATTGAAGTTGTTTGTACTCGATGCACTTGTTACGCCAATACGGATTGCACGTTATTACGAGTACCGAATATTCCTTCCGATATTTGGATTAGGTCTCGCAATGAGTCATGTGCGATGGCAAGTTTTGCATCGAGGTTCGGCTCAGGTTCCTAATCAGATTTCATCAGAAATTTCTTGACAACGCAACGATACAGACCGTTTCAGAACATCTGCAGTTAACCGAGTTTGTTTCCGGCAAGGAAACGTGAACTTTACGTCCATAGGATTCTCTCCACGCGTACACCATACTGCCACGTTAGACAGCTAGGTAAATTTAATCCGATTCCCGACCGAGTCGTGACTACGTGTCGAAAATCTGACACAGGCCCGATTCGGTGCATGTCCAAGGAACGTGCGAAATAGTGTAACTGCTCTGTGCGTTACATATCTTTGTTCCGGAAGGTTTCGGCTAGAAGAACGAAAGCTACGCAGATTGTAGGAAGAAGAAAAAGGTGGAAAGAATCCATGAACTTTTCTCATCACGTTACGTACTAAAAGCGAGGAAAGAGAAATTATCTCGGCTGGGGAGTGTCAGAAATGGGCAGGTTCCAAGGGGAGAGTGTGCGAAGAATCTTCGGCGAGAACTGACGCGAAAACTTTTCACCTCCATTGTAATCCGATCTATACTCCTTCCTTTCTTTGCACAGATGAATCCAAGATGAATTTGCAGTGATTTGCTTCTACCGGTAGAACGGCGAAGAGAACCTTCCGCAAGAAGGTTCTGCGGCTCGAAGAAATGTATCAGAGTCGAGGGATAACGCCCCACCCCTGTAGCTGGTCAGCGGTAACGCCAAAAGCAATAATATCGCCCTCGGTTCTATCCCCAATAAAATCTCTGGAACAGATATTGCGACCGATTCTGTTATTATCCATTTTCGGCATACAACTTTTTCTCCAGTGTATAGAAAAAACGTTATCGCTCCGCTTGGAAATCATTTTGAAATTGATTATCGGCAAATAGTTTCCGTATCGAATACATCGACGCGGATTCGAGTACAGGCAATTCACTTTTCCAGCGGGGTGAAATAGTTCAAATAGACTATTTAATATTGAACTTGTGCGAATTTCTATTTCTACGCGCTTTGCGTACAGCCAGTGCCGTGATTAGAACGTTTTTGTTTTTCTCTATCTTGATGAGCGTCGAAATGCAAGGGGAGAAAAGTCGCCGCGGATATTGTTCGAGAGATTGGCGTCGAAACTTTCGAACGAAGCGACGCTCCTTTCAAGGATTTAGTGAATGTAACACATTAGATATCTCGAGAACGAGAACGAGACCGAGACCGTTCCATCCGTGGAAAATGAAAGCAGCCAGCAGCAAGTCATCGGATGCGACACTCGATGGAAAGAGTCCCACGGAGTTGTTGGAGAAAAAGATATGGCTTTTTAATGCCATTGGTCGAATACTTTCGTAATATCGACATCAGCCAGCATTTTTGTATTTCCGATGGTCTCGGCGGATTCTTTCGGTTGAAAGTTTTCATGGAAAGCAATGGCGATACCGAAAGTTTGTTCACAGCCGCGCCACGTTATATTTCCAACCCATACATTCGCTCGTTCAGGGCGTAGCGAATGCGACTTTGTTTATTTTACGTACTCTAGTGCCGCACGTGAAACCATTTGCCATTTATACGTATTTATGTATATGTATGTATCTCGAGCGATCAATACCCAGCGCGTTCCATCAACTTTTTTTCTTTTTCTTTTCTTTCCTCCGATGGAAGTGATATTGGTTCGATAAAGTGTCGAGCGTTCACTGTCGATGTTTCAAACGTGTTTAGCGAATCAGTGAAATACTAACTTTACCCCTGACGAGTGTCCGATACGTACCAGTGCAATAGCTATGCACGTTCTTTATTGTTGGCGTTGGAGCAACGCTGATTTCCTTTCTCGCTACACTGTCTACCCGGCAATAGAATGGTATCGAATTGATTACGCTTCGCAAATAATTCCCGGTTCGGATTCATCTCTATCCGTAATACCAGGATTTCTAGCTGCCTCCGCTATTACAGGCCGGGTGCGGCCGTCTCGTTTCTCCAATCCCTGTCCACATCCACGATTGAGTCTTCAAGTGCTTTCTCCGACTCTCTTGCCTTGCTAGAGCTTCTCGCGCCTCCTTATCGCTCCCCATGTTTAACTTGACGGGCAAAACCTCTCCTTTTCTCGGTTCCGGTTCGCCATCCATCTCCTTCGTTTTCTAGCCCCCTGGCCCCCTCCGCCATCGCCCCCTCTCCACGCCGACTCTAGATTGTAGATTCTAGCGATGTACATATACATATGTATACAGACATACATATGTATATCCATCTGGCCACCTTGCTCCATCTGTTGGTTCAACTTTGGTGATTATATCAATTCGAAATGAATTTTAGGAACGGCCTTGGTATCGGTCGCGCGCCCTCGTCTCCGCAAGCCTCTGTCGCGTGTCATTGAGTTACGATGGGTGAATCGCTTCGAGTACTGCACCCGCTCGATACGAGAATTACATAATAGGGACGTTGCGATGTTACCCGTTTAAGAGCCGACACGTCGCATCGGGTCGCGTCCATGGAAAATACAGTCGCCGCTCCCTCCTTTCTCGACTCTACGAATTTATCATCGAGCTATGCGTGAAAAACTGCCAGTTTATCGGATTCCTTATTCATTCGCATAGAATGAAGACGAGCCGAATTAATTTCTATTTAATTAGTAATGTCCAGCCTGTTGATTCACAAAGGTGCCGAGTTTCACAGTGAAATATGTATACATATAGCATGTAGTGATAAGTGTGATCGTTCGACTTTAGTTTTTCATAGTTGCCGAGCGTGTATCAATTGAATTTTCAATTCGTGATAAAGCAGAGTGACGTTCGTTATGCCGGACAGGATGAATAGAGACTACGTTACCAGTTGGCCCATTCGGAAGCAATTGTATGCATTTATGCACATTGTGTACCTGCAACATCGTTGCACCTGTGTCGTAGGCCTTTGAATAGCGAATCAGCCGATTCGGCGGAAATGCGAAAAGAAATGATACATATAACCGGTTCGGCACGATGGGGACAGTCGGTGAGAACGTATGAAGTATGGAACAGAGTGGTTCGTTAAAACTCGAGGATTCTGACTGACTCTCGAGAATTAATATACATATGTATGTATGTATGTATGTACAAGTGAAATTATGTTCCAAAGGTTCGTCCCAATTAATCTAGTTGGGATATGGATAAATGTTATACCGACCTAGTTGCAAAAGTAGTATGGCCGTTCGAATTGCACGACGCCATACACGAAATGGTAGAAATGAGACGATGCCCTTTCTCATAGATGGTTTGATATTAATTGTTCCACGATGTCCCATGATGTTAGTCATAGTCATAACGTATCGATAGGCAGCTAGTGTTGCGGTGTGGTTGTCGTGCGCAAAATATACATAGATGCACGATCGATGCTGGCCCGTAATACGCTCTACAAGTGATCACGGTTCATGGTGCAGAATGTAATCGATAACCGGGACAGGGATTGGACGGTCTCCGATTTATACCGAGGCTTCCTTACGCATGAATGTGCAAATGAAATCTTCATCCCTTGCCGTTTGATTCATGCTTGTACGTGCGCCGACTGCAGCTCGCGACGGCGAACCGGCAATAAGTGGGAAAAGAGTATCCTCTTACAGCTTACGTCATCTGCGGCTATCAAAGAGGAAGGAGAAGGAGAATGAGAATGAGAATGAGAATACGGATAGAAAATGGAACGCTGCAAGGCCCGAATATGTACATACATTTCGAATATTTCGAATATTTCCTCATTTCCTCCAGTTTTTGTTCCATTGAATGGTACAACTCCCGTTGGTGGAAGCCAATTTCACTTGTCCGATTCGCGGCGAGCTACAATTTTCATAGTTTGTTCGTTTATTTTCCAGGTAAACGGATCGTGGAACCTGCCCGGCTTTGTCTGCGACTTTTACATCGCAATGGATGTCACGTGCAGCACCAGTTCCATCTTCAACCTCGTAGCAATCTCGATAGACAGGTAAGCCCCCCTTTTTCAAGGAGAACAAATCTTGGAGGTGTTGTTTTTCGAGATAGACAGATCGATCGTTGTCGTTCTACCAATAAGTTCAGGAAGCTAATGGGAAATGCGGTCTGCAGGCCGCTCATTTACACCGATGTTGACTGATTATATGTAATTATAGTGCATAGGGCTGTTTCCGTCGATGCTTTTTCGACGTTGATAGAAAAAAAAGATATGACTGGCAATAATCGTAACTCGGATTAGCTACCATTCGAAATTGCAATGCATCGCGGGAAGATTGCGTGGCGTCGATTGCTAAAGAAAACTCTGGGAAAATGTTGAAAAATGGAGTAGCTGATCTGACTGACCGGTTTACGTGACACGAATGGCAAGTCCGTGGCGAAGAAAAAGCTATGGCTGCTTCCGTAACCGTGACGCTCGAAATAAATTCGATTCGAAATGAAGCCGAGATGACGTTCTGTAAATCAATGCTCCCTTTCGCGCAGCTACGGCCTGGAAACGACTACGGTTGATCCGAGGGAGAAATCGGAACGATCGATGTCGCGATGCTTGTTATTTTTGAAAAATTACAGTTGCGCCATTGCATTGTTTGCTGAATTTGCTGAATTTGCCTAGTGGGGCGAGTCCAGAATCGCAGTTAGTTGTTCTCTTTTGCTTTTCTGTAAGCCCGTTAAATGAAATCGCTTGAATTTCGATAGGATAGCTTGACCATTTTGCCGTTCCGTCCAGACGTAAACGGGCACGTTGGAAGATTCCAAGTGACTAATACCGAGCCTCTTCGCATCTGTACGTTAAAATATTCATGTCGCGATGGAGAAAAATGGATCCACTCTACGGAGGGGCTCCCAACGAGTTGGCGAAATCCGCGCAGTCAGAAAGCCCCGATAGAAAAGCAATGGATAATTTAAAGATTTATTTGATGAACCGATGTTAATTCGACGCGAGCATCTCTATCGCCTCGCGACAGTGCGAAAGTGGAAATAAAGGGGATGAAAGAAAATTAGTAAATAGAGCGGGGCAAGCATCGAGTGGACGCAAGGCGTTATAAGAAGCAGGTTGATTCTGTGGGCACGTAATGGGCCGTTCGATGGACCGTCAGGCAGGATACATTGTCCGATATGGGAAAGAAATTTGAATTGCAGATACATAGCGGTGACCCAGCCGATAAAGTACGCCAAGCACAAGAACAATAGAAGAGTGTGGTTGACGATACTGTTGGTCTGGGCGATATCGGCTGCGATCGGCAGCCCGATTGTTCTCGGCTTGAATAACACCCCCCACCGAGTGCCGGACAAATGCCTCTTCTACAATGCAGACTTTATCATCTACTCGAGCCTATCCAGCTTCTACATACCCTGCATCATCATGGTGTTCCTCTACTACAACATATTTAAGGTAACTTAGCTCTATGAAGAATGTATAGCCGAACAGGAACGGATGCATAAATGTTCAGTTCGGAAGCAGAGAAATGTGCACGATCCGGTACGGAGAGACGCTACGCGGCGGTTAATTTATAATTGCCTCATCCCTGGCGTGCGCAGATTGTATAATAATTTGAACGCCATATGCAGGAAAAGTGGCGAGACGCGGCTGGCTCGCGCGATTACGTTGCGGTTAATCATAAATACGATTCGTTGGACATTTTACGTCGACAGGAATCTGTGGATTATTTTGCCCGCACCTTGATAATAGTTGCATGAAACGGACACGAAATTTAGGGTGATCGATTCTAATGAATTATCTCGGTTGGCCGACGCGTCCGAGTTGGCAAGTTTCCCTTCTTCAATCGGGAACGCTGCTTGCGTTTCATTCAATAGAATCATTGGAACGTCACGAGATCGTCCGTGCGGTTTCACCATTTCCGTATCGTTGCACGCTCGATACCGTAAAAGTGCAGGGAGAACGGGGAGGATTTATCGCGAGAAAAGGACACGGTGGTATCGTCCCCTTCGAACGCATCCACGCGAATCGCCTTCCTTTTAGTCTATTCAGCAGTAACGCGATCGCGGGCAGCTGTATTTCTCGTAACGAATCGGCTAGGCGGAATTGACATTTTCGCGGTACATCTGCCTGTGTTTCGATATGTATGCGCCATCGATACAGGTGCCACGAGGTGTCTGGCGTTTATACTGGCGTGTATACTTAGCACACTTATCGCCGATTTATTTGGGAACGCTGCGCCGCTCCAGTTTCAATTGACTATTTACAGGCGCTGCGGAACAGAGCGAGGAAAGCACGGGCCAATAGAAAGCCGAACCTGGGCGACATAAAACCGGGAAGCATAATCGAGAATATCGCTCAGACGCGCAGGTAAGCTTTCCTTCGCTCGACATTCTTCTTCGTGAATTACCCGAGCCTCTCCTAGGAATGCGTTTTCTAAGATCGCTGAATGCTACTAGCCGAAGGAAGTTTGATCAATGGTTAAATGAGATTTCGTATCGTGTTGTTGAATATTTCAAAAGACCAAGAAGAAGATTAGAAGCAGGAGAAGAAGAAGAAGAAGAACGTTTCGTGGAAAACGCATTACGCATCGTTTGCACGTATCGGTCTGTTGCATGCATAGCGTTGCACTGCTAAGGCTCCATATGTTGGTACTTGATAATTTCACTCGCAAGGGTGCATTCCCCGTGGCCATTTGTAGTAGGTCTGCTGTACGTGTTGCACGAATCTACGTACGTACATACATACATGCATACATACGTACTGACTTAAAAAATCCTTCGAGAAGAGAGGAGCAATTGCTCGAGAAATGTAGGTCCTCCTGAATATTTCTCTATGCATGTCATTAATCGACAAGGCATATTTCCACAGTTTCGCGCTCGAGACGATTAAAAAAGGGTGTTTGCACGCGATCTATTATAGTTATTCGGTACTGTCTCGTCCGTCATAAATGCCCGTAGCTGCAAAATACGAACTCTGTCTTCACTTGGACTCTTCCGCGTATTCTTCTCGTAACACGTGGACGGAGAGTGAAAAGAAGGGAGCACGGCAAGTGGAGAGTTAAGACGAAGTTAAGCATGGAGCATCTTCGGATAAGACGCTTTTATCGTGTCCGCGGCCTTATTTCCGTGGGCCGTGGGCCGTGGGCCGTGTTCCGTGGGTACTTGTCTCGAATAGTCAACTACTTTGTCTGGATTCCATTTGTGCTCGGTCGTTCGAATGTGCCGCGTTTTCCCTTTCCCTCTGTTTCGTCGAACGGCGAAAGCCGCCCTACACCTTCAATCGCGATGAATTATTTCGAAACAAGATCGGAGTAAAAAAAGTTTTAATCGAGGGTAGGACGAGATCCGTTGCGTTGCTTTGCGTAGACAGTAGACAGTAGACAGTAGACAGTAGATAGTAGACAGTAGACGGCCCCAGGGACGCTAACGACGGCATCTTGCTTTCCTAATTATTATTTATAGGCTCCTTTCTGGGCCCTCCGGTTACGCATAGCCATATATGTATATGTAAGTAGGTACAAACAACGTCCATAAATTGGGCTTTGGTGTTTGTAGGGACGGTCACATTTTGGTTGGACCAGCACCGCGTCCTTTCCCATGGGTCCTATGCATTCAACATAATCTCATTGCCAGGTCTGGCTCATCTTGGCCGGATTCTCCCTTTCTCTCTGCTCTCCTATCTTTGCCGATGTCTCTCCATCGTAGCTCCACCATCGCGATCGGTATCGATATACATACCTACATACATCTGCCCCCTTATACGAGACTAATATCGGGCCCTTACATATGTATGTATGTACATGTACACACATCTAATAGAATGCGTGTTACATAATTGGCGGCGCAAGTAGCTGCACTTGCCTCTTCGTTAATCTCCTAAACCTTATGCTCCGTACTTCCGTGGCGAAATATTAGATTGCAACAAATAGCCGATGGCTACGCTACTTTGGCAGATGAGGATAATAGATTCGGATATTGACCGCGTTGTACAGAAAGTTGGCTCGAGAACACGGAGGAGCTATCGTGCAAATTGAGCGGCAGCACCGAGGTGTTTACCTATGAAATATCTAACGTCGTCGAATGTCGGATCGCTATAACTCGATTGGTCGAGGCTCGCGTCCGGCTTTCCGGAACCTTGGAGAGCTCGTATTATCCGTATATGTACATACTATGATGATCGAACTGCACACGTCCAGGTGGAAAGTTGCCGGACAAGCTAGACAAGCATCCTGACAAGTCTATAAAGATCGAAGGGAATCGTTATCGTGAGAGTAAATTTGAAAAATGGCATTTCCTAGATAATCGTGTCGACCGTTTCGCAACTTCCGATAGGCGAATGTTTTTCCGAGCAAAGAATTATGTGCAGAGCCTCGGATCAGACTGAATCGCGAGAAGTACGTTGAACGAAGTAAAAGCAAAAGGTTCTTTGTCCGTGGCAAAGTCCCGAACGAAGTCGCGGGCGTGGGCGCGAGCGCGGCCGTTGCCGCTTTCTGCAGGATAGATTAACTTTTCCCCTTTGCTGGATTAACGCCGCGCGTCGCCGAGGAATACTAAAAGCATGCTAAGTGTAGAAGCTTTTTTTTAGAGGCTTTTCACCAAGATCACGTAGTGGGTATTCTGTGGCAAGGTTTGCGGAGACTGCGCTGGGGGCGGCGGCCCTCGTGGCTCCTGGTATAGAAGAGCCAACGAACACGGCGTCCGGAAGCAACGAGGACGAAGACGAAACGCCCCTTGATCCTGTGGTGGTCATCTCGAACGATAAGAGCACAGAGTTCTTTTTGGCAACGGTCGTCGAGGAAGCAGCGTAAGAATCTTGTAGAATTTTCGGTGAACCGCACGAGACGAACGTTCGCGGGATGGGCGAGCATAAAGAGCAATAGCACAATCTGACCAAAGCCATGTTCTAACGATATAATGAAAAATATAAGAAACGTAATATTTTTCTAATTCGGATAATCCCATATCAGTTGAACCGCGTCGCTACTACGTCGCCTCGTAGGTAGGGCACGTATGGTTGATGCAGGTTGCAGCAAGCTTCGACTTGAAGTCGGCGACCGGTCTATGCGCGTGAACATTCGCTCTCGTCTGGAATCTTGCCGCGACTATGCGCTATCTATATTCGAATCACAGTTGTCGTTTCAGAGCAGTGGCTCAAGCCCAGCTGGACGGAGCGCGAAACGCCGGGCAAGACTCTGGATACGACGGCGCGGCGAGTAGCACGGCGGTTCACGAACCACTGGAAACGAACTCAAGCCCGAGCCCGAGCCCGAATCCTCGAGTTCCCTCGGCCCCGTCGTCCTCGACTTCCTCGTCGCCGCCTCCGAGAAGCGCGGTTGCGAGCCAGTGCTCGCAAGCAAAGAAGAACGGCGCCGGTGGAGAAGCGAGCAAGCAAGAATTAAAGAGGCTGAAGAGCGCCGCTTCTCTTCTACCTCTTCAGCTTGGACGAACGCCAAGTGTCTTGTCCGCCTCGTCTGGCTGCAAGAAGGACACGAAAAATGCCGCGACGGGATCCCGTTTTACGATATACAAGGCGAACAAAGCGAGCAAGAAGAAACGGGAAAAGAGCTCGGCGAAGAAGGAACGTAAAGCTACGAAAACGCTGGCCATTGTATTAGGTTGGTCGTCCTGATTCACGGTTATTCACGGCTCGCGTTGCGCTTGCTTCGGACAAATAAAAAATTCCATTTCCCATTTCAGGTGTATTCCTTATCTGTTGGTTGCCTTTCTTCACCTGCAACATCATGGACGCGATTTGCACGAAGCTGGAAGCGGTCTGCCAGCCGGGTGTCACAGCTTTCATCGTCACCTCGTGGTTAGGATACATGAACAGCTTCGTCAATCCCGTTATTTACACTGTGTTCAATCCGGAATTTCGTAAAGCCTTCCATAAATTGGTCAGCTTTTAGTTTTAGACGATAGGCTGTCGGCTATCTGACTTGAATGTCGCGTACGCCTCGAAAGAAGGAACAACGGGGCACTGGACAATCGAACAGCTCGGCATTCGTTCCGGCTAAAGGTATCTATCGGATTTCCAGAGTAACTCTTCCGTAGTAGGATCGTTCTGTCGACGTAGAAGCTGCTTTTTCCCTGGAATCCTCCTCGTTTGAATGATCGCGGTGAAAAGTAGACCGAAATCGAGTACACATGTATGTTAGAGACGATTACGAAATTACATTTGCGCCCCGATTCGCGTGCCGTGTGTCATATTCTCAGTGCGCTTCCACCCGTCTGCCGTGCATCGCGCTCAATCGGAAGCAGCATGTGTCGAATAAGTATTTCGTTTAGATGACTGATTGAAATCCATAGATACGCAGCCGAGGCGTTGAACGCGTGGACGCGTGGACGCTTGCGAGCCACTCGATTGGAAATTTCGGTAGGTAGCGAAAGACTGCGCGAAACATCGGACGTGTATACCACTTGGGTGGATATCTAGTATACCATGGCAGTATTACCGTAGCTCGTATTCTACATATACACTTGCGTGTTCCAATGAAATTTCTTTTCCTGCAAAGCACCGCCACCTTCGTATCGTGTCGGTCAAGTTCGGTGAAATTTCATCGGCGATGGTAGAGATTAACGTCGCGTCGTTCAACTTTTCGCCGCTAGAAAATTCGCATACATAATTCCAGCCGCTTGCGTTCATCCAGCTACACGTCAAATTATTTCGCCCGGCTCTTCCCATCGATCATCCCAGCGTTACGATGCCATTTATACGAACCCTAATCACGATTTGTGCATTGTCTCCGGCGCGCTAACTGCACGGAACGTTCTCGTCCGAGTCTGCGGAAACGAAAATCGATAAGGGAAATACGTCCGTCCGTAGTTGCCTCTCCCCTAGCGCGAACAGCCTAGCCGGTCGGAATTTCGCTCAAAGATAACCATTGCACTTTCGCGATACGTTCGACGGGGCAGAGAGGTGAACACGATCGATGCGTCGCAAATATTATACATACCTGTATCGGCGCCGCGCCGATACCCTTCGAATTCCATCGTCGCGAGCAATTCTCAGACTTTCCGACAGCGAATTTTCAAACATATCAATCCAAGTAAATAGAAAGCACGATACCTGGCCGTGGCTCTACGCGTACGTGTATGCGCGCGTGCATTCCATGGGACACGCAAAATAAAAGAGAACGTTGCACTAGTTTCGTGTCAGCGCAGCGTTCCTCTTCTTGCAATTACGTCTACGATCAAAGCTTTTCACTCATTGTCAGTGGGTTCTAGGAATATGCTGTATCGGGTAGGTTTAAGCTTCCAATGTATATTTGTACATAACTAGTAGGAATTAATGAATTACCCGAAGCGTGAGACCGTTTGCGATTTTCGATTGGACGCGATCGCTCGATTGCACACCGTACGCAACGATAGAGCGCATCGCCAAGTGACAGGGCGAAACCGTAGGAAAACTGTTTTCGCTCCGTTGTCCCGGCTGGCGACATTTTAAACGCGCCCCGATTCATGATAAATTGTGCCACGGCAGAGGAGCCGGTAAAAAGTTTCCGTAGTTTGCCGCTAATAGTGAAACCTTGAAGCGTCGATTCTTCATAAATGGAAAGCATTCGCGGAATTTTTCCTTCCTAGCCGGGGGAACTGCCGATTCGATCGTCGCGTCGCGTCCCCTTCCTTTCCTTGCTTCCTTTAAACACTTTGCGATCGACCATGAGTAAAAGCGAAAGGGAAGCTGGCCAAAGCGTGCTACCGCAACCGCGTGCCCGAGCAACAATCGACAAGCCTAGGCTGTTAGTTTCAACGTGACAGAAGCGGAAGAACGTCGCCATGTTTCTCACAATCCTGCGTAAGATTGCTGTATTTTTCTAACCTGATACGTTTCTTTCTCTGTATATAAATTATAAATGTGCATGTGCGTGCATGGTCACGATACATGTATGCGACTCGATGTTCCAATTGTTACGTATTTAATGGAAGATGAACGCGAGCGTACACGCATGCATGCGAGAGAATCGATGGAAATTTTCGGTGATTCTGTTTGAGCCAGAGTTACGTGACGCGAAGCATGGAGACCGCGTTGCGAATGTCTACGAATAAATGCCCATTTCTTTTCTTTCCTATGAATTTCTTAATCATTAGTAAGAGTTAGTACGAATGGTCTATACAGGGCATAGATGTAAGAAAGAAATCTTTCAATTTGCCGACAGTAGCGAAAAGCGAAGCGTGCGAGAAGGAAAGGAATATCTCAAACGCTGTGTGTAGCGATCGAAATATCTATACACTTTCGCAAAGCGAAATTAAAAAAGAAACAGAAACGAAAAGAAAAAAGAAGGAAACAAATAAACGGGACACAGACATGATTATTCAAAGACAAGGACACTTGCTGATATGAATAAAGTACAATACAAATCCACCTCGACCTTTCATTTCATCAAATTTGCAGGTGCAAGGGGAAAAGGACAATAAGAGGTAAGTGCGGATATATCTTATTGTATATGTATAGATATACATATACTCTTCGGACTTTCGGAGTAATTATTTCCGGTTCGTGCAATCCCTGTGCGAGGAAATCCCTTGGTGTCGAATTGCGCAAACCTCTATGAAAGAAAACGCGCCTCGGATTGACGCACGAGAGATCGACCCTTGTTATCGCATACGCGCTCGCGTGGGTCATTAACCAGTCCACGAAGGGGGAGCTGCAACGATAAAAGAGTAGAGAAGCAATTCCGAGTGCGAAAAGATACGTCTCGGAACTTTATAGAACAGAGGCTGGCAGAGCTCCCTCGTAATAAAAGAAAATACGGGCCTCGCATTCTGAAATATCCAGTCTGAACAAATGTCATACGACGCATGATGCGTTAAATAATAATAAACCTAACCCAACTTCAATTACCATCCAACGTACACACAGAGATACAGAGAGCCGTCATACTAAAAACATGCAACATAGTTTGTACATTCCTGAACCAAATAGAGGAGCGAGATGAGACTTGACGAGGATCCGTCTCACTCGCGTGACAACCCGGAAACGGAGAAGAAAGTGTAGTAGCGTACAACAACAATAATAATAATAATAATAAGCACGTATAATATTTCCGACAAAGAAGAGTAACAATAAGCGTGTAATGAATAGCAAAGTTCGGATAGGTGAGAAAAACGAGGGAATCGGTTGGGAAAGGTCATATAGGTGTATGTATGTATAGGTAGATTCGGATAATCGTCCAATTTCTCACAATCTTTATTTTTCTTAGCAACGGAGACTAAATGATATAAAGTTACAGTAGCGCAGTGCCGAGGATATAAAACTATGAAAGATATTTCGGCTGTACTATCTTAGAGTCTGTTGAACTTTGGCAGTTTACTGGTACACTTTGCAGCGCCATAAATACATAGGTACATAGATACACGCTTGACGAGGGTGGTGAGGAACCGGTTCTAGGCCTGCCACGCTGGCTGCTGAAAATTCAGCTAGAATGAAAACGTTGGTGGGACGCTTAAAATGATCCAGAAGATTCTTGGATTTTCAATAAAATATCATTTTTTCTTGTGGCGATAATAATAATACATATTTGGCCTATTCAGTATTTGGGGGAAAATGGAAAAAAAATGAAAGCGACGCGAGAAAATCATTGGTATAATTAGTTGAGGAAAGTTTACCTTGGGAAACACGGAAAGTTGATGTCGCGGTAATTCCGGCAAACTTAAGCCCACTTTTGCGAGCCCGAAATCCGTGGATCGTGGTGCGAGATTAGTCGAGGGCAAGGTGTAATCTACCCCTCCGAAGCCGCCGAGCTGCAGCTGCAATCCTGCAGAGAACAGGTTGAAGAGTAAGTAGAAAAATGAAAAATCACGAGATTCAGCATAGATCGATGGAAATACCTGTGGAGTACGGCTGACTCCGTGGCGCTTCGAATTTTCTCAGCTGGCCAAAGTGTTGTATATTCTGGGGAAAGTTGAAAGGTGGTATGCTGGTGGGAACGCTCGGGGTGAGAGATATGTCACCGGCTATCCCACCGGATAAACTGCTGAACACGTTCGTAGCATGGCCGCCCGCTAGACCGGAAGACAAACCTGAGGGCAAAGTCGTAGCTGGAGCAACAGCACGGACGCGAAACATACACTTCCACTTGGCGCGAATCCTCCCAGAGAACGGAAGACCCGTGCGTCCGTCGCATATTGCGTTTTATGTCACGCTCGCGAAAAGAGCCGCCTCGACTTTAACGCTACTTCTCGGCTTCCTCGGCGAATATTAAGTTGGCGGGTTCCGGTCCGCTGCTAAATTCCCCTTAAATTCAACTGAAAGTGACACGGTAAAGAGGAGGCGAAAGAATGAAATCGCGTTCCGCGTGCGGAGGAGAGAAATTGGTGGAACGTGAGGTGCAACGGGAGCTGACAGCAAGATAGGATCGTGAAAATTTGAACTGGCTCGCGTCGAACTAAAATCGCTCAGGCAAAGGTCGGTTTACCGATAATATAGATAGCACGTTTCCTCTTTCGCGGCGTAACGCGTCAATAACAGAGAGCGAAATGATTAAATTTGTTAAATTTGTAATGGCGATGTCACCCGAGGCGAATTATCGATCACGTTTTAAAATGGTCATACCCAACGGCAGGAGAGGGGACGCCGGCGAGTCCTGATTCAGGAAAGCAGATACTCTCGGGATCGACGTCGGAAGGCTTCTGACGGTCTGCAAGGGATGAGAAATCGATGACAGGGACGCGATTGGTAGAGCTTGATGGGTGATTCTCGGTCTCTCGACAACCGAGGATAGAGGTATGTAATTCGTAGTCTCCGGCAGAGAAGATTGTTGGAAAGGTAAAGCACGATTCGACGTAGGTAGATAGTCGAGCACCGAACTCTTTGATTCCTCGGTAAATACATAATTCGGTAGGGAGGTCTGGATCTTGCACATGCTGTTCTTAAACGTATCCGAAGAGTCGTGGTTCTGCAGCGATGTCTGCTCGGTGCTTTTCACAGCGTGCTTCCCCTGCTGCGACAGCAGGTAGTTGAGGTACGACTGCTGCGTCACGCTCTTGAGACCATTGGGGATATAGTAAGCCGACGCCGTCGGTGCGGTCACCTTTCCTGATTGATATTCAATTGGAGATAGCGTGCTGGAAAAGTGAAACGAAAGGGGGGCGCGCGTGATTCAGAAGGAGTAGGCGAAGCAAGTAAGGAATCGTGACGGGCGTGGAATTACTTACTGTCGTGCGAAGGATACGATCGGCGATTCGGTAGACGCTAGAGGCAAGCTTGCCTCGGTGGTCCGAGCCGCTGGTGAATGCGCCAGATTTGTAGATTCCTGCGCAATGGCCGGAGATGTTGGTAAGGTGGAAACTGTGGGGATGGATGCGCTGCTAGCAATGGTAGCAGCATCGGTTAGCTGAAAGCAATGATTGTTAGTAATTCATTTTTATCCAGCTGGAAATGTATACAGGAGTTGTAGCAATGTGCAACTCTGCAACTGCTAAGGTGAAAGGGGGGAGAGCGAGACGATCGGTAAAAATTGTATAAACAGCGAGGGAGGAGAATTGAGATATACTTGACCCACCGTCAGTCCATGGGCGCCCCTCAACGAAGGCCCTTGCGGCTCGGATGTTGCAGACGTGTGATGTTGGGCGATGGCCCGAACCGTGGAGGTGACCGTAGACTCCTGCAATGGTTTGTAGGTGGTTGTCGGTGTGATGAACGGTGGTACGAACGGTGTCACGGTCGTGGACGGTTCGTCGTTCAACGGTAGAGCGTTCTTGAACGATGCAATCGGTGGAATAGAATCGTAGCCGTGTAAGTGATTTCCTATCGAAACAGCGATATCCTTCTTTAGCCGTTTGGAATTTTCAATTTTCTAGCCGTAGCCGTAGTTGGAGTGCTTACCGCCTTTCAAATACTCCGAATTACGGGCAAATGAATCGGTATGTTCCTGGCCGGCCACTTTGTGGCTACCAATTGCCGTGTCGTACAAGTCCGCGAACCGATAATCATCGCGGAAAGATCGATCGTCTTGTTGATCCCCTACGATTACCCTTCCATCTGCTAAGAACGAAGGGCGACCCTTAAAATACGACGCTTCTGCGAAGGACGAGCTGTCGTCGAACGCAGGGCTTCTCGGTGATGAATAATCTTTCAATAGCGACTGATCCCGGGAAGATAGCTGAGCAAGATAAGAGGGCGAGCCCTGCCTGTTCGAACGATGCCGATAGAACTGATACGGTTGCGTTTCGGCCGATTGCTCTCGAAACGGGTGATGCTGTTCGTGATGAGATAGGTAGCGATGAGCTCCTTGGTAAGGTGGATACTCATCGAACGGAGGACCCGCACTGTTTCTCCTTCCCTTCTTGTATGCAGCGACAGCCACTGTCATAAGTGCAATTAGAATCTGCGACAACCAATTGCTTCGGTATTACCACACTATCGCTACCGAGACTATCCAAATCTCTCCTACCATCCGTATATCTACATATGTAAATCTATGAGTATAGTGAAAATCAGCGACTCACCAGCTTCTTCATTTCATTTGCTTGGCGAATAAATTGCTTGCTCGAAGGAGTGTCGAATCACTGTCGATCACAGCTATCGACCTTCTTATATAGCTACGAAGAGAGTGAAAAACGCTACCCTGCATCTTTTCCACTGCTGGTTCTGCGCGTCCTCCAGTTCAGGTACGAAACTGGATCTTGTAAATCATGTGCACCGTTGCCTTTCTCCTCCTTGGCCAGGTTCAATGCCAGATATACAATGGGCCCTCAAGTATTCCCGCGTATATAAGGCAAACTTTGCTCACCAGAGTGAAACGTTTTATTCTTATACCTGTTCCATTGCTTCCATTGCTAGACTTTGCCGTGTTTTACTACAACGGTTACTTTTCAACCATTTCAAACCTGAACGAGTTTTCTTCGCCAACCAGGCAGCAAATTTATATTTTATTTTTACCATCTACCGAATAACAGTCAAGTTCCTTGCGATACATTTACGTATGTATTTGTCGCAGCTCGATCTTCTATCAGCACTTTGAAATAGAGAATACTTTGCATTCGCCTAATATACGAGTACGTTAACGTTTCCATGAGAAACCATGAATGCTGTACGAGTGTACGCTCGTGGACTTTTAAGGAGGCAATAGAGAGGACTGTGAGAATTATGCGCCCTCGACCTTAGATATCGTATAAAATCCCGATAACTCGGATTCCTAACGCCAGGCGCCCCCTGAATCGATTAATAAAACTGAATACAATGAATAGCATGAAATGGGACAGTGTAACGCATAAAGGTGAATTTTTCGTTTGTTTAAATGCGGTGCATCGATCTACGAAGTGCTTACTGTATTTAGTTAATTAACTTTTGGTAGTTTGAAATTCCCTCGTTGGCGATTGAAGCTATTTATTCCGAAAAAGAGAAGCGTGTGAAATATTGAGGGGAAGGATGAAAATATTTATTCTGTCGATCTTCGAGGCACCAACAAGTCGCTCGCTCAACCCACGCACCATTCAAAGCTGAAAGGCTCGTGGAACGAGTATGTACCAGTATTCTTCAACTACATTTTCTCCTGGTTCAAGTGCACGTACTTGCAGCGTCGCACGTGTCAGTTAGAAAGGACGGAATCAATTAATTTCTTGATAAAGTGATATTCCTTTTTTTTTTATCACCTGCACGAATTGTCCGTGGAGTACGAATGGCTCAGCGTTTGCAGTCTTCGTTTTTCGTGTCTTAGCAAAGTTCTAACTGTACTCCTTACCAAGAATCGTGTTGAACTTTTCCTATCGATCATCGGTTTTTCATTTCAAACATTATTTTCCAGCGATTCATCTTCGTTCGCGACATTGACAAGCTCGCTTGAAAATATATTTCTCCATGATAGGGAGGATTAAAAGTTTCAACGATGGCGCATTTGCGCATCTGCGATTCGTTTAAACGAGCGAGAGAGAGAGAGAGAGAGAGAGAGAGAGAGAGAGAGAGAGAGAGTGATGGGGGGAGGTCGATGGTGGTATTGAAGAAGAAATGGGAAGACCGTGTAACGCGTAAATTATTATGAAACGTCGGAAAGGATAAAAATCTCATCGAGGTGGAATGCGCTGGCAAAAGCAGTAGTATAGGCACTTATTGGTCACAATAAGAGTCGCGGCAAACACGAGGCAAGAATGCGCCCGAAAGTTACAGTGATAAATGTAAAACGGGGGGGAAATGAAGTTCTTACACGTTCTATGTACATATATACGGCTTGTTGATCATCTCCGTTGCGGCGGTGACCGATCGCTTCCAATATTCGCGACAATTTGCGACCACGCGTATCGGATTGAGCGGAGGGTCATCGGTCGGTTTCGTATTCGTGCAGAGTGTAGAATCATTAGGATGGGATTTAGTTTTCGCCGCGCCGATACGACGTCGACCACTGCGAGACACGTACACCGAGAGTTTGTCGCATTTATATCGATCGCGTCGAGCGACGCGTCGCATTCAGCAGCGCAATATTTCGATCATCCATTTACTCGAAAGGAGATAGCGAATTTCTGTTGGGAGGGAAATTTCGTGACCTACTTCCTTGTCAAATCACTGGGAAACAAATGTAAGCGAAAACTAGCGGCGAAACTTGCCGCTGGGAGAAAACGTTGCCGTAGTTAATTGTACGTGAGGAATTTCTGCGGCCGATCGGAAATTTGTATCATCGAGTAAAATGAAGGTGGACCTGTACTTTTGTTACTGCCGGGAAGGTGCACGGGGCAGCACATGAAATAGTCGAAGCGTGATGGTTTCGCTCTGCTAATATATGCGGCAGATTTGCTCTGAAACGTGGACGCGCGTAATACCGTAGGTATTCGGTACAGTAAAGTCGAAAAGCCGTGGACTTGGCTCGTTTATATTCGGTGGCGAACAATAGGCCTCTAACCAGGTTGAAATTTGCGACTAACCGCGTGCACGTAACGCTATGAAAATAATGTAACCGCTCGCTTCGGGGAGCAGCAGTTGCAATTGGTGAATTTGCATCTGAAACTGACGGAGAAAGATTGAAAGAAGTTGCCAATGCTGGCCGACTACGTCACCATTTACCAAAGAATATTTCAATTGCACAGAACTGTTGCCGTTTCGAATCGTTTCGTGGAGGCAATTTTTATGCCCTGCCCCTCCCAACCACGGTTCATTCTATTCGAAGATGTCGGTACGTGCAGGCGAAAGCATGCTATCCCGAGTGAAGAAAGAAAGCAATTACGTATGATGATTAAACGATTGGACATGGACGCCCGGGGTAATAATAACTCGTAGAAATTGTAAGAGGCGAAGGAGGCAATGCGTCGAATCTTCCCTACTTAACGTCGAGTTCAAGACAAGTGGAGCGTGCGCAATCCAATTTCGCCGTATTTCACTTTTTATCTCACTCGATCCCGTTAAACTTAAACGGTAATTTGGAATCGGATAGTTGGTCGTTGGTGGAAAAGATCGATTGGCGCGCCAAGCATTTCCGACAAAGTATTCAGGGGAATAATCGAGTGGAAAGTTGTAAGGTTTGCAGATGTCGCGTAGCGAGCGTAAATCACTGGCTCGTGTAAGGGACCAGTACGTTGCAGAGTGTTGCACCAGCCATCATTCAGGCATCAACGAACGAAAGCAATTACGAAATGGTTTCGCCCCTCTTCAGAGCAACTTCCACGACCAAGTGTATACGCGAGTGGCAAGGAATATCTCCCGAGACACGTGCACGTTGCAACAGGACACGTGTCATAGGATAATGCGGACCTATAAATCATCGTTCTTCAATTACAATTTCCGTTCAACAAATGATCCTGCTTTCTGAATGAGAAATTACAGATCTCCATTCAATAGGCAAAACGCTTTGCAACGGAAAGCTTCCTATCCTGCAAGTATAGGTAAGTACCCATCCCCCGTTCTGTCCACGCTGTCATTCAATCACATTATTCGCCTGTACTTCTGCCGGACCTACGACCCTAGAGGTCGTGCCGTTCATACGTGTATGCATACATATATTCATTCATAGCGTTCACATATGTATATTCAGGCAGTCGCATCCCTCCTGCCCTGACTACTTCGCTAGATAATAGTTCTTCACCTGACCACTATTCATGAAAAGAGGACGCTCAAGTCAGTGGTAAGTTTCCAGGTCGGTACGGCAGTCACGATGGGCCACGGAAGTCCGTGTGGTGATTGGTCTATTGATATATCTCGTCTGTGCTTCAGGCATCGTGTACCGACGTGCATATGCTCGGCCGGGGGTTTCACAGAGAGCGCCTCGATGTTCTTCGGCTGGATTCGCAGGTTCATAGTGTCCTAGCGCGCACACGTCTGGTGAGGCTCGCCGTATCGCTCCACCTTTCTCTTCCACCTTTCCAAGCACGCCTCGTCGTTCGCAGTTGCATGCAATTGGAAACAACGCTAACTTAGGCTGACTAGGATTAAGGACAACGTCATGTGCCGTGCTAACTAGTTTTACTAACGATGTTTCCCGTTCTATTAAAGTCTAGAGCGGAGTGGTTGAATCTTGTCATACGTGAAAAGCCGTATCAGCAGGACAAGCTGAAGTGAACGGTATCAGATTTCGGCGACGCAATTTTAATCGATTAAGTGTTTCTTAATGGGCAGTCAAAGAAAAGGGGTGCTCCTTTTTCGCCATAGGAACATTACATCGGAGGACATATTCTGCGAATTATCTTCGTTGTGTTGGAATAGAAATGATATTTTTATACATGTCTGGTCAGATCGAAATGCTACCCCTCTACTGGGATATATGTGGGGGTCTCGTGAAAACTCGGTGGTACAATATATGAGCGAGAGGCTGCGCACTGTAACCCAAAATAATATTTAACGCGTACATCCGTATATAGAATTGCGATGAACCATGGCCTAAATTGGAACGCAGCAGCCGTGAGATTGGTTGGAGAAGTTGCACGAGTTAAAATGCACGTCAAAGGGAGACATCCCCCCGCGTTCCGCAGGAAATTTCACGCTCTTATTGTTATGCTCGATCGAAGTTACGGTTATTTGTACAAGTAGTCAGGCATTCGGTCAACGGCTATCCACACAGAGATTCTAAAAATACCTCCTCCGAAACGTGTTTCCAGTTTTCATTCAAGTGGCATGATTTAGGATCGCCGCGTCGAAGTAGGTTCATTCCGGCCATGATCAGACGCGGGAGCGCCTAGGAAAGATGGGCCGAGGCGGGGCCTGGATGAAAGTAGGGAAGTGAAACGTTCCGCAGGCGCAATGTTTGTTTTATTCGACACTATGATGACTGAAATAATTGTGTCGTATGTAAGAATCGTGTGTTAAGCGTGTAACAGATACCGTTTTTGCTAACCGAGCGATTCGATATGCCGGTGAGGTGGCCGGCACTGCGCGGCGCGGCGCAGAGGCATGGCACATGCGCGCAGGAGGAAAGGGCGGTATCGAGCCAGACAACTGGCTTGCCCGTCAACAGACGGTGTCGCACCGTCAGTTTCTTCCGCCGCGCCTGAAAAACGTTCGCGGTCGTACCAAAGAAACGCGCGCTCCTCGTATACTGTTGGCTAGTTTTTTTTTTTTTATTTTTTCGTGCGTAGACAGGTGAGCGTATGTACTGGAATGTGCCAATCCGTTGGAATCGAAGAAGGAGGAATCGTGGAATAAAGTAATCGATAGCCATGGAACTTGTTGCCGTTGTTCCGCCGGTAATGTTCATGCACGGTAAGCCGAAACACCTGACAGAAATTTCCTTCACGGCTTTGCACGCCCATGTGCGATCATGCACGCGTGTGCGTATGTGCGCGCTCTACATCGTACACAATCGTCCACGATCGACCATGGCTACTGCACGTCACGGACACGTTGCGTTTCATCCGGAGCCTTGAACGCCTGCTAAACGTATAAACTATCGGCTGACGTATTATAAATTACGTAGATCTGATATTGGCCTGTACGTAATCGAGCTTCGATTTCGGGAGGAACGAACGCGTTTGTTTTAAGTCAAATAAACTGTATTAGACGGTTGCCGTAATATGTAAACGTATTTCTTCTTCACCGAGATAGTTATTAACATTGAGGATTCCTCAGCGGAAGTATTGCCCATTGTCTCGAGCTCTCTCCCTTTCCTTTTTCTTCCCCTTTCTCCCCCCCCCCCCCCCTCTCTCTGCCTCTAGTTTGCCTCTAGTTTGCCTCTAGTTTGCTTCTACATTACTCTCCCTCCCGGAGGACCACCGAGTGTTTGTCTTTTCCATGCATTTACGTGACGCTCATGCGCGCAGTCACGCGAACATTGTACTCTGCATCGCATACACTCGCCCGTCAATTGTGGACGCAGAAGCACAGAATGCTTGTACCGATCACAGATGCATGTAACTAGTCAACGATTTGCTAATTGGCAGCAACGTCGTGCTACCAACGACAGAGAGCGAGCGAGCGAGATGATGAGATGACGAGAGGGTGGCGGGTGGGGGCAGGGGTAAGAAAGTGGGAGGGAAAGCCACGGGGTTCCACACGACCCTGACAGCAGCCGCAGCCCTCCCGAGGGATTTTCGAGGTCAAGGGAATCAGAAGCGTTGCCTATAAATTGCGTGGCAGACGCACAGTCATTCGTGGATTGGATTCGATGGGAAATGTCGCGTCCATTATCGAATATTGGCTCGTGGTCGATCCCTTCGGTCACTTTATCATCCCCCATATTAACTTGTCATCGAGGATCAACCACTTTGTCCCTCCTTTCTTGACTTTTGACGATCCTGTCAGAGAGAGATGGAGAGTTGGAGAGTTGGAGAGTTGGAGAGGTGGAGAGGGAGAGGGAGAGATAATGACTTTTACGTACCATTGAACCAGCACGATACGCGTAATTGATGGATTCCTCAAGAAATAGTGCGACAGAAGAAAAGAGACGCGAGACGTCCTCGATTACGATCACGCAACACGGATCACGACCCTAATTTATTTCAACTCCTTTTTAAGTGGCCGGCAAACGTTTTACAATTAAACGATCGGCGGTCAATGTCGTGGCAACTTTGTTCTTCAAAGCTTACATCGGGAGTTACGTAATTATCGATCCATGGGAGGCGTTTAAACTACAACCACTTGTCGATTAATGCAGCGCGGAAAGAAGAAAATCTAGCTGGTCGCTCCATGGATGACAGAGCGACTACCTTAAATCCGAGTCACGCCGGTACATATTCAGCGACAGTGCAAATATTTTTCCACGCTGCGGCGTTTCACTTCAGCGTATCAGAGTGTAAATGTTTGCCCCGCATTTACGGCCGTGTGTGCGCAAAGTGTAATGACTGCTTCACAGATAATGCGGCATTTATGAAAAACTGGCCCGCGGATCGCACGTATACCCGGCCCCCAGCGTATACAGGTGTTGGCGTACACGCGTAGCGTAGATTTTCAGGTAGCTTGCATCGAATAATGACTCCATTCATTTCGAGCAAACTCAGGCCAACGGCGTTACGTAATATTGCATAGGAGTTGATGCTATACATTATACATAATAGTTGGCGTTTCGCTCTTTCGTGATACGTGTGTTACAAGATCGCGCGTAAAGTTGCCTCTCGCAGATTGCAATCACACGACAACGTTTGCGCCGTTCTTCACAACTTGATCCACATTGGGCTGGATTTTAAGACGTCACGCTCGCCGTTAAGCAGGCCCGCGAGACCATTGCACCGAAGTGTACTTTTACGCTTACGACGCGTCGCAGCCCGTTAACGAGGTCGCTTCTTCACAATTTCCAGTTCACTCACGGACGGCAGAAATATATGTGTATCGTCTGCGTACGCTACGGCCGATTTATACATATGATTTGAAAAGAGGTGTAAAGTATAAAACGATACCGCTGTACAGAACGAAGGGCCTGTTTCAATTCGTCTGGTCTAGATTCTGAAAGGAATTGGTCGTTCTGGCAAATTGCCGGCGACGATAACGATAACCACCTCTTTGGATATGATTAATGCCGATGGGAAGAAGGGAAAATTGTAGGTCTGCGTTCCCGACCGTGCACCAGCGTGGCTGTCTTTCACGAAACAACCGAGCGGATTATCGTTTAGCTCCTTCCGCAAATGTATCGTCGGACACATCGCTTTTATACTGATTGGATCGAGACTAGGAAATTCGGCCATTTTGTTAGACTTCTTCTCGAGCTTACACCACCCACCCCCCAGCCGGCCAACCTTCATCACAATTTTCTTCATTTGCGTTACATTATCGTGGTCGTCGATTAAACGCTTAAGCGCAGCGCAGAAAGCGAATAAAAAGAATGTCGCGGCTACTTGCTCTGCTACGCACGGAAGCATAAATGTTACGCACGATGGAATTAGTTTTGCAAAACTTCCGTTTGCGTCGATCGAGATAATATCGAGATAATATTCGATAAGACGGAGCGGGATATCCGTGCACGATAGCAGTATTGATAGGTACTCGACCTTTCTCATTGTTGAGCGATAAGTCCGCGCACTGAATAATCGACTGTGTTACGCGGCCGATGAGTTTTCGATTAACCGCATTTCAATGGTGCTGTATTCCGATTGTGATTTTCAGCGTCGACGTCAACATTTTTCGCGGCAACGAAAAGCAAACAGGTACTGCAAACTGTAGTGGAAATAAATTTTCTAAATTCTCTCCGGATCCCCGCAGCATGCGAAATATGTAGAGGTTTGAATAAAACGTGTTTGGGATGTTTAACGGTGGCGTGAAATATCCATCGGAGATCGGTTGCAAGGTTCAGTGAATTCAATTTGTATACGGATCGCTATACATAGAATCGAGACCTTGACTATTACGAACGCGTACGAAGCTGCATCGCGAACTTTATACGATATTTCTTGTCGCAGGTGCAACGGAGAAGTAAGATGTACAAGCCAGCCCGGAAGAAACGATCTTAACGTCGTAAGTGACTGCCGGCGCCGTTCCCATAGGAAGAGCTTGACGAATCGTTCTATTTTCACCTATCAGTTTCCGTCTCTATGGTATGTCCTACTAACCAGGGAATAAAGGTCAATCGGTGCAGCGATGCCAGAAAATCCGTTGCGCTTCGATGCTGCTGTATTATCGATTGGTTGGAAGAAAAAACGAAATAAGAAAAAAGAAAAAAGGATCCGTTTCGCGTGGCCTTCGCCGCGAGGAGTGGAAAACGCGATGCTTTCGAGTTGTAGCTGACGATAGCTGATGCTACATATGTATTTCCAATCTCGCTTTCGTGTATACGGCAGCGATTATATTATACGCTATTAACATTCGCGCGAGCCGTGCTTCAAAGGCAAAGGCTGTGCGAATAATTAACTTACCATTTAACCAGATGAACGTTTAATTGAATCGCGATGCAGGCGGGAGGGGCCAACGCGCGATTCTCTGCCGATTCTCTAAAAGATCAACACATGCGAGCAGTTGAAATTGAGGGAACAGTTTTTCCAAGGCATTATTGATTGTCGCGCGTCCAGCTTTCGTAATCGCGGCTAACAGTTGTGAAATTGGACGCGAGGGGTTGGGCGGTAGAAACCGGGCGAATTTGTTGTAGCTTGTTGGAAGAAGTAAGCTGATAACAGGATGCGGAATGCCATTCCGACATTCCTCCATTCGGGAATGATTTTATCTTTCGTGGACTCACGCTCGTAAACAAACGAGTGGAACTTTTTTATCCCGTTGCAACGCGTTTGAACGAGGCTGTGAAGCAGCGGCGTTTAAGAGCTCTTTCAACAAGGTGCTTGAATCTGTGAACAGGTAGCGCGCGATACCAGACGCGTATACTGCTTGACACGAGGAAATCCGAAGGCGAAAGATGACGAAAAGGTTCGAGTTTAATTGGCAGATCGAGGTACCGTTGCCCCTGCGCCAGGGTTGCCCGTTCGATCGTTGGGCGGAGGAAAAGGATAACACGGAACTCGAACTAAATTGCATGTTCAAAGTCGACCAATACGGTTTCTTCATTTATTGGCAAAGCGAAGGAAAGGTGAGTCTCTCCTAAATGGAAACGATATCTCGAATTGTCCATTGTCGTGTCGGAAGCGAAACTGCGATTCAACTGATCGTTCCCCTCCTGATTCAGGACGGAGACGTGATAGAGCTGTGCCAGGTGAGCGACATACGAGCCGGCGGATTGCCAAAGGTAAGAAAAATCTTTCGGCCCGATTCGAGGAACTCGAGCGACCGAAGACATGGCAATTTGCATTTTATTCAGGACCCGAAGCTGTACGACAAGCTCCTTACGAAGCACGGGGAACAATTGGAGGAGAAAAGCTTGACCGTCTGCTCCGGCGCCGATTACACGAATATCAACTACCAGCACGTCGTCTGTCCGGATTCGGCAACGGCCAAGGTAAATTACCATTCTCCGATTCGATGGCCCAGCAATTATACCGCGACAATCACTAAGCTGCAGGTGTGTTGCTATGTTCGATGACAGATATGGCTGGATGGGATCCGATCGATTACGCACAACGTGAAAGCCAACAACGTTTGCCCGCTTACGTGTTTGAAGAAACAGTAAGTTCGGTATACGAGTAACACGATAGATATGTACATACTCGGGATTAGCGCGATACGCGTTTTCTCTTTGCGCCGCTGAAACTTAAACACGCCCTTGCCGTGTTCCAGTTGGATGCGGCTGAGAATGTTGGTCGATCCAAATGGAAAAGTTCCGGTGAAAGTGGTCGCGAGAACTTTCGCGTCCGGGAAAACGGAAAAGCTTGTCTACCAGTGCCTCGCCGATTTAGGCCTACCCAGCGGAAAGGTATTTGCGAAGAAGGGATACGGTGTATCAGCGACGCGTCCCGCACACTTTCTCAAACTTTGATCGAAACTTGTAGAACGACGTCATCGAACCGGAGGACTTTACGTTCGACGCGTTCTACGCGCTCTACCACAAAATCTGCCCGAGGAACGACATAGAGGAATTGTTCCAGTCGATGTATGTATACATGTGTGCAGATCCAATTGCTCGCTCGAGATGCGTAGACGTTATAGAGATATCCGTAACGTTCCAGTACTCAGGCCAAGGCGGACACGATAAATTTGGAACAATTGGTCACGTTTCTGAACGAGAAGCAACGCGACCCGACCCTGAACGAGATCTTGTACCCGCTGTACGACGAGAAGCGGGCGTTGGAAATCATTAACGATTACGAGCAAAACGGGAGTGCGCGAAATGAAAGTAAGTTGTTCGGCTGCGGTTTTCGACGAAGGTTTTGCTTTGGCTTTGGACGAAGAAAGGTTCGTCGAGCGTCTATCGTCGATCGGCCGATCTGTGTGTTTGAATTAGTTTGTACCTGCGACCTTTCGCGGTCGCATCCTTTCAGAAACGATGACGAAGGATGGCTTCATAAGGTACCTGATGTCCGACGAAAACGCGCCAGTCTTTTTGGACAGGCTGGACGTCTATATGGACATGGAGCAACCGCTGGCTCATTATTACATTAATTCGAGCCACAATACGTATCTGAGCGGGCGACAATTCGGCGGCAAGAGCAGCGTCGAGATGTACAGGCAGGTGCTGCTGGCCGGTTGTAGGTAAGCGAAACGAAACCGGTCGCGTATCCGACGCGCGTGTATAGGACACGCATACGATGGTAAATATAATAGATGGAACGGTGTCTCGAAGGTGCGTCGAGTTGGACTGCTGGGATGGCAAAGGGGAGGACGAGGAGCCGATAATTACGCACGGAAAGGCCATGTGCACCGACATTCTGTTCAAGGAGGTGATTTACGCGGTTAGAGACACCGCGTTCGTCACGTCCGAGTATCCGGTGATTCTTAGTTTCGAGAACCACTGCAGCAAGAAACAGCAATACAAACTGGCCAAGTATTGCGAGGAAATTTTAGGAGACCTCTTGCTGAAGGAGCCTCTCAAGGAATATCCCGTGAGTGTCGCCGGCCGCTTCCCGACGAGTGCCGTGTATCTGGCGAATAGCGTTAAACGCGTCAATCGCTTCTTACTTGTTATCGATACGACGCCGGGTCGAAGCGAACCGAAGCGATCCGAAGCGATCCGAAGCGATCCGAAGCGATCAACTATTATTCCTTATCGGAACTTATCTTTCTTCGACCCTCGGTACAATGCGTTCGGGCAGCCGCGATCGTAAACGAGTTGCACGCGAAATGAAAATTCGAGTAGGCGCGTTTAAAGATATGGAAATGTGACGATTTTTCTCAACTGTTTGATCAAACAGTTAGAGCCAGGGGCTCCCTTGCCGCCGCCGAGCATGCTGAAGCGAAAAATTCTGATAAAAAATAAGCGCTTGAAGCTCGAAGTGGAGAAGCACGAATTGGAATTGTTTAGGCAGGGTCAGTTCGTGATCGAGGACGAGGTGAAGGAAGACGCGAGTGCACCACCAGTTGTGGCGGCAGTTGTTGAACAGCAATCGGTAAAGGTGACCCTCGTTGCATGTACCTGCATGGAATTTTCATTTTCCAACACGTTCGCGTTCTCTACTCGAAATAGTGCTGCGAAATTGTACGTGTTCGAAAGGAAAACGCGTTTCCCTTTCTCAGGAAGAGGCTTCCACGGCCGAATCCGTCGCATCGTCCACCGCGGTCAATCAACCGCAGTCCGGCTCCAGCACAGCTTTGGGCGACAATTTGGAATTGGCTGCCGTTCAACCCTACACCGGAAGCACGACCAACGTCCACCCATGGTTATCCTCTATGGTCAACTATGCTCAACCCATCAAATTCTCGGGCTTCGACGTTGCCGAGCGTAAGTAATTTGCCGAGGTGACTGTTTCCACGGCTACGCGTTCAATAGATATTTCATATAAATATTTGCATATGTATGTATGCGCACTGTCGTACAGAAAAGAATCTTCATCACAATATGTCTTCCTTCGCGGAAACCGCTGGCCTGAATTACCTGAAGACGCAGGCGATCGAGTTCGTGAATTACAACAAGCGACAAATGAGTCGGATTTATCCAAAGGGCACTCGGGCGGACTCGTCGAATTACATGCCACAGGTAATTCTCGCGAGGTAGAAATCGCATCGTTCAGAGCGTACGGAGAGATGATAGCCCTTTCATGTGGATCGCACCCGCGATCGATCGTTGAAAATAGGTCTTCTGGAACGCCGGCTGTCAAATGGTGTCGCTAAATTTCCAAACCGCGGACTTGCCTATGCAATTGAACCAGGGAAAGTTCGAGTACAACGGTTCCTCTGGATACTTGTTGAAGCCGGATTTTATGAGGAGAGCCGATCGAAGTTTCGATCCCTTCGCGGAAAGCCCGGTGGACGGTGTAATTGCTACGCAATGCAGTGTTCAGGTAGCTGGCACTTTGATTTCAACAGAGAAATCCGAGGGCTTTGCTTTTCAATTTGGCTCGCGTGCTTTCGCTCCGCAGGTAATCGCCGGACAATTTCTGTCGGACAAAAAGGTCGGAACGTACGTGGAAGTGGAAATGTACGGTCTTCCAACGGATACGATACGCAAAGAGTTCCGAACGCGAGTAGTTCCAGCGAACGGCCTGAATCCTGTTTACAATGAAGAGCCTTTCCTATTTCGAAAAGTTGTGCTGCCCGATCTGGCCGCCCTGCGGTTCGCCGTATACGACGAATCGAATGGCAAACTATTGGGTCAGAGAATAGTCCCCCTAGACGGTCTACAATCCGGGTATCGACATATATCTTTGCGCACAGAGGCAAACTTCCCAATGTCTTTGCCTATGCTGTTTTGCAACATTCAGATCAAAATTTATGTACCCGACGGTTATGAAGGTGATTCTCTCCTCTATTCTATTCTATTCTATTCTATTCTATTCTATTCTATTCTATTCTATTCTATTCTATTCTATTCTATTCTATTCTATTCTATTCTATTCTATTCTATTCTATTCTATTCTATTCTATTCTATTCTATTCTGCGAATCTGTCAATATCTGTATGTCCGCAATGGAGGAATGGAGGAATGGAGGAATGGAGGAAAAGCGTAATGCACATTTCGTTTGCAGGTCTTATGGACGCGCTTACTGCGCCACGGGCCTACAAAAGGCCAGAGAGCGCGTCGCAGAATAAAATGCGCGGCCTTGGAATAGAGGAAAGCGATAGCAAAGGAAACGCTGATACCGCGCTTGGCCATCGTCGCGAAGCGCCTAAACCGCGTGGTAAATACTTGGAAAGAAAATGGGCAAAGTCGGTAATGATTTACGGGAGCTTTTCTCGCTATTCTCGCTTTCAGAGGAGATGAAGTTCGAGGCCATAACCGTGGAGTCGTTGCGGCAGGAGAAGGGATACCAGAAAGTGCTGAGGAAACAGCAAAAGGAATTGGAGTCTCTGAAAAAGAGGCATCAGAAGGAGAAATTAACCGTCCAGAAGCAACACTGCGCTGCGATAGAGAAAATGATCAAGGGGAAAAAGTAAGGATACCTCCGCGAGTTTCATTTCTATAGCTGCTTCTCTCTTTTCTTTTCTTTTCTTTTCTTTTCTTCTCCTGTTCGGAACAGCAAAGCGGAACTTTCAAGGGATCCCAGTGTCCGTCGCGAGGTTTCCGAGCAAACCGTTCAATGGTCTCGATTGGCGGATCGACAGCGACGAGAGGAACGCGACCTGGTGCGTTCCCATTTGGAGGAGCGGCGTAACACCTTGCGAAAATTGTGCGTCGCTGCTCAAGTTGGGCAGCAAAAGCAACTGAGGGCGCGGCACGAGCGCGAAATCAAGGAGATGAACGCGCGACAGGCGAGATTGTCCGTGGAAAGTATGAGGGAAGTAATGAACGACAAAACGTTGAAAACTCGTGGGATCAAGGAGGGCAGGCTTCGAGAGAAACAGCAGAACAACACGAAAAAGTTTATGGAGGAAAGGAAAATTGGGCAACTGATCCAAAATAGGGAGAAGGAGAAGCTGAAGGTGATTCACGAGAAGCAACTGGAGGAATTGCACAAGGACATGAACGCGGTAAGATAAAACGTTGCCGTTTCGACGAAACTGTGGGGAATTGTGCAGACGGGTTGTATGATATTTTTCAGATCATGGACATGTACAACAACGAGGAGATGGAATACGAGCTGGGTCCTAAAACCGAATGCTACGTGTGAGGGCGGGAATATGGTGCGGCGATCGTTCCTTCCGACAAAATGGCAGGTGCTGCGTTCGGAGAATCCGCTCCTATGTATCTTTAACTACAAGTGGAATTGGGAACAAGCCTCGTTAGCTATCGTTCTCGGCGTAGCGTCGCGAGAATCACACACACACACACACACACCGTTACTCGTGCTCTAGTTCATTCTTCTCGATATTTTTTTATACATCCCCATGTATAACGACATACACTCCGCCGCGCCCTCGCTCCACCAACTATCTAGATTAATTAAGCCAGTGAATAAAAAAGTAAGATGATCTAGTCAAGTTCTTATACTGATAAGTATATTATGATATATTTATTATGCGTGTACGAATATGAATGAGCCGTGAATCACGCGGATTCGTCGATTCCAATATTTTTCGATTGTTGACTGATTGTTGACGCTATTGCCGAATTCTATCCTGCAGCGTGTGTGTGCGATTGGAAACGTTTGTGGGGCGCGTGCGTTCCGTGCCTAATGCCAAGAGGAATTTCACGCCACCGCGGTGCGCCGAAACAGTTTTCTCGCACGAATGGTCCAAATGTTGTAACGTCGCGAGGCAAAATAACATTGTACATAAGAGAATACATAAGAAAGGGGGAATCTATGGAAATGGAGAGCCTAGCATAGTGATCACGATATGTCGTTGTTTTCATTCTACTAATCTTATTTACGCAAATCATGTTCTATTAACTACAACTCTATATTGTATCGATATTGAATATAACAGAATAAGAAGAAATAAAGGGATCGCTAGCTCGAGATTCGTTCGCGTTATCTACAGTATTATTGATAGTCGTAATTGAAAGCGTGATTAAACCGCTCGTTATGCAGGGGGATATTTTCTCCAGCGCTGAAAGGTGCGTGGCTGAAAGTGACGTCCTGAAGCGGAGCTGAAACAAACGGGCGAAAGTGGCTGATACTGACTTGAAACGACAACGGCCGCTCGCTACTCCTTACCTCCTGGCACGCGATGAACAAAGTTTCCTCCGTTGTCGATGGAACCTTGGTGACCGTAAAGATCGTTTTCTAGCCCAGCGAAAAATCCCGACGCGCCGACATGCCCGTCCCCCCGTCCATCGTGATAGTTATGGTTAGGACCATGATGGATGCCATGGTAATTTGGAAAGGACCCCTGCTCGGTTACTCTGGGTATTCTTGCCGCTTCGCAAGCCACGAAAATCACGATGCACAGCTACCGCGCAAAAAGACAGACCTCTCCTCAATAAATATTATGCGTTCCGATTGGCACTCGCACCACTTACCAAGTATTTCATAACGACGATCGAACGATGACCACTCGAGATTCGCGAAACTTTGACTGCGAGAGCATGCCTTCGAACGGCGGTCTTATATCGTGGTAGCGATCCGACGAAATTACAGCATTTCGAAAATTCGTATAGAAAAGAAGACGGGTAGATTATACCCCGAACGGCTTCGCAACAGCTAAGCGATTCGTTCGAGTGCCGCGGCTTGTGTAAGAGCCAACAGCCGATGTGGAGTATTGCTAGATGTGGAGAGTGCGTGACGTCGCGTTGCGTCGCGTTGCGTCGCGTTGCGTCGCGTTGCGTCGCGTTGCGTCGCTTCTAATTAAGAACAGTCTTGCATATTTCGATTCATCTGGTGCAATCGAACGGGCCGATGAAGGCAAGAATCAACGATAAAATTAAAATAAAATAAAAATCAAATCCCGTTGGAAACGGAAAAGTTGGACGACGAGTGGAAGGGGTGTGTGTAGATAGAACAACAGGATTGATACTTTCTTCATTTTTATTGTACAATCAGCGAAAGGAAAAGTTTTTGCTAAATTATCCTTCACCACCGTCGTCGCAACCTGTTTAGGCTTAGACGATCGTTGCACAATATCTGTTGGTTTAGGGACAGTGCGGTTTTATCGGCGATTGGTAAACAGGCTGGGGATGAACGATGGGTTGCGGGAGCTTCGCATAGTTGATCTGTGGCTGCGAAAGCTGTACCACTTTCGGGGGATGATATTCGAGGGGATAGGCAATTTCAGGCTTATGGATCACTTGAGTAACAGGCAGTTCGTACTTGTTCAGGTACACTTTCGGCGCCTGGTACATCAATTTTTGATACATTGGCGCGTAGTAGACGGGCTTTTGGTATACCGGTGCGTACGAGAGCATCGGTTTCTGATAAATCGGATACACCACTTTGGATTGGACGATCGGTTTGACGATCACCGGAGCTGGTGCTGGCTTCACGTAGGTGATCATCGGCTTTGGCGCGTACTGTATCGGCACTGCTTGCGGATACGGTTTCACGTAAATTTGCGCCGGTGCGACCGGTGTGTACGCGGGAACGGGATGCGAATGAGTCGGAGGGCACGGATTGTAATAGGATTCCCTTTTCATCGCCAGCTTGTCTTCCATCATGCTGTCCGGCATGCGCATACTCATCGCGGTTTCCCCGCAAACACTCGACAACCATATCAGACACGGTATCTGTAGATCACACAATAGTTTTCCAACGTAAAAACATGCGTCACCAAAGGGGCGGACAATTGTTATGGAATTTCGTTTGCTCGCTTACCAGTAACCTGATCATCATTTCGGCGTGGCTCGAACAATTTTTCCAAAGAACGTCGGGCCTAATGTCCCGGGCGAAACTAAAACCGCGACGTGCGTGCTCGTCGATTTTATAAACTTTTGCTACGCTGAAACGGGGCAGGTTTCTCACGAGCTCAAGTCGAATGCGATTCCCTTAAGCGGCGTAAAAAGCGGTCGTCGGTGAAGCCAATGACGCAACCGATCGCGCCCCGCTATTTCCTGAATAAATTCTGCACCTGGGGCACGTTACGCCCCGTCCCACCCCGTCAGCGCCGCTGCCAGTCATTGGCTGGCTTTTGAACCGAGTAACCCGGAGGGCATTATGCACTCTGAATCGCCCCGGGTGCTGCCTACAGACATTTCTCACGAGGTAGGATTTATAATTTATATATCCGACGTTGTCGCCGTCTCGTCGATATTTTCATTCGACAGACAGTGGATATCTGTATCGCGTCCCCGTTGCCACAGTTTCTTTCGCTACCAAAGGACCACGATAATAATAATAATAATAATAATAATAATAATAATAATAATAATAATTCAAAAGTTCGCTTCCATCGAGCTTAGACTGTTCAGAGGCAAGTATGTACATAGTTGCCTTTCATTAGGATCTCGGGCGCAATTAAATAGAAAAAAAAGTATGAAACTATGCGCTACCCGGTTTGGTCAGATCGTGCCTAGCTTAGCTGACCCAATTAAGAAATACTGCGAGATCGAAAGAACAAGCCTAGTGCTCGGCACAGATCGCACTTACGTTACCTACATTACGTACATACAATGAAGCAATGAAGCACCGTGCTTGGACATTCGGCTGGTATGGCCGACTCAACGGAAGGGGGAAATCAATCAAGCTCCTATGAAAACAATAACAATTTATTTAAACAACGTAACAACGCGTGACACGTAACAGCTATCAACTACATATGTACAAGTGACATAATGCCAAGAAAGAAACGATGAGCTCCCTTCTGATTGAAGGCCTCTTGGCTGATTGAAACTTGCGCCAAACTGCCAGAATCAGTGTTTCCATCCGTGTCCCTTGCTTTGATGATGGAACACGTGCTTGTAGACAGGTACGTGAACTGGGTACGGTTTCGGAATGGGAACCGGGAAGTGCTTTTCAACTGTCACCGTGTATGGCTTCTCGACAACGTACGGTACCTAGGCATTAATAACATTCCCTGTTGTAAATTACCCAATAATCATCTACGATTTCATGATTCTATCATTCTATGGCAATATGAAATTTTCATAGATTCCAGTACAGGTGTTTAATGCTAATGTTTACTTCGCGGTGCATACTACATACATGGTACCGGGCATAATACGAATAGTTTGTACCTTTTTCTCCACGAAATATGGCTCTGGCTTTTCCACTGGAATTTCGATGTGCTTTACCACTTCTACCGGCACTGGATGCGGGACAGGCACTTCAACTTGGTACGGTTGCGGAATGGGGACTTTAATTTGTTGCGGAATCGGCACCGGGACGGGGTGCGGAATTGGTATGGCATACTTTTTGTAAATTGGAATTTCTACCGGCTTCGATGTCTCGTGATACGTCGAGCCGCCGTGCTCCTCTTCGTAAGACGCGGACACCAACGTCACTAAAGCTGCCAAGACCTGCAGTCGTAATGTCGTAATTACTCGATGTACTTAATGGAGAGATTCATTCTGACGATAGAAGGGAAAGAAGCGAGAGGACGCGTGGATGGGCAGAAGCTTTGAGACTTACAAAAATCCTCATGGTTCCTACACTCGTAGATCACAGCCAAGTAGATCCTGAATCCGCAGTCCGCGATGTTAACTCGCCACGATCACTGTGATGCCTTCAAAGTCACGGCCAAGTCTTTATATACCGACGTCACTTTCTCCCTTCTCTTCGTTACGTGGACTCTTTTTGCTCGTCGCATATGTATGTGCATGTATGCGAACATATAATATCGGATATACGAATGGCTGAATCTGAATGGCGAATTCCTTCCTGCTGTAAGATTTGCAACCCTTAATTGTCACAGTAGAATTCACATTTTGCATCGCACGCTTGGCGCCGGTAGCTTGGACGAGTCGGCGAGAGCTGTTCGTTACAAAAAAAGAATGATAAGATTTTCGGGTTAATGGTGACTTTGTACAGCGTACCGGGCCTAAATATTTCGCATCTACATACTCATCTCAATCCTAACCGAGATAAAGAATTTGCACTAAGCCGAATAAACGGATTTCCATGGGTGTTTCGACTGAAAGGTGAGAGACTGAACTGAAGCAAAAGAATGCGAATCCTAATGGTTTGCGAGGAAAAGCCATTCTATTCTCGCTTGTGCCGCGTTCATTTCCGCTGAAAGTTATCGCGATAAAGCGATCCCTTCGTAATCGCATAGCGCGATGCGCAAACGACCGTGATCGATCATCACAGATGCTGGAAGTACTCTTCGAAGAGCATCTTGTCAATTTGCTTCTTCGCCCATGGGCGCAACGTTCGTAACCCAGACGCAGGGAGATTTATTGTAGTACAGAGTTTTTCATGAAGAAGGTGCATCGAGGGTGTGGTCATGGGAGAGAAGTGTTTCGGAAGAGTCGAATCGTACACGATACGCTCTGTATCAGCGAGCGGAACAGTGAAAGTGTATCCCGAGTAAAAGTAGTTTCGCGTTGCGGCGTAGGAACGCGTCTGCTCTCGGGCTCATTATGGCGAATCAAGATCGCGCAGAATTGCTGCCGGTGCGGTGACTTGCTCGTTCCTAGAGGACTCGTAACAACGAATCACGAGGAATCGAAACGAGACGAGATACACGGTGATGGTGATGCGCTTCCTCTTTGTTCGCCGACAGGTCGAAAGCAGGAAGCGATGCGATACCGATTGATCGCTGCTACTTGTTGCAGTGCGTTTCGTCTACCGGCTTAATCATCTTCCGCGATCGCTTAATTCAATTGGGAATGAATGGGACAAAAAGTGTTGCTTTTTCATTATCATTTATTAAGAAACACGCATCGTGTATTAGAAAAAAGGGAAAACTTAACAAGTGTATAATTTTTGGAAAAACAGTGTTGCCAACGTAATCATCGACCTCGATATCGCTGTGAGATGGAAAGCTTGTCGTTTCTTTCCGATGGCGATGGCTTCGTAGAAACTGCGTGGCAATCGGAATGATATTAAATATGCTTGGCTTCCAGGTTTCACGTTAGCTTTCACGTTAAACGATCGGTCCGACGAAGAACAATTAGGCGAACAATAAGCGTTCGCCTACGTTCAACTACCAACGTTCAACGAACTTAGTGCCATCCTTTGCCCTTTGACGTGTAATGGAATACGTGTTTGTATACTGGCACGTGAACTGGATACGGCTTGGCAACTGGAATGGGGAACTTCTTCTCCACGTACACTGGATACGGCTTCTCCACCACAAAAGGCACCTGGGTGGACACGATTAGATTACATATTACGATGGCAAACTATCGCAACTGAGGATTTACCAACGACACCTTCATTACAATTGCTCTTTTACAATTGGCTGCTGCGCCTTCTACAATACTTACATGCTTCTCTACGACCACTGGTTCTGGCTTCTCGACAGGAATCTCCACGTGCTTGATAACTTCAACTGGATAAGGATGAGGAATTTCAACAGGGACCTTTTGAGGCTGTGGAATCGGAATTTCTATCTTCTGGGGAATTTCGACTGGCACTGGATAGGGGATCGGAATCGCTGAAAAAATGTAACGAATGCCAATTACGAACATGCTATTCCATTATTAAAACATTATTAAAACAAGTTAAAATCTACTGGCGTATCTATTTACCATATTTTTTATAAATTGGAATTTCCACCGGCTGTGTCTTTTCCTCGTAGGTAGAGCTGCCATGATCTTCGTCAAAGTGGCCCGCAGAGACGAATCCAACCAGCGCGGCCAGGCCAAATAGAGAAATCTGAAAACATTCGGTTGATCTAACCAAGCGCTTGGACTATTCGGAGCAGTGCTTCGGAGCTAATAAATCTTATTTTCTTTCGATCGGCGATACGCCGTCCAAGGGAGGGACGTCGTTGCTAATTTCATATATAATACTCTTGCATCCCTGTTTAATAATGCAGTTCCATTTGAAACAAGCATAATTCAATTGCTATTGCACGAACGAATACATAAGACGATAACATCCAAGCTTTAAGATTGATACGCCTGGCGCGTAGACCTTACGATTTGATTCATGGTTGAAGTTTCACGACCGGGGGTGTATATTGTTTAAGCACAAGAATCGAGCGGTGAATGTTTATGACGGTAAACCAAAGAGCTTATATACTAATACCGATACCACCACCTTTCACCGATTCCTTGTGGTAGAGTCCCGATCCTTTTCAGGATATATCGAACTAGGTCCCTCCACCTACCAACCTTCGGGCAAACTCTATGCAATGCCAATGAATATGAAAGGTACTCGTTTCATTTTTCACGCGGTTCATTGACCAGCTGGTCGTCTATGGTATATACCGGAAGTGAAGATTATGCGTATTTACGGATGTGGCAGGTGCACCCGTCGCGTAACGCGTTCGTCTCGAAGGAAAGAATCGTTCCGGTCTACATTCGCTACAGGTGGGCCCTAACCCCTCCCCCGCAAAGGAAAACAATAAAGGAATGTTAAACGATAATTGCTCTGCATTTACAGGAAACGAGCGTCTCGTGTGGTCACGAATGCTACTTCCAGGGACGACTTGGCTGCGTAACAGCTGCACGTGAACGATCTTTCGTGGTCTAGACTCGGCCACCAAAGATAAATTATACCCTGGTCTTTTTGGAAGAAGCTGCAGGATATGTGGAAATTTCTTCGAAAGGAACCGAACCGAACCGAACCGAACCGAACCGAACCGTTCTGCCGCGTGAGAGAGGTCGGTCACCGATTCGATTTCTCTTTCGCCTGTAACCAGCCGTGTACATGACTGCCTGTACACGAATCTCAAGTTTACCGGAAGTGAAGGTGAAGGTGAAGAGCATTCTCCGCTGTAAAGACATTCGGAGCGAACCAAAGTTTTCGGGTCGGCCGCGAATGTCGGCGAAATGAAAGTACTCGCTGCGTGCACCTTGTGAAAGGAATCCTCGTTAAAAAAGAAATGGAGGAAAGAAGAAAGACCGATCGGGTAGAGCGATTTTTGTTCTCGGAAAAGTACATTTTAAAGGTATGTATGAGAAATTTTATTGGACGAGGAAGAATTGTAATGGAATTTGGTTCGCGCCTAATTCGAGCATCGACCTCTCGTGCCCAGTGATTGGGGGGATGGAAAGTTAAATGCAACTACGGCAGGAATTGATTGCGAGCGTCGGTACAGATAATATGCAATATCGTAATACGGATCCCGTGCAACCCTCTGTTGTTCCAAACATATGCATACACATATTCCTTGCAATTAGTGGTTCAGCTTATTTGCCACGAAGCTTTCTTTTAAATCAGTACGAAGGTGCAGAAAGTTATCGATGAATACATTTCTGGTTTCGCTGAAACATTCGGCAAAAATGGTCAGCCGTTACATATTGATGAGATTTCGCGGTGGAAGCTAGTCTTTAGTAGTCCCCCTCTTGTGTAACGTGTAACATAACACGACAGGAGTGTGAAAGTCAACTTTGAATCCGAGTTTCTGCATTTCGTATCGTCGCATTCGACTTTCGGAGATTCCAGTCTCTTGTATCTAAGAATTTCATGCTGCCCAATTCCAATCACTTGTTCCTCGTGAACGTATACTTATTTCTTTCTCTTTCAGCGAATCTCATATGCATAGACGCGATTGCTTTCCCCGACAGTAGCCCGAACATTGGGGCATTCCCTTTTCACATCTGCAGTGTTCCTCGTCGTTCGCATGGACGCGGAGGTGAACGCAGCAGTAAGCAGATGAAATACATAGGTGACGATACAGTTGCAAACAAATTGACAGATTTATTTATAAATAGCAGATTGTAACAAAGTATTTACAAACGTAGTAACAGTACGATGGGATACATAGATGCGCGCAGTAGAATAATGCGAATGATCGGCAAGGCAATTTAGGATCGTCATTGGTCAGTGGCCCTTGTAGCTGTGCACGATTGTTTTGTAAATTGGAATCTTAATGGGCACAGGCTTCACCACGGGAACAGGAATATGCTTGACCACCTGAAACGGCACTGGCTTCTCGATTTTTACGGGAATTATTTTCTCGACCGGAGTGGCCACCTTCTTTTCCACTTTTCTAAACACTTGCTTCTCCACCTGAAAGCATGAGATCGTTGGTGTTGGTTCTCTACGAATCTCTACGAATCTCTACGAATTAGTGCAATTTTAGCTGCGATCTTTCACCTCGTACGGTACTGGCTTCGACACGAGCACCGGTACCGGATAATTTTCTGGAACAGTTTCGATTCGCGGGCTTGGTACGATTATCGGAACCTTCTTCGCCACTGGTATGCCTATTGCGATTAAAGTTAATGCGACATAAAGTTCTGCTGACGGTTCACTTAACACTGGCTTACGTACCAATGGCTTTGACAACAGGGAGAAAGTGTCCACTACCTCCATGACCTTCTATTCCAATCTCTGATCCTCCTAATGCACGAAACGAGCACATTGATTAATCGTGTGTGGTGCAAAAAAAGCCGTATCTCGACGACTGATATTCATGTCTAACCCAAGCCAATATCTTCGTCCTCGTGACCAACAGCGATTTCCCCCAAAGTTAATCCATGACTGGCCAACTCCCACTGACTCGCCCAGCAATAGGAATAGGAGGCGATCGATATAGCGATGATCTGAAAGAAAGTAACGTAGAAAATAGCTGCTTCGCCAGATCTCTAATTAGTTGTAAAATCTTATTGTTAGTGAACGTTATTCGCCCCTGGCACAAGTATCGGCATACATTGGTATCCCATATAAAACTCACGTACGAGTTTCTCCATGTTCTCGTGTTTGACGCGTGCAAGCGCTGGATGAATAAAAGTTCAAGTCTGGACGCATTCTTCGACTAGTCACTTTATATAGCTGCTCCGCATGGGACATAGACCCCACTATCGACACCTTCACTGTCACGAATACATTTCTGTGTACATATCTCCGAGCTGTGCTTCTTTCCGTGTACGCGTGTTTCTTCAAACGATTATACAACCTAACTGCACAGGGTAGACTTCCGTCTACTTCCGTCTACTTCCGTCTACCCTGTGCAGTTACACGTCATTCGGAACGTTCACGTCCGAACGCGCACGGGGCGCTCCTGCCTTTTTCACATCTAGAAATGTCCAGATGGAAACTTCGTTACTATCTTACGATTAGCCAATGGTCGTGACAGTAGAGTGGCGAAATAACGCGGCACCAACCATTGTAAAACGTTACAGTGATTCTAATAAGCCTGAAAAGAATAGGACGAACTAATATGCTACGCGAATATGTTGTTGAATGACTCGGCCGGTGTATACTTGTAGGTATGCTGATTAACGAGGGAGATATAATTGACATTTTATTTAATATGCATATCGCCTGCCTTAAGTTTCGGTGAAAGCACGGACCGTGCTACATCTTGCGAAACTCGTTTATCCAGGTGTGCACGGTGCGGTGACCTCCTAATGGCCTGTAATGGCTTGACGGAGGGGCGAGGGGGTGGTGATTGCACGGGCGACATTCTGGCATTACGGCATCCTTGCGGCTCTTCCTTCGGCTTTCCTTATCCTGCCATGTACGTACACACTCGATGGTTACTATTTTCAGTTTGTCACACTTGGAGTGACGCCTGCACTAGTGCATCCGTAGCATTCACTTTCAACGAAATCTGCGGATGATATGTCGGGCAAGCTCGTGAAAGTTTTCATTACGATCTCGAACGTATTTGATTGTGAGTTAGCTTGGCAAAGAGCGTAGCGGCCGATTCTGCGCGTAAAATGACAAATACGGAAATAATGCTGCGCAAAGAAATTTTTCTTCCATTGGAGACTCATAGGATTTCCTTCCCTACTCTACCCTATTCATACGAATAGGGATCGATTTACTCGAACATAACTATCGTAAGTAATCACGGAACTATCGTAATTCAGTTGCGACATAAGTTACGCGTAGCAGATTCCAAGGCAAATGTGGCAGTAGCAAATATCTGTGAGGAATTTGCTGCAAGTCGGGAACAACGAACATGCATTGAAGAGATGTTCTTTTTAAGCATTTTATTGAACAAAAAGCAAAAAATAACAATAACATTTATAAACGTAAGAAAAAACAGCAACACGTATAACGATAACAGTGGTTAGTTTACGTGTGGGTGTGTGTATATACAAAAGGACAAGGATGAGAATCGGTGATGAAATTCACCGCGACTGTTTGCCGCAGCTTTTGCGCCCGTTTTGCGCCCGTTTTGCGCCCGTTTTGCGCCCGATTCGCACCCGAAGTAGTAGCTGTAAAGGTAGAAACGGGAAAAGTCTGTGCGTACAGTGGCAGTCGGATGAATGATTGTGTAACTGGAAGGGTGGCTAATGTTTAATGCTTCTTCGCGTGATGGTAGATCGTTTTGTAAACGGGTATCTTTATGGGATACGGTTTAATGACCGGCACTGGCACGTGTTTCTCGATAGTAATAGGAATCGGTTTCTCGATTGGCACTGGAATATGCTTCTCCACAGGGAACGGAACCTTCTTCTCCACAGGCACGGCGACCGTCTTTATCACTTGCACCGGCACCAATTTTGGAACAGGGTGAGCTACTGGATAGTGCTGAGGAACGCCAACTGCTACCGGGTGGGGTATGCCTATTTTCAATATTTGAGGAACCGGTACACCTAGGGGAGAGAAATAGATCATGGTACATCGAAGGCGAAAATTGAAAGTTATATGGAGAGCAATCTGAACTTACCGATATGCTTAATTACTTTGACTGGCACAGGCTTCGTCACCTCGACGTGCTCGGAGACGGGAACGCTCTGCACCACACTGTGGCCTCCGTCAAGGGAAACTCCACCGTCATCCCCGCCGTCGTAACCGCCCCCCAGGGAAGCGTAGTCCGAGCCCGAGTGGTCACCTCCGCTAGATCCGTGGAAGCTGCCACCGTGGCCGGCGGCAAAATCGCCGTATTCACCGCCGCCATAATCACCGCCACCGTAGCTACCACCATAATCACCGCCATAACCTCCGCCATAACCTCCGCCATAACCTCCGCCTGTTGAGCTGCCAAGACTTTCTTGGTCGGACCTTTCTAACGGGTAGAAACCGCCTTGAAGTTGGGGCTGGTAGTCATTTTGATCCTGTTGCACGATCAGCGGTGCGGCCGCAGCCAAGGACACCAGAGAAAGTAGCGCCTACATCGAAGGTAAAGTTCACGTAAGCGCATCAACATTTGAATATCGGTTAAGTAAAAGAGAATTCGCACACACTTGGCGCGCGTTCATTGCTTCTGTATCGATCAATTTTTTCTTTAATATAAAGGTGAATGGAACGGAAATAACACAGGCCTGGATAATGTAACGAATGAGTAACGAACCAAGGGTGCATTCTGTTCCCCTGAATCACAATACCGTCCGAAAATAATCATCGATAGGATGATCCGAAAATTTGTAAATCCAGTTTACGGACAGCTTGAAAGCAGAAGAACTTTTCGGCAAGTTGCGAGGCATTTTTAGTCGGACAATTTGTATGGCTGTAAATTGTGCGATCCGCGAATGCACGAATCGATTCGATGCAGTTGGATTTACTCACGATTTCCTTCATGTTAAGACGCATATAGCCGTGCACCTGGTAGCTAGTTGCAGAAGTTTCTTCAGCGACTGATACATCTTTGCTCATTGCTCGTCTTAATATACCGTCGAGCCTTTCACTGTCGACGATCTAATTTAGTCGAAAGGCTCACCGCGATGAATCGCTGCGAAGCAGCGCAATTCTTTCTCAGCCAACGGTCCAGCGAACGCGTTGCAAGTATTGGCCACTTTTCCGAACCGCCACTACTCTGCAAATTAGACATTTTCAATTCTTCTGGCAAGTGAGCGCTGGCAATTTTCATGTTGAATTTGCGACCGTTCGTTGCCTCTACCACCGGTATGTCAATACATACACGTATTCAGGAATCACGGAACCTTACTCGACGTAGCTCGTTGACGTTAGTTTATCATTGACTAGCAGAGGGAGAGACAAGTATGAAGTAATTACAGCTGCATCCCATTAACGTTTCATGGAAGATGCGGCGAACGCGATACGTTCCAGGTGTACGTGCAAATGTTTATTATTAACGAGATACGAATGAGTGAAAGAAGACGACACCAACGCGACGCGACGGCTAGACTGCAGGGAGATGTGCAATTATCACACAACGGTTGGCGGTTGGCGGTTGGCGGTTGGCGGTTGGCGGTTGGCGGTTGCCGGTTGCCGGTTGCCGGTTACCGGTTACTGGAAGAGCATGCACTGTCCGTGAAATAGGTGGATTTGTCACCTATGTTGACACCTATGTCACCTAGCGTCACGTGATGGATTTGTACAGCGAAACGCGAGATACGAGATACGACATCGATAGGAACGGGAAAAGTATAAGATCAGGCAATTCAGGACGAAGATAATCGACATAGAGTATCTTGGTGACTTGAATGCCAAGAAATGTAACCACAACGGCTGTGCGGTGCAGGAGGAATCGAAAAAGGAGGCACATTTAGATGGCAAAGGTGCATACATGTGTACGGATGACGGAACGTGACCGAGATTGTCATCCATCGCGACGTCGTGCTACTTAACAGCATCGTTCACCGACTGAATTGAAGAGGTAACGCGGTAACTGCCGCTCATTTTTAATTATCATTTTCGATAAATGGTAATTGCATCGGGCGTGATTTGCCGAGTAATGTTTGTCAGAGTGGGACAGTGAGCGGACAAGGTGTAATTGAAAATCAATAGTTTATTTGCTAACGTAGTAACAGAACGAGTAACAATAAATACAACATTATAAAATAGTAATGAACCGTGGGCAAATGCCACGAGGCTCGACATAAACGCTTCGACGATTTCTTCATTGTACATAGGTACACGTAGGACGTAGAACGTAGGCATATGTATAAGTAAGTACATAGTATATGCCGGCATAAAGAAGAAGCGCCTTCACGCAATCGTATCGGGGAACGAATAGAAATGTTCTGCCATTGAGTAGACGATGCACGTGCATAATTTACAAACGTTTCCGTTTCCGTTTCCGTTTCCATTTCCGCTTTCATTTCCATTTCCTCGAGTGTCTGCAAGTGTATGTACACGAAGCATCATGACGCAATATCTAATGGCTCCAACCGTGACCGTAAGACTTGACACGATGGAACACGTGCTTGTAAACGGGCACGTGAATGGGATAGGGTTTTTCTACGGGCACAGGTATGTGCTTCTCCACTTGTATCGGCACGTGCTTCTCTATCGGGATCGGTATCACCCTCTCCACGGGATACGGAACCTTCTTCTCGACAGGAATCGCCACAGTCTTTACTACGGGAATGGCGACCGGCTTTGCGACCGGCACGTGAACCGGATAAGGTTGTGGTACTCCTATTGCCACCGGATGTGGAACTCCTATGGCCACTGGCTGTGCAACTGGTATTCCTATGCTCGTACAGAATCGTACAGAATCGTACAGAATCGTACAGAATCGTACAGAATCGTACAGAATCGTACAGTTCACAATTAATCCACTGAACCGAGAAACGTTTCCGATCATGCCGAGCAAATAATTTCCCGAGACATTTTTATTAACGTGACAGCGACTCACCGATATTCTTGATGACAGGTATCGGCACGGGCTTTGTCACTTCTACGTGCTCGCTTACAGGAACGGCCGGAGCATAATGGTGTTGGATGTGACCGCCGTGCAATCCGTGATCGATTCCTCCAGCCCCATACGAACCATAACCGGCCAGGCCGTCGTGAAGCCCTCCGTCCGACAAGTGACCCAATTCTATACCGTGACCCGACCCGTAGCCACCGCCTCCCGATACCCTGTTCATGGAAATGCAATTTTTACCCACGCTTGGACACTGCGGTCCGTAACCGCGAACTGCGTGCGTGAACGAGCCTTACCCTTGCCAACCGCCGGATTCACCCTCGATACTAGCTAGCGCAGATTTCCCTATTAAGCATATCGCGAGTGCCTGAAACAAGATCGAGGATCAAACGTGCGTCTTTTGGGAGGGGGAAGCATTGCGAAGAAACGGCCTGCGTACGAGAGAATAAACTATCCTTCCCAGTTGCCCAGACACTTTCTAGACTCGGCCAACTGATGCTCCATAGTAAATCAGTCATTAACGGTGAATTTATCGCAGGCCGTGATCGTAACAACAGCGCAGAATGAATACGAGCACGTTGCCGTTCGTACAAAAGAAAGTATGGGGACAGTAGTCTGTCTTTATCGACATAGATCGACATAGATCGACATAGATCGACATAGATCGACATAGATCGACATAGATCGAAAGTTGCATGAGCGAGGATTCGCAGCTTCTTTCGGGACGCCCGAGGCACCGCTCGCCTGAAAACGGACGCCCCCTTATACACCACCCCTGTTCCGAAGAGCCCCTTCGAGTACTTACACTGGACAGGGACAGCATTTTTCGACGATACTAATACAACAGTGACGAAGAAGAAATACGGATACTGCGCGTGCTTCTCGATGGACCGATCCTTTTTATACACTTTCTCCTTCTCCGCATCCCACACGCTCGGATGATCTCTCTCTGGAAAACCGGACTTGCATGTAGCGCTAACATCCTACACCAGCCTGCAGGAATAGGAGTACGCATCGAAACTCGATACCGTTGTCTGCAGACACCTCGGCCGAGTGCGACGCGGTAGGCTCTAACGCTAACGGAAGAAATTAGGTCAACTAGTTACGGCCGATCCTCGTTGCGCGTCCGCGGATCTTCCCCGCTGCGATTAGCAGAATTATCCTTTCGCGTTACTACGATCTTGGAACTTGCGCTCCAACTTTTGCTCGGCAAAATCGAGCAAAGTTTGCATATGCGAGAACGGCCGAGATTTTCAGCCCATCTTCTTCGCGAGACGCTGACGGAATGCACCGCGATAATTGCCAAGCAACGCAGAACGTGGTGAACGTGGTGAACGTGGTGAACGTCTACCGAGTCAACGTTCAAAGCGATTTCCTTTCTCGCTCGAGGATCTTTTTCTTCCGCGTTGCCCTATTTCACGCTATCAACCGTCCGCGAATTATTCTATGCTACCTATTACCATCGGCGCGGCGTCACAGTTTCCCTTTGGTGTTTGCAACGTGCTAATTAGGAGCGGAGAATTCCTGCAAAAATTCGAGTTTATGCGAATTTTGGTAAAAGCAGCGCGACCTTTCACGCAATGAAAAAGGAAATGAAATAAGAGTGTGCGAGGTAAAAGGTATAGAGCGAGTAAATGGAGAAAAGCAGCAGCGATGAAAGTATCGGCCGGTTCGCCGGGAATGGAGGGGCGCTAGTTCTTTATAATAGTCGCGTACGCCCGAGTAGAGGTTACTGCGATCCGATTGATCGCGCAGGCTAGAGCGTTCGTTTTTAGGTGCATCCGCGACAACTTCTGGCACTGTGCTTTAAACGAATGAGAGACCGCGTCTCCAGCGTCCTTTGAACGAGCGTGCGGCATGGGTCAAAAATGATGATAGGTAAACGTCGATGGTTTATCGAAGAGCGAGGCGACAGCTTCTGCCGGTGAATCCTTTCCCGCCACACCTGTGGCCTATGGGGCATGGGTGAAATTCCGCGCCCCTCGCTCGCTTCCCGTTCGCATAGCAAGGGAAGTCCATTGTCCAGGTGAATGGTGCACCGGGCCAAGACGGACTTTCTTCCCACGTAATTACTTTTAATTCGTAGTGGATCGCGGTGCGATCGCCAGGGCCGCAAGGCGGTGAGGGAAGAGGGGCACGTAAGTGAAAGGATTCCGAGAGGGAGATGCTCGTAGATTCGACGGAGAGAGTTTATCCAACCCGGCTGCTGGGCGTTCGTTGCACGTAACCGGACACCGATATTGCATTCCTTGCCCGTCGATATTGTCTTCCTGCGGAACGAATCACGCTGCGCCGTCACTTTCACTGCCACTTCATGCGCCAAGTGCGACGGTCTGCGGTCTGCGGTCCTATAGCGGAAAACGGGACAGGAAATCTCACCAAGACACGATTCATCGTCCAAGGGTTGTTGTTGGATCCGACGTAACGCACGCGTTTTCGTGACTTCTTCCAATAAGAGCAACTTTATTCGCAACAAGAGTAAAGATAACTGTGCCAACCATCACCGTAACAGAAACAGACGATACAAAGGCCTCGTACTTAATTATTTAACAACGCGATGACTCTTAACGACCCCACGGATGCGGATGATGAGAAGATTTGTGCAGTGCTGCGAGCTGTACAGCGTTCGCCACAGCGTTCTCCTTCGCCGCAATCAACTCCTTCTCCTGCGAATAAACGTAAATAAATGTAACGAAATACATATGTACATTCCTGCAGCCAGGACAATGCAATCTCGCCAGCTCTTTTTTACCTTGGCTTCTTGTTCGCTCTGACTGATCTGCTTGTCGACGTCCTGTTTCTGTAGCTGAGCGGCTGTTTCGGCGGCATTCCTTTGAATCGCAGCTGCCGCAGCCGCCTCCCTTGCCGCAGCCAAGCGTTGCGCCGCTGCGACTGCATCCTTCAGCGATGCCAATCTTTGTTGCAGAGCTACTAATTGTTTCGCACTCGTTCTAGCTTCGGTCTCGGCAGTCGACGAGATCTCTTGCGATCTTCAGGGTGATCGAACGATATACAAACGATATACATATGTACAACCGCGCTTGGAGTAACGTTGAAAGGGTAATACACTTACCTTGCCGCAGCTTCTCTTGCCGCAGCTTCCTTGGCCAGTGCAACCTTCTGCTGAACGATGGCAGTTTGTTTCGCATCTGCTACTTTCTGCTGGGCCAAATTTACGTTCTCGTTTGCCTCCTTAGCCTGCTGAATTGCCTTCAGCACGTCTGGGGGGTAGGCGATGCTCGGTGTACCAGAAACTGGTCCCCTCAATGTCTGTCTCAAGCATAAAATAGGAAAAGAAATATTTCGCAGACAATTAGTTGCTCGGCGTAATTAGGACCACCGTTGATCCAACATACCTGAACAGCGACATCGTGGGTTGCTTGAATCTGAACTTGCGTTAAAGGAATGTCGGGGACTCCTGAAGGGCTCCAAGAAGACGACCCAAAGCTAGTCGATGGCCATGATCCAGCAGAAAAGATCGGCGCTACACCAAAAAAGTCGTAGGAAGACGGGCCCAAAACGGCTACGCCTCGCTTCTCTTTCTTCGATGCCGACTTTGAAAGCGCAACAGTGGCGAAAGCGAGCGCGATCACGATCTTCCAAAATAGAATTTATCAACAATATACATACATATGTGTGTGGTATATTTGATAAAATAGCAGGAAAAAAGCTTTGTTCCATGCTTTGTTGTAGCTCGTTACGTTACCCTGTAGCCGATCTTCATCTTGACGGAGATGCGAACGATGTTATCGTTGATACTGAACTCTCCAATTCGAAGGTAGAGTATATATAGAGATGGTGATTCGTAGGAGAATGCCCTATCGGCTTCGGTGCGACGCGAAAATTAATTAAACCTATTAAAAGGGAATGTAAAAATTGGAACACTCCCTCGTTGTCTAATGACAATATGCTACAGAAGTGTTGCTGTACAATCACTTGGCGGCAAAAGCAGTTACTCGCTCGGAAATTGAGTGAGCCGCGATGGCTATACAAATATTATATTCGTGGCGAGAAAATGAACGACGATTGATTAAGTCCCGTATACTTCCGGACTGTTGCATTCCCCGCGTAGAAAAGTCGTTGTTTACGGGCTGGCCTAAATCCATGCGGATCGTTGAATAAAAGTGCAATGAATGAATGCGCAATACTGTTTCTCATTCGCAACGTGAATTTATCTTGGACATAGGTATACATACATATATACAAACGAACGCAACATAGGTACATAACAATGTTGCAAATAAATACCGACATATCATTTCTCTAGCAAACATATACACATATACATACGTACAATGTACATATATGAATTTGTATATACGGAACTCGTCATTGCTTCATTAGAATCTCTTCTGCGGAATTTTGTAGCGAAAAATCTGCTCGTCTATCGTGTGCGGCAGTAGGCTTGTTAAAATGTCCGAACTGTGTCCTTCCGTATCCTCGGAATCTTCTGATAGTTTTCGATAATTCCAACTTGTTCTGCTCCTATGGCGCGATGGATCTTCGCTCTCGTACTCGTTTTCATTCCTTCTCGTCGGCTTTGTACCGTACTCTACTTCCGGCACTTCTTTTACATGGACGTATTCTGAAATTACAATCATCTCCGTTTTCCCCTACTTTTTCTTTCAAGAAACGTTACGATTTAGGAACATTACTCACTTTGCTTCGGCGCCTCCGCCCTATACGATCCTTCAAACTCCTCGTCAAAGTCCTTATCAGAACTTTCCTCAGTTCTCTGCCTTTCGTAACCGTGTTCCCCGTTACCGTCGTCTTCGTCGTCTCCGTCGCCTTCGTCTTCTCTGTCGTCTTCCCTGTTGGCCTCCTGTTTACCGTAATACGATTTGGGTAAAGTATCGTCGGTGTGATACTTTTCAAACGGCACGGCTTCGTCGTCTTTATCGTTATGGGTCGAAGTAGCGTAGCTATGAAATTTGGCAATTGCTTTCTCGGCAGCTTTTCCGTCTTGATTCTGATTCTGATTCTGATTCTGATTCTGATTCTGATTCTGATTCTGATTCTGATTCTGATTCTGATTCTGATTCTCATTCTCATTCTCATTCTCATTTGAATATTTGCCAAATGTCTCGTCGTACTGCTTAAACGGAAATGACGCAGAGGGCTTGAATGTGCTCTCCGTTGGCGGCGCCTGGAAGTACTTCCTTGGATCGACCTCCGAATTCACTCCATATTGTGTCTGATGATACCCGTAACCTGCGGAAAGTAAAGTTCAAGAGTATACTCATTTTTCGAATTGATTATACCGCTGTGAATTTAGGCAAACCTTGGTCATCGCCATTGTCGTCGTCCTCGTCGTCGCCTTTCTTAGGCGGCAAACGAGGCTTCTTCTTGTCAATGAGCTCTACGTCGGAGCGAATTTCTTGCGATTGCGTGGAAGGTCGAAGATCGTCGGCGCGTTGAACGTGCTGAACATGAACGTGGCCAAAATGTAATTGCGGCTGTGCCTGAAGGGGTTGATACGCCACCGCTGAAGGCGCGCCGACAGTTGGATGCACCTGTACGAAGGCGCCTTTGTATCGTGAAAATTCATGGCTGTTGGTTGCTGTCGGGATTGGGACCACCTGACCTTGAAATCTAGAACTTGGCGACAAAGAGGACGCACTCGATTGCACGTTGTTCGCGTTGGGCGGTCTGGCTGCGAGATCGAACCGGTGGCCTGCAGGATTCGAAAGAAGCGGCTGCTTCTGAACGCTGGACCAATACGTTGGGACCTCTTGGCCCCTTTCCGCTTGGAGAATCGGCAATGGAGAATTCTTGTTTTGGAATATAGGCGCGTAAATCTGTGACTCTGAAGCCTTTGGTATAGGATAGCTAGCCCTGTACCGGGGAACCTGAATATTCCCAGCTGAGAAAAGAGACAAGAACTGATCGAGGAGGGTGGATTAGCTTTGCGTGATTTTTAGCGACTATACGTACCAGCTTGCTTGAACGGCTTGGAATTACCATCGCCGTCGACTTTATAGGTTGCAGACATGGTAAACAGATTTTCGGGATGGATCGACACCTGCTCGTTGCCTTGGTATTCGGCCGATCGAACGGCCACTGGCAAATTGGCGTAAAACGGTGATTTTTTGAACGCGTCGTTGTACGCTGTTGGTTCGCCAGAGATAATTAACGGAGATTCGCGTGGAACAAATTTTACGTTGCTGTGCGATAAATGTTTATCGTGCTGAAGGTTTCGGGCGTTCGTAACGATTGGTTGCAGTTGACGAAACTCATAGCCGTGCGGAATGTTGTGACCGGTTGCGATGAATCCTCTTTTCCCATTCGATAAGCTTGGAGCTAAGGATCGACGTTCCAAGCCTATAGCTACGTTTAGCATTGGTAGAAATAAGGAGAAAAAGAGAACCTGCAATATACATGTATGTGTATTCGAGTATTCGGGTGTTGAACAATTTGTTTGTTGTTCACTTGCCGTAGAGCGGCAGAAAACGTACCAGCATGATAGCAACTTATTCGACACAGGGCGTCACCAGTGTTCCTTCTTAACTGGTAGCGACGCAGACTTTGTGATCTTTTATATCGGCCGATTATCGATGCGAGACAGCCGAATGGCTTTGGCTTTCCTATGACGAAGAAAAAGCGTGCCGAGAAAAAACCGCGACTAATCTCCGTGACTCGGTGACTCTCCCTGATAATCGATTCTTAAACGGTGTGTCAACGACCTAAGCTCCCGTTGACTTATGCTTCCTGAGTCGTATGCCGTCGCGCGGCGGTATCGTCCCCCGGGTAACTGTGATCCTTCTACTGCATATGCATAATAATTATCTTCCAAGACTGAAGGTTAATGCAATTTGCCACTCTCATTTTCCAACGCGTCTAGCGATTTCTTCGCGAAGAATACCACGGCACACGCTGATGTGTGCTTCGAGTGCATCGAATACCTAATTTATGTAGGAGCGAACAGATTTGAACAGGACCGTGCCATTAATGAGCATGGTAATTAACGCAGCACAAGGGTATTCCTACGTACGCTATACACTATACATAAATGATTCGATTCGCCGGAAGTGCAATTGCCTGCCCGATACTCGTTGGTCATAGTTCTCGGGAAATTACTCGAGCGTGTACTTAGTTGCCAGCGGTGCCGTGGATTGAAACAAGTGTAAAAAATTTGTTACTAATTGCTTTCCAGCTATTATTCCTGGTGAAAGTTAAAGGTGGTGCTTGTTGTACTACGTATCGTTGAATCGTTGAATCGATGCGCGGGATCTATCGTACCGCGTGCAGGAAGGGGGTATGAAATTGATAAAAGAAAAAAGAATCGGCGTGTCCTTTGATCGTGAAAATCAAAGACGAATACATTTTTCGAGGCTCTCTTTTCTTGCCTTCCTTTTTCCCCTTTTTCCCCTTTTTCCCCCCTCTTTGTTCTGTTTCGTTTGCAGCAACGGCGTCGTATCACGACCGCCGAGCAGAAAATTGCGTTAGAAATCTGGAAACTTTTCGAGCCAATAGTAGATACCATTGTGACGTTCGTTGAAAAAAGTGTTCACACTTTCCTGCGCAATGCGCAACCCCGTAAAGTGAGTGAAAATATCCCAAGGTGCGATGTTAAATGGTCCTTAAGGAAGATTTACTTTAGGAAGGTGCTTTCACTTTGACCGTTAAAAACACACGATTTACTATGAAAACGACACCGTGTTTTCCAATGAAAGTTTCTTTCAAATCTTGGGCGAATGAATTGAATTTGTTATATGTTAATAACAAGAGATTATATTTTATAAAGTGCGTTCGGGAAGAAAAAGGAAGGACGGATTCGGACAATTGAAGACCGTTGGGTATACTTGAACGTGCTTTTTTTATCTATAGATAATATATACAAGGAGCGTATCCTAACAACGACGATTACAAGTTTCCTTTTAGTTTCAATTTCACCAACGCTACCAAGCAATACTTCCCTGCCGGAGAATTAATCGTGATCGCTTGAAACGCAGGTAGTAGGTACTTTCTAGTTCTTATTGCGCTAAACAATTTGATTTCATAGGCAATGAATACGTTGAACGCAGTCTTCAAGTTTCTTCCCCGCTGTTACCTTTCTCGCTGAAGCGCATTGCAAGATTGAAGCATTTCTCAGCCCGTAAACGACTGAACGTCATCTACATGTTCAGCTTCGATTCAAATCGTTCTCTCTGGCGAGAAGGGTGGGCATTTGGAATGGAGCATACTTTCGGACACGTTCGAAAGATACTCCTTTAGAGTGTCGTCGTAGAATTGCCGTTGCATTCGTTGCTGTTGGCCTTGGAAGAGCTGCTTGAATTGAGCTGTCCCTTGTGCATAGCTGAATGGAGCGGCTCCATTCGGTAGGTGCTTGCTCTTCATCAGCCATCCAAGTAGATTGTGCATCTTGGGATTATTATACAAGTTTTCTTTACCCTCGAGACCTTGATGATTTTTCGAGGTCTGGAGGAAAGTACTTTTATCGAAGGACGACGACGACGCGGTAATAGGGTGATACGAATCGAACGATGGACCTTTGCCAAATTCGGCGGAATCGTGTTCGTCGTCCGGCTGGGAAAAGCTAGCGATCTGATGCGGCCCGTTGTTGGACGCGGATGTTTCGGGTCCTCCCACCTTCGGGGACAAGCCGTTTCTAGGATATGGTCTTGGCCCATGATAATGGCCGTGGCTATGATACCTGAACGGGCCGGCCCTCTTTTTCCCTGGCTTGTCGCGAAAGTGTCCTTTCGAGCGATGCGAATTTTGTTGCGCCGGCGGCAAGAAATCCCTGATATATTTCGTGTCCCTGGTGTCGGTGTCTCTGTGCGGTGCAAAGTTAGCCCTATCCGGATGCCCTGGCCTGCGGTACCTATTCGGCTTCCCGTTCCCAGACAATTTATGCGAAGAATCGAGAGGATGATTCTTCAACACTTGCTCCAACGCGGCCAACAATTTGTCCGGTTTTTTGTTCGGCAACTCGGCCGTCTGTGGCTTTGTCTCGCTAGGGTGCCCCTCGATCAGATCCTTCATCTCCTTGCTCCGCGCGGAATCAGAGAGAGAGGCCCTTAATCGCTGCAGCTCGTTCTTCAATTTCACAATGTCCGAAGTGTCGGTAGCGTTCTTTCTATCGTTGTTCCATTTCTGGGAGTTGTAAATCGTCTTTAATGACTCCTTGAACATTTGCTCGGCATACGACTCCAAGTCCGTAGCTAATTTCGGTTTGACCAGCAGCTCGGTCTGCGCGGAAAACGATGGTCTGAAGAAATTTCCCCCTGGTATCAGCGGAACTAAGTTCAAGCTTTGCTGCAATGGTTCGGTGGCGTGTATCTTGCTGTTCAAAGCATTCTGATTTTTCACCACGTCCATGTTCGGAACGAAATGAATGGGATTGTACATGGGCCTATCGTGCGAGTGGTACGCCTTCGAGTCGCCGGTGGAGGGCTGGTGGTGACCGCTTTTCGTTCCGACTTCCGTCAACGACCCGGCCAGATTGTCGCCGTACGCCGATACCGTGGCCGGGGACAGGGTCGCTGGTCTCGCGGAGACGAAGCTAGTTGTGGTGAACATAGGAATCGAGGTGGTCAGAACAGCGGCTGGATAATGCATCGCGTCGTAGGAATTTATAATCGTGGTGTCCACCGGGCTGGGTTTGATATTCGGATTGACAATTTCCACGTTCCTCGTGCCGACGTGGGGCAAATGAGGATTCTCGGCGATCCCCGACACGCCTGGCGATGCATTTGCTGCATGGTGACTGGTCATAGTGTCTGTCGCCTGATAGGTGAGCGACGGGTATCTGTCGTTTTTCATCGGCCACACGCCGTTCTGAATGTCGGTGTAGCGTTGAGGCTGATTTCGAGCTGGCTGGTGGAACGGATTCGTTGGTTGAAGGACGGCCTGCTGTTGGGGAAACATGTGCGGGGTGGTGGCCGATATAGTTGCGAGGGTAGGCACGGGATGCAACACTGCCGGCAGCAAATGAGTCGTTTGGATGTAAGCCTTTGGTTTCGGAGCCACGTTGACGTTGTTCGCCACTTGCTGATACAAGCCACCCTGCACCTGTGGCTTCGCCATTTCTTCGGGGTTTGAATTGTGCAAATTGTAGGGGTCGCCGTTTAACGCTTGCCCCTGGTCGTTCTGACCGACGGCCAGACTCGCGGAGGCCAAGAAAGTGGTATCGGGCGCGGGAAGCAGGGCTTTTTTCTTCTGCGATTCCAAAGTCATGAGATTGAAGTTTGCAAGCGGTACAGCCTGGGCGGCCGCCGGCGCGATCGTTGGCATCGCAGAAGCAGGCTGCGCGTGCAAACCGCCGTAGCTGATGGGATTTTGCCCGTGCATTCCATGAGGGCTTACTTGGATATAATCCGAGCTCGCGATTGGCGTTTGCACGAACGTTGGAACGGTCTGGAGAGTCGGCTGAGGAACTACCCACTGCTGCAGATGGTTGGTCGGTGGTTGATTCGAAGCAGCGACGTAGCTTGGCCTGTGGATTGCTGTGGCCTGAGCATCTTGACCCGATAAGCTCTGCAAGGTCGAATCGAAGGCCGGCGTGACCGCGTAAATCGACGGGGCCGTGCTGGGCACGTACTGAGCTCGCCAACTCGACAAGAACTTGGGCTGGCCGTTCAGTTGCGGATACATGGCCCGTATGGAATTTTGAAAGCTGTTCTGGCCGACGATAATGTCTGGAATCGGTGTAGATGCTGTTAGTTTCGCTGCCGCGTCCTGACCGATGGCGGCCCCGCCGGTGATTTCGTCGACTGGTGTTGCCGAAACTATGTTCCGTAGAGGTGCATTGGACACGTCGAAGCCTTGACTGTTGCCGAGCGCTGTCGCGTGATCAAAGTCTGCCAGCGGTAGCAAGTTCACCTTAACCGGAACGATCAGCTTGGGTTTGTCGAGCTGGCCGATCTCGATACCACTGGAGTGCGAGATCTCGAGGTTCGGCGACACGTGGTTCCAGCTGCCGCTCGGTTTCAACTTGGAGTTGCGCTGCGACTTGGCGTTTCTCGCCTCCGAGCCCGACGACCTGCCGTCGTGTCTCGTCTCCTCGTAGCTATCGTACTGGTCTTGCCGCGTGTCCTCGCCGCCGCTCCACGACTGTTGCCCCGCGATTCTTTGCCGATGCGGCTTCGATCTCGACGAGTGTTGCCTTTTACCTTGCCACTCGTACTCCGCACTGTCGTCCGCGCCCGCGTCCGCGTCCAGCGAGCTCTGATGTTCCTTCGGGAATCTCTTCGGAGTCTCGCTAGGCCGCCGCCTGCCCTTCTGCACCCTCCTGGGCCTCTCCCTGTACTCGACGTAGTCGCTGTCATCGGACACGTCTCTAGAATCATCGCTGCCTCGAAGCTTCCCATCTCTGTTGTTCATCGTGTACCGCTGCGAAACTTGGGAACTGGCTGCATCGATTGTCCTCGAGGTTTGGTAGTCATCGGCAGCGTCTCGATCGGCTATTCGGCTCGCGCTGTTGTATTTAGAGTTTGTTTCGGCGACCACGACGGGTCTGGAAAATCGATGGGTCTGCGCGGACTGAGACGACAACGGCGCACTGCCGTACGAATCATCGTTGGCCTTCGCGTTGCTCTCCGAGCGGACGTTCTCGTATCTCAGCGGACTTTCCCTCGATGGATCATGATTACCGGCCACCTTCCTGCTTTCCTTACTTTTCGCTGAATCGTAAGAGGAACCCTCTTCACTTTTGTGCCTGGACGACGACCATGGACGTTCGTGGACTCTCTCGTCGTCGCTCTCGCCCGAGTCGATCGGATCGTCGGGAAATTCTGGATACTTGGCCACTACCGGTGTGTTGTTTCCAACTTTCAGCAAGTCAAAATCGTTTGTACCGTCTTGGTGCTCGAAAGATCTGCGATTCGTGCTCAGATTTGGCAAGTTGAAAAACATTCTCGCTTCCGTGGAGTAAGCGGGGTCGTTCTCTATAGCGTCACCTTCGATGCTGTCGATCGTGCTCGGACGATCTCGCTGCTTCTGTGAATTGGTAGAAGTAAAGTTACTTGCTTCCATCGAGGAGCTCGTGGCCCTCGGCTCGTCGAGTGGCGCGGATGGTATCGGCCAAGGGGACACCGCCATGGGCAAAAAGCCATTCGAGTTTTCATAGTGCACGGTGTCTATCATGGACTCTCTCTGCACTTGTTCGGATTTTCTCGCATTCTCCTCAACATTTTCCGACGCAGTTGCAACTTGATCGAACGCCACTTTGTCCTGAATATTCGCATTTTCCGCTCTTATTAGGTGCGGCCAGATCATGGATAGGACAAGGACCTGCATCCAATACGAAATGATTAGCGATCGAAGGTAATGGGAGCTGTTTCTATTTAAGTCACTGGCGCGATAATAGAATTTTCCACTATGGCGTCCAGTCTGACGGCTGAGTAGATATACGGTCTTAACGGAAAGCACCCTGCGCGTTTCACCGTTCACCGTTCACCGTTCACCGTTCACTTTCGTCTCGTGAATTGAATGAACGTGTGCGGTAGTCGAACATACCCCCTCGCGACCCGATCTATTCGAACGTTTAGGAATTAAGCAAACTGCTTCGGGGTACGGATACCGTGACAGACGGACGCCGCAAGAAGAAAGCGTTTTGATTGTTGCCAAGTTGAGGTAATGGCATAGCTAAAGAGACCTAGAAAAGTAAAATGCGAGAGGTACGCGTGTATTCTACGATGGCCGAGGACTGAATGTGCACGGAAGCAGATCCTCGACAGCTTTCTCACTGATTCGCGAATACACGATTGTGAATTTAACGAATGTGAATTTGACGATGGTTAAAAGTACCACAGAAAAGGAGGAGAGTCGATGGCCTACAATAGTTAATCGCAGCAGGATGCTACAGCGAATGGTTGCATGGGTTTCACTCGCCGGGTAGAGCAGCCTCTAGTTGGCAAAGGAAGATTTTATCCTCGCAGTAACGAATGAACTAGATTTTAATTTCAGACGCGCGAAAATAGTGTTGAATTGGGGAAAACACTCGCGTAGAAATACGAAGAATGAAAGCGTTCTAATTGCGTTGATCCGCCGCGCCGTCTCGTGTTTAGATACACTCTAATTACTTTTATTCTATTTTATTTTATTTTATAGATATATATGTATGTACATATACGTATACGTATATACTCGTAACATTGTTCCGGTTTCGTTACACATCGCACACGCCACCCAACCACTAACGATCAAACTATGATTTTTCACGGTGCAACTCGAAAGAACAAGGCCAGTTTGCGAGGGCAGATATTTGCCAAATTGTCTGAACGCTTGAAAATGTCTCTATTGTCGTTTACTTACAAGGCGAAAATACATTTTCCTAGTCGGAGCAGGCGCGCCGCCTTCTTTCTACAGCAGAAAAGCACGATTAAGCAGGACCGTGTGTCACTGTGAGTTTCGTTTTGAAGACATTGATCGCGGCAGGGAATCCTTCGTCGAGTTTCTGTAATCCAATAGACGTTGCAAGCTGGACTTCCATACGAGAACTGAGCCACATAGTAGACACGCGATTTTCTTTATACACTCCGGTAGCCAAGTGAAAAATATCGTTCTAAATATTATCCTACAATTCACCAAGAGGAGGATACTTTCATTCGCGACACGCGACCGCCGCGGCAAACGTGTTGTCCGTAAGGAGTGCAGGATGCGACCGGCAATTATTATCGTGCTGGCCACGCAAATGTGCTCGAAATGAGAGACGGTAGGGAATCAAAGTATTTGCCTCCGCATCGCACTTTCGCACGTGACAATAACTATCGATACCGCTTCGGGTCTTTTCCGCTGGTTAATTATTGAAAAATTAGTTGGCACGCCGACGGTAGGTTTGATTGCCGAACCGGCTTTTCGTTCGACGCGATCCGATCGGAAACAAAGCGATTCTAACGTGGCGGAGTAATGCATACGGTATAAAAGATTCACCTTAGACGGTCAATAGTTTGCCTGCTATATTTTATGCGCTCTAAAACACACGCATTATGCGCAGCGCGCTCGCTCCTCCCGATTCAACCAGCCTCGCGCGATAGAAACGACGCGTTCCGTCGCTAGTGCGCTAGTGCGCTAGTGCTAGTGTGCACCGGCAATCGCTACAGTTTAATGCGTTGTGCCTAATTGCCGTGCTCTGCAGATATGCCAAAGATATCGTATATGCCTCTCGATGTGAAAACGTGGAATTAACGGCGCCCTACGTCTAAAACGGCTTTGCTTTGTTCAGCTGCAGTCAACAGCCAATTAATGTTAATTACCTTCGTACCTCGCAAACTTGAACGCGTTCGCTTATTCGTCTTGACGCGTCTCCTTTTCATTTTTTATACACCCTCGTATACCACGTTCATATTTGATATACCTCCGTTATGAAATACCTTTCGATGCAGCATCAACGTCGATCCGGAATCGGTTCTTTTTTCTCCGGGGAGAATAGAAACGAAGGAGGCTTCTTTGAGCAACGCTTGAAAAAAACGCTACACGAAACGATAAGGATCACAAATGATCTCGTTGAGGTACGCTTGGAGGGAGTAATAGGCTCGTTAGCTTAACTATGTACTTTATTTAAGTAGATAGGAATGTTACAAAGAAGCAGGAATATATTGCCTCGTACGAGATTCTTAAGAACTAAGCTTGTAAGGTACCTTCTTGAAGTGAACAAATTTGGTTAATCGTAGGGTAAAGTTTCTAAGCACCGATGTGCTTAGAGTTCGTCCAACTTCTCCAAACCTGGTGTATCAATAATTGCTCCGGAAGTTTCGGAGAGCCAAAGTCCAGGTACGGTAGTTGACGTTGAAACATTATTGCACGATCCCGTGTTAAGTATAATACTATCCACCAAACGTCTATCTTTAATCCAATCGTTTCGGCTCGAATGGCACAATATATCTTGCAAAAAAGAAGCAAAACACATACGCACACACACACACACACACGCGCGCGCGCGCGCGCGCGCAGAGAGAAAGAGAGAGAGAGGGGGGGGGGGGCACGTTGTTCCAATCGGATCCTTTAATTGTTCAGCTTGTAATTAGTAAACCTCGGCTGCTCTACGATTTGAACGTTCTTCACTTTCTGCTGGCTAGCCAAGGTTCCGGTATAACGATGGCTAATAAAATTCTCCGGATCGTCCAAGTTGCTGGTCTCGTAGCTCGATTTGCCAGTATAAGAATCTGAATTGTAAACGGGCGTATCGCGTGCATCCGGCTGCGTTAATCGAATCAAATCCAATACAGGATTATTCCCAAGTCCTCTCGAAGGGGATTCCGGTCCTAGATCATAGGTGGATGGTTGCTCCAATTCTTCTATACTCTTGGCGTATTGAATGAGGTACTGCTGAAGCAGAGCTTTCAGATTAACGTTCTGCGAGGTTCTGCTCTGAATGGGAGAGGCACCGTCTACTCTGAGTATGATAACTGGTATCAAGGAGTTGCCAGCTTGCACGAAAGTTGGACGAACATTACGAATGGACGAGGGATTGCTGACGTATTCAGAGATGGATGGATTGTAGTTGAGTAGGTCCGAGTATCGAAGATTAGAGTAGCCGCTTAGGTCGCTGCCGAAGCTTTGCTTCTGCGATCCATGCTTCTCCGAGAGTATCGTGTCGAGATATTCCTGCAGTTTCGGCGTATACTTGGTCGCGGGCGCAAGCCTGGAGCCATGCTTTTGCGACGAAGCAAAGAAACGGTTGGCCGGGGTGGTACGGTTGACAGGTGCTTCCGTTCTATCCGTATATTCTGGATTGGGGCTATTGACTACATACCTCGAGGGGCTTTGCCGGTAGCACGATACGCAGTCGAGTTTCGGACTGCTCGAACCAGATTTCGTTCCTCCGTAAGAAGATGCGGAGGGAAATGACGAGGAAGAGGCGGAAGGAGAAGAAGGTGAGGAAGGTGAAGATGGAGGGGCGGAGGAAGCCGAAGAGGTGGCGAAGGAGTAAGAGGTTGCCACCGTGCCGACGGGCTTTCTTTGTTGCGCCAGGTTTACGTTCTGTCTTTGGCTGACTAAATTTTGATAACCGAGCCGGTACACTTGTTGCTGCGGCAAGCTCGACAATGACTCCGAAGAAACGTATGGATTTGGCTCCGATCCGGTCTGGTCGGGAACCGTGGGAAATTGCACTGGCCCCTGAGAGAGAACACTGGTTTCCGTGGTGGTGGTGGTGGTGGGGCTCTGAAAGCTCGTAGGTTGGTCCAGCAACGATTGCGGATATTCCGCGTAGGTTTCGACGTAAGTAGAGGGGGGAACGTCAGACACCCTGCCGTCCGGATATTTCCAATAGATTTTGTTCTCGTAACGTATACCATTTTCGACCGTGTACCGCGCCCCAGCGTTGTAGCTTACCGGGCTGACCGTAGAGGACCGGACACTTTGCGAGGCGGGGCCGTAGCCATGAGAATCGGCATTGGATTGAACGCTTTGCCTTTGATTCGTGTAAGCCTGTGCGTTCGCGGTGGCGAACGTTGGAGCCACCGCGGCATAGTTAAACGAACCGCTGTGGAAATTGGCAGAGCTCGCGGAGCTAGGAGTTACATATCTGAGTGGTTCCGCAGCGCTGAAAGGCAACGGTGATTGCGCGGTGGCTGAGACATCGTTGTTCACGAATGCCAGATTCTGAATTGCGAATGAGCCGTCTGCTGGTTTCGGTGTTGTCAAGAAGTTTTGGTAGGTTTGGAAACTGCTACTCGCCCCGACCTTTTGCGGCTTAGTTCGCAATCCGAACACAGACTGGGATTTCGTCGACTGGCGTCCACTAGGATCAGAAAAGGACGAGGCGAACGAGTTTTGTTGCGGTGCAAATTGTCCCCTCTGGCTACTAGGTTGCACCCTCTCTATTATTGTTTTAGGTAAGAATGGACTAATGGATTCCTCGATGCTTACGGTTGTACCCGATTTACCAGCTGGGAAATAGTAGCTGTATTTCCTCGGTTGGAGCGCATTCTGGTCGAGGCCGTAGCCCAGCCCACCGTTTACCGTGCGTTTCGATTTTTCTTCGGCCGTCGCATTTTCCTCCTCCGTGTTATTTGCAAAGTCGATGAGAATTATGGGCGGCAAAATCGGCAGCTCCTCTTCCAACTGCTCTTCCGCTTTTGACACATCTTCTTCAGCGTCGTCCACATCGATTGGTACAGCCTTCGCGGAAGCGTGTTGGAACGCTCTCGAGCATAGACCGATTGTCAGGAGAATCCAAGCAATCTGAAAATAAGCAATCTCACTTTCACGTCCCTTCCATTACCATCTCCGAATGTACACGCGTGTTCGCGCGTTCCGTTCTATTCGTAAAGCGAGACCCGAACCGATCGTTATTTAGGGGACACTAACAGGGGTGCGTTATCGCAGGGCTCGACCCTGGCGGGAAAGGGGCTCGAATTTCTACAAGGTCGCGGATCGACTTAACCAACGGATCGGCAAGTCAGAAGAACCAGTTTCATGGAGCCCGCGCTTCTGATTTTCACCGCTTTCTTCTTCTTTCGTTCTGTACATGCCTCGGGGCATATTCATGCGCTGCGACTCACAGTTTTACACAGGGATCTGGCGTGAAAAGATGAAGAACTTGAACGAGCGTTGCGAGAGGTCCGTAAGAAATTTCTCCCAGCAACGATACCTATGAAAGTTGGTCCAAGTTCGTAAAGAGTATCGTGGAAATGGTTCGATCTTGAATGAATCTCCGTAACCGGTGACCCTCCATAAGAGAAAGAGAGAGAGAGAGTGGCATCGCTCTCGCCAAAATTGATCTCTCGAATAAATAGGAAATCAGCCGTGTTACCTAATACCGAACAAGTCGAACAGATTTGATGGCAGCACGAGAGCGGCTGTTGCTCGAGTACCTGCCAGGACTTTCACTAACTTGCTCAAGAGCATCTGCCACGGGGCTACTCTGCCGGACCCGCGCGCGACCGTGGACGAAAGAAAATAAGAAACACTTTCTCCATAATGACCGACTCGCTCAGAACAGTCTAGATTCTAGATTGTAGATTGTTCCGACGACAAAGAGAACTCGGCCGTATTGGCAAGAAAAATAACGAATCGCCTGGCGCACATCGACGCATGTATTGGGCTAGGTAATTTTATTGCTCTACTTATTCCTTGCTGCCGGCGAACGTAGCTGCGGGTTAACTCGTCCAATTGACATTCAGTTGCATCCGGCTATTCAATCACTTTTGTGGCTCTTTGAAAATTTCACGTTCAACGAAGTAGAAATAATTTGTCGTCGTCCGCGGACGAAGCAAGGAGGGTGGATGCAACATTTGCAACAGCATAGAAGTGTAGCCGGTTGAAACGAACGATCGGCGCACTTACCTGTGTCACGGTAATTCTCATGGCGATGGTCGGCCTTAAACCTGCGCACCTAACGGTCTTCGCGTGTGTATTTGGAACTGATGAAGCACAGCCAGCAGCATCCCGCCTTATATGCCTTCGCTTGTACCGCGAGAGGGACGGACAGATTATAGTTTCACCGCCGTAACACACTAGCATTCCTCGTTCGATACGTGCAGAAAGACAGCAGCCAGTAGCGTAGTGGCGCCGCGCCGCTAGGAATATGTGCTCATCCTCGGCCGATATTTCGACACGACCAAGAATCGAGATCCACTTCTCAAGTGACAACTAATCCATCTTAAATGAAACTTGTTTATTGCTCGCGTCGCTTAGTCCAGCGTATTGCCTCGACAATGTTACGCAAATTAGCAACGTTACCTAACTAACTAAATCAGCCGGCAATAAATTCGCACGCCAAACTGGCCGACGGTCCCAGGCGAACTTGTAAAAAATGAAAGCCTCGCTGTTTCGCCTTCATTGCAATCGTAACTGACAATCTCTTATTGAAACTTAATAATAATTTAAGAATAATAGTAACGTTTATTTCGAGATCACTCAAGTATTTGGCTTCCAACGAATTTCAAAAGCCTACACCATTGCTTCTTTCCCCCAGCATCCGCTTTCTCATTTTGGTAAGCGGTACGCGGGGACAGGACACGCGTGAGCAGCTGTGCGCGTGTGCCTCGTGTCAGCAAATCTCCGTAACTGTAGGAGTGTACGCAACGGTGTTGAGAATGCTTCCATCGTGTTTAGTGCACTTTGGGTTTCACAAAGTCCCTCGGGAATTTCAAGATACGGAACAACATCTGGTTTAGTATTACTTTATTAAAAAAATCATATAAAACACACGCCCTTGGATTTATACGAAAAGAGAAGAGGAACGAAGTAGCGCACAAGTATGACGTCCACACTTGTCGTTTAACCATCTTCGACGAAAGACTAGATGCGATCACGCCCTTTATCATCGTCATTCACATTCACGCCTTCACTCGCTCGCAAACTCCTTTCAACGTCGAGATTTCCATTATCAGAGTGATGCGTGCTCGACGCTTATCGCTTGTGAGTAAGCAACAGTAAGCAACAGTAAGCAACAGTAAGCAACCGTAACCAACAGTAACCAACAGCCGTGGCTTAATTTATCTTGCGCTTTTTGTGCACAAAGTTTTCTTTCGACGGAAGAAAGCCACCCTCCAACCTTATTGGCCTCTCCTGATATCTGCAACGAGCAATCGATAAAGCAATCGATATAGATTAAGAAGGTTAAGAATATTCGATCGATCTCGCGAAATCAGCACCCACCTTGCGGTATCCTGCGCCGCGATTAATTTGCTTGGGACATAGGAGTCCAGCAGTGACCTCGGCTCTGACTGATCTACATGATTCTGTTCTGCAACAGGCTCCTCGTCTGGCAATGAAACTGGTAGCAGATGTGTTGTATCAGGCGTGAAATCCTGCGCAGATACTTGGGGCGGCACTAAATCTGCGGTAGGCTCGTCGAACTCCTGCCACAGCGAGGTACATATCTCGTTGAGAATAACACTTTCCTTTGGCAACATGTACTTATTGTTTGTAAATCGCAAACCTTGGCGTAACTCTGACTCGATATCTGATTCGGGGATTCATCGTCAATTTGTGCGGGGGAATCCGAGTATTCGGGTGCAACTGCATACTGGATGTTACCCTGCAAGGAATTGCCCTGAGCATAGATAGACGGACGAGCATAGGCATCGCGGTGAACCGGCGCACCGTGCATAGGTGTATAGACGGTCGTTGGTTGAGCGTACACTGGCCGAGGAGCGTCCTGCGGTTGGGGAGGAGTAATATACGCTTGAGTGTACAAGAATTGTCTTCCTTGGGCGGACGATTGGTCCGATGGTACGTAAGTCGGTACATTCACGAGCGGATACCTCATAAAAGTAGGGGGACTGGTGTAAACTGCGGCCCCCGTATTCTAGAATTGGCCAAGGTTTAGAAAATATTACACGGAAAGTCCCCTGATTACCTTGAATTACCGCTGGAAAATATAGAGGAACCAACCGTATTGTATTTCGTTGCTAAGTGAACTTGGTACGCCGGATGCTTCACGGGGATTACCGGTTTTTCACTTAGCGTTGAAGTATAGAAGGGGATCGATATATGTTTCGGCGGTGTTGTAGTTACCCGAGGAACTAACAACCCAACGGTTTTACCAGAATTCACATCAAAATTTGGATAATACGCCAAAATGTGCATCGTGGGAACATCCACGTACACTGCACCTACGGAGGAAGAAAGAACAATTGAACAGATTCGATCGAATCAGCATTGATTCGATGCGTTTGTGCATATATGCCGTGTCTGATACCTTTGCTCATATCTTTCGCATACTTTGCCGTAACCGTGCTTTGCTGAACAGCCTGGATATGGTTGCCAACGTTTACTTCCGGCTGGTAAAGCAATCGTTGCTTTAGAGGCGACTGCTGCTGATAGTGATTGTGATATCGGAGTGGTAATATCTGTTCCGGCGAGACGTCGTTCTGCTGTTGGTGAGCTTGCTCTTTTGCGTCGTATTTGTTGGATTGAACGTACGTTTCCGTCGGGACCTGAATAAAAAGGAGACGAGAGAGGATTTTCGATAATATAATCTAGAATAACGTGCAAGATTTCCTTTCTCTTTAGGGGAAAATTGTTTTTACGTTCTGCACGGAGGAAGGAGTCACGTATGATGTAACTGTCGCACCAGTTGGCCTCCGATATTGGTTTCCCGCTTGATACCGTTGCAGGCCGATCTCTGGCTTGGCCAAATACTTTGGCTCAACGACTCCTGCATTACCGGCATTCAAAATATCTTCCGCTCGCAAATTATCCCTCTCTATGTCCTCCAAGTGGATCTTCTTCTCTCCGTTTACGCCGATGCACAACAGGCCCAGGAGGACTGAGAGTAAATAGAGATGCTACAAAATAAATAAGACATCCTGTAAGTCACAAACTACGAATTGTATTATGCCAACGTCCGATTACTTAAATAACGCGATTAAAGGGGGTTCAGACATTCAATACAATTCTATGCGTTAGTTATTTTTCCTAAAAATTCTACCCGTTATTTAATTTTTGATCATATATTTGTTCCTTAACCATTGCGAATACTGGGAAAAATGAACTTGCATCAGGGTACACTTTCACTGCCCACGAAGTTCTGGGTCAAACATCCGGTATGGACCACTGTTTTATACACTGCGCCGCGATTCGATTCTTCCGGGGGAGGACCACTCCCGTATATATGTATGTATACATATGTATACATACATATAGAGCGAGAGAAAGAGAGAGAGAGAGAGAGAGAGAGAGAGAGAGATATCGCATCGTCCATGTAAAAGTAAAAGTTTCTCTTCCTGATAGTCGTACAAATTTTGATGCAGCGTCGGAGGCACCGTATGCATTGATATTGGAACACAAACTACAAGTCCCGCTTATAAAACGACTATCGATCAAACGGCTAAGCTCTTCCAAACGAAATGTCACCGTTTGATCTGGTATTTTGGAACGTCCAGAGATATACACTGAGATATATGTACACTTACCATGGCGCATCAATTTCAAACGTACGGAATGTACGATTGCGATACAAAGATTCTAGCTCTACTGCAAAACTAAAGTGGGTTAGGTTCGCCTTCTCTTATATAGCCTTTACCCCTACTCGAACTGCGCCCTGGCGAGGCAAACGTCACTCGTGGATCATTGCGCGTTCAGTGGTCCTCGTGGACCAGGTAACGCCGAATAACCTTTCGATTCGGGCAAAGGGACGATCCCTTTAATTGAAAAACCGGGGGAAGCCAGGGATCGCACCGAAGGGTAATATTTCCGGGCGCAACCTTCACCCTTCCGTTTCGAGAGACAGAAATTTCCTCGTCGCGTCCAGTGATGTGCATTTCTCAGGACGATTGATTTGAGAAAGGGTAGCGTTATTATCGTGATCGGATCGTGAGAAGCAACAGTGGAAAGCGACATTCGGAAACTGTTAATTAAATAGCTCTTTCTAATTTCCATCCGGACGCTGTCCTATTCCAAAGTCATTGTCCACGGAAGTCCACGGTGCGCCACAGTGGCCAGCGTAGCACAGTTCGAGACAGTTTTCTCCCCGCAAATTGTCCCAAGTTTTTCAGTACAAAGTTGTCCTAATTGCTTTACCAGTTAATCGGTCCATTAGTCTGGCAACGGAGTAAATTTCTTCTTGGTCTGAATTCGGCAGCTGCTACGGATGTTGCAGGAAATACAGCCCTCGTGACTCGTTTTTCTTTCGAAAATATGTATAATACATTGGGAAAAAATCCCTTTTATGTCCACCATCGAATGAAATGACCATAATAAATAAGCATTTCCGTATATACGAATTCGAAGGAGAATTTGAAAATCACGCGGGTCGTTAGAAAAGAAAAGAAAAGAAAAAAGAGAGAGAAAAATATGAAGCCTATAGCCTATAAGATCCTCGGTGATTCCAGCGATCGATAAAAGGCATCCGCGTCGAAAAATAGTTGGCTTACTTGATCAGTTTGAACAGCTTTCGAAAACTTTGCTCGCAGATAACGGAAGGAAAGGTGATGTTGCAGAGACCATCAATCTCTTCGTCGATCCCCCTTTCTACGCGAAGCGATTCGCCGTTGAAACTAACGTTTCCGCGAACCCTTCCTTTCAGCGTGCACCAATGCACACGTTCAGCGAACGAGAAAGGAAGGAAAGACACTTTCCATCCGTGTTCTGGGCGTGGAAGAAGGGAAAATGATCTAATAAACGATGACCAGTGGAATTATCTTGGATTAGTCGAAAAGTGAAGAAACTTTCTCGCGCGTACGGATTCGACGGCCGTAAAAACAGCCACTGACAAGTTTGACAGTTTCCAGATGAGAATTTCGTCGAGAATGTCGGTCCGCTTTCGCAACTTTGGCCCCACGGGTGGCGATTAGAAGTTGGTGAAAATGTTGACGACTAGATGCGGCCTTAAGCGCGTTGCTTTATGCAGAACTGTTCCGATTTCTCAGTGCTACGAGAAAGCTTATACCATGCATAAATAAGCGAAATGAATCGGAGCCGGGGGAGAGGAATGGAATTTCCGGATGCAGCATTGCGAAAGTCGAAGCTGTAGTCTCCTGAAATTCTCGACCGAAGGGCAATTCTCAGTGTACGCTGCAGGATGATCAGAGTGGCGAGAAGTTGGAGTCGGAGCTTCCAGGTCGCCGTGCACACGGCAGAGGGCGAGATCAGGCGCAGGTACGAGAAAGTAAAAGGTTCGATACGTCTCGTTTTATTTTTTACCACCGGCACACTCATGGGGAATGTGAAAAATAAAGCAAAACAGAGGAACGCACCGCTCGCTCTCTCTCTCTCTCTCTCTCTCTCTCTCTCTCTCACACACACACACACCTGACACAATATACATACGTTCGAGCGGCGCCACTTCCACTTTCTATTATCCCGGCCGAACGAGCGAACGGACGTTGCCGAGATCCGGATCGCATCCTTTCGGTGTAGATTTCGAAGGGATCGAGAACGATGGAGAAATGTAGCGGTGAAAATTTCGGGCAAGGTGAAGAAATGATAGTCCAGCGGGGAACAGCAACAATCATTTATTAACAACGACGAGAAACTTGGCGGCGGAGAAGATTTCTCAAAGGAGATCGCATAGAGTATCGTAAATATCCTGTAACCCTGTGCGACTTGGTAAAATAAATACGGAACATGTTGATCGCGACCTGGCAGCAATCGTTACGGGAGTTTAAGTATTATAGAGTGTAGGTATGGGAATAGAATCGCAGCGGAACAGTTGGTCGGCTCGAAATCTGGAGTAAAAGGGGAGAGAAATTGTAGTTTTTTGTCACCGTGCCGATAGAATCGTGTAGTTTACCCGGCCTTCGTTTTTTCCCCAAAGTCGACGTCCTCCAAATTATTTTTGTACTGCTGCGGCTGTTGTTGGACTGTCGGCTGCTGTGGATTATAATTGGTGTACCGATAACTGTGTCCTGGAGAGCCGTGCGCCGAGGCGTAATTTTGATGGCGGTAAGACACGGCCTGTCCCTGATCGTCTTGGTAATTCTGCCGCTGCTTTTCGACCTGGCCGAACGTCGGGCTGTCGTAATCCTGGCTACCCCGAGTAGAGGAGTGCTCATAGTTTTCGTACTCGTTCGGCTCAGCTTGATCCTTTCCCTCAGTCTCGATCGCGTACACTGGCTGGGTCGAGTGTGGATACTTGACGCTTTTCAACTGAGTCGTGGTCGTGGGTATTCGTAAGCCCTGATCCACCGTGGGAGCAGCATTGAATTTCCGAAGGACACTAGGATTCACGATGTAAGCCAGGCCGGTTTTAGCGATCCTCGGGACAGAAATGCCACGTGCTTTATCTTTGCTCTGATCGTTCTGGTTCGAAGTCGCTTCTTGCAGCGGATACTGAGCGGCTTGCTGCAAATCTTGAGCAAGCAGTCTGGCCCAAGCGCGACTCATAAGCTCTTCGAGCTGTTGAGCTTTCGCGTAGGGCGCTGGCAACGGATAGTCTGGGCCCACGGGTTGTCCGGCAACGCTGATTACCCTGTACGTCGTTTTCGGCAAGGGAATCGGAAGATTTCTCATGCGCTGATCACCGGATCGTTCCAATTGATTCCGTAGGCCGGTGGATTTGTAGGAGCTCGATTGGCCGTCCAGATCTCTCGAGTTCTCGGAAATGTGGTTGGCTCCGTCGACCAACTGATTTACGTCGTTATCTCTGTAGTTGTTGTCGCCGTCCGGATTCTTCTCGTTAAACTTTTCGCTCGACTCGGAGTCGGAGTACGGGCCGGCAGGATAATCTGGGGCGGCCGACGGCAAAGGCGGCGCGGCAAGTGGAGGTGGTTGGTTATAATAACTGGGGTAATAGTAAGGGGGCTGGTAGTAGTGACTGGGATAAGAGCTGTAAGGAATACCCGCGTAGGAAGGTGGCGACACTATATAAGAGGGGGAAGAATACGAATTGTAGGCGGTGTAAGCTGGCGTTGGATACGAGTACGGAACGGTACTGTGATAAGCGTAACTAGACGGATGGGAAAGTTTGTTATATGGATTGTAATTTGTATAGTAAGGATCCCGAGGGTAATTGGTAGTATAGCTAGCGCTGTAGGAGTCGGCCGAGTCAACTTTCGGTGCGTACAATTCCGAGGGCACGTGCGTGGCGAGTTCCTTTTCGGCTCCCCGTTTCATTAATTTAGGACTGTACGGATAAACTGGATAGATCGGTAGGAAAGGTTGGTCGTTCGGATCGTTGCCTTTTCCATATCCATGGACGAGAACCGCTGGTGATAAGAGAAACAGTAACTGCAACACGCGAAAGATGAAATTATGCCGTGACCCTCTAATCCTCTAATCCTCTAATCCTCTAATCGGTTTTCTCGAAAACCGACATCATTTTTCTTCGTACGAATGGGCGCCGGGGAATACAGGTACATAAGAGTATACGAACCAGCAGGTCCATATCGATCGGACGCTACTCTCGCCTCTCGATACGTTTACGAAGCGTCGTGTCTGATGCGTTCGCTTCGGCACGCTAGTCTCATTCGTTGGTCCAGTTGGCGTGTTGGTTGACTGGCGCGTTCACGGGATGCCAGGGATCTGGCGGATCTGGCGGATCTGGCGGATCTAACGGATCTAGCCGATCGAACGTATACGGCGTCGCGATGTCTAATGATCCATCACCGACATTGAATTTCTCCTTTATACTCGGCTGGTTGAAAAATCGCGGAAACTAGTTAAACATTTCTCTGCTCTTATATGTAGATACGAGCATAGCTGGTACCCGGCCGGTTCAGTGAAACCGCCTAGTAAAACGCCTCTCGATCTCGTTGTCGGCGTGGAGCGAGGATAAACGCGAGGATAAACTGGTCTAGCAAAGATGCACCGGGTGGGATAGGTGGTCCAGTTTGTCCCGTACCGGTTGAATGCCGCGACAAGGAAATAAACACGGCGATGCGTGAAATCTCTGGTTTGTAGCAGGCAAGATAAGCTCGCTTGAACGAACGCTAAATAATTGCAAGCGGGTAGAAACGGGGAGAAACGGAGAGTGCATTGTTTGTCGTGCGATTCTCTCTCGGGACAATCGGAAGAATCACTTTGAATCGGACGTAGAAAAAGGTTGGGGCAATTTGTTTGAAAGAACGTGGTCACGGAAGTAAACCGTTTCGCGCGGCTCGCGAGCGAATTGTTTTCGTTCTTTCGAATCGTTTCACACGCGGCCCTCTGCTGTCCATCCGTTCGATACGTTTTACTTTCACCGGGAACAAGGATCGTCCCCTGTATCGATACTCGCACTCGCCACGGCTACGCCCTTGGTAATAAGCAGGGGCCTTTAGCGTTTAGTCTCCTAGTTTCATCGATTTTCATTCATTTTCATCGATCACTGCCAAACTGCCCGCCGAGTCTTCCTAACGCCAAAAAAACAAACCTTTCTCGAATATCTAAGGCACGCGTCCCCTGTGTTAATAAACTTTCGCCGGCAAAATTCTAATTCCAGGTGTCTGTAGGAACTACGAACTACGATATTGATCGCGATCGCTGGGGGGAACGGCTTGGCGAAGAGTAAGAGCTGAATTTTTCCCGTTTTCGCTCCAAGCCCGTAGTCGCTGGCACGGGCGTGAGAGTGAAACGCAAATATGTATGTCGCTCGCTGAACCCGTCAGAAAATAGTGAAATGTGGCTTCTCTGTGAAGAGACCTTTGCTTAACTAGTGTACGCGAATCGAAGGCAACGTCGCCATCGTCCTCGTTGTTATCGCTCTGGACGAAGATGCGTGTTCGCTCTTGCAGGCACGCGTGCACGCATTGAAAAGTAGGTCGAGCTCGTACGAGATCGGCGCGACACCCAGAATACGCTACACCGAAACGACCGTGCACTTTCTTCTGCACAGATTACGCTTTGTACCGCGGATCAAGGGGGGAAGCAGGGGTATCGTTGTTAGCCCACGATGAAAAGTAATAATTTACTCATACAGAGAAATAGAAAAGTTAAACATCGAAAACTTTAGAATTTTAGTTCTCGCAGTTCGTCGAAAATTGCACCAACAATATTTACGTTCGCTGAAAAGCGCGACGAGCAAACTGTGCTCTCAAGCTTGAGAAACTTGGAAACTTGGAAACTTGGAAACTTGGAAACCGGATTATTAACGTAGATTTCAACGGTGCCGGGCTTTTTGCGAGGGCAGTGAAATTACGAGACTCTGGGACTGAACGCTATTACTAAGGGGTAGGAAGGGAGGCACGAGTTGTTTGTGTGCACCATATGTATATACCTACCAGTAAGACGGCCGATTGAAAAAGTATGGCGAAATTGCCCCGGCGCGGCAGCTTGGCACCGTTAGTGTCATAGGAGTAAGGGCAGAGGAAACGAAACAGTTCCCTTATGAATCAGGGTAAACCGGTTTGCGGACGTGCAGCGTTCAGCGTGCAGCGCACACGACTCGTATACTCGGACACTTTCCCAAAACGAAGAAAAATTTAGAAAGGAATCCTCTCGTTCGGCCGGTGCTGGCATTGAAGTAAAAGTGATCTTCTTTTTATGCTTTGACACGGCTTCTTATCATAATCTTAGCTATTATATATAATTTTATACATATCGTGGAAATTTACGGTGGCGATAACTTTCACGGCGAAAGGTGATTAAACGAGAAACGCTTCGATCGTTGCAGTTTCTCGGTATCTAATGGCAATAATAAGTGCAACGTTCACACCGAAAGATTGTAAACGCAACAGCAGGTGTCTGCTCGCCGAGCTAGGGAAGATATTGGTAGAAAGATTGTCATGTTGGCAAGCGATTAGAAAAAAGAAATATGATATTTATTGTAAACAAAGTATAAAATTATGAAACAATCATCACAATGTCGATGGTGTGAACGCGTACAACGATACTCGAAACAGATGGCAGGAATATAAATACACTGTGGAGCTTTAAATCTAATAATTGTACTAGAAATGTAAACATAAGTTTAGCACGATATCCTTCGATCCTCGTACGTTTCGCTGTTGCGTTCACGAGCGACTCAATTAAAAGTAGGCGACTGTTTGTCTGCGTGATTAGCAATGAGATGAATTCGTGTGCTTCGAAGAGTTAATATTTTCCACTAGGACTGGAGTACGAGATCGTATCGTATTTGTTGCCGGAGCCAGTCGAGCCATCGTAACTTTTCGAACCAGAATATCCTACGTATCTAGGGCTAAAATTCGAGTAGGAACCATGCGATTCTACGGGCGTGCCGTATGACGTGGACGGTGCTGAATAGCTAGAAGAATAGCCGCCGGAGGAAGCAGAATAGCTCGAGCCTGGACTGGAATAGGTAGAAGCGGGACTGGAGTAGCTGGAGCCGGGGCCCGAGCCGGAGTAAGTGACCGAGGGACCGGAGTAGGAGGAAGTTCCGGCCGACGAATACGATGAGACGCCAGAGGAAGACGGATACGAACTGGATCCGGATGAGCCGGACGAACCAGACGCGTAGGTGGCGGACGAAACTGGAAGGGAATAGCTGGAACTATCGGAGGATCCACTGGAGAGACCTATATGACTACTGGATGATCCGGAAGACACTGGCAAGGAATAGGCAGCGGTCCCGTCGGAACTGCCGGAGAGGCCAGATATTCCGTGGGAAGCCGAGGAGATCGGGAGGGAATAGCTACTCGCGCCACCGCTAGAATGGGTGGAGGGAAGGCTGTAGACCGACGAACCCTTTCCTAGGGAGGCCGAGTCGAAGACTAAACCACCGCTCACCGGATAGGACGAACTCGGGGCGATGGATTGTATCGACATTGGAAGTCCGTGAATCGACGAGCCGCCGAGCGAGCTCAAAGACGTCGAGGGTAAACTGTACGAGGAGCTGTGCCCGGATCCTAGCATCGCTGGAAGGCTGACGCTGCTCGAAGCTCCGCCACCGTAAGCCGATAGCCCTTGAACTCCCGTCGCATAGGCGGGCGCAGAGTAGCTGCTTGCGCCGGAACTGCTCGCGGAAATGCTCCCTCCGTGGGCACCAAACGTGACGGGACCGTTCTTCGACGACGGACTGAACAATCCGATTCCTCCTCCGCCGCCAACGGAAGCATAACTTGGCGCCGAATACGACGACTGTCCAAGATGTCCTCCCAAAGCGAGTCCTTGAAGACCCAAGCCGTGAGCCAGTCCACCGCTCGAGCCGAGTCCTCCGGTTCCTAGCGAGTATCCCACGGAACCGTGTCCTAGAGAACTAGCTCCGAAATTTCCTATACTCGCCGAATGTCCCAGAGAGTATCCACCGAGAGATCCACCGAGAGATCCACCGTTGTATCCGGAACTCGGGCTCGAATGAATGGGAGAATTGTAGGCCGGTCCACCGGACGAATAGCTGGCAGAAAAATCATTGATGCCGCGCTTGCCTTTCGACGGCGGTCTCGATACTCGTCGTTCTCCCTTCGCTTCTCTGGAGGAAACGGCTGCGATTGCCAGGGCTACGACGACCAACACTACCTGTGAAATGTTCAATCGTTTAGTCTCGCCAACTTTAGGTGTAAAAAGGGGAAGAAAGCAGGAGAAAGTTGACTGGATGCGTAAAAGAATAATTCAATTAAAACAGCTCGGGTACACTTACTAATGATCGCATGTTGATACGAAACGAAATTGACCTGCTTGCTGATTCTCTTGGTCAAGTGACAAGCGAGTGTACGTGCAGTGAAATTGTGGTTTCTGATGCCATTGCTACTCAGGACAGACCTTTTATATACAAATCCCCTCTTTCACGGTGAAAGAAAGGTCTAGGTGAAGGTGAGGCTCGCCGCATTGGTACTAGTGCACCACCACGGTTTCAGGTACGTGTTCCATAAGATTGTACTTGGATCTATCATCGGATGTAAAATTTGCAAGCGGGTACGGCGCGTCCTCCGTGGTAAAGGGGCCTAAATCTATATTTATCGTGCATTGTTCCGAACGGGCGTAAAAAGGCATTTCCTTTCGCCGAAGTCGATGGCCTCTTACGAGAGGAAGGGAGACGATTTCCTCTTTAAGTTTACACCGACGCGACGCGACGCGACGGCGCGCGTGGCGGCGATAGATGCGAAGCTACTCGTAATTGCATATGTAGAACAAGCGCACAAAGTTCTTTGCGGTAATACCAATGGCACATCGCTGAGGAAGGAAATGAGCGACGACGGACAATTATGTAGCAAGCGTTTTCTTTTCGAAACGATATTTTAGCTTCTCCACTTGGATTGCCTCGCCTGAAAGATGCCCGAATTTTCCATCCGCAATACAGAGTCTAGGTAATGGTTATCGACGACTCAACCAAACAGCACTAATCATAGAAATACATATTTGTTTTCTGTGCGATCGGGATGTACCGAGTCGCCATATGAAAGGAGCAGTGAAGGTGTGGTTCGTATAGCGGGCACATGCCGCCTTCGGAAGCCACTGAAAGTCAGTTTCGATGCTGGAAAGTGAAATGGTCGGCAAGCGGCAAAAAAGTGACGACGATTTAGATGTTCTTATTATTCTCGCGTTTCTCGCTTATTATAATCGCGTCGTAGATGAAGGAATTGAGAACGATGTCGCAAATGGCAACTGGCAGACGCCTACAACGACACATCAGGTACAAAGTAAAGAAGGAGAGAGAGAGAGGGATGCTTCCCATCTGCTACCTGGGCGATCTATAAAAGGCAGATTGATTTCGTTTTGCTTTCACTCGTCGGACGAAACACATTCTTGCCCGAAATTCCACGACTTGTTGAAGCCGCGAATTGTTCGTCAAGCCAGCGCATTGCAGCGGACCAAACTGATAGCTGTGTTCACCGGTCGTTTCATTCTTGAGCAACGCAATATTAAAGGGGGGAAAAAGAAAGAGAAACGAGAGCCGAAGAATGCCCAAATGCTTTCCAATGCTAGCATTTCAATCTGCTGCCCCCGATTAATTAATAAGGACACACCAAGTGCTTCCACTGCGGGTGTGCAAATGCATCTTGCAAAACGAGAGAACTGAGAGAAAAGGTTAATGATTTTCGGATAGAGAAAAGAAATTGGTCACGTGTTGAAGGTTAATTATCGCGAGTCGCGTATTTAACTGAAAGTATAATGACAAGAGATTGGACCGTTCCTAGATTTCTCAACATGTAAACGGTTTTTTCGGAGAAAGAAACCCCGGCTGGACGAGTCCAACGTAAAGCGGTAAAAGTGCATAAAGTGCACTAAAATGAAAAGTGGAATAAGATTCGGGTCAGTCGCGGAAAGTGAGTTGGCGGCAAGTTTCCTCTGCGAGTCCTGAAGCAGTGGGGGTTGGCTCAGTCGTTTGTTTGTAACTGTTCTACTCTGTTTTTTGGGGACGGCCTCAAGTTGCGGGAAATACAACGAGCATCCACTGTCGATTCCGTTATACTTGTCCAGTGCTCCTCGAAATCGAATCGGTAGCTACGCTTAACCGATACAATCGTGTACATAAGACTAAGCATTTTGTAGGCTGCATTGCGACATCGGGTAACGCCACTGCCTCCTCGAGATACGTGTAACCAGTCTAACGAACTAGGCCAGTGCTAAACCATAAAGGAACTGAGAGTTGTAATGAATTCCGATGCGATATCCGGCGATGCTGCATTCGCCAATGTTTCGCCAATGTTTCGCCAATCGATTCGAAAACGGGCTCGCAATTTGCCATTGCGCAACTAACTATTGATGGTTACTAAAACCATTCGGATAAAACAGCCGACAATGAGAGTGGCCGAGTTGACCGTGATTAGAATTGTCCAACGACTTTCGAGGTCACGATCGAGCCGCGACAGATCGTTTCGTTAGCCATTGAGCCTTCGGTGAGAGTTTCTTGGTGTAGGTTTACGGGCCGGAAGTGGAGACAGTCGGTTTTCTAGGGTGTACATACTTTCTTTGGCGACGAAACGAGCGCGGCGGGGCGCGTAGCCTGCTAAATATCACCTGCTACCTCCCATCGTCCACTCGTGTAATAGAAAATCACTAATTGTATCGTCGCGGTCGCAGCAACTTCAGTACAGTAGGTGGTGTGAACGTTTCGTCGGGAGTAAAAAAATATTCATTTCATATAATTATAATAAATATAGTTGACTTATATACAACAGTAGGCATGGGAAACACGATTTGTCCGTGCCACCGTGGATTTTTCACTCGGAAGAAAAGATTTTTTTTGCGCGATTCCGTGCCAACGGATACATATGTGTAGGTAGGACATACGTGCTGCACACGTACGGATACTTTCTTCTTCGATCTCTCGGCCTCTGTTTTCCGCGTGGGTAAACAGTCAGTCTCTATATGGAGAAGCAAGTTACGATGCACCCGCGTAGAACGGGATCGCGTCATTTCCATATTTGGGTCGGTTTCACTTGAGCATAGGTCGGCGCGTAGTTCCACGGATAGGTCGGCAATGTTGGTAATGTTGGTTTGTGCGATAGGTGATACGCGACGTTTGGATAATAGTAGAACGGATAAACCGGTTTGATCGGCTTGTAAAGAACCGAGCTGATCGCCGGCGTCTGCACAGGGTGCACGTGGCTCGGCGACGCGTGATGAAGAGATGTCAGCACCGGATACAGAGGAATCGGAACTCCATTAACGGGCGGAGATAAGGGGACGGTAGGTGTCGCGGACGACGTTGGGGTTGACGGCGTGGCTCCAGGGGTAGGTATCTTCTGATCGGGGCGCGAGGGAATGGGTAATCCGAAGTGTGTCGGCGAAGATCCAGATGGTTGGGCAGGCGTGACGGTAGCAGGCGCGAATAAGCTAGTGCCGTAAGAAGGAACGCCCGATACGAAACTTGTACCGGCAATTAAAGTAGGAACGAATCCAGCGTAAACGGGAACTCCCGTAGGTACGGAGGATCCGACCAGCAAACTTCCATCGCCTTTGGCAGCCTGAGGAGGCTGCACGGTTGTCGTTGTGCTCGTTGTTGTCGCCGTTGTGCTCGTTGAAGGCCGAGTGGTGGTCGATAGTCCGTAGCTAAACCCCGGAAACCCCGGACTGATCGTTGTTCCTGGCAAAAAAGGTGATTGATTGAAAGCTGTATTGCCGGGGCCAAAGTTCACGGAACTCTGTGGCGTATTTAAACCGTGTATCTTCGTTCGCTGTCCGAGGGAAGCCAAAAGATCTTGATTCTGAACGAAGCTCGGCTGATTTTCAGCGTACCTTCCTGTTGCATCCGCGCTTTCGGCCTGTGCTTGCGTCGCGAGTGCCCGCTGCAACTGAACGATCAGTCTATCCTTTTCAAGGGACTGTATTTGCTCCAAGGTTTCCTGGCCGCCGAAAGTCCCGGATGCGTACGAGGGCAACGGTCCTGAAAAGCTTTCCGAGCCTTGCAATGTGGCCTGAAAATTGTCAAACTGGCCGTTCGGATTGCGAAGCTGATTCGTATGGCCTAAGAATTGATGGGGGTGCGGTGCGAAATCTCGATCGTCCGGCGGTGCCCCGTATAGTTGCTGTATGGCATGAGCATTTTCCGACAGGAAAAGAGCCGCGTCCGATAGCTGTCCTTGAGATTCAACAATGCCCTGGGCCTGATGATGATTTTCTGCTGCCCGGACGACAGAGAATGTTTGCGTGGCGGCGTAGCCAGGTAACTTTTGATTTTGCGGCGGTAAGTAGTTGGCCGAGTTTGCCGCGAAAGGTTGGTTATTTTGCGTAGATATTGGATTCGATTGGACAAAGTCTGCTTCTCTAATTGGACTCGGAACTTGTTGCACGCGCAGACCGCCAGGGCGGCCGTCAAAGTTGTTGGATTGCTGTTGATTGTGAGAACCGGATCTGATCGGGGATGAATAACCGGGCGGTCCGTATTTGTTAACCGGTCTGTTTGTTTGCGCAGGATGTCTATTAACTATGCGGCCTTTATTGGCGGATTGTCGAAATTCGAGGCGGCCCCTCGAACCCAACGCAAAACTCTCTGGCCTCTTGTAGGAGTAGCCCGAATCTCGCTTTCTTTGAGCATCCGAGTTTTCCCCCTCGGCGTCGCTAGCACCCTCGCCAAGATCTATCACCTCCAACTTTGTAATCTCTGGCTTCTCTTCGAGTATTTCAGATTTCGCGCACAATAGGCCCGTAATCGATAGGCACGTTATCTAGAATACAGATGAGCAAGTTCGCCCTTTGTTACACATATCCTGGCTAGTATTAATGAGCGGGAGCAAACGTTCCAGGGTGACCGAATTCAATTGGAAAATGTTGGACCGTGTGCCACACTTACCAGAAGGAACTTCATGCTTGTTATCCGAATTGCACTTGTCACAGCACTGGTAGAACGCTTTCGTTCCTAGACTTGTGCTTTGCGCAACCTTCTGCGACGTGTGAGCCGAGCAGCCGAATTGAAAAGACTAATTTGTTCAGGGATGGACAGGCTCGCGCCGACTAAGTCCACAGCCATACCTGCACATGTATAAATACAGTCGGGTCACGACCATCCACGAATTACAATAGACTTTCTTGCCGGCTTTCATCGATCACACTTGGGCAATGCTGTTACGGATTGATGTTACACATATCGATGTAGAATCTAGAGTATCGGCTTCTCGCCAATATTCAAATGTTTTAACGGATTAGCATTATTTAGGCGAGACACGTACCGTTACCCACCAAGCGCGAAACGCCTTTAACAAAACGAACTCTTCCACCCTACCAGCGATACAGTTTCGATACAGTTCAAGATCTTTCATACGGAACGAACAATCGCTTCGTGTTTCCTCTCGTCAATTATTCCTTTGTATCTTTTCGCAGGAAAGCGCAATACAAGGGAAACAAGCGAGTCTGCTCTTCGAAAGACCGTATTCCATGGATACGGGAAATAGCGGCCGTATCATTCGAATCACGTTCATATTCCCTCCGAGGCCTCAGTGAAAGTACTTGGGGTCGTCGAGTCCCTGGGAATACGGAACAAGTGCTCGTTTGTAGTGATTTATTCCCATTGTGTAATTTGCGATTACGCGTAAGTCACGCGTGCTCGAGTTCCTCAGCCGCAGCCGTTGGATATGTCGGTGATTTTGTTCGTCGCGTCGCCTCAACTCATCTCAACTAATATATTACGTATTACATATTCTAATATATCAGAATACATTAATCCTTAGGACGAATTCTCGCATTAGGGATGAAACCGTAGATGCATGTTTAATATGACGACCATGAAATCTACGGCGTATATAATTTATGAATCACCGATCCTGTACTATCCTGCACGAATGCCAATGAAAACATCTTTCGCTCTGCATTCGATTGCATCGAATGCGCTGAATGTTTATAGGGCAGATGTTACGCGTGTAGGGAAAATGGTGGATACAAGTGGACAGACCAGTTTAAACTTATTTGCTATCTGTATTTAACATTGTAACGTACAACAGAACATCGTCCTTACATACACGAATACCGTGTCCAAACCGAAACGTGTGTACAGGAAAAGTTGCATTGAGAATTAATCTGTTAAACTATAGAATTTATTCTGCGTTTACTTAACTAATGCAGTACGTAAATCAGACGATTGAATATCCTTGCCAATGCCATGATCGTTTCCTTAGTCTTAGTTAGGAATATCCCTCCAAGTTTGTGCTGGTTTTGCTCAGTTAACGCAGGTAGTACGAGTTGTAGTAGTAAGGGTACGAGGTACGATAGGCATAGGGCACACCGTAGCCAGAAGCGTAGTTAAGTGGCGATGCGTAGGAAGCGTATGTGAGTGGCGAATTGTACGTGAGCAATAGTCCTCTTTTGTCCCTCGGTAATTCGGGGGCTTCTAGATTCGGAACCTGTTCGACTTTCTCAGGTTCGGCAGGCGTTTCGACAGCCAAGGCTACGGCGAAGAGAGCCAGGAGGACAACAGCCTGAAAACGAGCAGCAATTATACGTAATTGTACTTAAAATTTGGATATTTCGAACAGCAAATATGTTATCTCGGAACTGTGCACAATGTGTGTCGCGGAATGGACAAAATCAGTCGATTGTCGAAAAGTTTGAGAAGAGATGTGACGCTGATCTGGTTGTAACTAACAACGGTATAAATTGCAATGCACCCGATCCTCGTTGGGTAGAATCGTATTCAGAGTATGTACTTACGACGAAGCACTTCATTGTTGATAGGTTTGGTAGATTGTTTCAGATAACCTCGTTCGATGAACTGATACTGAATGATGCTTCTGCTTTTTCGCGGATACCTTTATATACCTGGTCAGCAGATCGTCCGATGCGCGTCATCCACCGATTGATCAATGCACGAGACACGCATAGGGCGCGCGTGTGGGTGCGTGTGCGTGCGTGTGCTCTTGAGCCGGTGGAGATGTTGCACGGGGTTGTTGCACGTCCCATTGTTTGCGGAGTCGCATACGTAACCCGCGTACGTGTGCGTCGGGGACGACGGGGTCTGCTAAGGAATCTCGTTCACGTATTCCCAAAGCAGTCCCGTGTACACATATACGACACGTGCATATGTATACATATACTTGTCGTACAACCTGCGATGCACGACACGCGGGTGAAGCAAGGGACCTTGGCAATCAGCCAAATACGGACAAAAGTGTTCTATCACACGCGACGTAATATTACTCCTTTGCACCGAGATTCAATTTTAACGAGTCCCCTGAACTATACCAATCGTAATTGACCAACGATATCTTGCTAAGAAAGGAAAAGAAAAGAAAAGAAGGGAAGAGAAATGAAGAGAAAGGAAAAGGTATAAAAAGAAAAGAAGAGAACAAAAATGGAATTTTTTGCGCGACTGTCCAGTCCGAGGATGCCGATCAGTTATGCCGCGAAAAGAAAAAATAATGCTGAATTGTATTTACCAAGGTTTTCAGGAAAAATATTTTTCAACAAGGCCGTCTATATCATACGAGGAGAAACAAGACAGAGCGCATGGAATTTTTACCGTGCTTAATCATTGTTCGAATCAGGCCAGGTTTTTTACCACATTTCTCCTATCTAATTGTAAGAAATATACAATCGTAAAACGCTTGCAACAAAGTATACGTACATACGTTGAACGTGAAACACTATTTCTTTCCTATCCATTTCTAATTGTCATTTCTTTTAAAAATCAATATCAATGTTAGAAACGTTGAAACGAGTGAAACTTGTCTCGCGATCGAAGGGCATGCCTTTGATGCTTGGAATTTGAATTTCGGGGAAAATCCCGCTCGATGGCTAGAGCTCCGTTCAGTGCAGAAGCAGCTTCGGTGACGGTTTGCATACCGATTCCACCGGTATTTTGAATTCGTTTGCATTTCCACTGGGTAGTTCTTTATTCCAAGATTTTTTATTGATTTACACCGACGCTGAACAACACAGCGCCAACATTTCGGGAACCCGGATCCGCCGGAAGAAAAAAAATTCGCCTTCATTTTTCGGACCGGCCTTGCAATAGTATTGATTGCATATAAACGAAGCAGTGTAAGAATAATTCGGAAAAGAGGAGCGAGGTTTTCGAAGATTATTGGCCTTGACATTGGATTCCATATTAAGCCTAAAACACTTCGGATAACTTTCACTGCTTCCTTACTATACATATGTATACGTCGCTGAATAAAAGTTGCGATTGTTTTTTAATCATTTTACAGATTGCCATTTCGTTTACAAATTTATTCTTATTAATTAGCATGCCGTTCCATGTTTTTTCCAAGATAAACAGGTATTAGGTACGCATGTTTGGCTGATTTTCATGAAAAACTAACGACACGATCCTTTGTAACTCATTTCTTCTTGCACTCGAGAATATCGTGGGCATCGGTTCGTTTATTTTTAACATGTCCAGAACAAATTGCTTGAAACGCGTTGTCCATTTCTATGAAATTCATTTTACAGGTCTCTTAGCGGATTCGTTTTCGAACCTTTCCTAGGACATCATCTCTGTATATTTTCTTACGTTATTCAATGCAGCAAAGCATTTTCTACGCATTTACTTCGCTGTAAGGGTGACATTTAAATAAAAAGAAACCAGAAATAATAAAAGTAAAACATAATTTTATTGATTATTCCTTGCAATTTCATGGGTTACAACAATATTATATTTATACACGTGGCGGTGCAAGGTGTCCAATATCTGGTAACCTGTAAGAGAACAGACTATTATCCAAAACCTCCCTTTTTCCGTTAACAAATGAAAAGGTGATTTCTAACATTCAGATAGAGCTAATAATGCGTGAATCATTAGAATCATCGAGTTACATTTATTTATCATCATTGAACCACAGTTAAGAAATAAGATTTCTCTCGAATGGTTTTTACCTGTGGCCTGCGGTTCAGAAGCTTGTACATTTTCTTCATTTCCATTCTTCACTTCCCCGCTTAGAAACTACAAAGGAATAGGAAAGCACGTGAAATAGAATACACCTCCCTGCCCTTTGCCGTGTAATCAAACGTTTCAATCGAATTTCAACAATAGTGTTTTCTTCTCAGCGGTAGTGACGAAATTTTACATGTTCATATCACGAAGAATCAGACATATTTATATGGATGCATCATTGAAGTTTAAAATTCACGTTTATACATATAAAAACTGTACGAAAGCAACTGACCTATACGTGTAGCTCAACTTATATCGACGATATATCTACATATTTCCCAAGTACTTGCAAACAGTGCGAAACACCTAATGAACAAGAGAATTATTAAACTGTTATTACGCTAGTGTTGCATGCATGCATCCTCGAAGCCAAAAGAAACTAATACGTACTTGCAACGTGCGCAGTAACACTCCGCCGTTTCAGTTTCATCTGGAAATTATTCTGAAACGACAAAAAAGCAGAAATATTGTTGAACAAAAATTTACTTTAGAATCATAAAATAATGATTTAACAGGGAAAAGAAAACGATCAGATAGGGGCGAAAAATATTCTTCACTGTTGTTCAGTTGAACTATGAACGCATCATGTGTTCTTCTTATAGGTATGTATTTGGTATGAAATCGGAGGAAATATGGCACGATCGAAATGCGAACAGCAACGTGGTTGCGCGTTCAGTCATTCATTCGTCCATTCATTCATAGATACATATTTCGCCACCGAGCGTAGCGTAGCCGTATACTGCGTCCTTTGTGAAATTTCTTCCCGATTCCTCGCTGGGGCCGATGCGATATGAAATTTCGTGCGGAACCTAGCCGCTCGATGGATTCTACGATCGTGCTATATTTCCTCGTGTGGGAAGAAAATATTTACATCCACGCAACAGTAGTACTGCGCTGTCCTCATCCCCTATCCCCATCCATCGACGAAAATATTCTGAAACACGGGAATAGAAACAGCATTACAAGAAAATCTCTGCACAGCACGATGAAATGATGGTTTCTTTTGGAAAAGAATGATCAGATAGGGGCGAAAGTATTCTTCACTCGTGTTCAGTTGAACTATGAACTCATCATGCATTCTTCTTATAGATATTTTAAATCGAGTCGAAGGAAACAGCACGATTGACACGAGCAGCAAAGTGTTTGCGCATTCATTCGTTCGTTCGTTCCTTCATTCATAGATATTTACTGACCGAGTGTAGCGCCATACGTCCTTTGTGAAATTTGACACCATCAAAGAGAATTGTTGTTTTTCCCCATTCCTCGCTGGGGCCGATGCGGCGTGACATTTCCTTCCTCCGATCGTGCTATATGTATTCCCTCGCGAGGGAAGAAAATATTTACATCCGCGCAACAGTAGTATGTACTGGGCTGCTCTCATTCATCGACGAGCATCGACGAGCATCGACGAGCATCGACGAGCATCGACGAAAATATTCTGAAACACGAAAACGGAAACACCATTACAAGTAAATCTCTGCACAGCACGATAATCTTATCGTTTCTATTGGAAAAAAAGTGATCAGATAGGGGCGAAAGTATTCTTCACTCGTGTTCAGTTGAACTATGAACTCATCATTTATACATATCAAGAATGAATTAGTTTTCCGTTTTTCTGCAAAGGGGAAACGTACCGGTATCATGGAACTTTTTGAAATTTTCCTTGAACGAAAATTCTAGGCACATCTATGTGCTCCTTCAAATTGACTGTCCTCCTTTGAACGTAATCGCACGTTAAAACGCTGAAGCCAGCGGTTTCAAATAAATTCCTTACTTCTTCCACGGAAAAGTAGTACGTCCTGAAATGTGAGTTGCCTTAAATTCGTTGCACTAATTCGGCTAATACATGTAAGAGATGGAAGATGAAAAAAATCCTACCTCGTACCATCTTGCCGCATGTAAAAATTTTCCGCGATTTTGTGGCCTGCTTTGAATCTTAATTGTGCCATATCGTACAGACCGTAATCTCGGCAAAGCACCACTCCTCCATTAGCAAGAATTTTGTATAAATTTTCGACAACTCTGAAACGTTGAGAAATATTGGTAAATCGCGTGCGGTCGCTAGCGGCAAAGAACGAGGAGTATCGTTACCGTACTGCTTACATACCTTGGAAATTTCTCTGGATGAATGGCCGATAAAACGAATATGAGAGTGGCAATGGTGACGGGGGAATGTATCTCGGAGAAACAATTCTCTCCCGTAATATCCGTCTGGAAGACCTTCATTTTTTTCGAGTCGTACAACGCGTGGCCCTAAATGATGATGATTATCACCGTAGCTGTACATCCAGCTATCGAAATTGAAGAAAGGAAAATAGAATGTGACATACCTTCATTAGTTCCACAGCCCTAGAGGAGAGATCGCAGGCAAATATTTCTTGAAATTTCAATCCATCCTCGATCAGGGGATACACGAAATTGCCCACCCCACAGCCAACTTCGAGAAGCACGTTTTGATCTTGCTCCGAACCGAAGCGCAACAGTTCGTTGAATTCTCTGGTGGTCCAGTGCCTATCTTTAAAAAATCTAGTATCGTTCCGTTTGTAAAATAGGTCCCAATGTTTTTTCGCGTCCTTTTCCAACTGATTAGCTCGAAACTCCGAAAGCAATCTAGAATCTTGCGCTCGCATCTTTTCGACTTCTTCTTCCGTAAGAACCTTTGCCACGTGGCCCACGTGTTCCCCACTATTTCCCAACGATTCAGCCATTTCCTCGAAATTAGTTGAGAAAATTTGGCAAATTACGAAGCACAAAAGGCGCTTTCGGTTCGTTTCGAAACGTTTGCAAATAAGCTAACATATTTGAAGGAAATATTTGTGCGAAAACGACGCCGAATAAGAATTGCTCAACTCGAGGACGAACCAACGCGACGCAGCAACCTTCCACCTTCGAGCTCCAAAAGGAAATGGACGAGAAGCACATGCGTATCACGTAGCCCGTAACCCGAGTACCCTTCCCCCACGCCATAGCATACCTAGTCTAGTAACATCAGGGTAGCCACAGTAAAGCCGCAAAACTGAAATCACTATTGGAGTTACTTTCGGGAATTTCCCAACGGCGCATAGTGGTGCATAGTGGTGCATAGTGGTGCATAGTGACCCCGCTATGCCTCGGTAGTAGACGCATTTCTGTCTCGATAGTTGACGAAGAGTGATCCCCACTATTTGCTGGAACTGCTTCTGCGATGCTCGGGTCGATCGTACGATGCCGATCGTATGCGCCGTACGGCTCCTTTCTATTTTACTCGCAATCAGGTTCACGCGGTGCTCCTCACTTTGGCTACCACCCTCGTTCCGAAAATATTCTCCTTTTCTAATCAATTAATACGCGTTCCGATCGGCATGGACGTTATCGGTATGAATTCCACGTGTGGGCTTATTCGGTAAATTAATATGCGCTGACCGTTCGGAGGGAATATTTTCAGGCTGCGTAGAGCATTGTCGCGCAATGACACAGTGCACAGAAAGGGGTTAATCGTGACTGAAATTTATCCGAGGTCTCTAGTTGCTGCTTCGTTTAAGGCTGCCAATTGAAAGATATTCAAGTGAACATTCATCGATAATCAGCGTTGGATGCGCAACTCGTAATAGGGCTTACTAGAGCTTGACAATTTCAAGTCACCGCTGCGATGTCGCGCAATGTGGGGGCTGACACTATGTGTCGTTTGTCGTATTACGATTTACAAGCGTCTGATAATTTGCAAATGGAACGAGGGCAAAGAAAAATTGATCGACCAAGTACACAGCATGTATGTAGGTCGTCGCGGGCTAGAATTCTGTCGAAAGCTTGACGATATGCGACGATATGCATATGTACATATGTACATATGTACGTATGCATTAACCGAATGAAATGAAAAACACGATTCACAACTTGGAATCGTTAGTGCCTCCTCGAATAATCGAGTCTGTGGTTTTTTGTCAACGTCGTGAAGTATGTAAGTGTAGTGGTTGGAAATAATCGGTAGATTCATTTCAGAACATTATCAAGGCAGCTGCGTTTTTTAACGCATCGCGTCAAGCTTTATACATATGTATTCGGAAAGAGCGTCTCATTGAACGACCAATAAGCAAAACTTTTACTTTAGATAAACTGGATTATTTATCATTTTTGCTCTGTTTTATATTTTTAAGCCGGTCGTTATATCGGCGCGCGGGCGAAAGTCGTAATAAAATTGAGAGGCAAAGAGCAGCGTATCCTTAAGTAAATTGAAATTCATTTCCTCCCCTGGTGAACGGGTGAAACCTTTTCTCGTGGAGTTTAACACTCTTACTGTGGATATTCGTATGCATGTAGATTTTCCAGTGTAACCAGAACGAATGTTCTCTCGCGATATTTTTTGCGCTGGCGCGACACCCAAGAAAGCAGGTGCTTATGGTTTTGTTTGTTGCAGAGGTAAAAATGCTCTGTAATTTCACTGTAATTTCACGATCGCCAAGCTGACATTTTCGACCGCAAAGAGAGCTGAATGAGGGGGGTATTCGTGGCTTGTTTAGAAATGAAGATGGACTGACGCGAAGCATAGCCGGCGGGAGTCGAGTGGCGCGTAAAGGCGCGATAGGCGCGGCGAAGATGCTTCGACCGTGCCTTTTCCATTTGTCGAGGCAGCCAGCGTCCAAGTCCAAGTCCAAGTCGAAGCATCTTATACCGTTGGTCGTCCTCGTGGCCAATCCAAGTGGCAAGTGGGAATTCTCGAAAGGCAGTTGTGCCGCAGAAACACGCGTCGCGGCCTGCCGCTTGCCGGCACTTTCGAGTGCTCGTCAAATTGCCGTTTTCTCGCTCCGCGCCGTCTTCGAGTGTACCTGTACACCTGTATACCGAATTTTCCGAATTTCCGACCAAGGGGCCTAAAATTCTGGTAAGCTGCTAGTATACCTGCCGCCTTTACCTTTCAACCATTCTCTTTTCGTTGACAATACTGTCGCTGCAATAGTTAGAAACGCCCACGGGTATAGTATTTTCTCTGCAGGAAAATTTCTCTCATTTGCAAACGAAAATGTGGTGAAAAAGTGGTGAAAAAGTGGTGAAAATGTGGTGAAGAAGCCGACATTCCAGCAACTCTGCCAACAGCTACTATCGATTGCTGAAGAATCTTATAGCTGGCAACAGAGTTTTTCCATTGTTTCGGTTCGACAGCAGCGATAATCGAAGGTTTCGAAGCGGAAGCAACGATCCTCGCTTAACAGCTAATCGAAACAAAGCAGTCGTTCGTGCAACAATGCAACTACTTTCGTTCCTCGGTGGTTTAAGCCCGAATGTGCAGGCTTGGAAAATGTTGGCGCGAAGCTACACAATGTTTAGACACATCCGTCCGCGGTGCAATGCATAAAAGAAGAGAAGGAGACGTATCATAGTACAATATAATACATTGTAGATAGAATGCATTGGAATTTTGCCAATTGGAAAAATTGGAGGCATTCCTAGACGAGCAGTGAAATTCTCGCAATCAGTATAGTATAGTGGTCTGCTGTTACGAATTCACGGAATCAAGTGTCTCGGTGTTCACGTTCGCAGGGCGCGTACTCGTAAAACTGAATCGGCTGTCAGTGAGACTAATTGTGAGACTATGTAATTGCTCGCACGACCTACCAGTGGACTCTAAACACGCAGCGCTTCTCATCATTTTCGTCGGCAATTCGAACTCTCGCTGAAGATAGGAATCGTACGGCGCGGCATTTGCGGCATTCGCGGTCTCCAAGTGTTTATCTTTCCCACACGGTCACTCGCGGTCAAGGAGGAGTACCGTTGCAGGTTTGCTTGGACGAATCTGCTGGATGAATCTGCGCAACTGCTGGTGGTCGCGGTGACTCGCGCAGCGATACCCCTCATCACCACGTTGCAAACTGTAGGGAAATTTTTACGAGAATTTTTACGAGAATTTTACTCGAGAAATGAGAAAGCAGATTGTATTTCTCAAGTGCGACGCGTGCGATCAGTCGTTTAGAGTTTAGAGAGGTACATCGGGTACGGAAAACTAGCGAGGATCGAGCCACCTATTAGGAAATTGTATTCGCCTTTAATAAACTCGACCGGCTAGGTATTGGAGGTATTCGTGCGTTTTCATTCCAACTATTTTGGTCGCATCTCTATCGGCCAAGCAATGGAACGTTGCAATGTTCCATAGCATCGCGCGGGCGCAAGCAGAATGGAATTGTTGGGCAAGATTCTAGATCGGAAGGAGTGTACTCTCAGGCGAGAGGCCAACCGCCTAATCGATAATTCCACATTCTCGTTGAAATTAGCACGAACGAATAAACTCCGGCGATTCGATAATGCGACCGCGAGACGTGACTCGTCTATGCACGCCGAGGATGGGAAAGGATGAGTACTCTGACCAGCACGACATTCGTACTTCAATATACATACATACACTTGGAAAGCCGTGTGTAGACCCTCTATACTCTATGACTCTGTGGCATAACTTGCAACATTCCAATCAACGGACTACGCCTCATGACGGCAAAGCACTGGCGATTAATAGAGATGACAGAGCTGCTTATTAGCCTGGCATCGCACGCGTGGTTTCTATCGGACAGAGAAGATGGCATAGCTAGTGTTTCCCTTTGGGCTTTGCTCGCCAGCAAATTCTTCTCAATCGTTGGACTTGGCTTAAAGTTGTCGCAACTTTCTTTCCATGTATAGCCATAGTTTTTCTCGACAGGGAAAGCTTCTTACGGACTTACCGAACGAACCAGTTTGCAAAGTAAATGTCAACGCGACTACCCTTTTACTTCGTTTCGTACGAACCAAACCAAACATTCTTATCAATATTAATGATACTTTTGTTTATTATCCCGGCATCATGGGAAATTCGCATCGAGGATCGAGGAAATTCCACGAGGAAAATAAATGGACCAATTCATTTGCTGAACCTTGAGTCTTATTTGCCGTCTCAATGAAAATACATGCTTGTTTTGCTGTCGCAGTCTCCCGCATTCCAATCGTTCCTTACACGGATTTCAATCTTAACTTAACTTCAATCTTAATTTCAATCTCTTAAATGCACAGCACCGTCGCGACTGCTTGTACGCAGATTCCCTCCTCTCTACTCTGTTAAGTGCCCTTAACACCTAGGCGTGCCCTCGTTCTGCTTGCAAAGTGCAAATACATAGGGATCTTGAAAAAGTAGCAACTGCTTCAATCACTTTATTCAATTCGATGACTTTGGAGATGCAGCTAATGCGATAATTAAGGTGCAAAATCGGCAGTAGTATTTTATCGATAGTTGGATTGGAAAGAAATGAAAGATAGGGGGAAAGAAGATTGCGGTATTTGCGAGATCACGCATACATTCTCATAATTTCCAAGCACCTGTCTTCCACCTTGCCTTCTTTTCGTACCAGCATTCCAGAGAAAGTTAAGCGCGATGATTCGACACGCAACCAGGCAGCTCGCATCGTCGCGTCCAGCGTGTCTGCGCGTATGCAATATGTATGCATGTACTCACTTGACTTCTTATCTACAATAGATGTATGTGCCCTGTACGCGATTGACCTTTGCCTATGACTTTAAAACTAATTTTCTACAATTTTACGTTTGTATGCGAACGAAATACAATTGATAGGGGAAAGCGTACGTTCTGTTACTCTGTTACTCTGTTCCGATCGTTCCTAATCTCGCTTGGATCATGCGGAAGCTCGAAATTTCCGTTGACTGCAGAGGAGAAAGGATTCGGCCACTTGTTCAGCGGGTCGAACCTCGATCGATACTCCAATCGATTCGAGGTTAATTCAATCGCGCTCCCAAATTACTCTTCGAATTGCTTGTGGCATCCGGCAGAAAATGGCAATTATCATTGCTGGAGACGCGTTCATGGTCATAATAGCACTGTGCACGTTCGAATCTTTTGTATTGTTCGAATTACCATTCGAATTACCATGATCCTCGTTGATTAATCTTCACGATTCGATAAGGACAGAAATGCCTTGCACAAAGACGACGATGAACGGCAGCCTACAGGGAAACGCGACGCCTCGTTGATTCCAGATACAGTTTAGAAAGGAGAGTCACATCGCGAAGCAAAAACCTTTCCATCACCCTTCACTTTGCGCGAGAAGCATAGAATTCACGATGCGTTTCCCTCCGATGGATCCGCTTAGATATGCCGTGAATGTTACGAGCTATCGAATCCGTGCAGTTGATCGTATTGCGTTTGAAACGGAGACAGCCCATTTAAGCTCAGGTAAGATACTCGTGTAGCAGGGCGATGGCAATAATCGAGATAAACGGTGCACGCGTGTGAGATTTTGCATCGACCGCGTCCGTATTTCTTGGATGCGTCGCGTCGGTAACAGGTTCGCCGAACAGAGTGACGCGAACCGTCGACAATTTGTGAAAATAAATCTTCACTCGTCCAACTGTTTTGAAGCAATTCCGTGGTTGCGGGTCTCGGTTAAATATACTATGCCTCGTGCCATCATTATTGATTGATCGGCTGTCGACGGCATTCGCGCACAGAATTACGTTCCGCGGTGGATTTATACGGTTGGCGTGTGCCGACACAAGTACTATCGGCCTGCGCGTAGAGGATCGAACGTGGTAGGACATTGAACAATCCGATTGCAATAGTATCGCAGAATCATGAGAATAACGAAGGGAGGAGTATGTATAGAATTTCATGGGTTCGTGAATCGCTATAATTGCGCGGCCATAACAGCCACGGCGGTTAAAATATAACGCATAGTATATTTCGGGTAACGCGAATCGGAGAAATCGGAGAAATCGGAGAAATCGAAGAAATCGAAACTGTTTCAGGTCCGAGTGGTCGCGTAACAACGATGCGAAAGCATTCCGGCGCAGTGCGGAAGTGGAAATGGAATCGGCTCGAATTTTCTCGCAATTCAGATGCATCTTCTGCTTCGCAGGTTGGGTATAGGTTGGCGGGATGGACGCAGAAACTGGGGCCATTCTGGCCCTACAGATACTGGCTCTCTGTTCGATAGTCGCCGCCTTGTTGGCTTACCTAGTGCGACAATCGAGGAATGCAACGGATCAGTACGAGAGCCGCAACAAACGCTACATACTTGTCACTAGCTGCGATACTTGCGTAGGCCTTCAAATCGCTGTGGCGCTCTGCGAAGTTGGTTACAAGGTATGCGATCGCCATCTGCCTCGCTACATCCTGGGTGCTAGCATAGCTGCTCTACGATCAAGCATGTACATGAATAATCGTGTGAATTTTCGAGCAGGTGTTTGCCGGTTTACTGGATCCCTCGGGAAATTCGCCGTCAATGAAAATCTTAAGAGCAATGGAGCAGCAGAAGGAAGGGGCGGACGAGGCAGCGGACGCCATCCAGGGAAAGCCACGGGATCCGGAAGTACGTGTTCGCGGCCAAATCGTGCCCCTGGACCTGGATTCGACGAGGGAGGACAGTTTACGCGCTTGTTTGGACGCAGTTAGGGCGAAACTTCCGGCTGGCGAAGACGGCAAGCGATTGTCGATATAATGCGCAGTGAACAGCCAAGATCGTTGAATGAAATGTCGTGTCATTTCCGCGGGAATGTTGCACTAATCTAAAGGCTTGCACGCAGCTTCGTAGACAGAATCGAGTCGGAGACGCGATCTCGGTATGCAATTGCTTTCTCAGTGATCGGATGAAACGCGCGATTCGAACATGTATGTGCATACATATGTATGTACATATCCAAGCCGCGGCGCGTTTTATCTCATCGATGGAATAGGAACAGTGCTTGCAGCCGTGGTAAAATACCTTGGTCCCTCTGGAAATTGTTTGGTTGAAACAAACGATTCCGGGGTGACCACTGTTAACTGATCGTCGGATGCAATGGATTCACCTTTATCGATTCTGATCGCGTTCCGTGTGCTTGCAGCGATTCACACGCTCATACGGGATACGTGCAGTGTAGTCGCGTTACATTCGATACCCTTCAACAAGTTGCTTTCAGAGTTGCTTAGTGCTACCATTCCTCGCTGGATTTTAATGAACAACTTCCGTCGAACTCCTTATCCGAACCAACTCCCAAGCTTCCGTCTTTGTCGTGTCTAACGCGTCAACCGAAAGCGACCGCTAAAACTACAGCAAAGTTTGAAGTTTACTTGCAATTAATTGCAGGCCTCTGGGCAGTCGTGCACACCGGCGGTTTGGCTCTGCCCGGCGTTATAGAGAGACAAGCAAGTTCAGCGTGGGAATCTATGTTACGACAGAACTTGGTTGCGCCGCTTAGGACTGCCAGAATGTTCATCCCCCTTCTGCGCGTAAAGAGAGGTCTGTATTTATACACGTCCTCTATGTAGATATTACGTTGAGAAGGAAAAATCGGAAAATTTCATTACGCTGTAACGAATGATTCACTTGAAAGGTCGTATCGTTCTTTTGGGCGATTCAACGACAAGCTACGGCACCAAAGCTGGAACAGGACTGGTAGCGTACAGCGCATCTAGGAAGGCCGTGGAAGGAGCTGCAGAGGCATTAAAGACCGAGCTACAATCCTCCGGAGTGGACGTCGTTCTTCTGAAACCGCCACCCGTGAATCCTCTTATCCTTTATAGCTCACCCGTGCTCAAAACGTAAGACCTCGAACGTCGTGCATTTATAATCAGTGACAGAATCGTACATGTACAACTTCTCAGGTCCGACGTGGAGTCAGGAATGGTATCGTCCGCGGGAACGTGGACAGCGCCAGTATCTGCCAACGCCATTCGGAACTCGTTAATACCTGCGCTCGCGACACCTTGCCCGCGTACTTTCTACGATATGGCCGCCGAAGCAAGATTCTTCTGCAGATAAACAGAAGCAGCCTCCGGATAACTTACTGATAACGTGATATCGAAGAGCGTTTAGTGGTGCGCATGACATTTGCTTACTACAGTGTTAAGTTGCGTGCCAGTCGGTAGTTAACGTTCGGAGAATTTCTATTGCGGGCGTTCTTAGAGTAATTTAGTATGATTGGCCAGGAGTTTAAACGACACTGTTCAAAATAGGCGAATGAAAGCAGGGATACCGCCGGAAGTTCATTGAAGAGACAGTGGTAGGGGCGGAGGCACCACGAATAATTAGGTATTACTGTCCAGTCCCTTCGGACAGAGGTATCGTATTGCAGATGAATTTTTTGGCGTCGATGTTTCTTCCCTTTTGCCTTTTCCCCCTCGGTTAAACAAACTGCATAATTACTCTAAAATTCTAAAATAAAATAATGGGGGCGAAGAGGAGCAACTATGTTACTATTTTCCTATCACTTTCCTATCATTTTCCGGACACTTTCGAAATTCGCCTCTTTTTAATATCGACGTTGTTTTTAGGAATATCTATGATACCAGAGGCTTGTCTTTAAGAATATGTACAGTATTTGTAATCAATACAATGTTAAAAGAAATACCACTTGTGTTGCTGTTTTCTCTCAATTCGTTGTACCCTTTACCCTTTCAGATCATCCATTATTTATTCATCGAAGTCGCTACGTATTCGGCCCATATTATGTATAGCACGTAAAGATAGTGTGCATAACAAGAGCAGCTATCGCGAGTTGGATAGCTTGAAGGACGTGTTGCCTCTTGCGTACCTTCCGCGTAATTCGAACAATACATGTGTCAATTATCGTAACGAGAAAGTGAAGATAGGACTATGCCGTGAACGGAGAAGGAAAACGAGTACGATAGGATCGATAGATTACAATTCAGTGAGGAGTAAATGTACGGCGCGGCGCGTGTGAACGGTCCGCGGAAATGCAATAAATTCAACAATAAACTGTATTGCCACGCTGAGATGCGGCTATTCAGGCGACATATTGACACTCGTACGCTCTATCGTCGAAAACGTGCAATTTATTGCTCATTAATCTCGACAGTCCAATTTGCGTTGTCGATGGAATATATGATAGGCGATAGGCGATGGCACGATTTCTTTAATGGAATTGCTTCGAGTCAACGTGGGAATAATTGTAGGCCAATAATTTTCAAATTATCGTATATTTTCCAGTTGATTAAAACTACTAAAGCATCGGTAATGCGTCTGCGCGTACTGAAATGAAAATTCCAACTTGCGATGCGATGTGTCCACGTAAATGCCGTCGACGAGATTGTGCCTTTCGACCAGAGAAATTTCCACGCTTTACGAGCCAGTGACGGTCGCTTTTTAACTGTTCGGGCTCCGTTTCTTCATTGAAAGGATATTTGAAAACAGGAAGCCTGAACTACTTGGCACGGCAAATATTTTGCAACCGATTTTTCTCAACCCTTTACATCACAGTGCAATGCTGATGCCAATCCGTGTCTGGCTGTGGCGAAAACTAAAGCTATAACGACGACAATGAACAACGTTCGGTTCAGCGAGCAGCATAATCAATTTTCCCTCTCACTCTGACGGAATTACCGACAGGCTATGACAAACAAATTAATGCTCTAACGAGTTCTTTCTTTTCAACACCGAACTCTCCTATAAAACCGGATTTTCACGTTATCGAAAATAGTCGATTGGCGGTACCACGAAGGAGAAGACATGACGTTGGCACAGGTAGGGTGTATCAACTTTTCATAAATCCATAGCTAAATCGATTCCTTCTTTTTGCTTTGTGAAATTTCTACTTTCAGAAGTGGATCGTTTTCGCTCTCGTCTCGATTGCCGTCGCCAAAGCTTATCCAAAACTTTATCAACAAGGTATTGTCTCTGGAAGAGATAATAATTCGGCGGAATGTTTGAACCGATATCGGTAACTGATTTCAACTGATTTCAACTGATTGCAGATGACGAGGACGTTGGTGGAGTAGACAGAGCTCACCACGCCGGAGGGCACGGCCATGCATATTCCTTTCACCATTTTTCTGGCCCTGTCGAAGGCCATCACGAAGAGATCTCCTGGAAGGATAAGCACGGGCATCATCATCACGACTACAGGGCTTACCCTAAATACAAATTCGCGTACGGCGTAGACGACAAGCACACGAAAGACTATCATGGACAGAAGGAGCATCGCGACGGTACGAATCGAATCCGGTTCATTGAGGAACCTGCATCGAATTAACGTTAGCGCGCGGCGCTGTTAACAATTACGTTTGCGTCTTCCAGGAAAAGAAGTAGAAGGGGAGTACCACGTTCATGAACCTGGTGGTAACGCGAGGAGCGTCAAGTATCATTCGCATCCTCATGGTGGTTTTTTCGCCGAGGTACATAACTACGGTGGAAACGATCACTCCGGTGGCACTTACGCTGCTCCCAAACACTAGCATGTTATTTTTCTTTCCCTGTTATTCATGAAAAACTGTATCGCCCTTATTGCTATCACGCTATTGAATATTAATCACAGAAATAAATGGTTCAAGCAAATATCGGTGTCGCACGAATCGACTATCCAAGCAGCTACATTGTACCATGCTACGGGTGCAAGAAACATTCTTGTCAAGATCAAACATCCTCCTTTGGCTATTGACCCGACCCTGGCAATTTCGCCAGTAATTTCCGTCGCCAGTAATTGTATTGCTCACACGATTCGACGATTTCTCTCCAGTTTACGTTGCGGATGATGTCGAGTCGACGCGGCTCGCTGTGAAGCACAGACACCAACTTCCTGCAAGCTCGAAGCTTCCTTCGAAAACTGGGACAGTAAAGGGGCTCGAGTTGGTTCCTTTCCTGTTGGAGCGAGTAACTGGAACAAAATATCATATGTACGTCGCCAAATATTTCTCCTTCAAATTGAAACTTTCCAGGCGTCGCGTTCGCCAAATTATTTCTACCTTAACTAATAATAAGCAATCTGCACAGCTAGATCGATGCGCAATACGCTTCCTCTTTCGTATGCGTTATATTCTTCGAGCATTCGTAAGCTTTCATTGTCTTTACGGTTCGAACGTTACACTCTATTTTGCGGAAGGGTTCGTATTGTAGCCAGGGACGTTTCGCGCAGGCATGCTTTTTAACTGATTGCGAAGGGGAACAATTGGACTTGGAGGAAATAACATTTGCGGTGTGGCATAAATAAATTATTTTCCGTCAAGTGTTGTTGCGAGAGAGCCAGCAGTGGCGTGCAGATTTCACCGTATTGTCAACTGAAAAATAATTGTACCGTGAACCGTGTACCGTGAACCGTGTACCGTGTACCGTGAACCGTGTACCGTGTACCGTGTGCCGTGTACCGTGAACCGTGTACCGTGAACCGTGTGCCGTGTACCGTGAACCGTGTACCGTGAACCGTGTACCGTGTACCGTGTACCGTGTGCCGTGCACTGTGTGCGAATGCGCGTTGCAACGCGCAGCGCAGATCGATACAGTCGGTACCGAAGTAAACGGATGAATTACAAGTCGTGTGCGTAAAACAACCCTTTCGCGTGAGAAAAATATGTCTAGGTAGTGAAAGGGCTTAGTCGGCTCCTTCTATGCGTTGATCGGTTATGTCGAAAGGGAAAGAAACTGTCGCATACTCCACAGCTTCTGCGTCGCTCATTGTAATTTAAGTATCTGATTCTCCCATTGAGATAAGGTATACATGTATATGTTGTAATTTTCCAATGTAGACGTGAATACGTTTACACATATCCCTTCGAGGTTCGCTAAAAATTGAAGCACGTTTTTTGCACGAGTTTGTTTAGCGTGATTCTAGCGCGAGTTACTTCGCCCCAATTATTTAATCCCAGTTATTAACAGCCCTTTTATTTTATACTCTTCCGGGCGTTTAGCGTTTTAACCGAAACTTTTCATCTCGACGGATGAATAAGTAAAAGCTCCGATGAATAAACTCTCGCCTCGCTTTGCGTTGAGTAAACGTCGGTGACTTGGCGGACTGGGCAGAAAACCAGGCCCACTTGAACAAATCTTATGAAACTTGAAAATCCTTAAAGCGTCCTTAACGAAAGAAAAAGAAAAAGGAAATATAGAATACTCGCGATGACGCGGAGTTCGTTTTAAGTCGTGGGCGCGTAAAAAGAATCGAATGCACGCGTAGTTAGTTCATCTTGTTTTCTAATTAAGGAACAGCATAGAATTTGTGACAGAAGTTACTTCGCTGACGAATTTTTTTCGAGTACGATGTTCACCATAGAAGCTAAACGAAATGGGATTCGAAATGAATTTTGGTTCGGTTGATTTTCCACTGGTTCATCGTTACGAAACACTGCGTGATCATTACATGCGTAAAAACTGTTCCGCGTTGGGACCAACAGAGCGGAATCGATTACGGGTTTTTCGTGAAATGCTCTGAAATCCGTGTACGTAGGAGGTTTATCATATTTTCTGTGATATTTTATGCATAGAATATTGGCTAGCCTGTAAGCTTGTTTTTCGGCAGCAACGTAACACATGGTTGTTTTACCATTGTCGTAGTAAAATGCCACGTGGCGAAAACAGTGATCGTTCTCCGGTATATAAACCTACGTCCTACGTCCGTGGAAGAACGTTTGCTAAAGTATCACTCGATCGCGTGTCCCGTGCGAGCAAGCAGCATGTCGGTAAAGGTACGTATCGATGCAAATGCACAAAATGATGCATAGGCGTGCCCTTAGAATTGCAAAGAAGGTTCGACGGCTTTCAGTTCACTTTGATTTTGTCCATAACAACTGTGTCAGTGGTGCAGAGCGCATCGGCGGGGCATGCCCATAGTTTTGCACATTATCATGGCCCTGTTGAAGGGCCTGCGGAAGAAATCTCTGTTCGCGGTAAACACGGGCATGGCCACGTTGGTTACGTGGCTTATCCAAAATTTGAATTCTCATACGGAGTAGATGATGATCGTACGGGCGACCATCATGGTCAAAAGGAGCACAGGGGCGGTAGGTAGACTGCGAGAAGCAGAAGGTATGTATTTCTGGCGGCTGTCGATACGGCACCGGGGCACCACGTTTCCTGCTCTCTTAACATTCGTATTTCAACGGAATAATATCGCCGACATACACGGATGATCACGTGGAAGAAAATAAATTGCGGTTGCAGATAAATTTTGCTCAACAGGTCGTGTACTTTACTCGCAATATATTATACACTGAATCTCGCTTATTCGCAAGAAATTATATTTGCCTATAAATTGGAGTTATTCGTGCGAAATTGGTCGATTAATGTAGGTAGACGTATGAAACGGAAGGCGGGCATGTACATACATCTGTATGTACGTAGATGGCTCGCTAGACAAGCGAGTGGGAAGCGTTAGCTTTGCAGAAAAATTGTCCTAATTCACTGGTGAATGGTAGGTCGGATTTATCCGACAGTTAAAAACGTTAAGAGAACGAGCTGTATGTATACTTGCCAATAGTACCAAAGATCGAGTACTATTCGTATACGTATGTATATAGGCATAATACATTTATTGAAGTGAGGTTTCTCTTCCAATGAGGAAAATACGTGGTCGGTGAATACACTGTTAAAGAAGCAGGCGGTAACGTAAGGACAGTCAAGTATCACGCGAATCCCCACGAAGGATTCGTTGCCTACGTCCATAATTCTAACGGCAACAATCACGAGGGTGGCACTTACGGCGGGCACGGATACGGACACGGATACGGACACGAAGATGCTGGAGGATCGTCACGTTTTGGATACTATTAGCGAAGGGGTACTAAGAAAGAGGGGGGAAAAAAACTGATGCGTTTAAAGCACCGAGAAGAATAATGAAAAGGGGGGAAGAAAAGGACGAAGAAGAAACAGAAGGGAAGGAACTGTTGTTGTTTCAGTTGTTACTATTACTGTTACTGTTGTTGGAGCTATTCAATACATTGTGTAGAGTATACTATGAAACTTGCCAGTTATTTTACTCCTCCCCTTGGTATTGTCGATCTATTTCCGAAATGATGGCTTTTACGACCGAGGGAATTTCCAGTTGAAACTGAATAACCGAATCTACAGGTACATACGGGTATGTGCCTGCGAAAATATGATGGCCGTAACAATCAGACTACCGCCGCAATAAAGTTATCTCCGTCGGAAAAAGTATCGTGCTCGTGATATTTTTATCGGCTTTCTACTTTCTACGGTCCCGCAGAATCGCGAGCCTGGTTGCGTCCTTATAAATCGTGTAACGATGGCTTCGAGTTCCCTCACTACAAAACTAGTAGGTACATCATTCAGAAAACAGCTGTGCGTCCCTCGTTGTCAGACAAAATAGCTTCCCTATAATGCTAGTGACTGGTTTAACAGATTTCGGGAATCGATCGAACCGCTCGCCGGACGCTTTCGATTCTCATTAACCCAGAAAAATCGAATCGCCATGAACCCGATTCGAGCGGTGTTTGCCTTGCGGCAAAGTTGCTCGCTATGTAACGATAAAGTGCAGTCTGACAGTCGTTGAACGTGCTCGTCATTCTCGAGGAGCCGACGACGACGCGACGTCGCCGCACGTATTTACTCGCTAACAATAAGTACTTGCTGAGATACGCATAGAACTCGCGCGGAATAAATAAATGGGCGGATCGCGTATACACGGGGTTAAGTATTATAAATAAGGGAGAGGCAGGTTCCGAGGCAAATTCGAGCAAATTCGAGCGACGTATGTATTGGGGAGCCCACGAACGATCTTTGTTCGAAGCGTAGCTCGGTCGAATTTGTTAAACGATAAAGACGAGATGAAAGAAATCGAGTAGACTCTCCAGTTAAAAGTTCCAATAGGGCCTTTCTTCTTTTTCCTTTGCTGGCGGTTTGTTGGTGGGTCGTGGTCCGGGTGTCGAAGGGTAACCGGAAGGCACAAACAGCATCGCGAACAGGAGTAACAGAGGCAACACCGATCCGAGCGGCTCTGTCAAGCGTGGCCACAATCAGGCATCGACCGAGTGGGGTGGAGACGAGTTGTCGGAAACAGACGTTGGCAATAATGCGCGATGGGCGTGATAGGGTGCGATCGATTTTCTCCATCTCGAGAGAATGGAGTCCTTACTGTTCCGGCGAGAAGGCAGCACGTCGTCGCGTGCTAGCTTCGTTATTCGATTCGGAGCAGCGCAGCGGTCGCCTCGGCGCCCCAACCCTCGAGCCAACTTCCTCCATCCTTTTCCATTGCCTATTTGCTTGTTGGTAAAAATGCAATTCCTGCCGGCGCGTAGCACGGGAAAAACGAGACCGACGTAATCGTGCTGCGTAACGATACACGAGCGTGATAGAAAATGCATAACAATTGCTTCGCCGTGTTCGAAATCATGTTCGTCGATAGTTGGGGCTGCACTTCAATTCGTCGTTCCATTTCGCTTTAGTTAGTGGCGAAGAAGGTGGGTCGACTAGCCGCCAGGTATAATTAAACTTTCGAGTAGTTTGCGAATGGTTAGCGAGTATCGATCGATGTTCGTTCTTTTCGTCCGAGCACGTACAATCGGCTATGATTCGGGCTCACCGTCCACTGACATTCTGGACCAATAACGTCAACATCTATTTAGCTTTAAAAACTAGTCGGTAGGCTGTTACGAAAGGTTGGTGTCCTAAGGAAGCTGATTTCACAGGAAATTCACAAGAAACTAGTTCCAAGTCGAAGCTCCATTCGATCAGCAAGGGAAGAAAATGTATCGGCGATGCAATGGGAGTGATATGTTTCGTTTCGCAAAGATAAGGTAACATATTTACTGTTTACATAGGAGCAAGGAGGGAGCGATTCGACGTGATTTCCAGTGCACAGCGCAGAGGGAAGGGCCGAGCGGAGCTATACATTGTACGTATACATATGTATACAATTAGAAAATTGGCGAATCGTTAAGTCCTTCGGCCCAAGATGGTTCAAGTTCGCCGTTCGCGTTCCTCCTTGATCAATGTTAAAATGATTCAATAAACGTTCAAGAAACCACCTAACGATTATTATTTCACAGAAGTTAGATTACACGCGACCGACTTCCAGGCAACTTGTGCGTAATCTTATTCCCCGGAGAATGTCTGAACAGTGTGAACAGTAATGAATAGTAACGTTCGCGCGAGTATTTGCCCGTAGTATGTATAAAATATTCGACCAACGTCCTTCATCGGCTTGCAGCTTTTTACAACGGCTTTCGCAAGGTTCTTTCGTCGAATGGTTGGCGAGTTGGCGCACAATAGCCCGTCGTTAAGGGCGTGCTTCGGGAAGAGTCAGGCAAGACTCGGAGCTTATCGCCCGTTGCCAGCCTAACTGGTTCTCATTTAACTTTCGCAATACTCGTCGTCTCGCTGCTAGAAGTATGTCTCGTAAACTTTTCAATCGACGGGCAACTTTTCGTGAACCGTAGCTGATTTCCACTGCAGTTCGCTTCGATATTACCACTTTCTCGAATCTGCATATCCCCGAAGAATCGGTCAGCAGCTTCATTACTCCTCTATTATTCGCCGTTAATCTTTCCAAGTACTTTTCGCCCAGGGTGTAACTAATCATCGCCACTCGTCGATCGGTTGTCGCTTCTAACAGGAACGAAACACACTTGTGCCTATTCAAGCACCGATGAAGATTGAACGCGAGCATCCTCTTTTTGTTGGACGCCGCGTCCCGTCGTATTGAGTATTTTCCTCTGGTGGCTTCGAGGATTTTTATTAAATGCCAAGAATCCCCGAAACGATCGATCATATCGCAACAAAGTATTTGGTAGAAAGCTCGTGGGCACGTTTTATTGAAAAATTGGAATAAAAATGTTTGGAGGAAGCAATCGAGGTCGCGGTATACACGGATCGATGAATTTAGTATCGCCGAATCTGTTTTTCTTGTCACGATAACAGATTGACCCGCGCCACGCCGAGATCCCGACGCGGCGACGCAAATGGTTGCTATCATGGTATAGCAGTCGACGAAAGACCGGCCGCGACAGTTCATTCTATGTACATATCTGCTGTCGTTCCTTCCGGAGAGAAAAATAGCCGATTCTCGCGAGACGATGCGGATACCGGTATGGTTAAACTTGTGGAACTCTCCGAGTAAGAGGCAGCGGATGGAGCAATGAAATAATCGAACCCGGTCCGGCCGGACAATTTTCCCGTGGCGGTTTGTAATATGTACTACAATATGCACATGGACATATGTTGGAACAATCTGTCGTTTCATCGGGCCTCGAGGATGTACATATACATACATCCATCATGCTTTATAAATAGGGGTTACAGGGTAGAAGCGCGGCGAGGGAAGCAACAAAGGGTAGCAAGTGAAAGAAAAGTTCCATTTTCCCCCTCTTGACACCGGCTAGGTGGTTGGCAGGCTTCCGTCAACCAGTAAATTCTTGAGTCCCTCTATAACCGGTTCATCTCGTTGGTGGATACCATTGAAGCTTTGATATCGTGCCAAGATACATCTGCCAACGTTCGCCGAACCTGCCCACGTGCAACCATACGGGGTTGGGTGAATTTATTTCGAAGCGCGCTGCTACCCGCGGCCCGGCGCTCCAACCTTCGAATCAAAACTATCCTGGTCTCGTTCCCGTCACGCTATTTATCACCTGGCCACGGAAATATAACGTCGGAATGGAATTCTCCACCTTTCCTCGATGGATATTATTCTTGAAAGGCACGCGTTACATAAAAACAGTTCCTCGTGGTTGCAGTGGAAAGGAGGTCGAAGGCTGTGCACGGTTCCTCGCTTTATTATACCGAAAGGGCTGGTTTATTTCGTCGAGGTACGTTTCTCTAGAAAAACGAGACTAGCTCGGAGAAGTATGCAACGCGTAAAACTGGAGAAACCTGTACTAGTCAAATGTGTACTGAAATGTAGATAAAGATTTTGCACGACATCCCCCCGCTGCGTTCTCCCGATATTTTCATAGAATGAAAAATATTTTCAATAGCAGCAAGAGTGAAACTACGATTGGAGTTTAATCAGCATGATTCGCGTGTAGACGGATATAGGAATCTGCAGAATATTCGCTGCACTTCCAATGCGCCTATTTGCAGACGATTTTGTTATTGCAGAGTGGCAGCAATGGTGCATGTATGCGTGTACGCATGTACATATGGACATATGTATACATACATATGCATACGGGGCTGGTAGCGGCGCGAGGAGCTGGCAATTTCATACGAGTCTGATTTCAGCCACGAACGAAATTCCATTTCTTCCTTTCTATTCTGAACCTTTAAATGGCAGTACGTGCAGACTGAATTTTTCTCATCGTGACTTTCAATCGAGGAAGTCATCGAGTCCTGATGTCGCTGCATTACCGAATGAATTAGTCAAATGTTCGATTTACTTTTATTTCCAACATCGTTTTCCGAGGATTATGGAAACTTTTTTATGCTCGTGTTTAAGCGCGGCTTATCGTTGCATTACGTTTACAATCGTAGGATTTTCCCGTTTCCCGTTTCCTTCTTCCTTTTACTGTCGTTGACTTGAACGCACCTTGAACGTTAACCTTCGTTCCGGAAAATTCCCCCTCGCAATAAAAATGTACACCTTCGTCGCCTTAATCGGATCGAAGAAACAGTAATTTCGGTTCGCGGTGGATTTGTTGTTTGTGGGGGCATCTTGAGCCCGCGTCCATGGCCGAGCACGCGTAAAGTAGGACACTCGGAAATTGCACGCGGTGGAGGATAATTATGATTATACGAAAGCAATGCAGCGGTTAAAACGAGGAACAACCGCGGAATCGATCAAGCTAATGTGCCCCCGAGTTCTGTATCCTCGCACATGCCATTCCACGGTATAATTAACATCGTGCTGATTCGATCGTGCTAACGGCCAAGTGGACAAGCTTCCTCGACTCCTTATGCCGTCCTTATGCCGTCGTGCTTTTTCATCTTTCTCCGTTGCTGCCTCGCTTTACCTCTGTCCACCTGTTCGCAACGCCTTTCCTCGAATTCTTTTCAGATGCCGGCGCAGAGGAAAGAGAAGGCAGCGAAGAAGCGGAAAGTGAATACATACTGGGAAATGTGATTGGTGAAGTATGGCCGCGGTAGCGAGTCTTTGCATTACCATTTTGGCCGTTGGCCAACCTCTAATCCCCGAACCCAAGGAATCCCTGATAGAAGATAGCGCACCGCCCCCTGCTTGTTCGCGGTTGGATTCAGTGGGCACACCCGTTAGATAAACATACCCGCGCCACGGCACGGTAGGAAAATCTAAATCGACTTCTGTCTACCAGCCTAGGCCGGCCGTGGCAGGAATCGTACCGGAATTTCCACAGATTTACACTCTGCAATTCCTTATCGTAATCAACCTGCTTAGTGTTCCTTCGCGACAATTCTTGATCGTACGTCCGGCTAAAAGTTGGTCAGAAACGGTACAAGCTCGGTAGGTCTGACCCTTAATTTCTCATTTCTCGAGAAACGAAAACTGGGATAGAAAAGTATCGGGCCAGAAGCATACAATGTGTGCATCACCGTGTAGATTCTAAAGCTAAAGAGCTGGGATGCTGTTCCTGATCGATAGTCGACTTTCCCTCGAGGGAGCGTCACTGTCGTTCCGGGAACGTTCAAAGCTCGTGCGAAATTTAAATGCGATTTCCATCCACGTGAAATTATCTCCTTTCTCGTAGACGTTGATCTACCTATCCGCAAACACTGGCTTCCTGTGATGCGACGGGGCTTCCAATTGTAGAAGGTAGAACGTTTCCCGACCGGATCAAACGTGTTTTGGTGTTGGATGGTCGATGCTCGATGCTCGTCAGATCGCCGCGGTTTTTCGGATCGCTCTTAATATATTTGGAGCGATTGCTGTTTCTTCTCGATATCAGCATTTTTCTGCGCGACCTCGTTGCCGTCGGATTAACGAGGTTTTTCCTCTCCGAAGCGTGTGTTCGTTCGTTCGCCGTACGCGAACTGCACGGTCACGGTATCTCGCAACGAGGCGTGTTCGTTGCTCCGTACGTAAGATGCGGCTTTCTCGTGAAGCGAACAGGAAAGCCGCGAACAAGCTATTGTAAGGGTGCATACAAGCGTACGTTGCATCCTCTAAACTGCTAGACCGCGAACATCGCGAGTATTCTTTCCGTCTCCTGCGTACGATTGTTTTATTTCTCTCTTTGCCGACATTTCGGGCGTGCACCGTTTGCACGTGCAGAATATTTCATTCGTTCCGTTTGGCAAAGCTGCCAGGAACCTTAGAAACGGGCGACATTTATCGTCGAACTGTTCAGATCAATCCCAGCGGGGATTGATAGCGAGTATTCTGTAAAACGAGTTACGTCGCGCGATTCAACTGTGCGACAATGCTATAATGGCTGGCCGTTACCGTTGGTACCGGTTGTACACACGCGGCATACGGCTGTGCGGCCAGCAATACGCGAGTGCACGGATGCACGTTGATCGGCATGTATCGGGAAAAATTACCATATCATGCAAATCTGTGCACGGCCTGTGTATCACCCTCGGCCAAAGGTTGCTGCATGACGCCACTCGTTTGTTGTCCGGCAAAAAGAGGACTTTCAGACAACAACGGATCAACCGCAACGCATCTGCGTTCCCCGTACGCAATTCGCTGGAATAACAGTATGCGCTATCTATTTGACGGTCCTCGATGCTCGGAAACTAGATGCGGAAAGTACGATCTCTATTATATTGTACATAGAATAGAAGCGATTTATTGTACGCGCAATGTTGTTCGCTGCAAAGGGTTGCTTTCCTTCCGGCTCTCGTTGCAAATGGCGAACGGCAGTTAACGGAAGCATCGCCTCTATCGTGTTTTACGTTTTACAACGACGCGTCCGAATTAGGTGAAAAACGTTGACTGGGAGGTCCGTCGTTCTAGAATATTCGTTCCCCCTCGCGCAGTCTCTACAGCCTAGCGAAGGGAACAGTGGCGGATCGTGGTTTTCTTCGACGGGACATCAGCTACGTACTCTTCGTTCTTACGCGGAATACCGTTGGTGCTAGGCTAAAGGCGCGACTGCTGTATTCTGGAGTATTGCCAGAGACACGCGAGTTATATACGGGAGAAATGACTGCTCTCTCAAACCATAATCCGACTACGGGTTTTCCCAGCTTCAATTGCTGGCCCACGGTCGCGTCGCGTCGCGGCCAATGAGATGATCGTCCATCCACCCTCGATTGTTCGCGATTGCCGGCATCTCGGCGGCTAGTCCGTCTGGTGCGGCACGAGTACCGCAATGAATTTACGCTAGAGCAGTGTCTACAAGTAAGTCCTGCATGTTTCGCTACCTCTTCAATTATACATTAGCACCGTGCCAAGTACTGGTAAATCGAAAGGATGCACGAAATGGAGTAACGTTGAAACATGAAAAATGATCTCCGGTTCGAGGGCAGGAGTTTTAGTTGATTCTGAGAATGAGTTTCGCTTCGAGACCACTAACTTCCCTTCCTCGCGGAACTTGTTCGTTGTTCCGGGTAAGAGTGCTGTTTCTAATAAGAAAGGCAGTTCGTCACCTGTCTGCGAGTAAAATGGTAGCAAGCCGAAAAGGAACGAAACTGAATAGAGGAGGAGAATGAGGAGGCGGTGCCTCGGTTCTTCTGCAGAAGGAGCCAGATTTTAGCAGAGTATCTTTCTAATGGGGTGTCGACTTTCCCTGTGCTCGCCGAGGTGTGTAATCGCGAGTAAGACGACGAAGAAGAATGTTATACTGGCGTCTCGTAAAAGTTTCATGTTCGAACACTTAGGTGGCACGCGAGACACCAAACCTCGAGCCTTGTCGCACCCTAAAACTTGCCAACTGTGATCTTGCGAAACTTTTCGCTAGCGGCAATGATTCTGTATCGACCGGCATACAATCACGGCCGTATCGAACATGCGTATACTGTGTGCACGCGTATATCAGAAAGTAGAAGGAATGCTGGGACCTGCGAATTGATCCTTAAAAGGTAGCCGGACGTTTCGACTTCCAAGCGAATGTGTTAACGACGCCGCGCTTATCGCGAAGCCCACGATCCCACTGTATTCCCATCGTCGTCGATCGTATCTGCGACGGACGCATCATTGTCGCTGTTGGATATCGCAGGAATTATTACCGTCGATCCCGTCCAAGATTTCTAAAGATGCCGTTCTAAACTAATGCCCGTTCGACAGCAAGAAACTCGAATAAATGCCGAGGAAGGTGGTCGCTGAAGCCTCGGGTGCCAGATAATACGATTAGCAGATGAGAAAGGAAATGGAATGCCCTCGATGCATATGCACAGCAAACGCGTGGGAAAATGACATCCACAGAATCGAACTGTTTTTTCACGGAACAGCGAACCGCTGTAACCGGAAGAGCTTCCGAATGAAAAATTTAACGTGTTCCACTGGAAACTGCAGTTTCACAGTTTTGATCGAAACGCGGCGATAACTCACTACGGATTTACAATCCGTAGTTGTTTCACGGTGGCGAACCGAACGTTACCGAGCTCCGTTCCACGCGAAACCGCGTTCTCTCTCTCTCTAATCGCTCGATAGTGTCAGATTCACGTCAAGCCCATTGAAAGATGTGGCGATTAAGAAAAATAGTGACCATTTCTCTGTCGGGATGAGCAAGTTTGTACAGCATATTAGAGAAATGGAAGGTCTGATCAAACGGAGAAGCGTACCCGCTCCCATAGAAAATTCCAGCAGGGTCGTAGGGGGATCGGAAGGGCTTATACAGGCAAGGAAATGAAAGTGGACCCTTTGGTTGCTACAACATGAATCATACACTCGGTTGCCCACGGAGAATCCACTTTGGTAAAGATTCCTCTGCGTTTCAAGATCCTTGCTTCTCTAATGCCGCTGATTAGAAAATTGGACGAGCTGTATCGCGCGAAATCTCGCAATTAAACTGCTTGGGGTAGAATTTAATAGCCTTTTCGTTTGCGTTGGAACACGACTGCTCGGGTAGCAGGTGGAGCGATAGATACACTGGGACCCGGAGAAATTCGAATATCCTTCTCTGTTCTTTGATTAAAGCCAAAGGCACGTTCGTTGTACAGTGCAGAGCGGTTAGTTAAAGAGACACCCGAGGCTCCTGGTTCGGATGCGAATTTTTTCCTTACAATTAGTGGCTGTCGAAAATCCGCAGGGTGAATGCAGCTCACGTCGCGAGTCGTCGGGAATAGTGATGAACGGTTCAGAATATTTCAAAAGATAAAGCGAAGCCGCGACTCCGCGACTCACCTTTAGAGGCAAAGTTTTGCTACGACGCGACGCGTCGCGTCCAGTCGGTACGCACTGGATACGCGAACATCCAGAGATATTCTCCCGCTTCCATTCAACGATGAAATCTTCACCGGGCTAAGGATGTTTGCTCGTTTAATGTGCGGCTGCGCTGCTACAGATTGCGCAGCGATACCAAACAATCGATCAATTCCACTCTGTTTGTCTTTCGGCACGATGGGAATTTATGGAAGTAACAAGCGAGCGAGCCGGGCTTGCTCTCCGCGTGGCAAATGGTTGCAGCGCGACGCTGAGATAAGGCTAAGACAGATTGTCAAAGCGAAGAATGACGGGGCGCGGTGGTAAGGATAAGAGCGAGGACAGAAAAATTGGACGAGACAAAGACCGATGTGGCGTGAAGGCTGCCATGCAACCGTGCTTTTTGTGTCGGTTAGCCGAGCGATCAGAATTATCTTTGCTGCGCGATCCTGTTCTTCCGAATCGCCCTGAAACGATCCTTCAAGGAGATACCGTTTACATTAATCTCGAAGCTCTTCTCACCGATTTCCCTTCTGACCCTTCAGCTTTGAAAACGTGTGCGCGGCTTGTAACGAGATAATTTTTCACAGCGATCCGGGGCCGACGGTCCGTAGCCCGAGAAGTAAGCTGGTGCCGCACTTCCATTAGCATCGGTTAAAAGTGCTTTCCATTAGCATCGACAGCCCACAGGAACAAAAGGGTACGAGTACGAAAGATGCGACGAGAACGAACCAGGGCGCAGAGTAGGGCGAAGAGTAGGGCAGAGAATATAGGAGAGCAAAAGGACTGGCAGATAATGATGCTTGCACCGAGCTTCTGGGCTAGGTACGCGTCGATTCAAAATAATATCGCAATGCGATGGATCCTCATCAATCACGCGTTCCAATGAAAAACCTAGCGCCAAAGTCCTGCAGCGAACGAGCTACCCGCGCTGATCAACCGACCTGCTAGGGATTACGCACACCCCTCGACGTCTCTCGACCCGACGCGCGCTCTAAAGGGCCGTGGCGAAAACTAGCAATGGTTTTATCGAGATATTGTAATATTTTTCTTGGACAAGTGTATCGTTTCGTTGTCGCGAATAAGCACACGGAAATTAGGCTGCGATGAGCCATGCTTCCGTTTCTCGACGACTTTGTCGCGCTACTCCAGCTCTCCCCTTTGTGCTCTTCCGCTTCAGTTCTTCCTCCCCAACACTTTTACCCTACCTTGGCCATTTTCTCGGTAGACACACCTGTCAACACTCCGTTAATACTGGACCGTCGCCACTTGGCCGTCGCTGAATGACCCTCGAAATCTTTATTTTGCGGGGACCTTCTGACGCGAAGACTTGGTCTTTCCGTAGTTTTCCACTTTCGCTTTATGCCCGTCGTTTGCTTTTCTCCTCATGGATAGTTTTAGCTTCTTTGTCGCGGACGACGGTCGACCTTTTCCTTAAGCGACTCTGCAAATATTTCTGGCCCTTCATTCTAGAGCTGGTGTTTTGTGTCGAGGTACTGTCAAAAATTGCACATTCTCCTTTGCTCGTGTTAACAAAAATTATACCTATGATTAATTGGGCTGGACCAGTTTAAAGCACCTCACTTTGGCGACTCTGTCTCTCGTGTTTCGAAAATGTTGAAGCAATTATTAGAAGCGTTGTAGCGGAAGTCTCGGAGTTCCCAGCTGGAATCTGGGGAGAGCCATTAAGTGTAATTACAGTTCTGAATTAGTAGCTCTTCAAAAATTTGGTAGAAAAGAGAGATAGCGAGAGAGAGTTATTAGAGGGGGGTGGGAAGAGAAGGGGTTCCCTATTAAAGGAAAGAAACTCTTCAAGCAGTGAATACATAATAGAAAATGATGATAGAATTGGCAAGGGATAGACGGGGGGGAGTTGTGGAGAAAGGAGAAGACATCGATGGGAGAGGTTAGAGATTGGAAAAAAATAGAGGGCTCGACAGTATGGAAGAAGAAAGGAGAAGAAAGCAATTCCTAATTAAATTACTCTCGATGGATCGCCCTGCCCTTTGATAGTGGCGTATCGTTATGGGCGTGGTTAGTAATAAATATTAGAATTCCGCAGTGACCAAGGCAAAAAGCTACGGATAAGAATGCTTCTTATCGAACCTGCTATTTCAAGGGCCCTCCTTTCCACAGATTTTACTGTGCCTTTTCACTTACCCGCGTAATTTATCCGTGACTCCTGCGCGAGAGGGGCGCTGGGAGGCAATCGTAGCACCTCCGGTACGATACGTGTCTTATCTTGTCAAGTTTTACGAGCAGCTTCGGGTTTAAGAGTTCGCTCATATGCATAGAGAGCGGGTCCATTTCTCTTTTTTTTCTATTTCTTTTTCTCTTTCCTCTTCTGTTAATATCGCACCAGTTGAAATAGCTTATAAGCTACGTTTGAACGCGTCAGCAGCGCGCTAAAATTCTATCGCGCTCTCCCCCTTTCAAGTTTTTTCACTACGTCACATAAATTGGCGAGAATTCAGGGACTTTGTCTGGGAAACCGTTCGGTTCGCAAACCCGGAGAATAATTGGGGTACATTCTGCTACGTGGTCGACTCAATGTGTCAGCACATCGAGGGCATGAACGACGAATAATTCAGTTGATACCGCCAACTTAATTAAGCGAAAGAAATATACATAAATCGCCCGAATGCTGAGTACCGTGACATTAATTCTGCTAATGTACGTTATATCGCGTCCAATAGTTTTATCCGAATATAAGAGATCCGAACTGGTGTGGAAACGTTTGGTCGCAAAGTATTACAGAGCGAACAAATTAAATTCTATCAACGCTGTCGGACCTCGAGGATAAAGGATTGGAAGTACTGTTCAGACTCTCATCACCTCTGGAACTTTTGAATAGAATTTGCCCTCGATGCAAGGAGCATCGTTCGCGGCGTTGAACGGAAACTGTGTATCTTCGCAGCGGTCTACCCTAAGGCCTCCCATTTGCAAAGCGCGCACTAGGGGAGAGAATTCTATACTTCTTCAGGCGTTAATTGGGCAATTATCGAGTAAACAGTCGGAACTCTGCGCTAGCGCGATAAATTGTAGCTTCCTATTCTCGATTTTCCACGCGAACGAAGAAAATGCCCAAGGCGCCGGGGAATGGGCAGAAAGAAGTTTAACTACAGGGAGTAGTGGACATGTGAAAAACGGGAGAGTGGTTTGAGGTTGGAGGACGAAAAGCTAGAAGCCCCGAGACGAGGCATTTGTGAAATATTTCCTTTTTGCCGGTTCGTTCCTCTACGACGCGTCGCGACGCGTCGCGACGCGTCGCGACGCTGGAAGCCAATCCGGGGAATGTTTTGACAGAGAAACGCGATCATCCTACCATTCGTTCATTCGCTAGCGTGGAATTGCCTTGGATATGTGCACGCTGCTTTAATCTAACGAACGCGTGATGAAAATCTACAGCATCGTAGAGCAGAACCTTCGTTCTTTCTTCGTTCGGTTTTTCTGTGCTAGAGGTAAAATTGTAACGCAATGAAGCGACAAAGAGTCTCGTTCCCCTTGCTGGTGGAGAACCTGGCCGCAGTTTTCTACCAATTTTCCACGTCGTTCCGGGTCATCCTCGTCTTCGATATTTCGCCTTTCAATTCCCTTCGAACGAAACTCGATTTGAAGCCAGGAATCATGGTTTCGGGCGCAAAGAAGACTTCGAATGGTTGGCTTTCAACAACAGCTTCGGTGTACTGGCTGGCCCGTCGGCCTTTCAAACGATGCAATAATACGAAGCTTCTGCGATTTTTAGCAAATTGGCAGAATTAATTTTTCATCAAATCTTTTCGTCCAATATCCTGCATCGAAATGTATTTATTCTCGGAACGAATGACACGTTTTATCGCGCATATTTGAAAGACGAACAACTAATCCAAGGGAGAAAGCTCTCGTTCATCCGATGCGATGCTATGCGATGCGATACGATGCGATAAGGTAGGTAAAACTTATTCGAGTGTCGCCGCCTTTCGGATGCAATTATATTATAATATTATTGGGGCCTTGGGACGGTGAATCGGAAAAGTTTTATCTCGTAAATCGACTGCAAGGTGAATTGAAGTCTTTCGCGAAAGTATCCTGTACTCGTTTCGAATGGATGAAAAGAAGAACGGAGTTGCACCGAAGAATCTATAAACTTTGCTCCGTTTAATTAAACGTATGAAGTCGCATTTGCTGCAGAAATTCCGTAAATGCATAGGTACTGGTGGGATGAACTTTCGCGTCACGAACACGAACGTGCACCTTCGTTTAATTGCTCCGGCATTTGCCAAACGATAGTATATCGGGTGGTTAGGTAGCCGTTAGTAAATATTACCACGCTTGAAATGGCTCGCGAGATTCTTGTCTTCATTGAACACATTTGTTTGCTGCTGCTCTGCCCACGACTGATCGATAGCGATACAGGATCGAAGAAGCATCCTTCGCCGGGCAATATGATTTCAACGACACGCGTACGCGCATGCACGGAAGGACGTAACAGGCCGGCGCGGCACCCCGGTGCACGCGAATAACTCACAATCAGCCTCGACTCGACTAACCGACACGAGACGCTATAATCCAATAAAAATTACACGCCGGACAAACAAGTCCCACTATTTCACCAGCTACTCTGGGAGGCTGCGTTCCAACGTCGACCAATTTCGTTTCAGGAAATTTTCATCAGGTGGAACGGCTTGCTGTCGCGAAAGTACTCGATAATATCAGGTCGTCCCTTGGAATGCACGGTGTGCTAGGGTCGGCTTTAACAATAATTTCATCCCCTTTGTACGCGGGACGTAGCCGAGTATGGCGCGCATACCGAGATAATGTATGGTAATTGGGCATTAAAGGGCGGATTACACCGTTTAACACGCTCGAACCGGCTCATAGTTTCGCAAACAATGTATTTTTGTTTCGTCGCGTTGAGTACGTAGGCAATTAAGGACAGCAGCGCGATTAAAGGGAGCGGCACAGTGGCGTAGTGGCGCTCTTTAAGGCACTTCCGACAAGTTTGCGAGAACGTTCGCCTTCGTTCCTTACGCAGCAACTCGCTTCTTACTCGCTCCGATAAAGCGAAACTGTCACTGCTATTTTTCCCATGCGTCTTTTACCAAACGGGCGCACGATTAACTGGCATCGTCGTCGCCTTCGTAAGAGTGAGAATTTTCATCTAGTCTAGTGCATCGTGTGAACTGTCACGGCGCAGAAGGCATGCTGCACGATCGGAGCTGGCCAAGAATTTCTTTGCAATTCTCTTCCTTAAGAATGAAAAGTTTTGGCAGGTGACCTTGCACCTTATTTGTCCACGCAATCGCAATTAGCCGACTCGATAATTCCTTTGCTCGTTTGTTCGTTAATCGAGTCGACTGGAGATGTTTTGTTGATGGTATAAAAATGGAATGCAGCCGAGTAGCAAATTGTCTACTCGTCTGTCAAATACGCCGATTTCATGCGCATCGAAACGTTAAGACGTTTTCGATATTACTCGCAAGCTCTCGAAATTCAACGTGGTCCAGGAAATGGTTGGCGTGCCGGTAGTCTCGATGGTCCGCGATACGAGGCGCATCGAAGCGGAAACCGAGGATTGGATAGCACGATAAAATGGGACATGCAATTTTAATTGGCTTTTATAACTAGCCAACAGGGTTTTTATAAGGGGGCAGCAGCAGCTACGCCCGTGGCGCGTAGAAAGGTCGTCCACGCATGAACGTTTCGCGTTTCGTTTGGTTAGGTTTGACGAGTAACCTGAACGAGTAACCTGAACGAGCAACCTGAACGAGCAACCTGAACGAGCAACCTGAACGAGCAACCTGACGAGAGGAGATTATCGACAAGCGGAAAAACTTGCGGCAACGCAGCCGGATTATCCAGAGAGATTCAGAGGAGTCGTTGAACGAAATTCGAGCAGGTAGGGCGGACCCGTGGCCCGCGTCGCAGCCGCAGCCGCAGCCGCACCGAGCGGCAGGACTGCAAGCAACATTAAAGCGAATTTCAGCATGGATTGCGGCGAGAACTTTTATGGAGCTAGTCTCGGTTACCTCCAACTTCCGAATTCGCTCCTCGAATTACCTCTGCAAAAGGTAGGAAGCGTGCGCGTTATTAATATAGTTATCTTCTCGCTGTTGCTGGCCAGAAAGCGCTTCGTTGGCCGAGTACTGTCGATGGATTTGGACAATTTCCGAGCAGACCTGCGAGCCTTCGTGTGGTATCGGGCTACGCGTTCCGGGGTTAGAATTTGCCGATTTCCACTATTTTGGACGCCTGGCGAATTCAAAGGGAGAAGTGTGTGTTTGCCCCTCGTTCAATTTCATCGAGGATTTGAGAAACTTGGCTGTCTCTTTGAAGGAACTGTAACTGAATTTCAACTGAGATATTTTTCTCATGATATCCCCGAAGAAAGCGCCCTGCAGTAAAGCTTGTCAATTTATGTCGTAGACTGTACGGTGGTTCGTAGCTTTTTAAACAAATGTTGTAGAAATTTGAAGCGGTATTTTAGCGAGCGTACAAATTTCCCCTTTACCTGGGTTTGCATCGCTCTTTTCACAAAAGATACCCCTCGCTATACACATATTGTGCATGCGAGATTCATTAAACCCGATCGCTCGTTAATTTCAGACAGCGCGACCGCGACGAGGGGCGAGCAATAATGGAATCTCCGAGTGTTTGCTCGGTCAGCTATGAATTTATTTCGCGACGAATACGAGTGCGACGGGCGAAAACGAGACGCTTCTTTCTGAATACCGCGACCTGCAAACTGTGTGCATGTGCGTTTCGGATTCGTATTCTGTAGCGATCGTGTCGCTGATATGTACATGGAATTTAATATTTCGCCGAATGAATCGTGTCTGCTAGGATCACGTAGACTGTAGACGTCGAGTCGAATGGTGTGCGCACGAGTGAGCGTGGCGCGGCGGGATAATACCACCGCACCGGAATGAAAGCCACCCGTGAACATCGTTCTTCTAGATTCAAGTGTACACGATGTATCGAAGGGAAAGGTTGCCCGATACTGAATAACACTGGTACCCCTGTAAATAGCAGCGAGAATAAGCAAATCTGTGGGCTAGTGTATCCCTGCTATAATGCAAATTGCTTCCCGCGACTCGAATCTCGAATTCTGAATGTCGGATCTTGAATCTCGGAGCAGAGCTTCGTTTTCGAAGGGTCGCGTTCTCTTACCAATTTCTCCACTATCCATATTATCCTACTGACGAGTAATCGAATGAAAAACGATTCATCCGAAAGTCAGGTACTTCCGCGCAATATGTATGTGTATGTGTACATACGTATACATCTGTTGCCACGTGGGTCTCGAAGGGCGGATCGCGAGTTACGACGACAGCTTGACAGGTATCTAGAATGGGTATATATCCGAATTCCGCTCGCTCGCGATCGTTAGAAACGGGTGACGAGTTTACCGTGACCACCAACTGCACGCCAGCAACCGACTCGTGCGGTCAGCTTGAAACTGGCTCGCCCCGCGCGTGGTTTATCATCGAAATTCATGGGAAAGGAAAAGAAATCAGAGTACACTATTCGACCGGAATATTTGGCAAGCACGTAGGGCGGATTCGTGTGAGCTGGATTTCCCGAAGAAAATGGTTCGCGAGATAGGCAAAATCATTGACGAATCGGTCTCGAGTCCAGTGACAAAGCTCGTTAATGTAACGCGGCTCGACGAGTTGTTATTGTGTCAGAGAGAGATAAGACCGATCCGTTCGTAAATCGTTTAAGCTGCGGTCACATTTCTTTTCTCAGTTGTCGCCACTTTTGCCGGTCGTTTAAGCGGCGTGGCGAGAAGGAATCGATATTTCGAGGATGAGTGTCGAAGATATCCATAGAAAATACTTTTTCGACACCCCCTGTCCTCGGTAACCGCCGCCCACTTGTCGTTATTCCAGCGTGCACGTAATCCGAAACCCGGCCACCGATAGAGTCAGCCATTTTCCTATCAGACATTGGAAAAACGTGTCTATCGAATTGGAATATACATATAACGCGGCCGGAGCTCGAGGAGATCCGGGGGAAGGATATATGTACATATGTACATATGTACATATACGCGGTGGTTTCCTCGTGCCATCTTTCTCATCCACAGCTTCTACCGGCCCGTGTAACGTGAACGTGTCCCGTGCAAGAGAACATTTCTTCGTACCGGCAAGCTGCAATAATGCCCCTCGAAATACTCGATCGTTGGCCAAGACGCGAACGATGCCTCTTGTCCGCGGTTTGCTTCCGACCAATTAGCTTTCCATTAAGCGGTCCTGGCCGTTTCGAAAACGCTATTCTTCATGGGCACGAAAGGTGCCTGGGTACCGAGTTAAGCTCGAGTTTCTTTCATCCTTCTCAGGTTAACTTTGATGAGGCGACAGAAACACGCAAGAAACTTTTATTAATCGGTATACTTACCGCGCAGCTTTGCGCTCGCTCTTTATCTCGTTACAAGTTACAAGTTACAAGTTACAAGTTACAAGTTTTAAACCGCTACCAGCCAGACGATACTTTACCGCTAGCTGTACAAACAGGAGCTTCTCAGTCTTCAAGCATTTGCGGCTACAGTGTAATTATTCTTTGGCGTTTTTTCGGATCACTGTGAAATGTAAATGAAACGACGAAGAGGAAAGTACTCCCCCGTTTCGTTCTTCTCATTGTCTAGGAATCGCAATACATAGTAGAAAAGAAGGCGGCGCGCAGTGGACGGAACAGAATTTATCGGGGCAGCGGGCAGCGTGCAGCGTGCAGCGGAAGCTGACCTTTCTTGTTCCCTGATCGGCTACGAACAATCGACCAAGATGCAACGCGACGGGCATTGATTGTCCTGCGGACCGACAGATTATACGATCGATCTTGTCCGTTCAAAACGGCTCGCTAGCTCGAATAATTCCCTACGTATCGGCCCGAATCTGATCCTGGATCGTTGACCAGAGTCTCAACCACGCCGACGTTTGCTCCTCGAGTTTCCCAGTCGTCCGATTATTCAGGGGGGATAGTTGCTTAGACAGAAATGTTTGAACGGAAGCGTGTTGGACGTGCTGTCTTCACTCGACAAACGATCCACTTGTTAATCGGAGTTACGTGGTTTGCCTCCGACTGTCTGCCTCCCACCGAAACCCTTATAATTAACCCTTACAGTCTTAAACTGTAAATCAATTGGTCACGGATTCGCCACCAATTTCCGATCGACTAATCGGCTAAACGGCTTTCGATCCGTCGCGTTTACCTGTAGTCTTGCTACCATGTATTTCCACTAACGGCATCAAGGAAATAGTATCTCCACCGCGCGAGAGGGTTTCTTCAAAAGCTGCGAAATTTGTCAAGCTGACAGGTGATCGCGGCTGACCACAGAGAATATATTACCGAATGTTTGATCGAAAAATATTTCCCCCGACAGTAACGCGTGACGTTCTATTATACCGGGCATCGAAACTTTTTCACTCGAGCTCACGATGCTACCTTGACTGCATAGGTATATTTTAACCCCAAATTAGATCCCTGCACGATAGCAGAACGTTCCTGGCAGAAAAACAGTCACCGACGCGTTCGTGTCACGGTCAGCTCTGCCACGGAAATAAGAATCGAGCATATTCGCAATTTGCCGAAAAATTACGGGCCTCCTATGAATATTCAGACAGCTAAATTATTCAACGCATTGGCTTTCTATTGAATTTTACAAACAGGATCGCGCGATTGACGATTCCCATGATATTTGTCTGGGAACAGGGATAGATGCACGACACGGCAGCTGAATAAAGCGGAAATAATCCTGGACGTGTTTCGCTTAACCCGCCGTTCCATCGAGTTTGTTCGCCGGTGGAAGGTTATTCGCAAACGTACAACAGGATCAAGCGAGTTGATCGAGAGTGAAACTGTGAGACTTCATTTTTCAACGAGACTTTAGTCGGTGGGGGTAAAGGAAGGGGTGGAGAACGAGTGCCGCAAAGGCAGAATATTTCGAGGACCAGTGTCACTGTCGATCTAATAATTATCACGCACGGCAATCGTTCTCGGCTGAGCTGGCACATACCTACTCATTAATAAATATTGCATACGCAAGAATCGAACATGAAACATGGTTGCGCGTAGGCGTGCATACATAGCGCGATAACGAAGGAAGCAGGGATGGTTGGAGCGATGACGTTAGCGACAACGATGTTTGTAAAATACACAAGCATTACATATGTGCTAGGACGGTAACTCGGCCCCCACTTCTATTCGCTTTTCTGCATTATTCATGAGTGTACTTATAAACTGCTATGGCGTCGCGCTGCATCTCCTTCTCTTCCTAGACGGTGGCACAACGAAGCAGGGAGATGGAAGGCAAGGGAGAGAGAATGATAGCAACTCGAGACAAAGTATGTAGTTGAAAACGGTGAATGAAAAATCGACTCTTAGCATGAACCCACGAAGCGTACCGAAAACTTTATCGGTGGAGAGCCACACGATTAAGCTCGAATCCGGCATTAGTCGGTATCGATTTTCCTATGACTACGCTGCACTTGGAACCTCTAAAATCGCTGGTCGAAGAAGATTATGCGCTCGACTAATCAAGCGTAATGCGATCATTTCTTACTGCTTCTCCGCAAAAAATTCATTGAAAATGGAGCAAGGGGGCATACTCGCATACTCGTTCCTCGGAAGGCACGGTTCGCGCGTGGAAGATATACATACATATGTACAATACGAGGTAGAATAACTCAATCAAAGAACACCGAATGGTTAATTGAGGGCCAACGGAGCGGTGCAAAATGTCCAGTTTCTGGGGGACCAAGTGCAAAAACAATATCCGTGTACCGCGATTTCTCCATACGCACGCATTTTCGCGACGCAGGCGTGGTCGCAAATATTTGTTTAGTTTACAAACGAGACAATAGAGTTTTCCTCGAATGCTGTACAAATAGCGAGAAGCTAGCTTCCTCCGAGCACACGATCGCACCAAGGTGTTGATTTACTAGGAAAAGAGGTAGAACGTAACCCGTTCCCGCGCGATGCCGTTTTATTAGTACATATTATCTTGCCGGAAGACGATCATTCGTTGTTCGTGCCCGCTCAACGTGTTCAAATTTTCAAATATATAGAAATACAGCCCGTTAGTCTATATGTATATGTACGTATATCGCAGAGCTCACGTACTTGCATAATATCCGAGGCAGCGCTTCTTCGAAATTACGGAAACGTGTCTCGGAATTATTCTCACTGAATCTATCTTTTCCACGTATTATTTAGTACGCTTTATTGGGAAACGTGTGTGTTTGTATGAAACGGTTCCGACGCGATCGCCACAGTAAACAGACTCGACTAGTGGTAAATAAACATGACGAAGGATCTTCGCCGTTATCAGGACGCAGGATCCCTCTCTCTCTCGCCGCATCGACATTCTACACGCGTGGTCTGTCTCCGAGGAATGGACACATTTACCGAGCATATGTAGCGTATTTGACGGTAGTACGCTTCTTTGTAGGTTTCTCTGTACTGGCGCAACGGGAGCGGATATTTTCGATTCTTTGAATATGCATTCGTAAATGGAAGTAAACTGTAGAATAATTAGGAAAGCCGTAGGGAGACCGATATACGTTTGCTGCTAATAGTTGAAGGCGGAGGTCTCCAGGTCGTCTGACCTAAATTGAATTTCAATGAGATATCCACTTCCATTCATGCAGATGAAGATATTTAGGTTGGACCTAGCATCGCCAGTGGATTAATATGCAAGTGACTGCACAGGTGTGTCGTGTGAAAGTTTGGCGTAAATTGATCGATAGATAAATCAGCTATATTAATCGAGGACGAGGCAGGTCAAGTTTCATTAGCGCGAGGGATGCGAGGCGAAACGACGACGCGTTGCAACTATTGCGGGAGCAATCGGGTTAACCTGGTTAACCATGATTCGCTCCACCAACGAATTGCAATCTCCACCTTATCTACCCTACTGGAAACGAGCGAAGAAGATAGAGGAGGACAAGCAAACTACATATTGCCGAGCATATTTCATTCACTGGGACACGATTTCGCGCGAGTCGAGTAAGTAAAACAGATACGCGGTGAAAGCATGTCGGGATGGGTAATCCTATTGTTAAGCCTCGCACCAAAATGGAAATGACAAGCGCGGCTGTACAAATACGTAGAAATACAGCAACGAAACCGATGGATGCCAGCGTGTCTCCGACGCGTGTGTTCACTTCAGGAGCATTCACACGCGCGCCAAGTGTGGAGTGCTTTCGAGCCCCTGTCGGTGTCCCAGGAACATGGCCAGAACCTGGGACACGGCTTTTCCCCTGCATCCTACGTTTATACCTAGAAGTGCACTTGGAAAGTAGCTACGCTCTAGACTCCAGACCCCACTGTGCTTCCAGAGTTGCTATGCTATAACGTGCCTCGTTGCAAACGTGATCCGTGCCCGTTCGCAAGAGCTTTTTATATTTCGAAATACATGTACTGACCCGACTGTATCCTTGGCGCTTCCAGCCTGTTCCCCTTACGTTTTGCTGGCCTTTTCTTTCGGGCAGAATTCGACGCGTTCGGCTGTCGCGCTCAAGTTGCTCGCTATCGCACGAACCGACCATCTCGGAAGGTGGCGTTTCACGCGTCTCGTTTCTTATTTAATTGCAACACGATAAAAAGCATTACTGCCTCGAGTAGCCCCGAGACAAAAGCAGGCAAAAGCAGGCAAAAGCAGGCAAAAGTTGGTCGTGAAACATGAAGAAAACGACGCGTGAGCGACCACGGTTGAGTGGCAATTTCTTCGTCTGGTCATTCGTGGCGAAGAAAGGAATTTCTCTGGAAGAAGGGCAACGCGAGACGAATCGCTTCGTCTCGGTAAAACAATCGCGTTTTGCACCGATTCGAATCCAATCATCCGTAGCTGCCCTGATTTTCGATTAATCTCTGCGCGTTACGGTGGACAGAGGTTCCAAAGTGCCGAGGGGAGTCCCGTGGTTGGAATATTCGATTCCCTAGAAAATCCTGCAAGCCGTCGATATGTGTACTCGTATGCACGAAATAACGACGGAATGTTTAATGGAGACAGGGAATCTCAATGTTTGGTCCTATTTTGTTACGGCGGTAATCGATTGGCTTTGAATTCGGCGATGTTACCTGCCGAGGCGAATCGTGCGAGTTTATTGTTGGAAGCAGCATCGATTCGCATGAATATTTCAATAACGTCGCACGGGCCAAATAAATGGGCAGGTAGCGAGCTCTATTTTCGTTGACCTCGCTGGGGCGAGAGACGATAATTGAACTGGTACGAAGGAACACCGTACACGAGACCTAGTTCTTCGTTGTGAAATTCTTAAATAAGATACTCGATTAATAGCCTCGTACGATACTTTTGGCCTTTGTCCGCGTCGGTAATTTTTGTTGGCAAGTTCGATGTCGTTGTCAGTCTAGAAACGAGTCGCTGCGACACTGAGCTGCCGATCGCGACAAAAACGATATTGAGCGTACGGAGACAATGTGGGTTGTCCGCGCAAACGCTCATGTAGTATCCAACGTTCACCCTGAAACACGCTACGAAGGTAGAATCGCGAACAACGGCCGCGTTCGTGCGAGGGAAGCCAGCGAATAGACGAAGGTCGGCTGCCGTTTAATGCACGATAATCGACCGCATAATGCATGGACAGGATGGCTAGCCGGGATCGCTTGTTTCAGCGAGGTAGCGGCTGTACGTTACGCGGCTGATAATACAAGGAAAAGTGAAACATATTGATTTCGCTGGCTATTGCTTCGCGGAATAATTGGACAGTATTTCTGGTTTTATTGCCTGGGGATGTTCACCCTACGGCCGTACGACGGGAAACCACTTTCTCGACCCTTCCTGTGAATTCTCTGTCCCTCTATACTCTATACTCTATGCCCTATGCTCTGTGCTCTATACTCGACATATACTGTACTATACTATACGAACGGCACTTCGCCCAACACCTCCGTGGAACGAGTCGTAAAGAAGATTTACAACGCTCTTCGTTTGAAAACAGCGCCGCAGGACTACGGATGTTCTGTGACGCCAGTTATGCGAGTTCCGCTTGCAACCTTTACTAGAATTGGCCTACCGAACTGCCCTGGTCTGCTTCGTTCTCAACATTTTTTACCAGCGGCAAGAGTAGCCGAGCGAAACGCGAGCGAAACGCGAACAGATTGGAATGTCCCGGAAAATATTTAGCGTTAAGCGAATAACGTTCGCGAAACCGCTTAATAAGGCAGCCCCTGGTCCCTGGGACCCTGGTAGATCCCGGAGAGCTGCGTTTCCCAGCAATGACAATGCAGAAACGTCGGGGGACACTATTGTTTCCGACTATGAAAACGTAACACGAAATTAAGCTGAATACAATTACGCTACAACGAATAGCCCGACAACGTAATAGCCCAATTGTGTCACATTCTCAGGAATGTACAAGAGTGTACGGATCGCGCGGTAAGCCAAGAATTGTTCGCACGCCGCGACGCAACGCGACATGCCCGCTCCATTCTAATTCATGAGGCGACAACTTCTAATTACGCCATCACAATACGTCATCGTGACAAATTAGCAATCCTACGAGATGAAGTTGACGAGCTGGCTAGTTCTAGAACTCGGTTTCGCTAGATCGCTAACTATAGCAGCTCGCTGTCCGATCAACTTGCTAAGCGCAAATACCAATCGAGCTCGTACATTTTTTTCAAAAAATGAATGTCCACCGTGTATCGTGGCAGAGTTTTTAACCTCATCTGTTTCTCCGTTGAACTAGCACTCCTATACGTATGTACCATATACGTACGGATACGTATGCCTGCGTGACGCAGATGAATAGAATTGACGAGAAGCAAGATTAGAGAAGCATCGAAGGATGGATAATGAAAGATTGATGCTAGTGCCTGCCGCGGTTCGTCCAATATCAGCCAGACGGGCTGATTGATCGGAACATGCGAGGCTCTCATAGATAGACTGTCGAAAGATCCGCAAGATTATGGCGTACACGAAGAAAGAATGAAGAGCAATGAGAGCAAAAGATATTTTTTAGCTGGCAGAAGCGGATCGATATATGTACATATGTATGTATGTATTCTCGTATGACGTACAATGTAGAACATTATCATCTCGTCACCGCGATCAGAACAGTCGAAGAACAACGAAGCCGGAATGCAGTTGCATCGATGCATCGGCCAGCGCGTTGATTACTCGTAATTGAAACGTTGCGTCGGCCACGAGTAATCGATTTCGCGGAGAAAGGTGGCAAAGGTATCCCGTGTTAATTAAAATTGAATCGATATCGACGCCTTTCCGTTTCGTTCCGTATTCCGGGCCACGCCGCGCTACGGCAGGGACCATTATTTTTCGCATTACTCCATGTGGTATTTATTTAACGATAATCCGAAAACAATATTCGAACCAACAGCAGCCAGATTGCCGGTCAGTTTAATTTCACGGAAAATTCTTACTCGCGGCTAGAGAGGACTCGACTCCCGCAGTCAATACTCCCGTAATAAATGAATGATCCTCCGCCGGGGCGCGCCGCGCCTGTAAGCCGGTATCTCTCACTCTCCATTCTATCGCGTGGAATTGGCTGGACCCATCTAAAGTTTAATTAGACTTGGAATCCGTGCTCGTATCGGGTTACGGTCGAGTTCCTGTACAGTCCAGTTGCGATGTGATCGAAAATTGATTACTTTTTCGTCGCGTAGTGGGGACTGGCCAACAGCGATCGCTAATTAAGGGTTTAATGCGACGGTCTATGAATCGATGAATCGATGAATCGATGAATCGATGAATCGATGAATCGAGTTGCAGGTCAATATTTGTTTGAAGAAAAATCTCTGGGCTGAAGGAGAATCCAGAGCTATTCGAAGAGTCGAAGAGTCGAAGAGACCAAGTGCAGATGGCGATGGATTTTAAGATTTAATCAGAATCCGATGACCACCGACCAGAGTACTGACCCTCCGCAGAGGTTACTGTCTACTCGAGCTTCCGAAAAGTACGCAGTCCCTTCAGGCAGCTACTGATTGCTTCTAGTCATTATGTTACGTTCACTGCACCGTCACCAATCAGAAGTTTAATTGAGCGGGAAACACCGTAGGAGCCCTTTGGGCGAGGGCGCTGATTGCACGGGGAGCCATCTAATATTACAGCTTACAAGTAATCTGTAATCCCTGCCCCTGTGTCCATCGCGATGAATTTATATGTATTTTTAACTGGTCCCTTACGAGACACGGATACGCCCCGATAAATTCTGATACTGGTAAACTTTTCGCTTGGCTGTTGGCGTGTTGGAGGATTAGGCAGACGCGGGAAAATTGACATACGCGCGATCAGAACAGTGTTTGCCTCGGCACGAAACCTGTGCACGGCATTGTCCGGCGACGAGAAATTAGATTACGCTCGATCAACAGGTCTTGAGATCGCGACAGCCACAGCCGTGTCAAGTGCAAGTAAATTGCTGCCTCGAAGTTTGATTCCGAGCTCGATTGAGCAGGTAGGAAGGTGGTAGATTTTTTAAGAACAACAACGTCGACGGAATGCGTCCGCGACACTCGACTACAGTCTACCACATACACATATGCACCAATTCGCAACGTATTATGCTAGCTTATGCTACCAGTGAATGACCCTGCGTTAATGGTTCCACAAAATTTCGAATAAAACGCCCGGACTTTTAGCAGAGATATACATATGTACATATGTATGTATACGGGGTACAGCAGCAACGTGAATGGCATACATTAGTTCGTTTCTAGGCAGAAAATAATTATACGGTTTAAATTCAAATGTCGCCGTCCACATCTGGCTATGCCTCTCTTTCATGAAATCCCAGCAAACGTAGAGCCATTAGTCTGATTCTGGCCTGCGTATAGTTTATATCCCCGTCACATTTTCATCCAGTAGATCCGTATAAAAGATCCCGCCGGCCACGAAACAATTGGTATAAAGGGGACCATTCTGGTCGTTACAGAGAATTTCTCTCCCCTTTCAAGAAAAAGTTCGATCCGTTCTCGTATCTCTAATCCACGAGCGGAAGAGATTAGTTCGTCGTCCTCGCATCGAACATCGAGAATATAATTGTTCCGGGTGAAGAGTTAATTCGCGGGGTTCGTTTGCGTGTGAATCGTTGATTATCGAAGAAATCGATACTCTCTTCGATCGCCGCCGCCGTTCAGTTGAAAGATTTTGGTGCAACGTTAACGGATGGCCAGGTGCTTGCGAGAGAAGCTCGACTTGGAATAATCGAAATCGGCGACCATCGCGACAGTGATTAGCAACGGCGATTTCGCCTGGAAGTCGACCTCGAATAAGCCGTCGTGAATTCTGCTGGATATCACGGAGGCAGAGGTCGGGAAGATTAGCGCAATGGTACTTTAGAAAGACGCAAGACGGCTGTTCGGAGGTGAAATGGACAATCGGATTGGCAACCTTTCCCACGAAGGTGTTTGGAACACGAACAAACAGCCCAATAAAGGTATTAAACTGCGCTGCTAATACTATTACACTTACTATTACTATTAAACGAACGAGACAAGCAGCTTCTCGAACAGGAAGAAGAAAAAAACTGTCGGGGATCAGGGCATTTAAAGTAAACCCGTCACGATGCGATCCAAGTACCGTCCCCGGAGGGGTTAAGAATCCAAATAAATCCTGGCTCGAACGAAGTGTAAGCCGATTATTCGACCCTGGCGTCGCCGTCGCCGTAAAGAAAGGAAGCCGATCGGCTTCGCTTGTCGGAAAAGCAAGGAAGCCACCGGGACCAAGATTAGCCGATGATATTCTCAATGAGAAGTCGGTGAAGACTGCTTATGCTAGGTATGCTCGCGATAGAGTACAACTCGAGAGGTGCTCGATTATACGGAACAATGGAACAATTTCTACGGTTTAAGGCGAGGCAACCGGTTCCACATTAGCGCCAACCGTGAAAGATCGCGAAGCGGTAATGGAGAGAGGACCAAGTCCCAGAAAAATTCACCAATGTATACGCGTGCTATTACAGAAGAATCGAAGGAGTCGCATAAACAAGTTAAATATTGCGAGATATTTTTTCATCCAATAAATTAATCGATTGATGCGAAGCGCTTAGAAAAGGAACAAACGGAAAAGTAGAACATTTCAGACTAGCCTGAACTTCATTCTCCTCTTTTGCTTTCTCTCTGTCATTTCGCTTCGTCCGCATGCGAGATTCAATTTGACCGTATATCTGCAGCATGTACATAGAGAGATGGCTTTCATCGCAATATACAATTCGATTCGGTGCTCGTGTGTGCAGAAAAAATTAAAAGATCGAATTGTACATAGTTGGTTCCCAACGATATCGAATTGCCTGTAATCAATCGTACAATTCTTATTCGTTGATAGATTCGCGTTTTTCGACCGTCGCTCCATTGATTGCGAGCAAAAATCAATTTGCATTATTTGAAACCGCACCGCGCGAATATACTTGGATAAGAATATCGATGAAATCGAGAGGCAGTTTTGTCGATCATTTCGTTAGGAGGTGTTTTCGACGGCAATTCGGTTTTGGCCGTTGGTCATCGATCACGGGCAAGCCTGATATTCATAGAAGGAAATCATAGAAGGAAGGTCGAGCTCGTACCTGCAGTTTCACGGACCAGTCGAGTTTCTTGGAGAATGTCGCCCGAACGAATTTCACCGTGCCTAATATGTACATATTTGGCCGGCGAGGAGCGAGAGCAATTCTCATGGGCGCGCATCATGAATAGTAGAAAGGCAGAGGGGCGCTGGTTAAATGAATGAGGGGGACGGAGGACTCGCCTCTAGCCGAAGGTACTTCTCCACCTGCGCCTTCTCAATTCGCGGAGCGTCGAGTTAAGCTAATAACCACTCCAGACGGAATTTCTCTGGCATTCAATTACGTCTCGTTACGAGATTCAGGAATTGGTTTCGCGGTTTCCGGACGTACAAGAGGTTCCCTTCCGCAGGAAGCAGCGTGTCCGGCCAGTACAGCGCGCTGTAGGGTGGCGGCGCGGCGTTCGGCTGGTCAGTTATCGGGCCGACAAGGACGGAATTCATGGCGCGGTGCACACTTCCGGCAAAAACCACCACTCGGCCAGTCCTTACAGTGGTGAAGGCCAGGTTCGGGTTCACGACCACCAGGTTGCGGAGCAACAGGAACAAGACGTCCACGATTACGTCGCTTCGTATGCTACGAAGGAGGAACAGTAAGCGTTTGCCGTGTCCGCTTTCCCGCATTTGGCACAAGATGCTGTCACGAGTGCGTAAAGACGAAAGGGGATGGCGACAGGGTGGGTGGGAATACTGGGAGGAGAGATAAAAGGAAGGCTTGTCCTCGCACTAACAATGCTTCGAATGCGTGCCGATAGACAGGGGACGAAGAGACGAATTGGAAGAAAAAGAACGGCGTGCAATGAGCTGCGAAAGCAGATAAGGGTTGGAAAGAGACCAGGACAAGTCATCGAGTCACGCTGTGTCGGGGAATCGCAAGTGGTAAATGTGGACGGAAACAGCTTCGTATGCTTAAAGGAAGGCACCGTTTAGTTTTCCTATGTTGCTGGGTAGTCGTTTTGGGTAGAAGCGAAAGGAAGGCAATGCAACGCAACGCAACGCAACGCAACGCACCAACGAGAGGAAGAATCGTTTGGTCACACAGTTCACTATTCAGTTGGATTGCTTTCGAATAAAATTCGCGATCACGTAAATGAATAATCGTGCTGGCCGGACGCTCGTGTTTGCAATGCTCCAATTAGTGTCGGAATTCATGACTCGTATTTTCAAGCGGCACCGAGCACGGCGCGACGCGCCGCGTCGGACGGAGTAAACTAACGAAAACAATACGCAACCAGCGTACTATCTTAAATTTGCATTCGCGAATGAGATTACGGGTGGCGACAGTAGCGATTCTGCGGCGATTTCAGCGATAACGATGTCAATATTCCAGCGTAAATATTCGCCAAGGCAAAACACGGCCGTTCCGTGTTTTCGTAATAAATTTGACAGCGCGCGGCGCGACGGTGTGTTTAATCGGACGGGAATGTGGGTCATCGCAGCGTTAAACTCGCACGGTGTTGGGTAGCGCGACCGGCTAGAAAAATCGCATGAATATATATTATTCGTAACTGTCTATCGGAGTCGACAATACGACTGCCGCGGTCGTAATCGAGAAATTCCGGTGCTGCGGGACGATTTTAACTTGGGAATAATTAATAAGAAGGTCTCGTTAAAAGTAACGATAGCTCTCGACGGTCGTGAGTATCAGTCGTGAGTAGCCGGTGCACGTGTATGCAATTGGAGATGAATAGAAATAAAAATAGAAATGGGGAGTAGGATATCAGCGCGAGGATAGCGGTCGGCAGACAGGTAGGCAGGGCATTGGGCTGACTATTCCGGCGCTGCAATTATAACGACTCAGCCTGCAAATGGTGAGCGCGACGGGAACACGAGCGGATAATCAATAGGTTTGCCATTGCATGGGCAGCGTCGAAGGGAGGACGAACGGGTAGCGTATTTCAATCGGCAGGAAACGCTAGAATGCCATGGGCCACTGTACCTTTGCGTTTCGTTCACAGTGGAGGATGGCCTCTATCGGCCCCGGGGCACGCAACCCTATCAAATTTGTTAACTGCTAATTTAGTTGAACCGTGGCCAATCGCATTTTGGCGAATGCGTTAGAAAAACTTTGGCCCGCTACGTTTACCGGGCCTTGCCATTCGCCATGATATCGTCATTGTCGCTATTAGCTGAAATTATTGCAGTCTTACGCGCTCGGCGTGTACTCGGTGAGCGAGTAGTTACGCACATTTCGTTACGGAGGTTTTTCGAAAGCCACAATGCGTCGCGTCGCGCAACAGGGGGCCGGTAGACAAGAACTTTTGCAAAAACACGATAGTGCTACTCGCTTTCAACCAGAATCCATGTTCTTCTTCTACTGCAAGTTGTTAGTTAGTAGTTTCCTTTGCGTTAAAAAATACCAAGGTCTACCTAGTTGGCAAGTATCTATGTATATAATTAATTAAACGGAAAGCAGCTGGAATTGGCAGATGCAACGCAGGCAACCGCGATTACCTTTCCGTGTTGGCAGGATTCCTGGCTTCCTGTTGAAAGTATTGTACCGCGGGGACTAATCGCAATTTTCTCTCGCATCAGAGGATAAAGCAAAAAGGGATGGATTCCGAATGTCAATGAGTGAAAAAGCAAATGGATGCGGCGCTATCGATCTCGTTATAGCTGATATGTATTTCGTTGCAGGGATCATAGACGCTGAAACGGGACTGTTTGACAAAGAGCGGTCGTAAAGAGTTCGAACCGGATAATAAATCGACAGGAGGGGGACACCGTAAGAGGGTATTTAATGGGCGAAATATCCACTGAATTCCGTAGACGAATAAGTCATTCCAGAGGCTTATAGGAGCGGTGAGTTTGGAACATTCGTGGAATTTATTCGTGAAAAATGTATATACCAGCAACAAGCGCGGCGTGAACGGGTACCGATGCAATAACATAGCATACACCTTCCATTGGAAAACGAACATCGTGGGAGAAAAACGACGAGAGGGTGACCAGTGAGGGATCGCGAGGGGAAGAGATAGAAAAGGAAAAAGGGATCACGGTACGACCTAGATTTTGGCCTGCGGGTCGCAGGGCAAAGCTATCGATTCAGTTCTCTCTTAAACACAGCCACCGTTTCATTTCGTTCCGACTCTCCTACCATTTCGCGATTACCCTTATTCTCGCCGCTCACGCTCTTCCCATCGTGTTCTTTTAAGCCGAGTACATTTTTCAAAATAAACTTGCACTAGCAACATTGCGCGCCATGTCTTTCCTTTGCCGTCGGTGGCAACTACTTTCATTGCTTTCATTGCTTTCATTGCTTTCATTGCTTTCATTAAACCCATATCGTATCCTTTTAACCAATTTCCCATTATCCTCTACTCTTTATCGTGGCTGCTCTTTTCGCATCTTATCTTTTATCGAGAACTAACCTACAGCTTGTCTTTGGATACGCGTCGAGCAGCGAGCATTGTCGGTAGGAGACCACTTACGATGCAACTTCTTTTCCGGACAATTCGCAGTCCAACACTTGCTACCCATCTAGCAGCCCTTTATGCTAGAATGAAAATGGAAAAATCGAGGATCGTCGCGACGCGTCGTCTCCCTTTACGAAATCGGCCGAAAAAAGTAGTGGTAGACGCGAAACAAGCAAATCCACGGTGCGCCGAGTATTCCTCCCTCCGGCTTGGAAATCAGCCAACCTCTGCCTAGTCCAGATAGGTAAGGTAGCAGAGTGTACTCCGTTTTCCAGATGCAATTGAATTTTTATATCTGCCGAGTGAGAAACAGCCGGTAAAGAATATCGAATGATTCTGAAAGCAGGGCATGGATGGAAGAGCGTAGATGGCAGACGAAACCGAGAAGCGTCGTACGTTTTGCACTCTTGACGTTTACGACAGAAATTTTCTCCTCTTTTCTCTGTCATCCTCGTGCCCTGCTTACCGTCGCGACGGCAACTGCTATCTTCCGCGTGAAACTGCGTTCGTCCCACCGCACCGCAAGAAAAGAAGGGAAAAAGAAGTTTGAGGCGATGAGATCAGTAGATCGATACTTCTCCTTTGTTTCTCCTTCATTAATTTCGCCTGCAACAAAAGTCCCAAAAGGGTTCCACAAACATCATACAAACGATCGAACGTTCGACGATTATTCAACTATTTTGTAACAGAAACGAAGACGAAAGTGTCGTTGCGGTCAGTTGAAAGGGGACCTCGCGGTTGGGGAGTCCAAGTCGAATGCGTTTCAGAGTTTCCTTACTCCGATACTTGATGCCCACGCTTGTATGTCGCGGAGCGGTGGTATTCCGGTTCACCGCCGCGGGAAAAGTTTCCCACTAAATAAATTAGAAACTCGCCAACGCACGGCCAACAGATGCTTGACTCATCCTGCAGTTAAGTACCTACTTACTTGCTCGGCTGATGATAGCGCGCACGACGTGCTAGGTGATTTTATCTGCTCGTAAATGAATCGTGTCTGCTCGCGAGCATCCGATTCATCGTCCAGCTTGATAGACGATCACTCTGCAGCGCCATCAACCTCAGGGATTAATCGGTGGGTTTGAAACCGTGGAAATTTCAATGAACCCAGGCGATCTCCAAGTTACCCGTATCCGTAATATAGATATGTACGTATATTACGGATAACGAAAATGAAAGGAGATGATACCCCAGAGGTTTGCTGGGAAAAAGAATTACACCGCGCCACTGGCATTACCGCGATTACAGGGGACTGCGTTGCACTGGACAGCACGCAGAATGATATTCGTGAAGTTTCTAATGGAGCAACGTGTTGGCGCGGAGGATACGATTGACGGTAGTTTGAACGATCCAGCAGGCAGGCTGAATCATTAGGAAATATACAGGGGATCGGGAAGTTGGAAAGTTGATGTACACAGGAAACAGACACAAATTGGTCAGCTACGTGACTACGTATCGGGAATTGAAAGCTCGTGGGCATAGCGAAGCCACGTTCGTTGAACTGGAAAGGCGAAACTTTGAAGGGATGGGAAAAGGAGTGCAAGCCCTTTTGTCATTCGCAGAGAAACCCCGTGCTCTTATAATAGGGTCCAAGGTATGGGGTAAGAGTTTTGCCGTTTCTTTCACTTTGCTCGTCATTTTCGCTTTATTATGTAAAATATTACGATTCCAGATTATCGTAAAACTCTATCCATCCTACCGTTGCGTCGTCATCAAATAATACCTGATTGAAATTCCTGCCGCACCTGACCAGTTACTTACTTACGAGCCCGTTATCTGTACGAGGAAAGTTCTCCGACACAAGGCGACTGACCAAGCAACCTGAAAGCGCTATCGTAATTACCGAGAATAGTTGTACGTAATATCGATGGGAACAGCATGAACAAGAACAACAACAACAGCAACAGCAACGCAGCTATTGGTCCAGCAAAAGAGGCGATCACCTGCGAAAGTTGTTCCCTCGCGTACATCTTTTACCATCGCGTACATCGCGTTATCGATACGTACGAACAATTAGGCAACAATTCTACGATACGCTGCAACAGTGTTCCGGTTCGAGCGACACACGCTCGATACTCAATACACTTGCATCCCGAGCTTTATTACTATGTACCACACAACGACTGCGTGTTACGAAATATCAGATCGTATGAAATATGGCCAGCAATTGTTGCCATCGATAAACAAGAATTAATTTGCAATAAAACATACTCGACGAACGGACGAGAGGCGAATCAATAATCACGTGCGCCGAAAGGCCGCTGATTTATGGTTAATTAATGCATATTACCGTTCATTCGGTACGCGCTTTTATGTAGCGCAAGCAATTCTGAAATTTCACCGCTTTCTACATACATAATTGACAGCAGCAGAGAAATGAATGCGTTACGGAACGCAGCGCGTGAATGTCGCAATAGGGTACAGGGGCTTCCACCTGTGCGGACATTTTTCAAGGTGCTGCGGTGAATCCGAACGATTCGGGAAGTTTACGTAAACGCTTTGTCGGCCGTTCGATTTTCAAGTGAAAACCGGGTTACGTGCTGGCAGCGTCGCGGTGTCGAGCCACCCGACCGGCACAATGTAAAGCACACTGGACTGCTAATAATTTGGCGCGGTACCAAAGTTCGGGATTCTGTTAGCCGGTCCGTACTGTCATCGCGGAAAAAATACGGTCGCCAAATATACGAGGAAATCCGAGCGTCGCGCCGCCGCCTATTCACCGTAACTTGCACGCTCTCCTGTTTTCGCAGCGAACACTGGATTTTTCTACCCTCCATCCCCCTTTCTCGAAAGTTCGCCGATCGGTTCGTTTCGTCGAATGAAAGACACGAGACTGTCATCGTAGATAATTAGTCGGATCCTCGGACTCTTGAAACTTGAGCAAACACGAAGCAACAAACGGTCCGAGATTCTACACTCCTAAGTCTATCAGAAGCCACAGGTAAATTCACGGAATTCTCGCAAGGTTTTAGGCAATTTAGATCCGGTTCTCAGAGTTATTTGATTGGATTGCAGTAATTTCTAGATGGTACGGTTTCACACGGCACGAACCAAAGTATTCATTTCGCCGTCACAACGCGAGCAACGGCCTTCGAATTGACGCGGAAAACTTCCATACCATCGTACAAAACAGGAACGTACACCGAGCAAAAGAATACGCGATGCATGATCGCGACGCAGTTCCATCATTTCTGATAAGTCCGATTCGAAGCCTGGTATAATATCGGTCGGTCTCCAAGGTGGGATCGGACTCTTGGAGTATGCCAGAGTAGATTCCAACGAACCATCGCGGCACGACGGAACGCCCGCAATGTCTAATCAGTGCCAACTCTATTTCCTGGCGCGTCCATTGTCACTTGATTCCAGGCGCGTTTCGCCCCTATCTATATGCGTGCATGTGCAGGTACCGTGTGTCAAAGATGAACGCGAAACGCCTTTCAATTGTGGCTAGCACGCGACAAAAGTGTCAGAGCTTCGTCAATCATTCAAGCTTCCCAGCTGCTCCCGAATGTCCTTTCGGCTGATTTTCGGCCGATTTTCGAAAGCTTTCACCGTTTAATCGTCAGCGAATTATTCATAATTACCGATTAACAGCATCGCACGGCCGTATCGTTCGAGCTCGTTATCGAGTTCCGAACTCGAAAACGTCGCTGTTCTGCAGAAAATTCAGAGAAACGAATAAAGGAATGCATCTCGCGGGAGACATTGCAGGACTTTCTCGGTGGAAAAATAGTGGCGAGGCGCGCGTCGCTGGAACCGTGGCAACATTTGCCCACCCATTTCCCCACTGGAACGTTAATTGCGAAGCATTCCTGGATTCTCCTTTTCCTCCCCTGTGCTATCAGTAGCATTGTGCCTGTAACATTTCATCGCTTCTAATTCAATTTTATGTTTGGACAGACGCAATGTTTAATTAGTTTCGACTTTTCCTGGTTACGTGTCTATTAGGGACCGATTCGATTCCATGCTCCTCACCGCGAAGCATTCTGTGCACATACGACAGTCCTTTAGGGGGAGTTAGCTTGCTATTCGCGTTCGCCCCAACCGTCTTCTAAACGTGGAGGGTCCAGAACCTCGTTACGAAGTCACCTAATATTTTTGAAAAGCTATCTCAACGCAGGAAAGCTTCCCCGAATTACGCGTACCATCATTTATTTACGACTCGAACGGGAATGCTTGCGATCTGTCCCTTTCGGCCGCTCGTAACGGCCCTTGCGTCTAGCGAGCCGTAAGCTGTCCTCCCCTGAACGAATAGCCTTTTACGATGACTTTATATGAAACCTCAAATCTCTACCGTATTACCTAATCTCGGGGATGGCAATAAAAGATCTGATTTCCCTAAAAAATTGTGGTCAGAGTGCTTTAACTTTAAGAAGAGAATTTTATCCATCGCGAACAAGATTTATTTATAAATAAGAAATTCAGATACGTTTCTGCGTCCCCAAGTTTCACGCTGCTTCTTGGCACGTTGTTTGAAAAAACAAAACTGTACCATCATCCACGTTTATTTCCAATTATTATTTCACATTTACCGTGCCCGACTGGTTCCTTAATTTCAACGTTACACAATTTCTATTCGCAACGTAGAAGGGAAATTTACATGGATTACGAAAGCTGCACTATGACCAAGGTCTGCTAAGCAAATTGAACCACATAAATTCCATGGATACGACGAATGCTACGCGCAAACAACGTACTCGATCCACCCATTAAATCGATACGGAGTCCTCGCGTATGATTCTCCAGACGATTCAGTATACTCATCGATAGCTCCACGGCACTATGTAGTCACTAGTCACGGGCTTCGGAAGCCGTGTAGAAAACTTTCACGAGGTGTCTACGATTTTCGTTATCTCGCATCTCGGGACGGTGGATGAATTATCGATCGCTAGGTTGTTAGGACGTGTCAGACGGCGACGCGCGTCGCGACGTTACACTGTGAACCCTGTGACCTGTTCGAGTTACACGCAGCTAAGTCGATATCGCACAGTCACGGTAGGCGTAAAGTCTCTTCGAATGTACTGTATCGCTTGTTAATTAAGCGGCAACGGGTGGCCCATTCCTTCAGCGAATATAAACTATTTACAGGCAGAGGGAAGAAGAGTTTCGGGATCTTTGGTAGATCTGATTAAGATCCGAGAGAACTGCGGGTTAATTGTTGCGACGTTTGACAAACGCGTACACGAATGAAATATGGCGAGCTGCCGGAGGAAGCAGGTAATCACGCGAAATTTACCCAATATTGCCAAGAAACACGCCAAGAAACACGCCAAGGAAGGTAGCCGCAACCAGGTGTGCCTTACATCCGAGTGTCTTCCTGCATGGTCGGAAGTACGCGGCCTACAGTCAGCCCGATTATCGCGTATAGTCGTTCAGGATATCGTAGCTGGGCCGAGGATTTTGCCGTAGGTTACGTTAGACCATTACGGAACGAGGAAGTCGATCGTTACGCTATCGCCAAGTTCTTTCTCCGTGAACTAGTGGGAAGAACTAAACTAGTCGAGGATTTCTTCTCTGCATGGAAATTTTCAATTAGATATTTCGATATAATGTCTGCTTCATCGAGTCTGCCCGAAGGAATTCGTCCAAGAAATCCATGAGGTTTGCTTTATTTCAGTTTACTCGAAATGTTGCCGACTACGAAGTCATAGGGCGCGTCGCGCTACAGACGTGTGCATGAAAATTGTCAGGAGTTTGAAAAGTCGGATCGCGATCTTAGCTGTTGTACGTTGAACTTTCACGAGGTTGGAGAGTTTCTTCGGCTCGAAGAATGTTGGTATTTCGAGAGAAATTGCAAGTATATCTCTCGGTCGAATCGTCGTGATACCGAAGTAATCGATACTGGCCAACAATTTCGAGGGAATTCGATAAACACGACGAACCGGCCGCGGCCGAGCGATTACACTTCGTTCTGTGAAAGAACGTAGACCGGCTATAGAGGAGACAATAATTACAGTCGCACGGATAAATACGTTCGCGAGAGAATTGTCCCGAGAATTGGCGCCAGGACTCAATCGACTCTACCCTTCTTCTGTTTGTCGAGCGCCGATTTAGATTTCTGTAGAAAACGAGACAGTGAAATCCCCCCTGGGTAATGTGGCTGTCAATGAAACAAAAACTCGAGCGTAAATATACTCTGCCATGGCAGTTCTTTGTTAACTAGCTGACCCCGATTCCCGGTTCGCTTTGCTAAACGATATGTCTCGTGAAACAGGGGAACAGTATATGTAGTCGTTTTGACAAGCGAGTTTACAGTTTATGATATGCGCTTGAACAAAGCAAGTTTCGTGCGTTCTAAAAGAAGTATGTACTCGTCAAGAGAGTTTCACTGTATGCGATAAACAATGCTGGGTCGGTTCGCTTCTATCGCGGCACAGAAGCCGTGTTTGGAACGGATCGTGGAAATAATACATATTATTGTAATACAATACGATAGGAAAACAAATATTGCGCGGCCTGCTAACAGGTCCGATTCGTACGACCTAATGCATGTTTACATATTCCTTCGGTATTCGCGAAACGCGCGGAGAAGTAGCCTGAGTGTGTAAAGGTGCAATCCTCGAGCAATGGTAATTAGAGACAACTCGTACTGGGACAGCCAGCTGGATTAGTTGTCGGCTTCAAGTTTAAACGAACGTTCCGTCTAATGTTTCATTTATTTTCTGCACGGGAGGCGCATGTAAATTATACCGCGATAGTCCCGGTGCCACACAGCGCAGCATTTGTAACGCTGAAAGACCCAATTTGAATTCGTTTACTTCCTTGGCATGCATTTTGCGCTGCAAACTTTTCCAATGCGTGTACCGCGACACGGTCCTCCGTGAAAGATACGAAGAATTCAATACAAGCGAGTACTTGTCCGCAACCGGAGCTGTTAAATCTCGATGTGGAAACTCTCCCACACCTTACGGTCTGGACAAAAATATTCAACGGCTTTCATTTTTCTGCTCCGACCGAGGTTTCCGCAGTCTTTTTCGGTGCGCAGAGAACACATGCAGGGTGCGTCTAGATGTGCGCTACTAATTGCAGACTTTACGTGTATTTTTTTAGGGCAAGGAAACGTCCTGCGGCGGTAGTTAAGCAAGAACGAGGAGGAGGAAGCGGACGCTGGGATGGCTGTATCGCGTAACAGTTTTTGTTCAAAGCACCGCTCGAGTTGAAAAAAGAACAACATAGAGCTCCGCTTCTCGGTTACGAGGAAGCTACTTTTACGGGGCCAGCGACCAGCGAACGAACCATTAGCATTTAGGATAAGCTAAAATTCCTTCGGCATCCTCGCGCTGCAAGCTTTCGACGATCCGCGAAAGGTGACCAACTCGGCAATACCGACAAATTAAAATACAGAGTTGCCTCACCGAGACATCGCGAAACATCGCGATCCATCGGGATCCATCGGGATGAAAATGCATCTTTAGGAGTAGCCCATCGCTCGTGAGCAGACAGCCCGGCGTCGATGCTCTCTTTCAACGGTTCGACGACGTCGAGCTGCATGTACACCATTGTACACGCGCAGAGCGGTTGACGCTTTTGTTACTCGCAGCACTGTACCGACGTCTAGTGGCGGGGAACGCGGCAAATGTTGTGTTACGACGCTGTTACGAAATGTCCACGCTGATTAATCGCAAACGACGAGTACCCTTTGCGCCCGTAACTGTCGGCTGCAATCGGTTCTATGCACTTGTCGTCGCAGACGCGATATCCCGGTGAATGTGCGGCCAATAAATTAAACGACTGTGCTCCGGTATCCGAAATTGTGGAGCTTGAGTCGATACACTATTAAGTAAAGGGGTGGTGAAACGTTGGAAGCTTACGGTAATTAGAAACGTGGCCGGACCATCCTCGGAGCGAGGCGGTGTGCGGATACTTTGACTATTTCAAAAGTCAGATACATTTTACAAAATACCTACCATCGATCCAAGTCCCGTGAAATTTTCACCTACAACGAAAGGTCCCTGGATGTGCACGTTTCGCTTGAAGAGCTTGTATGCGCTCCGTGCTGATAAGGGCAGAAAAGAATTATTCATGATCCGAACAAGCATCACTATCCACTAACGATAAGATGTACGAGTAAGCCCGTTACAAATACATATTTCATTAACTCGGAACGCCGAGGTGCAAGCAAGGACAATGCGACGTATCGTTTTCCCGCACGTTTCTTGCATCGTCGATACGCTGCGGGCACGACGGGCCGCAATTATTGTGAAAAATATTTTCGTGCACAGAGAAGCGAAGAGCAGGATAGGAAGAAGGTGCAAAAGCTTGTTTCGCTTCGTTGAGAGAGGTGCGCACGACGAAACGAGTTCGCAATGCGGATCGATAGAAATGAAAAATATAAAAGGTAAGAATTTTGACTTGCCGCACACCACGGTGCACCGTGGTGGCCATATTTCTGTCGCTCTGCGGACAACGAGCTCAACTTGCTTCTCCTGTAGCAGCGTTAACGAAATAAACGAAGCGTATAAATCATTGCCTTTAATCGCTCCCCGGCGAAATGCTTGAGAAAAGAACGGAGCTGTGCCACATAGCTGTGTATTTTCAGGCGGAATGGATGGCAGCAGTATTGCAAGGCCGTAAACTTGATATAGTGGTTGGGTACGGCTGAGACTCGCGTTGCAAAGGATAGCGCGTGGGTGGACGAAAGTTTGGGAAATGGTTGGAAAATGGTGAGGAAAAATGATGGTTCTGTTTGTTTTCCTCGCGCGAGAATCTTTGTCGAACCGATGCGATGCGATGCGATGCTTCGATCCCGGGAGCATTACATATGTATACCTATCTAGCTATGTACCGCGTGGCGACGGGGGCAGAAGAGAGGGCTCGGTCGTTTAAAACGCCAGGCAAACACAGTCCAATCAAAGGTTATGGACCATTAGGCAAGAGGGAAAATTGCGCTGCGTAGGCAAGCGCAAACGCGAGCGTCCGAGTGTTAATCGGTCGCGCGAGAGGGCTCGCCCGCCTACCCGGCCGTGTAATCTTTTCGCGTCATTGGTTGCTAAACGTGTATAAATCACTGGATCGTCGTTCGTCGACAGCGCTTTCCACTAAGTTACCTGGGAATTACACGGATCGTTTCCACGGAGTATCGTCGGGACAGTTAACTCTCATCGTTGCCGGGGCAAAGGGGTGCGTGCACCCTGCTTGCCCTCGTCCGAATTGGCTGTCCTCTTTACATAGAAGAGAACGAGCCTGCGGAAGTCTGTAGGTTTGAATAATTCCGAATGTGGTCAAGAAGAGATTCCAAGCTGAATCGTTTATTTTCTTAGGTAAACTTGTCCAGGCCAATAGAGTTGCTAAGCATTTAGGTCGATCGCGAATTCTCCGTTCGTAAGCCTTCCGCTTGCTTCGAAGCCCCGCTTAGGGGGCCGTGCAACAATCGTGCGTTCTACAATAATTTTGCGACAGCTACGCCTATTTGGTGTTATCGGATAAAGTTTCGAATCGTCCCAGCTACGTTTCACGTATTCCATTAGCGTCGTCGCCACTGGGATCAGAGTTTTATTCTCGTAACGGTGCCTCGAGGTGAAGGGGAGCGGTGGTCAGTTACAGAGGCATCCTCCCCGCGACTCGCGAATATCGCGCGATCTACGTGGGTGAAAGAGAGGACGGGTGTCGCGATGAGACACTTATTGTTAGTTCGCCCTCGGTGTTCCGACGCGACGCTTCTCCCTCCGTTTAAACAATGACTCGCCATCTCTCAAATGAAACTGCTTTTGCTGCCACCGCCACCGTCGAAACTTGCCCGCTATGTATTTCGCCTCGGAACTTTCCACTTTGCACTTTGCAACAGGCCGCCCGACACGCATGCACCTCCGTCAACTTTTCGTGATAAACGAACGAACGACGGGTAAGAGAAAATTAGCCGTTTGTACACGGAAACTTGACAGCTGCTACCTATTCGTCTAACCTAGTCTCTTTTTAGGGGAAGCGAGCAGGCGGTTAAGAAGCCGCGCTGGGAAAGCGCCTGGGGGAGAGGTAAGAGCTCCTCTCTGCGCCAGTCGTACGGTAGTAAGTAGTGATCTTTCTCTGCCCTTTTGTCTCGACGGCTGATTCGAGAGCGGCGACCGATTAAAACCGTGAGTTTTACGCACGGCCAATTAGGGTGAAGCTTGGCCATCGCGAACGCGAGATAAATAAAGGAGACGTCGAGGCGAGCGTCGAATTGCGAACGCAGAAGCGGAATCGTGTGTTTACAGGATTTCATAGGGCCATTAAATTCCCATTATGCCGATCGATCGGTACCTACTTTCTGCCGCGGGACCATCGTTCGCGCTCATACATATACATCCGCGCCGACAGGGGCGTCGACGATCCTTCAAACTACCTTAATTCAATTATTGCCGCAAAGATTGCGTTTTCAGACTATAGAAAGGATTCGGGCTCCTGCGGCCACCCTGTTGCTTGACGCGCGGCGGCCAACATTTGTGACATCAATATCGGCTAGGAAAATTTCTTTCCGCAGACGCGAACAGGGAAGACGGAAGGAAAAGCGTCACTTCTCGACGAAAGATGTAACGACGCGCTGATATCTACCGGTAGTATATCATGGCTAGGTGCAAATTATAGTGGGCCGTGCTGCGCTTGATAGATGGCCGCAATTCAGCTTAATAATGGCCGCGGCACCGCCTTCCAAGTAGCTGGATTACTGTAACTTTGAAAAGGAAGTAGGGTGCCTTTATCGTCGCCTTTCCGCCACCTAACCCTACACCTTGCACATGAATCTACCAACGGTGTAACGACAAGTTTACAAGTTTACGGCAAGAATCGGCAAAACGGTGAACGCCGATGCAATGCAAGTAGAAGGAAATGTAAACAGAGATACGCATCGGCAGCGCGCTGTAAAATGACAACACGAATAGAATATAAGTGAAACGCGTCCTTGGATGAAGAATGAATAATGCCTCGCCTGCAAATGCACGCTTCCCCATTCAGCTTTCTGCGTTTGCGACCTTCTCCAAGCGACCGTTTCAATTAGGAACGCGGAAACGCGGTAGGTTAGAATACTTGGAATCGTGCATAGGACAATTGAAGGGAAAATTCATTGAAATTGTTGGGCCAGTTTGTCTGTTCAGCAAAGATTCGCGGGGGCAAGTTTCGATTGCAAGGATCCGATAACCCGACGACACACAATAGATATTACGCGCGACGACGTAATCAGCGTCTATCGCTAATGAATTAATCGGGTCATCAGCGAAGAGGAAACGCCTGCAGGGAGACAGCAGAGGCTCCGTTGTCGTACGGATCTATCCTCGCGCCGAGCGCTCTCATCCCTGATTACGAATCTGATGGAGGATCGACTCCGAGATACTGATTGCTCGGTTACCAAATGGCTGATGCACGCAGAATAATTTCTGTGGGTACTTACGTTATCAGCGAGCAAGTTTCTCTTGCGCCCGACCTATTTCCATCTCTCCACGTATATTATAATCCTATACGCGGTTCAAATTATTTATATTTTCTTACAAATAGCCACGTTATTTAGATGGATAATTCGGGGGGAAAAGCTGGGAAATATTGAAAGTTGAGTCGTGTTCCGTTTTCAACTTGCGGGCTAAAAATACGAGCACGTATTTAAACTGCAATTACGGTCGATGCCGGTTTTATTTTTTATTCGGGACACGACAACTTTCCGTCGGGTAAACATTCCTCTGAAATTAGAATACACGGGCAAACGAGTTTCTGGGCAGGATAGAGAATGCAGGTTCGCAGCCTGCGGCGATATTCTTGCAGACCGGAATCGCAATAAATTAACCATAACGAGTAGCTAGTGAGTCGTAGCTTTGAAAGATTTGATTCTTCTGTACTAAATAGCGAGACTTAATTTTCATTGCGCTCTAAGAAGTATGAGTAATTGCCGCGTTAACGCACAGATCGATCGCAGCACTGTACATGTACGATATGATAAGTAGTTATCTTTTGAGCGATGCGATATGCCAACTATAATTGAACTGGGATATTTAGCAAAACTGTCGCCCGGTTGGAATTCATTCCCGACGGTGCATAAATCAAAATTGCAACGTCTCACGTGTCACGGACCACGGAGCATTTCAGCCGCAAAAACATCACGTCCATTTAACGCATACAGCCTGCGACCTTTACCGCGATTTCTATTCATCATGATTGTTAGTAGGGTAGAAGAAAATTATGTCTATAATTACGACTCGAGCAAAAATATCCCCGACGCGATACCGTGCACAAAAGCAAGCGCGGACATGCATGCATCTTTTGTTCTATCGATTCGTGGCTCCGGCTCGGCAAACGCGATTTATAAATACCTCGTAAAGCCCGTGCGCACGTGCCGCAAGTTAATATGCGAGCAAGCCGCGTAACCCCTTGCTTCCGCTCTGCGTGCAAAATCTGCGATGTAAAAATATTCTCGAGCCCCTACGTTTCACAGTTTTTCCTCCCTTCCTCGCCCGCTGTAGTGTATGGTACATGCAAATGAAGACTTTTCGTGCATTCTCATTGCCCGTCAAAACTAAACGACAAGCAACGAAGCTTGTAGTCGGCCGCTAGTGTAATCCGAAGCAACCGAAGATGAAGAGCAAGTAACAACCTGCTCGTATTCGTTGGGCGTACCTCCGGCGACATTTACGAGAACTTGCTAGCTCGGACTTTGGACGTGACTGATCGTCGCAGCCTAGCACAGCGAGCACTCCAGCAGGAGTGTATCAATTCGATGCAGTGACCAAATGCCACTTAGCGTTCGGCGAAGTTACGCCACTCTACGTTCCGTGCAATCAACGTTACGTTTGTAGGCCAGCTCGAAATATTCCAGCTAAACGCGATAATTGCCGGCGTCTATTAATTACGAAGCGGTCTTTAAGTGGCCCGCACTAACCATGGCCGAAACTTATCTCTGGTCGTGGTACGTAGGGTCCACTCTCTGACAGGCAATTGATCAGAGGGTTCCTTTCTTCCACGTTTTGCAATTATCGCCGTCACGCAGTTCCCAACTATGGTATGTATTTGGATACATGCGTGCTGATACCGTTTGAATTGGTAGCACACGTCAAGCTATCACGGCGCAGTCAGACACACTGGCATGAAAAAAAGCTTGGTACCTTTCATTCTTTTCGCTTAACTGCGCGACTGATTGTGAGCCGCGAGTGTACGATTAAGGCATTCAAATTACGCGCTTTGTTCTCCCTAACAAACGATGAGTAAGCAAAGTTTGTTCGCTCGGACTGTGTATTGATAAGAGTTGAGAGTTTCCGCGTTATGCGTCCGTGGCTCTGAAGCTCCACGGTTCGTGAATTTAATCTCTGCTGCGTTTGTACGCCCCTCGAACCGCACACCAAACTGTGTCGAGGCGGATGAACCACTTATAATGTTGACGATAATGAAAACGTTTATAAAATCTAGGAAATTCTGGCCTCCTTTGCGCCAGTGTGCGCGATTGTGAGATAGCAGGCAAGTTTTTTCATTCAACGAAGGTAATTTCGACGATGCATCAACGTTCTAAAGTTCAATAACGCGTGGCTGTCGTGCACCTATCCGATCCGTGCCGTTCACCGAGACAAATCCGTCTAAAAGCGTGATCCTGGTCGATTCGTCTCGCTGATCGTGACTATTATCTATTCTGCCGTGCAGTTCCGCACAAACGACGGAATCGCTCGAATTCAGCCGGGCACGTACAAACGAGCTAGCACGCCACGCTGAAGGCAGCCATTATTTCTCAGCGAAACCACATAAATAGACGAGGACGGGACGCATAAATAGCTTACCTTCGCCTATCGTTTGCGAGATTGTTCGAAATTCCGTGAATCATACTTTTATTTATCGAATTTTTCCCAGAGAAACGACAAGGATCGACGGTATTATTTTAATCGATAGAAGCAACGTTAATCGTTTGTATTTATTCCAACGATGTCAAGTTGATAACTGCGTCTGATAATAGTTACGGTTTTCCGATCGTACTGAACTGTATCGCGACCGCTGGTAAAATCGATGGTATGCGGGTACAAAGTTACAGCGTTCTATTTCCGAAAATACCACTTACGATACTCGTAACGACCTTGTTTCTCGCTGAAAATTCGCAGCGTCGAGTTTACGCGGCCAGATCGATATTTCGAATAGTCTCTATAATTGTCCGAAGTGTTGATTGCCAGAAGAAATGAACGGCGTAGCGATAAAATGGCTGGAAACTGTGCAAGAAATAAACGTTGTAACAAAAACTTTGATGGTGCAACGGCAAGTGATGGCCGAACGTTCGCCAAGAAAATATAACTGTAGCGCAAACAAGAAAATTTAGTGTTTCTTTTAAACAGGTCGACAGCATCGCGAACGTAACTGGAGGATGTAGCTGGTTGCTGCTGAAGGCGGATGGGGTTGGGGGGCAGGAACCAGATTCGAGGATATTTGCCTAATATGTAGAAAGAAGGTGAAATGGTTGCAGATGAAGTGCTGGTGCGAGCAGATAGGCGTACAGACGTGCGGAAGCACAGACAGATAGGCAAGCAAGCAGGAAATCAGAGAGGCAGACAGACAGACATACAAAAGAATAGGGGAAGGAGAAGGTGGGGCCGCGAGGAGGAAAGCGGGAAAAGCCGCGGGGCCTCTGTTCCGGAGGAGATTTGCAATGCTAACCAGGGACTGCATTAAACGGGAATTAATTTCTTGCCGACCGTCGAGGGTCTAGAGTCTAGAGGAACTGTAGCCCTGAGTGGCCCCTTCCATTTTCTTCGTTTCTCGTTCGAGCTCATTGCCAGCAATGGGCCGCGGCACCAGATAATCCTACCGCGTTTACCGAACTCCCTCGGGTGGCCACGCTGGAAAACGGAGAACAGATTCGTGTGCTCTCTGCCAACCTCGTGACCTCCTCGTGGAGCCGCTTCTCCAGGGAGGTCTCGACACGACATGTTCGCACGCGACCCACCACTGCACCGCATTACTTCTCTTCGAAGAAAAGCCCTCGTAAATTTACTCGCGGTCGGCTGTTACTATTGTACACCTCGAGGGTCCTCGCCGAAGAAGATGGTAAAAACGAGCGACAAAAGAAAAGAACAGTGGGATTTTCTCGGTAAATCTCAATTCAGAGGTTAATCGCGGACGTATCTTTCCGAGAACCTGCTCGTGTTTCACCGTTTCTACCGAAAGGAGGCAGACGAGCATTGGTTAACCAGGGATTTTCCAGACACGTATACCGAAGCTACCATACATTTACTTCATTTCTTTGCTCGTTTCTCGTGAAGCGTCTCCGGTGTCGTGAAATAAATCCGTTAGTTTGTTCAGTCCCCATTCCGTGGATTAATATTAATGGGCAAGGGTGGTGGAAATTTGTTTAATTGGTTGGGCGATCCTCGTTTTCGTAAAATCGGAGTGGCGAAGTGAACGGTGTAAAGCAGTGAGACGAAGGGGTATCCGTGTCGGGATTCGCACAGGGTGGATCGTGTGCAGAGGACCGGAGTCTTGGGCAGAAATCCACCCTGTTCCTAGTGGTTGAATCGGGGTTCGAGGAAGCCCCTGGTGGTCGATACGTGGGTCAGAAGCATGCTTCACTGACAGCGCCAATGGGGCGGTTGGCGAAATCCTCGGCCAGTACAATCCGACTACGAAGTATCGCAGGTGTCGGCCCACTATGGACAATTCTCCGAACGCTGCGACGAAGACCTCGACAACGAGGATAATTAATAACGGTTATCAACCTCCAGCGGAGATAACTCGAATCTAATCCTTCCCGCGAGCTTCTCCAAATTGCATTCCCATTTCCCATGAATTTCAAACACGCAAACACCGTCGCATTAGCTCTGAATAAGATAGAGGATTGAATTTGCACCCGCAGCAGCGCGGCGTTCCTTTTCCGACAACGGGAAACGTTACGAGCGCGCTGGTAATACTTACGTGTCGACCGCTTATTGCCACGACAGTACAGTCCTACGATGCTTGTCTCCGTAATCCGTAATCCGTAATCCGTAATCCGATCTTAGATTTACCTGACTTTAGCGTCCGACGACATCGATCCGCCGATACCATCGCGGGATTCAGAGTGGTGTGCCCTGTCGCTATTAATATCCATACCGGTTCCCCATTATTGCAGACATAATCCTGATTCACGCAAGCGTTGCCTGCCGGTTTTAATGGTCGCGTACACTATCGAGGTGGCAAAGTTTCTCTTTGGAACAGCGGCGCTAGTATTGTTGCGAACTTTCTTGCACTATTATAGAATTTCGATTTTGCCCGCGGAGGATCACGAATAAGGTTAGCGTAGCTCAAGTTTATTGCCTAGGCAATTCTGCAAGTCTTATACACAGCCAGGATTTTTCTCCACCCGATCAGCTTCTTTCACGGCTTCCTTTACCCTCGGCCAGTCTCATTCATTTTTTATTCTTCTATTTGGAAAACCTCGCTGGCAACGGCCGGTCGTGCCTATCGTTTATTCGACTGCACCAAGATTTCAGAGCTTTCATCGTGGCACATGGAGTGAACCGATTAAGGACGGTAGCGATCGGTTGTGTTTCACCCGGCCCAAACACCGGGCGCCCTAGTTGTCAATTCTCTCCGTGAAAACAACGCAAGGGGTCGATACGATGTTGTCGAATATTTACCACCTCCGGGTCGAGAGAACTCGAGGCCGGTCCGTCCATTTTCCAATATTTCCGTCTCTCTTCCTGTACTCTTCTTTCCTCAACACTGTCCCATCTTATCTGGTTCGTGCCGAGTCAACAGCCAAGATTCTGGCCGCGGGCGATTGGAAATCGATTCTCGACGTGAAAGTAATTCCTAAGGAGACACCCAGTTCCGGTGGCGACGAATAAACGCCCCTTTGTCTCGTTACAAACGGCCTCACTGACAGGTGACTTATTCTGAAATTGAAACTGTTGGCACACTCTTCGGCTCGGACACGTGCCCGAATGCTCCGAATAAAGATCGACTATCCGTTGATAGCTGATCTACTGTTATCCGTGAGTGAGAACAGACAATGCCAAATGGTATTCTGATTCTTTACCCTTAATTCGGGCAGGTTTTTTTACAAGCCAAAGGACCGAAACCTTCTCCGTTGGAATAAAAAGCGAGAAGAGAGAAGGGAAATAGCAACGATGTCGGATAAGGAATTTCTCGGTTACATGCCGTCCTCGTAGAGCCATCCTCTACGTCCTCGTTATTCTGGAAGAAGAAATCTTCATCCTCCTGGGTATAATTTCATAAGGAGAGCTGCGGCAATTCCGCCACGAAGTTAGTGTCAGATTGCAGAAATGACTGTTTAGACGATAAACTGCACTTAACAATTTCAGTCTGTCTGCTTGTAAATTATTTTCTTGATTTAGTAGTAAAACTAAATTTCCACTGATCCGCAAAATTACGGATTTCTTTTCTCGTCGTGCAAGGGACGGCAAAGGGAAGGCACTTGGTTCTCGAAATTTTAGATCATTCAAACGGCTGTTCCATCGTTTGGCTCTGCCTCGAGAATTTTTCTTCGTAACTGAAACCAGCAGGGCTCGAAGATTCGAGTCTCCCCTTTACAGCGACCACAGAAAAATTGATCACCATGAATGAAACCGTTTCCGTATAACCTCGCAATAAGACGCAATTTATATAATAGTTTTTCTCTGGCATTTCGCATTAGATTTTCTGACGCACATGGCGGTGCAGTTGCGAATATAAGGGACGGTCGCGTGTTGAAACTGCGGTGGTTTCAACGTCACTCGCTACCTAACCCACTCATTGTCAACTTGGAGTAGATACATACATACATACATCGGCGCCTAGATACCATTGTACGTGTTTCTGGTATAGCTGCAAATACAATGGGATTTCACGGCGACTGAACGTTGCTTCCCTCGCGAAGTTGTAGAGAAAATAAAGATAGATCTGGTTGTTGCTTTTACTCCGAGAATTTTCAGCGACAATATTTCACTTTGCTCTTCCCTCTGTGGCGGCGTTTTAAAAACTCGTGACAAGTGTATTTAATCGCTGGCTGTATAAGCTTTTAAGTCGTTTGCCTCGATGCCCCATATTAGAAACAGGACTGTGTCGCAAGGTCCTCGGCATCAATTTCAAATTGAAAAACTCCGAGTAGTTGCTTCGCCAGATACGAGCTCGTGCTCTCCGGTCTGGCGTGCAACGTTCTGGCACGTTCTTCTTACTGATCGCCCGGCCGACCACGCGCGTGCCTATACTACTTACTGCGCGCACGATTCACGCGCTACGCTGAACTCTAAACGTTCGTACATGCCGAATTTCGGGTAGCTTCGCTCTTCAGGCTAATCGGCTATTCAATTAAATAAGAACGGTGCATAATCGCGGAACTGCTCTTGTACTCTGTAACTTTCAATTAACGATAGGGTAATAGACTGACGGGCAAATTGCGGCATTCGCGTGGACGTTAACTGTACGCTTGATCGGTGATGGCTGATAAATTTGTCACGGACAGAGGATCTTCAGTTTGCGCACCATGGAATCACGACAGAGGTTGGTCAGTCGGTGATACTTGTCGTTAGACGTTCCTGCGACAGGACCACCCGCGTTCCGTATTGTGCCATTCGTTTTCAATGGCTGAATCGATGCGTCAGATCCTGCTCGGCAAATTGTCCGTGCAGAATTAGTGCTGTGCAATTGACAGGTTTCGGCGAAAAGTTATTCCCATCGGAGTAGCGCTTGGTAGAAATGCGTCGGCTCTAAATGTGTCGAAGAGGGCGTGGAACTGTGAATTAACATGACGCTTCGAGAAGACGAAATCTAAACTGGGATTCGAAGCACCCGGGCTTGTCCAGTTAGCTACTGGAATTGATCTGCATTCTCTACAATCACGCAATCAACAACGCGTTCGTGTGCTGCGAATTTCCCCACGGGAACCATTAGTACGGATTCCCGAATTTGCAGCGGACCCGGAGACCCGGTGGATGACAAATTAAGCCCGTGTATCACTTTCGGTCGTAAATAAAACTGTGTCGACGGATGGCGACATCTTCTCGAAAGATAGATGATTCGTCCGCAGTATCGTGATTACGCTGGCAAGAACAACGGGCTTTGAAATTCCGGGTGCAGCTACCAAGACGAGTTACGATTGCGTTGCATGGTGAACGTTGTGGGTATGCCTTCACCTTTGGACTGCAGCAAGATTTCGCATATCGCGTGGCATCCCTGCTTCCCCGCGAGGGAAACTGAGGATACGTGTTTTATATAGGATGTTTAAACGATCGCGTGCAAGCAAGCGCTCCAGGAGGTGAATACCGGTGCTTGTCATTTTAGCTTCTTCTCTTTGGTTGGATTAAACTTATCCGAGCAGCCCCATCAACATATCTGGCATCTTCCGTCGATGAGATCAATTGCGGATACAATCCGGATTAGCCAGGCAAACGTTCATAAAGCAGAGAGCGGCATAGACTGAACACCGAAGCATTTATCGAGCAACGAATATCCTTGAAAACAAGCAATTCTTCTCTGACCCAGTTGTGCGACCCTCCAGGAATGATATCGATACAAACGAGGTGGCAATATTTCGAATAGCTCTCTGCTCGCGAGCGTTATTGTATTGTAGTATTGTGGCTGTCCCTGATCGAGAGAGTTGATTCCCAGTAGAGAAGAATTTTTCTCCGAATGTAAATTCGAATGGCATTAAATTTATTCACTATTGCCGTTAGGCTTCTAAAACACATAGGAAAGATCGTCGGATGGAGGTGATTTCCATTGGGAAAACAGCGATGTCGATTAAATGAACAACGATTGGTCTGCTCGACATATGGTATTCGTTAGACACGATCGTATTTTCTGTAAGTGCTCCATGAACGCCGTTGGCAAATATCTGCATAGACGATTGTGTACTTGGCGCGAAAGGAAATCGATGAACGTATCCCGAAGCGAGGAAACTACAATATTATAGTAGAGTTGAGCTGTGAACGCGACTCGAATCGCGCTCGAACATCACAAGTCGGCCGACCCGTATTTGTTTCACCTTTCTACGGAAGAAACCTCCTCGACTGGCGTCGCTGTCCCGACCAAGGCAAAGACAGAGAGACAAGAAACGAATAGAGCAAAGTGATTGGGGACGAAATGCAGTTAAAGAACGGGCAAGGAAAGAGTAAAGGGAAGCGGGACGACGATCGTTAACTTCCAACTGCAGCCAACCTAGCCCAGCTCTTTCGGTCAACGAGATTTATATGTTTACGCGCTCCTATCGCAACTTTCTATTTTCTCCGAGTCACAACCACCCCCGTTTTATTTTATCCCGTCTACTCGCACCCCCTGGCCCGGTTTCGTTCGCGCGTCCTCCACGTTCGGCGGTTGCAGTCGTTGCCTCGCGTTTCGTGCTGCCGCGAGAGCTTCGTTTGGCGAACGTCCAACGCCAGTCACCGGCCGAAAACTGTTTTCGACAGAGCCACCCAAACGATATTTTTCCCCTCCTAATGTGTCCTACCTAGCGCCTCGCCACTTTAAACCCGTTACTTTGCATCGCTTGTTTATTTCCATCATTTCCCACCACACATTCCTTTCTAATACGAACGATGGGAAGGCATCGCGAATAAGAAGGACAGTGTGTAACTCAGCCGGCGAAATTCATCGCCTCTCGTGCGCGAGCACTCCAAGTGTCTTAAGAGTTCGTCTCTAATCGAAGCGCAATAAATTCCGGGACGAGGATGGCTCGCATCGCGTAATCGATTACGCGGCGAAAGACGAGTCACGATTTAATTGAGAACCGATGCCTCTACAAGTTCACGCCGTTCCGGCCATCCGGTTTCGCTGGCCGGGCTTTAACTAGCTTATTGCCATTGCCAAGGCTCGTATCGAAGCTGGGATCGCGCATCACGAAGTTGCGTTATCGATGCGCGAGCGCATAAGCTGCGGTTTTCCTGTAACCATCGTACAATTAGCGGCAACTGGTGCGCGTTACTAGCGTGTGAAAGAGCGCTCGCACGGTCGTGCACGTTCATTGAAATTTTCTAGGAGCAGCTTCTCTTTGAAGGTAGAAAGCTCGCGGAGGGATTTCGTTGCGTTTCAAAGGTTCTTGCGCGTGCAAATTTCGAGTTTGTTTTGTTCGCGACTCTGGAGAGTCTGCGCCGAGGGCGGCGAAAAAGGGGAAAGGAACAGAAGAAAAAGAGAGGGCAAGACGCGAGCAACTGTTTTGTTCCGTATAGTAATTGCGACACGTAGTACGGAGGCGTCAAAGGGTTTTGTGCTGGTCTCACAGCCGGCAACGCTGCCTGGATTGCTCTTATCCGCTCCTCTGTGCACGCGTTTTCTCCTAACCGATGGTGGAGCGAATGGAGAGGACAAGAACGCTCTTATTTATCTCGAATGCGTGTCACTTTCGCTCCTTTCCTTCCGAGTGTCGCCACTTCCCGCTCCCGCGTAGCTAATGTAACGAACGAGCAGGTGCTTCGATGGAAACAATTTGCTCCGTTTGCCTCCGCGTTTTCCCGCCGTTCTTCCGCGACTCTGCGGGCTAGGGGAGAACATTATCACCGATGAAACTGTAGCTTCATACTCGAACCGATACGGCGCAGCGGCCAATTTGCCGGCGTGCATTCAATATCCTACACACGAGAATTTTCGAAGATGTGGCGTAAAATAACGAATGATAGTTTGTTCTTCCAGTGGCAGCGCGTGTTGCGTTCGTCGGCGACAGGGCGTCGGTGCTCCGTAAACTACCCGGATGGAGCAACGGCATCGATAATCCTAGACTACTTTGAAGCATCTAGCACTAATTGCTTGCCTCGGTGTAATTGCATTTTCGGGCATTTCGAACTCCACGCGAACGTATCACCGACTGATTACGTCTCGTACATCGAGAGAACAATTAGCGATTAGTCCTGGTTCGAGTAAACTTGGCTGAATATCGTTCTATTTCAGCCTCCGAGCGTGAGAATTCCAATTCCGCGGCAAGTGAATGGGTGGATCCCAACTAGTGTCTCGATTGTTCGCAGCGTACATACATTCAGGACGTGGTTAATCGCTAGGCATTTTCAAAGAGAATATTTCCATTGCGATATTGGAAAACTGAGCAAGGGAAACGTCTGGACGGTAAGCATACTCCGCAGTACTCGCCACTTGTATTCTTGTACCATCGCCCACCGCGTTACTCGTCTTGCAGAATTTCAGCAACGAGTTCCAGCCAGTGGCAACCGCGGCGCGGCGCGGTGATTTTAACCGAGCGTCGACAAATCGCATTATTCGCGAGTACCGGAGGAACCCGGTTTTTCACGGCGAGACCAGCTTCTGGATTCGTTTTACCTTTTTCGTTGGCGACGCGAAATCGCCTCTCTCTCTTTTGTTTTATGCCGTTCCCTTTTCGTCCCCGACAGAGAGCCCGTAGTTCTAGCATTAAGCGAGGCCGCTGAGTGCCGTCGCCGGGCCAGACGGCATATTAATTCAATTTTGCTTATGTAAGGTAGGCAGCGAAGCTTCCGACGAAGACACTAATTGCGATTTTTAATTAAGGCACTGATTCAATTACGCCCCTTTATCCGCCCTAATTATTAATACCGGCCGACCGGCCGACCGGCCGACCGGCCGACCGGCCGACCGGCCGACCGGCGAACCTCTCTCCTCCGATGGCAACTGCTGAATGGATCGCAATTTTCTAACGTGTTCGTTGAATCACAGAGGCACGGGCTCGGTGCAATTCCGCTGACGCGAGTTTAATTCATTACGTCTCGTTGCATGCATAGTTTCAATTTTCAATCGTTTCACGTTCATCGAAAGTTCTTTCCTTTCCGTTCGCAGAAAATGTCTTCCATCCAGCGAGAAATTTCGGAATAACAGGTGTATCGTGTAGACATGTCTTGCCACTGGTACTTACAGCTACTCTTTTTTCATTGAAAATCTTGCAACTTCCAAAGGTGCAAGTTGCACGGAAAAAAAGGAAAAGGAAAAGGGAAACGAGGGGCAGAGGGGTAGAAGGAGGGGAAGAAGAAATTGAAGAGGGAGCGAATCCGTAAAATGATAAATTCACGAGCGAGTTGAGGGGCTGAAAGAGCAGCCTGGAGGTGGGCCGAAGACCGGAAGAAAAATGCGACCGCGGTCGGGAGGGTGGGTGACGGCTAGGCGGATACACTTGTCGTGTTCCAGGGGATCCAGATGCCTGTAGAAAATTAATCAAAGGATGTGCGATTTTAATCAAAGGGATGAAGAAAGAAGGAAAGAAAGAAATGTTGTACATCTCTGACTGGAGATTTTTCAGCGAAGCCACGAGGAGAGATAAGGAAATGTTTCCATTCACGAGAAAAATTGCACAAACGTTCCTTGGAAAAACGAATTCTGAATGCAGCGTCGCTTCAGTGCCGATCATTGCATTGTCTAAAAGTCTAAAGGGATTCTTTCGCTACGTGGATGCGTCTTAAGGCGCATTGTTCCGCAATGGAATGTTTCATAAGCAAGAGAAACATTTCCGGATGTGCTCGGAACTGTCGCTTTCTCCACGTTGATTTCGTTTCATTTATTAAGACACCCTCGTCGATTGGGGACAAAGGATGCTCGAGAAACTGGCGGAACATTGAAAACAAAGGTGGCTCTCCACCGAGCCGCTTGACCTGCAACAAACATTGGCAGAGGAGACTGAAACGAGGCTCTAGGACGGAGAAGAACGAGATGAGCGTTGATTTTTTGCCCATTAGTGGCTCGTTAGTGTTGACGATTTCTATACACAACTCGTACCCGAAGGACAATTTTTCCACGGCCAATGGATTAACTAGGATCGTGAGTAATGTCCACTATCGACGTGTAACAACTTTGCTATTAGTAGTTTACGCGAACACGGTGTCCCGTCACGAATGTTTGCTTACTGCTTTTGCTTGCTGATAAAAATCGGCTGCATGTTTGGGGGGACGTGTAAACTTGCTGAAAGTCGAATTGTGGCCCCATTCGTAGACTAGCGATTTCGAAGCAGCTGAAGATGATTGACCGAGTTCGTTCTCGCCTGTGCATGAGCCGCACCTCGCGTTAATTTCAACCTCCTCTTTCATTTCCATTCTGCTTCACGGCACTCCCTTACATATGTATACAATGTACCTGTGCGAGCGTGATACATCGACGGTGATTCCTCTAACGATGCATTTCGAAATTCGTTTCCAACGAAACGATAAGCTCTCCTCTATCGCGAAACGAGCTATTCTCTGTGAACTTGGCGCAAACTTTAGCTACTCGCACGCTTGTCGCGAGTCCAGTTGAAACTGTTGGAGAACTCGAGACGTGGAACAATTTCCTCGCGTTTAAGCTGGTTCAATTTTGCGCTCACGGGCCAACAGGTGTGACGGTAATTCTTCGACTCTCGAAATCTCTCGAATGAACCGGCGACGATATGATTTCGCTCTTATTCCCCGTCTGTGCCGCGTGAAACTTGAAACAACGATACGCCACGCTCCCTTGCTTCAATTAATTCTCGCGATACTTCTAGGGCGGCGGATCCGCTCGAGGTACCGTTCGTCCGGCCGGAAAGAAATGCTCGGGAGAAATTAAACACCGGAATGATCGTTACAGTCGCTCGCTTCGCTGGGCTGTCTCGCATTTCATTGCGAGTCCAGACACTGGAAAGCCCATCGAAATCTATACGCAACGACCTAGAGCCGCGTAAATTCTTGACGACGGGACGAGACAAAATTTCACAGCTCGCACGGTACGGCGCGGCGGCGTCGCGCGTCGCGCGTCGCGCGTCGCGCGTCGCGGCGTTGACCAGCTGCTCGACGAGCACAAGCCAGTTCAACGGCCAAGTGCCATCGTACCTGAACAACAGCTAAGGTTGTTAACCTAAAGTTCACGCCAAGCCGGAACAGCTAAGCGCATTATCTCTTAGCGAAGCGCACCTATAAAATACAAAAATTATAATTCGCTACCGCTGTTGTGCGGGGGTTCTGATTTCCAACGCTTCTTTATGGCGGAACAAGTGATAAAATGTGCAATTGCATTCACCGAGTCGTCGCGTCGCGTCGCCGTCAAGTTTTTGCGCGATTCGCAAACAATAGGACTGGGGTCTCGGTAATGCAGGACGTTGCGCAGTGTAACGAGTAATGAGTATTGATGGAGATCGCGAGCTAAATGAGCTTTCACCTGAAACAAATGTTGAAGATATTCCGCTTTGGCTTGAGAAGTATGTAGGTATCTAGCTATAAAAAAGAAATATTAATGTTGATCGCGATAGCTGGCGCAGTGATTCACAGAAATTTGTAGGTGAAATTGTGCTTGCTGCATAAACCGCGCTTGTGCGTTTTCATGATGAATGGGAGGGAAAGGATGTATCTTCATCGCGCACACGATTAGAAGTTGCTTGGGTTGCAGTTAAAATAATATAAACTACTCGCAGCTACGCAATTAAGGAGTCTGGTTGTGGATGGGATTTACACTTTTCCGACGATTAGTCGTCCCTAAGAGAAGCTTCTACACTGCGCCAAAGAGGAAACTGCACGGGCGTATTGCGCCGGTAATTCGTGAAGGAATCGTGAGGACATACGGCGCGAATGGAGCGCCTCGACGGAGTACGTTTGGCGCCGTGTGCCACGATGCAAAGCCACTTTAATTTTAATGTTAATCGATCGTACGGGAATGTCGAGCGAGACACGCGCAGGCATCGAATAGACAAATGGAACGAGCAACGCGAGGTAATCGTGCACACAACGCAACCCCGTGAAATTATTCTCGCGGACGATACACGATCGAGTACCGAGTACGTCTAATCACCAGCATTTGCTATTATCGCGTGTATCGCCCACGGTCGTAAACTCGCGTATCCACTCGCATCTGATTGTGAGTCATCTAATAGTTTGCCATTGTTCGCGTGTTTGACGATCGTTGCGACAGATTTGAAAAGTAGCTGTTAGATAACTCGCCGCTTTTAGAGTTTCGCGAGCACGTTGAGTGCGTAAGTGGTTGTAGAGTGAAACACGGCGTTGGACATTTTGCTTTAGAAGCGCAATCAACTCCCTTAAAAATGCTTGAACGGAATCGTTTTCGCAGTGCACTGTTCCTCTGCTCGCGTCTCCTCCGTTCCGCGAGTCTTCCGGCTCTTGCATCGGTTTCCTTCGTATCATGGAAAGTCACGGCAACTCGCATATCTCTCGCAGACGTGGTCGGTAGGTTGGCCATCAGCCGGCCGGGTAAAGTGGACACCCGTCGAAATCCATCGCAGCACTTTAAAGGGTATCGTAGCTTTCGTCCCCCGATTCTATATAGTCTTGCACACCCTGTCACAATTTCAGCCCGTGACACACAGTGCCGTACGCCGTGACCGACGCGGGCCACCCTTAGCTACTACACTTACGCTGATCGGGCGTCGTGTAGGTGAAGAGTGCTCGCGTCGCCGCGTCGTTGGGGTCGTACGTGCACTCGGAATTCTGTCTGTGTCGCGAGGACTTTACGTGTGCGCGGACCCTGCTCGTGGACCCTCTGCGCGTTTCCACCATCACCAGGAGGTGGATTGGAAGCGCGCATGCTCCCACGACCAGGAATCTCCCCAGTCAGGGTAAATTTGCCACCGAACCAAGACGTGGTGCGTGTCGTGACGTTCTATATACGATGTCGCGTACATAGGCCCGGAGTTTTTTCACCAACGAATTGTACTACCCCGCACCGCGAGTTCAACTTTGCTCGTTTCAAGATTTCCTCGTGAACGGTCGCTGGAACGCACCCTTTCGCTTTGCCGTGCTGCGAATAATATTATATTTTCGTCGAGTGCAGCCAAGTTTTATTCGAATGTAGAACGAAACGAATGATCGAGGTATCGGCGAACAAGTGCGCGAAACGAACACGCACCTACCATTCACGAATTGTGCCATTGATCGGTTAATTTGGGCCCCGGGCAGGGTCCGTCCGCGATTTAAATGCTTCAACATTTTTTCCTCCACACTTTTTACCGGGACACGGAGTGGTTTCAAGTGGGATGAACGTTCGTTCCATTGACATGAGAAATGCTGAGAAACCAGCGGGAACAACGAAGATCTTGGCGGTCGTGAAACGGGGTTCGCGGCACCCTTTCAGCTAGTGGACAGCGCGACGCAAGAATTCTTCGTGGATAACACGGCCGCGAGTAAGAACGATTAATCTTCGCTACTCGCTGCATCCCAAGTTATTGCCGGAACTGTTCCCCGTTTGCTATTCTCCGAATGCTGAAGACGGTAGCATAAAGCATAATTGGAAGAATCGATAACGGAGGCTGGTGGAAAAGTGTAGCGAGTCCAGGAGCTGCAAAGTAGTCGAAAGTTTTCAGTGATACGTTTGCGAGGGAAGTGAGTGTGGCCGACGCGACGCGCGGGACCTCGCCGCGGCACAGAGTACGGAACGAAGAGTGGTGTATCGGTGAAATTGTAGCTACGAGCGCGTGTGTGCCCATTCGTTGTTCATTCGCGAAGGAAAATCGAAAACGTTTTGCGGATAGACCAGGCGAGATCGCGACGGCTGGAATTGGTCGCTTCTAGCGGAAGCCTCGGACCGTTGAACATCGAGGGATCGGTGTCCGACTTGGCGCTATGTCAGCGCTATCGCGACAAGGATTTCCGACGTGGTGTTAATATGTCAGTGGTTGATCGGTGCGTTGGCATCCAATGAAGAGGATGCGAGTCGGTTTAGTAGCAAAGTGAACGCGGCATCAAACAGTTGCGGACATGGCTTTGAGGTGGCAAGCGAGGCTGTCCATTGCTGCTATACTCTTCATGTGTACGGAAGGTAATTGTCGATCGGTCTGAACGGATCTGGCTTCGAGAAAGGTTCACATCGCTGGGTGGAAGTGGAAATGAACTAAAGGGATTTCAGACTACGCTCGGGCAACTCGTAGCGGGACTAGCCGCCAGATATGTATAACGACCGAGTAAAAGTTAGTCGATTGAAAACGTGGCGACTATCGAGCGTGAAAATTGTACAGTTAACGAAATTACCGACGTGCATGCGTGCGTCCATTGCGAATTTATCCTATGAATTATTCATACGTCAGCCGTCTGTCAGCCTGCTTCCGAAATGAAAGCCGTTTCTTTTGGGCGTGAAGCGCGACACGCTGGCCGGCCACACACGAGTCCCGCTAATATCGATCTCGTAAACTAATTACGCGACATGGCGCGATGCGAGGCGCGTCTGAAACTGGCCAAGTGGCCAGCGATCTTCTCGGCAATCGAACAATATCTACCTTTGCGCTACTGAAATCCACTCGAGTTAACTAGGGACGTTCCGTTATGCGACGATTCTTCCCTTTCTTCTATTGCTCCGATCGTTTGGAACGCTTCAACGATGCAGCTGTCTCATTGGCTCTTCTACAATTTGTCGATTGGAATTTTTGGACTTTCTCTCAACGCTTCTATTGTCCTATACCCTTTCTTCATTTCGCACGGATACGTATGTACATTTGCATAGCCAACTTTAATTGCAATTCAAACGAAACGCAATATCGACGGGCTAGCTTGCCACAATAGTTATACGTGTATCCCGTTTGCACGCGTCAACGACGGATGAACGTCCGGTATATTGACAGGGGTATTGGTCGCTTATCGTTCGGGTCACTCTGCAAGATGTTAAAACGCATGGCACAATGTTACACCGACGACGTAGCAATAAACTTTATGCTAATAGCTGTCGTAGCTGTAAGACCCCATGCATTTTATGTACGCCATAACTTTTTACGGACGCTACATTAACTGATTCCGAGCAATACTAAGGCAATTCTGTGCCCGGGTCATGGGGTAGCGTGGCCGGTGCCACGGATGGAATAAAACTTGGATCAGCAGATTCGAACCTTGGAAGAATATTATACGCGAAACAAACAAGCGAGAAACAATGAGAATGACTAAGAGAAGCAGCGGGAAGCTGTAACATATTCTTATATGTAGAAGGGCCACGTTTCTTTTGCTTTGTTGTCTGATTGTGTCACATCGCTGTTTTATCGGTCGCGTGCGTTTTTGCTAGCTATGTATTTCTTTTCATACTGGTATCCCAGGGAGGCATACAACTTTTCGAAATCTTATCTTATTGCTTCGCTTCGTCGCCGCCGAGTTTTGTAGGTTTCAGTGCACGCTATCGAACTCGGTCGACGGAGGAACCGTTGTGATTCCTTTATCTCGATGATAAATTGGACAGTCCCCCTTCCGTAGGTCGAATTTAAGGAAAGCGATCATGGCTTTCGCTTTGCAGCGAGAAAATTTATTACGATTCCTCCGCTGCGAGTAGTCGTTAAGAAAATTCACGTATAAAACAGTGTAGATTCGTTCCGTTCAAGTCACTCGTTAACAGGACGAATTGTTCATGGGGGACATTACTTTTCATTCGTTCGTAGCGGAGAGGAAGAATTGCTTGATAAAAATCCTTTGGAATACCGTATCGTATTTCGACGCGTATTAAAGTATTAATAGAGCGAGAAACTCTGTGCTCGCCGTAACGAAAGAATCGCGGTGGCTTCGAAGGGGGTTGCTTCCATATTACGAGTCAGGTGGACGCGTCGAACATCGGGATTGCTCGCGAAAAACGTGCACCGGGAGCCAGTGGAATTTTCTCGATGCTAAGGCATTTCGAGGCATTTGCCAGCGTGCGCTGGCCACTTTCCATTGTCGTGCTAATTTCATATCCGACGACCCGATTCGAGAAAACTTTTGTCGGCCTGCCCGATCGGATAGCGTATTATTTTCAAATAAACTTCTTGGTAGCTCTCGGGTGTTCCGTCAATCCGAAAAGTTCACTCGGTCGGGAGGAGGCCGAGAAACTTTGTTCCCCGGAATCGGTTTATCTCGAAGCTAGGAAAGCTGGAAAGTATGACGAACCTCGCGATAAGCTTTCGCAGTAATAGAATGCTGCTTCCTCGGGAATAGTATGTCTCTGGTAAGTCTCGTAGCCCAAGGCTCGTCTCATTCCGCTTCAGATTCGACCGAATCTCCGCTTCGATCTTGCCATTAAGCGTCAAGCGGCTGGCAATTATTTTCATCCCCTTGCAATTTCGCCCGCGAAAGGTCGAAAAATGTCGTTTCAATCTGTTCCGCGCACTCGACTCCTTCAACTATCGAAATGTAGGTCCAGGAATTTCGGCTAGGGTTTCACACGTGGTTTGTCGCGTGCCCAGCGTCGCGAGGCTTGTTACTTGAAAGCTCTCATAGAGTAGGAAGCATTAAGTTCCGACGTGTTTTAATTACGAGCCTAAGCGCGAGCACCCTCGACCCGCTTAAGCGAGGGAACCTGCGCCAGTCTCCTGCTGCATTTCCGTGTCACGCGACGAGCGACGATAAACTCAGAAAATCATGGCCGTTCCATTATTTCGCGACGTGGCCCACTTGTCCCATAATGGATACGTTGTGTCGTTGGCTCGTTTTCACGGCAGACGGGAGAATCGACCTTTGCGCACTGGATTTACCCGAGAAAAAAGGGTGGCACGACTGGGGGTGGATGCAGGGCAAGGCAAGGCAAGGCAAGAAAAGACAGAGAGAGGCTTCGGGCTTTAATTAATTGCTTTTGTCTTCTGCTACTCTCTTGGAGCGTGCAGCCCCTTCGCGTGCGTTCGTTTTCCTTCGTTTCGATCGAAGCTGGTATCGAAGGAGCGAAGCAACGAAATCTGATCTAAAATCGTTAAGAGCTCTAATAGGGCCGATACGATGCATCTTATGCGCCGATAAATTACGAGACCGCGCGCCGCTCTCCGACGTATCGCTGCAACTGTATGTATACTTTATTTGCTGCCGCGATAATTGTCAGACCAGCGGAACTTTGGATTGTAGCGGGAACAAATAACGCAGCTAGGAATTGCACGGTGATTGTTTGAACGCTTAAATTACAAAAGCGTCGCGTTATTGTTATTTAAATTTTCCGCTTAATGTTTACGCTTTCAACGGAAAAAGGAGGATGGATTTAACCCGCGTTTTCCACGAATATCTACCAGTTTTATTATCGTGCAAATATAATTCGCGTTCTTCCACTGGTTTATGATTTCATTTCGTGGAATTTATGTTATCGTTGATGGCTGGCCACGACTTTTGCACTTTTTTTTTTATCGAAGAATGCACACACTGGAACGTTGCAGTAAGTTACAGTAAGTAAAAGCCATATTTAGGCCATATTTTGGCCATATTTTGGCCATGTTTTGGCCATGTTTTGGCCATGTTTTGGAGTCGGACGAGCGCGGGTTATGCCTGCGTTTCGTTTGAACGTTGGAACGTGGAACACACGTTGGGAGCAAAGAGAAGCTTATCGGGGCGCGTATATCAATACACGCGTGATTTTGCCCGCGTCTTGCTCTCATCCACAAATCATCCCTGTAACGCGGCGTTCAAGTTATGCCTGCAAACCACGTACGCGTACACGAAGCTATTTATTACCGTAATCTGCAGCGGCGAGAAAAAAAAAGTCTAACGGCTAACGCAAGCCGGGAGACAAATCTGTGACACGGTCACGCGAGCACCCCGCGTGATTAAATTACATTACCTATTTAAAAGATAAGGGGAGCCTGTTATCGAACTTATTTATCGGGCAGGTGGAGCTTTACAGGTAGACTGTTCGCATCGGGAGAGCGATGCGCCCACTTGCGGTTTTACCCTACCTCATTTAATTCTCTGATTTACACTGCGTACGCACGTGAGCCGGCGAGGTAATTAACTACGTCCTGAAAAGAACAGCTTGTATTCAGTTTTCCTGGCTGGCGCTCGTGGCTGATTAGCCTCGCGAGTTCCTCTATTGTCCGGGTTAATTCAATCCACGCCGGAGAAATATACTTTCTGCATCGCGGAGGCCGTGAAATTGTGCAGGATAACTATTTCGAGAGGATTTCACGGAACTCGAAGAGAGCTGGAACTGCGCGACGATCCACGATGAAACGATGCTGGAGAAGCGTTCATTTTAATACAGACAGATGCCGCGCCGGCCGCGCTAAGGAAAATCGCATCCCTTTTTTTCACCCCTTTTGTCATCCAGATAATACTATACTTTTCGTTCTATTGTTTCATTTTAAAACTCATCGTCCGAACGTGCCGGTATCGATTCCATTTTCTAGCGGCAGCATACTCGGTGAGTTCTCGTGTGCCTTTCGCCGTCCCACTTTCTTCCTTCTCCTTCTTTTTCAAATTTCCGCGATTTTCGTTACGTGCTCGCGTCCCGGCATCGCCGTTACACTCGCGCGACAATATACTCGTACCGATGAAATTCGTGACAATTTCCTAAGGTATTATGTGTCACGGAATTTCGCCTGGAAAGATCCAACGTCGCCCGTGACATGTTTAACCCGCAAACAAGGTAGGTTCGAAGTTCGCACCACAGTACAGTGTCCCTTGCAATGTTAATTCTGTCAACCCGAGCTTACAGTAAATACCCCGAGACCCCTGTTGAACATTACAGTTTCCTCGTTACACTGTACTCTTCTGCCGGGTGATAAAGTCTACCACCGTTCCATTCGCGCGCGAACCGCAGTTACACGCGCACTCTTCCTATCTATCTTCAATTCTATGATACTGCAATACCCGTAGCTGTTGCCCGATCGCTATACATTTTTTTCTTCCCTTCGCTGTTTTTAGCCATGGACCAACAATTTACTCATCTACCTGCAGTGGGTATTTATTTCGTTTATTCGCCGCTCTTTGCCAACCCAACCTCTATCTAATTCACTCTTAAGCCGAAGTGCAATGACCTCTGATCCAAACTCTCCCTGGCTAAAGCTGCATCTCGCGGTATACATATTATGCTTCTACGAGTAGCGAGATATAGCCACGGTGTTCTACATATATCTAACGGAAATACATCTTTACTATTTGAGGGATTGTATTTGAATTTTCTATCTACATAGTAAGCTAAATAAAACAAGGGGCAGCAATAGGAGGCACCATATTCCGGATCGCAACGAGCATCAGATTCCGCGTGATATCATAAATTCATCTAGGGCTAAAATTCTCTTGCGATATTGAATGTTTAGGAACTGCACAATCGTGGTACAGTTTAATTCGCCGCTCTCGATAAACGTGAAATGACAGGAATGAATGTGCGCCACTCTCCACTTAAAATTAATTATTTGTCAAACGCGCGGGCCGTATTGTCGAGCAGCAAGCCCAGAAATTATTTCACGAAACGTTTCGTTTTACGAATACCAATGTGCAATGGGCGATCCATTCGATATTTCGTAATATCGCGGAAGAAAAAATTTCGTTTCGCTATAGGGAGTTTGGGCAAGCGCGTTTCAGTCACGAGGCCGAAGCAAACGGAAAACGAACGAAGCGAAATCGATTCGGTGAACGATAGAAAGAGGGAGAGAGGATAAGGATATACGCAGGATCGATGGACAGGAAATAAATCGAGGCTGGGCAGGTGTTGCACTTGCATTTCATTATTGTTACATGTGCATGCATAAATTTCAATTGGCGACAAGGAAAGAAAAGGTAATACTATTTGTTTAACCGATACGTTTCTCCGTATTGTTTCAGATACCCTGAGCTTAGGGGACCGGACGATAGACAATATGGATCGGCACGCGGGTCAGAGTAGACCTCGAAATCAATTGCTGGTGGATTCATCGAACTTGAAACCAAAGGCTGAACCCACGTTCGATTACTCGCAGAACACCAACGTGACAGCCCTCATTGGAAAGACAGCTTATCTTACGTGCCGGGTTCGCAACCTGGCCGACAAAACCGTAAGATTCTTCCTTCGTTAATGATGCGACTGTGCTAGCCGTTATGGATCGATTTGCCACAGAATTCGTTTCCTCCCGTCACCAACAATTTCCAACCGTTCCAACATTAATTTCCATTCGAGAACTATTTCGATTTCGCAAGAGCAAGCTTGTCAATGAACGCGAAGGCTTGCTCGAGACAGCTTAATGTATCAGAAAAATCTTTTCCGCGTATTCTCCACATTATTCCACGCTATTCCACGCTATCCCACGCTATCCCACGCTATCCCACGCTATCCCACGCTATTCAACGTTATTCCATGCGGTTTCGACAAATTTGTGGCAGCAAGGTAATTACGCCAAAGACCGATGCACCTTAGTCGAGCGAGACAGAAAATCCAGTCTTCGCGAAGAGCTTCGGAAAATCGATTTACAAGAAATAATCGAGTTGCTCGGGTTCGATTGGACGTTAATCGACCTTCAAGGTAACTAGAAACTCAGTTTTAACCAAGTTTTAACTCAGGTCAGGATACACGAAGAGTCTGGTGAACACAACTCCCGAGTATTTCAACGATTCGAGAAGGGCGAATCGTTGCAATTCGACTTCAAGTCCCTGCAACAAACAAGTTATATTCGTCCACCTTTTCGATCGAGGTCCCCAACTGTGACGATGACTAGTAGCGAATGTAGGAATGGAGTTGCACCGATAAGAAAGGGTGCGTCGGAGTTTGCTATGGGAAGATGAGGAAAGGTCCTGCGTAGAAACAAAGTCGCTTAATTTCGGCATGCGAAAGTGTGCAAACGTAAACCGTGTTGAGCAAATTCATTGTAAAGTCTGATAGCGACGGCCCTTGCTCTAATACGGTGCTCCCTCTCAGCGGTGAAATTTTATGTACTCGCCGTCCCAAATTGGTGTGCAATGCTGCTTCTGCACTTTTCCGCAGGGTGTAGCGATGATTATTAACACTCGCTATCGTTTCCTCGGCTAGTAGCTTCGGCTTTTTGTTACGAGCCGAGCACACGACAGGTCGACGAACCAATAAAATTGATTGTTTATGCCTCCGCGTGTTTTCCTGCTTTTACGACTCAACTTTTCTCGCCGACATCAGCATTTTAGTTAGCGACCAGGCCGTAACAAGAGGGCTTACCACTATCGGGGTTAAATCTGTGCAAACTTGATACGGAACTTTCCCACTTGCGGGGAAACTTTTCGAGAGCAAAGTTGCGAAAAAGTATTTGCATCGCATCTTTAAACCGGTCTCGATTGTATTAAGCATAATTCATTTCTCCTCGCCGAAGATATTGTTCCTCGGGGACGCAACAAATTTCCTATCGCACGCTGGTCGCAGAATGTTTGCGGTTCACGAGAAGTTTGTCGTACGCCGCGCCGCGACGTTACTCGCATTTTCGCACAATTTCGATTAAACTGTCCAGCGAAGGTGTATCGCTTAACGATCAGTAGCGTCCGTTGAAGACAGTTTGGTCGATCTCTCGCGATAACCATCATTGACTCCACTTTGAAATTCCGTTTGCAAAGGTATCCTGGGTCAGGCACAGAGACATACACATTTTAACGGCGGGAGCGTATACCTACACGAGCGATCAGCGATTTCAAGCGCATCACAGGGAGAATACAGGGCAAAATAGCGAGTGGTCGGAATGGACTCTTTGCATAAAATGGGCTCAAGAGAGAGACCAGGGACTGTACGAATGTCAGATCTCCACTATTCCCGTCAAGTCGCACCAATTTCGCTTAAACGTCGTCGGTAAGTTTCACTCATCCATTATATTATACTATACTGTAGTACGGTACAGTTGAACGCTTCCGAGTTTCGGGATGCTTTGAAATTTTCTTGAAAATATCGCTACCCCATACGAACGAAGTAGAAGTTGAAACGGGAGAAGCAGCCGCGTTTTATCGAGTACCGCCGTCGCTGAAACTTGTCAAGGTTCGCAACGAGTGCCGCGGAGTACAGTCGCCGCGTCTCACCAGTGACATAATACGTGCAAACGGTTCTCGATTGCTCTCGAAACGTCTCATTAAATAATGATCCGGAGCTTGTTACGCGACGTATCGGCTCGTCCATTACCGACGCTTCGTGAGAAACTTGCGATCCTAATTCTGGAGGACGCGATAGCGTGAAAGCCGGTCTCGTTATTTCAATTACAATGGCCTTGAGCTTCGATAACGAGCCTCGACTCGTTAGGTTCGGCGGGTCGATGAAGCTTCTCGGTTCCCTAGCCGTTGCGGGCATCGTTTCCGAAGGGATGGATGCGCGGGAACAGCTTGTGTCGCGTAAGCTGACAGACGAGCGAGAAGGGTACCGCGACGGAGGAAAAAACAAGTGGTTCTTTATCGCAGTGCCGACAGCGACGATACTCGGGGGTCCCGATCTGTACGTGGGTGCAGGGAGCACGATAAACTTGACGTGCGCCATACACTTCAGTTCGGAGCCACCAGCTTATATCTTTTGGTACTACAACGAGAATGTTCTGAGCTATGACAGTCCCAGGGGCGGCGTCTCGGTGATAACAGAAAAGGGTGGCGACGTCACCACCTCTTGGCTCCTTATCCAGACGGCGCAACCCTCGGACTCTGGGGAGTACAGCTGCAAACCCAGCAACGCCAATACAGCGTCCATCAAAGTCCATGTCCTAAATGGTGAGTGTTTACACGCGCGATTACGTAATCTCACGATCCCCGGCGATCCTCGAGTGGTCCGTCAACATCCGCTTCGCGCCTTCCTTTGTACAGCTAAATCACCGGTCTCGCCGGGAATCGTAGAATCGGGGAAAGACTGTGCGTATCCGCGCCCATATTGCACACGAAATATTCCAAAACACGCACGGCTCCCAAAAGAATAGTACTTTTCGAACGTTTGAAACTCGTGACTAATGCTGGTACGAGACCATCGGTGATCGAGACTAGCATCACGGCCGAACGTAGCCTTAAAATTATCGCAGAGCTGAATGTTCGAATCATTCGGCCTGGTTATTTCGGTATTTAATCGTTCCTGTCTGTGAGGCGCTTGATTCTTCGAAGACTGGAAACCGCGATGAAACGGGGTCTCCTAGTGAAACAAGGAAATCAAGGAAACGAGGGTATCGATTGAATAAGAAAACATATTGAATACGAAATTCGAGTGCAGCAGGCCTGAAAAGATGGTGAAAATGGTGTATTCTACAATAGAACAAAACTATTCTACAACAAGTGGCTTTTTGTTGCAGGCGAACGACCGGAAGCCATGCAGACCGGAACGGCAGGACCTATTTTATCCTCGAGCTGTCTTTTCGTGTCTCTGATCATTTTGTACATATCGTCTGTGTAAACGAACATTGAATGGAACGACGCCGCTTCGGCCGTATTTCGGTTTGACCATTGTCATCTCGTTAAGATTGTGGCTCTGTTGGCAGAATCGAGAGGATCGCAAGCAAATCGTTACCTGAACTACGAGTTCAGCGCGTGTACTGACAACGAGTATTGTCGACCCGGAAGTATCGAGTATCGTCGACGAGATGTAGCTACCCAACTGTTTGCGCCACGGCCTCGTTATTCCGACACTATTTTGTACTTCCATGCTCGATTGTAAGTTTGTACCTGCCACTGTGTCCCACCCGCGCGTTTTTCATCGTCGATGATTATTTTCGACGGGGACACTCGTCTCGTTGCTATCAAGTCGACGAACGAGAAAAACACCCGCGCGTTCATTCGCGTTAATATCTAGCTATATCTACGCAATCGCGACGGGGAACCGATGAAACGGGACGACTCAAAGGAACGCGTTCTGCTTTCCGAAGAACGATGTTTAACGGGCACGCGAGTGTCGAGAACCGAAAGGAGTTGTATCTCTGTTAAGAAGCGTTTAGTTAAGAAAACGTCGACGCTAATACCGAATACGATGGCAAACTTGTCGAAGAGAACTGCTGGCGCAAGTATCTCGCAAATTCGCAGGAAGCGAAACCGATTTATACTACGCGAAACGTTTCACGATTATTCGTGCGTATTGAGTGGGAAAAAAAACGTGGCTGGAGTGCGGGATCTCGTGTCTCCCAAGATCGGCCACTGCTATTTTCCTCGCGGACGGAAATGCACGAGAAAAAGAGAAAAAACTGGAAACGGGGTCCTGGATGGAAGCGCGTTGATTGTCGTCGGGAAAAGCTGCGTGTTTCCGAATTGGCGCATCGCAGTGTAGCCGAAAATGAGGTACGCGAAACGGGACAAAAAGTCGGGGCGGCTCGTTCGGAGAATTATTCCGCGACGTTCATAGAGCGCCCCGGGCAAACAAGCATAAACGTTAAAATTCGGAGCGGAAAATATTGTCATTTCGCGTGACAGCTGTACGCGTGATACGAATGTTAATATTCGGGTCGAGCGCGTTACGGCCACTCTGCCTGGACATGCATCATTGTCGCGTGTCGGACGAAAAACGTTCGCAAATCCCTTCCAGCTGATTAACGAGCAGAATCGCAAACGTTTCACGATTGAAAACAATCACGGGAAATTATTATTTTACCACCGAGCTAGTTGAAATAATCGTTGGAATTTCCAATCCGTGTTGGTTTGTCAAGCTTATTGCCGTAATAATCGATCGGCAGTTTGATATTTTATTTCATTCCGCTTGTCATCCAAGCTGGTATCTCGATTAGACGGAAAAGGGACGGACCTTCGGATTCGAAATCAGCGCAGCTGGCGACCCGAGACGCGACTATTTGACGTTCGTTGAAGGTATTAGCGTTGACGAGCAAACACGAAACCTGTACATACTGTCTGTATTATAAATTGTGGCCGGGTGATCTCGTAGTTGCACGCCGACGTTGCGACGTGAGCGCAAATGCGTGCACGCGCTCTGCGTAACATCCCACTTGTCGTGATGTGCTAACTCTCTCTCTCTCTCTCTCGCAGCTGAACACCAGCGTGGTGGACCTAGTAATCGCGTTCACCGCGTAGAAATCGAATTTCCCGGCTGGAGTGGTACTGAACGAACGACCCGCAAAGCGAATCTCCTTCGTCTGATTATCGTGCGTCGAATCATCGCTTCGAACCTGAGCCGCCTATTTAGAATTAGCAACAAGCAGGACATTCTCAACGGTCTCCTCTCGGTTCATGGCTCAGCGACTAAACAGCGCGAACTTCTAGACGATTCCTCTTCTGAGCCCCAGAAACTTTTTACTCTTTTATATATTTCTTCTTCCTTTCAACGGAACGTTGTGTAGCCGAATCGTCGGGCTGGACCTACTTTGTTCGCGACACGTAACGACGACAACTTTCACTTTCTATTTGTGCATGCGCGTGTCCGTGCGTCTTTCGATGCAATATCCTCGCAGATACCGCAGAAAAGTATGGCGCGGATCACTTTCGCGCCCAACGCAAATGGAATCTGTTTACTTTCATGTTCCTACCACGGTGGTGGATTTACCGAGCAGCCGAAAGGGTCGACGGGGACGGGATAGAGGGCGAAAGAAAGACGCCTGGCTTCGGTACGTTCGACCAGCCAAACTAACATTCCGGAAGTTTTTCGAGGGTGAAATGGAAGTACGGCTCGATACACGTGCGGTCGCCGAAACGAAACGAAACGAAACGAAACGAAACGAAACGAAACGAAACGAAAGCCTGGTTCGCGTAAACTTCCGAAAATAATTGCGTGAACGTCAGGGTGAGCTAAAGTTTCGACTTTTCTTCAGTTCAGCTGAATAGGCCACGTATAATGTGTAGCGTATAGAACGCGGTCCGCTACGCGTTTCGAATAGCGTTCACTCTCTGCGCGTTCGTTCGCCACTGATTGATAGTAACTTTTGCAAAATCGCGATCGGACGAAAAATATAAGAATGCGAACCATCTATGAATACTATTCCTTTCGCCGATGCATCGAATCGTACGATACAGCTTTAGTGTAGGAGGTAGGACAGAAATGATAAAACATGGTTGAAGGTTACAGAATGATCGATACTTGATCGCGAGACAAACGCGGCGTATCTTCGGAGGGACGGCGTGAGTCGAAAGACACCGAATTTCGTTCGATCGGCCTGGACATATGTACTAGTCGCGAATAGAATTCGATCGGCTTCGATTTTGCTCCTCCGACCGTATATATAGTAAATTGCTTTCACCTCGCCCTGGCCACTTTGTTCCGGTGCCCGCGGTATGTTCCACTCCCGAAAGCAAAAGAGAGTGGAAAAATGGAAGCACCGATCGAGCCACCGCGAAAGCGGATGCCATCCACCATTTCCCAGTCAACTCTCGATCAGGTTCGACCGACGCGACGCAGCGGACTACCGTTAAATAAACGAAAAAAGAAAAGAAGAGGAACGACGCGGCGGTTCGTGGGCACACTCGACAGCGTGTAGCTGTTAATTAACGATGCTAAGCGAAACTGTACGTCACAAGGGAACGCATTAACGAGAGGGAGGAGAGTGGAAAAACAGGAGGGAAAAATCTGTAATCGCAGTGATATCGTTAGACTAGATAGGTATATTATTGTACATACCATAACACTATGATGTTTAATAAATAAAAGCGTTGAAAGGAAGGTGTGAGAAATGTCTCGCGCCTCTTTATGGCGAGTGGCCGCATTGTTACCTGGCTACATCCCTATGCTTTCACCAACTCTCGATCCGGTTTCTGCGAGAACACGGCGCTGCGCGGCGTCCGCCCCTTTGTCACAGTTTCTATCCTTCAGATCGTTCCACGAAAGAGGGGAGCAGCTTTTATTCGCCTTGTTCCGGGCCGTCCATGATCCTTTATCGCGGTCATTTCACCTTTCTTCGCGATAAGTAACTAACGAGCATCAAAGGACCTTGCTGGCACCGGTGACACCCTTTCATCCTGCATTACTGCCGCGTCGATGCATGCTGCGCCTTCTCTGTTAGCGGCTCTGTAATCAGAACGATTCGCCAAACATCGAAACGAGCTAATACGTCCTTCTCTCTGCACTTCCCTTCGTCTGAAATAACCGTGTCTCTGCAATCACCTAATTTCTCGTGACGAAACGTTTCAGCGCTGCAGCTCGTTTCGCTTTGACTTTGATTGCATCTGGAAATCCGACGGCCGGCGGTGTATTTCATCGAAACTTCGCCTAGTTAATCGGAACTTTTGCAACGGCGTAACGGCTAGAAAAACTTGGGACTTTCATTAGCTCGGGCAGCGTCAGTTACGTGGCCGACTTGCAGCTGGCCAATTAAGGGTTTAAACATTTCAACGAAGACAGGTACGTAACGTTTAGAATTAGCCCGATTACGGGCTCGGCACAACCGTGCCACTTATCGCCATGCTTCCGACCGCGACGACCGATGGGAAAAACCAATCGCGGACAGGGTACCGTTCTACAAGTTTCACCGCGATTGAAATTTAACGTTCGCAGTTTTGCAAACAGACGAAACTCGAATGGAAGAAAACATCGGCAGACTGGAGGGCAATTAAGTCTGGAAATACATTGATATAAATCGAAGTAAATCGAAACAAATAGGCGAAATGCGAGGCAACGTCGAAAGTGTGCAGTTCACTGTTCGGGTTAACGAAAATTCTCGCTTCACTGACGGTATAGCGACTAATAAACGACCCCCGTATATATCTATCTCGGTATTTTTGCGCGTCAAGCTTTACGGCACCCATGCGAGGCGGCGAAGGGTAAAGAACAGCACCAAAGAGTATCGAGAAACAGGTCGAGGGTGTGCGGGGTGGAGGGAAAGCAAAAAATGGACGGGGCGAACTGACGCCGCTGCAAAACGGCACGTTTGCGCTGGATGCAGGTTAAAAGAGAAAGATAGAGTCCGCAACGAGAGAAACGAGGGGAACGAGTGAGATCGGAAGAGGCGGGAGGACGAAGAGGGAAGGTAAGGAAGGGGGTGAAGCGGCTATCGTTTTATAGCCTCGGCTAGATGGCCCGGGATGCGGTGGGAAAATAAAAAGAACGCGAGTGGAGAGGAACCGGGACACGTGACAGGTACCCTTTTTCCATTAACCCTTTCATCATACCGAACGCAATTTGATAATCGTGATGGCTCCTTGCAAATTAGCAAATTTATACAGAGGGAGCCGAGCTGATCGAGGAATCCGGATAACGCACGCATCAATGAATAGCACGTGGGCGGGCTTAACGTGCGAGTCTGGGGTCTTAATCGATGATAAAGCTAGTCTGAGGAGATCCAGTGGGATCGTAATTAGTGATGACGAATCGGTTGCCGCTGAACCACCATCGTCTCGCCGTGTTTCGCAGCCGCGATAAATTATCCTTTCGGGACCGATCGGCTCGTTTCCAAACTCTAATTATCCAGTGAGCTTCGAGAGCTTCTGGCGACGTAAAGCAGACGAGATACCCAGACGAGAGTCTCTCTTCAGCTTCGTGCCAAAACTTTGTTTCGGCTGCTTGCTTAAACTCCGTTAAGCCCGGCAGTAACGAGACTGGGACGAGACTGGGAAGCGAGAGACAATTGGAATCTAATAACCTTTTCACTGAATTTCCAGGGGTCGCGTTCTAACGAGAGTTCGCAAGCGCGTGAACGTGTCATCGTGTTAAATAGCTATCTGTTTTCTATGTAGAAGCGTTTCAACAGCTACCAAAGGCCAGTGGAAAGTTTGAAGGGATATCGATCCGCAAGAACAAACCGGTTTGAGTCGAGGATCTACGGAAGATGAGAGAACAGCGGTCAAGCCTTTGGCGGCACCCTTACGAAAGTCAGTTAATAATAATTCTGATTTCGCTTAACTCGGGCGATAATGCAAAAGATAAGAGAAGAAAGAAAGGGCGAAGCACGAAACCGAGAAATCTACCACTCCCCAGCTTCATTGGCTTTCGCGTGTTAGACTTGGAAATTGAGCGGCAAGGCTATTTCCCGAAGAAGCTGACAATTATGCGAACAGCAATTAACTGTAGATGATAGCGAGAGGAAATGTAGTCGCCATCAAATTGTGCACGTATCCACAGCCGTTTGCACGAACACGAATACCGCTCGCTAGACGACGCGTTGCAAGGACGATAAGCGTTTCCAATTAACGATTCAAATGAGCTGTGAGAAATTGGCCCCAGCGTGTTTACCCGGGCAGCGGGCTTCGTCTACGAAACAGTCGGAGGGAGGCGGGGAAAAGAGTAGAAAGGCGGGAACGGTGTTTGTTCGCGCGATTTCTCTCAAGTTTCGATCGTTAGGTGGTAACGCGGCCGACATCAAATGGAATCGATACATTTCGAGGCCCCTGACCGAGGAACTTAAATTACAGATTAAGCTCGAACACAGGCTTAAGGCCGCGCGCACGTCACGAAAATTTATTCGTTTGGAAGTTGGCCGTTGGCGATGCTGCAGCCGCGCCGTTCTCTCTCCCTCTCTCTCTCTCTCTCTCTCTCTCTCTCTCTGTTTGCCAATATTTGCATTTTAAACAACCGAACCAGCACCGAGGCTATGCCCGAAAATTTTATGAACTTTGGAGGCCAGACCGTTAAGGCGGTGCGAGTTAGTCGAATAGACGAATTCATTTCGCCGCCCATTACCAGATTACGTAGATATTTAATTCGAGGTATATTAGCTCGACTCCAGCAGGGTATCTTAATACGCCGGCTGGATTACTTTGTGGCATGCACGAAGGAATGTAAATCGAATGGCTGTTATAGGTTGCCGTTGTGAGTAGTATAAAGCGATAACAGTGAGACGTCGAGAGTAGCTGTAGACAGTATAGGCGGCATGGCCGGCAAGTAGTATGTGTCGCGTATGGGCAGACAACGATCTTGCACGTTATGGCCTCGGGTGTGGCCAGGTTAGGCGAAACAGAATACAATATTTCGATTATAGAAAGTTCGCGAACATGAAATCCTCGTGTTCAGTGAGACGAGGCGAAGCGCAGAGGGGCGTGGAGGAGCGAAGCGGAGAGGCCATGGTCTCGTAAATGGGGATGAGCATAACGGGCGGCACGGCCGCGGCGCCACGGCGGCTTGAGAAATGGCATTGTTTTGACAGCTCGCTGCGATTCGAAACTCGCCGACTAACGCCTCTTAGGATCACCCGTAATTCTGCGACGTCGTCCACAAATAGATTCGCGCGCCAACGCGTGCACTTGCATGCGAGATTGCAGATTGCGTCAACTCGACGAAGCGTAATGATCAAGTCGCGTCAAAGTTCCGTCCAAGCAACTCGTGGACACCGCGTTGAAGGATCGCGCAAACACCGAATCTTAGAAAAACGGAAGCAACACTGCTAGCCTTTCCGAAAGATAGCGCTCCCGCTTCCATATTCGGCGTAGAGCACCGACGAGGTCCAGGGTAGTGGCGTCGCAAGCAAGTTCAACGATAAACGAATACGAGACGCAGCCGTGTATGCATGTGGCAACGACATTAGCAGTAAAGTTTCTTCACCCTGTGGAGCATTAGCCAGCATTTCATCGCGTATGCTGTTTACATCGTGTGCACGCGGTCCATATAAATGCACAGTTCAGATTTATGGGAAAGTATTTCTATGCCCGTCGCATATTTTCCATTATAACTGAATGTCACGCAGCACATTTCGACGGAAATCAGAGTAATAACCAGGCACGCAGAAAGACAGCTTTATATGCAAAAAAAAATTAGACCACAAGTGCTGTTTCGCGAGTCGTTTCAGGTGGACTTTAACGAAGTAGCTGGCCCAGCATTTAATCAAGCGTTCGCGATACGATGCAGCTAGTTTACCGCAATTACAATGCAGTAGCATCGGAAGGAAGTGTTAAGAAGAGCTTGTGAAGCATCGTGATCTGCTTATCGTGCGACTGTACCTACTCCCTGTTGGACCATAGCGATAAAAGATTGAACTTTATGGCCGGCTCTTGCAACGACAGGCACACCTACTCGGTACTCCGCGTTATTGTTCCGTATCTAGGAAGTGTTTTTTCAAAAGTCCGTACTCGTTCCTCCAGAAATCATGAGAAGGAAAATAATATTGTTGCGGGAAGCTCGTCGCGACACGATGCGATGGTCTGAAACGGCCGCTTGAAACTTTCGGCAGAGAAAGTAGGTCAGGGGAGAAGAAAGTTTCGAAAATTTTATTCTACGTCGCGTCGCTCACCAGTGATCGCCCCACTTTTCTCTCAAGCAACCTTTTAAATTGTGGTGAACGAAATCGTACTTGCGAAACGGACTCTGATTCCATCGAGTTCGCGAATGACTTATAAGAAGCGCAGAGGGTTATTCGCGAAAGAAATCGACTCTCTGTAGTTTCTGCGTGTGCGATTACGCAATTAACCGGCGGCGGCGTCGGTTCCGCCAACATTTTATCTCGATTCGATGAACACAAATATGATCTTTCAATTAAGAGCGACGTGGTTCTATTCGCGTGCTTTTAAACGGCGGAAAACGGTGGTTCTCGAATGAAGCTCAACTTGAAACGGACAGAGTTTCGCGGATTTCGAAGAAAAGTTTCCCGTTGGAATTCGACTGGATAGTTGATACGGGAGTGTGCTCCTTTTGTTAATTCGAGAGCGTTGGAGATTCGGCCATGTTCCGAGGGTCCGAGTCAGTACGGCATAGAAGATTAAGCTCCTCTAAAGGTTGTTAATCTTTCACAGCGAAAGAGAGGTCCTCGCGAGAGAGGACAGCATCCTAGCGAACGTGAAAAGGGCATAATTTGCCCGTTACGGTAAACGAGTTGGATCCGATCGGCGCGGCGCTCGTGAATACCAGAAGGAAGGAGCGGTTTTCTGTGGTAGAGATTGCTCCGAGAGGAACGGACAAATTGTAAAGGGGAAATTCGGATGGTAAAAGGTACGGGTGCGCGACAGAAGCGTCGACAATCGTCCGGGGACAGGAAATCCAATTTCGTCCTTAACTCTGGTAGGAGGCGGCAGCGTTTGCGTCGGCCTTAATAGGGCCAAGTGCAAGACAGAGGATTCGCTCTGCACTTTTTCGCGCAGACCTTCCTCGAGGAACGGCCAGGCAAGGTGAGCGAACGCTGGTAGACTCGTTTAAAGTTTCGTCCGTGTCGGGCAATTCGCGACACCGTTTAACTACAGCGAATTAGCAATACCGATCGATCAATGGTATTTAGTGTCCCGTTGGATTCCAGCGGACAGTTCAATCGCCACGTTTCACTAGCAGCGTAAATGTTTACGCAAAGGATTTCCAATGAACGAGCGAACGGCAAATCATCAATTTAATCACACGCTTGGAAGAAAATTTTCGATGCTGAGCACCGTTCGCACTCACGATTCATTTACTAGGTTGCATTTCAGTTGAAACTTCAGAGAGCACTCGTTGGCTCTAGAATCACAATTTGCATTCGTCCAATCTCTTGTCGTGAAAGGTTTAACTATAGAGCTTCGTCCAATGCAGCGACGATATTCCGCGAGTGACTGGAGGGATCGTTCGTTTGATTCAAGGCAAGTGCAATTTGGCATTCTTCACGGGTACCGAGTACAGGTGAAATACACGTATACAGAGTATCTGGGCTATACGGCAGTGGTTGAAAATCGTAGGACGCTGTTGGGGGGCTATCTAACTGCGGACGATCCGATTTATACACGGCACTTGCCATTCCGGCGAAATTGCTTTTAATTAAACTCGAAACTTACTTATCGGAATAATGCAATCCTCTTGGGAAGCTGTGTCCTAATGAGCAACAGCTAAGCTTATGTATACGGCGGAGATGCTTGCAAACAAAGTTCCAAGTCTTCCCAAGGCAACTTTGAAGATTATCTGGCAATATCGTTGAGATTGAACGCGGACGCATTGTAAATGAGAAGAGGTTCGATTCGTATAGCTTTCCATTATTATTATGATTACTAATATTTGATATTTATAATAATTAAGCGAAACATTAAATAGCGCAGCATCTCTCTGCGAAGGACAGTGGTTGGAAAATTCTGTTCCAGAACGTCGTCGCAACTACTTGCCCCTAAGCATGCATGCGTGTATGTATAATATGTATGTCCTTGCAAAGTAGACTCGACGCGCAACATTTTCGTCGCATTTAATGGAATTAAGCGCGCTAGAAGAGCGGATCTTGTTCTGGATACGGATGCACCGCGCCGAGAGGGCAGCAGCGTTGATATTAACTGAAAATCGGATGCGGTTGCGGCCAACGTGTCGTGATTTCTTTTTCGACGATGATATCTTTCAACAGCAGCTTCGTTCCGTCGGCCAGAAGACCGTGCTGCATCGAATCGCCCGTTTCCTCGTTTGGGCGATCGCAAAATCAAGAGTGCAACCGAGGAGACCCTTTTGTCTCGCCAACCCCTTTGTTCTCGATCGCTTCCTTTGCGGCCCTTCGTCCGTACCACAATTCGTTCTTCTGGAACCCTTTTCCTATTCTATGATCTCACCTCTTCATCACCGACCCAGTCGAGTCGACTCGACTCGACTCGACTCGACTCGACTCGGGTCCACCCTTGGATCTCTAGCTCTCCTCCAGGGTGAATACACTTTGCTCGAACAAAAAAACTCTTAATTGCTGCGCCGCGCATTACGCGAAGTCGTTAAGGTCGAATGGCAGAATCCGCGAGAGGCTGCTTTCGAATTCCTTGCATGATAATAGAGGAGCGAGGTTCTTTGTTGTTTCGAATAATTTCGATGGGATATTATGGTGTTTTCCGTTGGCAAATTATTTCCAGGGAGAAATTCCTTCTAGTTGAGGATATTCATTTATAGAGAACTCCTTCCAAGAGGGGAAATGAAAAACGGGGCAAGTGGCAGATTTGCCGAAAATAGAAATCATTTGTTTGAACAGGGTAGCGGAAAGTTCGATTGGCAGATAAGGACGAGGGTGAAGGTAACTCGAACTTCTAATGGAAGGAATTTGGAACGTGTCTGTACGCGCGATTCTCTCTGCTATTGCTGTTTCCCAACAGCCGTGTAGCCAAAAGACAGAAATTTTGTAGGTGGTACTATTCAATCATCGATTACAGGTAAATCGACCTAGCTTTATATTTATGGGTATCCATAGCTGCCTGATATGTATATCGTCCACCCTGACCGAGTGTAATCCGATTTTAATCCATGCATATTACCGCTTAATTACCATAACAATTTTCAGAGGAAATTCTGTCGATTCGAGCTTTCACCGTGACCAGGGTCGAGTCTGACTGAAAAAGTGCGCATAAATCTTCAGCCCTCGTTAAGGCTATTCGACAGCCAATTATGTACGTGCCGATGTCGAGGGTTTTTGTGGACGTACTTTACCCGTGGAAGCGTTCCAAAACCAATTCCCCAAGGAAATTTACGGGGCAGCTAGTAACGTATTCAAAGAAAGATCGTCCATCGTCGATGACGGCACTTTGCAACCGCCGATACAGGCTTGATGCTTAATAAATTAATCACGAGCTACCTTCATTTCCTACTCCTCATTGCGATATCGTGGCGTGTTCCCTATGCAAACGATGAAGCCAACAAAAATATTCGTTTAATTAAAGCGTCGGAGGGCTTCGAATATTATATTAATAACAGAACATTCCCATCGTGCGAGATTTCGAAAGGTTCTCGAAACTTCCACCGACGATTCTATGCATGTTCCGTTGCCCAATGAAAAAGAAAGCTGCGTGGAAGGGGCAGACTTTTTGAAATATATTATTTTTGGCTTACACAACGGTTGATTATACGAGCAGGGTGGATGGTCGCTTTACGCAACTGACAACGCTAATAGACTTATTCACACATTAACTAGACTGGCAGCGGTAATTAATTTTCGGGGATCCGGCAGCCGGCCGCGTATTTTCGCTAGGGTCATTTATTACAATACTTTTGCGTCAAGTTCCTCGAAACACAATTAACTTGCGTAAATGTTGCCCCGTAACCGTGGATAATTCAATCGCTAGAATGAAGAGCGCACCGGCAGGGCCACGATGCATTTCAACGGTATTATTAAATTTTCAAGATTGTCGCTTGCATTAGTTCGTGTTACAGTAAAGCGCGTGATCGGTACGTCGAGTATTGTATCGGAACGGCTTCCAACGAATAAGCACTCGCTGCTTTGGAAGCTTAATTAATGATGCATACTCAATTACAGTCGCAGAATTATACGGCGCTAAAATTAGCGACAAGTATCGTATTAAACTGGAAAATCTAAAAATATAAATACCTTAACGTGTCTCTGTCGATGAGAAAAGTATCTCTCGTTGATTGATTGAGAGGCACTGGCTGGTGCTTGTTTCCCCGCCAGAATGTGATCATTCCTAGTTTCCTCCGCCGATAATCGATGCTGATTGACCCGCAGTAGTCGAGCAATATCGAGGAAAAGCAGGCAGGGGAGTGTGCAGGGTTATCGCCCTGATCGCGATGTAGGTGTCGACCCGGTGTCGTACATTTGCGAAAGACGGTCAGAAATCTGGAGCACGGTTTAAATTACGAAGGGGTGGGCGATTAGCGGTCCACGGGCTCGAAATCGGAGCTCTTCGTCTGAATTGGTAAGTGCGACGTGGCAGATGATCCGGTGGTCCACTGGCATTGGCTTTGCACAGAGAAAACTTTTGTTTGATGTTTCGATAGCCGTGCATCCAATTGGCCCTCTCGTGCCAGGGAGCTGCACACGTACACTGGCATCCACTGCATCGGGTAATTTCGTTTCGAGTGGATTCGTGTGACGAGTCTCGGCCTAGAGGACTAGAGCAACAGAGAAGAAGAATCAAAGTACCGGATGCGAAACAGAGAGAACACTAGGAGCGGTAAAACTCCATCGAACGCAATCAGACAGAACAGACGAGGGTGAGTGTATGAGTGAGTGAGATATATATGTATATATATGCATCGCGTAGTCGAAATAGAAAATATATAGAAAACTTTCTTTAGGAAAGAAGTAGACAGCGAAAGAGTGAATATCGTAGGGGATGTTGGAAGCACCGACATTCGCCGTGTAGAAATTTATATTCGAAACAGTTCCTAGACATCGATAGCTGTGAAGAGAATCGTGGTAGAACATTCGAAGCTTTCGTTGCAGCCCCCGTTTGTTCCTATCCCCATAAATACGCTCGAAATGATTTGCCCGGGGCTATAAAACATATGTATGTATATGTATAATATCCCCAATCTACCGCAAACGATCCCGTTGTCCTTAATCCCATTCCGCACATTCGTTACCTCGCGCGAATTTCGTTCGTTGGCTATTGCTAGTTAAATATAGGTTTAATATTAGTAGCAAGTATATTGAACAATTTTCAGAATACTTCATCCCCGGGCATTTAAATATCGTGCCATTGTCTCGTTGAAATTATTGAATTGATTAGCTCATTCAGTGTAGGTTACGATTAGGTTTGGGTTTTGCTTTAGGAAGAAAGCGAAATTTATTTTAGATTTTACCTTGTTCTATAGTGCAGCGTTCGCGTCTGTTTCTATACGTTACGATGTTACAGCTTACAGCACTTCTTTATTCTATCGATATTCGGCTAATTTGAATGTTCATTGAACTTTAATAACTCTTCACGTGCAACAAAGTGCTGCGACATGCGAAACATCGAGGATCTGCAGACACTGGTGGCTGAAAATGCATGGAAAATCGATGCGGCCATTCCCGAAGTGGATTTTAAAGACACTTAATCCGACTGAGCTACCAGACAAAATTAGACAAGCAAAATTTTTAATTGCACGGGTAGGTCTTTCAAACTATTTCAACGCGGCAAGAAAACGGAACAGAATGGAGTGTAAAAAAAAACCTGGCCCTGCGTTGCTGCCCATTCTGAGATTGTAGAGGGTTCATGTTCCTCCTACTAAGGGCGGCAGCAGTTTAATTGAAAGAAATATTCGTAAGAGCGTGCAGTAAAACGGAAAGTGACTGGATGACATATACAATCGTGTATTTTGACGTTAGAGCTTGTGCTGTGATGAGCCTGACAAGTTAAATATGAAGGAAGTTTCAACGACAGTCGTTCGAATTAGCAGTGGCGCAACGGGAAACGATTTGAGGGTAAGCCACAAGACCGACCAAGGACTGGCAAGTGTGCAAGACTGAAAGTTTGTCGACACCTAGGCGACAGTTTAGTCAGCACCCACGTAACCCGAGCCAATTGCTGAAATTTTCAGCGCGCTTGGCCGCCAAGAGTCCACGACTGAGTTCTACGGCTCCACTGAACCCAAAAGGGACAGAGGTGTGAACGTTTCGAAGGCTCGTCTTTGGTGGCACTCGCGCGACAGTCACCACGTATGGATTAGTTGATTCGAGTCCTTGTGATTTGTTCGAGGGTGCGAACAAGAGCGTCGCGTCGGGACTAGATGGTAGCGCGAAGCTGTCACCTTGTCGACAAGCGAGAAAGAGGGCGAATATCTGTTGGAAGAGGGAAAAGAGCAGAGAAGGGGTACGGCGTGTGCTGGCGTAGAATCGAGCGCGAAATCACAAGTTGCCAAGAGGTATGTAATGTCGTCGGATTTGCAATTCCATTACCGGTTGCCAGCGTATAGGTAACGGGTGAGGGGGGTGGTGACATCGAGGCTCTCGGCCTGCTACTCGTTCTCCTTTACATTCGACCGTTCCTGGTCCTCTATCTAATGCTATTCACCCTTTCCGCCCTTTGCCACTCCGTTTCGTTTCCATCTGTACTTTAACCATCCACGATTCTCGTCTTATCCACTCCACAGTCTATAGAGTACGAGATGCACTTCTTTTCTCGCCTCCTTCTACGTCGCTGTTGTTCCTCACTTTTCACCAACGATGCCCAACTATTCTATCGTATATGCGAATAATCGTAAAGTCGTAACAACTTTCGTCTATCGTTACAGGGACCAGAGAAGGTGAGCAGTACATGTATGTATACTCTCGGTGCAAACGAATACGTGATCCAATTTGATGTGGCGGTGAACCAGTATGTCACGCGACACTCTCCGGATAGAGTTTGATTGCGAGCAACCTAACCCAATGCCCTCACTATACATATAACGACAGCGTAGGGAATATTATCGAACAACGGACCGCAGTTTATTGATATAAAGTAATTAAACGGCCGGGCTGATTTTCAGACTGCACCGTGCTTTGGAGGCAACCGAGCACCCGAGCAATAATAGTTTCATTTGTATCTGCAGCGGCTTAAACAACAACCCTACAACCCTATGCGTCTAGCACCGATATATCTGGCCCTGCGTAAGTTTCATCGATGAAAGTGAATCCCTTTGCCACCTTGATCGTATTCCAGACATTCGACAGATGTCGTCTCCGCATAAATTATTGCGATTCCGGAATAATTTCCTCGTGAAATTCTGGGTCCTCCTTTGATGAAGCTAGTACGCGAGCTACGCGCGTTCAATGTCGCTTCAGTTTGCCGGCGATCGTTTCGAACACCGCGAGTCTGTTCCTAGTGATTTTGTATCGGTTCGACAGGATGGACGCACGGCTGCACGATGTCGACGAGTCGTGATTTTTGCGGCTAGTCCCTACGGCGCGGGGTGCCGTTTGAGTGGAGCAAGGACACGTGTACCTGCTCCAGAGATGGTTAATTTAACCCCCTCAGGGCTGGAGAGAGGTGTGGGAAGAGAGGGGTGAGCACCGGTGTCACGGATGTATGCTAATGGAGACCTCGGGAGATGTCTAGCATCCACCAGCGAGAATTGTCTGTATGCAACTAACTGTGCCTCCATGTGCGCGAGCGAGAGAAGACGTGATTCGTCGTGACATCTGATCGGGGTTGAAATTGACTGAGAATATTCTTTGTGTATATGAATGCTTAATTCAACGTTTTGCATACAGAGTATTATCGTTGCGGTTCTCCACCTGTTTTGTTTATCGAAAAACGTGCAGCTGGGTGTTGGGTTGAAATTGTGAATTCGACATGGAACACGGCGTTCCACGTTTGTCGTTAATATCGTGATACACGAGCGAAAATGGAAAACCGAAAACAGGTCACAAAGTGTCAATGTCCCCGATCAGTGATTTTAATGGAATCGGGGTCATTCTATTCGATTTGAAATTCGTTCGTGTTCTCGCCGTGAACCGTATGCTTTTCAATGGACACGTGGAAATGCAGATCAAAGGACGATGATTGGAGATCCATGAAAGGATTTTCAATCCACGCAAAGATTCGCATAACTGCCGAATATACAGGTAGACGCATTTCACTTGCAATGCAAAGAATGAGCTTCTATCGAAGTGATATCAAGTATTTAATATAAGTATTATATTATATTTCATCGTCTGCTCAAGCAGAACACTTCGTAAGATCATTTCCTTTACACAGTATACACAGCGCAACTATGTTGGTCGAAGTTGAATTGGAGATATCGGCGGTTACTCTATCGGTTCCGTAAGGGTTCCACGTAAGTGGTATTTCGTATCAAAAAGAGCTTCCATTTTGTGGCGCGATTCGCTGACTAGTTGAATTCGAATCCTTTCATAGAACGTGCATACACACGTTCACCACGGAAGATTTCGAATAAGTTTAATGAAAGGGAAACTCTACCGGGCACCGGAATTTCACCGCTAACCATTCAGTAAGAATACCGTCGGTGGAATTTCTTCGAAACCCTCCAAATGAGATCGTGTTCCGCGAATCGGAACGTCACTCAAAAAGCAAAAAGCGCCAGGAGAAGCTAGAAAGGAACGCTAGAAATTACGATATGTACATACTTTGCGGAACGAGGACCAGGAATAAAAACTGAACGGCGCGGCGCGGCGCGGCGTCTACTGTTCATTCTTATGAACTATGAACTTATGAAACACCGTGCTTTATTCTACCATTTTTTTAGGGAGCTACGGGGTACGATCATGAGTGCAAGCGCACGTGCGCGATCATTCCTTTGCTGTTTATAATATGAAGCTAGTTGCAAGCTGAACAACTTGACACGTAGTAATTAGTATTTGAAGTTAAAGGAAGTAACTCGAAGCAGTCAGACTGGCCTCATCAACGGCAGCGAAACCCGCGCGTTAAAGGATTGCGGCTGTAGTTCTAAAGTAGATAAAGACATAGAGGGGAGCATGAGCGCGGGTTCGCGGAAGAGAGTACGAGTCGATGGAAGGGTTGCAGCCGGAACGGGTATACCGACTTTATGATGTTTTTTGATGCGACCCGACGGTACGGGGCCATGAGTGGGACGGAAATGAACTCGAGAGCTCAGCAGCTTCATATATCTGCTTTTCAGTCTCCCAGTAGAATGGACATAGAAACGCTTTCGTACTCTGTAAAGCTCGGAAATACTCGCATAGCATTTTCATAGGAGCTGGTTACATTATGAATTGACCGCCTTCATCTCGTTTCGCTGATCACCCAGTGGTTGAACAGCGTTGCAGGCTTTTGTACCTCACGGATTCAAATCATAAAGAATAAACGGACCTTTCTACTCTCGCCCCTTGAGCACGGCCATTAGTGTGCCTTCGACATTCTTCGCGAGGGAAAAGTTTGTTATTCCGATTGGCCAACGCGGAAGGAGTTTCGAAGAATCTAATCTGAAATTGTGATTTTACCGTAGCTGTTGTGCGCGCATCGCGTACGTTGAACGCACCTCCCTGTCCGTTCATTAAGTCATGCAGGATTTACACGTGGGGAAATCTACATTAAATATTCGGTAACAGGGATGGTCGCTATTTTCTAGTCCGAGTATAATTTGACTGAACTCTTTGAGTGCATGCATCTAGCAAATCCGAAAATCCGATTTACTGCGGCAGGTAGCCCAGAACAAGGCCGACCGAAAATGCAATTCTGCGAGCTTTTATCTAATATTACTACCGCGTACTCGTGTCTAGCGTATTCCCGGAAAATATGGAAAGAGAACTCTCCGTATCCACTTTGTGTGACTTAACGCCGCGTACACAGTAAAATATATTTGCCGTAAGAACGACAGAACGTGTATGTTCACTGATAGGCGATAGCAATATGTAAATATTACAATATTATATGTAAATACAATTTCATGCAGCATTTTTTCCGTAGGTGCGATATTGAGAACGTAGATGGCATCCGTTTAATATAGATTCCAAGCTATTCGAAATTAGCATATTTAGGAAACAGAGGAAAGATGGGGTGATTTAGAGGTGCGCAGAAAAAGAGAACAACGTTTCACGAGGCAGGGAATTTCTGGATTCATTTTCCCGCCTGACCCGACCTGGCTGCTCGATCTTGACCATTGGTAAAGCGTGTGAATCGCGCAAGTAATATCTGCAAGTAGGGTTAGTAGATATATGGGGATGGAAGGTGCGAGAACGTGAACAGGATCGTGTGCCTTGTGTCGGGATAATATACATGTACATGAAAAAATAGTTGCAATTTCACCACAATATCTACCGAAGACGAGCGAAAAGTATTGGTATTCCGAAAGAAAAAATTCATTTTCGAAGAAGCTTTGCTTCTTATAAATAACCTTCTGATGAAAATAATGCAGAAAATTAACGCCCCCCGTGGATACCGTGTAGTGTATGGATACGAGGAAGAAGTAGTGCATCGCTTATTGAATTGCTACGAGGTCTCTCCTTGACGGTTGTCTCGCAGTAAAAGCGACGATTCAGAGTTGCCACGAAGCAGATGGAACAGCTTGGATGGACGAAATGAAGTGGAATTAACGTATCAAAGAATGAACCAGGAATAAGAATCGATCTCGAACAACTGTAACAATACTCTACTCCGATCTCGTTTCAGAATCGAGCAGATTCTGCTCGTTGAAATGTTCTTCCGCCACTATTCTTACCTTCTCCTATATTATTATCTTGCAGATAATATCTGGCTGAAATTAATCGTTTGTACATTTTATAGGAAAATATATTAATACTATCGAGCCTATGATTGTCGTACCGCACTCCTGCCAGCCGAGCAAGCTGTCGGAGAAATACAAACTCGAACGACGAAATGTACCGTGCAGCCCTGCCTTTTCTTCCTCCATTACAACTGAATGCACAACTCGAATTTAAAAGCGGGCCTCGGAGCTCGTCCCTTAAGCTTCTATTGCCGCGAACGGGAAGTGCTTTAAAACCGGCAAGAGTTTTTTTTTTAGCGCCGACGAACATTTTGTTCATCTCCCTTGCTTTTCTTTCCGTTGGAATGTTTTTAATTGCTGCTCTCTGAATGGCGAACAAGCCGTGTGGCAGAATAGCAGTCAGAATGAACGGCTACGCCACACATCCGATAGCGAGCACAGCCTTTCGCTTCTTGAAAGGAAAAATGAAACATGTTTACCCTTATCGTCGCTCGTTTTGCAGCCACAGCGGCGCCACGTTATTAATTCTAAATCGTAGCCATTTGCGACTAAAATTTCTGTCGTGTACCTTTACTACTTGTCTATTTTCCGCTCTTCCTTTTATTCAAACACCGTCAAGCGTACTTAAATCACAAATTTTTCATCCAGCTATCGTCGCAGAGCGCTCTCTAATTATTCTACATAAGAATAATACAGGAGAAGCAAGCAGCAGAGAAACATAACGGAAGCAAAATGTCGACTATATGGTATAATCTGTAAAGAAAAGTGTATGTATTCGTGTTAGGATGTTTCCATGGAAACCGTTCACAATCCGAGCATGTAAATGAAATTCATTGGCTTCCAATGGTTCCGTCGCGATTATTAGAGCATAAATATCATTCAAATGCCATGTATCGTTCTTTAAAGCTGAAGGCAACGCGGGCTGTATTATTCGATAGCTCTGTACACATTTCAAGAATTATATCTAGAAACGAAGAATTTCTCAGGAAAGTATTGGTAGCGTGTTTTTTCGTTTCGCTGATCATTACTATCGGGCAAGCATCGTCAGGCTAGCAGCCAGCAAGCAGCCAGCAAGCAGCCAGCAAGCAGCACAGGATAATACGAGATAACTGCGCAAACTCAATAATCAATAAAACGTCTATCCAGGACATTTCTCACCACTTTTCTCTGCTGGTGGTCCACGGCTGGAAAATCGAATCGTCCGTGTAACGACACGGCTCATAAAAAGTTGGCACTGCAGACATCGAATGTCCACTGGTCCGGCAGCATCGGAACGTTGCAATAAATGCGTTGCCACTGTAGTCTGGCGTCCCTTGAACGGTAGCATAATAGAATGTAAAGTTGGGCCTACCGCGAGACAAACGACCACCATGTACATACATATGTATGCACTGTATAACAACGTACAGCTATGCGTAGAGCAGACGAAACGAATTGGGGCAAGATTCAGATTTGAAAGATCATATTATAGAAACGGAAGAACAGAGTGTCCATTCGAACGACAATGAGACAACTTTCGTAACGGTACGAACGTATTAAACGAGACTAACAACAGAGTTCACCGCTGTGGAATAGATTGCGATAGCGAAGCAAAAACCCACTAATAGCAGCTGTCGAGTGCTATGTCAGCAAAGCGTGAGGACGATGAAAAGCAGGCTGCAAGAACGATTCGTAGGCAGCCCTATCGATGTGCTTTAGGCCCGGAGCAGGTGGAACGATATCGATTCACACTGTGTTCTTTTTTTTCTCGACCTTCTGTTTCGCCAGGATTCTCATAGTAGCAACAGCTGCCAACATTTCGAATGTCGTTGCTAGGACATTCTTTGATATTCGGTGGGCAGTGTCTTTGCATCTTCTTCTCGTCGCTTCGCATCGCCCCGTTTTTGAACCATCATTGTTAACTCATCAGGGGCAAGCGTGTTTCGTTCCAACCTCGCCATGTATATGTGGGATGGTCTCTAAATACATGTTACGAAATGTGCGATCAACTTTGGACATTGATCTCTGGTAATTGACCAGCAATACAAGCTCGTCGGTGCAATTTGGGGAAACGAACTCACATTCGATGCACAGGGCACCATTTTCGGCGAATGCATGAAGCAAATAGCTACGAAGGAGATCCCAGCCAGATTCACTGGAAAACGATGTCGATAGTCTGCTGATACTCTTCGCGCGACTGAGCTACCGCGACAATGTTCGTTCCGAGCAGTCACCGACTATCTTTTAGCCGGCAGGCTGTGTTCCATCAGCGTAGAAACACCTTGCGGCTAGATTATGCGCTTTCGAAAGCGTTTCGATATTCTTCTTCCTGGTCGAAACTCAACAGGATTATTTGTTAGTGCCGTTCGTTCACACGCCCCGAAGATCGAACTACGTGGAATCTTTTCCATTTGGCCCTATCGTATCATCGTCGTGGTGTTATATCGTTCCCTCTTATGAACGGTACAAGCGCAGGCAAACCTTCAGGTTTCATCCCCCGAGTCGACGAAGCATCTGCGTCAACGTTAAAATATTTGGGGAAGATTGCACGGGACTTTCTATACTATTGATCGATCTTTTACTCCGGCCAAGAATATTCCGATAGGATGAAACGAGTTTTACGCAGACCTCTATATGTGTATCCAGCTTTGCAGTAACCTTACTTCTGATCAAACAGGTTCCTCCGAGTTGCTCTCGCACTCCAGATGCGTTCAAACATTACCGGGTAAAATTTAATTAACTCTCGTCTCGGCGAGATGCACTCGCGGACGATTGCCTCGAATATCCACACCTACAGCCATGAATGCTGTTTTGAAATACCCCGCGAAAGAGAGAAAAAATACTAGGTGCACTGGACTGTTTTAATTAAATAAAAATCACTGATAAAGCAAGGGATAACAATAATTTGCTGCTAGATCACTTCCGTCGCTGCGATCATTAAAGCAGCATCAAGCTGTTCCTTAATTTACCTTTGCATGTATCAGTAGTTCGACGAGGGTGAATTTCTCTGCTGCCTAGTCTAGTTGAACGTTGAAACTGAATCAAAGTTGGATCACTTTTAATTTTAATCGAGAATACTTATATTCTACGTAAACGCGACAGTATCGAATGATATGAAACTATCCGAATCTTGGTATAGTCGCTTCGTCTGAAATTCTCCCGTGCAGCAAGCCTTGCCGTTAGTCGACAGAACAACTGAAATATGTAGATGCTGCTTTCATGGATAGTGCGTGCAGTTTATTAACTTCTCAGTGCGGCCGTCGGCGAGGCTCAACACGCAAGAGACGGAATATATTGAAGCCGCTGCAATAATAATTATCGTAACCGTATTTCGGCCCGCGGCACGTGAACCGTCACATGGGAAATCTGCCCGCGGAGACTACCACCCCCTTTAATAAATTTATTTACCGGTGCATGCGAATTTTGCGCCAACCTAACTTGCGATCTTGTGCCCGTTTCGTTCGCGTTCCACGTTTCACGAAATAAATAGCATGCCGACGAAGAGAAACCGAAAGGATGGATCGAAAGGTCTTCTGCTACTAGCGGATAATAACTTTCGGCCATCTAGCCTCGTACTTTGGGGAAGCGGTCGACTATCCCGAAGGAAACTTTCGTCGAACTTTGTCCCTGAATCCTTCTACGACTATGTAGGTATACGCAAAAGTTGGCGAGGACATGAAACCCGAGTGAAAGGAGGACGTGGGTGTCTCGGGCGGACCCACTTTAGCCTCCTTTGTTGCCGGCAGCCGCCCAGGATTTTCTTACTTGCCCGTCTTTTCATTAGTAGTCTTACTCTTTCAGTAGCAGCCGCGTTATCGGAGTGGCCGGTGCGACCTTTCTGTCGCTCTAATTTCTTCAACGCTTTTTCGGGAAATTTGTTTTAAGACTCGACGATAATTAATTAGGGAAGTTTTACCCTGGGCTAGAAACAGAGTAAGCGGACCTCTATCGTTTGTTCTCCGTTATCGAACGTTCCCGTATACTTTAGTTCCAGATACTCAGCTCTGAAATGTACTCTGTCGCAATGTCGAATGCAAACTGTTTCTATTATTCGACCCTTTCGATACCTTTTCGACGATTTTATTCCCAAAATTGGAAGTAGCTCCTGCAACGCGCGAAATGGCTCTTTCTTCTCTACTCAATTTCACCATTGCGCAGCTAAAGCTAAGCGCGAATACTTTTCGTAGGGAACAACTCTCGAGCAATGTAACGAGCGTCCAGCGAAATAGGAGGACGGAAGGAATTCCGGTGTTTACGCCGACAAAACACCGTAATGATGCGCATTTTCAGGAACGCGCGGAATGCGGATGTCTCGTGCTACGACGTATACTGCGACTTCGGAATACCGAGAAAGAGTATTCCTTTGAGATGAAATATCCTTTGGGATACCACTGTGCCACGGCTGGCAACGGCCGGAGAATCACTTTATTCGTCGAATCTTGCAACTTTTTGTAATTCTGGCCGTCAGCCAATTCTCACGGAGGAATTAACGACAGATTTACGACGTGTTATTTGAACAGGATTTAGGTATTTGTTAGGGAACGCTTGGCGCGATGCTTTGCCTGCTCTTTTATCTAGAAATAATTAGTTATTTTACGAGTTAAGTTCAATCTTGCGTCGCACCACGAGCATCGTATTTAAAATCTAATACGGCACCAGAGTGTTTTATAATCGAACGTTCCACTACTCTCAGCCGCAGCGTTTCAAGAAAGTCAAGCGAATTTGCCGTAAACATATTATACATTCCACAGCGTGTGCGTCGCAATCATCGATTTGAGTACCTATGCATAGGTTTGGAGAGGATGCAGTCCTGTCATGCTAATGCTGTATGAAAATTATGCAAATATCCAAGATGCGATGCGATGCGATGCGATGCGATGAGATGCGATAAAATTGTTTGGCGAGCAATAATCTGAAAAAACCACCAACTACAATACAAGTAAGCTATGCTTGTGATTGGCTCTTTTTCGTATTTTAGTCAGCATTTTAGCGTCAGCATTTTCTCCATTTCGCCATTTCTCATAGATCCGATAATCTAGGAACATCGCGCCGCGCCGTTTACCGAATCAGAGCGAATCCGATGATTTAGCGTTCTCTCGTGCCACTAGAGGCACCGTTACGGAGAACGTAGACATTTCTACTTGTTTCAAGAGCTTCTGCAAGGAGGAATGGTGTCCATTTGTCTCCGATACTTTTTCCAGCCTCGGCTTCCTGTCGCTTGCTCACGGATTCTGTCCCTGGAGAGCGGATCGTTATTCATTTATTCGTAGGCACTGTCGACGGTTGCACTCTACTCGATCGTCTAAATCTGCTTCACGTTTCTAGCTAGTCAGGAATGAAATTTCGTCGCGAATTTCTATCTGATTTGAGGATGGATACGAGGTAAAGATAAATAATCTAGGCAGAAGTGAATTTTGATAGAAGGAAAATGCGCGCACCGCGTTTTTTTCTAGCGTTGATCGAGGATCAGGCACGATGAAAGGGAGCTTTCCCTTGCTTCTCGTTAACCAAGAGCTAGTCGATAGCGAATTCAGGTCGTACTCGGCGAGCTGAAGCCCGAATCGAAATACCTGATATTCGCTCGCCCTCCGAGGTGGTTCCGTATCCGGTAAATCTCCGCCAGCGTAGAGTCGACCGTAATGAATTCCTGAATAGGCGGAATATATAGGCGGAAGTAAGTCGGATTCACGTGTCCGCGTGGCACGCAGACTCCGTGTCGGATATTAGACCAAAACCTCGCCTGTTGACAATTTCAATAAAGAGGGAGCGTCTCAGCGATCGACACGGTCGTGCCGAATTGATACATGGTCAAGCTTGAAAGGTCTGTGATAGTACACACTTTGCCCGTTAAAATAGATCCAATAATTTTTTACATTTTTTACACAAAGTGTAAGCAATTGAACGTCGACAATATTTGGTGAAAATTTACTGATTCATTGATTTTGTGGTTGAGTGTATTTGAGCCGTGAAAGCTGCTAAAATAAATGCACTTTGCGTTGGAAAATGCAATCTCTCCTCGGTGCGTATTAACGTCGTTCTTCCCGCTTTGATTTTTTGGCTTTTATCTGTCACGTTTCCGGTAGAAAGTTCATCCGAGTGAAAGAGAGAAAGAAAGAAAGAAGGGTGGAGGGAGGGCGGAATTAACGGGTGAACGCGCGTGTCCCGACAGCATAATCATTGTTCATGGCCATAAAACGCATTAGAGCTAAAAGATTAATAATTGTTATTCTATAATAACGCTGTGCCTCGCACGTTTTCTGGGCCACGTGACATAATTTGTTTCACGTGCTAGCGCTACCATCCATTTATACTCGTTGATCTTGGTGGATGGGTTGCGGACGAATGCTTCGTTCAGTTGGATAAATCGAGCACTATGCTAGTGCTAGGCACTGTTAGGTACTAATGAGTGATGAAGGAAGCAGACGTGGGGCGGCTTCCACGGTGATTTCCACTCTCGCATAAGAGTTCTGTGGCTGTATAAACTGGCACGATAAGTGGTTTGTCGTCGCGCTACGTATCTAAAATATAAATGACCTATTATTCCGGCGTGAGTTGGGCTCCTGGGCGAAAAATATTCAGACTGGGGCAACCGCCTCGCGACGCGCCATGGCCGGGATGGATGGGGCAAACAAGAGATTCGCTTCGACGTGCAGCCAGGCAAACCTACTCGACGAAGTTTAAATACAGTTTGTGGATCGACCGTGTAACTTTTCTACCATAGGCTTGCTTTCGGCTAGTGCGCTGCTTAGCTACTCTAACGAACTCTAGAAACCGTTTGGGTAATCCAGAAAAACTTTCTTCCACTTCTGAAACTTCCGTTTATTTCTCTAAGCACATATTTACCAAGCAAGTATCGGCTGATGCATATCGCTCCTCGTTTCGTTTGCTCGCAAGCACAACTGAAACGGGACTTGTGATTGCGAATTAAAAATTGAATGTGCCGGATGTGGCAGGATGAATTATCGATCGTCTATGTTACGAAACGTGAATACGCTGACAGAAAAATGAACGAGTAACGAGTACCGAGGACGACTTACTTCCGGCCTGCACGACAACATCAGCAGGAGTGTACGTGGAAGGTTGGCCGCATCCGGTGTAGTCGAACGTTTCCGTTCTCCCATGGAAATCATAACGATGGCCCATTTCGGAGGCTCCTGTCGGTCGATGTGGCCGACGGCGACGGCCGTTCCATTTCATTAGCAGTTCGTTAATTGTTAATGGATTATAATGCAGCGGTCGCGTCGAGAGCATTACGTGTGCAGGGAACGAGCGGCATCTCGGGCACGGCTACGCTCATTAATTGTTTCACATTGCGGTACGCAAAAGTGGCCGCCAGCTCGTTTCATTCGATTATCCTATCCCTATCAATTGCTGCCGTTTCATCGAAACTTTCGACAAATTACCCATTTCTACCCAATTCAACTGTTATTCTGGGCGATTGCACTAAATAATGACTATAAAGGGAAAGTCCACTCGAACGGACTAATTTCGATTGGCTGCGAGTAGTGTTTCTCAATTCTCGAGAAATTACAATACGTCTCGAGAAACTAAAGTTTAAGAAAATTATTCATATTTGGGTCTGACTCGTGGGCTACTGCAGCTTCGGACCAACTTTCAGCTGAACCTACGATGTCTGGAAGCGGTACAATTTTCCTGCTCGATTATCTGCCGAAGGAATAGAGGATCGAGGGTATAATAAAACGTTTGGACCTGCCACAAGTTGGCAAGTGAGGTAGGCATATTGGATTTCCATTACCCGCCACGCAGTGCAGTGACGTAGGTGGCTCCGATCATACACGAAGAGTGTCTCGAATAATGTAAGAGTAAAGCAAGAGTCTCTCCACTCGCAACTATTGTCATTTCCCCTTTATGCGACGAGTTATCTACTGTGCAATTGGGAGACACCCGAAATCTTACTTTTCACATTTAGGGAAGTTTGCGTTCACGTGTGTACAGTGTGTATCAAAGTGGATCAAGTTCGTACATAAGCAATTGTTGTGTTCGTTAGCTGTCAATCGCAGCCTCCCGTCGTGGCGACAAGAAAGCATTATCTTTTTCTCCTCCGTACTACTTCACTTGAACCGTTTCTCCACGCCACGCCACGCCACGCCACGCCACGCCACGCCACGCCACGCCGCGCCGTACGCGAGACAACCCGTTCATTTTTCGTCTTTGTTCGCGAACAAAGGTATTGTTCGCTGAACAATCGTCGCGTCCGGCTTCGGTGTCCAATGACTATCGACGACTGGCAAGATACGTGAGACAAATGCTTAAGTGCGGCCACTTGTACTGTATAGGACGCATGCGAGAATGCTTCGAGAGCGATAAAAGGAGCAGCGTCCCCAACCGAGGGTCCTTATGTACATATACATATATTGTATATATGTATTTTTATTTCGCGATAGTAGGGCAGAAAGTGGTTCGTGACGATAAAACGCAAAAGGTAGACAGCCAAGAAATATGCTTGGGCGTCGAGTATGCGCATACCTGGCCACCTGTTCTTTAAACAATTCTAGATTGATCGACAGAAATACAAGACAAGCCTCGGAAGCTGTCCATCTACTCGTCTTCTGCTGATACAATTAAAATTCTTCAAATGTGGTCGTTCTTTAGTTTTAAAGTGAGACTGAACACGCAGAACTGCTGCCCGGGCTTCGTCTAACTAGAAATTTCATATTACAAAACAAAGTATTTGTTTGCTGTCCACCAACGCGCCCCAGCGTCAACAGCTAGGGCTAGGAAAATATTTCTACTTGAATAGTGAACGTGTATTTCCGTAGGGTCTATTACCCTTATCGTCAAAGGATTCCCTCCCAATCGGATAACCTGATAAGGATTTCCACCCTATCGCCACATCCTTTCTCGAAGACGGCGAGCTTCCGAAGGTGAATGAAGGCTGAAGAAGCAGTTTCCTGGCTTGGACGCAAATTCGGCAAGCGAAGCGAGGCAAGTCTTGCATTTCGACGGCGCACGCTCGAATCTTCACCGAGTAGGTATCTTGACCTCGGTGTTTGCCAGTCGCAGCAGCGGAAGCTCAATCTTGAGTGGTCCTCCCATAGGCCCTTCGGTCTTTCAGCAGCATCTCCAGGTGCCCGCTTTCACCATTACCTACGCTTCTGAGCATACTCGAGATGGTGTCCCAAGAAAAACGTAACGTTGCCGATTTCGGAGCCGCGCCGACTTGATTCAAACGGATCAGCTGAAGCTCGCTATAACCTTTTTACATGCATAGATATATGGTATATGTACATACACGAATCACCGTGAAGGCATGGGATCGATCCAAGTCGCGTAACGAGGACACGTATTTTCTCCATCGGCGATTGTTTCGAGAATGCAAGAGATAGATCCTCAGCTTCAATTTAAGAATGCAATTATTAAAATCTCTCCCGTGGAAAGCGAACTAAATAAATTTCTTTAATACCAATTGTTATCGGCAATTAAGAGCTTTAAGTTGTAATTCAAATTTAGACTAGCACCTTAAAGGTAAAGTCTACGTGTCTCGTGTGTCCACCCGAAGTGGTCTGGATAAAACGAGCATCCTGTCTATGAATATTTAAAGCTTTGTTTACTGCGTCGTTCTGTTTTCCTACGTTTGAATAAAGTGGAGTAGAGTAAGAATAGGGCCGACGCGAAGGGATGCTCGACGGTGTATAAACGGTATATAAGTTACGGAACGTATATTTGGCGTTTGGAGCGAAGCGTAGATTATAAATCAATGCGAAAAGCTCGACCGGGACAGACCTGTTACTAATTATGATACATTGTAGGAACAGAGAACGTAGTGGTACGCGAACAGTGTGGTACGCGCACTGGCAAATAATAATTTCGCCTGCTAGCGGTGTGCTGTAAAAGCCATATCGATCGTTCCCGAACGAACATCGCAGGGGTGCGTATAAAAACTGAGCGAAAGAGAAAATGAATCGGACGGGAAAATGCGAGCAACGGGGCGGCAATAAACCACAAATCATTGTTTTATGAATATTCAGGGCTGGCTGCGAAAATAACGTCGCCGTGAAAGATCGATCGGCATTTCCTTCCTTCCTTCCTTCCTTCATCCTTACGCCACGCGGTCGTTTCAAGCTCGCCTTATGCAAATGTCCCATCGTACCCCCCGTTCTTGCTCCTTTAAAGCCGCTTCTTTCAACTCTTTCCACGTTCCAGGAGAAATCCTGTCCGAAACAGCACGCGTGCAGACTTTCGATCGTTCGTGGTATTCCTTCTAAATGAATCGAGACAACTTGTCGCCGGAAGTTCGCCCGCTACAATTCCGACTCTCGAGGTTTTTTTCTCCGACGGTCCCGGGATTCGGGGGAAACTAGCAAATTCGTTGCACTACTCGCCGATAGACGATCGCTTTCCTTCGAAATTGCACGGAGAGTTGTTCAATTCAGATTGACGTTGCATGGCGTTGCGGGAAAACGCATTGGGCGAGCGTGTAAACGATGAACGCTTAAAAAGTACTCGATACGTAGCCGTTTGCTGAAATCAGATATTGAATGCTCGATCACGTAGCACTATCGCAGAAAGACTTACAGCAACTTGAAATCTTTAAAGACTTTCAGGGTGCTCGATAGCTGCAAGACCGGCGGGACTCGTAACACTTGCAAAAGTTTCCGGATATTTCAATCTCGAGAAACGTTAAACGGACCAGCAAGTACCCGCCCGTGTAAACGAATTATCCATTAAGATTCATTCCGCAAACTTTCGATCGGCTTACGCAAAGCAGCGATGAAAAGAGGAGAGGCAGGGCGCTTAATGCAAAGGAAGCTAAATGAATCTAAGCGAAGTAAAGTACATATAAACTTTGAATAATTTATCGAAATCTCCAGGGAGAGTTAAGAAATCGAGTGTGAATTTTTCAGCGAATGCCTAGGAGACGCGCGAAGCAATATATATTTGTCGCAAGTTTATACGCCTCGTGATCACAATAGAATCTCGGTGTCGAGATGGCTAAAACCGAAGATCGAACCATTCGAGTATCCCTGGAGGCAGCGAACAAACTTACGATATGCCAAGCGTCCACGGAGATTTCGGGTCAGCTAAATAATGCTTTTTATTTTGGACGGCTGCAGATAGCCTCGCGGGCTTCGCGAGTTTATCCACGTGTCAGCAGATTGCCAAGCTCGAAGCTGAAAGTAGCTACGTTTCGGGCGTGGAATATCGATGGTTAAGCTTAAAGCAGAACTTGGAGCGTCAACTGGGGGTTATCGAGCATCGTGATAAAAATCACTGAAACTTTTTTTGCAAGTTCAAAGTCAGAGGCAAGTATGAAAAAAATTAAATGATCCGCACCTGGCCGGATACGGTGGTAATTCGAAACTCTTGTCAGAATCACCGCTAAATTTCAATGCAAATAGGCGAGATTAAAAGCATAGACTTTTCAAAGGACCGAAGATGTCGTGGTGGAAGCGGTGCCAACGCGATAGTCGTCGATCAACGGAGCGTCAAGCCTCGGAGCGACTTCTAGCGCACGCCTGACGACGTTTTTCGCAAACAGACCCGCTGAAAACTCGTTGAAAGGGAAGCTGAAGCACCATTAAACGGTGCAAAAGTGGAGCGACAATAGCCGTGGAGAGGCGACAAAGGCGATCGTACACGTACACCTACCCTTTCAATCTTTGCCGCCTTTCTGACATTTTTTCCTTTTTTTCAGTCGTCTCGGGAGTGAAGTGTGCAGAGAAGTAATAAAGGCGACCGATGGGTCAGCTTGTCCACGGCGAGGGTGAATATCAATTACACAGGTGCTTGCAGTTGGAGTTTTCCGGAAATTCGCATAGCAAGTCAAGCCCGGGGACGCTGGAACTCCCTGGGGGCCGAACAATGCCCGGAGGTCGGCCGCTTTTGCATTTGCATATGAATTGGGGGAGCCCCCGGCAAGCCTGTAGGTCGCCACCTCCACGGTTACAGAGCACAGCCATCCAGCATCCCGTTTTCTCTGCGTTTTCTGCGCGTTTTCTGCGCGTTTTCTGCGCGTTTTCTGCGCGTTTTCTGCGTCAGCCGACTTGGCCGGTGCCGATGCGGCGGAGGGCCGAAAGTGGGTCTGCACCACGGGCTGGTTAACGATTACCCACTGTATAGTTCCAATTACATACCTCGAGGATGTTACCGGAAGGATACTTACTTTGTTTGGGTTAGGTTTGGTTGTTCGCCGTTCTTTTTTGCCTTAGGCAGCTCGTGAAACCGGATAATCTCTAGTTCAAATTTACGGTGCACGGATAGAGGAACATTTAAGGGTCTTTTCGGAAATACCCTAACACGGTGCCAGCCGGTATTCGTTTTAGTCGTCCCTTCTCCGAGACCGATGCGACGTTTCGCGCCACGAAATGCATCTCCGGAGCAATTAAATCCGAACCGCGCAAGCCGGATAACTGCGAAGATCGCGACGGGACCACCGTTTACAGTACACGATAATCCGTGCGGGGTATCTGTAACTTGATCGCCGCCATGAGAACCAATTAACCCGGCGCGGCGGCGGCATCGCCGCGACCTAGACACCGACTATCAGCCTGTCACCCTGACACTTTGAAAATTACCGAGGACCTCGAATCGTCCGGAATTAAAGCTGCCGTCTGGTTGCCACTCGTCGGAGGTACGGGCGAGGAACGTTGCAAACGCGAAATGAAGAATTATCGGTCAACACGAGATGATACTGCGTTTCGATACGCGTGCCAATTTCATTAAGCTGCGATCTCGGAATTACGATGCACCGGTATCGAGGAACCACAATTCAACTGGAAATTCTTTTATTTCGCTGGAGTATCTTATTCGAGGCAGATTTATCGTCGCTCCAGACCTGAGATCGAGCTAGGATATTACTCCGGGCTCGAATGCGTCATTCACAATGCGACTCCTCGACTCAAAAAGTGTCATAACTCAAAAGCCGAGCGCCTCTTCGGCCTCTTCGGCCGCTTCCGCCGCTTCCGCCGCTCCAGCACATCGCGTGCCAGAATTCGTCCTCTTCTCGTCTACGACCGCAAGAGCTGTTTCACTCTACGACAGAGCAAATTGAATCCCAAAGTTTTTGCTAATAACGCGGGGACCACTAGCAGACGTTCCATCTACGAGTGGCTGACGCGGGCATGATAGCCTTTCTTCTGTTATTTCTACAACGCCATCGCTTCACTTCCGTTCTAGTATGTACTATCTCGCGGAAAATGTTTATTAGCTCTAACCTCTGTTAGGTTGCGAATCAAGAAACGTATCGGTATCGTGAAGGGTGCTCGATGAGGCTGCGGGGACGCGTGTCGCCAGATCGTCGCGGGTAACGGCCGCGGCGAACTGAAGCAGAAGTAGCTCCAGCGAGATGCTGAGTTACCGTAATCGCGTTTCGAAACAGTCGCAGGCATAAGGGGGAGTTTCCGAAGAAATGGAGCATGCGATCACCGTGGAGAGCAAGTTCCAGAAAGAAAGTCGAAACTGCTAACACAATCTGCCGGATCTATCGTGCGTGACGAGAGGCGTTGTCACGATCGATACGCGTGTGTCACCTAGACGAAGAAACTTACCTTTTCTGCGTTCCATTTTTTCCACCTCTTTCCCAATGAACTCGCTTCGAGTACCAGGATTGGCTAATGTGCGCTCGACCGAGCACTGTGCGACCGATGCTGTGTTTTTTGTGGCCTCGACCCGCTTGAATAATTGTGTTTTGCAACGTCTGCACTGGCAAAGTTCCGGGCATGGATCCAAAGAAGAATTAAGCAGAGGGAAACTTTTTAAGTGGACCTATAAAAGGAACAACACCGTTAGGCTGGATCATTCAGTTTTCGGACGATCACGGAAACGGCATCGATCGACAGATCCATCTTCTGTTTACCGAATAGAACGCGTCGCGTCGCATCGTTAGTGTCATGGCTTTTAAAGTGAGTGTGCATCCCGCGATTGACCATTCCTCATTTTTCTCTAACCATGATGGGTGAACATGGAATTCTGAAGTGGCACGCCCCATCAATCGTCTCGTACCATTTTAATTATCGGTCGGGTACCTGGTGCGCTAACAGAACCGTTTTGTCCCATTCTATCGACACGGGTTAATCGCCGCGTAAAGCGAAAATTCTTTCCACCACGGTTTTACTTTTTTAGAGGGTGGAAAAATTATCTGCTTTCTCGTTCCGTCTAAATCTTCCAAGTAAAATAGAATAAATAAAATACGCGTAAAACTCGAGTAACGTATCTAATGGAAGATTAAATGTTTCTCGATAGCTGCTCGTAGCTGCTTTAGCGGTGGCGATTTTCTTCGACGAGTATGTCGAAGCTGGCAGTCACGCGCACTCTTTTCAACATTTCCACGGACCTGTGATTGGCGATGCTCAGGAGGTGTCGTGGAAAGACAAGCACGGCCACCAGCATCACGATTACGTGGCACAACCGCACTACGATTTCTCGTACGGCGTGGAAGACCACCATACTGGGGATTATCACGGCCAGAAGGAGCAGAGGGATGGTAAGCCAAGCACACACCGAAAGGAGATTAATCTGGCCGTGGGAGAACGTGCCGCGTCCCGACTCGTGCGTACGATGAGAGTGATATGAGAGTGATATGAGTGTGGCGAGCGCGAAAGCAGACCGATGTAAAATCGCGGCTCGAGTGCCGAACGAAACACGTCCGATAATATGTCCTGTCCGTGGAAAATCCTAGAATCCGTGACTCGTGGTATTTAATTAGTTTCCAACGAATCGTCAGCCACGACGGACGCGTAGAGCCTTTTCGAAAGTCGAGATGGCGTGTGCGCTCTTTTCGCCTCGAGAGTCTGTCGCGAGTTGCTTCTCCTAACACCCACGACCCTTCCGTGGTCTCAGCAAATTCCACCTTCGTTTCTACGTAATCGGCCTAATTAAGACCGGAAGGCGTTCTACTTTAATGACACTCGTATGTCGAAAGGTCGAGAATCTTGTTCCCCGCGGGTAGTTTAATAGGAGCAGAGGAGACACACTTTTCAAAGTCCCAGCCACTTACGATAGGCAAGATCCGGATTCTGGATAAGATAGGGCATGCACGCTTCTAGATAGAAAGTTGATTCACTTGCCTTTTCGAATAGCTTCTTCGGCGTATCCCCTTTAAAGCACCAAGTTCAATTAGTCGCGGATCTCTAATGGGTGAAACAAGATGGTAACATTATGCGGGTGAAGTAAATGCGTTACACGGATCTTGGAAAACCATTCTTCATGGGGATTCCAAAATCACTCGCGTTCAACATTGAAAGGAAAACACTGGTATCGCCAAATGCATCTGACGTTCTTGTTCGTCCCTGAGAGGAAACACTCGTCGGTTCCTCTAATTACTGCTTGGGAGAGACTTATAATACAGCGTCGTTACAGAAGAACCGACTCCGTTAACTAGCTGCACCGCAACCTATAAATGTGCTCCAGACAATTTCCTTGCTGCGACGCGTCGGTGTCCTGAAGATCGGAGGATAAACTGTTACACTTTGGGTCGTTGTGTCATTCTGTGTCCGTTGAAATATCCCCCGATAATTTCGCAATTTTCATTTTGTCTATTCATGAACAAGCGAACAATAATTTTCCATCGGTTCCGTTTGCTACTTTGGGTAATTCAATGTAACATTATTCCCGTCTAGTAACAGTTTGCGTGTTTCATATTTTCAGGCAAAGATGTGGTGGGTGAATACACGATAAAGGAACCCGGTGGTAACATTAGAACAGTCAAATATCGAGCTGGAAAGGACGGATTCTTCGCTCACGTACTAAATAGCAATGGCAACCAACACAACGGAGAAGATCGTTGATCAAAGTGTTCCTACCGAACGGATCACCAAAGACTTCTTGTTATAAACGTTACTACTGTTATTGTTATGCAACGTTGTTGCTCGCTTCGTTTCTGTTATATGAATTAAAAAAAAGTTCATGAAGCTATTGTAACGATTTTATCCAAATTACTTCACACTTGCCACGCCTGCGATAGTGCAGGAAACATCCAAGAAAATGTACTCCAGTGAAATGATGTGTCGCGCCAAACTAGGAACATCTATTACAGTACTGAATTCAATTTCTTCTTCAAAAATGGGAAGGTGATGAAATAGATGTCGAAGAAATATTGGAAAAAATTTGAAAGTTAATTTGAATTGAAAAATCTTCGTCCACTAGTCAATTTCGTGTCTATAATTTTCCATGATATCAATAAACGCTCTAGGACCTAGGACCTAGGAGATTAATGGACAACTGCAATCGGTAATGAATAGCGTTCACCGTATTTGATGGCCTATTGAAATTAGTTACCATTGTTCTCCTGTCCTTTGTTTTATCGCTTCTTCGTGCACAGAATTTTCTTTATCAGGCGATTCTGGAAAGCAAAGTTATCGAACAATCTTTAGTGGTGTTTCCCAGACGAGGCGAGGCAGGAAGCCAATGAGATGGAAAGGCAGAGAAAACGAAGGGGAATTAAAGCGCCTCGTCGCAGTCTTAAAGGCTACTCAAATTCAATATCGTAGAAGTAATTCATTCTGGTTAGCTGATAGCGTAATAGGATATCGCCAACTATTGCTTCAACATTGTTCAGACAACATTTCTAGGAACTCCTTGCAATTAGTAATCGAAGTCGTTTGTACATTGCAATCGGTTCCCTTGTTTCTGAAAGTGCAAATCTGATTACATTGATTGTTTGGCTAGAACGACGACTGGCTCGGCCTCTCTGTCGACGGGCGAAGCGTATACATAATCGGTCTCAGAAAATAGTGTCACCGGTCAACAGTGCTGCCTGTATCTGCCACGTAACAATATAACCCTTTTAAATGCGGACACAGACGACACAATTTAGCAATTTATATTTTACACCGGCTGCTTCGAATTCTCGTTAAAACTCGGCTGATGGCAGCAGCGCCTTCCGCCCTCGTATAGCCGAACAAAAGGAAGAATTGAAATTGAAATATTTAGCTAGGTAGGTTTATTCAAAGGCACACCGATATTCTCATTTAAATTGCGAGATGATTCGAGGAATGGTGTGCCGTGTCGTGCTTCTTTATTGTGCGAAACGTAAAGCTCGAACTTTATTTCAAATTATTGTGCTATGCTTTCCTTGGAACTTAAAAACCTTCTGAATTCAGCGACCCTTAAAGTTTGCAAGCCCGAACGAGGAGCAGAGGAATGAAGCACTTTATTGTTGTCGCTTGACGCTGCATTCCAAGTTACGAGACATACGCGCATTCGCTACCCCTTTCGTTTCGTCTCTACAAACCTAATTTTCTCTGTTGAATTTTGTTCACGTACGCCGTATCTTGCACAAGGCATAAAAATTAAAGAGCAAAATACAAAAATGTATCAGAACCGGGCGAAACGACCGTAGTAAAGTTTATGTCCGCGTCTTCCTCGTCAAATACCATGGCGGCGCGGGATCGTGAACGGTTCGAGAAAGTACGACTTCCCTTGTAGCTTCCTCTTTATGAACTTTCCTGGATTCTCCATTTACCTTTTCAAGTTTCAGTTGGAAGTTTCGAATGCTTTCGTATGAACGAGAGTGCGCACGAACAGCAAAAGCAAACTTTCCAAATAAAAATAATAATAGCCCCAGCAGAAACTATACATATACACGCAGCGGCACGCAGCGGCACGCTTAGCACGGACCTATGGTATCGCTGTGAATTGAACGTACCTCGTTCTGCAAATTTCCGGAAAACATAATTCTGCAAGTGCAATGTCTCGTACCCGATTTTCGTGACCAACATAATTGAGACGAAAAAGTTGTCGAGCTTCGTGAAATCGATCGCGAGGAGAAAAGGTGCGCGATAAAGCGGTAGCTGAAATATTATTTCGCTCCGAGAAATACCGTGTCGGCCAATTGTCAGGTCGAAAGAAATTATGGCGAAGCAGACGGGAAATCGATCCAGATGAGACTCAAGTTCGTCGTCCGCTTTCGTGCGTCAACGCGAACCTGTGACCGAGTGCTGCATTTCCAGAAACATTTAGTCAACCACGAGAAACGAATGTGCCCCAAATAAATAAATCCGGCTTCCGGTGCTCGTTCCGGTGTATGGATTGCAAATGCAATTGTACTTTATCCTTCATCATCCTAAAGCTACCCCCGTGTTCGACTTATCGATCTGCTCCGCCAGCGAATTTAATTTTCTCTCGGCGTTATGCTTGTCTTGTCTTCGCTTGCAATTATACATATATTGTAGCCACAGTGAACCACATATCTTTCGACCAACAAACTTCCATTCATATATTTCGGCCGATTTCAGTAATTTTTAAATCACACATCCTGGGCCCCGTACCTTGCTTGGCTGTTTCCCCAAGACTGTTTTCTGTTTGTGAAAGTCTTGAACATTCGCGCCAACCAACCGCCCACGTATCCTGAACGGAATCCACTTTGGAAAATTACTTCGTGGATCATAAGAATCGGTCGTCCGTTTTTCTCGACAATCATCCCTCCCTCCCCATGTGCAATGCGTTTCTGTCGATTCTGCGAGGCGACGCGACGGTTTCATTTGCCGATATCTCGAGCTACAGAGGAGCCCACTCAAAGCATCCCGCAACAAAGCACGCTCGCAACTCAGGAATTGCAAACTAATTGTAAGGGTCTTTTATCCGGGAAGCAATGAGAAAGTCATAAAAGATGCAAGCATACGACTACGGTTATCCCGATGCACCTTCAAAGTAGTTCGCGTAAATATTTCGCGCTTCGAAAACCCTTTCAAATAAAGCGTACACTCTAACTAAAAATGAGCTTTCGAATTATCCAATTACCAATTCGATTTAACTGTGGTAAAGGACGATTCGATCGGTGGTGATCATCGAAAGGGGGCGAAAGTAGGACAAGCTTCAAGTCGACCAGCGAGTCGTCGATTTTTTCCCTAATTCTATCACAGGAAAATGCTGTATGCCATAGGCGAATTTTCTTTCGAACGAAGCTCTGGAAAAATGTTTCCAAGTGCTAATTGCGCAAACACCTACAATATTGACAGATCCTTTTGCGATTAAGACGAGCTACGGCGCGACATAGTTTCTCGAGAGTAACACACCGGGGTCTATCTTCGGTAACTGTAATATTAAAGCCAGCAAGAGCTTCGACAGCTCTCAGAGAAAGACTCAAATAATATATGATAGGAAGCTCGAGATCTTAATCTACTTTTAATATCCTGCGACCGAGAGGTTCCCTGTGGATCAATGATCACGGATCAACGCCATGGAATGGAAAAGTTTGCTGGTTCGATCGGTGTGCCAAGATACCAGTCGTTCATTCTCTCACGGAGATTGCGATAGGAGGGAAGAAAAAAGCGCTGCCTCGGGAGCAAAGGTGACTAGCGAGTTGGTGGTTACGCAGAACGCGTCGCGTCGCGTCGTTCCGTTTTCAGCTCTGTCGAGGTCAGGAAAATTCTGCGTTTCTTGCCTCGACTTAATATCCAGCCAAGCATTTAGCATTTCCCAGTTGCGTCACGTGCATCATATTTCATTAGGGGTTCCATTGAATAACGATCGATCCAGTACAAATGAAACCGGCTGGATTAATTTTATGCGAATCTTATCGAATCATTATTCCTCTTCGATCTCCGCCATTCTTGCGGTTTCGATTCCACCGTTTCCCGATCATTAATTAATCGTCGGCGGTAACCAATACGCCATTAAAACGCGAGGTGACCGATCCATCGATGACTCTCCGCGATTAAAAGTAATTACCCGCCCGCCGTCTCGTGCATTTCACCCCGGCGCGGCGCGCCGTTGCAAATTGATTAATTATTCCGCCTAATAAATTTCAACGAAATAACTCGAAATAACTCGAAAAATTGAAACGCATGGTGGCGATAAGTGGGAACACGGTAACGATTAGTTGAAGGTTAAATGATTGTGCTTAAGTTTAAAGCAATAGGTGATACATCACAGCACATTGAACGTCACTGACCCGCTAATTTCGTTCGAGGATGAACTTTACTACGTCCGTGAGCTCTGCACTGTCCTGCCAGTGTTTACGATGCATTCGTGTTACATAGTTGGCTGTTTTACATATATGCGAGCTAAATGATCTCGCCATTAAGTTGCAGCAACAGTGCGTCCGGTTAAATATTTTCGGCTCATGCGTGCTATAAACTGTAAATCAAACTTTGCGCCTAACTCGTGCATATTTACAAGAGCAGTGAAATGTCTTTCCGAGATACGGGGGTTTAATACATCTCCGTTCTAATTACATTCCCATTAGAGTACTACTTATACGCCTCTACTCGTTGTACAACCCCGCTCCAACGTTTTCGTGGCGCTTCCTCTGTGCAGGTCTCTGTTTTCATTTCCTTTTGGCTTTCCGTTTAATTTCAACCGACTGCTGCAATAAGTTATACATTTTCTGCTAGCGAGAAAATCAGTCCAATGATTTATAATGCAACAAGCATAGCAACTCTGACACTCGTCAATGTGCGTTCAATAATTCATGAAACCACGGGCTAGTGTTAATGGAGCGGCTGACGGGATGACGACAATGGATAATATAAATTACATTGATTATAATTAATGAATTAATGAATTCCAACACTGTCCTGGAGTACGAATGAAAGTCTGCATACTGTGTGCATACATGTATACAAACTTTGTAGCGTTAGAGTCAATCTCTCGTTAATTTAATACTGGAAACAGGATACTACCCTTCGATTCATTGTGCACAACATTTGTGGCGCACGATTCAACAACTTTAATAGTTTGGTTTCGTATCCCGCGATATTTTACGCTTTGCATGCGCAACGTGGATGGCCTTATGAAACGAGACTGGAATTTCATTGTCCTGTAGTGTCGTTCCTCTGAAATCGATTAAATTCCGCTTGGCTTTGGAGAAAAGAACGGTATTAAAATAGCGTAATTGATTTCCTAGTTAAAAGTTCTAGAAAGGAATATAGAAAAATACATTGCACACGGAATCGCATGAAATTAGATGTACGATATAGATACGTACTGTTTCGAATCCATTGGAGAATAACTAATCTTGGTGCATGATAGTGAAGATAGGCCTTCAGAAAATTGCCTCTGATATCGATGAAACTTTTACCATCTTCGGTTCATCGCGGAATTCCAAGTATCGATTTTTAACTTGATCATATTTTATAAAACAGTAACCTCGATTGTTCTCTCCGTTCGCTGGACAGGCAATATCTCCTGCAGTTCAAGGAAATGATCTATAATGCATCGTAATGAAAAAACGACGTGGAAACGTGCGATTAAATGGAACTGTTAAGCTGAACGGTCACGACCCTTCCTCTATACCTCCCACAGCTATTTCTTCCGCATTCTTCTGTACTTTGTTATTTCTCGCCTTTCGTCGAAGATACACCGTAATTTTGGCCACTTTTGAAGTTCTTTAGGAAGCTCCTGTATTATAGTAGTGGTATAGACAGACAAAGGAGAAAATCTGGTATAGAAGTTTCGAATTCAGCTGGAGAGGAATTGCGTACACGGATCTTGCATCAGAGCGTAATAAAGGCGATGAGCGTTCTTTCATCACGGGAAAAAGTTTTGTTCCGTTTTACCGCGGGAAGTTCCGCGTAGCGATGCCAAGAAAATCTAGTTTGTCCCCAGATGAATATGCATGGAACAGAAGCGTAGGAAAAGGAGGAAATATAGATATCGTTCTTATGCGACGAAGGAGAATCAGAGGGTTATGCTCATAATCGGTATCTTTAAAATGACAATCGCTATTTTTATTCGACAAGATAAAACGAAAGTAACGCGATCTCATTAAAGTGTACCTCGGATAAACATGGAAAGAATGAAATTATTTCCAATTTATATTTTCTTCATTGATCTACGCGTACTAGGCATGGAGAAGAGAACGGAGGATACGTATTTGCTACACTACCCGTCTGGTATCTCAATTTAATTTTCGCGCGTAGAAACTTGTGCGGAATGTATAGCCCACAGGGAAATACTTACTGATGTTTATTTCGCCTTCCAGTGCCTATCCTTTTCACTCCGCGGTTATTTTATCGGTACATCCCTAGTTTCCCTGCTTCGAGGAATCCGGGCACAAACTTGAATCTACGTAAGTGGAATCGGAATTTTTCAAACGGGAGAGGCGAGAATATTGTGCCTTCGGCGTTTCGTACGAGCCCGACTTCACAACCCCTTGCCACTGTCTTTGTAGTTCCAAATTTCTTCCTTTCGTACCGAAGCTTTTCACACATTATTTGCCACTTATATCTTTCTGTCTTGTTTGTCTCGTGTCGGACAAAAGCATCCATCCGATTTCGAACGCATACGATATTCCTTCCTTTCTATGGATGCAAATGAAACTTCATGGCGCGATAAACCTATAGACGGATAGTGCATACACAGACATGAATGCTCGAATGGTCGGGTGTAGCTGCGAAAAAAGAATCGGGTTGACCGATTCGTTGGTTATTCTATTAACTTTGTCCGGTGAGCAGTAACGAGGCGAGCTTCAGATGGGGGTGCAATGTAAATTGGCGATGAAATAAAAAGGGAGAACATTGAGCGGGAGATAGTGGCAGGAGTGAACGCGCGTATGGAATTTCCGCCGATGTCCTTTGACCGTTCAGTGGTAGAGTGAAAAGCAAAAAGTACCGGAAACAGGTGTATCGGTGTAGTTTTCCCTACCTTTCTACTCGCTTCCCTTACTCTCTCATTCCCACTCTGTTAACTCGATCGATACGCCGCGCCGCACGGCGCGCCGTTCTTCTCGTCTCGTGAATTATAGCTCAGAGTCCAACCATAAGTTGTGCAGCGATCACTAATGTTGCTTGATCCTCTTGAATAATTTAATCATACCAAGAACGTTGATTTTCAGGCTCACTTGTTTCAAACACTGCTCCAATAGAAGTGGTACGATGAGATACCTTAAGCTTTAAAGATAAACACGCGGTCGTGAAGGTTCATCGATTAATCTCAAAAGTGCTCCACTTTTCTAGATTTGAAAATTTAATAGATTTATAGAGACACGCGTGTTTTAGCCATCCAGCGAACGAAAGATACAATTAACTTTTAGGTACACATATACATATGTATACGGTATATGTACATTCAAGTTCTTCAGACTGTATACAGACATTTCGCCAACGCGCGAGAGGTGAAATAAAAGGGATATGTTCCAAATAGACGATGTCCTCAGAGTTTTGTCAGCCATCCCATTGTTGTGTGCAATTAAACTTTAGTTTAGATTCATTTGAAATTAATGTTTGAAAGCTACATAAAATTGATATCCGTACGTTCTTTAAGTCCGGCGCTATAACTCGGAGCCTGATTTACTATAAACTTTTGCGCAGAAGCAAAGAGATTTGCACGATTTACTAAGAGTCCTCGTTACGTCATCTAGTAGTACAAGCCAGTACTAGCGAAACATTTCGAGTACGCCGATGTCAATTTTACCTTGCTCCTCTATGTCGCGTTTGCTAAGAATTGCAGCAAACTGTTTTCGTTTTACATCCCTGATGTTTCTACGATTCTCATTGCAATACCTCTGAAAGATGTTTTCTTTTTTTTATAAATACCAGAGCATCCCCAGCTATGATTTCGAAGAAACGACAGACGATAACGTGCTGAATTAAATAAAACCCAATAAACGAAGATGCATTAGGAGATTCGCTGTTCCCGACCCAACTTTACCTGAAAACACAAGTAGCAAAATGTCTGTTTAGAAATAGAAAAAACATTTGCCTGAAAATCTAATAACGTAATTGCAGGGCACAGAAAATAAGTTACTGGTGTACATACTCTGTTCTCGAGTCGAATAAAATAAAAGAGGGAGAGAGATACTATACGCGATACTATACCTGTGCTACCGCACGCGTCTCCGATGTGTAAGTACATCAAATGTATGTCGTCAGCGGTAGATAAGATAATTATTCCAGGTTGGTTTTCACGGACGATAAAGTCAGGTGTAACAAAAGCCGATCCGTCGATCGGTAGGTTTATCAGCACCGAAAGCCTTCCGACAAAGATAATGTTGCAGGACAGGTAGAAACTTTTCAAACTCGTTTGTTACTCTTCTTGTTGTGCAGCATGTATTCACGAGCTGTGTTTTTGTTTTTCTTCGCCTTCGTTGCTTTCTGCGCGGCAGAGAAGAATATGGTACGTATTTACATAATTACTAAAACGTCCAATCATGTAATTAAATTGCGCCTTCGTACAAGCTTCGCCACGATGGCATTGATATATTTCCAAGTCGAGAAAGAAACGCGATTCGCGACGGCATGGTTGGCTTAAATGAGATTTAGCAATGTTAGAATTTTGTTCGGCTCGTTGGTGTTCGTCCTGTTCGACGAAACAGCAGAAAAGGGGCAGCGCTCTGGTGTCGGAAATGAGGGAAGGCCGTTCCCTGGAGAATACTCGTCGAAAACTGGATTATAAAGTTTCGTTGTGTTATCGCTACTTAAGGAATTACCGCTTTCTTGCTAAACGCGTGTCGGGAATTCGAACAAGTTTCGTTAACACTTGGAAAGTAGATCGGAGTGCTTGCTCTTCCAACGAGTTACAGAACCTGCGTACAACGGGTGTAACAGGCCACTCATACGATTTCTTCGATTTTACAGGAAAGCACTAAAATGGAGAGCTCTACGGCATACGTATTGTTGCCTAAAACGGTAATTCTTTTATCAGTGACAGCATGTGCGACAGCATCTGTGTTAATTGTTCTTCTGCCTACAATCATTTATCAGTAAGTATGCTAAGAAAGTTTTCCACGGAATCCATTTTTACTTCGAATGTGATTACTTTTTCGTGGCCTTATGCTTACTAATGGGATGTTAATTTTCACAGCAAGTATTGCGGAAATGGTCTAAGAGATGCAGCCGTCTAGAGATAACGACCAGCTACAGTTGACAATGCGCCGCGTCGCTGCATCAAGTCGTTTAAAAGTTACAACGATTGAAGAATCGGCGAAAATGCACTCCGCGGCATTGCTATTATCATTCTTTAATTGTTAGTAACTTTAGAGCAGAGATTTTAAGGTCTCAGCTTGAATTTGAGACAAGTCTGAAAAGACGGAATTGTTCAAATGAACGATGTAATCCGACGAATGGGCATGCAAAATAATGCAAGGATGTATTAATCGCGACAAAATATATTTCCGGGCGATCGCACTAGTGTAGACGTATGCGTATTACCTTGAATCGCGTTTAGTATAGCGCGTATTCCCGTATTCTCGGAGCAAGAATTACCCGTTCACTACACGATGGCTCTTCTCTTCAGCTCCTCCGCAGCAAAGTTGAAGTTGTCACCGATCAAACTCCGAATGCTAGGTAAGCGTCATAAGTTTCACACATGTGTCAAAGAAGATGAAGAAACAATTAATAGAATTGAGTCTAAAATATCTCTAAATATTTGGGTACCGTACCTTCAATTACGTATTATAGTCTTGCCTGTTCCTACGAAGGCCGTCCATTCCTTCCTACTTCCTGCACGGTTATAGTTTATCCTTTAGCTTGCATCGCTCTCCGTGTACTTATCTATAGCTCCCCCTCGGCAAACTCAGGCAAGCATCTGAAAACAGTCAGTTAAGGAAGCATACATTCTATACACTTGAGGAGGACGAGGTATTCTCAGGTAGCAGTAAAATAGCTACATCCGGCAACGAACCTTGATTACAGAGCGCACGGGTTGCGCGTTATTTATTAATTTAACCTCGCGTGCTATGGCGTAGACGGGAAAATGCCATAGAACTTGAAGTACTTGGTGTACTTAGAAAATCGTGGTTGAGACTTGATAAAATTGTAAAAAGGAAACATGCTTCGCGCTTATTACATACTACTATTCCACCCTTCACGGGGCTCCAGTTTCCTGAACAGAGCTCGACGGTGTGTATGAAAACTTTTATTCAACTCTATCGTGATGGGCAAACGCCTAACGCCTGAGAGGGCGATTTCGTTTACGAAGCTGAGTGTGGCTTTGGTGTGTTCCTGGCCCCCTTCACCTTTGGCAACTGACACGCAACTTTTATTCTTCAATACACTATGGTGCGCCGAGTTTATTAGCTCTATCGCGTTGCTTTTACCGCTATTGGGCGCGATTTACGAGTACCGTAAGGACCCTATCATCCTTGGAAAAACAGTCAGCCTTGCCTCGGCTGTCGCCCAGGTGGCAATTAAAATGATAATGTGTCGTTTGCAGCAGAAGCAATTTCAAGTAAGTCGCACATAATTACTCTTCGGGCTGAAATGTTTTCATCGTAGGATGCGAGAAACAACGCTTTCAGGTTTTATGCGCTGACATGGAAAATTTCTGCAAGCGCGCTAAGTCAGAGGAAAGAGCTGTGCTGCAACGTTACGTCAACAAATACAAATATTTTTATGGCATTTACATACTGTGGTGCTTTTTTACCACTGCATTTGTCATAAGCGGCCCACTCTATTCTTCCCAAATGTTTCCAACACACGCGATATATCCGTTTTCTGTCAAAGACCAGCCACTCAGGGCCATTACATTCCTTCATCAATCTCTGGTTGGTTTTCAAGTATCTTCGGGCATGTCTATTGACATTCAAGCAGCCATTATTATGCGATATGCAGCAGCAAGATTCGAGCTTTTAACCCGTCGCTTGCGTAAGTCGAAAACCGGCTGCGAATTTAATGGCTGCGTAGAGGAACACAATCAACTTTTAAGGTAATTATCAATATTAAGAACTGTTGGTAGGAGAAGATGCGGCCGAGAAGAAAATCAAATATCTCAATCTGCTTAATTTGGGAAGAAGCTTTTAATAGATTTCTCAAGCGAACTTTTGAAATATTTTTTCCTTTCCCCGATACCACTCTGCAACTGACCCAGGCGTATAACATATTTCACCGACCCAGTTTAGTTTAAGATTTACCCGTGATAAAATACGAATTTGGTTATACGAATTCTGCAAGTGGGGCTAAATGAGTATACGTAAATACTTATGATTGATACATTGTTTCCACGTAAATTGTATTCGGCGCGTTGTACATCTTTCTGCAATTGACCTCGAAGGATTGACATATTTAGGTACACAAGAGGAATTCGCCGATCTATCAAATTTGTAATACTAGCTACAGTAGCAACAACTACTGTCGCTGTGATCTTTGGTAGCTTAAACTTGATCACTGTAAGCAACCCCTTCGTTGTGTTTCATTTGCGCGACGTGAATTAGAAATTGGTAATACCGTGACTCTTTGTTTGTAGGATCAACCGTTACCCCTAAAATTTCTTTACGCGACTGTGGTTCTCGGTGCTAGCGTAGAACTCTTCATGTACGCTTGGGCCGCCGACAGCTTAATGCGTATGGTAATGAGATAACCATGGTATTAGGATGCACGTAATGAAACCTCTTACTCCATCGTAGAGTGCAAAACCAGCTGCTGCAGCCTATAACACAAATTGGTTCGAAATGGATATTACAATACAGAAAAGAGTACTCTGTATTATAATGAGGTCTCAGAGACTCGAAACTATTCGTATCAGCGGTGTGGTACCAAATCTTTCTTTACCGTATTACGCGAAGGTAATATGTCTGGCGTCTTTCTGTCTTCGATATCATTATTGTTCACTTATATTCTTGCTTTTCCTCGATATTTCCAGTATCTGTACGCCTCGCTATCCTATTTCACAGCGTTGCGTATCATGGTTGAGCCTTCGATGACGGCCCAAGTTGTGTAAAAATTGCTAAAAAATGCACGTTTATAGTAGGTACACGTATTATTTGGCATTAAGTATCGAATGTGTTTCCCCTTACCACGTTCACTGGAAACGAATATATATATGTATATATATATATATATATATATATATATAACGTTACACCCTAGTATGCCTTTTCTCCGATCTAATAGTGCACCCTCTGCGTACGAATCATGCAACATGTAATTACTATCGTACAGCCTGATAGCAGCACGGAAAACGATGCAAAGAGTGCAAACGTAACTCCAAGTGCACACAAGCTGAAATGGTACGAGCAAACGCTAGAAATGCGAAAATGTGTATTGTATGTACATGACATTACATGAAGCAGAATTATTAACTCTGTTGCGTTACTATGTTACTGCTCGGTACGAGAAATTAATCAATATTGTTCCATGAACAAGATCCAGCGGAACAGCTGGGTAATATTTCAGTACCTGTCGAACGCCTTCTCTCTTGTCACCGCTATACCTGTCGTATCAGAAGAAGATTCAGCATAGATACAATGAAACTGTACAACTTGTTGTTCGAATAGTCATTATTTTATTAAGTAATGAATAAAGTAAGGACCGTGCTACACTGTTAAATATCAAATATTCATTCGTTCGTAATTAATTCCTTCGATATCGTGTCACTATGTTGGTAATTATATGTGTCGCGGTAATTGGCGATCAATAAGTTTTGTTTGTTTTGCTGCTGCCATCGAATATTTAGCCAATCATTTAACAACAGTTCCCGAAACTCGACTAAACAAGTTACTCGTTTATCTTTTCAGGTATCTCGATTGTCTAATTGTAAGACCTAAGGTTTACCGTTCGTTCAACTCGACCGGAAGCGATACTCAAGGACTGCACGGCTAATAAATCTATAAGGGAAAGAAATTTTCAAGAAATGCATCGACAGGTATGCGAATGCAGTCCGTTGCTACACGCGCAACACTCCCCCACTGTAATAACTGTACGCGCAAAAATAATAACTCGCGGAAACAGAGAGGAAAACATTCAGACTATCATTTGTCTGGCATGGAATACAACAGGCATAATATATTAATAGAATTGCTGAAGGGTTGCTCCAACGCAAAACCGTACCGACCATCCCCTCATGATTTAGTCGATAGTTCCCTCATCGCTATTCACAGCAATCATTCTGGATTCCTTTAAAATGTACAAGAAAATGTTTTACTCCGACCCGATGTGCCTCAGTACCGTTCCATGTTCGATTCTTGCCTCGCGTAGATATGTTTCGAAGCACAACGCCAGAGAAAGTGATTTCCTTTATCAAAGGTAGCGTGGCTTTGACCTGCTGTTGGCCGCTTCCTGCGGCAGCTACCAACAATCAAGTGCACCGTTTCAAAATTATTCGATCCATTTTATTCCTGAACGCGTCCCTGCTGTTTTTCCCTCTGCTGTACGCGCTACGCGTACACCGCTACGACGACGGAAATCTTTCTAAAGCCATTTGCTTGACCATGGCGGTAATGCAAAATCTCACGCAAACTGTTTTCTGCATTACACAGTACGATCATTTTCAGGTAATTGAAACGTCATTGCCGCGACGAATATTCGACTAATCATACATACCAGCCTTATGTTGTAGCGATTGATCGCAGAAATGGAGGTTTGCTGTAAGAAAGCGAAATCGTACGAGAGACGCGTTTTCCAACGGTACGTGAACAGGTACTCTACGTTTTACGGAATGGCTGCAATTTGGTCTTACATGACCGCGACCGTAGTTGTCCTGGGGACGCTCTTCACACCTGATCCCTTTCCAACCAACGCAGAATACCCATTTCCTGTGAATTTCGAGCCTATCAGAAGCGTTATATTCGTTCACCAAGCACTGGTTGGGCTGCAGTGTGCCGGGCATGTGTGCATTAATATATTTTCCGCCCTACTCTTGCTATTCACTGCGGCACGTTTTGACATCTTGATGATCAAGCTGCGTACTGTAAAGGACGATGAAACATTGATCGAATGTATAAGAAATTACTGCTGCGTGAAAAGGTATATCGTTGACATGAAATTTTCCATTCGTGAAAAGAAAGAATAAAACACTCGTGGAGTACGTTTTTTGCAGGTACGCGAAGGAAGTGATTAGGACGATTCGATTGATAGTACTGATTACCGTCGTCTTCTGCGGTGTGGCGACTGTCTTTTCCGCTATTAATTTGATTGGAGTGAGTACCCGATAGCATGGTTGGCATGGTACGAGTTGAAAACTTAATAATTCGTACTTGTGTAAACAGCGGCAACCGCTTTCCGTGAAGACTCAGTTTCTTTCTCTCAGTGCGGTCGGGCTATTGGAAGTCTTTATGTGCGCGTGGCCGGCTAGTCATTTGATCGATGCCGTAAGTGGTGTTTCGGTTTTCCTTATTACAGCCTTCGATTACAATTAAGCGAGCTTCTATTTGTTCAGAGTGAAAATGTGATGCAAGGAGCGTATGATTCAGCATGGTACAAACAAACGCCTCGATTGCAGAAATCTGTGCTTCTCATGTTGACAGCACAGTCTCCGGCGGTCTTACGAATCCAGTGTATCATTTCCGCTCTTTCGTTGAATTATTATTGCTCGGTACGAGGACGACTCTGTTCAGCACCGTTTCTTTAATTATCACTTTCATCGGTTGTTCTTTTTATATTACAGTTCGTCACAAATGTGTTTTCTTCCTTTACCGCGTTGCGAGTTTTCATGTCGACAGACAAAATCGAAAAGTTCACACCCTGAGGTAATATTACATATACATACGTGTTTAGTTGATCGCCGTGCCACGATAAAAAATTAATTTGTCTTACTTGCATCGTAGGCTCCGTGGAAGTAGAGCGAACATCAGAAAATAGGCAACCCTGTTTAATTCTGTCGTCACAAATGTAACGTGTGTACTAGAATAGGTTGGATGTTCTTCGTTAGACTCTGCCGGCAAACTATGGAAGGACAAAATTCGCTGCAAATAGATATACATTATATATTTAGACTTGCATAGAGTATTTGTACGTATACAATATTTTCTCTTCTCAGCCAGGGCAGACATTTGATGAAATCCTCTAGACTCTAGACCGTAGAACGCATAGAGAATTTTAACAGAGGGTTCCACGCGATCTTCTAATTATGTAAGTTAACATCTATGAATAATTACAGCAAGTCTGTAGACTTTTATTGCTGTGGCATTTGCTTACGTAATTGTTGCCACTCACGGTGGGCCCCTCGATTAGAATCTATTATACTCCCGTACGAATGCATAAATGATAAGAAATTTAATCAGAATTCAATGTAACAATATTTTATTATCCCATCGTGGACGCAATGAATAGTTAATGGGAGTAAGCTACAAACTACAACTATTTCTAGTTGTTGCCCTAACAATAAAGAATAAAATATGTACCTAACTAACTGATAAGTCGGCCGCTAGAAAAAAAAAAGAAAAAAAAAGAACAGTCAAAAATACTGCGCATTTCTTGATCGATCGATTGATTGCATAGATTAACTTCTATCCACGAAACGAAAACGGAGCGGTTTGTTTGGTACGTTCATCATCATTAATCTGCTTTTAATATCTGCGTAATCGTATTCGATTCTGAATTGTCGTACAAGCTGAAAATACAATAGAATTGAAATGAACGATCGAACAACAGTAGATGAGGTCTGTTTACCTTGGCAGTCAGTAGCATTATTTTTGTTTCAGCCATGTTCTTTCCTAAGCATGATCGTACTCCGTAACCAAAGGGCAGATAACTGAAGTCTACACCTCGATTGCCGTGACTGTTCAACCACCTCTCTGGTCGGAATCTCGTTGGATCCTCAAAGTTCTCCTCTCGTTGCGAAGAAATTTGACTCGCCATTATGACGAATGTCTATATTAAATTGATCTTTGCTACGAATAATGGTAACTCAAAATCTTATTTCGGCTATTATATTTACCCCTTTCGGTACCGTATACCCATGAAGCGATATCGTCTTCGGTAATAGCCTTGTTATGTAAGGGAGAGTAGGACGTAATCTACGAATTAAATTGTACAGTTTGTATCGCGGCAAGATTTGAATTTTCCTTACGACAATCGATACCTTAAACATTCTTGAAGGCAAGCTTTCAGGTATGGCATACTTTTCAATGTAGCTTCCGTGAAAGGGGAATCACTGGTTGGCAAAACGGAAGTAACTTCATCGTAGAGCTTCCTCTGAGTTCGTGGATTCCTTGCCAAAAAGTACAACAAGAACGCCTGGCAGTTCACCGTCTGGAAAGCAAACACGCAACAAAGATTAGGCAGCTCTGATATTCCGCTACTAGCTCATTACCGCCTGGACGCCCAAAATGATCATGTCCATTAGTAGCGTGGAAATATCGTCCGGGTGAATGGCTTCGTTCAGAAGAAATTTCTCCAAAACCGGTGAACTATCGTCGATGACTGAACACCTTTCTCCGCGAGATGCGCGAGTTCGAAGCTTAGTTTGAGCTTGACGCACGCATTTTCCTATTACGCTAAACAAAACATTCAGAAAGTTTCCTGGCATCGGTGTTTTCTATGAAACTTCAGGTATCAACGTACCCATCCAGTACGTCGCAAGCTTCGTAGAGCTTCTTCGCAAACGGAGTTAAGCAGAATCGCCAGACTTGAAAGCCAGTTTCGCAGCGGCTCATATACTTGTGGGCCGTCATCAGGGCATTGACGACTCTTGTTGGTTCCGAGGTTGAGTTGTAGCCCGCTGACTCGAGGAAACCGAACTGCTTGTTAAAAATCAGGTTGCAGAAGCACTCCATGCCCCAGCGAATCATGTCTTCGTGAAAGGTGGCAGGTACCTGATCGTGTAATTTATTCTACGAGTACTACACGTTCTAGTTAAAGTTGTCCAGAGAGCGACAGATTAGTTTAGTACGCACTTCGTTTTGCCTGTTACGTATTTTGTATATCCTAGTGATAAACTCGTCGCAGATCGCATCGATCTTGTTAAAAAAGTTCGAGGCGATCCGACCGAACTCTTGCTCCACCTTTTCCTTCACTTCCAACCAATCTGAACCCTGCCTAAAAAAGCACTCACCCCACGCCTTCGTTGTAATACAAGATGAAACTGTTGTTCCTGGATACCGAATAAATTCTGAAAGCTTACTAACAGAGAGAACGGCCCGGCAAGACGATATTTACGATAATTTAATCGGTAGTGCTGCAAAATATCGATACCACTCCGAATGGGTGCATCACCTTCCTGCTTGAAGATTTCTTCTATGTGTTCAGGTCTATATCGATTAGTATGGATAATGAATCGTGTTTCAGTTACGTGTCCCCGGTCCGCCCACTGTTTCCTGGGTAAATGTGTACCTGTGAATCATCACGATGTCTCCGGAAAGGGGCCCGCGGACCCTCACGATGCAGCCGTACTCGTTGAATAAGTACTTTAAGGGTGTAATGTTGCGGTTCCACGAGAGTCGTCCTGAAAATAGCCCATTTGAAATTTAATGGTCGTTCACCTTCTCGGAAGCAGTGTCGAAGCTGAGCTGTCTAAAACTTTTACGCGATTTTCTCTCTCCTTCCCCCTTTTCTTTTTCCCCCTTTTCCATCCACTTTCTGCCGTGTTCTGGCTTTATCAGAGAACGCGCAACTGAAAATCCGAAGAGCCAACAGAATTTTTCCTTGCAAAAATCCTCTGTGAATTATTTTCTTACGTGTTTATTGAATGCATCGTTATTCTACCGCTTTATCGATACGCGAGCTACAGGAAGCGCGGAGCACTGGCCTCTCCGGACTTCTACCTATCGGTACTTCAACAGATCGTACCCTCAGTGAATCTGTTGATTAGCAGACTGGAAAACAGTTGCGTACCGAGGAGCGGCACGTATTTCCAATACTTCTCCCAGATCTTCAGTACCGCTGGTCCAGGAATCTCTTGGAAAGGTAAGGGCGTCTTGTCGCTAATGGTATGCGTTTCGATATTCCCCGTAGCAACTTCGAACGTCGTCGTCTCTACTCCTGCACCCGTTTCATCCAACAAAGGAATCGAATCTGTACGCGTTAGGGGCTCGGTCACTACAGACGCCGCTTCAGATTCAGCCATAGATGTAGCTGGAATTTCGCATAACATTCGTCAGCTGTTGCGAAGGAAATCTCACGAAATGTACTTACAGATAATATCGGAAGTGTTCAGATCTAAACATTTGCGAGCATCGCTGACCGTCACGGGCTTCGATATTTTCATTACGGAACATTGTCGAGAAATCGACATAAACGTTGGCAGCAGACGTTGCATTTTTTCACTCCAGTTTATTAGTCGCGTGCCGAGATATTGTCGTGTGACAAGAAATAACAAATTCGGTGGCCTGGTAACTGGTGAAAAATATTGAAACATCGTATTTGCAAATGGCGTCGATGTGCGCCAGGAAATGGTACATAGTTGGAAAAAATAGAAAACAGAGCAACATCGTTTATTCCATAAACTTTATTTAGCATACAAATTTATCGTTAGACGTTACAATCTAAATTGCATCGAACATCATCGATGTATACACACATATGTATATCTGACATACATATGCATTAGGATTCACACATCAACTTCGATTTCGATGTCCTCTTCGTATTCCGGGCCAGCCTTTTCGCTAGATGCACTCTTTGCATTATCTTTTACCAATTTTCTAATCGATTCTTTTTGAGGTTCTGGATTCGTTAAGGAAACGTTCTCGCTCTCTTTCATGTGCCGCCACTTCATACGGCGATTTTGAAACCACACTTTTACCTAGACACGACAAAACCCTCCCTTGCATATCATTCATTTAATTAATTAATGCACCTGCGGTTAACTTAAGATTATACCTGGGCATCTGTAAGGCCCAAGGTTGCCGCAAGTTGTCTTCTATCTGGCTTTGTAATATACTTTTGCAAAGAAAATCTTCTCTCCAACCCCTTTCGCTGCAACGAGCTGAACACCGCCCTCGACCACGATCTTTTCCTTCGGGCGTTTGACTCTGATCGATTGGCCGTTGTCGAGGTAGTTGTGATCGGAACTGTAAACAATTATGCGGTAGGTGAAAGATTTTCAATATCCTCTTGACATTTCTCTGAGGGAACACTTTAAGATGCAGCACTCTAGAGCCGCGGCAGAACAGAAGCCTGGGGATAGCGCAAGTGCAGAGCAGAAATTAGAGGGAGACGTGACAGCATGTAAACGGTGTACGTAGTGACTTTAACTGGATGGGGGATATACACTGTACACTAGTATACACGTTTCAACAGATCTTAGCCGGAACAAGAGGCCTTCAGGATTGGGTACTTCCGCTTGATTTACAGCCCTACAGAAGTATACAACACGTGCGCGAATTTACAAGAGTGCGAGGCGATCCTCCGAATGAATTGGACAGCGGACTGCCTACAGTTAGGCTAAGGTCATAGTTATTTCGGGAACTTTATACCACCGTTTGAAAGTGCAACTTCTATTGATGAGAGTGCTCGTGTATCTACTCGATCCGCTTCAAGTCGATTATATGTATAAATGCTACAATTGCTGGGAGACATATTTCGTTTAAATTGTATCCAAGATTTGAGTCCGGGGAGATTCGGAGATTTCCTAATTTTCAACTAACCAGGGGGTGGCACGACGAAACCGCTGTTTACGTCAGCTCTAAACAAATGGTGGCACTTAAGATGTCGTTTAAACACGGGCAGGAAACACGAGAATACACTGACGCGTAAATATTTTGCCCTACTTGCTGCCGAGTGTTCGGGAGACAAGGCAGTGGTCCATATGGTCGCATTTGTCGGTGACGCAATCTTTGCTTTCGAATCATTTCCGATAAAAAGGCTAAAACGATCGCTAGTAATACACGTTTATATCGTAATAAAATCGTATAAACTTAAAAATAGAATTATGCTTGTTTCGTATGTGTGCATGTATAGTTATGGAAACTGTTACCTCGGGGGACAGGTCGAAGTGGAGCCGGCCTATAAACACTTGAATAAGTTTCGATCGTCGCATTTCCATGGCTGATGATTCCGTAACCTCCAGGTATCGAAGTTTGACCGTAAGGAAACGAGGGGCAAATTCGTAGGGCTTCACACCTGACGCAACCTCCTGGACAGGGACACCTCACCGTGGACAATTGTACCGGATATGGCCTGAGCACATCTTTCGAAACACAGGCCGTATAAATGACCAACGAACGACAGTCAAAGGATTGATTGACTTGACGAACACATTTAGTAGTACATGGTCGGCCCTTTCCGAACTTCTCACCTGTTTTCCTCGAGGAAATGTCGTCGGACAGTATGCGCTCTACGCCAAACTTCAGTTGCTTCGAACAATTCGTACCATCCGCGACCCGTGTTTTCACTTCGTTCATCTTTTCCCTCCCGTTCGTATCACTTTGCCTCGGCTACAACATTTTCCAACAATGATCGACACGAATTCGCAACTAAAATAAATTACGCGCAAGCACATTCACCCGATCGCGAGTTTGTGTCACAATAAAAACTGCACAGTGTTTCTTCAAAAATGACAGCGTCAGTGATGGTAGGTGGACATCAAACAATAACTTTCACGGAAGTGCATCGGAATGAATGGACGAACGAGTTCTTGCCATGTTCAGGATGGATTTTCGTTGAAAAAAAGAAAAAAAGAAAAAAAGAAAAATCAACAGAGATCGCTGCAAGTTCGTCCGTGGGATTGGCCTACGCGGATGTTGTAGGCGTGGCTTCGAGAAGATTGGTCCCTGAAGGATGATGAGTCTGATGTCAGGCTCGATGGAGCTATACTCTCAAGACTTCCTCTTTGGGCACGTATCTCCAAACAAATGTTATAAAATGTATTTATTAGATAAGGTGAACAAAAGTATAATATCTCGAAAATTGGAGAAAGAAGAATATGTTGCTTGTGAAGGTATGCAGTTTTTATTTCGATACAATTTATTCAATACATTAGAATTTTCTCAGAGGCGTCTATGAAATATGCACACATGTATGTATGGTATATAGATTTTATTTTATAGCATCGTGGAAAAATATGACTGAATGGGGAGATCCGACAAATAATCTTATTCCTAGATACTCATGAGAAACAGAAAATAATATAGATTACAAATTAAGAAGAAAGTACATACATACTGGAAAAATGAAGTGGCAGAAAGAAATGCCACTCGGGCTATACATATCTGTGGAATAATAGCATAGAGACGTATGGCTGATGATATCTCTGGAAGCCATATGGTTATCTTTGCATGCAGACTTTCGGAGTATACAGTCACTTAGGTGTTTATTTGAAGAGCCATGTTTGAAGCAGCCTCTACCCACATGCTAAGAATATTCTTCGGGATATGTACACACCCAGATCCTCTATTCGATTTTATTAGGTTTTAGGATTTTCAAGAGTCTGGCGAATTATGATAAGCGAACCCCTAATTAAGTTCGTCCATTGTGATCAGAAATTTTTGCCGCGTTACTGTTTCCGAAATGCCCAACGACAATTGAGGATGCAGCTTCTGCTTTCACAAATTTACTCCCATTTAAGGCAGCTAATTAAACGACGCGTAAACTTTCGACAACAAGATCATCCCTTGATACAGCTCCTCGATCTCGATCGCGTTCTGGGTCGGATCGAGCAACGAAACGCTCCTTCTGGGCCGATTGTAGTTCTGCAAGCCTTGCAAGTTCTAAAATGTAAACGAAGTTTCTAGAATGGTGAAAATCTTCCACGTTTCGCGCGAATAGATGAGTTCGCTCACCGAGAGCACGATAACATTTCCATTTCCATTGCTTCCAGTATTTTGACGTATTGCTGTTATTATTAGAGTTAGCAAGTACCCTCCGAAAGCTAAAAACGAGAGCGCCGTGACGGACAATTGGAATATTTTGGAAATTTTCGTGTCCTTCCCCTTTTCCTCGTAGTGCTGGCCATGCCGTCGCATTGGTTTCTCGGTCACCCTTTTCAAGGGTTGCGCAACGGGTAACAACAACGATAACGTTCTGCCAGATATTTCTTCCGCTTCTTTGTCTTCTTCGACAACATCTGTTTCTACGTATATTTTAATAGTCTCTTCAAAAGTTGCATCACTAATTTATTTATTTAGTTTTTCTTGTAGTGTCAAAAAATCTACGTACCATCCGGGATGCCGACAGTAGACTTTATTTGAATCAGTTCGGTCAATGGCAATTCGCTTAAACTCCGAATTTCGTCGACGAAAAAATAAGTTCGATTCGCCAACGATTCGTTTAAGCAGAAACACAACGATACGATAAACAGCGCGACAGCTTTCATTTTAAACCAGATTTTGTGACACAAACGAGAAGAAAACACGATTTCAAAAGACGGATGCTCCTTAGAGAGGAACCGCTACGTACTGGATTTGAAAACTAACGAAGCACAATTGTCCCCTGAATCTTGAGACCTCGTTTCACGTTTCTCGTGCATGGTCGGCAAAGCGAGAAGGATCCCAATCGCAGCCATCGCGCGACAAACACGGAACCGACACGTCGGAAATCAACAGGAGGGAAATGAGTAATTAACATCCGTTAGAATCGGGTCGAGTGTAGTTGTCAGTACTCGGTTAGCTTCGGTCGCGTTACAATGCATATATTTCTGTCTACCTTCTTCTGTGTGTCAACTGTGGTAGTTGTCGTGGTTGGTTTGCCCGAACGGAACGATGGTGGGTTGCGAAAACTAACAATAATAATCAATATCCAATTAACAGTTTGCTAAGAATGCTGCACGAATTCGATACAATTGTAGGTGTTCTCGATAAGATAAAAGCTGGTTTGCAGTACGCTACTAATTATTTGGAGACAGCAAAAGATATAGCGGATCTTGTAGCAAGAGGTTTCGACAGCAAACAAACGGAAAGAAGGGACGGCGACGCTAATACGAACGGAAAGGGAAATTTCGGACCTTCGAACCTTATGTCTGCATTTTTTCGTCTCATCGGATTGGACTCGCAAAAAGTTACAGCTATAGCTGTGAACAGTGTCATATTTCTAGCTCAGATGGTATACGCTCATTTTTTTTTTTTTATCAAGCTTTTAGCATTAAGCATACACGAGTGTATGATTGCAGATCAGTTCATTATTCGAATTGAAAACTCCGAAAGGGAAGCTTGCTAGGAATTTGGAAGATGAGGTGGATGATTCGTCGTGGAATCCGGCTAAGCTTATAATGGAGAGCGAACGTGAGGGGGTAAGTTGTATCCGTGTAAAATGAAATAAATGAAATAAATAAATAAAATGAAAGTGGAAGAAAATTCTTTCCAGATACAGAGATTGATCGAGCAGACTCGAGATGAAAGTTTGTGCGATCAGCTGATCGAGAGGGTGGACGGTATGGATTCTGCGTGCATCAGATTGTTATTATGTAAAACAACGCCGGTGATAAAAGCTGCGCAGAAATTTCTGAAAAACAAAACGCGTGAAAAACTACATCGGATGACTTCGTGGCTACCGAGCCGGGATGAGTTCGAGGAAAACAGCGACGAATGCGAAAACACGCACACCGATTGTAATTTATTTTCCCAGCTATAGTTATCGAACTGGGCTGCAGTTTATCCAAGTTTATTTTACTACGAATTTGGCGGAAAGTGATTAGGGCGGAGCTTAAGAAATTTTCGAGACGCACTCTATAAAAGTAAATGTATGTAGTAGGAATGATGCATGTGCTAGGAATAAGAAAGCAAGTTTGTACAACAGAATGTATGTATGTATACAATATATGTGCGTATGCATGTACGGGGGCATCCGTACAAATATATGTGTACTACAGAATATACGAGGTATGCCAAAATTAATTGTCACCTTTAAACATTGTACAAACTTTCTTTATTTAAACGAACTGGTGAATGATTCGGTGAATTAAATTTGGCAATACCCTCTATATCTCTGGCCATCGGCAAAATTGTCGTACGTTGCACAACTATAACAAATAGAACGATATTGCTTCCACTGGTTTAATTTTTAATTCTTACAAACATAATTTCTGTCTTTTATACGCGGTACAACGAAACGCTTGGGGTTGCAGCAGCATGGAATTAGAATATTTCAAGAAAAATTTGATAGATGGTATTTTAACAATCGCATTGTTCCGTAACAAAACGGCGCACGTGATTTATAATACGTTTACTGTTCGCAAGCTATTGCACTCTGGACGAAGCACTTGTTCAGCGATAAACTTGACCCAGACCCATCCGGACGTAATATTTAATGATTCGTCAACTTTTCGACCTATACACGTTGGTCATGCATCTGGTTACGAGCACTACAAGTACTTGCACGACTCGTAAGGACGGTGCTAATGAACAATTTCTACAGATTGAAATCTCGACGGAGATTATGGAAAGGGTACTTGGAGTTTTCCTATGAGTATTAAACTTTATCCGTTCGCTTCCCTTGTGGCATACGCGCACGGTTCGATATTTCAATCAATTGCTAAGTGAAAGTAAGAAGAATGAAACGTCAACGACAAGAGTAACAAGAAAGAAGGAAACCCTTCGAACAACAACTACTTAAACAGAAAGTTTCTCACGAAATTGCTGAGGAAATTTCTACGATGTAACAACGTGCCAGACACTCGGATTATATTGCCGCGTCCTACACTGTAGAATTTTAAATTGCTCTACACTTTCTACGCTGTGCAATTAATGAGATCAGGATTATTGCGTGCTAACCGTCGACTGTACGCTTCTAAAACGAATATTAATAGGTTACGACGGAATAATTAGTTGCCTTTGGACATAGTTCTAACCGGAAACGTCCCTAATTTCCCTGTAAATACGCCTGACACAGTTTCGAAGGTTTACTGTAATCGTGAAATATCATTTGGCATTTGAGAAATATCGTGGAAAATGTTGCGATGAACTTGAGCAGCGATTGAAATTTAAATAATTCAATTAAAAGTCGGAAGTCCTCTATTGGCGAGTGTTTTTCAACGTACATACAATATGAGACGATTGGGGAACTCGATGCAAAAGCTAAGCCCTTTTGTTCGAAATTTTGATTGAAATTATCACAAGCACGATCTGCCAGGGGGCGAAATGTGTCGCCGCTTTTCGTTCCAATATTAGTTAATATTAGTTCCAAATATGTACATATACATATACATGTACTATATTGCACGTATGTTATACGTTCTCGTTACAGTCGCGGAAAAGTCGATCTCGAAAATATATGTATAAAGGTTTAACAGACTGTCGCGTCGGTTAAAAGGAACCAAACGGTCGTATCGAGGGATACGATCGTCGAAAAAATTCTTATTTACAAGGAATACTATCGCGTGCGTCCTGTTTCTTATAATTTACGTCACCACACATACGCATCCACGCGCGCACATATTCACACGATTCGAATAGTACCATATAATTGGCAATTATTCTACAGAAAAATGATAGTCTAATCTCGAAGAGGATACGGGATCGCGTATGTCGCTTTCGTCGAGTCTTGAGTTTTCTTCGTTGGTTCATGAAAGAGCGATACATACAGCGATTCCGTTGCGTCTAGGGTATGCCCGTGCCTCGTTGCATTCATTATCGGAGATTCAGCGAAGGGGCGAATCGACCATGCTGAAATCGTTATCGTACGCTCGGCCAAAGTTTACTTAACGAGCAATTCTGTTCGAGACGCATGTCCTTGTGCGATTCACTTCTGGAAATGTTTCTTACACCTTACTTAGAAATACGGTCTAGGTACGGAAATTTACGAAAGGGATATGGTACTCTAATCCTGCTCCGAATAGTAATATTTCTCCGCTGGATGTGATTTTCGTTTGCTTACAAAGTCACCTGACCTGGGCCGATCAAGTCAGCGCTCTCGATGCGAGCTTGTCGCAACCAATCTCGTAAATTCCACGTCCGTTCCATCAGATTCGAGGAGGCTTTCTCGACGGTGCCAACGCTGGTCGTGAAACCGCTATTTGGGCCATACTGGGCGATGATGTTCTGCGTAGTGGCCGCTGGTGGTTGCGTTGCTGTTAATTGTGACAAGATGTTCGATTGAATATTCGGCGTACCAAACGTTCCTGGAAGGAATCCACGATATTTAATACGCTTGGCGAAAATGTCGTGCGACAAAAAGAGGGCTTTGCGGCCACCTTGTATGCTGTTTGACTGGGCTGTTAGGTGGTTGAAGCGCAGCCAACGTAAGTAAGAATACATCAAAGTCGGAGGTGGCGGCGGTACATTCGTATCCTGGCGTTTATTCAGCACGCCCCAAATTTCACGTATCTCCGAATTTAGGTTTTCCAGGTTTGCGATGATTTCCGTCGACTCCTGGTAGTGATCCGGCTTATCTGAATGCGAAGGAGCAGAGGACAATATCGAAAATAACTGGTAAGCAGTAATTGGTAAATAAACGCTCGCAAAGCAGCCCACCTATTGGCAACGTGTCCGTTCCAAAGTCGGTCGAACTGAAGCCACTGCTCGCGCTGGACATGTCACTCAGCGTCAATTCATCGTTTTTCGTTGCGGTGGAATCGTTCTCGTTTCTTTTCGCGTTCGCCACTCTATCCAACGACTGTTCCAGGTGCCTCAAGTGAATCACTTTCTCACCTAGAAGGCTCTTGGTCCGATGTAAATTAATCTCCATGTCCGAAAGTTCGCGTTCTTCCTGCAGAGAATTCCAGGAACCATTTCAACGCATACAAGATGTGTTTTTCAGAACAGTAAGAGCAATGTAGATGTATCGAAATATTACCTGATCCAATTGCGCAGGGGTAGCTGTGGTGCTGCGTTGCTTCCAAGCCCTCTGCCGCCCCTGGAAAACGTTCTTCTGATATCGGAGGGCCTCCCGTGCCCTCTTCACTGAATCCCTTTCGACGTGTATTCGATGTCGAAAGAACGCCAGCTCCGAGGAGGCGTTCGCTGTTGCTAGAAAATCGAGCAGAATCCTGATCGGTGTTATCCGACGTGGTCTTAACGCGAAACGATAGGAAAAACCTGCGTGCAAGGGAATAGGGCACGAGAGGGGGGGAGAGAGAGAGAGAGAGAGAGAGAGAGAGAGAGAGAGAGAGAGAGAGAGAGAGGTGTCGCGACGATACAGAGTGAAACGAAAGATTTGGTGGTGCACTTACGAGCAGGTGGAAGATTGTAAGTTGCTAGCCAAAGTAAAGTCTATAGACGCCTGTGGAAACAAATAGTAACCGAATTTCAGAAGTGCAAAGAAAGCAAAAAGAAAGAAGGGAAATGTGACAACAGAATCGAAGCGATTAAGCTGCAGTGCGTTTAAAGTAGAAAATGCACCAACTATCTACGATAAAACGTTTCGTTCGCTAAGGAGAACTGTAACGAACAGAAGCATCGTGGCGAATATTCACCTTTGTCTTGAAAAGGGTAACGCAACGTGTAGGCCGTTTCATTGCTGGGCAGCTGATCACCAAGATCCTCGAGCTTCTCCAATTGCTTCCTGATGCTCTCTACCGGATTCTCGACGTTGTTGTTGTCGGTACTGTTATTATTGTTGCTGGTGCCGCCAACGGTGGTAGGGAGTTTCGTCGCGCTGCTCGCTCCTTTGGCGAACATCTTTTTCTTCTTGGTTGTGTTAGCATTGCTTTCACTGGCGGTGGTGGTATCGTCGGTATCGAATCGCGGAGCGCTCTTCTCGACTGCAGTGGCTGCGCTTTTTTCAAAGGCCGAGTTCGCCTTCCGGACATTCGCTTGGTCCGTTTCGAGTTGCTCCTCCGACTGATCGTTCGCAGTCGTCTGAGTTTCGGGTGCTTTGGCGTTAGTCGACGCCGAACTCGAGCGCGTGTTCCGTAGCGGGGTACTGCGAGCACGATTTAAGGCCTATAGCCGGACATTAGGGCGAATCGCATGAACGTGAAAGAGTACCCTCACAGTTTCAGTTCCATGCCTCGTGGCGGAGAAAATTGGAACAGCCGACTGGCTTTATCATTTACAGAGCACCCTTTGCATAATTGGTTTGAAGTTAGAAGGATACAAGGCACGCGTGTACAAAGGATATGGCTGACAAGAAAAGGGGTAGCAAGATGAGATACTAGAACTGACTGTGAAGGTACTGATATTGTTGACGAAGGGAATGAATGTGCAAGAACTTAAGGCTAGCACAATGAACACTCTATCCAAGTAACCATGCTTCCGACGCATTCGTTAAAGTCATGACACGTACTAGTACTTCGGAGCGCGATCCAACGTGTCAATTCTTTGCGATTCAATTCGTTTCTTTGATTTCACGCGGCTTCCTCTTGTATGACGCTGCCACAATGGCGCGACATCCTAAAATTATTGCAATGAAGTACCGAAAGTTGCTCCAAGAACCGCGGAAGAGCAAACGGTTGACCAGAATGGAAACTAGCGGAGCGATAAGCGTGAACTCGACTCACTTTTGCTCCGAAGATTCGGTCCTGTCGGTTTTGGTCCTCGTGGACGTTGATTTCTCGGTTTCCGAGGTCGTCGTGTATCCTTCCTTTCTTCTGCTCCTCTTCTCCACAGCAGAACGAACCTCCTGCTTCAGCTTCATGTATTTCTCTTTCAGCGCCATGTATTTATCTTGTAGCAAACGTTTCTCGCAACGCATCTTCCCAAATTCTATGCTCTCCTGATGAATAGCTCTCTCTGTCTGCTTCTTTGCTTCCTTCTCTGCGTCTCGCGAAAACTCGTAATAAATTTTATCCAAACGCTGCTTGTACATTTTCCGACTGCGATCCTCCTGTAATCGTGACAGCAAAATCTGGTGAAACGGTGAACCTCGCCTCGGTTCCCTTCGTCCGTCGCGATGCATCGTAGCGCCGCGAGCGGAGCTAGACAATTTCGAATGTTCGGGGCAAACGATACTTACGTTCATTTTAAAATCGCGCAGAATTGTAGCTAGACGTTTCTCGTGTTCCTCGGTGGCTTTTGTCATTTTCTCCCTGTGCTGTATCCGCAATTGGCTTCGTGCTTCGTCAAATTCCTTTTCCAACTCCTTCTTCATCGTATCAATTTTCTCGGAATGTTGCTTCGTTAGCTCCAATTCGCTGAGCTTAGCGAGCTTCTCTTCCCCCAGATCGCGTTCATGTTCGCTCTCCAGTTTTCCTATCTCCTGATTTCGCAGTTCCAATAATTCTCGTCGTCTTTCGTCCAGTTCTGTTTTCAGATTCGCCGAAATGTCCTGTCTCTCTTTCTCGTAGCAAACTTCCAGTTCGCCCTTCACTTTCTTCAGATTCTCCAATCTTGCCTCGTCCATTTCACCAATCAATTTCTGGATTTCCCGTTCCTCCTTAAAAATCATTAGAAAGAAATCTAATTGGTAGAGGACACTCGAAAGCAAGAATAGCGTGTACATACCTTGTCGGCCATCTCTCGTTTCAACTCGGCAAGTCTGTCGTTTAAATTCTTCTCGAGCTGTTCCTTTTGCTCCACAGAATTCTTCTCCAACTCTTTCCTCGTTTTCTCCAACATGTCGTCAAAGTCCCTCTTCAAAGTACCGATGCCCTTCCGATGCTCCCGGCTCAGTCTTATTTTCGCGTCGTCATAATTTTCGCGTCCCTCTTCCTTCGTGTCAACCTCGATACATCTTTTCTGTAAGGCCTCGTACACTTGACGATTGCCTATGGAAGACTCGGACGTCTCGTCATCTGTTTGTTCGTTCCGCGCGAAACGCCGGCTCGATACGTTCTTCCGACGTATACCAGAATCGCTGCAATCGGTTAAGCTCTTCGAGAGTATATCTATATTCTTCACCTTATTAAATTTGTTAATAGGAGTACAATCAAGGCTGTCTTCCCTGGACAAACTGTCGCTTGCCGCCGGAATGCGGGATTCCTTTTCAGGAACGCTCTGCGAAACGAATCTGTTACAATGTTCGTTCTCGGAAACATTTCGAACAATAAATCTCTTGCCCACAATTTTCGGATTTGTCTTCGATGCTTTGATTTTTTCTAGAGACGGGCTCCTACTGCTATCGTCCAGCTTCCTTTCAAGGACCTCCCCCGTATTATCATTCAAGCTGTGATTATCTGTCTTTCGCGATGAAGGAAGCCACGCATCGTCTTTCGTAGACACGCGTACTACGTTCTGATCCTCGGACTCGGATTCCCAGTCGCCCTCTGAACCGGAGTAAGTAAACTTGATGTCCACCTCCCGCTCTATATCGAACCGAACACTTTTTCGCTCCTCGTCGACATGTCTGTCGTCTGCAACAAAAAAGAAAGGAACAAAGTCCAAAACGAACTTGGACAATTTGTGAGAAACTGTAACCGCGTAATGTTTCGTTCTCTTACCATCTTCAGACTGTTTCTCCCTTAGAATCGACTTGAGCTTATCTCCTGCAGCATTGCAAGTTTCGTCGGCTATCATCGCGATTTTAAAGTCCTCGAGCTTGCCGCCTTCGTGACACGGCGTTGAATCTCTGCTTCTGTTGCTCTTCAGGAACATGGTACCACCACCATTCAGAGTCAGTTCCTTTTGTTGGCCAAACTGAGTAGGGTGCTTCTCCTTGTCGAAGTCGTCGGGCTTGTCTGACCTTGCCAGCGTGCTGATACTGAGTTTGTCTATATCTATGATGTTCTCCTCGGAGCTAAATTTGCTAGACAATTGCTCCCAATCCTTCTCGTTTCTTGGACTCATAGATTCCGACCTCTTTAGCACTTCGTTGAAATCGATCTCCTGCTTCGGCGCCGCGGTCGCCGATTCTGTTGATTCTAAAAGCTCGGGACACTCGTAGAACCGTGGATCTTGGAATTTCAGATTAGTATAGTCTCTAGCAGTCCTGTTGGCAGCCAAAGGATTTCCAATCTTTGCATCTTCCGGTCTAGAATGTTTTCCTTGGTTGGTGGTTTCTTTCTTCCGCGTGCCATCAATGTTCTCCAGCTTCTTCAGAGGCGCCAACTTTGTAGGGATCCTCGTGGGTGGTGGATTGCCCCTAGCAGACTGTCTCGCCAAGTCCTTGGAGGAGCACGTGTCTTTTGGTAGAGCTTCCTCCTCGTGCGACTCGACATCTCTGGCCGCTGCCTTCGAGGCATCCTCTGTGGAAAAAACAATACCTTGTGCAGCCTTATAAATCTGTTTTATTGCAATGAGGCGTAAGCACTTTGCGTTCTAATTTAAAGCGCGCTGTCTCTCTTTCGACATATATATTTCTGTACCCTTTTACAAATTTGTCTATTTCGTGTCCTCTTCCAATCGCCGTAACATTTCGTGCGCAATCTTGCCTGTGAATGCCATTTGCATCGCAAATGTGCAAAGGTGCATGCGTGTGGATACCAGCATGACCTTTAAACGAACAAGTCCATGAATATACCATAATCACATCGATATACTATGGAGCACCCTATAACAGGTGACATAATCGAGTGGAAAGTGGATACTTGCACGCTTCAGTGTGCAATTTCGATTAGATTTTCCAGTGAAATAGCGTGGCTTTTTATAATACCAAACAATTGACACTTTATAGAGAAATGCATAAGGCGCACAAATGATGGAAAAAATAGCATGACTTACGTGCTTAATAAGTACTTACAGGCTATTTCGCTCCGGCTATCTGTGGTCATTGTGGGCAGAGGTGGGCGGGAGGGACGAAGCGAACTATAATTGCGTAAATCCGATACCCGAAGGTCAAGTGCAAGAGGATATTCTCACTTTGCGTAATCAATACGAGTCGATCGGAGCGGGATAAAAATGTTGGAAGCGCGAAACCAGCGCTAAGAGCATAACAAGATAGAAGCTGCCCATGCACGTTATTTCTCTGATAGATCCGAAAGTATAATTCATTGCACAGAGCGTGCAACAGATTACACAAATCGCATATAAGAACAGGCATATGCATAATAATATTTGATTTCGAAGGAGATACTATTCTGCTATCTTGTTTACTTGCTCCCACGTTGATAAGCTGTTCGAACACGAAAGATATTGACATCGAAGATCTGATATCGAGAGAAGGCTTGATTGAAGGAGAAATGCACATATCGTGTTGTTCGCGTGCGAGGTTTAACCCTTTGCACGACTACCTTTTACTGCATTGTCTGGTGCAAAACCCGAAGAAAAATAATCATGCTACTGAACTTGTGCGCACGTTACGCACCTTTATTTATGCACCATGTTCTACATACATGTACAAAGCTGGAAGATACGCTATTGTGAAGATAAACCGCCCAGGTAGAATCGCAATCGTCGGGGAATAAGAAAAATATAACGTCGTATTACACTTACAATCACTCTTTGTACAGGTTTTTCACGCGTTCTCCAGTTCGACGTGCGATGTGCCTATCTTGCCAGAAAAGTAGAGTCGTACCGGTTACGATTGGACTAGCGCATTCGAGTCTACTTTCAGGAATTGGACAGTAGACGCATCGGTTAATCGGTCTACCTCTCTATCAAGCGGGAAGCGCAGCCAAGAGATATCAGTCCATGTGCAAAGGGTTAATCCTATATTTTCCATTCAGCCGTAATGGCGAGGCAATCCGTACCGACACTCATTTGTCTGGCATTGCCAGCCCTGGTCTGCTCGACTATCTCCTTGTAGACAGCGTCCATGGGATGTTCCCAGGTGGCGGTTTTGGTGGAAGCTTCAAAATAGTACCATGAGCCGCTGGCCTCGTGGTAGCACGGCTGCCAACCTTTAGGTAGGGCCGCCATGAGGCCCTCCCGGGCCAGATCCAGGAGTTGTGGTTCCGTCCTGGGGTCGATTCCCAAACGCTTCGCATACTCGAGCACCTCTGCAAAAGCATGCGTGCATCATTCTATACCTGATTTCAATACAACTGGAGACGCGCGTCTGCCACCGAGTTTTCGCGTTTTAACGCGCGCGGCAAGCGTGTCGTAAGGCGAGAACGAAAGTAGAGAACATTGTGAAACATTATTGGTATTCCTATCGAAAAATAGAGTCGAGCGGTCGAATTATATCAAGGTTTTCTACACGGCCGTACGGAAACAACAGCGGCGTTCATCGATTACAGGCCAGGTGGAGGTACACGTGTGCCCCTTTAGAAATATGTAACGGGGAAGCCTACGCACTATTAGCATGTGTATTTAGTCTACATCGAACGTCTAGGTAGGTATGCATTCCACGTCGATTCGTCATAATTTCAATTTCTCGTTCGATACGCAGGTCCAGAAGCGTCAATTAAGTAATTGTAAGATTGACAATGAAACTGAACATAAAGTTAAAGGCAAAGTTGTCGAGTAGGCTTGCATGAATCTTGAAAAGAGGAGCCTGAGTGCTATACCGTGCGTGCTTGGAAAACGGCGGCCACGACAGCAACCCTACACAGTGGGCCGATTAAAAATTCCATCATGGAAGTCTTTGACAGGTGGCTCGGTGCACGGACCTAACTGCCACAACATCTGTCTTCCATACGACGGCGGATAAAATTTTGTAGCCTTAACGATGTCGATGAATTAGAATTGAATATTTATCTGCCAGATATATGCATGCAACGAAGTTGTGGAATAAATTATTTGGTTGTGTTTTGTCTGTGAGGAAGACTTTGTGCTACGGAATTTGAGCAGCGATGCAGATAGCAAGGGGGAAGGTCCCCGAGCCTTGTGACAAAACTTTCGCCGCAGTGCGGACCCTATTGATTTTCCTTGCCGCGTTGGGTTATGAGCTCAGTGCTCCCATCTGATCACGGTGTAAATAAACAAGAAAACCTACCACCGAAACTGTCTTCAACCCCCTTATTCTTAGTTTCTTCAACACCATTTCCCAATCTCTTCGTCACGACTGAATTTTTTCAATTTATGTCTTCAAATTCTTTTGAACTGAACTGATACGCAAAGGGGTGGCAACTGTGCGTTTGAATATTTACAGATCCTGAAAATAATAATTAGCAAGGGCCAAAAACAGTTAATTTTCTCGTACTTGTCCGTAGTAGCTACGAGCTGCCAACTATTTCTATACTTTTCTAATAAACATTTCCAAAGTTGCGCTACTCGAGAACATAATGTAAACTGTTATCGGCTACGTGATACAATATAACTAGAATCCGAGGAGGAAGGCGACTATACATGTGGGAGGAAATACCGAAACAGATTGCACGTTCGGTAACATTCTGATCCCCGAGAAATGAAGGAGGTGTGGATCACGGTGACCAGCGTAGAAAACCACCCCGTCGCGCTACATCGATCGGGAAGGTAGTAGAGATGGGACGGCCGCGGGAATTAGCTCACGGTCGCCGTGGGAAACTCTTGTTTTTCACGTACCTTCGTTCGACGGATGCGAAGCTTCATCGAAAACCTCCTTGCACACGATCGTGGCTGCACTGTCCTGAGAAATGCTCATGCTAGTACGCACAAACGGCCCTGTCCCGGCGGCAGGACGTTCACATAACGCGCCAGGGGTGGACGTGCCTTCGCTGCGGACAACACAGGGAAGAATCGCGTAGGCCGATGCCCATCATTTTCTATAAGAACAACGCGTGCACGCGAGACTTTCCCTCCGCCGACGAGGCCTGTACGACGACAGTCAACGTTTAATCCGACTTGAACGTAGGCGGCTGAAAGAAGAGCGAGCACGAAGCGTACAGCGCCCTCCAGTAGCTTGACCCTGTAGTAGCGCAATGATAAGGGAACGAGAAATAGTCGACGTTCACTGTCTTTTCGATTAATCGACAGCCGACGAGGCTATTCTCGTTAAGGGAATAGGCCGCGAAAAATTCCGCCCACCTACCTGAAACAATTTGGAATTTTCCTCATCTCGGACAATCACTGCGAATAATTATGCCGATCTAGATCCATACATGATCCATACACGATCAATACCAATTATCCGGAAGGACAGGTCGATGGAAAGCAGATCACCCTGTTGCTGCGAACGGCACATATGGTTCAAATCCCGATTTTTATTACCGTCGCGTACCATGACTTCTCCGGTACTAGTGTTGCGAAAAAAACCAAATAATCCACATACGAGTTTCAATTGTTCTTATAACAAGTGAACGATAATTAATAGTAGAATGCCCCGCTGGCTATTGAATTTGTTTAATGTTCCAATTTATTCTTCTTCTTTGCCTCGCCCCTTTTTATCATTATCGTATTGTCGAAAATACTGTTTTTGTCGGTATCCAGTAGGTATTTTTCAACCGGACTGGTCTCAAATTAAAGCTGCGACCGCAAGCTTTATTTTCCAGCAGCCTTTACCAATATGGCGTCTGTGATTTCAAACTTATTAGCAATTGAGAAATCGGCAAAAATGAAGTCCGGGTTATTGCAAGTATCTCTTCTGATACGGCTTCTGAAAGCGCCAGAATAAACAACGCAATAAACAATTTAAATCATTGTTACGGGAAAGTGGTTAAGGTTGCATCAACGAAATAATTCGCTTCTTCTTTTTCCTTTCATTTGATATCTTCTAGATTCAAAAAGAACTATCTGGGGCCGAAATAATTGCAGTGACCCGGAGGCTATTTTCGCCGATTTTTTAATCGTTAAAACTTTTAAACCGCGCATTCCATATTTTTTAAACCCATTGAAAACTAAAGATAAAGATCTCAGTTTTAATTTGAGCCTAGCCCGGTTACAAAATACCCAATGGAAGCCGAGAATGACGCACGTGTTTAAATTAACGATGCAATCCAGAAAGACGGTTTTTGAAGTTTGGAAAACTATTCCAAGTGCGGTAAACTCGAGATGGCGCCACGTACTACTTTGTGTCCAGTCACAGACGAGATATAAGAATAGACAGGACATCTTATGGACTTTCGTGGGCCAACGTGACTGCCATACCGACTCAGAAATCCAACACTGATTTGAGCGTCCTCTGCTCATGAACAGTGATCAGTTGAAGAACTATTATTTACTGAAGTAGTATTGGGGGCAGGACTCATACGATTGTGTGAATATATGTGAATGCTTTCCTATATCTCGTTAGTGCTTTAGCTATCCTTTAGCTATCCTTTAGTTATAGTAAATTGGTTTATAAAAATAGTTTGTAACTGTTATTAGCGCATTCGATTAATTTAGACCAATTGTGCAATCAACTGTTATGTATATCTATTATATGTTCTATTTTATATTCAGTGCATTCGGGAGATCTTGTATAAAATTTAATATCGCTTTTACTACAAGTTCTACTGAATATCCTAAATATAAAAGGAAAGACATAATAAACAATTTACATATACACAAGTTACACAATTGTTGTAATTTAAAATAAGCTTTAGCATATAAAAAGTACGTAAATTTTAGTATAAGTTTTATCTGTAAGATATATTGTATATTAACTTCAAAGAATAGCTTATAAGTATTAGATTATTTATGTTTATACTATTTTTAGTGTTACATAAATATTAGTTTAGAATTGATACAAGTTGTTCGAAGTTTAGTTGTTGTTCGATGTATTGTAAATAGATATAATACAATAGTTCATAAGTATTAGCTTGTTAATTTGAATTAGAACAGTTTTGTAATTTGTATCTCCATTGATTAGTTTAAATAAATGTTCATTGAAGAGAATTCCACTGTTCTTTTTATTTTCACACCTCAAAAATCCTTGAGAGAACCTAAATCCAATTCCTTACACAAGAAGTACCGTGGACGAACTTTAAATGCAAAGTCCTGAAGCGAGAAACTTGTAAAAATGGCCCTATACGTCATTAAAGAAAACAGGTCAAAGTCTTGCAAAATTTGTTGGCAAAAGGCTACAAAATTATGCGCCCGGAAATTCTTAGAAGGTGACGTGACTTCCCAGAATTGCTGCTATCGAATACCTCCTCGCATATCATATTCTCCTGATACAAATCCACGATTTTCGGCGAGATATTTTTGCCAGAATCTCAGAAATTTTGCGATCGGAAATTCCTGGAACGTGACGTCATTTCCAAGAATTGCTGCGATGAAAGACCTCCTCGCATATCATATTCTCCTGATACAAATCCACGATTTTCAGCACTTAAATTTCGGCTGAAAATCGTGGATTGGTATCAGGAGAATATGATATGCAAGGAGGTATTCGTTCTCGGAAATGACGTCACATTCCAGGAATTTCCAAGCGCTGAAATTTTCGAGTTTCTGGCAAAAATATCTCGCTGAAAATCGTGGATTTGTATCAGGAGAATATGATATGCGAGGAGGTATTCGTTCTCAGAAATGACGTCACTTTCCAGGAATTTCCGATCGCAAAATTTCTTAGATTCTGGCAAAAATATCTCGCTGAAAATCGTGGATTTGTATCAGGAGAATATGATATGCGAGGAGGTATTCGTTCTCAGAAATGACGTCACTTTCCAGGAATTTCCGATCGCAAAATTTCTTAGATTCTGGCAAAAATATCTCGCTGAAAATCGTGGATTTGTATCAGGAGAATATGATATGCAAGGAGGTATTCGTTCTCAGAAATGGCGTCACATTCCAGGAATTTCCGAGCGCTGAAATTTCCGAGTTCCTGCCAAAAATATCTCGCTGAAAATCGTGGATTTGTATCAGGAGAATATGATATGCAAGGAGGTATTCGTTCTCAGAAATGACGTCACGTTCCAGGAATTTCCGAGCGTTTAATTACCAACCAATTTTGCAACAAGTGAAGACTTTGAGGATGATGGTATTTCCAAGAATTTCCTTCTGCCAACTTTAATAACGTATAGGGCCATTTTGACAAGTTTCCCACTTTAGAACTTTCCATTTAAAGTTCGTCCACGGTACTTCTTGTATAAGGAATTGGAATTAGGTTCTTTCAAGGATTGGTAAGGTGTGAAAGTAAAAAGAGTAGTGGTATTCTTTTCATTGAATATTTATTTAAAGTAATTAATGAAGATACAAGTTACAATAATGTTCCAATTAAATTTACAAGCAGATACTTATGAACTATTCTATTATATATCTATTTGCAATACATCGAACAACTAAACTTCGAACAACTTGTATCAATTCTAAACTAATATTTATGTAAAACTAAAAATATTATAAACATAAATAATCTAATACTTATAAGCTATTCATTGAAGTTAATATACAATATATCTTACAGATAAAACTTATACTAATATTTACGTACTCTGTATGCTAAAGCTTATTTTAAATTATAACAATTGTGTAACTTGTGCATATACTTGTTGTTTCCAGACACGTTTATCGCTGGAATTGCCTTATATTAGTAAATGAGATACTTTGTCATTGTTATTAGTTGAATATAAATAAGAAATTGCGTCTTTAATTAACCATAAAATTGCTCCAAGGAAAAAGATAATTAAAGAATTTGTCTAGTAACTATACAATTATCAATTGTAGTATACATAATTATCGTCGCTATCTTTTTCATTGTGGCAACATTATTGTTTGGGTGTTAAAAAAATATACATCTCTTAGCTCAATTTTTTTTTCTCATTTATCAGAAAATAATGTAAAGTAAAGTATAACTTTAAAAATTATTTCATTTATTGATAGTACAATTGAAATAAGAAAACTCGTTATCATGTGTTTCTTTAATTAAAAGATTTTTAATTAAAATTAAATGTTTCATATCCTTCGTTGCCTTTCATTGCGGCAAAGAACAAAAGAATTCTTTAATATTATTTAATTTTCGCATCGTTTTCAATAATCTGTGGGTAACGTTGCGACGGGGCGTCCCAGAAATCTTGGCCGAAAAAATACATTGCATTTCTTGTCTATTCCTATATCTCGTCGGTGGTCCAGTCTGCGCGGGTTTAGAGCCCCACTGCCATTTCGATCAACGTTACCGACAGATTATACATAGGGATGCGACATGTTCATTCGATAAAACTAATAATTTATCGAAACATATTCATTAAGATTGTTCAACAGAAATGCTGCATCGGCAAAATTATTTTAATGTTTTCAGCTGCGAAGATTGAAAACGCAGACATCGTTCGATTTTGCTGCCCCTGGCAGAGATGGCGCCCACTTGTGCCTACCTACCCGTGAAATGAATCTCGTTAGCAATAAACCACTAACACCCTCGACGTAAATTGTTTTATTGCTAAATACATTCGCTATGCAAATTACATAAACCCCTGATCACCTTGATTCAATGATCGTTTAATATATGCGATCGTAAAATGTTTGCCCATTCAAATGTATGCAATGCAGCAGTTTGTCATGATTTTTTAATGCACCCCTATGTTGCACCAATGCTTTTATATAGTGTAAAATTTGCAAAATGAAGTCACCTAACGTGCTAAACCTTTTAATTATACAAAACAGTAAAGTGACATGAATAGCGCTTAGTATTACAACGGTATTCACTTCTAGTCAATGGATCGCGAATTTCTCGTCTTACAGGGAGTGGAAATGGTCGATCTACGAGTTTGCGGAACATTTGTTTGGACAATATTATGTGAAACTATCTATTGAACTTCACTCTGAACTTCACGAGATACGAATATGTTGGAAAAGAAAATCGAAGCAACATTCCCGACTGCATAGGAAGCATTTCAGGAATACATATAGCTGTTCGACGAAGAGGTCGAGTTTGCAATATCTCGTTCGCTTTCGCTGCGGTATATACATACTCCAGTTACGCGAAAGCAGCGGTGGTGTTTAGAGCAACAGCAAAAATAATGATCGACTATCGATTGGGAGATTTAAATTTTACGCTCTATAGAAAACAAGGAGTATCGCCAAATCGCAGTATTAACGTTAACGACGTCAGGATTTGGTAGTCGTTTCGTCGAACGCGAAAATTAAATGATAATGATATCCTACACCGACGGCGTGCAAAATTCTTGCGGTCTCGAACTGGGAACATTTATTCCCTTCTCCCCCTCTCCGCCCCTCCACCCTCCACCCCTCCACCCTCTATCTATCTATCTATCTACTTATCTATGTATCCATTCGTCTCTGTCTCTCGCTCGTACCTTCACGCCCTCTCGCCTCTGTTCGCCCTTCGTGCTTTTGTTGTTCTGCAAAAATCCTCGTTAACGCGAATCACGATTGCCGCGTATTATATGGAGTCGGTGTCGACTTTCCACTTTCACGGGCTAAACAAATCATTAGAGATGGCTCGATAGCTGTGCGTAAGGCTAATGCCGCTCTGGTTATTATTTTCATCCGGTATTCTCAGCGAATAGCGAGATTAATCAACGTTTGAAGATGCATAAATTATTGCCGATAGTATGCTGGAACGAATCCGTAATTTACGGGCTCCTGAGTTGCAGCAGTTCACATGCGACAATTGCATTTGCAGGAACCCTGCCGAGGGTCGAACAAAATGGCTGAAACACGATTGGGAACGACGTTTTTTCTTGTTCCTCGTTGAAACTGCGTGCAAAGATTACGCCACTATCGATCAGTGCTGCAACAGAAAAACTGCGCCGCTTCGTTTGATATTTTAAGCTACGTGTCGTTCTCAAGTTTCTCTTTGATGCTCGAAATCAAACACTGTAACAAAATGATCATTAGATTTTTTCTGTAACGGAGCACGACGCATGAAAAATACACACAATGGATTCAGCAATCCGACGAATGTATAGAAAATCCGTTACGCGGCCATCACGAGCGAATGTTGCAGCCAAAAAATCACGTACATTGCCCGGAACAATAAATTCTATTGGTCGTTAGACCCTCGAATTCTCGACAGGGGATCCCCTAATATGACCTAACACCGTAATATCGTTACCTTGTTAAATAAATGTCGCAGCAGGAGGGTTGCTCGGGGCTGGCCAGTCGGTCTACAAAGGACCAACCCCTAAAAATTGTGCCAACGTCCGCTCCGCTCAAAATGGTGGACCTACGCGGCGCTTGAGATAGAGGAAAGGCACAAAAGAAGTGACGTTCGACCGACTGCAATCTTTCTCGGCAATGGCCGATTGCGTTTCAGTCCTGACGTCTTGTTTGGCGAAAAGACGAGGCAATCGAGTGTCGATTAATTCGACCTGCCCGATTACGATCTCACGGCTCGGTTTGGAGAACAGTATTTCTTTCGCATCACAGTACTTTTCTTTCATAGAAACAAGGTACTTCAGATAATACAAACTGTTCTAGTGCTCCAACCTCTCGCGCGTGTATTATAGCTTGAGTTGTATTATACATTATTCGAAATGGTTGGAAGTACTTTGTTCCTCCGAAAATAGTTAGTGGCCTGCGAATTAGGAATATATCACAAATAATTTACTAAAGTTGCTGGGTCGCTTGCCGGATAGCCAATGAATAAATGAAGTAATTAAAGTCATTAGGCGACTGCAGAGTGAATGATTTTTGATTGGAACCGTAGAAAGGAACAGTGCAATAGTTGTTAGATTCACGAGGAAGCAAAACTCATCCGGCGTACTTCGAATGATGCTAGTGCGAGCAAAGAAGGTACTCGGTCCGAGAAGGCATCGATAGATTTAATAAATATTGCGCATAGAAATTTGTCAGGGGACATACAGTGTTGCGTCATTAAATGGGGAAAATATATTAACGCGGATGTTTAACGGAAGGCCTAGAGGAACGGAAGAAATGCGCCATTGCGACGGCACGAATCATTAGCGGTTATCGTTCCCTTGATCGCGCGTTATTCTTCCTTCCAGAATTTGCTTTACGTCGAAAGGCATCTCACAAGTGTTGAACGATTCAATAGACGTAGAAATAAGTACAGTCTCTCCCTATTTACCTTATCCGAAATGTTCTTTTCGCGTTTCAAAAATCGGGTTTCGCAAATTCGTTGAGGGCTGGTTTCTCGTGCGTCAACGCCGACGCGTCGCGGCGTACGTCGATGATTGTTATCGGCAGCGACAATTTTCACGGTTTCGATAATTCCAATGCAAGCATCCTTCGTCGTCCGGTGAAGATTTTGATCCGAGATCGAAGTGCACCTGGTAACCAGATGTCTGTTTCCCATACGGGCGACAATCCAGATTTTTATCTACATCCTTTGTTTGATTCGACGTGGAATTTTCATTTTGCGATCGAAGGATAGACGTGTGATGTGCGTCGCGGAAATTTATTCAGACTTAACGATAGATTAATTGACAATGGCTCCTGGTGCGATTGATGAAGAGCAAGCTAAGGGAGAGGCGCTTTAAAATTGCGGCGATAGGTTTCATGGAACGGTCGTGAGATTCAGGTATCGCGATCGAGGAGCTCCGGTTCCAGGCTGTACATACCGTCGATAATCTTCGCCATGGGGACTGTGTTAACGCAGCAAAAGCCGAAATAGATAATAAACCGTGGCGGTAATTGTAATCGTTATTCGCGAATCGCGATAGAAGGAAGAAGAAGATGGGAATGAAAGGTCGCATCTGCCTGCTCGCAGACAGGGTTCCGCCTCGAAGCTGCAGGACGAACGTAGACCACAGGAAGGCCATTAGCACCGTATCATCGGCACGCAGAAACCCGGTCCCGCCTTTCAGCGGTATTTTGCTTTAGAATTTTCTGGCCGCAATACGCACGATCTTCGGGGCAAAAGAATCGGCCGTCCGCCACTGTCACTAATTCCTCAATGGTCTTTTCTACGGGGCCTAGTGCCAGCTGGAGGCTACGCGACTCGCGAAACCAGGATATAATGCGCGGAAGAGGAGGCGAAGGTGGAGGGTAGAAAGCGAAGGAGTCCTCGGAGCATACGCGTGTGGACGCGTGCGGACGCGTGCGGACGCGGGCAAGAACGCTCACCCACACGACCATGGCTGTGCGGAGCGCACACGGAGGCCGTCGCCGCGGCTGAGAAGAAATTTTACAGTGCGACAATCCACAAGGTACGAGAAAATAATTGCAAGTTCTGTCAGCGACGAACGCGAGGGAGCTTCTGGGCCAGAGGAGCGCGCGGAGGAACAGAGACGGACGTAATTTCGAGCGGTTTCCTCGCCGCGGGAAGAAACAGCCGAAGGGAAGGCGGTGCGGAACCACGCGGTGCAGGGCGGCGAAAGCTGACTGTCGTGCACGAGACAGAGACGGAGAGATCCAATTAAAAATATTACACATTACCCGCTACACCGCTAAAATGTATTTACTGTTTAAAAGCGGTAGAGGCAGAGGGTGACTGGCTTTCGCCCACACTCGAGATTCGCGCGTTTCTGCTCCTTTCTCTACTCGCACGTGATCGCGCGCGCGTCCTCGCGGCTCACACAGCTAAACGGCACGCATTATTATTGCGTGTACGGTCGTGTGCTATCGCCTCCGGTAATGCGCACCCATATCCACGTATCTGCTCCGAGATCGGATTCGTGCGAAGGTAAACTTGACGGAATATTAACAGAATATTAATCCTCGCGATGACGTCGAGCGAATTTGCGACTCGATCTTTCATCCAACGAACACAATCGTTGCGGTATTCGGCAGAAAATTGCTTAGGTGGGCAGAATAGTTGGCGGGATCCGAAAGTGATCCGGGATACTAAATGACACACACAGAAGCAGTTTCCGATCGAAAAAGTTGTAGGCGTGTTCCGACGATTCCTTGCGGTAGTTTGTGAAAAAAAGGGTTCAATAGTTGTCTCGCATCACCGAGTCGAAAGAGATGCGTCCAAAATGAACGGCTGCGACGCGTACGCGAGGACATCGATTCCGGTTCTGCTTAAACGAAATCTACGAAGGACAATTTCATCTACGAAACATAATTAGTAGTTTAATATCGATTGATTAAAGTGTATCTATAATTTATAGAATGAAAAGGAATACGACAATTAAATATCGAAATGCAGACAACAGTTGTTTTCCGATATCTTAAAAGAATCGAATTGATCCGGATCGTGTGACACCCGTTTCTTTCGCCATGTCAGGAGAGAGAAGGATCTCCAGGAAGAATTCTCAATCTAAGAAATAAAACACCGAGCTGTTTTTATGTGCAGCCAGTATCGGATCGATGGATAGCGCCGATATTGAAAGTGACATGTTTTGAAACACACCCCTTTCATCGGTGCCCGTTTCTCGTTTTCTATGAGCGCATTTAGGAGGCGGTTTTCTTCCCACGTGCTTGCCAAGAAGGGATATACGTGTCGTGTTACCTGGTGCTCCGATGCGACGCAAATCGTGGCTACCGGAAGAAATTTTGACCGGCAGAAATTCGAATCTCCGATGGATCGTTGTTCCTCCATTTTCAATTTTCATTATCGTGCCATCCCTGATCGAGATGAAAGTCTTCCGGTGCCCTGCTAGCGATCAAATGCTATTTTTTTCTATTACCTTCGGGTGGATTGGCGAGATTAAAGAGTAAAGGGTCGAAAATATTCGAGAATTGACTCGAATATCCAAATGTTTTCGCCGGAATTTAATGAAAGATATTCATTTGTATGTTGCAAACTTTTCTTTATTCCCTTTTCGAAGGAGGGTCGCACGACCACGTGGGTTCCAATAGGTTTTAGGATGGTCGTGCGACCTGCCATGTATCCGAAGAGGCCCATTTAAACGTCCCTCTCGTGTCCTAGACGGTGACATTACATTTCCGGCCAGGTAACGTTTGAATAAGTTAATTAAAACAGGTACGGCTTTGAGTTTGGCCGAAGACAAAAGCGCTCACTGTCGAACCAAACCAAAATAAAAACCATTCACGGCGGTCGTCCTGCTTCGTGACACCCACACTTGGTTCGGGACCAAGAAAACGCCTTTTTGTCAAGGCGTGTCCACATTTATTATGTTTCTCGGAGAATTTCGTGTACTCCAATTATCGAACATGACACTGGTTAGGACACTTTTTCAGTGATTCGAAGCTTGGATGGATTTTGTCGTGCAGTGGAATGTACACGAATGAAAGTACTGTTCGCAGGCGGTGCGCTTTGAAACGTATCTACGATCAGAACGAGAAGACAAAGACGCTGGTGGTTAAGGAATGGTTGCATCAGGAGGTAACGAAGTTGCAGAAGATTAGTCGCGCGAATAGGAAATATATTTAATGGGCGGTGCAGCATCGATCGGGCGAAAGAGAGAAAAAATGGTAAATTTCGTATTGGCCTTGTCGCAGTGATTGCGCGCTGCAAAGCACGCTTTGAATGGGAAACATGTCTCTCCTGGCTCATGCACGCCATTTTTGAAAGCGAAGTGAAGTGTTCCATGGGGTGTCGGTCTAAGACACTCCTTTTTGCATTAATTGAAAAAGCCGATGCCACGAGACTCGGTGGCACATCAAAGAGAATGCTTTCGTCGCACAGAGCCATCGTGCAAACGAAATAATAAACAACACCTCGTTCCCGTTTCTAATGGGACGACTAGTTGCTACCACATACATGTCGCGTCTATTGGACGTCGCGTCGGCACACAACGGCCCATACCACTCTACCGCGTGCACGTAACGATAAGATACCGGCTGCCATCGGATTTGATTTTATATATCCCTAAATAGATCCGACGATGTCCTAAATATATTTTCCAATCAACTTCCTCGTTCGTTTCGCCCCTGGGCGCGAGCGCCGAAAACTGACATCGTTGATCTACTGTCTTGTGGTTGATCGCCAATCAACTGAAATGCAGTGAGAATGCGAGGACGAAAGTAATGGAAGGGACGAGAAGAAGTCGCTGTCCCGTGTTCGCCGGCAAAGAAAATTCGAAGGGGCGGTTGCATCGGCGTTCACGGCAAAGCGTAAAGACGTAAGTAAGAGCGTGCGATGTGTAAGGCGCAATCGAGATTCCCGGATATTCCCGGATATTCCGCGTCTACGTAGAGGCCCACGGGCAGCGAGTGGTGCATGTAGACTCGCAGACAGAGGAACGCGAAGTAGATCCACATGTTTCAACGTGTCTCTGCATACATTATCTTTTGCGGGGGTGGCGAAGCGGCTTGGCAACCCCCTCAGCAGTGATCCGCAGCGAGCAGCGAGCAGCGAGCAGAGAGCAGAGAGCAGAGAGCAGAGAGCAGAGAGCAGAGAGCAGAGAGCAGAGAGCAGAGAGCAGCGAGCAGTGTGCAGAGAGGAGCGAGCGGCGCGGGTGAGCCTCCCCGCGGCCTCCGCCGCAACCCCCTTTTCGCGGGGCGAGCAGAGAAAAATGCGCGATATAAAAGGAAAAATTTTTCTTTGCCCTCTGATTGGCGGTTGCCGTGGCAACACCCGGGCCACCTCGGCCTCTAATTATTTCCAGACACTGAGAATCGAACGAGCTCTCCCACGAGCTGCCGGAATAGCCGGGCACACACATTCTTCCACCGTATCCACCGTCAGCATCGCGTTCTCCGCGGGACGGAGGAGGTAAACCCGCCACCTTCTTCGCCTCTCCTCGCCGACCATCGCCTCTTCAGCTCTCTACTTCGCTTCACCCCCTTGCTCGCCCTCTCTGCGCGCTCCCGCGACGCTCCCGAGGGTGTTGATTGTTGATAGTCGTACCACTCGCTACGCCACAGAGGCGAGAGACAGTGGGTGCGAATCGGGACAGAATCGAGGAGGGGGCGATGCTTTCGCTCATGGACGGACGGATAGATGACAGATGCGAGGCTAGGTGGTCTTTAGCGCGGATTAGGGAAACATTCGGTAAGAGCAATCGAACTGCAGATCGCCAGCTGATTCGCACAACTCGACGACTGGATCTGCGAGCGGAAGGACATTTATTATCATATGTACATATAGGATATGTAGGATACGCGTCGCAATTGGGAACGAGCTATCGAACGGGAGGGCGAGGAAAAGTTCGTTCGGTAAAAGCGACAGGAAGACGTTGCAATCGTTGCCCTCTAATCGAACGTAATTTTCTGCAGCTTCGAAGTTGCATCAAAGCGCTGCAGTTGAAAGTCCATGGAAGCACGTAGACGGTTCATAAATGACAGATCTTTTCGCGCTACATTTCCACCTCGAACATCAAAGCTGTTTTGTCGTTCTGCGTCTGATCGTCTGTTAGGTTAAAGCATGGATGCAAAGCTCGCTGCGGAAAATGATGAAGGAAACCTATATTCTTCGGGCGAATGGGCAGGGAAGCGGGTGCGAGCGTTTCAACGGTCGGCAGGTTGATCCGATGAGAAATTTCTTCGAAACGAGAAAATTGTCTGATAGATCGGAGGAGCGTCTTTATTTTTCCAATCTCTTTTTCGCCTTCCCCGGTTTCATACAAAAGTGTTTCTCAATGGATGATAATGCCCGTTCCTTCCGTGTTTGCAAATCGCCTGCCTCTTCTAATATTCCCCTCGAGCAGCAACGAGGTAAACACCGGCAGTATGTAAACGAAGTGCAACAACGACGCCGTTGTTTTCATCGTGACGTGCTTGATCCCCCTGCTGATGACAGGAGATCTTGAGTACACGAAAGATCCACCGCACAGGACGGAGAGAACAAGTGGATGAGAAAAAGGTGAGGGGAAAAAATCGCGCATCGGTGGAAACACGAGCAGCAGAAGGAGAGTGGACAATGCAATTTTTTTAGGCTTGCGCTAACACGCGCAAAATTGGACCATTGTCGCGAATCGCGGTTTCATGGAGATGGATACGTCGGAGTACTCCGCGAACGTCGCATCCAGGTAATTTCTAATGTTCCTTACATCATTGACGGAGACAGGGAGCCCCGAGGGCATTGTGTCAGAAGAATGTTGAAACACGCGAATACGCGCTCCCCTTGCATGGGAATCGCGGAGATGTAGCTTCCCTCCTTTCCTAAATGCAAAGGCGCAGCCTCTGTTTTCGATAGGCGTCGCTAGTTAGGGTTCTCTTTTCTTCGACGCGCGGAAACTTACGGCAAGGGTTGTTCACGAGCTTCCCTTCTCTGCCTGAACGTTGCGGTCGTGCGATGGAATAAAATAAGGAAACGGCCGTCTTTCCCTTAGCTTGAGCACATTTTGAATAGCAAACACGCGATATCCATCGGGTAAACGCTGACAGGTATCGAGAAAATTGTCCATCGATGACGACAAAAGCCTCTATTTCTCGCGTCCCTTCGTTGAAAACCGCCCTCGGTTGCGGTACAAAAGCGACGATATAAATGTTTGATAACTCGAGGCCGGAAATCCAACGTACGATCTCGCGCTTTGTATTCGCTAAGTGGTCGCGCGATTGTCGAGCAGGAAAAACGCGTGGAAAAGGCACGTAAAAAAACACGCGACGTGACACCGTCAGGAGACAATTCCGAATTTCAAAATATCCCATAAACATGATGGGTCAATCGTGGATCACAATGCACGGCCACGAACGAGGTTGAAGGACAGAATGAAGGTGTAGAAATTGGAGGGAACATGAAAAGGCTCCGCTGACAAGTCTTAGAGGCGCGGCTCCATGGCTCGGGTTCTTCTCAAATTTCAAAACTCGATTCTTCGACAAATTAGCTCGGACATTGAGGAGGTGACAGACTCCTGGGACCTGATGGTGCCGTTCTCATTCGATTATTCGTGCTGCTGGGACGTATTTACGCGTCCGTCCGCGAGCAATTCGAGTGCATCGATTGAATGCGAGTAGAAAAACATCGCGTTCGGCCCATCTATGTACCTGAGCAGTATCTTTGTGCGTGTTTACGACGAACCAATGGGCACTGGATAATCGTCGCGCACAGTGTCCACGGACAAAGATATATTCCATGGGCACGAGGTGTCTAGATTTTTAACGCTACTTCACTATTCAAACGGTCTCGTTTGAAGCGGGCATTGTAATTTTCTATGAGGCTGATCGACAAATTTACAGGTTAGACGAGTAGAGGGGCTATGTCAACAGGATTTACTTTTTATCGAATTCTTGGCAAAAGATATTCGATGGACGTGCACGACACGGCACTTGACGCGATGTGTCGATAAGAAAATTGAAAGATTCAATTTCGGCGTCGAAAGGGAAGGAAGGATGAGCAAGCTACTTGGGCAACCTTGCTAGACCGCTCTCTTCTTATTAAATTGATCGTTCCTCCATTACATTAATCTCCCCGGTATTCCTGGTAAATATCGAATAAAATTCGAACGTACGGAGAAAACAGAAACAGTAGAGAATCTTGATGACGAAAATTTCTTCGACCGTTAGATTTGCAAATGCAGCGTCGAATTCCTCCCCTTTGCCGATCATCTAGTCGAACTGAACTTAAATGCAAAGAAACGTGAACGTCACTGTGGTATCAGCACCAACGAATACAATTCACACCGATTATTCTACTAGCAGTTTACGCTCTCGAGCATAAACCATAATAAAGGTGGAAGAATCGGGAGGCCAGAGTATCTATGCTAATGATTCTTCGACCGACTGCTATCTCGCATCCGCCGAAATGCCAAGCTGCAGCTACAGTCGACGCAACATTTCTATCTTGATACCATCATGGAGGTAAAAACGAAAATTCAGCAAGACGTTTACGAAAAGCACGTATTGGAGGGCGGGGTCGTTGTTTGGTCGTGGCAATTAATTCGATGCTGTACTGTGCACCGATGTATTTCATATTCATATAATATGCACGAACACTTATTTTGTTTTTTCCTCCTACGCCTCTCGTAATTTGTTCGTCTCAATTAATTTCTATGCGACAGAACGACACGACCATGTACAATTCGTTACATTCACGCGCATTATACGACGCAAATAAGCATATAAATAATGAAGCCGTCGATGCGCAACAATTTAATTACAACGTTCACGCAGATTTCTTCCCCCAAACTTGCGTTGTGTTCCCGCTTGGAACCGTGTAGGTACATCAGCAATTACGACAAAGACGCACAAGTGCTGCTAATGAACTCTTCATTTCAGGGCCCGACTACAAATAATTTACATCCTTCGACGGAGGAGATGTAATTTTTATCACAATAACGCTTCTGGCCTCCACGAAAGTGGAATGCCTCGTCGGCTCGCAAACCGTGGTACGTATTGAATAAACATTCGTTGCTGGACTAATTGCAAGGCGGGAAATAAAGTTTTGAATCTTGAGAAATTTCTGTTCGAACCGGGCGTCGAAAGTCTAGGTTTCGTGCTACCAAGAAAGGTCAATGCATTGGAAGGAATTTCCGCAATCAAGAGAATGTTTTGCTCATACAAATTCAACAAGATGTGTCTATAATCTTACAATTTTTATCGCCAATAAAAAGGTTGCAACACTAAAGGTAGCAGGAGGTTGTTTTTTTATCATTTCTAAAACTTGATCGGTTGGCGATAGGTATGTCTCCTTCGACTCGGACGAGCCATGGAAAATAGATATTTCTTCGACATCAACTGTTACCTTGCGGTTAATTCGTCGGAGCCGTGAGTTCAACGTAAAATGCTGGCAAGGCGAACCGGCAGGCCTACGTGCCGACGGGTCGCGCTTCCCGTCGCACAGCAAACGATTCTTCGGCTAAACTTCGTTTCTCCTTATTTAAGGAAGATGCAGGTCCTCAATTTGCCCGACGCTCAATCAAATATTACACAAATATGACGGTGGAAACTCTTCCAAGGGGAGCGACTTTTCACCAGGAATAATCAGGCAAACATTCAAGAGTTGCCTTTGGAATATTTTCTCGGGACATTGGTCTTTACTTTCGCCACTGATTTGGAAGAATCAAGTATTGCTCGGGACCTTCCTTCCTTGCTTGTTGCGGACGATGATAAAAGTTTAGGGGAATTTTCTATTTCGTAAAAAGTGCAGAAAAATCATCCCCAACTGTTCCCAGGACCGATTGAGCGCGAATCAAATTTCCAAAGTTCGCCGGTCTACGATGGCAGTCCACTTTACAAAGCGTTGGTAAAATTTTCATATTTACGACGTTTTCCATTATATTGCGGAGAGTTCGGTTCGCATTGAAATCCCGCTGGACAAAAGTTGTGTGTCGTCGGCGACGTGTCCAAACATTGTCCAGCGCAGATGTCCCGGCCCCCGGTTTTTACAATAAGAACATGTTCATTCGGGAGCGATACGTGCGAACTTTTACCGAAACGTCCAGAGAAATATTTTGCTCCGCTGGCGTTGTCGGGACGTGCACGACGCGATTTCCTACTTCGTCTCGACGTAAATCAAAATTCTGTGCATGACGCGTTCTGTGCATGACAGTTGGACAATAATCTCGTGGACGTTGAAGCAACCACTCGCTACACTTCGGTCGATGCCAATGTTCCTTCGAAAACGTTTCTTCGAAAGCTCGTGCGGAAATGAAAGTCTTGAACCCAAGAGGTGGCTTCTACGAGCTGATACAGATGAACGAAGAGAAAAAGAGACGAAGGAAAGAGGGTAAGAAGATAAGAAGGTCTGGAAAAAGCGTGCAGAAAAACAAACAAACAAAAATAGAAGACGTACCGATACAGGTAGGATCCAGGTGTATCAGACGCCGATCGACGTGTCCCGTACGACCATCGTTCCAACCTTGAGGGCAGCATCCGTAGAAAGAAAAGAGATAAAAATGGGAGTGGGAGAAAACGAAGCGATCGAGAGAAAGAAAAAGCAAATCCGGCGTGTAAACTGCGTAACCTGACGCCACGCACCGATGGCAAAAAACTAAATGCAGAAAAGACCAGAAGCCCGGGTCCACGATGGAGCAGCGATCGTCAACTATATCGAAAAGTATAGCCTGCATCTCTCCCTTTCTCTCTACATCGCTCCTCTTTCGGTGTTTAGTTCGCTCGTTGTTGTACCCCCTATCAGTTGCCTCGCCTCGTCTCTGTTTCTCCGGCCAAGCGAATTGGTATTATGGCGCACCCCTTCTAGAACGAACGGAGGACACGATTCGATTCACGCGTGTACTTACGCGCGTCGCACATTTGCTCTCGACGCTCTCGATGCTCTCGCAGTCCCGTGAGTGCATTCGCGTGCGTGTGTGTGCGCGCATCGATAGACACGCGGTAATGCGGCGAACAGGGGGCGGGAGGAAGCGGTAAATTTCGATAGAAACAGTAGGAAAGGGTTGCTTGGGTGTAGGGAGTGGCGATGGAAACACGGGGAGAATTTGGAAGGTAGCAAAGGTAAAGCGAAACGCGAGGAGAGAAAGAAAGCGAGTGAAATAGAGCGAGAAGGGCTGGTGGGGCGAGCAGCGGTAAAGGGGGTAAGGAACGAATGAGAGAGAGGGAGAGAGAGAGAGAGATGGATACGCGTCTGCAAAGGAGAAATCATTAAAAAAATCCGAAAACAAAGGAGAGGGGGCGTGCCTCGAGCCAAGATGGCCGTACCACTGGCAGCCCGGAGGCAGGAGCTTTTAATTAATGCAAAAAAAGCGAAGGGTGCGCGGTGGGAAGGGGTAGTGCAGGCGGGGGAGTCGGAATTTCAGGAGCACGACGCCCCCCGATTTCCTTAGCATTCCCCTACCTCCTTTTGCTGGCCACCGTGTACCGATGCGGTTTTCGACTAAAGTCGAAAATACCGATCGGCTATACTCGAACTCGGTCGATGCTGTACACCCTGCTTCGCGACGTTTTCGACTGGCCGCGAATCGACCGATCTCGTCTTGCCTCGTTTCACCTCGTCTCTTCTCGCCCCTTCGCGCCTCTTCCCGCCTCGCCTCGCCACGCCACCCCAATAATATTCTCGCCCGAAAGGGCTGCCTCTTTGCGCCGACTGTACCGTAATGGGGTAGATGTGTGCTTTGTGTGCACCAGCCCTTCGGGAGCGTTACAGCGGGTGGGGATATCCAAACAGGAGAGGAGGTGGGGACAGTCGTAATAACTCAGCCTAGAGCCCCTGTTGCACCAGGGACGGGCGAAAAAAATCCGAAAAGATTTTTACCCGCTTACTCTATTTCCCGAAAACTTGATCTTCGTCAAGGTGTAATCAATCGTAGAACAATCGGGCTACAAATGCGAATTATTTCAATCGTTCGAAGGGTGCGCGCGGAAGAACAGTCTCTTCGCATACAGGCACCCTTCCTCCCGCGCAAAAATCAACATGGCAGAAAGGACGCAGAGATGGCGGCTGCGGGCCGACACTCGTCTCGTTTCGTTTTCCCTCGCCCCTTCGATGGCCCCAGAACCAGATTATCGGATTTAAATACGAAATCTCACGAACCACGACTTTACCAGTCCCGAAATGCAAACACGGGGACCTAGCGGGATGGTAAATCGCCGCTAAATAACCAACCAACCAACCGACTTACGAGGGAATTCTTCGTCGTCGCCGAATAACCGGTGACTTGGCCGAGGTCGAATCTTGCGAATCAACAAATTTATATGAAATCCATGCCATCTTCTCCCATTTGCGAAAATAAAATACGGCAACTGTCTGTGAATGAACTTTGCTCCTCGTTCGGAGAGGCAAACGTTCTCCAGGTTAGCAAAGAGGATGCACGAAAAATTGTAATGCTCGGTACCACCGTGACTTTCCTAGCTCTGTTTCGTTCCAGAAGAAGAGTGCATCGAGTCAGAAATCGATCTGCTTCGAGCAAATGATTCGAAAATTGTTACAGCTAGCCTCGCGCAATCTCTACCTTTTCACAAAAATTACCCGACAAACTTTTCGGCCGCTTACCCGACAGCCAGGTGGAAATACATTTACACGAGAACCATGCCTCAAACGGAGGCGTTTCGGCGCCCTCCATCTTTCTTTCAATCCGGAGGAGAACGCGTTCGCCATATAGTAACCCTCCGTCTATGCATTTACCATAGGATGCACGGGGGTTGTTTTCACGTGACCGTGTTCAATTACTTACCGTGCGTACATCGAGATCGACAAGGGGAATGCAAAACTTTAGCAGGATGGTGGTTGCTTCGAGGGCTGCTAGACCGGAGCCATTAGTAGAAAAATATTTTCCAAGGGGCCATTTCGAGTACCAGTAGCGTAAACCCTTTGGAGCTGCAATAAAACGAAAGGGGTTATAAATGGCTTATGTGTCTCGATTAAAAGCTTTATGACTAAAGGACGACGATGAGTCGCTCATGGTGCAACCATTCGTAACTAGAAATTATCATTCATGTAAATGATACGTACTAAGAATTGCATGCGTGCAACGAAAATTATTTTTCGCTCAAATAGACTGGCTCTTTGTACGCATGAAAGAACATAGGATAACGCAACATTTGAAATATATCGTAAAAATCTCGATGCTATTGCTGCTCTGAATAAACGTCTGGGTACCGATCCATTCGCTTTCCTCGCATCATCCCCTGCAAGTTCTTAATGTCGGGTTTTTCAAAGCGAATCATCATCGTGATAGCTAGAAGCACGGAAAATGCAGAGAAATGCGTAGGCAAAGGATGATCACACGCGACGAAGCCAGCCCGTCTTCTTCAAGATGGCGACAACCGAGTCCCCCGTGTTGCGGAGGGCGGCACGTCGCCCGTGTCACGGGGGAAGATAATCGAATGCAAAAATAGGGTGCTCTTGTAAAGTGTATACCGATGAAAGTTTCAAAGCACGCTAAACAACGATCTGCATACACGCGTTCGCAATTGTTACAGATATCATTGAAGCTCAAACCGGTTGGTTCTCGCGCACCCCCAGAAAATAATGACGGTAGCGTACTTAACATATGCGCATAAATCTATTATTAAAATTCACGTCCTTTGTGCGAGGGAGTCGACATTTTTATTTCGAACCCTAGCCGGCGTACATATGGAGCGTTCGTGGATTCTGAGAGGCGCATTAAATTCGCGCCATCCATATGCCGTTGCGACTCTAATCGTAGCTATTATCGCGAATGCGCTGCGACACCCCCGCCTATCCGCCCCTTCCTATTCTTCTCGAAATGCGCGGACGTATAACGTTAATGACCCGAGGCGCGTTGCCACCCGGAAGAAAAATCATAACCGATAGAGGCTCTCGATATGTAGTCGCACCCCGTTTTATTTCCCTTTCTTTTGCCGACTCTTATATGGACTGTCGGGCGGAAGACGGAATGTCGCGATGTCGCGATGTCGCGAGTTAACTAATTTTTCTTGACCGGAAACAATAGGGCAACGAAAAGTCAACCTCCAATGATACGCGTGAAGAAATTGGCATTCTCTTCGATATATCTGGCAGAAAGAATATCAACGCTGTTCCGGAAAGTGCTCATCGTCGTTAAATCAGGAAAAGGTCTAGTGACATAAGCAACCTCGGTCAGAGCACGGTGGACAACAAGGCTAGATAGGAAGAAATGTTCGCCTCGGACGTGGAAGAGTACAACGCACAATCATCTTCGAACCACTGGCTTGCTACAAAAGGTGTGTTCTGCTTCTGACAAGCATTCAGTTGGACGGCCGTGCAAGAGTGGGGAAGCAACGAGAGGAAGTTCTTTACGGAAGCGAAGGAACATCGTAGGATGGCGAGTAGAAGGACAGTGCCTTTAGGATTCCCGGACGAGGGCACTCGACAATGGCCAGGACGAAACGACTTTTCCGCATCGGACCTTTGACAAGGCAAGCTCACGCTGAAATATCCCACATCTCCCGTACTCGTTTCATTCTGGTCCCCAGCCCGATCGACCTTTTATTCCAGCAGCTCGACTCGCCCGCGAAATTGCTGATAGAAATTTTAGCAATTTCCCAAATGGTTCCTTTCTTGTCGAGAAATCGAGCGGTCAATTAAAAGGGACGAGAAGGATTCCGGCTCGGTTCCCATGCGAAAATCGTCGCTGGGGATCCGATAGCCACCACACAATTTCTTCGACTTCTCCACCGATCGATTCCTCGGAAGAAACTCCAGTGTTCGTCAGATTTCTATAGCTTTCTAAGATGATTATTCGTGGATTATAGGATGCTGCACAATAATTCGGTGACCTGAAACAGTTTTGGGGGAAAGCACGGGTAGGAAATGCTTAGGCATTAGCCGGCGAATAATATTTACAGCGCTTGGCAAAAGTGAAGAGAATGAAAATTGACAAGGGGAAAAGGAACGGAACAGTAATGGCTTTACTGTTTGCAGCCAACAGAGCATACAGCCATTTTCTATCAAGAGTTAGCTCGTTAGCGTTTAAGCGTAATTGCTTCACTCGTAACTGGTGTGCCCCGAGGGGGCCGAATCGCCTTACAAAGTCGCATGAGTCATTTTGATTGGATCGAGAAATTAAGGGTGGTAAAATGGCGGTCGCCCGAAACTGCCTCTGGCAAGGATCCGGGCACGACAATGCCTGCTCAAATGTTACGGGCGTCTTGTATCTTTTCTAATTGCAACCAGCTAACGAGTGAGCGAGCGACGTTGACGACAGTCTCGTTGTTTTTAATACCGAATTGTCGTCGATTTCGTCGACACCGATCCCACGATATTTTCGCACCTTCGATACTATCCGTCGGAAATAATTGTGCAATAATTACGAAGTTTAAGGGGGATCAAGCGCGACTTTCGCAAGCAAATTGTCGAACGATGCGAAATTTCTCCGCTAAGGAACTAATTCGAAAGCCTTGTTACGCTTACGTTTCGAACGAGTGCTGCGACTCAGGAAATCTAGCGACACATAAAATGAGCCAATCGTTATCCAAGCCGCGAAGCTAATGGCCGAACCAATTTCCATTTAAATAGCGCAGTGTCTTTGCGCCTTACATTCTTTTCGAAAGATCTTCTACAACGAGCAACGTATAGAATAGAAGGAACTAATTAATCCACCATCTCTGCACGCTACGTCTCTCGAAATTCGCCAACGGGCTACCTATATGAAAGTTTGAACAAGAGCGAAGGAGTACAACGAACGCAACGGGGCACGGCAGGAATCAGCTTAACGCGTTTCCGATCTTGCTCCGTTGGCAGGCAATCGAGCGTCGAGTAATTCTCGAATTTAATAAGAAACTCGATCGAGAACCGTTAATAGAATGAACGGCAGCATCCGTGGGGAACGGCACGAAATAGAGCGAAACTCTGCAAGACGTCGACGATTCGCCGATATCAACGAGATATCCTGGCATTTTATCTCATTCGATTATCGGCCACGTGGATTTGCGGCATTATCGAATTTATTATCAATTTTCGACGAACGGCAATTTCCCGGGGGCAGCGAAGCCACGCTTCTTGCCAGTGATTCCCACCCTTCTTCAACCGGGAGACTCCATTTCTATCTCCAGTCGGCCGGAAGTCTCGCGCGAATGGCTGCTCAGCCATTTCCGCACGAAGAAGAAATCAAATGAGCGAACGATGGAACCCGCCGGGTATTGGAAGGGAGTGTTAGGGTGATGTACTAAAAAGATAGGCTCGAAGGAAGGGATAAGGGTCCCCTTCGGCACTCTTCCTGTACCCTTCCAACAATTTTACAGAATGTTTCAACGTCTCTTCCTCCTGGCTCCTCTTTCTTTCTATTCCTTTTCCATCCCTTGCGTTCCGCGTCCAGCAAAGCGGAAAATCCTTTACCCCCATCGTTAAGGATAAACGTTCTCCTCTATCTTGGTCCGACGTTCTCCATGCGCTCGGTTGTGCAAAGGACAGAGGATCGCGCTGACTGGACAATGTGCAAGAGTCACTCGTGGGTGATCGTATCGTGTATCTCTAGTTTTTTCACTTACTGTTAGTCAATAGCACCATTGTTGCACGCGTTCTTCTTCTTTGTATAGGTATGTACATATACGAATAAAGTGAAAAATCACCTAGCAGAAATTATGTGTCATCGTATAATTCGTGATTGCGCGGCAACCGTATTAGAGATTAGATGGTACTCGTGTCATTCGATTATTCGCTGCGTCAGAATTTGTAAACGACGCAAAGATCGTTCACCGACTACTCTGTATCCATTGAACGTGCGCTGAAACACACTTTGCCAATTTTCCCATTTTCCCTCGAGCGTCATACGGACATGCATAGTTATCCAACGTGTGTACTCCGGACCAACTACGAGTTACGAATAAGCTATTCCGAACTAACTTTAACGAGAATATCAGGCGGGCGCGTTTAATAAAAGTCATTAAAACGTGTCCAAGTTATGTTGCTGCTCGTTTATTTCTGCTTAAATACAATTAAGCAACTTCTTCTAGTACCGAGTTAGGGGACAATTGCTTTATTTGCTACAAGTGTCATTTATCTGTGGAGAACGTTCTGCGAGAGTTCGTATCGTTAGGATTTCAGTAATTTCTAAGAGACCGTTTACTTTATTCGAGTACTTTTACTCTGCGACCGTTCAATTCAATTACGATCGATATAAACGTCGGGAGCAAGCCAGTTCCACGACAAAGTACCTTTCTGATCCATTCTAATAGTGCGCAGCGCGGTTTGCCTGGATTCCACCGTGCATGCATACATGTATGTATGTGCATACGTTTGTCCAGTGTATCGAGAAGCGTGAAGAAGAAGCATCCACTCTTGCTTCCGTCCCCCCTATCTAGCCGAGTTACGAACTACCGTGAGAGGAAAATGAGAATGCGAATGGTCGACGCACGATGCCGCGTACACAGGTGGATGATAAGTGCACGTAAATGACACACGTGTGTATACCGGCGGGGAAATCAGGTAGGGAGACGCGATGGCAAGCGAAATCGTGAAAGGGTGGTTCGGTGATCTGCGAAGGATATGATGGGAGCAGCGAGGGAAAGGGGGCTGGCTGCACGCGATGTGTGCGACGGCTTGTAACAGGAATAGGGATATGAATATTCCTGGTGTTGGCACAGCCTGCGGGATATATATTCAGGAGCGAGTCACTCCGCCCGCGGAAAAAAAGTCGACAATGCACCGAGGGGTTGCGATTTAAATGCAGTCCGCAGCGATTGGTGAACCTGCGGGGTGGTAGGCGTGGCCGCCGTGCCTTATGATTTTATATGTAGCCTCTTGATAGCTCCAGCTGTCCCTTTCCTCCCTTCTACCGGCAACTATCCGGTACACCCTGCCACCCTCTCCCGCGGCGGCAAGCCTTTTCCTCCCCTGGCGCATCAAGCTGCATTCGTTCGAATGCATAAAATACACGTAAGTGCGAGCTCTCTCTCTCTCTCTCTCTCCCTCCCTTTCCCTCTCTTTCTGGTTCGAGTGTAACGCGCATAATAGATGAAAAAAGAGTGGGAGCGTCTCCCTGTATGTCTACGTGAAGGAAAATGGAAAAATATTTTTCCATTTCACCCTTGCGATGGTACAGTCATTGCAAACGCTCAGACGAGCACACGTAACTTCCCACCTTCACCCCCCGAGGGTCAGTTCCTTTTAGGCGACCATGCCATCCTCCTACCTCCGTTCCATCCTCCTCTGGCATTACGTTTTCCTGTAATGAGAAAACGGTCGATCATCAAAATTGTTCCTGTCATCGCTAAACTGTGGGAAGCGTTAATTGTTGCAACTGTTTTTACACTTTTAACCATTGTGACGCACAACTGTCCCTTTGGAAAAATTTACTCTTACCAGTAAGTAGTTTTCAATCAACTCTCCAACAAGGATCATCTGAAATTTGGTTCAGAGTGCCGATCGAACTCGGTTACTGTCTTAAAGAAAATGGTTCGGCAATTTCGCATGCTATCGTTCGCAGATGTAGCCCCCCCCCCCCTCCCAACCCCTTCTCCCACACCGCCATCGCACGCGCGTCTTTAACAAACCTGTAAGTTTCGATCGACCACTTGATCGCAGAACGAAGTAATACAGTAATGAACTTTCTGCTCGCGAAAGCCTCCTCTTTCCTTCGATTCATTCCGAATAACGAGCTGGGAAAAGCCATAGCCACAGCCACAGCCACAGCCACAGCCACGTGGATTCATCGGTCGATGCAGATAGCAGGTTATGGATTAATAGATAGCGAATGTCGAAGGGTCCTCTTGCTTCTTGTGTTTAGCTGTTTCAGCACATTAATATTCATACGACCCTGAGTCCCCTGTGCCGATCCTTCGCCGCTTCAGCAGTCTCTTCTTTCCCCCGCAGACCCCTGACGAACCATCATGTACGACAGTTGTCGCGCGATGCAACTGCATTTTTGGAACTCCTTTATGGCCTCGATGGACAATCATACAGAGTGCACAAACATTTAGTCCTCTGTCTTCGCTTGGGCGGAAAGCATTATAAAATTGTTGGTCTGTCGAAAACGGATATGTACGAGGACGATACTCGGGGCCTGTCCAAGATCAGGCGCCATTGTGATTATTTCGTTCATTTGGGAGAATACGGAATCAAGTGTTTGTAACAGAGCTTGCAGATTATCGTTTGTCTAGGCCTTCGAAATATCGTGGTCGATTTCTCCTCGTATAATTTTCTTTTATCCGGAATCTCTTCGACGTGTATTGAAATACAGTACCGAAATCATAATGTAGAGCAATTGAAGGAAAGTTCGGGTTCCCACGTCCGTGGAAACTGCTCTCCCGACTTTGCATTCTTCTCGTCGTCAGACACGTCCTCACCGGTGAACGAGAAGCAGGGGCGAAAGAAGAGTTATATACTAGCCTAACTAGCGTGCTTTCATCTATGACACTACACGTGCTGAGGCCACTAGAGCAGAAGTACCAGAAGATTCTCCGGGTTTGTTAGTAGAGGCCTGTTGCATCTTCGCTAGCCTCGGGCCACGTTGAAAAATGTCTGAAAAGCAGGCTCACCAGGAGGGAAGAAGAAGATACCGAGGAGTGCCAGCAGCGAAAGACCATATATGTATACATACACATGTATACGTACATACTATACTTCTTTTCCCCGTGGGATACTTGAGACACGTAAAATACTCTAGACACGCGACGTCCAAGATATTAAACCGCGATAGTAACCGAACGATGTTGGATTCAGTTGGACGCCGAGTAGAAATTCAAGGAGGTCAGTCTTCCGCCGCTTATTCGCATTGAAAGTATCATATGTTACGTATATGTATGTGTTTAAGAATTAAAATCACCGAATGTGAACGCCAAAGAACTTGGAAGTACATACATACGTACACGCGCATAGTTATACTCCTCGTTCGCTTTCAATTATTCAACGTTCATCGATATTTCGTACACAGTTTGATTAATTATTACGTTGAACAGCCCGCTCTAAAATGAAAACTATTGAACGAGACACGACGAATACAAAGAAGATTTCAGGCGAAGGTGGAGCTGTTCGAACAATCTGTCGATCGATCGAATAATAAGAAAGCTGTGTCATCCAGGGTTAGTCTATTCAAGTGTCTTCCACTTTCGAATCTCGCGTCGATTCACCCAACCGAGCGCATCTAATTAAAAGAGAAAACAGGAAGAGCTGACTGACAGTTCTCGGTTTCTTTTAAATGACTAATCGAACGGTCAACCGTAATTATGTCTCGCCAGAGTTATTACCTGGCATCCTTGCTGTTCTCGCGCTTTCATCGCGTCAAGTGTCCCACAGCATTCGTTCGTGAAACTTTGTTTCGCCTTCCATATGTTCCCGCCACTCCAATTGACGCGTCAATGAGAACGCGGCAAATAACGAATTATCGACTTTGGTGTTGGTGGAATCGGCCGTTGGCTATTACTATGGTTTCTTGCTCGAAGAAACAATGTGCACCTTCGATATGAAATATCTACATTTATAGCACAGAGATAGGTATGTTCTGCTCAAGGAACGAAAAAGTTTAAGGGCGTTTACAGATCATTCAAAGCCAAGAGGGAGGGAAAGAGTAAAGGAGAATCGTTTCGATGCGTCCGCGCATCTTTTTCTTAAACAACGGAGCTCGAACGAGAGAAACACGTTTGCACCTGGCTCTGGACTCTTTGATCTTTAAGCAAACATGGCTGGTGTAATTTCGTCGTTAAGGGGGCGTGGCACGTGTGATACCATCGTGGTTGCGATGGGGGTCGTGCAAACAAGACACTCCGAACTCTTCCGGGGTTCCGTGCAACCCTTAAAAAAGGAGGAAGGTCCGAGTACAAGGGAGAGGCCGGTGTTGGTAGACGTGACTGGATGCGTAGGTGTTGGTACCTGTGCCGGGCAAGCATAATTATTTCTTAGCGGTGGCTCGGCCCATTGCTGCAATTAAAATGCCGAAGAAAAAAGAACGAGATGCAGTAATGAGAGCGTTTGGGGTGGGACGCGACGTCCCATTAGATATTTCGATGTGTAGTCGCGGGAAAATAAACCGAAATCGTTACGCGAATAATTATGGCCGGTACTTTTTATGCGCGACACATCTGTACGTGTTCGATGAGCGCAATGAAAATAATACCGCAGCCCTTATTCGTTTCGCACGGTGAACCGTTCACGGAATAGCGGAAGGACTAGTAAATCCGATTCTTCCTGTCCCTGTTTCCATCTTGCTTCTTTTTGATGAAACGCAAGAAAGTTTTGCAGAATCGACTAGGTAGAATTGTCGCTACTAGTTTGTTAAAAGTGTAACTACGGCGGCCGATCGAACGACAAGGACACGAACAACAAATGCTGCGTCCAGATTTTATATTTGCATAGAATTCAGGAAAATTGTAACGTTCTCTGAAATGTCTCAACGATAGTGGCAGAGACATAGGAGGAGTAAAAGTTTCCGTTTATACACCATGATTAGATATTTTATTACAATTTATGTTTCTCGATATCTGGAAACTCGGGTCTTCGTTTCCGCTTCCAACTCGGTGGCCTCGAGCGGAAAGCAAATTTTGGGCAAGGATATTCGTGGATAAACGGGGGCAGAGCTTTAATAAGCGAGGAATCGTGACTGTCAAGGAATCGACGTCGAATGATTTCGAGCCATACAAGCCCGGAGGCATCTATGGAAACGCGTTGTCTTCGAATAGGGCCAATCACGCGGACAAAACGATCCTGACTGTTGCCGTGTAACATTCGAACCTTAATTGGATCGTATAATGAGCGAATGACGTGCCGATCCGTGGCCAATACTGGACGTGCCGAGACCGAGATTTGACACGGACGACAAATCGGGCCAATCCAGCGAATGCACCCACTGAATTCACCCTCGCTCCCCGGGAAATTCGGAGGAACCTGTTTATAACAACTAAACAATTATATCATTCACCATGCTCGCCGTTAGCGAAAAATACAGCGAACCGCAACTTATCTGCTAGACGTTCAGCTCGCAACACCTCGAGACATCTAAGTCTCTTTCTATTATAAATAATAGAAAATTTCGAATTCTAGCTGTGCGCGAGCAGTATGCCCTAATTCCCATGCAAAATGCGTAACAGAGGCGACGGGAATTGTCCAACATTTCAGCAATACATTTCAATTGAGGAGAAAAATCGTGTGCTCATCGGGGCTCACGGTCGACAAAATAATACAAACTTGCAAAACCTCGCGAAACACCCTCGACCAGCAGTCAATGCGTTAATTTCTCTTTCACGGTGGCAAGAAGACGGCGACGGAGGACGGGGGCAGAGACAAAAAGGCGAAGCTCTCGCAAGTAGAAACTCACAAGTATTTCCTCCCTGGGTGGTTTACACGCCGGATTGGCATAATCTCTCAAATGTCTCGTTTCCAACGATCCCGAACGATGTCGTCGTTACAGGAGAGTGACCGAGAGGAAGTGAGGATGAAAGGGAGGGAGGGAGGGAGGGAGATGAGACGAGAAGGATAGACGGACACAAAAGTCGATGTAGAAGTGTTAAAGCAACGTTACGCATGTGCCTCTTTCTGTTCTCTGTACACTAAAGTTCTCTCTATCCCTTTCTCTTGCCACCGCTGTGTGCGCGTGTATGCAATTCGACGAAGCCCTATCGCGGAAAAGCGATCCTTAAAGTTTAATATTTAACGAGGGCTCGCTCTCTCCTTTCGTTGGTATCGTTAACAAAAAAGTCGTATTACGTAATTCCTTTTGAAGGCGTATCCGGTACACCATTAAAGGCAGCTGGCCACGGGAGCGCGATCTCATCGAACTTTGACAAATTCCAGAATATTCAGTTCGAAGGCGAGTTAACTTTGCAGGCCTGAAGCGACCGCGAACTTGCCTCGTCGATCAAAGCGTCAACTCGGTCCGATCTCAAACACTGCAAGCGTTCTCTGCATATTCCTCGATTGTAAAATGAAAGAGAAACCCGCTTACGCGGGCGCGATCGAGAGGAGAAACAGGTCCGCCAGGTTTAAGTCCGTTCGGCGTAGAAATGAATTACCTACTACGTATCTACAAAAAGGGAAACGGGGAAAATCTATAGAGGACAACGGAGGACTAACAATAAGATCCGAGGCTTTTTTTTCTCACTTCAGCCAAGCAATGGAGGAATGAAAATGTTTAGGAACTGCAAGCAGATTATTCTGCCCAAGAAATACATTTTCATTCCGTTGCATTTGGCTATTCTCGCGCACAATTTTTTACTCCAACTTTCAACGCGTGTTTCGCGTGGTACTCGAAAACCTGAACAACGGTGGGCGGACGGTCGTTGGGAAATAGAATAAATAATTTAGCATTTGTTCCTGTGAAAGAGCAAGTGGTAAAGTATTCATAATAATTCAATAGTTTCGTGTGAACGCGATGGACGGTTAACAGGGCAGAGTAAGGGGTAGTTCGACGGCATCGACGATGGAAAGTTACGCCACTTTGCAAGTCGATAAAAATTCCATAAGCCTGCGCGTTACGAAACGGTCAATTTTATAAAATCTAGACGACGTAAGACCCGTGGCGACTCGATTGTCACTTATCTTCCAAGGAGAGCACTCATTTGACAAACATTTGGGGGATGAAAATCATGCGAAATACTTAAGCTCGTGTTCAAAGTGCAGAAACGTGTGCTGGGTCTTTTCTGAACGCAAAGTAGTTGTGTCATCTTCCGCGTGTCGTGGTTCATTTCGATGCAGACGAGCGATACGCACGCAAAATGGAGCTCCGAATAATTTCAGAAAATATTTCTTTCCTTCCAGAAAGGGGAGACAGAATTGACCGGAATTCAGTTCGATTCTCGGTGCGCAGACGGCAGCACGTTCAAAATTACCGACTAGATGTATACTGCCATCTGTTGCAACACGAGGGAACCCCGAGATTCACTAGATATTTTGAGAAAAACTACTAGATTTTTTAAAAGGCCGGGAACCATGCGTTGAACAACAATTGCCGGATGATAGCTGTGATCAGCGGTAGCGATTAATCGCCGATTCTGGATCTACAGAGCCGTCTAATTATTTGTACCGGGACGATTACCTCCGTCCGATGCGCTTGCCAGATTTCAACTAGAATTTTCAATCCTTGTAACGATAGTGTACTTGTTTAATATATTTTCCGCGCGATGAAATACGGTGGTTACTACTAAAGCTTGGTAAAATGGTAATAGACAAAGAGATTTGCTCCCTTCATAAATGAGAATGCGGTTCCGCGCCTCAATCTACTGAGTTTCATAGAAGGCGATCATCATCTATCCAGAGAACTAGGATGGGATACCACGGCGCCAGTTAGAGCATTGTGAGAAGCTCGAGTGACCCGTGGATCCTTAAGGGCTCATGGAACGGAGATTGAGAGAAGGACTACCAGTTAGAGGCGATGACTGGCTGACTTTTTTTGAGAGGCAGAAATTATCTTGTCGTCTTTCTGACAAGCCCTGGGTGGTCCACGATTCTTCTCTCAGAATGCCACGAGACGTCGTTAAAGAAATGTTAAAAGAAATATGAAAGCGGCGCAGTTTGCGAAGTTTTTGAACGACTGTGCAGTTTGCTTCCGATAGTGGTAGTTTATCTCCGCGATAATGCTATAAAGAGTATAAACGAACTACAATTAAGAACGAAATTCCGCTCTCGGCAACTCGTTGTTGTACTGGAATCGCGCGTAATAAAACGTACTAATCGTTCTGATTGTATGGCAGAAAGAAATCGTGCCATGGTTTTTTTATCGCCAACGGCGCCGTATGGGACAGCGGGTCCCTGGGTATTAATCCCAGATGTCGTACAAGTTCGACGACTAGCACGGCAGAATTCGTATCAGCATATTTTAATGGCGTGATATCGTTCGCAACAGTTATTCAACTTAAGGACGAGCTGAGCCGAAAGAGATCCAGCTCGTTCGAAGATGCTCCCGAAGAGGGAATGGATGGCTGCCGTCCTTCTTTCGGAAAAGGATACTTGGGATTAATCAGGAATGCTGTAATTGAATTTAACGTCCGAATTGAGTATTTTCGCTTACAAAGAGCCGAAAGAGAGCGAGCGACAGGAGAGGAGAAGGAATAGCTATAGGGGCGGGGGGGGGGGGGGTGAGAGAGAGAGCGAGAGGGAGAGGGAGAGAGAGGCGGATGGTTTGAAGGATCGGCGGAGAACGAGGACGAGCCATGTAATTGGAAAAGCTTCGGATTAACAATTTTGCAGGACTCGGCGAAAATGTTCGCGAAAAGAGGATTGACGAAGCAATGAGGGATCCTTTCGTTTGCAGGTAGGAAACGCGTCCAACGAAGGACAGAGTTACCGTTTCTCAATGCTAGAAGTGGGCCTCTTCGAGGAAATCAGGTTTGAGAAATTAATTTACCAGCATTATACATCGATCGGGCTTACCGGAACCACGATCCGTTTTCCTCGATAATATGAAGCGCGACTTTTTAGATATCTCGCGTTTAACTTTCAACTATCACGATCGCTACTCTTTCGTGAACTTTCCAATAAATAACTGCGGATACATCTTTACCATGTTACTTTCAACGCACTCCTTATCGAAGTGCGAGTTGTTCTCACGCGAGGGGGGCGTGGGAAGAATACGCGTGGAGCAAACACTATCGAGCAGTAGACTTCGTAAAATATCTGGAAACGAAGGTAGGGCCGTGTGCTTGCAGTTGCACGATAGCATCGCGATATTTCGAGATTCCTGAAGCATTCCGACTAATTTCACATTTCCCGGGGGTGGTCGTTTCGAATTTCCTCTCGCACGGGATAAATGATCTCGACTGATATCGTGATTAGATAAATTAACAGAGCGCGAGTCGAGGCAGCCGCGTGCGTGCGTGCGCGAAACATATGAATGCCGCAGGAACGAGAGTGGTTTGAGGTCTAGTTATCCGGAACTAGGGTCGTTGCATAGTGCATCGACTAATTGTAAATAGCGCGAGCCGCGGAATACATGATCGTTAGCGTGTCAACAAAGGAACTTTAATCAATTTACAATGCACATGCATGTAGGAAAACAGTTCTCATTTCCGTCTGCTCCGTTACACATTTCTTGAAATGACAGTATCGCCCACAGAATACTGCCGATAGTTCTATTGCTTGGCGTGTCTCGGTGAAGTTTGCGATCATTAGCAAGCGTCAGTGGTACAATTTGTAAATTCGCGGGCGTGTTAATCGCGAGCTTCTCGTTTCGAGCTGCTAGTTTTTCCAAACGCCATGTAAATATTGCAAATTACCGCGACACGCCACGACTATTTCGATGCATCGGTGACAGAAAAAAAAAGTGCTGGGCTGGGGAAAAAAGCACATCCAGGGCGTGGATTCCACGGCTGGAATCCTGCTGAAGGGGGCTTAAATCTGCGTAGAGAGACACGATCTGGTCCGATGAAGATATTTCGCCTCACGCCTCAGTGTGATGCAGATACACGAGCCCCTGCACGACCGCGGACGACACAATGCGTGGAATTTAAAAGTACAATAATCCGTTAAGTTAAGAAGCAAGCACTTGTACTTACTTGCTCTGGAGTCGTTGGAGAGCGTTCGCAACGGCATGGCAGCCCCCTTTCTAGCTACGACCGCTTTCCGCAGCAGCGGGATTCTCTCGAGTTTAAGCAGTTTTTCGAATCCTTCGAAACTCCCTGGGCGACGCGAGTAATTGCAATTTGAGGGATCCACCGGCTTTTCGAGTCTCGCGCTACTTAACGCGCTACGAAACGGAGTTTGCGTGAATGGAGATGCGAGTTACACGACGGGGAAGCGTTTCCACGCCATGAAATCTTGACGAGGATGCGATGTTGCTACGAGAATTCTCGAAAGAATTTTGCTAAATTACATTTAGTTTATCGTTATTCTTTTATGAAAATTCTCCTCAACGAAATCGATCGTTTCGTCGCATATTCGCCCCACAAAATCGTACCCACGAAGAGGTGCAATAATTTCTTAATACAAAGAGCAAACAAGTAGGGCTGGAAGCGAAGGGGCTGCTTTTATACTTTTGCTTACCTGAGAAGATGAACGCAAGAGCTCTGAGATATTTTACTGAAACAAAGCTCCGAGCACAAAACCTCGTCTCCTCCTCCCTGTTGCTTGCTTCTTGCGCTGCAAGAAGATGCGCAAGTTTTTCGCCGATAAAAAGACCAGCTCAGCATCGGTATTATCTTTCTTTGGAGTTATTGCTGACAAATGTTAGACGGCGTAAATGCACACGTATCGTGGTGCTTTTCATCTGAAATAGCGAATGGTAAAGTGCAGCTGTCAGTTCCTTTTTATTACACATCGGGCGACTGGTATGTCTGTAATTCTGAAGCAGAATCGTCGTGATTCATTTCATTTTGCGTTCGCACCTTTTCCTTTTACAATCTTCATTCTCTTTACTTCTAATGCGGTACTAGTTGACAGATTCTCTTTACCAACAATTGCAAAAGTTGTCCGATCTGCCCTGAATATGCTGATTGAATATGCTCGAAATAATAGCCACCGTGGTTTCTTTAGCGGAGTTGGTATTAGAATTTCCAAATCTCTTTCAGCGGATCTCCCTTGGCGGACGGGAAGCATAGAATGCTTATAGTGCGAAAGAAAATCACAGCGATGGGCGACTAGGCAGATGGTGGTGGGGGGGGGGGGGGGGGGGGGGGGGGTTTAAGGAAGATAGAGGGTGGAAAAGCTCGTTTTTGAAAAATGGCTCAATTTCGAGACCGGTGCCGGCCACGGGGCTTGGGAGTCTTTCGAAAAATATTCTCCCTGACGCTATCGAGAGAGTCGCCAGCGAAAATCATGAGTTTCCTCACTCTCCGTGTGTTCGTACGGCCGGGCAACCCCCCGCCACAGGGATAACCACCACCATCGGCACCACCAACACCACCGCGATGCTCTTCAAGTGCAATTGGCAGTGTTGAGCGCCGCGAGAGGCATCCGAGGAGAGTGGACCTTAAGTCGGACGGCCTTAAGGGTGCGTTTCCTCTGTCTGCTGTGAACGGGTTGAGTGATAAATCGATTTACGTCCTAGCCAATGAGGGTTGAAAGTGGTGCGTTCTCATTGGCCCGTGCTTAGACCACTCCCCGTTTGTTAGCAAAGGCTTTGGACGAAAGCCGGTTTCACCGAGCCACAATTTCTGCCTAAGAATTTCTGCTCCTGCTTCGGAAGCTGTTGATGTTGCTCGAAAACTTCTGGGATGAATACATGTACCTTGATCACCGTCGCATCCTTACCGTCCTGTCGCTGATGGGTAGAAGCATTCGACATGCCGCAAATGCCCTGCACAATGTAACATAATATGTATTCCCGAACGAGAGCTCTGACGAATGAAACTGGTCGACAGACACCTGACTTCAACTCTACAATGGTTATCGAAAATGAACAGTGTCTCCACGTGCGCCGCAGTTTCAACGAATCTATACGTCAGTGTTTCACTCCGTCGCGCGATTCTGGTCATCCCGATTACTCCACTGACCGGTCATTAAAGTGTCCAAGGTTGATGCTCAAACGAATCCCAGAGAGCCAAGAAGGAGCCTCGAAATATCGCGTGACCAGCTCCAGGCTCGAAACCGAGGTCCTTTCCCCGTGGTAAACCGGTCTGTCGTAGGCGTAGTCGGTCGAGGCGTTGACATTGGTAGACTCCACCTTCTCGTTGGTAACTAGGGCTATGTCTACTCGGCTGGCCGTCTCAAAAAACCGACCAATCCACGATGCGAGACGGCCACTGTCGGCGCGTAAAGTAGCGGAGGCGCCTTTGTTGCGAGGGTCGACGAGTAGAGAAAAGAAGGGCCAAGGGTGGGGTGTATATGCATCGAGCAGAAAGGGAGGCTGGCGGTTACGAAGGGGAAGAGACCTTCGAACCGGGAGAGAGAGCGAGAGTTGACAGGGTAGAGGGGCGCAAGCAACGTTAGAGGGGCTGTGCGGGACGAGTAAACGCCACCCTCCGCGAGAGATTGTACGTGTGGGTGCGTGTAGGCACACAGCCGCCCCCGGGGGTTTCCCTTCTTCGTTGGCTGTCGCGCAGTCGAGCAACCCTGTGCTGCTCGGCAGCTCAGTTGCCCATCGCCGCGACGACGATACGGTTGCGCCACGACGACAGCCAGACGTCATTCTGCTTGGACTGCACCGAGTACAGGGCACGTTGCTTCCCTCACCTGTCGTATTTCGGTTCGATTTGCTCGGGTTTCGACCCGCGGGCGCCGCGAGAAGAGTTTACGGGAAACGCGACTACCAGTTTCAGTCAGACGGAAGCTTGCCACGCGAATCCACGCAGTTCAGTACTGGCCCGGTCTTCGAGTAGCCGTGGTGGTGTTGTCAGTGAACTGGCTTTCGCGAGTCCGACGGTCCTCGAGACCTCCCGAGTGTAGAATTTTCGAACAGGCGCGCGAATACTGCAAAGAAGCGTCTCTCGAGAGGAATATTCAAGGCAACGAGCCTCCAACGAAGAGTATGGAGAAGGAATTGCAGCTGGTAGATGGCGGTTCGTAATTTCATAGGAGAAATCGAGTACCCGTCGATTGTTGCTTCGGGGGCCCCGTGGTAGATAGCGGCGAAGGAATCCCAGTGTCAGAGTGCCTTCTGAGAAGAGCGGAGGATATAGACTAAGGCGAGGAAGACTCCGTTGCCACTGAAATTCAATCCTCGCGCGAGGAGAATGAAAGGAAGCTGTTCCACGAATTTCCATGCGCATCCTTCAAGTCCGACGAGAGTTTTGTTCGCCGGGCAGAAGCAATGAATGAGCCCATCGCGTGCTGCCCATCCTATCAGAGTACTCAATAGAATTCCTTGACACGGATAAGCTTTTAATTGTCCTCGAGCGAGGCTCGGTCTAGCGGGCAACAAATCTGTACCTGATCACAACGAAATCATCGTCCGACGACGAAGCTAGACTAGAAGTATGACGTTGGCTGCATAGTTTCTGAACGGTAGATCTGCAGTAGTCGTAGTGGAAAAGACATTGCACCGTGGTTTGCTCGCATCGGAAGGGAAGGCGATCTTGTTTCGGTCTCCCCTCAAGTTACCGTCGCTCGCTGGCCGTAGCTCGGGGTTTCTACGTTCGACGGATCGCAGGATTCTACTATCACAACGAAGATAAGTCGAAAACTCTAACGCATAAGCTACCTATTAATCTGTTCCAATTAACGAACGCTCGCAAACGAGATATTTTCGACGATGGAGATTTATGAGAATACTTAGGGATCGCCGACGGATCCACCAGACTGTTTCTCGATTTGCGTATAAACAAATGTTCCGCATCTTTCTGAAAAACAAGAGGACAGCAGAATCGATAATCTCTTCCAGCTGGCCTACAACACGCATCAAAGTTTAGCGATCCTTGCAACGATAGATATATTAAAAGCGATGCGCCTGCTCACCGAAAACCGTCGGATCTCGAGCATGCGTTATGTCAGGGCCTATCGGCGATAATATTTCTCATCTTTTCTATTTGCTCATACGCCTATATAGAAAGAAAACATTCCGCAATTTCTGTTCGTCCGAGAGGATCCGATAAAACACGAACACGGTCCAACGAATTGAGCCTTCGAAAAAATTCGACATACAGAACTACTTAGAGACAAAGTTCCTACGAATCGAGACGGGATCTCGAGGCGAGAGAGCAACGAGTAAACTCTTGAAACTTGTAGCGCCGTGTACTCGATATTTACTCACTTGGAAAACAACGATTTCCTTCGAGCTTGTTCCTTCAGCTATTCGGCTGAAGATGATTCCCTGAGGAGAGGGAAATCGAACCGTACTCACTAGCATAAATAGCAAAGTGGGGGAATGTTGTTTTGAGCGTTCCGAATAATAGAAGAAAACGTGAAGATGCCGCAGCGATCGCCGTTCGCGATCCAGGAGCTGCTGGGGTTGAACGGTACCGGAAACGGAAGCGGTACCGATCGCGGCTCACCCCAAGGGTCGCCGCCGGCCGGTGTCTCGGCCGTTTCCTATGCACCTACAGCACCTCATCACAAGCTATGGGACTACATGCCCAGTCTGACGAATCATCTGGGTAATCTGGGGAATCTTGGGAATCTGGGCAATCTCACGGCCTCGCGGATGGCTTACCTGAATGCGCAGGCAGCCGTAGCGGCTGCCTTCCTACCGCCGCCCCACCCCCACCCTGCGCATCATGTACCGCATCATCAGGTACATCAACCGGGACAACTTCCGACCTCACCTGCCGGTGTCAACGTGCATCCGGCTGCACACGCGCAGCACGTCCTTCCGGGAACCGCAGTCACCGCGAACCATCATCAGCACAGTCCAACTCAGCACACGCCATGCCACGGTGAGTTCTCCTCGCACGTGCATGCTTTCTTCACAAATTCTATCTAGGGATGTCTCGAGCCTATTAACGTTCCGTTTCGTTAAAGAGTCCACGGACGAGACGTAAATATGATTGCGAGCTTTTCCAACTAATTATACGGCAAATAAGATATATGTCTCTTCGTGGCTCGGTGGCTCTTATTTTAAGCACGATAATTGTAATCGAGTTCGTTGCAACGATATTGTCGTTGCCTTCAAAGGATGGTCTGCATGATTTCGACGGAGAAACCGATTCTGTTGGGAACTTCCAGTTGCTTAGTTTCAACGATCCTGGACAAATGACGTTCTGTAGCGCGGTGAGCGTAATGCGTCATTATCATTAAAGCTCACCCCGTTTACTTCTAGGTGACGATCAAGATGACATTGTCACCGTCACATCGTTTCGCCCGCAAGCCGTGGACCATTGTGCTTCGATAATTATAACCGTACCATTTGTTTCACGAATAGAGCCTTTAACTGTTTCTTTCATTCAGGGGGTCGGCGAAGAATTGATAATTAATTTTATACAAACCGTGCGCGTATTGTGGCCAAGTAACAAGCAACCACATCGTTCAATCTTAACACGTTCGTTAAGACCTAAATCTTGGCGAAGCAGCCTGCAGAAGCGGAACAAGGATCGCGTCTGGTCGCAGGTAGAGTCGTTAGCCGTTTGTTCCCATCTGCATAGACGCGAAACTTTACAATAAAAGTGACCTGAACTTTTGAACGAAAGGACCATGGCTATGCATTTTTTTTTACGCCGCTATACAGCTCGTACTTCCGTCTATATGCTGCTCCGTGGCTGTTCTGCTTGTGAGCGGCGAGCAGGGGGCAAGAAAGACACGGAAAAGCAATTGAAACGCAGTGGCGATTCGAGTCATTGATCACCGTCGCGTTAACGAACGTTGCCGCGTATTTATCGTGCGAGCTGATGCCCACTTTGTAATAATGCATTGATCGGCAATCATCGGGATTGCGTTTCAATCTTTGGACAAGACTGAGCCCGCGACCCCTTCGTATCGGGAACGCTGAAGTAAATTAATAGGCGTATCGTCGTTCCACAGAGAAACGAGCACTTACCGTGCCACTTGTGGCTATCACTTAACAGAGAGCCACTCAAGATCGGGTTACCGAAAATCAACGTGCACTTTTTCCACGCATTCACGTGCAAACTGTATTGTGCTCGCGACTTTAGCCCCGCTTTTGGGGAAACTGTCGATGAAACGCCAGCTGGCGCAGCTTCACGCCTCGTGAAATCATTCGGTCGGTTTAGGTGCAAACAACTCTGTTGGCTTGACCAGCTGTGACGCGCATCGACAAGAGTCGGGGAAATTATATGTATAATTTGTATATCGGCTGGTCGAGATTTTCTCGACATATGAGCCCGAGACGGGAGAGTAAGAGAGCAAAGAAAGACGGTAGCTCTAGGGTGAGTGCACTGTGGGAATGAAGTATTTTTGTTAGAATAATTCCCCAACGTTATGAATAATTAGTGGTATAATGAGTTGAGTGTTGAGCAGACCTGCAATGTCTCACCAAGACACAAAGAGCCTCGACAATACGTAAAAATGGCCGCACTCCGGCAAACTGTTCTCAACCTGCACGGATTTGCTAACTGGATCTTTTTTACGCAGGAACTCGATTGATCTTCCCTTGTCACTGTAAATCTATCGAATATTAAATCACGCATTATCTTCATTGTTAACAAAGGCATGCTCCCTGCTCGCCTAAAGAGGTTTCGTTAGTTTGTTCGATCGATCGCAAAGCTCGTGCGGTTAGATTTATTTCTCAAATACAAGAGTGGGACCATCGACGGAACGATTTTGACGTTGTACACACAACTGGTGGATATGAAAGTTGGTCTGCAAATGACGAATACGATAATAACACGGTATCGCGCTTAGCGCGTGGATTTCATGCGTATAACGAATTTTGAGAACGATTTTCGGGTGTCGGGTTCCCGTTGCAGCACAAAGGATCTGCCCTTCCATTCAAACGTCACTCTAGCACCTCGTCTTACACACAGTGCAGCATTTATTTGGCGCACTTCATTCGTTCCTTTTTGTCTTAAATCTTTGCCAGACTTAAAGACGAGAGCACAGGCCGGGTAGCTGCTCGATTTGTCCTCGATAATAGTTATATCGGTTACCGTGAGATCAATTGCGCACCGTGACGTTGAAAACTCGAAAGATTTGTCACGTGAGATGGCCCTGCAAAGCTGGCTGGTTCGTCCATGAATTAGCAATCTTTTGTTCCTAGCATATAATGGAGCCTAATGGGCAGGAAAATTTGAGGCAAAAAAGATGGTAAACTTATATCCGATTCAGTAGTCGTTTACCGGATCGATTTACCCGGTGTAACGCACGGTTTCGTTCCAACAAACAAATACATACATATGTGAGAATTTTTTACAGGAATATGCTACTGCGATTAGCATGTATAGATGTATAGATGCCGGGGGGTGGTAAACAGAGAATGATCGATTCGTTAGCATCGCGTTAATCGTGGGGTAGAAAAAGAAGACCGGAACGCGAGAACGGTGCGAATCGTATTGTCTAAAAATTGCGAGATTCGTGTCGGTCGTGTCGTAGCATTGCCTTTCCAGTGGCTTGTATATCAACTCCTCTCTCTCTCCATCTCGCTCTCGCTCGAGCTCTCTACCTCCCCCTCACCATCCCTCGCGTTCACTCTCTCTCTCTCTGTCGCTCTGCTTTTTCGATTCGTTTGAAGTTGGCAATCAGCTAGATTGCCTATCAACGCCTGAGAAGCCTCCTTGCACACTCCCGTCGGTCGGTCCACTCCTTTTCTTGCTTTCGCACTCTCTCCTCCTCCTTTGCACCCTCACACGCGGCCACGCGACAACGTTGTTCTTCGTTTATTCCCATCGCGTTGCGTGCACGTTTCCTCTCGCAGCGATCTTGGACGCTTTCGGAGTCGCACCCCTTTTACCGCTTTCTGGCATATCATTTTCCACTACTACTACCCCGAGACCAAGACAGACCCTTTCTGTCTCACTTGATACCGGTCTGGTAACACATCTCCGAGAACGATTCCGTAAAACGTGGCGAAATCGGTCCATCATTATTCTCGCGTACCCCTTTCGTTCGAAGGATGGGGCAAGTGCAAGTTGAAAGTCTAATAAGAATCGCTAGTCATAGGACCGATCGAACGTCGCGTTCCAACGACGAACCCTAGGAAGGAGTAGAGAGGATACGTGTGTTGATGTTGATTCGTCGCGCATCTGTCGGAATGGTTTCTAGTGGAAAGTCAAGGATGGGCAGGAAAAAAGGGAGAAATTTCAGGCTACCCAAGGGCGCAGAGGTGAGGGTGAAGGTGGGCGGAAGGCGTTGGTGGAAGTACGGATAAGGGGTGCGGCCTGTAGGCGCAGGTCGATACTGATTAGTACTTCAAAGCGACTTGAACGCGAGCCCCACGCGCTCTGTATCGACGGTGAATTTGCGACAAAGCAAGCGCCGGCACTCGAGCAAAAATCTTGAACAAATTAGCGGATTATGAATTCGCGAGGCTTTGTTTCCAGGAAAGTGGTTGCAGGCGCCTTCCTACGAGACACTCGCGGCCCGCTATTCGCATACGTCTCCGCGGCCGATATTGCACGATCACGTGTGCGTACGTATCGCTGCAATTCAAATTAGCCTACTACTGTCATTGAAAGCGAAGTCGCGCGGCCGCAGTCATCCACCGTCGAGGAATTTGCGAGAATTCGCCTGGCCATGCCCTCGCGATCCCCGTAACCTTCGTCTCGCACCTTTCGCTGTTGTGCAGGGAAAGAAATGGCAACCGGTTGGCTCCGGATGCGTTGATGGATATGTCTCGAAAGAGAAAAGTATCGCGGAGCTGCTAGCTGGCTCCGCTGGCTCCGCTGGCTTATGCAATTGCGAAGGCAAATTAAACGAAATTAAACAGTTAATTAAAGTGCCGGCCCCCCCTGGGAGAAGTTAATTGAGATTCTTGGGAGATTTGTCGCGCGGAATGTCTTAATTTAGTCCCTTAAGCGCCCTAACTCGCCTTAACAACTTAGAATAATTGGATAACACTGCCAGGGCGTACTCACCGTCAGAAGTGGGAGAACTCGGTCTCTCGCCCCAAGGAGACGTTTCCCTCTTTGTTTTTTTCTTTTATTCTCCACCTCGTGTACCCGAGATTTGTTAACGCTAACAATAAGTCGTAGAAGCTTGTGCTGCAGCAGGAAAAACTGTGCTTCCTCAACTGTTTTCTCGTTTTGCTCAACTTTTTTCTCAGCTCTCCTAGCAATATAACCGGCACGCTACTGCACAGCATACATATGTATATGTATTCTCATCCAGCGTGTTCGAGAGAGAAAAATCTCACTTTCCCGTTGACCGTTGACCAGAAATTTCCCCAGCTCGGATCACTCTCGACGCGGTGTCAATCATTCAACCCTCCCTCGCCTAATCGTCTAATCCGCTCGAACAAACCAATCGAGGATTGCGCGGGAAGTATCTTCTATGTATTGTATCATTTGATGCGAGTCGTCGTAATGACAAATTATCGCGCGATCCTAACGACGCACGCATACGTGTATACGGTAGGAAACAAAAATGTATCGCTGAGAAGGCAATTAGCAACGCGATAAACGATGCAGATGGAACGCAGCCGACTATCTGCCTACTGCCTATCGCATATGCGTAATCGTTACTCTATTATTTAATTTCACGGAGCGATGCACAGGGCTCGTGCTCAATGGAAAATCCATCGGCGATGCAGGATTATCGGCGGACAAACGGTATCGATCTAACCCCGGCAAAGTCATGCGCGTTAACAGGCTTGCTAAGCATGTTTTACCATAGCGTAAATTCGCCGGCATTATTCCAAGGCGGCACGTAAGCGCGTAGACGATGGCGGTAGGTAGGCGGCTATCAATCGGCCTTTTCGCGGCTGCTACTCACCTCGTAAATTTTCACCCTTTGACACGCGACTAATACGGGCTCCCAGAGGGGACTACGCTCGAACTCGACTGTGACTGCGCCATGCCGCGTCGTGGCGTTACAGCAATGCTGTCGACCGACGCTACGCGGCTGCCTAACCCCTCGGGAGCTGCAGGACGTTAATGAAATAACACGGGAATTAGTCTCGGACATTACCGGCAAACTATGTCCATTATCGCGAGCCTGGGCGCTTGCACTGCGCGAACGAAGTTTCTACTCGATATTCCGCCCAGTTTCTGTTCGCCGTTTCTGCCAATCGGGACCGAGCCGCTCGACAGATTGCCTAATTAGCGTGGGACCAGTGGCACCATCGATGGATCCTCCGTCGGGCCTCGATTGCCCGATCGACGCGCCGATGGAAAACGATGGAAATCGAGTGTAATTTTCCAGCTAGGAAGGAGGATGGCACCGTCGATGGCGACTTCGATTGCACGTTTGCTCAAGAGCGACTCGTTGAATCGCGTAAACGCGTCGAGGACTAATATCGTTAATATTCAGGGTGTTTACCGCTTAACAACAGGATGACGCGCCAGTAGGTCAAAGTAATTGAAAATGCCGCGAAGCTCTCGAGACTCGAGCCGCTTACACGGACTCTATTCTATGCGGCATCACGTCCCTTTCACGAACGCGCATGTAACTAATTTCACACTCCGGTTGAAAAGTAGAAGGCGGATATAGCCTCCTCGACGAGGCTCTTTTGTTCCTACAGTGTGGTCCCTTCGGGTATTCTAGCGTAAATACTGCTGTGCCACTCGATCCTCCACAACTCTTTGCTTTCCACGCGAGTTTCTCAAGTCTGGAGCCGCGCAAACCACAAATTCTTGTCTGTCCAGGCCGAAAGAAAAGTACGGCAGAGATTGTACAGAAGGGGCCCTTTCGCGAATCGATTCACCCTGAAACGAATAAACCGTATCGAAACGCGCATAGACGCGCGTCGCAGTGAACGCACGCGTGTACACCGATTTGCATAGCGTCGTGCACGTAATGTGCGTGTATACCGGTGGTGGCGTGTACCGGGCTTTCAAGCGAACGACCGTAAGTCGCTCAAATTGGTATGGATTTCCAGTCCAACACCTCGATTGTCCCTCGTGAAGAGTGCTTCGCGAGCATACATGAATTCACGCCTGAAACACACGCGCGCCGTAGTCCTCCGCTATCCCGCCATGTCTCTCTCTTCCTCTCTTCCTCTCCCAGTTCTTACATCTACGCTACCTTCCCGCCGACAACCCTTACTCTCTTCTCTCGCTCCTTCGCCCGTTGCCAGCAATCGCGACAGCCTCCTCGCACTGCAGTGCAGTCGCGGGCAAATCTTACCGCCGCGGTGTATGAATGGGCACGGAAACACGCGTGTACGTGCAAAACGCAGCAGCCACGAGGAGCTCTGATTGCGTGCCGGTGAATGCGTCTCCACACGTACTCTCTAAGTAGCAGCTCATTCCGCGATGCTTGCTCTCACGACTTGGAAAACGAAGGTAGCTTCTCGTGGTGAAGCTCTTCGGGGCCACGAGTGCGTCCGTGCTTGCATGCGCTCGCACATCTTTGCATCGTTTCACACTCGGCTCTTCGCCTCGCCCCGCTGTTCCAAGCAGATGTCGCGATAGAGTTTATTTTTTAACACCCGTTCACTCGCTCTTTTCACCAGCCACCGTGCGCCTCCTCCTTTTTCTTATTAGCGGCGTTAATTATTTGCCGTTGAATCAGCGGGCCCGATTACCTTGTGCTCGTTACCTGGAGCGTCGAAAATGCGCCGCGAAACGCTCCTAGCTGCATGCGCGAGGGCTAATTACTCGCCTCGTGTTTCGTCTAATTTGATAATCCACGGTGAGTATAAGGCTTAGGGAAGTTTTCACGAGCAAAGCTCGCTGGCGCAGCAAGCAGGTAGCAGGGAGAAAATAGAGGGGAAAGGAGCGTGCAATCGTCTCGAGGATCTCCTAAATTCGATTTGGTGTCGAGGGAAATTGCGCGTTGAACGGTCGGGACTGTTGGGACACGTTCGAGTATTGTCCTGAATGGGCGAACGCGAACGTGGCAATCCGTTTCGGGCAAGAAAGCGGTCTGCGAAGGAGGGCTGTGGGTAGAACGTCTTTGAAGGAGTAACCACAAATCCTAGTATAATACTAATAGGCCCATAATAGAGTCAATAGGGCTTAGCCGCGCGACGACAATGAGATCCTGTCAAAATACGCCGGGTAACACGAGATCTAGGAAGTGGATTTTTCTGAATGGAAGCCCCTGTCTTGTCACCAGTGGCGCGGGGCGTGCCGTATTGTCAAGTTTTCAAAAAATCCGTAACCTTCCCCACCCGTGTACGCGATTGGGGTTTAAGTTTCACCGTGAACACAGACACCGTATTCAGCGAAAGGTGGGACGACCGCAAGAAAAACGGAATAATACTGTGACACGCGTTCTTTCTGCAGCTTCAAGTGAACAGCCCTCCGATCGTGATCCTACCACTTGCAAATGTATTCCTCGCGACTGTAACGTTCGAAAGCTTCGCTGCCCGTTTGTCACGCGCGAAACGAGCAAAGAGCTAACAATTAATTCCCGTTTAAACATTAATCTCCGTTGAAGTGTGAACGAATCCCTGCTCCACATTTCCCATGGTCTCGGCTCGAAGGCTCGTTAAGTGCTTCGACGTCGGAGCGTACTTTTCTGGGTTAATTTATCAAACAAACGCGCAAACTCGGCACAAGCTCGGCATCCCCATTTTAAGACGGCGGCTCGTTAAAGTCGTTTGAGGGTGGAGTTCCGCCGCCCCCGTGGCCGCCAGCCTCGCAACTACGACTACAAGATCGCGACCGAGCCTCGCTATCGGCCTCCTCGCGTCGCGTCGCGTCGCGTCGCGTCGCGTCGCGTTCCTCAAACGCGAACTTTCCCTCTCTTCGTCTACCAGTCGGCCCCTCGACTCGCTCTTTATCGTCCTGTCGACCGGCAACGAGCCCTAACCTTCTTAGGAACGCGGGGAATCTTTTTCAACCCCTGTTTTTCAACAGCCGCGGGCCGTTCGTGCTGGCGGGGACGACTTTATTAGAAAATGGCCGTGGCGAAACGTCTTAATACGCGGACTTATTTCCGTTCCAGGGCCGCGGCCCCGTCGCGTCTCTCCACGCCGCTACGAACGCGTCAACCGTCTGACCTTTTCAGGAAATGAGCAAACGTGCGATCGTCGGACGCAGGTGTCGACAAAGTGAATCAGAATCCGTGCGCGATTACCAGCCGGTTTTGTTTCGCCGCGCGTTGGGCAATTAAATTTGCTGGAACGGCGGAACTAACGAGGGAAACTTCACGAGCCGCGAACGTCCGTGCCCGGCAAGGATCTCACGGTTTTCAAAAATTGCCTTTAATTACGAATGTCGCTGTTCCAGACTCGACACGAGTGCCGGTCCTCTTGTCACTCGTTAAACGGAAAATTATGTAAATGCATAATAATTAAGATTCCTCGCGTTTTTGCGGGAGCATGCTAGCCCCAGCCAACCAGGGGTTTTTTCGATATTCCATTTCCTATTGGTCGAATCGGCGACGTTCAGAATAGCAATCGCGTCAAACTTCTTGGCGATCAACATATTTTGGAGAATCATTTTAATCGGCTGGCCGATGCCGTTCCTGTTTCCATGCCGGACTACCTCTATTCGTAGTGTACGATTCGAATTAATTCAATCACAGTGTATTCGCGTCGTAACGACACCTATGTATCTCCTTCTTTCTCTATCTCCATCTCTGTCTCTGGCCACACTTTTCCAAAGGCCATTGAGAGCGGGTGAAAAATGTCTTCCTAGGCGCTAATGTTATAATTGCCGAGTTAATTTCGCAAAGTCGTTAATCAGGGTCGAGCGTCGAGGCAGCAGCGCAGCAGCGCAGCGGCGCACCACCGCGTGCCACCCCTCCGAAACCAAGCGTTTCACAGAATTCAAGTTAATTTTTAGATGAAATTTCATTTCACGACTCCCCCTCTTTCCTTTTCTCTTCCTTTGCCCACCTCCCGCTGCTGGTTACCACGCGTGGCACATAATTATCGAAACGAATATTTCCTAACGCACGTTACCACCTGAGATGCTAAACGACCATTGCCTGTCGCAGAAATAGAAATAAAGAAAATGCCTCTATCTCGTAAAGCGATTTCGCATGCAACGAACAAGTAATCGCGCGTTGAAATTATTTGCCATGAATTTCATCTCCTAACGGTGTAACTCGATTTTTGTTTCAGGTTTCCCTCAATCGAAGAGTTCGTTCTCAAACACCAGCCCAGGTGAGGATATTCGAATACGCTTAAAAATTTCAACGTCTCGCTGAACCAGCGAAAGTTCATTCCCATTTATCGCCACAAACTAGTTATACGAGTTTCAAAAGGGGTAGGAAAGCTCGGCTCTGTGCACTTCCAGCGACGCGAGAGATCACTTTTCAGAATTTTGCGTGGAGAATCCATAAAGTCGCGCAAACGACCGTGCAGACGTTACGACTCTTTTCGCTCGACTTCTCTTTCGCAGTCTAGTACTCTAGCAGTGCTGTTACTGACCCAGCAATGCTCGATATCTATAGCGAGTCTGATGTACTTATAAATGAGTGTGTATAAACTTTTGAGATACACGCGCCGCATTTCAGCGCCATTTCAAACCGAAGCCAAGAACAGTTTCCGAATCAACTTTTCCTATACTTTTCCTACTATGTACTAGTAGTTCCTACTTCTCCAGACACAAGTTTACGCTACTCGGAAGACAATTTTAGGGACACGACGCGACAGTTTCGGAAGACACAGATTCCCATTACGATTCATAACGAGGGTCTTGGTGCGGATGATGCGGCTACATCGCTCTCGCGATGACGTCATGTGGCAAAGGATGAGAGGAAAACTGATTACGTATTCATGCCCGCGATGATTCCGATTTTTCCGAGCCATTAAGCGCCGCTCGCATGACCCGCAAATTGATGTCGCTCGAAACAAGGGGCGACAGGTTGAAAATGATTACCGTAGATAATCTTTACGTCTAACCGGGGTGCGTTTCTCTTTTCGTTGCACGCGTTGAAACTCGGACTGCGTTATTGTCGACGCGATATATCGAATAAACTACATAGGTACCAGCGAGGCGGGGCTACCACGAAGGAGAGCAATCGTGTATAATGTCGCTTGTTCCCGAGTTTTCCGGCGGAGACGAGACTAGTATTAGAGAGGAGTATTAAGTTTCTTGTCAAAATATTTCGGGAAATCGGGAATACCGGCCGCACCCTCCATTATTAGAGCGGTGATCGGTAACGGGAGATTCTTCTCTTCCCGAAATTTGATTCTCCATTCATGCCCAACGCTAAAATCTGAATCGCTGCTCCCTGGATGATGAACAACACCTGAATCGTGTTCTTCAGAACTCCCCGAAACATTTACCACTTTACAGATTTTCCAAGTTATCAATTGCAACGTCTCTGTCCGTAACACGCGATCCACTGTCGGCAAGAATATAGAGGAATGCAAGGGCACGTTCCGTTATTCGAAATATCCACGATTCCCGAGCACAAGCGATCAAGAATCCGTGTTGAAAGTGCGTGGCGTCGCGTCGTTAACTCGAACGCGGTGGCATCGTTGAGGACAGGAATTTTATTAGCTGACGTTTCCGTTGCGTCAGCTGAAAAACGAACGGTTGGAATTACGGCAATAAGGATTCCACAAGGACGGAAAGAGGCGTCGGTAACGAGCAGCTTTCCGACAGAATTGGTTGTTTTAACAACTGTGCGCCACTTTGAGCCCGCTAGGTAGAAGAGCTGCGTCGTGGGACGTGGACAAGGGTACGAACCGGTGATGTCAACGGCGAAGCGGGTTAGAGGCGCAGGGGGTACAAGATGCAAGAGAGAAAATACGCGGTTTTCGCGAGGACGCGCTGCCGAGGTACGAACCGCCGACGTAATAGTCCCCAATTTACTGGCAAAGGAAAATACCGGAGAATTCTCGGAGCGAAAGGATAGTGGCATGGCCTCGGGGTTGGTACTGGCGGCTCTCAGAAAAACCGGCTGGAAAATTGGAGACGCGGCGAAACACGAAGCAGGGGAACCTTTTCCCGCGAAGGACCTGTTTTCTGCTAGGATGCTACCTACTTTCCTTCCTTCCTTCCTTCCTCCCTTCTAGTCTCAGTTTACAACCCAACACGATGTCAATTATATATGCTGTTGACGCGCAAGAAGAGGCAGCCAACAAGCGGGCAATGACACGGTACTGCGTTCCCACGTGCCGTCACTTATTGTGACCTCCGTAAGCGGGATGGATTTCCGGAGGCCGAGAAGCGGGATCTTTATTCACCTCTTCACTACACAATCACATCGTACACGGAATTAATCTATGAACCGGAGGTGCCAAGGAAGTTGCGTCCGCATTAACGCGTAATGAGTAACGAGTATCGAGTAACGACACGACGAGAAGACAAGATAAATAATTGCGGAGAAAGTCTACAGAATTCGAGACGAGCGTTTCAGAATTCCCGCATTCTATTCGGTCTCCTCCTTGTCCGATTCAATCATCTTATTTCCCGCGGTATCGATTTCACCGCCCGCCCGTTAGAAATTTTCTCCGTGAAAAGAACCGTCCGAGACAAGGGAGTGGAGTTACTGGCTGCGGAACTAGCAGGAGGAAAATTGGGGAAATCAAGGGAAACTGAAGCAAGCCTGAATAAATGCTTTAAATGGCGTTGCCTGGTTGAACGAAAGGACGTGGGAGTGGATAAAAAGCTGAAATGTTTTTCAACATTACGACGAGGCAAACAAGCCTATTGCTGATGCATCTGGTTGGCTGTTAAATGCCAAGTGCAATAATACGTTGAGCGTGCCGTAGTAGATATCGGCAGAGGAGAAAAGAATGGCAAGAGGAAGGGGATAAAAGTGGAAGCTGGAAGCAAGAAGGGTCGGTGAAAAACTGGAGAGCATTTTTCTTCGATGAAAAACGAAACGCATTGAAGCACGGAAGAACCGGTGGTTGATTAACAGAGCCGCCCGATTCAGAAGCTTTGCGGACATTTTTGTCGCGAAGGGCTCGATTTCAAAGAGCCTCGTCGTTCAATGTGGAACCGAACGCTGCTGACTAGTCGCGAACGACATAGTACGCGCTAGGCCCGTTTCACTGTCTATCACAATTGGAGAGTATGTACATATGTATTTGCCGGTGAAATTCCTCGGTCGAGGATAGAGGATAGTCAGCAGTATGTTCAACTAGCGACGCCACCATCGAAAGAGGGGACTTTTGATAGAATAGGTGGGATTACTTTACTCCGCGTTTCAGTGCGGCTGCTTCGTTATTTATTGTCTCTCGTGGTTTAAGGAGGTGAATGGAACCTCGAGGAAACAATTTTGATGCTCGCGAAGAATTGCCTGTGGAAAAAGAGAGAGCGAAAGGAGAATCGCAAGGGTTAAGCGACAAAGGGTTTAACCGACGATTTCTCGATTCCCCGCGTAGGAGATTCTTCGGTTGAAGCGGTTCAGCGGTAAATCGGAGGAACGCGCTTCCTCCGCAGTTCTTTCTTGCTTTTTTCTTTCGTCACTCGTGACCGATTGTACCTATCATAGTGGCTCGAGATGCGCGTGCGTTCCCATACATCTCCTTTCATTCGAGAGACTCCAGAAGAGAAGTGGTTGGATGGTGTGGACTGGGGTGTCGCTAAAGGCAGACAAAGAGAGAGGATTGAACGGGCGACAGAGAGTGAGAGCCATAGGTCCCGGTGGAAAGAAAGGGCGAGCGCCAACGGTGAGGAGGAAAAAAGTGAGAAAGCGGAGGTGGCGTTGCAGGAGAGAAGAAACGGATGAGAAAAGGAGGGAAAATGTAAAGGGGGTGGGGAGAAATAAATAGAGGTGGAGAGAGAGAGAGAGAGAGAGAGAAATGGGTGCCGAGGGCTGCCAGGTCGGAGGAGGCAACAAAGATATTAATTAAGAATTAACACGCGTACTGAAACCGCCCTTAATTAGTAACAGTCAGTGCCTGGAGCAGCGGTTTGTCTGCACGAACCTGTACCAGGGGGTGCAGGGTAAACACGGAGAATGAATTGTAATCGAAAACATGCCAGCGGATAGCATACTGATTCGCGGAGAAAAACTTTGCTTAAAATATTTTGCTGCGAGAAACGACAGGAGGGAAACGGTGGAGGAAACACGATCGATTTCTTTCGATCGCGAGCGATCGAGGAGCATGCACGATTATGACGTTTACGTGGAACAAAGTTTAGAGGCGCGAAGAAAAATAGAAACGAGCGAGTCACACGACGAAGACCGAACGGCATAAAGGGAAAGCTGTCAAACGTTTTTCACGCGTGCCTCGAAGCATTTGCTTTGATTACTAGCTGGAGCTCATTAGCGCCGTAGTAACGTGAAACGGGTGTAAGACCTAGAGAAGAATCTCAGAGGTGGAACACAGTGGCGAAGCAAAATGTTACTTTAGAACGGTCAGAGGAACATTTTCGATCGATTTGCTGTACTCGCCCATGGACGAAGCCTATACGTACACATTTTTCTCCCACGAGGAAGAAGACTGAGACCTACCATCGCCTAGCCGGCAAACGGATAGACGAGCAAACTAATCAGTACCAACACTATTCGACAAACCGTCCTGTATGTCCTCGTTCATTTCCAACGATGAACTCGAAGAAGCAACGTGCCGTATTTAGAGCACACCGGTTGTGGGTGTTCTACTTTGAACTTCTCTCCCCCTACTTACATTCGGAACGCAATTATAGCCCGGCGGAATGAAATTCTGTCTAATGACCGGTGAAATTCATCTTCCGCAGTGAATATCGTCGAAACTTTGAATCCGCGAAAGGGATATTTTTGTTGATTTTAACCGCGTCCTCGGCCTCGTTATCCTATCGGCATACCCGTTGGCCGGACCTCGACGAGTAGCCGGCATCGATGCGCGCATCTATCGCGTAGGAAGCACGTGAAATAGCGACGTCATCGGTCGGAGGCCATTTTGGCTCAGCTGGTCCCGACAAAAAGCAGCTTGAACGGCAGGACGCCATGTCCTGTGAGCCTGGCAATACAATGAACAATGATCTACATTGGTGTGCGTTCCGGTGGAGCACAGAAATCCGCTACAACGACTAACACGCTCGCACGTTGCGGGCAGTGAGCGGGGCTTGGTAGGCTGGAACGCAGAAATTTCGAACCCTTTCGCAGGGTACTCGAAGAGTCGGAAGGTTCGAAAGGGATAGAATGACGCGTGGTGGATAACGGAGGAACGAATGGGAAAAAGGAACACTAGGGGTTGATTCGTAACTCGGGAAATATTTTGACAAGAATGGGCGTGGTAGTTTCTTCCTCGCGATCACAGAAATTTCATTTTACCTGCGTGACCTCTGCACCGCTGCACCGCTGCACCGCTGCACCGCTGCACCGCCCGGCCCGGGCGCGCCCGTTTCCCTCTGCCCATCCATGTGAACGTGTCGGGCCGCACCGGTGCCACTTTAAAGCGATACAATTCGCGGACGGGTAAATATTATGCGAGTGAAAAATGTGCTTTCGAGCACATCCGGGCATCCTCGACTCTCTGCGGCAGGATTGTGCCGATGAAAAGGGGGTAAGGGCATGCACGGGGTTGCGGGGGTGGCACGGCAGAAGAGGAGCCCTCTCGCTGCCGTTCGTGCAGCTACAGTGGCAGCTACATTGTGGGTTTAGATGCTCATTGTGCGACGCCAGCGCAGCCATTGTCGACCTTTTTCGAGGGCCGGAGATTCGCACCTTTTCACCGGAGCGATTTTCCACGATGAGCGCGTTCCATTGAGCGGAAGAGGACGAGAGCGAGAGCATAGAATGTGACGACGTATCGGTGGTTGGGATGGGGAACGCAGGGATACAGAGAGCAGATAAGAAATAACGCGAAGAAACGAGAAACCGGTGGAATCCTCGCACGGATTTATCATGCGACGATAGGGTTACACGAGCGTCTTTCTTTCGACCGGCGTCGATGGGTCGGTTGAAATGAGAAAGACAATGGTGGCTGTTTAAAACGGGGTGTTGAGGATGCGAGAGCTCTTCTGGATTAAATTTCTTATGGCTCTACCTTTGAAGCACAACTTTAGGAGACTTGCGCCCGGGCTGTTGACTCGTTCTTTCAATTAAAGGAAGAGCTGATCGTTGCATCGTGCATTACACGGCGACGGCGATTCCCTCCGTGCTTCTTCGTAACAAGTTTCGTGCGACTGTCGCCGTTGCTGTAATACTGTAATCGATCGACACGACGCGACGTCGCGCTCTCCTTTCCGTGACACCTCCGGAACCCGCTAATTGCGCTAATTTCAATGAATTTCCTTCGAGGAGCTGTATTTCCCGGGCACCTTATGAATTTGTAAGCAAAGAAATTTGAAAGCTTGCCAAGTCTCTCTTCTGGAAGGGACAATTAGACTTTTCTCGTCGACCTTGAGGGGAGTGAACGAGACGTTGAAGGGTTTGTTCGACCGATCGTTAAGTTACATCGTCCCTTTCCTCGCTGGCGTCCCTTGTTGGAGATCGAACAACTTCCCGATGCTCCAAATAATGCTTCCATTTACCAATTCGAACTTCAGGCCGCGCGCCGCGCCGCGCCGCGACGCGACGATTGCAACATTTAGTTGTACCGACATTTGCATGCTCTCGCAGCGCCTTGTATCCGTTCAATTTTCGACCAACTCCTCGCTCCCCATTCGCTAACTGTTCCCGTGACGTTGAGGCTTGTGCCGTAACAAAATCAATCTTCGGTTACAAGAGAGTAATCTCCAACGCCACTCCAAACTCTAAGCGGGCAAAGCAAACGCGTTGAAGAAAAAAATACAGTTTCGCGTTGACAGTGGAGACAGGGCGAAGAGTAGAAGAGTAGAGTCGGGAACTAAATTTAGGTCGACATGTGCGGACGTAAGTTTGTCTGGCGCCAAAGAACAAAATATGTACAGTAGTTCGGCTACAAAAATATTGGGTTACTCCGAAAACAGCCGGCAGTCAACACTTCCCTGAAGCGTTGCATGTGTTTTTCTTTTTTCTGACTGTTGGCCGGTACGCTACCGTCGAATTAACAGAGATTGCCAGGAGTTTCTATCGCGCCAGCTCAACGGGACAGTTAATTTATCAACGCGAATCCGACCTGTTCTCGCGAGACAAGGAATCAAAGAATTCGCAGCCAACGACCGGGAGACGTTGGGAGCGTGAAATGTGTTTAGATACGTCGAAGATCCGCGAGGAGAACTGCAGACCCGCAGCACGATTAATCGCGTCATTGAGTGTATTGTATTGCTGGTACTCGTATTATTCTATCGGATACGGCCCGCTACTTCCAGAGTAATTATCATAATCATTCACTCGTGGAACAATTTCGAGCCGCAGCTTTGCTTCTCACTTCATTCCTAATGTTTAAATTATTCAAATCGATTTAATTGTTAGTCCCGGATCTCGTATCTATATGTATATCCCAGCGACTCTACGCGTATCACTGAAACACTTGTTGAGTAGAAATTCAGGAAATAGATGCGCTCTACGAGAAAACACCGTGCATCGTTCCTCGATAAGTAATATTTTCGTGCAAGCGTGGCTGAACGCCGACTTCGCGCTCTCCAATTATTAGAACCCCAAGCAGTGCTGTAACAAGTTTGCGACCCTCGCGTCTCCATCGAGCGCGGATTTGGAAGGGGTTGGCTGAAAGCTCGCTTCGTGTCTCTGCCATGCGATCGCGAGACTCTTATGAACACCGTAAATTTTACGCGATGCTGCCGACAATTTCGCTCGGTCATCAGCATAAAATCTATTCCCCTAATGGCTGATGTTCGCGAGGCAAATGAAACCGGTAGAATTCGGCGCCGGATTTAGAGTGGCGTACGAATTTCATTCGATGTCGATCTCGATCCCTCGTGTTTGCGATCGTCGGGCTTTTAGGCGACTTTTCGCCGATAGTTACGAGATGGATCAGGTAGAATTACGGCTACCCTTTTCTATGAAAATAAGCTGAGAAACAACGGGGCAGCGAGCATCGACGTCCTCGTACGTCCGGCTTGGGTCAGCTTCGCTAAATTTTCCACGACGTTGCCGACAATTTCCACCGGTCAGCGGCGTAAAGTCGATGCTCATTGTAGGCTGGGTTGGTTTAGGAGGTTGCTGGCAGACAAGAGTACATGGGTGGTGGTTGGACAGGACGCAACGCGACGTCGCGTCCGTGGTGTATGGCGAGGGCACCAGAAAGGAGTTAATGGGGACGAACCATAGAAGTGGCTATAGTCTAGAGCCGTGTTAGGGCTAGGGCCATTAAGCTTAATGACATAATGAAGTAAATGGCTGTGCATGCCATGCCACGCCGGAGACTATAGCTTATAACCACCAGGCCTCCACCCCCTCGCAATATACCGCGTGCCAGGAATTCCTGACTTATGCCCGCACTGCCCAGTCGAAAGGGTAGCTGGCTATGGGGTGCATCATCATCATCGTCATGTCTCTCTCTCTCTCTCTCTCTTCTCCTATCTTTGTTCGCCTCTTGTTCTTTCTCTGCTTTAACCCTTCGTTCCGCGCCTATGTCTATTTCCCCGGCTCCCTTTCGCTCGCTGTATCTCTAGCCGGCCAAATGTCTCTGTTCATCCATTCTCCGACGCTGCTTCCCTCCGTCAGTATATTGCATAAGGGTTGTCGTGATACGTAGTTGCAGCGCACACGTGCCGAAAGCGAATTTATTTCGGGAATTGGCAACTTCCCGACGGTAACCCTGGACGCACAAGTTACATCGTTCCAGGAACGTTCCAATCGACAAGGATGACGACGTCCATACATGGTCGAGACGAGGTCTCGCAATTATGCGTTTCGTGTGCCGGGCAGGTGGCGAAAGGTCATGCACGCGTTCAGTATTCAGTGTAACAATCATTTGCGCGCGGTTACGGCACCGCGAGATTCATCTCTCTTGTTTGACGGCTACAACTTTCAACCGATTCGAAGCTTGTTCTCTGCGTGATTTTTAGCACAGCACCAACAATAAGTTTAGTATTAATTGGATGTTCCCATGATCGTTCTTGCTCTAGCTTGCAACGTTCAGCTAAAGCTTGCTAGCTGGCGCTAAAAATTGTCCGTCTGCGTCGCGAACGATGAAGAAGACCTTGAACATCCAATGACAGGCGTTCTCGTTCGGTTCTAGCGTGGAACAAAGTACGGACGTGGAGGTAAAAAACGCGTTGTTTTCGGGCAATCAACACTTCGCCTATTGTCCTAAAGTGGCATCTGAATGCCTGACCATCATAATATTCACACCATTCGTGCAGGGTCGAATTTCAAGCATGGCCACCACGGGCTACGTACATAGAATGGGTTCAAGACGCTTTCGTGAAAACACGTTTCTGATCGCGAGGTGTGAAACCTTTGGAATAGAAAGAAACGGCTCAGGGTAGTCGAGGGTAAAAGAGTCGAGTAGATTCGCTTCCGAGAAATACGCCCACGAATTCGTAATCCTTTCATTTCATTCTTTTTTATATTTTCCATATAACGGCCGAGCTCTATTCATTAATTATCGCCATTCAAGGGAGCCGGAGCCTACGATTATGGGATCGCGGATCGATGAAACGCGTTTCGCAGTAACCGTGATTAAGCCGTCGAGTTTTATCCGAGAACTTAATTACCGTTTTATTATGAACGCGCGATGCGCGAATTTGTGGCTCAAGAAACAACGTAATTCCTGCTGCTTAGAGGAAAACTCGTTTCCGCTTCGTCGACCCATCCGCAGAACGTTAATTACACGTCTCTGCTACGATTGTCGGCCTCGAAAGCAGCGTGAAAAATAATTATCGCTGCCCGCCTTCTTCGTCCACGCAACCCTACAGTTTTATACCGTTGGCGACATTTCTCGAGCGACACATCCTCTCGGCATGGCCCCGAAACGGCCAAAGTATTCGAAATTTCATCGATCGCGAGGGGCGTAGAACGATAGAAAATGCGCGAAGCAGGCAAAACGCACGGGACGAATCGTACGGGTCTCCAGGGGTCGAGCGATCGAACGGGCCAAATTAATTCGACCCCGACAACATCGCGGAAGCATTATCAGCTTACCCTAAGCTACTGTCGGTCTGTTACAAGTGTTTTACAGCGTGTTACATGGTGCAGCAAAACTACCCTGGGTCGAGGGTCCCTAATCTACCGAAACATCCCCGGGGATGTATCCAAGGATCGACTGCACTCGGATACGCTCCATTCGCTCTTCTAGCTATGCAAACGGCCATGATACGTGTTTCACGCGCGCGATAAATAATTTCTGGTCCGATGTATTTGTCCGCGAGATCGAATTTCGAGCATTAAAAGCATCGATCGAGTAGGAAGTTATGGGAAAATCGTTAATGGCAAACGGAAGCGAACATTGTACCCATTTGTCATATTATTTTATCAACGTCGCAGAACCGCCCACTGGCCTCGCGCGAGCCTAGCTTCCTCCAATATTATCTGAGTGCCCGCTTACGCGCAGTAAACTAATATTTGTCCTGTTAATCGTCCCCGCTGCTTTCACGAGCGTGCCATCTACATATACAAAGTTTGCCTTATAAAATGGCAGCCAGGTCGAAACGGAGAAAGCGCGCGTCACGCGAAGCGGAGCCAAGAAGACGGCGCGACGCGACGCGCCGCGCCGCGGCGTTTCATTCATCCTGCGACGAGGTAATTTCTCGATGAATCCACGAAAGGGCATTTATTCGTTCCGGTGCGACGAAAAGGGGCGGAAACGAATTTTCAATTACGACGCACAAAAGCTCGGGTAATTCCCGGGTTTAAAACGTCTTCGCGGTGCATAGACAGCACACCGAAGGGAGAAGGAAACTGGCAATGCGGGGAAAGAGGACCGGGCGGGGGTAGAGGAGGAAGAGAAGGCGCCGCGACGGTATGAAAAGATTTTCAAATTAAATTTCGGGATTAGTACCCTGGTTTAATACGGACAAGTGACGGCTGAAGACGTCCCAGGGGTGTGCTACGTGCTACCTTCGCCCTCCCCGTGGGACACCGTAGACACAGGCCACTGTGGAACGACGCGACGCGGCCACGTTTCTGACCCTCCGCCTCGTAACACTTCGCACGTTTCCATTTGCCCGATGGAAACGATGTAAACGATGTAAACTCTTGGTTCCGGAGGCTCCGGTTCACCTGACTGGTCGCCGTTAATTCGAGTCTAATGTCTGGCGTTCACCGGAACGCAGCTTGGGCGAGCTGGAACTCTAAAGAACAGATTCAGAGTGTCGTTGCGCATTGCGTTGAAATGCAAACGTTTAAAGAACAGTGTTGGACGACGCGCCGTGGGATAGACGCGACGCGCAGTTAACGTACAGGTAAACGCAGCTGCACCGGTCAGGAACAGCATCGACCGACAGTGGATTATCAATTATCGCGGGAACACTGACAGACAGTTTCCAGGAGGTTCTGTTAGGTACGAGCAGTCTGGCGCAAGGCAACCAGCCAAGCAAGGCCACGAGTTTAAGGTCTTAACAGCTACTAAAGCAAAAGCTCCTTCTGTCTCGCTCTTAAGCACGGAAAACAAGCCGTGTTAGACGAAGGGGCGAATTGAGGACCGCCATTGGCTATCCACGCTCCTTTATTGCCGGTTGCCTGGTAACCACCTTGCCACCGACGCACACCGATGACAACCACCCTGCAACCACCCTGCAACCACCCTGGGATCCAACAGTGCCGCGCACACCCTCGCTCAGGAACTTGCTACCACCACCACCAGCACCGCCGCCGTCCCTCGCCACCCTCTCCGCGATGCTCCACGAGCCAGGGAACACGCACATGTATCCTGACGTTTTCTCAACCTCTCGGAACACACGCACACCTACAATCGTATCAACTGGTCGTGAACGCGTGGGGATGTACGATGGAATCCTCGTGCAATCGTCGAGGGTTCCTTGTGTGGGTGCGCGAAACAACCCTGTCGAGGCTCAGAGTGTACGTACGTACCCATGGCGTGAATATATTTAGCGAGAAAACTACCACTGTTTTCGCGCGAGAGGGTGTACCAAGAGCTGCCTCTTCGGCTGCCTCTGTGTGTGCACAAAGTCTGCGCTCCTGGCCGAGTAGACCGCAAAGTTTTCTCTCAAGCTGCTGGATTTCTTCCTTTTATCGGCGCTCCACTTCTGGAGGGAGGAGGATACTTTCGTGGATGATTGTGTTCCGTTGGTCGTAATCGCGCCCGAGATGATCGAGGGGAACAGGGGGTTCAAGTTACCGAGGGCTGAGACTTGGAGTCTTGCTTTTATGTGTAGTATATTTGATGCACGCTTTCGTCTCGGCCGCGAGCTTGGAATTGATATACCTACCATCGAAAATGGGGAAAGTTTGGGAATGTTCCTCGAGGCAGATATTTGAATAGAAAATTTCTTCACCCTTGGCCATGCTTTCAGAGTATTCTCTTGCTGTAATTGCAATTGCAAGAATGCATAAGCCACGGGCAGTATAATTTTCTGCAAAACTAATCAACGCTCAATCATCCAATCGACCACTTTCGATGTCTTATATTAAATCCAATAAAACCGTTCGGGACGATGGTCAATTCGTTGGAGCAGCCGTAATCTTACCAGTTCCCTCGTCGAGAAGATTAAAAACAATTGCTTCTGAAGTGGCTGTATGCGCAAACACGGCGTGTCTCCCTAGCGTCGGTCCCGAGGGAGGTCGCGACATCCCACGTTATTCGAGGGCACTACGAACGGATTAGATTCGGGACAAATTAAAGGAGAGGGATGTTCTGGTCGCCTGGAATACACCCGGGTGGAGGGCAAACGTGTCCCGCTGGTCTCGTAATAGCTAACTGGATTTGATTAATCGATTCGATTACAACCTCCTACTTAGCCGTACTGACGCTTCCTGCCGTGTCTAATATCGATCATTCTCACGCGAAGGACCGATCGTCATCGTTCCGACCGAGCCAAGCTTCAATTGTCAATTACCATTCGCTTTCCGCAATGGCGCGGCGTCGAGATGGACTGTACATCATTCGGAACTAGGGTAAACATCATCGTTTCTATAATCAGATTTCATTCGCAATTGTCTAACGGTAAAAAGGCTGGAACCTAAATCTTCGCACGCCACGGTATATGATATACGGCAACTCCATTTTCTCTGTGTTATTAGCATTCACCGCAACCACTTGCGTCCACGTTCTCCGACGTGCAAAGCGATTGGTTCCGTGGCTTGCTGTAAATAAGCGTACTTAAAACGCCGGGAGCAGGGAAGCAACGCGAAACCGGGGTGGCGTAAAGAGGCCTCTCTACGATCTTGGGAAACAATGGATCGCGCCAACTCCGTACTCGGTGTCTTAACCTGTGCACAGTCGAGTCTAAAATGTTTATTTTCCATTCGTCGCGTCACTGCCGTTATCTTCTTTTTTCTATGTATATTATTTCTTTGGTCAAATACGTATACCGAAATCGTTTTTCGCGATACACGTTCAAGCTTTTGGTTGGGCCGGTGCATTAAGTAGGGCGAATTTTATTTCACGTTCGTGTCGGAAAAGACGCTGCTGGATGGTATAGAGAGGAGACTATATACGCCAGGAAGAAATGTCGGATAAAATTAAGCCGGCACGCGAGAAATTTGCTTGAATCGACTGAATGCGCCCGACGTTTCCTCATTAAGTTCTTCGTCTTCGCGAGGATCCAAGAGAGATATACATATGTACATACATACACCTATATAGTAGGTGCATATACTTATCGTTCCCGTCGACGCTGCCGGGATCAGACTAACGTATACGATAGTTTTCGTTAACTACCTATCAACTAATTCTAAGAAAGTTCCAACATTTCACGCTTTTATCAAATATTATTTTTTAAACAAATGAAATACACAAACACTGCAATGGAAACGCTGTACAATTTGTCGTACAGTGGAGAAGGGTATCGTTTTCGGCCGAGAATGCTCTTGGAACGAGCGTTATCAAAAACTGCGGAAAAGCGGTAGAATGTATCGTGGGTGAAAGGAGGAGCACAGAACACGTATACGTTTAGGGCAAGGAAGGATTCAGGAATGCTGCTTAAAAGTCATGTGTTTTATGTCGCGCTCGCATTTTCTCCAACTGCTAGTTCCTTTTCCGTTTTCACTCTTCTAAAATTGTTTGGTACATTGCGATGCTGTGGGAAATCCCAGTAGTTTTGGAACCTAGCTGCGACTGTATTCCTGCAGAAAGGTGCGGGACTTTCCTAAATATTTTCTCGTATTCGATACGATTGCCCAAGATCGATTGCAGTTACAAATTTGCACGCGAGATTACTTCGCCGAGGAAATATCTGTGGAGAGCGGAAAATCCTACCATTAAGGATGTCAAAGGGCAGCTAGCAATACCCTATCCGCGTGTTCAGCTTTCCCGAAAGCTAAGAGGAGCTTTTCCGCGCTGAACTGCCGAGTACGTGTGCGCGGGGATCGTTTCAGAAAGGGGTTACAACTAACGCGAGGTATATGGCTCGGATGGAAGTAAATTTCGTGAAAGAAGTAGAACGCCAGGTGGATTAATGTTGCGCGAAGCTGCGTGACGTCGGCAATGTGTTTCGTGGGTCCAATTAGTCGAAGAAGACGTATAATTGGAATAAGCTCTTAATTAATAGTTAATTAGCTGGCAGCAGTAGCAGCGCCAGCGACTGACAGCGGCAGCAACAACTGTAGTAACGAGTTAGCCCCGGGGAGACGGTTTCATTGTCGAGCGACGCGCGCCACGAAGCTTGTGCTCGCTCGTTAATTCGAAATTAATTTATAATTGATAATTATTTTCGGCCCATGGGCCCTGTCCACCCTGCAAACCTTTCTAATTTCCAGCCTCTCTTGTTCGTGGAAAATTACCATTTACCACGTCACGCATGCACTAGCTGTCGACGCGGCAGCAATACGTTTAAAGTATTCACTTCAATTGGCGAACCTGTATCGTTAAGATGAAAATCCTCGGTAGGCAAATCGGATAGCAGGATTTTTTTCACTCCTGTGTTTTCTATGAGTCGCGACAATGATTCGAATGCGCGGCGCAGCACCCAGAATGGTTCTATCAAGCTACTCCAAACTCTGTTATCGGTAACAAATTTTCAGGATATGTATTTTGCTGGAATATCGAGTGTCAAATTCGTGGCACAACAGTCGATATAGCCTATGGAAATTATGTTTCGATGTCCTTGAGTTTTTCCGATCGAAAGGAATAGATAGATCGAATATTCCTTCCCTTTTTGTTAACGCCGAGTGAATAATGGTTTAAATGCGTCGGTATAGTTGGACAAAGGGTTGAGGAATAAGTGAAAATATAGAGCCTCGTCTCATGAATTTTACTTGCGTGTCGATGCTTCAAAGGGTAAAATTGGAGCACAAAAGTACACAGATGAAAATGTTATGCGAATTTGGGTTGAAAGACGACCCCTATTCTCTTGGTTTTTATCATTCCTACTGTTACCGAAAGCGAAATTTTCTCGGCTTACTAAAAAACTTGAAATTCGATTCAATTCTCACCGATCAACATTAAGTGCTAACGAACGTGGAGATCGTGGAATATATGTTTCATGTAATTTGCGTGAATACGCCTGGTCTTGATTCGTTGGCAAGTCAGGTATAATAGGTAATTTGATCCATGACGTATACGCGCGCGGATCGAACAAAGCCGCCTGTATAATCGTCAATTACCGCCAATGCTATGAAATAATGGGTTCGAAATCCGTCGGACCGTTCGGATTTTACCGGCAGCAACACGAATCCGTACGTGCGCACAATTATTTAATTCACGCTGCCTTAACGATAACGTAAAAAGTTCCAACTCATTCACAGTTATTGGGTGGGCACGTGTCTGAAACGTAATGCACTTTACAATTTTGTTACAGGTGTAGGACCTAACATAGAGTCAGGAAAAGACTTTACGGTCGACGGCCTTTCTGGGTTCAGCAAGAAGAAAAAGAAGAAGCGCCGTCATAGGTGAGTGTCTCGTGCAAACTTGAACACCGATTCCTGTTCTCTTTTTTCTTCATTAGTTTCTATTGCATCGAAGGCTTGAAAAGTTGCGAGATAACGCATCGCCATTAATTTCGCCCCGCATTGTCGCGGAAATATTCGATTGAGCGGTAAATAATTAATAAACTTTACTCTTCCACAATATTCGCTCGATTATCCACAAGTCCGCGAGACAAGCGTTCGTGTTCCGGTGATTTTCATTCCGCGATAATGATAAATTTATTCGAAAAAAGTATATCATTTTAGACCTTTCACGGAGTAATCAGCGAGTCCTCCCAAACCCTCTCCTGCCTGAACCACACCGGCAGTAATGAATTTTCAACTATTTTGAATTGACAGACAAGCCGAATGTAATCGCCATTCCCCAATAATTGCGTACCAAACGGATGAATTCAAGCTGGAATTGCTCGTTAAAAAATATAATTATCAGTCGAAATTGATTTCATTGAAACGCTTGAGTTACATCGTGTATGTAAGATGTACGTTTGACGCGAACTGTCAGCCTTGTAAAGGTGACGTGCTGAGTTGAATGTAGACGATGGAAAAATTTGTCGCGGCCAGATTATGAAATCCCTGTTCAGTCCTGTAGAGTCGGATGAAAGGTAGATGTGGATCGGTTAATTCTTTCAAAAATTATTGTTTCGTCCAAACGTGTAAAGTTTTCTTTCGGCTATCGTGATTGAACAAGTTGTTTCGCGACGTCATTCTAACCGACAGTTTTTCCGAAACGTTTCACGCATGAAATCCTCGTCCAGCATTTCTGCTTCATCCCCCGTGTAGCTTTTCCTTTCGAGCGTAGGCTAGCTTTAAGGGAAAGGCTGTAATGGCATATAACTAGGTTCATACGGTTGTTGCTCCAGGACGATCTTCACGTCACAGCAGCTGGAGGAGCTGGAGGCAGCCTTCAAGGAAGCTCATTATCCTGACGTGTATGCCCGCGAGATGCTCAGCCTTCGAACCGATCTGCCCGAAGACAGGATACAGGTGAGCAAGAATCAAAAGACCTATGAAATCCGATCTTCTCGTCTATCAATCATACGCCTTCGGCACCGTCACCTTCTCGTTAAATTCGCACCTCGATGATAACGCGTTCCTTCGTCTAAATGAGCATGAGCAAGTGGAAAAGTCATTTTCCCGGTACACGACCGATAATAAGAGACGTAAGTTACAAATGTTTCAATTCTTTTGAACGACAACGGAGGCTTTCGAAGTCACGGCGAATTCGCAGAAAATTATTGGCCGCATGCGTGAAGCAAGTCGCGCGGCGGTGGTTCGTTGTCGGAAGCGGCGAGTGGCGGGCCCATAAGGGCGCGACTATAAAAATCAGAATTTTCCTGGGCTGACGGTTAGTTACCGCGGACCAGTCCTGTATACTAGACTGAGATAGGTTTCCGCTTGGTGGACCCGGGACAAGCTTCCCCCTTTTTCCCTATTACGTGTCCCGTTCCCTGCCATCCGCCTCTCCGCCCACGTCCTTGCTGCATCACTCGCTCTCTCTGTCCACCCCCTCTGGCTTCTTCGTATTTCCAAATACTGTATACTCGTGGAACGCAGATCGTCTGCGAAATGGAACAAGGATAAGGAGAAAGTGGAAAAGCAAGTAGGAAAGAAAATGTAAGGGGCGGGTATCTCGATCTCTCAGGAGTATAAGCCTTGACACGTGGGAGTCCACGGGCATTAACATTCGCGCGTGCTCGTATACGAATGACCACGACCAGCGCGTCCACAAGCGACCTGCTGATTATATTTTGATATAACTCGACGGTCGAGGGTGGCAGTGGTTCGCGGAGCAAAGGTGGCAAAGGAACCGCTAGTGGAGGTGACACCGGCGTTAGAGGAGAAACGACGGGGCGTCGGTTAGGATGAGAAGAGGGTAGGCGAGCGAAATATCACGAAGTAAAGAGAGAAGGGAATGGATGGTCGGGCAAAAAGGGACACAGGGGCGAAGGGGTGGATAGGTAGGTATGTGGGCACGGTGAAGTCGCGCTTCACGGGGTTGTTGAAGCTTCGTGGATGAGGTGTGTAGGCGCGTATGCAGAGAGAGCGAGATAGAGGGATGGAGTGAGTGAAAAAGTGAGGTAGGGGGTAGGGGGAGAGAGAATGAGTGAGGTAGCGGCGCCGTGAAACGACAAAGCGGCCATTGCAGGTTGGGTGCGGTCCCGCGAGCCAATCAGAGAGACGAGTCGCGGAACGTTCGGCCAATCAGACCTCGCCTTCCACCCGTCTTTTGTTTCTAAATTTGCGCGCGCGGCGGGGACACAATATAACAAGCGCGAGGCGAAAGGAGGGGTTGGTAATCGTTAACGGCGATATTTTTGTGTGGGAGTGCCGGCTTTCTTTGTCTTTCTACCTTTCTACTCTTCTTTCACTCCACCTTTCCCCTTATACCTCACTGCCCCCAACCCCTTGCCGGCTGCCACAATTCCTCCCGCCGCACACCGGGTTAACCCATCCATCGCTTCTCTGTCCGACTCGTAGCTGCGCGAATCTCTTTTCTTTTCTCCAACTGGCGCGCGTCTCCATCGAGTTTCTTCGTCTTTTGCTCCGTTTCTGCCTGTTCCGCGAAGATTCCGACCCCCTATTTCTTTCCTAATTTCTTTGTACCCCCCTCTCTCTCTCTCTCTCTCTCTCTCTCTCTTGTTCACGCACACATTCGCATTCACTTTCTGGTCCTTTGTCTGGCGGGATTTTTTGTTTCTCGCGGGTTTATGTGTGCGCCCGCCGACGCGTGTCGCGGTCCGACACGAAGAAGCAGGTCGCGTCGCGCCGGCTAGTTTTCATATCGATTAGGAGCATTTTGTGGTACTTGATGCACCGGACGAACCATTGTTGAAGAACCGCTTGTGCTTTTTCTTTGAAATTCATAGGACAGTGGAATGCGAAAGAGTTCGCACGTCGACAGAGCAAGATACGCCGAAGCTCAATTTGATCCAACTAGTCTGAAATTTATTAAGCGCTATGGCTTTGTGCATCGAATTATCCGATTAAACACGATGAAACTAGCGGCTCGTTAAAACTGTAAAAAAACCGTTAATATCGAAACGAAAGAGAAGGCCGGAAGGGGCTGCTTCCGCTATTGCATGAAAATTATCGTGTGTAGTGGATGATCTGACAATGCACCGCCTGTCAAGTTTCACGCTTTCAAGTGTTATTATTTGATTAAATTAAATGAATGGGTTTGCCCAAGTCGATGCGGTCTGAACAAATTAATCAGTTATGCTCGTTGAATCGTCCCGACGCTACGTCGATCTAGGAATACATCGAGAAGATGATTTGCGTACGGATATTCTGGACGCATGTACGTGCACGTTCGATCACAAGGATGCAGAGGAAACGATAAGTTTTCATTGACGCGACGTTGTTTGATTGTTTAGCATCGGGAGACTTTTTCACGTCGACAAGGGAAAACGGGAAACGAGGAGAACGGGAAATTGTCATTTGTTCGTGGCGAATCGATCATGGGAGAGGATCGCAGTAATTATTAGTCTCCTCTCGCCGAATCCATCGCGTTATTTGTGTCAATTCGTAGGGAGAACGATCGACATGGTCCTGCGGTGAAGTTAATCGAAATGTCTTAGGCAGACCTCCGATTCGACTGTACTCGTAACTGTGCACACGATTCTCGCACGCGCCGATGTAATTGCGAGTTCTCGCTATCGATTCTATACACGGGCCCCTGCATTTTCCCCGTGAAAACGATCGGGCCGTAAGCGTAGGTATCTCTTCAGCATCGACAATGGGAAAGGAATTTCCGTACTTTTACGTACTTTCAAAGGACGAGTTTATTGTTTAAAGCGAAAGCACTTTAGCCGTGTAACATGGACTACTTGGTACGATTCTTGGAGGCTTGTGAAAGAAAGTCTGCGGGGTTCAAGCGAGTGGGTCTGATTCCTGATTTCACCCCATACAGATAGAGAGACCCGATCGACTTGACTACTCGTTATCGCGATCGCTCTCGTGCTCGCAATGAGGCTGCGTCTGATTGGAGCGCGGAATCGCGCACAAACGGACGTAATTTCGGTGGTCGGAGGGGTACAACTTCTTATGGGGGTGCGAAAATTACAGGCCACCCCGCGACACGTCCTTTCGACGTGATCGATAGATACATATATGTATATACATATAGGTATACATATACGTATACTCTGTTGCCAATACGAGGCAGGTCCTAACAGTTGGAGCATTCACTATTTTTCCAGCTACGAAAGACGAGAATCGAATGACCGTATAACGGGCCGGCACCGGTGTGCACCGCCGTTATAGCGTTAGGCGAAGAAAAAGAAATCGTCTTCCTGAAGCGGACAGACGTTTCCCGATTGTACATAGTTATCCGGGTAATGAGGCCTGAAACTCCCACCGACCCGTTCGAAAAAACAACACGCGTATCCGACCATAAGCGGCCCATTAGCGAAGAATTTTGACGTGGCTCGTACAATCGTGTTGAGCTGCAACAGGATGGAAAAAAACATTGAGTTGAAGTAGCAACGACCGGCTCACGAGACGCAAGTCATCCCTGGAGCTCTTCTAGAGGGTTCTCAGCCGGCTTCTACGTATACGTTCCTTGACAAAGGTTCCTCTGAAGGAAGCCCCCTTCCTGACAACAGGGCACCATTGTCAGTCCCCGTTTCAGTCGAGGCGCCATTGAGGATTCGTTAAAACGGCCTGCCAGGTAGGGACGCGCGACCGAGACCGCGAAGCTTCGACATTTTCTTTCGATCGTGCACGATCATCGCCGTCGTCAGTCCTTTGCGCGATACGCTTCATAGTCGCAGAATTGTTGGCTGGAATTAGCGATTCGTAAAATCGGGATCCCGTGTTTCACTCGTTGATAAGAAATATCTTGCGCCCCACTTACATATTCAGAAGAAAATTTCCCTTCAAACGGAAATCTGCGTTACAACTTTGCACATGAAAATATTGCAGGAGAAAAACGAATAGAAACATCAGTTTCACGTGCACTCGTTCGTTAATACACGAATTGCCGCGTCACTCCTTCCTGGAAGATTAATTCGGCAGGCCGAGCAAAATGGCGTTCCTGTCGAGGGTATACTATACGGAATGCTGGTAGGGTAAAGCTCATTGCTCGTAAAACCGACCAAGAGAGAAGATACGCGGGACCTCGATTACCCTCGTCCAATGGTTCCTCGCGAAACAGTTTGTTCTTCCTACTGAATTATTTGGAAGATCGACCTGGCAGTAAACGATAGGTTTTTCCCTTCGATCTCGGGGACGTGCGAAACTGACAGCAATCGAAAGGACAGCGACGCGGAAAATTGGAAAATTCAGGAAAGATTTTCCAACCGTTCAAATTATTTTCGATGCATCGATAGGAATGTTTTATCTGGCGGAAAACAGTAAGGCAAACGCAATTCCATTGGATGAGATCATGCTGGAATGGCTGGCGGAAATAGCCGCAAGGACAAGTATAAAATGAAGTGCGTGATTTAAGGAGAAAAGTAATCGTTGAAATGAAGCACAATCTCCCGGGCATTAGGAATTTTCATTTTTAATCCACTCGTTTCCGCGTACAATTTGCCGCGGGAGTGGCGCATTAACAGCGACAAGAACAAAACCGTTTTGCACCCTCCCGGTCGCTACCAAAATGGCTCGCGACAATGACGCGGTCGGTGAAGACGTAGCAGGCGCGAGTCGCAGCGTGATTCGCAGCGAACGAGATCGGTGTATTCGAGGGTCCTGGGCGATTCGGTCGTTTATACCGATGAACAGAGAGAAAAGGGTGGAACGCTGAAAGTTTGGCTCGTTTCGAGGATATAATCTACCGACCGAGGAGAAGAAAGTAACGAGGAATCGAGTTACATTCTCCAGCCCCGACGGGCTCGTTCCTCTTCAACCCTCTTCTGCTCTACTTCGATATCTCTTCGGGACTCTCCGTCCATCGTAGCTCGTCCTCCCGCAAAGAAGCCCGCCTTAGAAAGGGTAATGGCGTGGAAACGGCTCAAATGACCCGCGAATTTTCACCCAACTAGACTTCCTACTTGTGTTTATGTTTAATAGGCGACCGACGTCGTAAGTCGACGTGAACTATACCTCGACTATCACCATTTGCACGGCGAATTTATGGTAATTTTCGACTCGATTTCGCTGTAACCAACTCTATCGTGTCGAACGCGCCGAGTGCCGTCGTACGTACTCTTTGAAATCTCCAGCTCTATCGAATACTCCATGGAAGATGTTTCATAGTGCAATCGTATCGATTTGATGACGAGAGTGCGCGACGAATTCCGATTGCTAGTAAATGCGTCCAACTTTCCTTAAGAACTCTGTCTGTTTCCGCGATTGCCAGATACCTTGTATGCACATTCATTGTACCTACTATAGAAACGGTCCGTGTTGCAAGATCTTGGTGCACATGTATATGATGTACAATATTATATCACGCTGGCAAAATACAATTCTTCCTTGTAGACGGGGCATCGCAAGTGGATATCCTGGGGAAAGGGCTGAGTGGAACTCCAGTTCGAGTGCATAGAGAAGACGTTAACACGTTGCAAAGGCAGCGCTAACGCTGTGCAAATAGCTGAAGCTGGGCTCAAAAATTAGCTCCTCTCGGTTGGGTAGAATAAATATTTTCACGACGGACCATCGTTAACGGATTATGAAAATCCCCCTTTTTATTCTACTCGAAGGTTCAGCTAGAGAGCGTCAACAACGAATGGATCTCAAATTCTATGGTCATTAGTAAAAAAAACTGATGCCTCTCTTCGTCCCTTCGTGTTCCACTCGACCTTTTTTGTTAAAATTCTTCAATCATCACCGTTCAAGTCTTTAAACCTTCGGATTAGAGAACGATAGAATACTTGAGCTATCGAATTTTTTCATTTCCAAATATTTCAACTGCCATCTGAATATTTAAATTCGATATTCGTGCGTCGTGTACATACATTGTGGAATATCAATTGAAAGGCGGATGTCACGAACGAATTAATGTGAAATAGTGGCGGGTCCAGGCACTTAATTAAATTTCCCCTTGGTGCAAGAATGGTCGAAAACGTGCGCGTGAAGTAGGTTTCTTCGATGCCATTATGGATCGAGACGTGATTACGCATAGACCCCGGCTGGATAATCGTCAGTTGGAAATTACGAGGCTGGTCCCTGTCCAATTATTGATTTTGTCTTTTCGATGGTCACAGCAGCGACAGAAAAGCGATGCACGCGCACACTCGCGGCGACAGGCTACGCACAGAAGGGTGTTTGCGTGTGCAGGCCAGGATAGAGGGGGTGACAAAGCTACGAACGCATTAAATACTCGAGAGCGCAGTGTCCTCGGATGAGCTTTATGTACACCGACGCGTACACGCGGGCTGTCGTACATACGCAGCCGGGCACGCACAGGATACGTACAAAGACAGAAGCCAAATTGATTGCGTCTAAAATCCAACGAGCTTTCTCGGCTTTTCGTTTCCAGCCGCGAACTACGGCAACGCGAGCACGAAGATGGCGAGGAACGACCTTTGTGGCGGGGCGACGAGTACGTTTCACAAAAATATAACCTCGCAAAGAGGCTTTCTCCTTTTCCTCTTGCCGTCTCTCTCCCGAACCCCTTTTCCCGCCGCGCCGTGCTTTCTGCCCGCGCGCTCGCACGACCACCCTTCTCGATTCTCCTCGTTCTCTGTGGATGCATGCCTCTCTGAAAACGGATCATCCTCTCTTCCGGGGCTTCTCGAGTTCTGTTTCGCGTCGCTTCGTCGCGATACATAAGTTTTTCGCCGAAAAAAATGCATTCCTTACCCCCAAACCGAGCCGAACTAATGGAGAGCAAGGTAAGGTATTCGCGTATTATCCAAAGCAATTTTGATCGAATTTGATTAGGATTCGAAAGTGGCATTTAGGGCCCTGAATAAAAGTCCGAAGAGGCCTGATCAATAGGAATTTTTAGCGTATCGGTAAATGCAAATCGCGAAACGACTGGAAAATGCGAGGGTTCAGTGGAACGCGTAATTTCACGCGGCCGTTTCTCGGATTTTTACGTACAATGGTATGCAATTGCGCGACAATTTCAGCGTTTTCCAACTGCATCGGATTCAAAGTTTCCCCCCGAAATAATTGATCGCGAATCAGCCGTGGGAAAAGTATACGTTTCGTCCAACAATGCTGCTACGCTTTCGAACAGTGGACCTGCTATTTTTCCCTGTGTCTGTGCCACTGTCATAATTGTCGACGAATCAAATTAAAATCGAATTATAGGATTTCCGTGTGTGATTCAGCGGCCAACTATTCCTGTGGGGGGGGGGGGGGGGGCGGGGGGGGGTCGCTTCTAATCCGGTCGGAAGAAGCGGATAATCGTTCTGGAATAAAAGCAGCCAGGTCTATGGGTGCAACGTCGAAATTCGTATCCAATAGCCCGTGGACCCTGCAACCCTCGTAATAGGGTTGCGGCCGGTGGCGGTGGCGAGCTCATGAATTTTCTATCGCTCGTCGCCGAATGATTAAATGATCTTCACCGTCCGAGGGTGAATCCTCCCCTTTGACTTTTGCGCTTCTAGAAGGACAGTGACAAGTTGTACACGAGGTCCCCCCACTCCCTGCCACGCGAATACGTGTCAAGTAAAAATGTGTCTTCGTCTCTTACGCCTTCCATTTGGAATGAATCTATTCGTTCTTCGTTTTCGAACGTTGGTGTCTATCATCGAAAAAAATTCGGCGAATTACGTATACGTTCACGAGTCAAATGGCAATTTAACGAACGACTGTATGCATCGGACAGTTTCTTACGTCGGTGTTTTCCGGGAGCGAAAGAAAGCCGCTCGGAGCTCGTAAAACCGACGGCAAACAAAGCTATGAATTCCGGTTGGCCGCGTTCCACCCCAAAAATTGACCAATAACGCGCATCTCGAGTATCCCTGCTGCACGAACGCCGGCCGACAAATAAATAAGGGTCCCCGCGAGCGGAAATCGAGCTCGCGAAATATCTAGCAATTTGGGCGTTGCAGGATTGTCAACGGGACCGCTTGTAAATTCTAATAAACTCCATTGCGTCGCGGCGAAATCTGGAGAGATCGGCTAGTGGGTGGCGACCGACCCACCCGGGGTAGAGCGGGGTGAACGCGAGCATACCGCCCGATGTGGATATAAATCTCGACTAACTGAATTAAGTTAGAAGCATGGACCGAAGTTTCGCCACGCCCTCTTGCCGATGAAACGCTATCGAAACCGCGAGTCTGCGTGATGAAAACTGTGACGAGACAAGAGAGGAGGAAGCACGTCTATGTGCCGTGGGAAGCAACGTTGGTGAGTAATCGCGACTACTAATGTTACGCCGATCGTGCTACTATTCGCAAGGATCATGGATATAATAAACAGATATAATAAACCGCGTCCAAAAATACGGGGATACTAACGTTTGGGCCAACGTACCAGTTTCACTGGGTTTCACGTCGCGGACAATCGTTCAGCCTAATCGGATGACGTTGAATTAATTAACAGATCGGTACATGGTATCGATGGAAATGAAATCGTAGCAGAAATTAATCGCGTCGACAGAAAGCAGTATGCGCGATACGAAAACGAGTACCAGCCACCCCTCCCTCCTGTCCAGTCATAAACTATAGATAATTCGTAGTAACGGAGAGCAATCGATATTAATTTACTTTCTACCGAGATCTATTCTCCTGGTGCTAAGTCATGATTAACGCCTGGGACCCTCTTCGTGGCCTTTCGTCGAGCAAGTGTCCCACCTAATGATGTTCCGGCGCGTGCCACTTCACAGTATGGGGTCTATCCCTAAACCCCATGCTCTCGGCTGAAATACTGCACTATTTGCCGGCCGATGACCAGCGAGCATTGCCGAACCAGCCTCGCTCTCGCATTATGGTGCAAACAAGTGATGCGTTTTCCGAAGGGGGATTAATACGACTTCACAGATCCACCGCACGCGTTGCTTATTGGAAAAGGTTAATTGGCTTACTGGTTCCGCAGGCCAGCCTGTGGGAGTTCAGCGCACGTGAATAACCAGTCAGCCTATCGTTCGTATTTACGACGAGCTCCTTTCACCGCAGATGCCGGTCTTCGAGTAAGGCTATCACCGTCTCAAAGATACTCGTCTCGAGGATCCTCCGCGTAGTCGAAACACGATGGCAGAGGGTGACAGAGGGTGGCAGAGGGTGGAAGGAAGAAAGCGTTTGATAAGTATATCCATAACGGGCATCTAATACGCCCCGACGTCGCGTCGGTTTGAGCTTTGACGACGCGAACGTCGAATGGGGGTTGGGGAGATCGCGTGGGAGAATCGTGGTGCGGCGTGGTGGAACACGGAGCGCAAGAACTCGATATCTCATTGTCGATCGATCGCAAATTCAAGTTACCGGCGGGGAGTAACGAGATCTCCAATTATCCTTGGGACAGTATCAGTTTCCGTGCCACCTACCGTTGTACACCTACAGTGTTAACGTGGCGACGATTCAGGGGCGAGATGCATGCGACGATAGATCGGGACACTCTTGGCTTGTCCATTCGGCGTGAATGCTCGAATTGCCAGAAAGAATGTCGCTGCACCACCTAGGTGGTGTATAACGGTAGCGCGTTTTTTCGCATCTTCCTTGCGATTTCCTACTCTTCTACGTCCTCTCGACGTGCTTGGTTCCGTCTCTCTTTTCGTCTACCTCCCGCCGTCCTTTATCGCGCCAGCTATTCGTGGCTGCCTCTCTTCGCAGCGGAAAATCAAGAAGCTTTCGGTTAGGTAGATCTTCGAGGACCCTCGTCCTGCTAGTACCTGACAGCAACTCTACAGCCTCAGTTTCAATGCATCGCGCTGGCATCGAGCTCGAGTGTTGCAGCAAGAAGGAGGCCGCGTCGCGCCGCGCCGGCTTCTCCTCCCTCTCCGTGCAAGTATGACTTCCTCTCTTCCTCGGCTTTCTCATTGTCAGTATGCATACTCTGCTCATCTCCCACTCCTTCGACGCCACGTTCGATTACTCTCTTTTGTACCATCGTTGGCTATTCCTGATTTTGGGTCCGCGTATCGGTGTATTGGTAATCCATAGCAAGACTCGGGCTTCCTGCATCAATCATCAACGATTGCTTCGTATCCCCTATTTCTTTGTACAAACGCCGGCTCCTTCAACTTGGACGCTGCTCTAGTATTCGCATCGAGATCCTCTTCGTCGCGGCGACTCCTCCGGTTGGCTTCCTCGGCGCTTCCTCTCTTTCCCTATCTCTATTCGCCCCTTCCTTTTGGCCCCTTCCCTCAATCGCCGGCTCACCCCGTCGCGCTTTACATGTATACCGGCCGTCCCTCTCTCTCGCTTTACTCCCATTCCCATTCCCATTCCCATTCTCATCCTCTTGTTTTGGTCCAATAGTCAGTCGCCGGTCTGATCGATGATACGCCAACAGCCAGTACTGCGCATGGCCGACTAAATACAAACTCACTCCTTATTATACCGGGTGTGCCAATAAATGGGGTGGCGAGACAGAGAATGGGAAAGGAGGAGAGCGGGAAGCCCATCGTCGGCTTTCTCGTTCCTCCTCGTTGCCGCTACCGCTACCGGCGCTTCTGCGATGCCATGCCGTCCCTCGCCTCATTTTCCTCCGCTTATGTATATCCATATTCTGTCAGGACACTTCGACGTCTTTGTTTTAGTCTCCTTGCGCGCTATTCAGGAATACCGAAGAACAATTCTGCTTTCGATTCATCTGTATTCCTCCACTTTTCTGTGTACGCTCCCATCTGAATCTGATTAATAGTCGAGTTCGAGGCACGATTAAACTCGATTTCTTCGTCTACGTCTATCATCTTTGTTTGACGCAATTGCTGTCGTAAGGTCACTGGAATATTCAATGACATCTTTACGATCGGTACGGTCATTTGCGCGTCAATGAATAGAACGGCTGGTCCCGATCAACTGGTTTCCCGCGACTATTACCTACCAGCTCCCCGATCTCGTTCCCTTCGTTTCTCCAAGACGTACGATCGCTGGCTTTTCCGCAAGTCGTCTTTACGGAACTATTGGATCAACGGTGTGAAAGATTCCAGGATGGTACAATCAGTAAGAACTTGGTAACACAACAAAAAAGGAAGAGATATAATTAGAAAAGTTTCCTTTATCGAAAAAAGGAGCCACATTTGCATGAACATTTTTCGAGCCCATAGGGGGCGGATCGCAGGAAAAAGGCCGGTTCAGCTCGTTTGTAGCTAGGCGGAGGATAATTTCGGGGTGGCAGCGCAAATTGACAGGGCAACGTGTTCCCATTCATTCGAATTACGTTCCAATTCTGCCGGTGACTTTAGCATTGTTGCTACAAATTGGTACACGCCCTGGCCTCCGGCTCGGGCCACCTCCACGTGCGTCTGCCCCGCACACCCGTCTCGCAAATGATTTGTGGACAGACCTTTTTAAATAACGTTCTCGAACGATCACGTACACCTATCGTCGCTGCGAGAAGTATGCTAGTGACGGATTGATCGCTGTCGTATAAAATGCTTTGCCTCTAATGGCACAGTGCAGCTTAGCAATGTATAATTTCCGTGCGATGCGAGTTTGATATAAACTTTTCTAAATAAATACGAGGGTTAATTAACGGAATGTGATAAGTTTGCGGCCAAATGTGACGACAGATAAAAGTACCCGATCGCGTACGAGGTATCGCGTATAAATAGTGATCCACTCCTGTTTACATGGGCATGCATATTGTGTTCGTCCTGCTCGATATTTACGCCGATATTCCGCGCGGAACGGAACGCTTCCTCGCATTGCAATGGCCAAATGACACAATACAGTTAATATTGAAACGTTAAAATAGCTTTCTGTTCAAGTGGAAAGTACTATCCTGCGCACTGCGATCACTAATTTCCCAGATACGATTATTTTACTTGCAATTAGTGTAGGGTAGATAATGCGCAAACCTTGTTGGAAATCGAGCTCGTTAAAGTTAAAACTGGCTCGTGGATGCGTGCGTGACCCGAGGAGGCTGACACGTGGCTTCACCCTAGGTGGTCCCATGATCAGAATCGTTAACAAGTAGCCTAACGGGATGCTGGACCGCGAAAAATAGGATAACGAACCCCGAGCTGATCGTTTAAGCGTAATAGTTAACTAGAAGTTGGCGTGGAACCACGCGCATGAAATTGATCGCACGCCGTGCTCATGGTGTTCCAATTAGAAGACAATGCTCATTAAATGGACAAGCGGGAGTAAAATGTCGACGGCGAATTTTTGTCGGACGTAGGTGTTTCGAAACGACAAACTTATTAGACTTCGAATAAGTAATCCTCCGCTTGAAGCGACTTCTCCAATCTGAACGTTCTCTTCGACGAACGTACCACTCCACGTATGTCTAGGACTACTTGAACGTTGAATATTTTCTGTTCCAGGTCTGGTTCCAAAACCGAAGGGCAAAATGGCGCAAAACCGAAAAGTGTTGGGGCAGAAGTACCATAATGGCGGAGTATGGCCTATACGGAGCGATGGTGCGACACTCCCTACCACTTCCAGAGACTATATTAAAAAGCGCCAAGGAAAACGAGTCGGTCGCGCCATGGCTGTTAGGTAAGAACCACTCAAACACCGTGTAGACCGTAGAACGAACAAAAACATTAAGTTTTGCTAACTTTTCGAGACGATTGCCGAATCTCGCTTTTAAGAAACGACGGTACAGGTGAGCGCGACAAGAAATTACCTACCGATCGACTCACCGGCGACTCGTTTTGTTAAAAGTCGGACAGTCGGAGGCGCCAGCAATTCTTAATGAACTATGCCCCGCCATTTCAGAGAATATACAAATCTCGACTTTGTTTTTCTGTTCGTCTCTGTCAGCTCAATCATCTAAGACGAGCAGCTTTAGTCAAGATATCGAAAATAATCAAGAACTGATTGACTGTGGCCCCGCAGGGATGCACCGGAAGTCAATCGAAGCAGCGGAGCATCTCAAGTCCGGTGGAGAGGACAGCGGAAACGATCACAACGGAAGCGGAAGCAGTCCCCATCACAACCATCACCAAGGTGGCCCGACCAGCTCCGAGAGCGGACAGGAGAGCCAGGATGGCATGGGACCTTCTTCGTCGACAGGTAAACATCTACGAATGTTTCGCAGATCAATTCTTGGAAGTCTTGCAGAATTCGAAGACGACGCTGCAGCGATACTGCCCTAGTATCTACAGTATTCTACAGGATACCTCGAAAGTGTTGCAATCTCTTCGCCTTCGTTTCTTCGAAGGAGTAACGGGGGATAAAGTCTATGTTTCGCCATTCATTCCTCTCGGAATCGTTCATTAATATTGTACAACCGTTTGTGTGTCAGGAATCGTTCAGGATACGGAACAGCTAAGGAACGAGAGCATCGCCTGTTTGAGAGCGAAAGCGCAGCAGCATCAGCTGCAGTTGAGTCTACAGCCCACGGCTGCGCCAACTAGCACCTCGTTCCCCACAGCTCCTCAGTCGAGCACGCTTCACGCCTCCGTTTAATCAACGTTTCGCCATTCTTCTTGCGAATCATCGAAACCAGAAGACGTTCAATGCTTTAGGGAGCAGCCCATTTCGACCAGTCACGCGTGGAAAAATTCGTGGCCAGTTGCTCAATCATAGAGTTGCGTTCTAATGTCGAAGTATGAAAGTATAAATTATCCACGGACAGGCCTACTGGGCGATCTCGCTGATCAGATCGGGACAGAGCAGTCGTTTCCCGTCTATTAGTTGCTTGCGAAACATTCGCGATAATTTCACCGAGGCTAATCTCGACAAATCAGGGTAAATGTCTAGTAGTGGCTGCCTAGTGGGAAATCTATAGACGACGTATATGTACACCGTACACGCGTATACACACAACGAATATGAATCGCTTGCATACGGACGATCATAAAATCCGGCTGCACTATCGAAGCGCTAGTGGCCATCGCGCTGGGCCCTAGCGGCTCTCGCGGTTCGCTGGTCGCTTTCGAGCCAATCGACTAGACTATCGTAGAATACGCCGATCGCGAAAGGGTAAGCATCGAGAATTATGTATGTACATACTTGGAATCGGCCCTCATCAACGAAACAGAGGCCTATGGACGGCCGAGTACAATGACGTATCGACCGTGATCGTCTTTCGTGCCTACCTATGATCGAAGATCGCGGTCATTCACGGCTGACGAATAACTCCGGTCGATCAGCTGGTGAATCCACGCCAAGTGGAGGGCGACCGACTAATTGGGAGTTATAGCCGCTTTAAATAGTGCGAGTATAAATGTATACATTCTTATGTATGGCGGCATGTGCGTGCTGCGTCGTGATTACGTTAAACTCATTGTCAGAGTATCGAATGTGTGTTTGTGTGTGAACGAGGAGGAGAATGAGAGCGCGTGAATGTGCTTATGTACCTTGCGAAATGAACATTTCGCCTTTAGAAAATCACCGTACGATTTGCAACGAACGACGAACGACGAACGACGAACCGAATAAACTATCGTGACGAGTGAGAGGCGTTTACAAATTGCAAGCTATCAGACACATCGAACTACACTTCGAGCAAGCGTGGTACGGCCTTGCCTCGAAATCGTATACTTCTCAGTCTCTGAAATAATCGGAAACCTCATGCGACAATCCGTGGTCCATTGGAAAACTGCGGACTAGTTGATTGTTGGAAAGTAAATACCTGGGAGAGATTGGGAGCGGGGAAGTAGAAGCGAAAGAGAGAGTGTGCGTAAGAGGTTTCGTTGATAACACGAGACAGAGTGCAACAGAAAATGTTTATTAGCGAACACTTCCTATACCTAAGTACTTAAAGATGAAGTAACTGTTGTCAAATGTGCAATATGTCGGTATAAGTTTTAGCTCGATAAGACATTACTATACTTTATTTACGGATACACCTATGTGAGGTGGTCGTAAAGATAATGGTGCCTCCACGGCCAAAAAGATTTAATGTAGATCGCAAGTTATAAATCGACCATGCGCTATTCAATGAAGAGGCACAAAATTGCGGAGCTATGTGACTGGTAGAAATATAAGAAGAAACGAGCACGCTATAACTTATTATTTCTTACATAATTTGCACACCAATGGGAGTGGTTGTCGTATTGTAATATCGACCTAGAAAATTGTTCAAAAATGTTACAAAATTTGTTAAAAGTACCTAAATTATCCACCCCGTACTTCTCTTGCATCATAGAATTTAACACCAAGCAATGCTTGGCTTAGAGTATCAGTTCCAACGGATAATACGTATATGCGCGAAATTTTGATTCATTTACAATTGGTTTGAAAAGAGCTTCTGCGCCGCGCTGGCACCGTTATCTTGCACCCATTCACTGTACATAAATATATAAATACAAATTATATATATATATATATATATATATATATAATATTAATACGAATATATGTGGTTACGAGGCACGCTAAGTCGAACGAGTCTCTTTGTAATTTTGCGTTCATACTCGATCGCGCGAACGCGATTTTATACCTATCCGTTTTCGAGTATTTCTTTCCTAAGCACTCATACATATTTCATTGTTTCACCGTGAAAACCAACCCTCTGTATACAACGAGGTCTTTTCAGGGGCAAAGGATTTCGTTCGTCATAGACGTGTCGGACTATAACGCGTGACATAATGCACTATAATTTAAACGAAACAATTACCCGACGAGGTAACCACATGTATGTGGAGACAAGGATGAAAGACGAAGTAACGAGAAGAACACCGCCGTTGCTTTTCCGACACACTTAACAACTCGCTTCGGATCTCAAACGGAATCCCTGTATCTGAAAACCCCACGCATGCATAGTAGTCGACTAGTGTATGAAATAAATAAAATTTCGGAACAAAATGATAATACTATCCAGTTCCTGTCTCTTTCGTTTTCATTTTCCGATTACATACTACGTATCTCTATCGCATCTACTATTGAAAGAAAATTCCATACTTAACTTCTAAACATTCAGCAGATATGAAAATCCGTATAATGAATTTGCCCAAGTTACTCGCGAGAAATTCATACACATTATTACGAAACAAAGACTACTGATGATAAACTGCTGTCTACTGTCGCGGTATTAACGATGCGACATGACTTTGTTTCATTAAGGCCAACAGTTATGTCTGATGACGCCCTTGGATATTTCGAGCTACCCGTTGAACTGCACTCGATAATTCTCTTTTAAAATCGAATTATGGGGTTCGATGTGTTGTGAAATTTTGTTATCCTAGCGGTAATAGCGCTCGATATAGAAACCCTTTGGGGCGGAAAAATAATTAAAAGTTTGTTCACTATCGCGCAGTTTGTTTTTAGACGGGCGATGTGAAAATAAGTTCACGGGGTCAATTTTTGCGATAACGAATATTGTTTCATTACTTTCATTTGAAAGTAATGCTAAAAAATTAATAAAATGCACACTTTTATATATTTTCAATATATGATGCTACTTGCTCTATTTCTCTTCTAAACCAATAAACAATTTCAATATTAGTTTGGGAAGTTCAAGTTCAAAATAGAAATAGTTTAATCCTTCATTTGAACGATCAGTGATTAAAATCAATCCAGTATAATCAATTAAAATTGTTATTACGATCAACTGGATCTAGTTACATCATCTTATTACTTCTTATCGTGTAGCTTATTCGTTTCCCTTTCGTGAGAAACCCCATTTATTAAAAAACAACCACCAGGAGCCGAGATAAGAATTTTTAAAGATTTGGTCAGGAACTATATGTCGAGAACAGTACATGTGGCGCCATCTCGCGTTTGCGGCCTTTTTCGCAGTTTTCCGTACCGCCACAACCGAAATCCTGGATTACATCGTTAATTTAAACAATTTCGTATTTCTAGGCTTCTAGTGCGTATTTTTTAACCGGGCTTGTTTTAAATTAAAGCTACGAACAATAGCTACCCCCCCCCCCAACAGTTTCAGCAATATGGCTTTTGTGGTTTAGAAGTTATTAACAATTGAAAAATCGACAAAAATGCACTCCGGGTCACTGCAATTATTCTGAATCTTGATGGTTGTTTTTTAATAACTGGGATATCAAATGAAAGGGAATCGAATAAGCTACACGATAAAAAATATCCCGTTGCTGTAACTATATGCAGTTGGCCGTAATAACAATTTGAATTGTTTAAGTGTTTATAACAAATGAACTTCACTTGGGATATTGGTCACACCTATTGGAGATGGTAGCTTACACATCTAGCTTTAATTTATGTTGTTTGGTCATTGCTGTATCTCACCAGGAAGTGGCCGTAATCGCATTTGTTTATAATTTCTTTAAACAAATTCATTTATCTCAGCTTCTGCTGGGCCGATTTTAATCAACGACATCCCAAATTGAAGTTCTCGACTCAAGGATCAATCTGCTTTCCTTATGCAACGGCCTCCGTGTATAGTTTCGGTGCAATTCTCAAACGAATTGTTATATTGTTTATAAAAAATTAATCGCGCATGCAGCATTTATAAATCGTATATTCTCAAACTATCTAATACTAACAGGAGTCTTTTAAAAACCAATTTACGGAATTTAGTGGGCCGAAATCGGTACTCCTTTGTAGAAACTACCAAGGATACGTGCTACTTTCGATTGAAAATAAAGTTATACTTTGCAAACAATAGTTGATCTGGGTGTGGGGTGTGTGGATGATATTCGTACCACACAAATCACGACTGATTTCAATTTCGCATTTATACTGTATATTTCTTTGTATCATATATTAATACATGTAATATTACAGGCGTAGTAATATATTAACTGGACATTATGTCTTGCCGGGTAAGCATCCTGTACAAGAACGAGACATCGACACTGAATATTTACAAAAATACAAAAGCTTACAAAACATCGACTAACTATACAACACACTCATCTCTATTCATTTCGTCTTTTTCCATCTACACATCGAGAACTAACACGTATTCCGTAAATGCACCATTATGTCAACGTGTCCCTAAATTATCTAATCGATGCTTATGTCAATTTCTACAATACAAAATCAGACTTGTAGGTTTCGCGGAGTAGAAATAGCACTGCACCCCGATAGGCCCTATTGGCATGTTTCACGGTGTCGTAAAAAGAAATAGAAAACATATAGTTCTCAAAATCATACGAAATTTCAATAAGAAAATGTTTGCAAAAGTCGTAACAAACTATCGACCCTAGAATCGTGACGCCTTTTTTTACTCTTACTTCGTTTCCCTTGGTCCAGTTGCTGCGATCTTTGCATGTCGAGTTTTGCGAATTACGATCCGTAATCATAGACTTAACGAAAAAATCTATATTGCCAATATATACAGAAAATTATCCTATGAAAAACCTGGTCGGACCCTTTTACACAGACCTTCTTTAGTAATATACAAATTCATGATCGCCCACATGCTCGAAACATCATCATTTTGATAGAATCGATTTTAATTGACGTACACACATAGATGTATGTTAACATTCAATAGTTGCATGTGCTCAATTTAAAAATTATGCTTTGTGTTCCACAACTTTCTTTGCACCTTCGACTACGATGAGAAATACATGGAAATAAGGTTGCAAGAATGCAACGTGAGGCATGTAGACACGAGGAGGTAAAATTCTTTAGAGAATTTCGATAATTTGGAGAATAAGAAAAATTGCGAGTGGAAGATGAGGAAGACAAATGAGAATTAGTGATCTAAATAGGAATCGTGAATGAAAATAACAGCTCGTGATCGATGAACGAATGCTTGAAAAACAAGGCTAAGTAATCTTAATTTCTTTTACTGTATTTACATTCTCCCTGGCAGTCGCGTCCATTATTGGAATCCTCTTTATCATTTCTACACCAGATAATTTCTTCATGGACAATGTTCTTACCTTCGCTCTATCACATATTGTTTAAATCGGAAAATATTTTAGGTGGCTGTTAAGCCAGCACATATAATCCTAGTACGGACTTCAATGCCGTTCCCTGGAGTCTTCCCTATGTGCGCTATGTCTACGAGATTCCTGACCACTCGGTGTCACGGGCCTGCGCTTCGATCTTTTAAATTTCGCTATATCTTCCCCGAACACATCTCCAGTGCGAAGAGCGGATATCAGATCATCGAATTCACCCTTGTTATCACCCTGTCCAATACTATTCGCCTCATTTTTCTTGCCCAACGATATACTGTTCAAGATTCCTTCGCGAGAATTCTTCCTTTCCATGGTCCTCTTTCGAAGCTGCAACAAATTGAAAGAAAAAAGACGATAGAAGTGTTGAGATTAATTGATTAATTGAGAGTGTAAGAAGATTAGCCATATACGGAATAGAATGCCCTAGACTGTACGATTTTACTCACTTCTTGTTCCTGTTTTGCTCTTCGTTCTTCCTCCTCGATCTTTTTCCGCATATTTTCCACATCGTGTCTGGCCTCAGCTAATGCTTGCAAGAAGTTTTCAAAGATCCCGAAGAACTCGTCTGGCTGCACTCCGGCTGAATCTTCGCCGAAAAGCCTTACTGCTCGGTCGAACTGATGGACAAAATTTCACCGGATAATTGCAGGTACATTTGAAGAGCTGAATATTTCAGCCGTGTCTGAAAACCTACTCTAGTCTTCATGTCCTGGAACAAGTCCTCTGCTTCTGCTAATCTACACGTAGCCTGTGCCTGGAAATCTCTCATTGCTGGCAGAAACATATCCCCTTGAAGGACTTGAGACTGGCCGCGGTGGAATTCTGATTTAAAATGAAAGTGTTCATGGAAGAGTTAACACCAGCAGGATTAAATCGTGGAACGCGAAGCCTACCTATTTCTCGTTGAACGTCTTGAAGACCGTTCTTCAAATTGGCCACCTCTTTCTGCAAATCAGCCATGCTAACCCTAGCCGCTGTTCGAACATGAGGCATATCTTCCTCTATATCCAACACTTCTCTAAACCTTGACTCTAGAATTTGAACTAGGTAGTGCAGCAAAGTTGTGCCTTTGGAGCACGAGGATTTGGTATCGACTAGACGATTCAACGAGGCTAAACGGAAGCCGCAGGCATTCCCGCGAGCGTTCCCGCGATTTACGTAATTCCCTAAGGCTAAGACCAATTCCAAGAGCTTTCTGAGCCGCCGGGATCTGGCGACTTGTCGACTAGCTTCGAGAACCGCTCGCATTCTCGGCGTCAATTCCGCAATGCTGGCAGCGAATTTCTTTTTGTAGTGGAGAGATCGCAGTCTTTGCTCGTAATGCGGCACTCTGGAACATTGGCGTGGTGTTAACTATTTGCGTGAATTTTCGATAAAACTCCGGTCTCTTCGCGAACGTTAATTTTTTTGTCGACACGATATCTATGTATATCGAGGCAAAGAGTTTGCCACGCGTCGACAAACAGCAGAAGAGAAACGAAAGATACGTACTTTGATATTTGGTATAAGAAACAGTCAGCCCTGCTCTGAAGTTCTTTCTGATGCATATCCAAGAGAGCCGCTTCCTCCGACGATGGGATATACTTCAACAATTGCTCGACCATATCCATGTGTAGAATATTTTGCTGGTCCATTGACAAGATTGTTCTGGTGATTTCGTTGTCGGACATTTTCAACTTGGACAACAGTATCGTGCAATTCTGTGCCCTCCTCGAGTCGATCACCGACATGGTCTTTTTGTTCTTTCCCAAAGTTCTTAAATCTTCGATGGAACCTTCCGCAGACACACCGTTCTTTTGATAAGCACAGAAAATCTTGTCAATAGACTCAAGATCCATAACGTTGTAAAGCTTCGTGTCATCGAGTTCCGACCAGATAGTGCCCTGCAACTTCTGCTCCGGGATCTTCGACCAGTTAAAGGATTTCAGAGGGTTGCTCGGCTGTGGGACGTTCTTGGTGATCTCCACCTGGGCACATTTATCGTTTGTATCGCTGGAGCTTCAGAATAATTGAAAAACATGATAATTCCACGGGATTAAAGACTATCCTACCTTCATTGGAGGAGGAGCTGCAGGCATTAGACACGGGGGCGGGGGTGGTGCTAAGGGCGGAGGGGGAGGAGGTGGTGGCATTGGTTTCGCCTCGAATCTTTCGGGAACCTCGTCCTCGACTATCTTAATCGTCGCCTTCGCGTCGTCTGGCAAACTCCCGGAAGCAACCAGCTGCTCCAGTCGCTTTCTCTCCGACTTTTCATTATTAACCTGCCGAGAGAGTGCCTCGAGATTGTCCTGTAACTCCGAAATCCTCTGCTTCGTCTCTATGTGCATAGACGTTTCTTTCTCGAGGCGTTCTTTAACCCTTGCTAAACTGGCCTCTATGTCTTCCTAGATAAGTATGTCATATCAAGTTATAGATGCGAACAAGGGCCGTCAACGAATTTGGCAAGACAACGAGATAAATTACTTTCTCTTGCGTCCTGAGATCCAGCTCTTGCTCCTTCTTGGCCAATCTGCTCGACATGTCGGAGTTTTCTCTCTCTAATTCCTCGGCTTTCTTCCTGGCCGCGACAAGTTCCTCTTCCTTTGCGAGCAAGTGAACGATTTCCTTCACGTTGATCGCGATCGGTGCCACATCGGGATTCCTTATGGTGCTCGCGTCGTTTCCTTCCGATTGGAGAACTATTTGCTGCACGATCCGGTCGAACAGCAACCAGTGTTGGGGATGGGAACCATAATCGACTGAAAACGACAAGAAAATTCTACATCGAGATTCTTCTTCCTGACAAGTGGAGTGGAATACGATTGCATAGGAAGGATTCCTTACGGGGCAGCAAGAGACAATGTTCCAAGAGACTCAACAGATGCGGATAGGCAGCAGTGTGACTGAGTTTCCTCCTCAACAAATCGAACATCGCCGTGGCACTTTTTGTGTCCACGTGTTCCTTCTCGAACTTCCTCGCTAGTTCTTTCTCGTCCTCGTTTCTCACCATCTCGAAGAAATCCAAATGTCTATCCAGTGTCTCGTTCTCGTACTTCCTCAGCTTCTCGATGATCGGCTGGATGCCGAGCATCAGCAATTCGTATCTCAGATGCAGCCTGAACTCGAGGGTAACCTGACCTGGTCCGTAATTCAGTACGGCGTTAATGAACGACATGATCGCCGTCTTCAGAGACAGGTTGTCTTTGTAAATGCCAAAGTTCTTGTCCAGATCGTTTATAATATTCTGAAAACGCGTCCGTTCGGAGTGGTACTGCTGGAAATGCAGCATAGCTTCCAAGACCTTCCGATGTCCGCCTGGAACCAGACAGACCGCCCCGAGGATTTCCAGAACGGAAATTTTCGTCTTGATGTTCTCAGTCGCCAGCGACTGGGATATCGTGTTGATAGCTGTCGGATGCGCCAAAACGTGCGCCCTTCCATTCTGTCGTACCGATCGAAGTGTTAACGCACGATTCTTAGAAGCTGTTCGGAGGAAGTTATTACGATGTATCGAACCTACCGAATTATTCATCAACGCCTTCAAGCATCCTATCACGCTCGTGTGAAGGTTGCTATTAGCCGCGTCCGCGTCCATGGTTCCAAGGACCTGCAACAGAGCGTTCAGCCCATCCAGTTCTATGAACCTAAGAACGAAACTGTGCGGTTGCGTCCTTAGAGCAGTCTTCAATGCTTCGATCTGTCGCATCTGGCTCGAGACTTCGTCGTCCTCTTCCGGAAAAGGACTCTGTAATTATTGATTTCGCTTATCAGCTCCATTATCGATCAACTAATCGACCTACTACGATACCTACACTGGCAATCGCCTTCAGTCTGTTTATATAATCCTCGGGATCGCCGCTCAAGTCCGTAGTTCTGAGCCCTCCGTTCTCCAAGGTGCCGTTGCCTTTCCTGGAGCAGTATATCTGCCACTTTTTGTTCGCTGGAAGTGCCAGAACCGCCTGTCGGTTAGCCTGGGTCAGGTCCAGCTCGTCTACCAATTCGAGGAACATCTTGTTCAACTCTTCTTCGGCTGGCATCGGCAGGGTAGGCGTCATCGCTTGAAGCGTGAGCGTGCCCGTATGCTCCACAACGCAATACGTGATTTCCGGTGGTTCGTCATCCTGTAGAAGGAATGAATTAATGAAAGAAACAACCGTGTTTTCAGTCAGCAATTTCAGCGGTGCATTCGTAGGGCAATCATTCGATCTCCTTCTTGTGCAGGTCTGTGTTTATGGACACAAGAAGAACGTTGGCGATAACGATAATAATAATGATAAGAGGAGCAATCAAACTTTCCTGTAAAGAACAGAGACATCAGGTCGATTATTCCGTACTTTGTTGTGGCTGGCCGCGTCGGAATTTTCAAGGGATACATTACATTTTTCCACGGGAAATTCAAGCATCGTATAAACAAGAAAAAGAAGATTACAGAACGAAGTAAACTAACGCGTTGGAGTTCCCAATCGGTTGTCACCTTTCCGTGAAAACCGATTGAGAACGAAGACGATCGAGGGTATGTAACCAGGTCCTGACCTTATTGGAAACGAGCCTCGGCATTAAATCACGGAGTCGACTGGTCGTCGGGATGCCGCCAACGAAACAGCTTCCCATGCGTATAGTACGTGTAATCGATGATCGGGCAAAGTACAATCTCCTAAACAGTCGTTTTACCAGATAGATTATTCTAGAACTCTCTCGCATCCGTGGCCAACAGAAGTGTATATTCACTGAACGAATTTCACAGTGTAAATGAAATTCTTCGTGCATTCACGATACCCGAAAATCATCAACGTGGCGTACTGTACCATTCTTGTGCCTCTTTCCCTCGACTCTAGCAACCAGAAACAGCGGCGGCAAAGGTCAGGGGACTGGCTCAGCCACTGGATTCCTATGGTACTTTCACACGTGACTAACAAATTACCTATTCATCTATCGGGCCACCAATTTATTCTTCGTAAACGGCACCATGCATGCTAGCCGAAATATTCACCGTTGCCCGTGCACCTTTGCGCTTTGAGTTCATACACTCGATGTACCTTTTCTGCTATCGCGGACGAGGAGACGATAGGCAGGACTATGTCACGATAATCGCCAGGGCAAACGACCTCAAATCTATCTCTAATACTGTCATCGAACGCGTCTTCGAACTGTTTCTGAGGAGTCGAGGAATAATTTCCGGGAAATTAACCTCAGACGGGCCTCGAATGATTTCGCGCTGTTATGTACAGTGCAAACTTGTACAGTGCAACCGATATCATAGATACATGAAAGAGAATGTGTATACGTGGAAGATTCCTCCAGTAGGTCATTCGAAGTTTAAGGATCCCACGTTGATACCACACAATCGGATACCTGTTTGTGGAACGATCATATACGGCAATCAAGGGGTATAATATCAGTAACGAATTACATCTATACATGTGTATACTTGATCCTATTCGACAAGACTGTACACGATGATTAGTTGGAATCTCTGTTAAGTAATTTCAATTGGCCGCGAAAGAAAGTCATTATGGTCGTCTACTATTCTGGAACCCGAAGAAATTGCAGAGCCTTCGACGGAATTGGAGTACCTACATGAGCGATGAGAAAAGACGGGCAATGGTCCTGCCCTTCGTAGATTGCACGCACTGTTTTTCAGAAGCGCCGACATTGCAATAAACCGACCTCGTTGAAGTGCTTTTAAGCCTGCAAGAAATGTCCACCACTGGAACGCGCTCCCGTAAAACTCTCCGGCCTTAGCATAATTTTTCTTCATCTCCCGCTGAAAATCGGCTTCGAAACGATTCCAGGAACGACCATTTTTATCCAAATGCTTCCTGCTCGTTCTGCTTTCTACCGTTCAACGCCCTTCCACCGCGAGAAATGCCAACCTAAACCAGACTCAGCGTTCTTGTGTTCGCTTAGAGGGGCAATTTAAGTATCGTAAAACGGAAAAGTGTGGTCGAATTGCCGTAATGTGTTGTACTCTACTCGAGGCTCGAAACCTTGTGCTTGAAGCGTTTGTAGAATTTGAAGAAAATTATATGCCGGGCTGGCCTTCCTGTTGGTGGGCGTGGAAAGAAATTTCACGGAAACGAAATAATACGAAAGGAGCTTGAAACGTATTTACACATTCGACGTTGGGAGGAATAAGAAGGATGAGTGATAAAACGGCAGTCTGCGCGACGCGACGCGGAGGCATGCAAACCGAGCAACGGACGTTCGAGTTCGACGCTCTACTATAGCTCTGCGCGGAAAAAGTTGAATCGGCCAGGCTTCCCCCCGTTTCTTGCGTTTGCGATATCACAGCGTCTGGCGTATACATAAATTCCTGCATCGTCGATAATTGAAAGCATCGTCGCGAAACACGTAAAGAACGCCGTGTTCCACGAGTCGCACGCGATACCGATCGTTTCCAGGCTTTGCAGTGCGCCGCTTGCTTCCTTCCCGATCGTGCATTCCATCGCATCGCTCGATCGACGGATCTGCCGCTGGAAGAAAGACCACAGAATCCTCGAGGATGCTGGAAACGCGATCATGTTCGCCGTAGCACGCCCTCCAGGGTTGATCGGCATAATGAATCTACGGGTCATAGGATTGCCTCAAGGACGACGGGATGGGAATCGCGATGCGTTTCGCGTGGAAGCGGACAGACGATTCTTTTTCTCCTTGATACGTGCGAGACGTCGATGCTCGCGCGAAGCGGAAAAAAATGTTCCCAATATTAGATACGCGGATAAGGTAGTAATGATAGAAGAGCCAAACGGGAATTGCATATCGTTCGCTGAATTTTATTTTATTTCATAACTGACAATGGCTTCGTTTATTACGATCTACGTGCCTTGCTGCAAAGCTACGTGTACGTCTCGGTGAAATAGAGAAGAATGGACATCTTAGTTTGGCCGTCCATTCTAAAATCGAGACGTGAATCACGAATGGATTTATTGCGCGCCACTGCTATCCGCGATCGTGTTATCGGTCATACTGATCGCGGCTTCGAAGTTCGAAGGATCTTTCTCCGTTGTACATACATATACATACGCTGTGCGTAACAGTACGAAAGTTAGACGGTGCACATCGATAAAAATGAAAGCAGGCGGACATTGTTCCGCCAGATGAAAGACTGAGCGTTTCCCTGCGTTACGAGGAATACAATTTCTCGTTTAATTAGCTAGCTACCGTGGACGTAACTGTTGGGTTTAACGTTAATTACCTTAACCGCCGTACCGTGTTAGAGACTAAACGCAAGGGCGCATGAAAATTTATGCTACATCGATTCTCGAAAGGAAGTCAGATTTTCTCAGCCCTGTCGAATTTCACGTTCATTTCCTTCCCATTCAAGCAGACGGAGATCCAAGTATACATTTTTACGAAGTGTCGATGGTATTTTCCGTAGAGCGCTGGACGTTCTTCGTTCCTTAACGGATATGAGAAAGATCTATACTCTACTCAGCTCTATTCTATAGGCTCTTTTAATAATAGAAACCCCGGCCTAAGCGATTTAACACTCCGAGCTAAACAGTCTTCGATTAACGCGTCCATTTAATCCGATCGTATATCTTTCACTGGCGAGCGTTCCATCGGGTCGCTACTGCTACCAACGAGCCATTGCCGTAGGAAGAAAGTGGCCGATATTTCCTCGCGCGCGTTGAAATCACAAAATCAGTGAAATCATATGGGAACAGTCGAGAACATTCCCTTTCGGGATCGAAAATGCCACGAACACGCTCTACAAGTGCACACGAGTCACTTTGCATCGCAGATGTCATTCGAGCTGGCGTAACGAACGCAAGAATGCTTTGCATTTATGGGTGTGTCCCTGTCAACATAATCGAATACAGCTTCACCCCCTGGCAGATGAGAATGCGACCGACCGGTGAGCGAGCATCGTTTCGCCGGTCTCGTATCTTACGTCACCACTTCCTAACGACAATCGAGTTCGTGGAAGTGCAAGTGCAATCGGTCCTAGATCGCCAGTTACAAATTTAACGGAAGAATGCGGAACCGCGACGTGGAGTTTGCGGTAAACGCAAAATCGACTCGCTAATTGTTCTCGTTCGAGCGTTTCTCTAAGCTGGTATTTTTCGAACTTTTTTATTCGTAAACATAGCGCCGGCACAGTGGTGCATACTGTTTGCTGGGTACCAAGTATGAGAAATCTGTTGCTCCTTCGACTCGCACAATAATCCTTGTCGATCGGAACGCACAAGCCTATCCAGCGATCAACGAACGAAGCGCATCTATCTTACTCGGTTCAATGCTAAACAATGCAGTTGCGCTGAACAAATTATAGACTAACTGATAGTTGCTCGGGACGGTTGTTTGCTTGGATGATACATCTAATTGACATAATTCTCGTCCTTACCTGAAGGCAACCGCAGAAAGACTTTTTCACTCGCGATGGCATCGTCTGGCAGCGACCCACGAATTCCTTCAGGGGCTGCGGACTCTTCACTGGACAGGTCGGAATCCTCTGCGAAAGAAAAAAAATAAGATGATCGAAACTCGATCGGAGCAATTCAATTGATAATCGATCAGGGTTTTATCATTTTATCGTGGAAACGCGGGAGAAATTTCGAAAAAGAAAATATCGATACAGGCGCCTAGGGTGACAGGTTGTTACAGAGCCGCGAACGCAACGCAGCTTTCGTAACTATGACTGATCTGTTATCTGTGTCGCGTTCATTGTTGTGCTGACATTTTTCACCAAGCTCCATATTCCATTATCACGCTCTATCAAGACTTCTCTCTATCGCATAGGAAATCATTATTCCAAGTTTGCTACACTTTCGTCACCTACAGCCAAAAATCTCGAGGCCATATTTTCACGTCCGGGTTCCGGACACTGCTCTATGTTCTCATGCTGCCCGCTGGAAATCATGGAGCAGATCCTTTCAATCTTTTCTTCACTCGCGGGACACGATGACGGATCGTAATTAATCGCGGAACTGCACGCAAATTTCACTTTTCCACGCGCCGAGTGTACGCGCGCCAGTGCCGGCTGGACTGTCTCTTATTGTTAGCTGTCGAGCGGAAAATACTCGAGCCGTTACGAGGTCGTCTAAACGCAGTTCCTCTTATCGGGCCGTCGAATTTCTTATCACCTTAACGGGAAAAATAAAGAGCGTCGGTAATTTCTGCCAGCCGGATATAGCGCAAATACTCATATCTTCGCGGGCCCCCGTAACAATGAATACTGATAAGCGATCAATTCTATGGCCTATACACTTTGATTTTCTATCATTATGAAAGATCAAAATCAACAGTGACCGATTATCGATACTCTATTCGATGCTTGTCATGACAACTGTGAGTCCTAGGAAAACGAGCATCACGCGATGGTTCGCTCCACACTCCTACTTTGCACATCGATGACTAATCAGATTTCGTCCGGATGAACAGCAGCTTTCCACAGTCCCGAGAACTTGTAACAGTGTCAGCTACCCTCGTTGCTGAATTTTCATGACAACGTTGAGTAGCGAATGAGAATAATTATATCAATTCATCACCTTTCTATTGGAAAGCGAGGAACCCACGGCTACGCTCGGGGGTATAGGTAATTTTCCTCGATTAATTCACCAAGTTTACGTACGATTGATGTTTCCACGCGGTCTCTTAATATCTCGTGGGATAACAGATGCCCATGGGGTAATTGTATCCTTCTACGAGCCGTTAGCTTGAGCCTCGCGTAACGAGAATATTGTACAGGCATAACTGTCGTTCGCGCCGGTTGAGTATCGTGCGTGTTTCCTTGCGTGCAATATTATATTTTGCGAAACTCGTCACGATAATTTCATGACTGCGATGAACTCGTCCGTTTGGTCGTAAAAATAACTCTGGCGTCGTTTGTTTCACGAATATACATACATATGTACAATAAAAGAAGTATGAACGGTGTAACCTGTAATACGTTTCGATTGGAAAATACTTACGCGAAGGGCGACTCCGATTTACCAGACACGTGTGAATAGACTGTGTAAGGTAGCACGATTTCATTTACCACTGCCTAAATCGTTCCCTAAGGGGAATCAAGATACATCAGTCGGTCATGGTCTGTAAATTCGCAGCTGTAAATACAACGATACCAGTGGTTCCCAAATTGCCATTTATGTAATCTCAATCGCAATGAATTATTCCAGTCTTTCGTCTCGGTTTCATATCGTTCTAAGATCCTATTGCTTAAAGATTAAAGGGGCATCGGTTAATAGAGAACGCGGTTCCAGCGGCTTATCTCGCGGTTGCGACGACTTGACCGGTTCCTGCAAACCCCACCTTGATTGCGAGAACGGTGCATGAACTTAGAATGCAGGCAATTAAGGTATGCTTCCCCATTACACATCGTGCGTGCAATTGCAACATTAACCTTAGAAGAGATACTCGTCGGGTTCTAGATTCCAATTTCGATCAGTACTGCGAGAGACCGTGGATGGTTTCATTGGCTGATTTATATTTATACTTGCATTTAAATGCTTTGAATCCAAATTTTAACCAAATATGTACATGGTAAGGTACGCAAATCGATTGCGAGCGAACAAATGAAAGTATGCTTTGGGAAATAGTTTACGTTTGTCCGAATCTTTGACTTGAAGGAGACCAAATACACTCGCCAAGTACACTCGAGTAAATCGCGAGCTTCCATTCGCTCGATTATCAATTTTCTAATACTTCTATTAACTTAATGGAGGCAAAAGATTGGGGGCCAGGAAAATGGCGAAGCGAACACCATGTCGAATCTCACGGTACTAGTAAGTATGTACATAGTTAGTATCTGATCTCGGTAACTATTCTTCATGACCTCGCGCCACGAGAAACCCAGACGTTAAACACACTCGCGTGATTTGTCATCGTGGACCGCCTCGTGCATCATCCGAGAATGTTAATTGCGCAGCCTCCGCGCGATTACTCTTGAATTCGATATTCGCGCGAAGATCAGTCTTTGGAAATGCACTACTTAATAGGAGTACGAACTGCCATGTTGACCGCGATATAATTGCTACATGGCTACAGTAATTAAATGTTCACTGAGGAAGACGAGAAAAAGAATTGAATTAAAATGAATTGGAGACAAATAAATACAGTCCCGCGATTTCTAAAGTGTTTAAAAAGAGAACGAGAGGAAAAATCGTGTCTGCATATATACATATGTATACATACAGCTTTGATGATCGCCGTACAGACAACACGGAATATTTCTAGACAGTTCTTTCCAACGGGTCTGCGCGGTTTGGTACATGTAACTCATCGGCAGGTTAGCATTGATAAAAGAAGGGTGGGAGAGGCAGTATCCCTATAATTTAACTACTTTTCCCTCGCCAATATTGCATGCACGCTTCGCAATATTCGATTGTTTCAACGTGCACGGAAATATCTGGATACACCATCGACACTTTAAATCTGAAATGTGATTCGCTCCTTTGCTCGAGTCACTAGGCAAGGACAACGGCCCGATGCAAGGTACTTTGCACCTGCACGCGTGCACAAGTTACGAATGGATGCACAGCGTAGCCAGCGATTCGCACGAGGAGCCTTTCAAGCTAAATATGTACTATTTTTTGCTCTATCTGCTCGTATAAATTTTAATTAGTCGCGGAAGCGCGCGATGGAGAATGTACCCTGACGAAAGTGTTACTACTTTTCTGCAGGGATGCAGAAACTTCATCCGGCTGATTTCCGCTCCCGGAGAACATGACCGCGAATAGTTAGCACATATAAAGTTAATTCCCCGAGTTTTGCGAGATACAAGAAGCGGCAATAACTCCAACCCTCATGGACAGCAGCTTAAAACATGCCTTTCATTAATATCGAACCGTCGCGTCGCGTCGCGTGGAGTCGCGCCATGCCGACTCCCTCACGATTCTAGTAATTGTAAGAAAAGCTTGGGTAGGCCAGCCAAGCCAGAAATTTGTACCACGATATTGCAATTTTCAATTGCCACGATTGAACTGAAATATATTCAACTGAAATAGGATTATCATTCGACTAGTAGTTCCCGCCAGTGTTCCTGATATTCCAATGTAATATATTATGTTTTGTTTCACGAGAAATTAAAGATCAGAAGCCGCGGAAGTCCAGTAGGTATAACCCTAGAGTCATAGGTTCAGCTCAAAGTTGAGCAGAACCTGCAGAAGTCCACGACTCAGACCTACTGTACTGTTTATAAATGACATTTATAATAATTTTCTAAAACTTAAGTTTCTCGAGCGTATTGTAATTTCTCGAGAATTGAGAACGAAGCAATTATAAAGATTCTCGCGCGTACATAGATGGCTGCCTGTACACTTGTTAGGAATCCTGTCAATGGCATTAAATAAGACTGATATGACTTAAATCATGAGCATTACCAGATTCAGTTTTCCCATCTTTTCCAATACAGTGTCCATCGTGATTGCGGGTAATGGAGCTTCTTCTTAAAATAGTGTCTTCCGGGTTATTTCCGTGACGAATCACTATCTCGCTCGAAGCGCAATATACTTTCCAGGGATGATTAAGATTTTCCCACAGGCACTGCCAAGTTGCGCATATCCTGTATCACAAGCGCAACTTAAACGACGCGGAATGTTCTTCTAACGTGCTGATACACACAACGTTTCTACGGCCAATTTCACCAGCCTTTGATTTCGTTCGTCGCACCACGGTGAAATTGCATTTCTGATTTCTTGAAAACTCCTACGATATCGGTTGCATGGATGGCACCAGTTTCACTAAGATGCTGTGCTTGAATCTAGCCTCTCGCCCCATCAAGTCGCTTGTAGCTTTTGAACAATTTCTCATCGGATCTTTCTCTTTCGCCCGACAATTATCTTAATAACCTTCTGTTCGCTAAAAGGACTACTCTTTTCCTTTTTTTCACGGCATCATTCATGGTCGGTCGAGTAATTGGAATCGACCGCTAAATCCACCTTGATAATGAATCAAGGAACGAAATGAAGAAACGTAAGAACCGAGGAACGACTGTGAAACGCGGAGTCCCGTGGCAAGCATGGGGCGTTGGAGGATCACGCGGGTTCTGAACCTCCTTGCTCGCGATTGTAGGTTGAACTGCCAGGTGAAAACACGACACCTCTCAACCTGCACAGGTGCACGCAGAGGCCTCCCGGCTGGCCCCTGAAAGGAGGGGGGGGCCTACTTGTACTCCCGAGACTGCTTAGCACGGATACCTTAATCTTCCCTGGCTGGAGGATAAATGTTGTTCAGTGTTTTTTGCACACAATTAGCGCAAGGTGACAACTATCGGAAATATTGTGAAAAAATTGTTACTCCATCATGTGCAATGCGCAATGATTTGTGAAAGGAGCAAGTCGCGTTGCGAAAAATGTACGAAAAAATGTACAAGTTCAAATTTAGTAGCCGGCTTTGGCGGCAGGAAAATTAAAGTTTTTACGTCGATAAAACTTCATTGCCCTGCGGAACATTTCGACACTTCGGGATTAAGTCGGTCGGAATGGGTCCGAATGACCTAAATTTTATCCGGCTTGTTATTCTTGGAGCTTTTGCCCGTCTGGGGTGAATAAATATTTTTCAGCAGTGAGCATAATTTGACAGTGCGGCAAATTTACGCAAACTCGAGGGATAATAGTTTGCACGCCATTAAAGATATCTGCGTAAATATTTTTTCGGCTTCAAATGAGGGTTTCCAGGCACCTCAGGACGAACCGGAACGGTGAATACGTTCGAACGAAAATACGGCCGACTCTTTCGCTTTCGTGCATCGACTCGCATACTTTTTCGGCGATAAATCTTTGAAATCGAGAGGCGAAATCGGGTCAGCCAGCTTCGCGTTACTGGTGGTCCTCTATACGTACAAATTGGCTATATTTTAATCGGGTTGAACGCATCGCGACGTTAAATTCGCAAATCGCGCTGGGACGCGTCGCACGTGGGCAAGTGGAGCTTATTGGAAAGAAATCAAGCGTGTTGCGTGTTGCGTGTTGCGTGCTGCCGCGCGAAAAGTGGGTTAAGTATGTTGTCGCCGACTGAACGATTCATTGCGCCTTTTCACGGGAGGAAATAAAGGGGACACATTAAATTGATGAGCAGTCCCTTCGTGTCCTTCGAACTCTGTAAAGTGCGCAGACAAACCGGTACTTTTGTATATGGCCTTATCGAGCAACGTTTAGAAATCGTCCGTCACCGTTCACTTATTCGTCTACGTTCTCCCTATATTCACTCCTATCTGTATCCGTTCTGTCTGATCTCTGGCTCGTTGGATTCCACTTCTCAATACCAATGATGTATACATATACGTATGTACATACATATATCGCCGGTAAAGCATTCGGCCAGGTAACAACGAAACGAATGGCATTGTTCGCGGAAACGCGGTAGATGGAAGTCGGAAGAAGAGGACGGTTTCTCCGGCTCAGTTTCACCGGCAATGCCAGCGATGCCTACCGACCCGCACCTTTACGCGCATTCCTGTGATACCGGATCGATTAGCCGCTATGCCATTAAGCCTCAACGACCCACGCGACCAAATCTTCCATTCTCGCTCTGAAGCGAAAAGGTCGTCAATTCAACGGGCGTGTGTGTTTTACGAATGTAGGACCCCCCCTCGCGCCATTCGTGAAAGAATCACAGGGTTCTGGAGACGAAAAACATTTCTCGCCTATGCCACACACACATTTTTCTACAAATCTCGCTAGAAATGTGAGGAACGGGCGCATAAATATGCATACATATATGTGTGTACTTTGGGTAATTTGTACGTTATTTTAACCGTCAGAGTGACGAAAAAAGATTTCAGTTTAGTGGTTTCTTAGCTTCAATGTTACATTACAGATAGAATACCAAGTGACTTCCTTTTCCTAATGGGAATAACCGCGATTAATATTAGAAACGTGAATATAGGACGTTCGTGTAAGTGCGACAGTTGTAGCGTAAATCGATACGATGTCGGTTAATGCTTCTGCCATCGCACGCGACACATTTCATATAGAATAATCGTAGTATAGCAAACAATTGTGAGCAAATGGACAACCACGACACAGGGGAAAATCGCATCTTTTTGAAATTTACAGCATTTGAAAATCTGTTGCACTTGTGTTGGTGACTCTGATGCCCGGACAAGCGTGTAATTAGCGTGCAATCGAATCGCACCGAAAAACGGGAAGGATGGCACGTAGAACGGTACAGTGTGAAGCAACGTTCTAAACAGTTAAACGTAAAACTGCTCACAGACGAGACGCGTTTTAAGAAACCATCACCATAATCTCGTAAACTCGCAGGCCACGTTTCACCTTTCCCATGCGGCTGGTATACATACATACACGTGAAGGACCACCCGCTACAAACACTACTCGAGGCCGTAATCTAGTACATACACCCGTGTATATACACCCGTGTGCGGTAGATGCTTGTTGCTTAAGTGGTGCACTTGGCGTGCTTCGGGAGGCTACCGTATGCGACATTGCGATGTTTGAACAGGATGCGTATGTAAATAACGTATATGTGCGTATATGGAATATGCTTGCCGAGCTCTGTCCGGCAGACATTGATTACATGTACATATAGACTATTTTAACGCCTGGCAAAATATATAAAGTGACAAAAGAATATGGAGGAGAAATGCGGGAATTTCAAGTCGCTCGATTGTCGTCTGACAATGCGACGCTATCAAAGTTGGCCGCAGACTGCTATTATAGGTCGGTTGCGTATACTCCCGCGAAACATGCATATTTCGAGGTCCTAATCGGTGTCAACTACTGCACGTATCGACCTACTGAGAAAGACCCGTTAAGTTGGACCCCCTTTCTCACTGCCCGGCTCTTTCTCTGTCTACCTTTTGGCTTCTAGAACGCCGGACGATACTCGCTGCGGTACGATGCATTATTATACCATTCGAATAGAAAATTCGTCAGGATTTGCATAAGTTTAGGAATCTTATCGTGACTATGGTGTCCGTCGGATTTTCTACGAATCAACGTAGAGATACGATGTCGAACAAATTGTAATAAGTATAGAGGATTTGACTGTGTACAGAAGTAAAGATTGAAAGATGCCTTCCGAAACGTGGGCGCGCAGACCGCTGCGTGGGCTCATTCAGTCATTATGTATTTCGTTATTCCGTTCTCGTTTGTGCTGATTTCGCGGGCACCGGGTGTCTGGTCGGCCACCTTCGAGTCTTTTCCTTGCTGTTAAGCATTTTCTGCACGTTCCGAACCTTTTGTCCGACACGATGCTCCGCGACAGGATCCTATGGATTTACGTGTGTCAAACAGACAGTTATATCTCAGAACAAACTACCGTTAACAACCATCGTAAACTTTGTGTAGAGAAACAGTTACGCTCCAGATTATTCAGAAACACTTGTGAATTTGTAACGCGACATTTCTTCCCTTCGATGACCAAATTTACCTGTACACTAATTTTATCGTAGTCATACATCGTGATTGAAGAAATGAACCCATTTTTCTCCAAACTAGAATAAACTCTAAGCTCCACAGCGAATAATATACCGTGTACAAATCATTTTATCAAGTACAAAAAATTGGAAAAATTTCTCACGCGAATTGAGAACTTTCTCGACGAGATCCACTAACTTGGAATCTGTGAAAACGATCGCGCAATAGTTTCTCTAGTTTCGAGAAATTACCATGATACATCGTACACCTGTTGCTCGACAAAAATCGTGGCACACTGACCCGAGTTGCGTTTTAGAATAAATTTAGTAGGCTCCTCTGCCGTTAACGGTGTCCAACTCCGACACGGAAGATACATTTTCGATGCGACAGGCGTGCCGAAAGGTCGATCCACGAAGATCTAGATACGTGCTCGGCGTTTGTTTAGTGCGTATTCTTTTCGTGAGGCGGCGCCATGCAGGCCGCTTACTTGCAATTGCACGCCACTTCAGCCGATACACGGACCGAGATGAATCGAATGAAGTGCGAGTAAGGAAGAGCAACGTCTTAATTAGCCGGCGAAATTTGGTAACCAAATGGCCAAGCGAAATAAACCGGAAAAATGGGATGCGCGATGCGAAACGGTATCTGGACCAGATCCAACGTGTGAATCGAAGAGAGTTGAACGCGTGGGACGCGCGAACGAATTAATCGGCCGTGGCCGAGCGAAACTGGACTAGAATGGAAGACTGGCCAGTTTCGCAGTGCTTGATACCGTTCTTATCTATCGTAGTGGGTCAGTGGGCCGCGATTTTTACCGCATCCACCCGAGATAAATCGTCTATCTTGGCCAACAGATTTTTGTTCATTTCGTTTCTCGTGTTACATGCCTCCACCGTTTCGAAGATGGAAATTTCACGCATGAAGGCCTGTCCAAGAAGTCCGTCTGATACGCGGTCTTCCCTTAGCGCCAAGGCGCGGCACAGTGGACCGATAATAGGTTGCACCGCAAGTTCTTCGGGCCTCGAGTACTTTACAATCGGCCGAGCCCTGTCGTATCGTCGACGAGAAACGCGGTAATGAATCGCATTTGCTGTGATACGTATGCCGATACATGTGCACTCGGAAATGGGCAACTGGCGCGCACCAGAAGAAACTTTCGAACTCGCGATGATAAGCTGGTCGGGCAACGCGAACTCGTCGATACACCGGCGTCGCGTGCTTCTTCTTTTGCTCCGTGCTCCACTAGACTTGCGTGTCAGGGCCCATAAGAGTAAACTCTCGTGGGAAAGGAAGAATTTACGAGAGGACGCATACTAAATTCACTCGTTTCTCTCCGTGGGTTGCGATTAAACGGATGCCGGCGCTACGCGTATCTATCTGTGAACGACCACGCGATTCGCATTTATCAAGCCCACTGTTTAACGCGCTTATACACACAATAAGAACTCAGAAATACGCGGACCTCGTCTGAACTTGAATCTGTCCTTTAGTGCCCTCTTCACTTTAATACCAAAGTGAAGATACCTAGGATCGCCTATACATACATATGCATGTACTCTATTTCTAACTTCCCCTTTTGAAATAAGGACTCCCCAGTGTAAGACGACCTATCTTCATTGGGGCGACGAAACTGTCTGAGCAAGTTCTCACGAAACGTGCTCCTAATTCACGGCTAAATCTTACCGGTGAGTCACTCGACACATTCGTACACGTGGTCGTAGTGGGTGGAGTACGAAGCCCTTTGGCCCAGACGAAATCAATAATAGCACTACTCCGCTATACAGAAAGTAGGGAGACAATTTCGTTGTACCGTAAGCAAGGAGGAAACGGAACGGGGCATGGTGTAATCCAAGCTGACCCCCACGAAAAGCTCGATTAATCTTTGGTTAGCACCGTACAACCTAAGGTGATTCACGATCGATTCGGCTTCCCACCGCGCGATTCGAGCTCGCACCGTTGATCATTTAATTAAAGGAACTCGAATGACAAGAATCAATGCAAGGTGTACGATTACCTCCGTTCCCCTGCCGCGGGATTGCAACTATGTACATAGTTGGTCGGAGCTGTTGTCCGATCGAACGAATAGGAACAGCTGATACCCTGCCAGCGAAGACTTTCCTATGTCATGTAATCTACTCCAAAGTGGAAACTGTCTGCGCCAAATAATTACGTTCAGGACTTCGTATAGGGGATGGCAAAGTGAATGTACCTTTTATCGAAAATCCTGTAAATTCCAACGTCTGTCCGGAACTAGAGAATTTTTTTTCATTAAAATTTATATAGATTTGAAGACTGAAGGAATATGGATCTGAACGCTTTCGATAACGAATCCTAGTCTTTGGTTCATTTCTGCGGTTGGGTAGAATCCATCCGACCATCGTGGAGCTCCGTCTCTCCCTCGGATTTCTCCTCGGACACGGTGTTACCTCGTGCAAGATCTTGGCACAAGTTCAAGCATTCGTTATTCCTCGCGCGCTTCGCGTCTGGCCTGCTTCATTCCGCTTTTTCACGATGCACTAGCAACACAGCGACCGTCTTTCTCTCGGTTCATCGTATTCGTGATTTCAGGAGGTGGACTCGGAATGGCGAGCAGAGGCGAACCAGCAGGAGCGGCAGGAAGGAAGAAAACGCGAACGCGTATGAGATGGAGAGAGCAAAAGTGCGACACGCTGGTAGAATATCGCACAGTATTGATTGGGGCGATAAATTAGAGCGACTCTGTCATTTCTCTAGTAGATATCTATTGCAATTAAAAATGCCGTCATCTACCGTGTTAGTATTTTTGATGACGGAATGAAGTGTACATTGTAGCTGCATCATAAGCAATGCCCGCGTTTCTCTAATCGAAAAGCTCGTTTCGTAAGAGAAAAATTTATACCGGAAAACAGGTAAATGGCGAACGATGTCTCTGCTGTGGCGTTCGCAACAGTATCGAAGGAAACATGATGCAACACGCGGAAAAAGAAAATTAATAGTTGTCCATCGATGTGTTCTCAGCGATCTATCTAGGATTTTCTAATCACTTTCGTTTTCCTGCTTCGGCACGTGTCGGTGGTCGATTGGAGACGGCGCAGGAGCATTAATTAACGGAGGACAACATCCTCGCCACCTTGCTGATTTCTGCGTTATGTAAAAACGAAGGTGGCGCGACACCAGCGCGGAATTCCATGTGCACGTGAATCACGTATCCGCGCAACGCATCAATGCTTGCTACAACAAAAGGAACTCCAGCTGTTTAGCAGAGATGACTTGCCTTCTGGTATTTTGCGTCTGACTTGCAGTTTTTTGCGATGCGGCAGTATCGTGAAACTGAATACGTATATGTACATGCATGCCCTCTCTCTCTCTTTCGGGGTAGCTGAGGGCATACGTGCAAATTGGCTATATGCTACATGGGTCTGCGAAATTGATACGAAAATTGTGGAGGGTGATTCTCTCGCGAGTGGATTAAAATGGAAGCATGCATAAAACGTACAATGATGCCCATGCTTCCGGCGCGGTTATGCATCAGACACGTCGTAACTCTTCCCTATCAAGTTGATGAAAAAATGATCCACGTCCTTCGCGCAATGGCCTCGATAAATTCTGGAGGATAAATTCAGTTTGATTCAAAAATAAACGCCGAAAGTTGTTGAACACTTACAAGTCAACAGGAACGGCGCTCGTGAGACAGCGCGTGCTGACCAATCTCGGCAAACAGCATCTTCTATTGTACCGGTGCTTTGTGTAATCCTATGCAGCTAACGTATCCAAGACACGAATCGGGTATCACGCTCAAATGCAGGTCACTTTCAACGACATCACATTCTTTGGCCAGGTCGGAACTGGTGCAGAGAGTAACCACTAACAGTGCACACCAAATCGATGCACTCGCGATCGAAATTTTTCTCTCTTTTGATTCTTCACCCGTGCACACTTTTGACAACCGGTCAAGCGGTAGCACAACGGTCCTTGCGATCCCTCCAAAAAACACGCGCCTGACGAGGACGGATAAACGTTCGAATGATTCACCGGAAAACGCATTTGTCATCGACGAACACGAGATGGTCAACCACGTGGAGGAGGCGATCCTAGACACGGCTCGAACGAGCCTCCAATGAATTCTGCCAGCTTTGTGTATATACGTTCGTACGCGGGTTGCGTGAAAATGCGTATTCTCGAGTATCACGTGGACTCTGCCTCACAAGGGGCAGAAACGCCGACCGAAGGCCATTGTTGTCGACGACCTAGCGTGCTAGTACACGCTGCTACTGCCTACGCGAAAGAATCACCAACAGAGGATAGTTTATGGCACGGCACTACCATGGGGGACTGAAGCCCTCGTGCAATGGACCAAACATCTGCTCGAATCCCCACCACTAGCTGCCCTACCGAACGACGTGTTTCAACCAGCCGTGTTACACCCTCTTTTTTACGCATCTTCCTTCGTTACAACCATCATAGTTTCTCGATTTGTGGCCGATACTTTAGGTTGCTGCAGATTCACCCGAAAATGGTAAACCGAGCGAGCGAAGTTGAAATCTATATATGCATAAACGAGTATTGCACGGTATAATTTGCGTGATGGTGCGTGCAAGCCAAAGCTCGCGGGAAAGGAACGCCGCACCGGGGGCAGTGATGCCGAAGCGAAGAGAGCGGTTCGAACGAGGCGACCACGCATTTGGGTGTGCCTTTTCGTGCCACGATTCAAAGTGTCGCTTAACATGTCTTTGCTGGAAGACACCACTTCCGCTTGAAACAGAGAATAGATCAAACATATTTCGATACATCTCGATAGCATTTATTCGTGTACTCCGTCGATGGTAATTTTACGATGCACGAGCCACGAAAGGTAACCACTGAAATCTAGTGCAACAGCGTGTATGTCCGTGAACAATAATTGCACGCGGGTATACCGAGAGAAAGGGGGAGAGAGAGAGAAACATGCTACGCGTGCACAACGATTTTGCGCGACAAGCGGCAACGACGTGCGACCTAGCTGCAAATTGCAGCTGGTCGCAGAAGGGTCAGTCCGACAATTGGCTGCAATTGACGACAATTAGGGTAGGGAGTGGTGACGATCGTGATTTCGTCGGCAAACGGGACGGCTCGAGGCCGCGGAACGTCTTCAAATTTAACGCGTTCGTTTAACACTTTCGCTTAACGAGACAGCTCGCACTTTAATGAAAAGCGCAGCGGTATTTCGGCTGCAATTTTACTAGAATCGATTATAGCCCTGCGTGCAAATCTACATTGTTTCTCGGAGCTAGGACACTCTTCGACTAGGCAGAAACTAAATGAACGAGTAGAACCCGAGGATATCTTCATCCGATCGGTTCGCAGCGAGAACATAACTTTGAACGAGGCTAAACGGAGTACATACATATGTATACATATATTGTATATGTATATGTATATATATAAGAGGTATGAGCAGCGGTATCCTTGATGCTAGTTTCTCCTAACAAGGGTTGCCGGTTAGTCTGCGAAAGTGGCAGCGCGATCAAATGTACAAACCATAAAGGGACGGGCTGAACCTTTCCGAGAAAGTCCAGCCGGCATTTCAAGGGAGGAAGAAGTCTCGGGGGAAGCGATACGTGGCTGGGTGAAACAAAGAAACGGGGACAGTTTTCAGAAAAGAAGCGTCCAGCCACTCCGGACATTCTACATTCTACATTCTTCCCTTTCAATTTGCAAGAGAGCTGAGAATTATATTTCACCGCCAAGGGAGATGGAAGAAGTAAGGAGATTTTAGTTTCAATGATTCGTGGTTAAATGAAGTTTTTCCATTTTTATTGAATTACGGATCATGAGTGCATCTCGAGACGTCAAACACCAGGCGTTGCGTCTCGAGAGATCTACACTCGTTGTCTTCACGCCTTCGAGGGTGCTTGTCGAACAAATTAGTCAATGCTCGTATACTCTTCGCGTCTAGTTTGCGAAGGAAAAAGCATGCAATCGAAAATTAACAGCCAACACAATTTTTTTCCGTGCACATTCCTGCCTTCTCTGTTTGCATTCTTATGATACTCCGAAAAGGACCAAAAACTTGTTTGTCAACGACAGCTGCATATACATACATATTTCGCGCTCCTTGTGCAGGGTGGCCGTCGTATAAATCGGGATTTTTAATATCCCACCTTCGTCTCGCCATAGGACCCCTTATCGCTCCTTTCTAGTGAATGACGTCATTGTCTCGGCTGTTTAAAGCTGCGAGTCACAGCAGTACTCGCGTCCACGACTACAATATTTTGGCAGACGTTGCCCGGGTATTCTCTGACTCACTGAAAAGGAGGTATGTACACTCGATCCACTGTACGCCGGTCCAGCTTAAAGCGTAGTCCACACTACTCTGAAAAATCACGTAAAACAGGAAACACTCCGACTCCTGTAACGATCGATAGGTCGGCTGAATGAATCACGAGACTGTTACGATGCGATCTCAACCTGGCTGGACCGTTTTTCCAGAATCAGGAGGAAATTCTTGTGCATTTTGATGTTGAACATTTAATATACAGTACTTTGAGTGATGAAGACGACATATCTATGGGAATATGTACTTGCCAAATGAACATTACAGATAACCGAACTCAAAAACCAATTGCTTTTCGTTGAATCCCATTATTGCATTTTTGTATTTGTAGCTATAATTTACGAAGAAATTTGTAGAACTGTATAGCGTTGAATTATTAAATATACAGGAATGTAAATAATATATATAACGTAGAGAGACTAGGCCAGTGGGATGATGTTGTGAAAGAGGCTTAAGGGCTCACGATATATGTAACTTGCAAAGGGGGCTGACAGCTGTGCCCGATAGCCCACATGGCATTCTTTGCTCTTGTCTGGATGCAAGCCTATCGATTTTATCACGTAATTTCGCTATCGAATGACTGAACCGGAAGGTAGTTGATTAAAAGCCAGCAATTCATTCACCGATGATTATACAGTCGTTCTGGACCTTACGGCAGAACCAAAAAGAGAAGGAAAAAGAGGAGATGAACCTTCGTTTATACATCGCGATTGTATTGAACGGATCGAGCGCTTCTAAACAAGTCATTTGCACGCTACGCAACTGCTTACATTGTTACTCAGACATACACTCCTCCACAAAATTAAAGGATCATTAAATTTTCACCGAAAAATTGTCGATATTTAAATTGCTGGAACATGAGAAGGAATTATACTAAAATCTACCTGTGCTGGTTTTAAAGGGCGAAGTCGCTACGATAACAACCCTCTGTTCATTTTTTTTACAGATTTTTTTATATCGCGTAGGAGGTGGCACAGTAGAAGTAGCTTTTGTCGGAATTTGTTTAAATTCTAACGTCTGTACGTATTTTAGTGTGAAATCATCCAGAAATTAGAATGAAACGAAGGCCTGCCAGTTAGGAGAATAACCTTGGACTGTAGAAATTTGTCGAACGATTTCGAATAGTTACCACGCATCAGGAAAACTATATAGGTAATGTATTAATGGTTCTTCAATTGTTGAAATTTTGCTGTTGAATAAAAATGTTACTCGATAAAAAAATTCTGCCCGCGATATTTGCTAGCTACGCTAAGTAAGGTACATAAAGAATTTCTAGCAGTGAAAATGGCGTCTTCCGTTTTTGGAAGGAAATAAGGAGACTTTCACCGACCAGCACCTAGGTCGCTTACCAATAGCCGTAATGTTGCATGATTCCATTGTTTCCTTAACAGTTGTTGGTGTAATTGTTTGATGCCAACCGTAACAATATACACCAGCACTGCCGTGTGGTAATTCTGCATTAAACCGTCTAATGAGAATATGACGAAAGCTTCCCGCGCTGTAGTCGGATGGAGCATAGAAAATACACAGACGATGTGTGTACATTTCAAAAATACACAGAGCAGTACACTCCGGAGCTGCGTTAAAAAAAAATTTGCAGGCCGACATGGTTTAAAGTGGACACATGTGTTACGTGGCGGCAACGCTAAATATTTAGAGATTGTCTTTGTACGTCCATGAAGGAACGTCTTCGTTTTCCGTTCGCTGTCACTGCTCCTCATTTGCACGTTTCTTTTCCTCCGTGCAACCATACTTTCATCAGTTGCCCTTATACTTTCATTTGGAAATGGTCTCGTGTTTCCAAGAAATGAAATTGGGTCGACTCGACGAATCGATTAAAAATAACAATAAACTTCGGAGCACGGCTGTACGCAAATTACTCGAGGCATTCGCAAAGTATTCAATAACACGCTACGCTATTGCAGGACGCGTGTGTCCAATTCGAAGTACAGTTAGGTATGCGTTTGATGGCAAGTTCGACTGCTCGATCGTAAAGACAAATAAAAATCGTAATAAGCGCACCGCGGACCGCGTAATTCTCCTTCTCGTAGCGTTACCGCGATTCTCTGTTTTCACTGTTTTCATCCATCGGCTACCGTGCGTGAAAAGTTGCATGCAGACTCGGCCGGAGGAAAAAGGAAAGCCGAAAGCCGGAAGCCGAAAGATACCCAGTGCTACGAGTCTCGTTTCCTCTCGACACTGGATACATACTTATATCGATACCTGTCATTATCTAACGCATGTTGCACCACACTGGCAAGAACCAGGAAGCAACAGACGTCTATTAAAAATGCAAACCTTCCGTCCCTTGTAAGATCATCAAGCATTCGACTGTACGAGGATCTCGATCGCAAGCGAACAAAATGAAAATCGTATCTAATATCGGGCGGGCTTATTGGCGAGAACTTTCTCTCGAGCCAATCAGTGTCCCCGATTCTTGAAATCATTCTTATCAACGTTCAGTAGGGGAGTCCAATGAAGTTACGAAACGTGAACATTTCTTACGCATCTAAACCGAAGCATAAGCACAGGCATAATATCATTCCTAATCAACATTGCACTGCAAGCTTCCATCGTCCGAGGAAAATAAAGGAAGTATGTATCTATACGGAATTTTCTCATCCGTCCTCCCACGATCGACATCGAAAGCTTGCTCAGAAAAGGTTAAGAGGCTGGAGCTGAAATGTGCACGCACCTTTGGGACAATGGTGTCCTTCGACGCGTTGTCGATGTGTTGTTATGTACAATGGCAATAGGCACGATTCTGCATGTAGAATCCGTGTAGGTAGTCACTGACATTTTCAAATGTCAGAGGAGCCTCTTGTAATGCACTATTTATCATTTGGATTGGCAGTGAGCCCTCTATGCAGCCAATATCTGTACCAAAGGTATAGATATTCGTGGTAGGAGTGGGTTAAACATTCGTATCTCTCCTGTTGATATCAAGGCTGAGGAATAAAGGCTATGAATGAAGTCAAGGTCCCAGAGGAAAAGGTTACACACATGATAAGTTGACAATGGTAACGAATACGATCTTCTCTACGGAAAACTGTTAAGGAGGCGATAAACGTCGCTGCTGCAATTGCCTCCATGATAATTAGACGTTGAATCGATTGACAAATTTCACTTCCTTTCTTTGAAAGAATTCGTGAATACTTTTCGTAACTTTCTAAACGCGCCCTTTGGCTTATAGGGCAACAGGAATGCGTAAACCTTCGAAAGAATGTAACCTTTTCACCAACCATACGTGAATGACTAGTTGAAGAATGAATAGATTACCTATTTTCTTTTTTGCTTCAACTATCACACGATTTTCTAGTAATTTATAAATAATGCTTGTTTTCTATCAACGAAAGTCTACGAAAAAGTTCTTTGGATTGGATGCTGCGCTAATCGATTACGCATATACATACGTAGAACACAATGCGCAATGGAGATTACTTGAACACTTCAATGAATACTACTGCTCTAGGAGAGAAATATGTAGTCCTGTCGGTGCATATGTATTATGTATACATTCCTCTCGCAACGGAGAAGTTGCATTCCCTCCTTTTTCAATTGACAGCAACGGAGAAAGCATGGTATAAGAGTTTCTCTATCTCGTCCACCTACTTGTGCCAATCTTATTTTAAGCTTCCGCAGTGATTTCGTCGCGTTTCGTGATTCCTTTCATTAACAATATCATTAATATACACTGGCATTTTAGAGTTGGCGAGGAAACGTATGATACGCCTACCTGTGAGCTTGTTAAATAGGTTACTACGGTACTTTCACATCATGATTAATTGCGAGCTCATAAAAAAATGATCAACCCATTCGGAAACACGAGGTAGTAGGCCACGGTCGTGGTCAATCCACGTAAGTTTTACACCGACCCTGATTACCCCTGACCAAATGGACGTAATATAACGAGAACAAGACTAGTCGCAATGCAATAGCCAACGAAAGGGATTCGTGACTTTGACGCAGAGACTGGATCGACACTGGCATCGCGACGCCGCGAATAGGAGCAGCGGTAGTTTTCGTTTGCGTAATTCTAGTAATTCAGTCTACTCTACACCTTCTTGAAATCGTCGTAGCAGAAAGAATCCTTTCCACTGTTAACCTTCCACAGCCGTTTGACCCATGGAATTCCACCTAACTTGTGCTGGCTATTCGGTGCAGCTCGGTTGATCTTTGCTCAACCGCGATCCTGAGCTGTCGGGATTTCTAATGTCTCTGATTATTCTTCGCACAATCGTGATGGGAACATTCGGAAATGTACATAATATATGTGTGCGCGGGTTGTGTTTTAGGGGCATGAAAATGATTATTTTTTTATTTTTCTTAAAGTATCGGACTGATTCCAGTTGTACATATTAATGCGCAAGCTCTATCCACGTCCACCCTAATTTCCTCGAGATTGCCACGTAACGATATACATAATGCAAGGCACGAGGCGTGTCATAAAATATCAGAGCCTTACCGAATAGTCTTGCAAGCCACGATCCCGAAACGTCAGGATTCGTTGGTCGTGTGGGACGGATCAATAGAAGACCAAAAGGCACATGTCCCGGTAACTTCTCACGCGGCGGTGCTCTCGCGCTTCGAGGGCATGTCGCCTGCGAATGCTGGATAATGGGTTCGGCAATGAACACAGTTAGGTCGATATCGAGGTTTAGCCTCCCTCGGTTCTCCACCGATTCAACAATGTCTCCCTTGGAACGCAATGTATCTTTCGAAATTGCAATTGGTCTTTCAGCTTCAGAGATCAACGACCAGGCTAAAATCGGCCCCGCGATCAACGTCGATAATAGGCGTTGGTAACCGCGCCGAGGCTTTGCGATCGAACAGAAAATTCACCGGTTCACTGATCAAGGCACCAAGTTTTCATGAAAACGAACTGCTGATCGTCTGTACCGTGGAACGATCGTAGCGATGCCGAAGCGCCAGCATCGATTCGCATGGCGTGACAAAATCGTACGTTTGTCAGCCGTTTCCGTAATTTAACCACGACGACGTCGCAAGCACGGGGACACGAGAAACGACGCGAAAGCCGAGAAAAGTCGGGACACTGGCATACCATCGGATAAACCGACGACCCGGCGCGGCTCTTCCGACGAGGCGACGCACTGCGCCGACGTCGCGACGTCGACGTCGTCGCCTAGGCGACCGCGCGACCTATCGCCCTCTCCTCTTCTTCGAAGGTGGAGGAAGGTGGAGGAAGGTGGATCGATTAATCGACGCATACAGGCACGGCGGTCAGCGAGATATCGAAATGCTCAAAGATTTATCATGCCGATTTCCTACCACCTTGTTACTGGCGACCGGGTCGCTTTACCGTGCAACTTCTGTTCGCTTTTGTCGATCGGTTGTTGCAGTTTTATTGGTCCGCCTTTGGAGCATTTGGAGCAAATTCGATGCTTGTGTGCAAGCGCTTTAGTCTCGTGTATCTGGTTATTTAAATCTGGCCAAATAAAAGGAGCTATGCAGATCGTACACTTCCTCCATGAACTTGTATGTATCGTTTGTTGATCTGCACCTTGCCGAACTCTGATGCGTGCCTATAGATATTCGATAATCGATCACACATCGTCGATTGCTAAAGAGTGACGAGGTTATACTAACGAAATGGTGAAAAGCGCTATTAAAGTCTACGCCAGATTAAAGTCCGAGAAAATTCAGAAAGGCTTGGTGGTACATATGGTACATAGCATATACGTTAAAATCGAATTGCAATATTTTGAATGTTATTTATCAAAGAACTATCAAGTTCTACATCGGCCGAAAGAGAATGTCGAGAAGGACATCTTCCTGCTAGTCGCCCCCGATCCAAAGTCTAAGGACTACCCGGACAACCGTCCCGAGTCGTGGAGTTTTTCGTAATTTTGTCGCCAAGTTAGCGTTCAGATGTGGGGCATGTGCTTGAAATCATGGAAATTTTCAGTTTCTTCCGGATACTCGAGGAATCCGTAACACAGGAAGGAGTATTTGAAAATGTCGCGCAACCCGTAGTAGAAAGGTGAAAAAATTCGTATCGTTCGTTACTGAATAAAACTATCATTTCTATTTCGTTCATTAAAGCGCCCTCGATGGTTACAATGGTACCATTATCGCGTATGGCCAGGTAAATATGATTAAAGGTATCAGTTGCACCTTGCCCTTTAATCCGTCAACTTCTTAGACGGCCAGCGGAAAAACGTACACGTTGACGGGAAGGCGAGAGGTCGAGCTTCGTGGAGTCATACCCAGAAGTTTGCAATACCTGTTCGACGCGATCCGAAAGGTTGCGTTTATGTAGCTGGACGTAAACGGTACGTAAGTAAACGCAGAGAACCGTATACCGCCCCTAAATTCCGTGTAGCGGCCGGAGAACGTCTACTCCATCGAGGTGGCTTATCTGGAGATTTACAACGAGACCGGCTACGACTTGCTGGATCGGGGACAGCAACGAGACTATGTGCTTACCAGATTGGAAGATTTACCGTAAGTCTGTGTAGCGTAAATGGTGGCCCCTACGGTTCTTCCAAGACACGGATACAGGAGCATTTCGTAAAAACCGGGAGAACGGAGACCAGCTTCGGATATAGAGCAACTTGGGAACAAACGTGGAATCGAGTCGATTTGATGTCTTCCTCGGTCGTGCCACGTTGCGGTTCATCATTTCTCCATTCCTTTTACTCTTATTGGGATACTGCATCGTTTTCCCCATTAAAATTACTCTTAAACGCGTATAAAAAAAAAATAGTAGCATTTTTCCGCCACAGACGCATCAGTCTTATGGAAGACGAGACGGGAAAATTGCACACGAAGAATCTGAGCTTTCATTCGGTTAAAAATGTCGAGGAAGCGTTTCAACTGCTTCTACTAGGCGACAAGAACCGGTAGGGTAATTTCTCACTAATTATTGCACCCTTGCGTGGTATTTATTTCATCACAATCTTCGCAGGGTCGTTGTCGAAACCCCGATGAACCCCCAGTCATCAAGATCGCACTGCATCTTTACCATCGTAGTTTCTACCAAGGAGTTCGGTGCTAACCAGTACAAGCAGGCGAAAGTGCACCTCGTAGACCTGGCAGGGTTTGTATATCTTCTTCGCCCTCGTATCGACTGAAGATAAATCGTGTCAGGGTTTACAGAATGAACGAATTTCCACACTAAAAGCAATGGTCAACAAGAGATTTGACCAATTTTCTAACACTACCCGATTTTTAAACGTGAGGTCTCTGTAGATCCGAGCGTGTCTACAAATGCTCGTTAACCGGCTCCATCTTAACCGAGGCGAAACATATTAATCTGAGCCTGCATTATCTGGAGCAAGTCATAGTGTGTCTGGGTCAGGAGAGCCCGACTCACATTCCTTACAGGTGCTGAATACGTCTTGCAATTTCTATTGCAACCCTTGAATTTGTGATTGAGTCAATAATTTGTGGGTTCTCTTTTTAGGAACTCCCTATTGACCTCAATTTTAAGGGACAGTTTGGGTGGAAACTGCCTGACAACAATGCTGGCTACTATAAGCCTTGCTTCTGTCAATATAGAGGTGCGGTCTGCGTTTCTACGATTCTTTAATCGTAAGATAGTGAGCTTTATTGCATACTTTGGAATATTTTGTAATTCTTAGGAGACACTGACGACGTGTAGATTTGCTCAAAGGGTCGCTCTTATAAAGAACGACGCAAAACTAAATCTGGAGACTGATATTCAGAGCGAGAACGCATTACTGAGAGCGGAAAATCAAAGGCTTAGGCAGCAACTCGAGGCTACATCGAATCAGACCGTTTAGTAGCTTAGTCAGAAATTATTTACATTTGCGGGTAGACGTTTTCTATCTCAATTTTTTATGCGTAGACGCCAGCCGAACTTACGGCAAAGGATAAGGCACATTTGGAGTCTCAAGTTAGAATTTTCTTGGAGACCAGCGAAGAAATCTTATGGGATTATAATCCCAAGAAAGTGTTGTACTGTTTCGAAAGTTTTAAAACAGCTTTCGAGTTAATCAGAGATCCAGACTGCTCTTTGAAAAAATTGGAGTATTACAAGGATCTAATTATTCAAAGGGATAAAGAAATTTGTATCCTGAGTGATAATTTTTTTCGCGCTTGTCGATATCATTTAACCGATAATTTCTTAACATGTAAATAGCATTATTAATCGATATGATGAAGAAAGGAAAGCATGCACAACCTACTCTGGCTAATGATAACGTATTAAACAACAGTGATATTCAGGAACGCAAACAGGAGCAGATAGAAGATCGTACTTCTCTAAGGAAACAGAAACGGAGATTTAAAAGTTCGAAGCGTGATACAACTACAACGAATTCCAATAAACCTTCTTGCGATAGTGTGGAAGATATGCTGTTAAATACTGTTACAAAACATGCAATAGAAACGCGTGGACCTACTTCACCTGGTAGCTCCAAGTCAAACCTACTGCATTGCAACACTGTGAACGTAACTCTAAGTCATTCAATTAACAATGAGCTTGACGAAATAAATCAACATCCTCCGCGGGCACGAAAAAAGAAGGAAAACATTGTTGATAATGATACTGTTCAATCTGTTTCAAAAGTCGGAACACAAGATGGAACAAAAGTAATGGCCCAAGTAACCACTACATCGCTTACAGATGCAGATTATTCGATTACAGTGTATGAAAAATGTTTAAACTTCAATGCTCAATCTTCAAACAAGTGTTCTCACGTTGAGGAAAAAAGAAAGACAGAAGAGAGTGATTTCGTTCGAAAATTAAACCCCGATGAAAATTACAGACACATTAATAATTTGCCTTTGACGGGCGATCCAGATATCGACGAAGAAATTATTGCATTTTACAAGTCGAAACGATCAGGTGGCGCTTATTAATAGTCCTTTTCGAAGGTAGTAACTATAACAAAGAAACGAGGAAGAATAATACGCTATAATACAGTATGATTTGCTGGAAATGCATATACTTAATAATAATGTAAGATAATTTTCTAAAGTACAGTGAGGTATAAATTAAATACATTAACTTGATCCTATTTTTCGTATGTACATATAATAATGGTATCCGAATTAATTACATATTTTATGCCATTACTATTTTATAAATTTCAGTGTTTCGAGCACGTTAACATTCCCATGTCTAATTTTTCACCATACATCCTTGCTTCCAGTATCGTTAATATATTACGATAAGTTATCGCAAGGCAGTATCGTCTCGTTAAATTGATATATTTTCTAATTTTAAAGCTCACTAATTTATCGACGTTCATTCTGATACTATCTTCATACACGAAGCCTTCGACACCTTTGTACTCGTAAAACCGGAGATAATTTTTGTTCTCAACGAAAACCAGCAACGTCTGTATCGAATCCTTAAAATTCAATATTTCAAAAGACGATGGATTGTGTGCTTTTATAGTTTGCAGGATTTCTTTTCTTGTTACGTCATTATTCCAAATCTGTGAAATGCATATAGATGATAGGTATGAAAGAAAGCATTACTAAAGAATATACAAAAGACCTTTTATCAAAGATTGAAACTTACAATTATGCGATCCTTGCTGAATTCCTCATCGTAGTACAAAAACATTTCTTTCTGAAGAAGACCTGCTTTGAAATTCAGAATCTCCGGCTTTTTAATAAATTTTGCAATATTGGTATTGGTCGACTTTATATTGTCGACGTTATATTTGTAAGCTGTACGCTTGCTGAACACCTGCATTTGATTGTCTTCTAAGACGATTTTCACATCATCATCGTTCGTTAAAGACGAAATAGATCTTATTAAATCCTCCTTTAGTCCTCCAGCAGACCGTATCTGATCTTTTCTCTCGAGTAACATTAACAAGGTTTTCTCGCTCATTTTTTCATTCTCTATATTATCACCAAGATCCAACACATGCTAGAATTAAGAGAACTATAAACTATGAGTGCCAAGCCGTTCGGCTTTGGCAGAACTGAACAATTTCACCTTGAATTCATCGTTTTCCAACTTCCACAAGTTCACAGGACCTCTTCCGCACGACCTTGGGCCTTTAGTGAGAAAATATAAAGTCTGATCGTGTTTGAAAGTACTCCACTTTTCAACCATTCCAAAATCAGGTACATCGGCGACCAACTCGAACCTTCTTCCATTGAATAAGTACGTGTATACGTTACAGCTGTTAAAACTTAACATCAAATAGACCAAGTCATCGAGTTCGAAATAATATACGCTGTTAATGCTATAATCAAAATCGATGACCTGTAGGTAGTCGAACGTGTTGAAGCGATAAACCTGTTTTTCTGCAAAATGTTTATAATGATTCAAATCATCGCACGCGCTTTCCAGATTCGCCTACAAACAAGAAGGACAGATAGTGGCGTCATATTTGGAGACAGTATTCTAAATTTTGTAGCAGTCCATTGTCGTACCCTTTTCTCCGTCAATACATCATCCATTTCCAAGTGTCCCGTCGCCAAAGTAATCGACGCATCGGTAATATTTGTACCATTTAATATATCACATCCGAATGCCCCATTTTCGAAGTAGACATTACCAAGTATTGACCAGCTGGCAGAAATGATTTGGCGCAACGAATTATTCGCAGTAACAGCTATCGCTTCCCATCGAGCCGGATCTATGCCGTTCAAGTAGCTTAAAATACGAAGGGATTGGTTGAAATATACTGGACTTTCGAATACTAAGTTGCCTGAAAGGATGTGGGTGTCGTAAAGTATATGTAGTTTATTATGTCCGACAGATCGGTCCTTCAATAGTGTCTTACCAACTATGGAACTCTTAGAGTTCAAAGAAATAAACCTCGTTGAATCGACACCATTCAGAAGACGTGGATTAAAATTACGACGAACGTTAACATCACCAATAAAATGAAAGTGTCCTGTTATATTTTGCTTCCCTGTGACCTAGAAAACAAAGTTTGTCCATAGAGAACTTAATTGTGATCCTTAAATTAGCGCTGTTTATGGGTATGAGTCTCATTATTAGCTTTTCTCCACCAGTGCATGTTATTTTCAATGAAATCGAGAGCGTTCAGTGATTATAAAATACCATAGATGGTGTAAATGAATAGATGATTCATGTCAAAGAACGTACCGTAAATGTGTTCTCTTGAATCTGTTGCATTTCTTCGCCATTAACCTGTCCTAAAATTCTTAACTTGTCCACCGTGACGTTTCGACATGTAAGTGCTTCGACGGGTATAGCTTGGTCGGTGTTCAGTGGTATTAACAGTTTCATGTCTAAGTTGTTGAACGTCTCTATTTTAATATCCGATAGAAAACTTGTGCTAGTAAGTATTGTAGTGTCTGCAAAAGAGCGCAATATGTTTTGAGCAAATATTCGTGTAAACTTGAAAACAAATGTTACTGCAGTTACCTTCGATGTAAGAAGGTCTATTCAGGTAGAGTACATTAAGCTTCAGCTCATTTACATCGACATCCATGACGGACTTTGTTTCCAGGCTACTCTCCACTGTTAGATCTGCCTCCAATTTTATGCCATCTCTGAGAATGATTTTCGTTCCGATAGAGAATGGCTCATTAACGAAGACAGCCTTTTCGTGAAATCTCTTTAAATCTATGTCGTTCAATTTATCGCGAACAACAAATGCATCGTTAAATACGACCAAGTTCTGAAACACCTTTGTCCCAGAAATAGTGACGTTATCCTCGACTTTACGAATAACCGATTTCATGAAACTATCCAAGTTTCTGTCCTGAATTGATCTATTCGTATATAAATTGTCGACAGTCACTTTGTCGGAAAATTGAACATGCCCATGATATTGAAAGGTATTGTTTTCTAAAGATTTGAATCGATCCATCAAATCTTGAAACGATATATTCCCGATATTTCCATTAGTGTTAAAGTCCTGAATAATTGTTATAGAACCTGTAAAAGCATAAGAATCATTTTATTTTCTGGCTGACTAATTGCATCAATGTGGCGAACCAGTATTATTAATTATTACCATTGATGTTGAAAGGGCCAGGTAACACCTGTTCCTTAGACGGGTCTAAGATATTTTCAATGTCGTGACCATTCAGAAAAGTCACATTAATAATATGGCAATTAATATTGTCAAATATTTTGTAACCATTGATTATTATATTTGTATCAGTTTTCAGTGCCGTATCAGTGACGCCTGCAGAAAAATTGTAGCCATTCATCGATCCTAAAATTGTTAACTTGCTTATGGAAACATCATTCGTAAAGATCATGGTAGCTGAACGGCCTCCTTTCTGCAGATCTGTGAAGATATTTCCATTAATAGAATTAGTTTTGATTTTCCCTGTTACACGAAGGGTATCTATCCCTTTCGAATTATTTCCATTTCCCTTTCGAATTATTTCCAAAATCGTGTTGATTTTGTCGTTTAATTGGTTTATTTCATCCAAGGACATTCCATTGATAGACGAAACATTCAAGTGATCAGTTTCCAACTTATCAACAGCATAATTACTGATAACTTTTGACAATTCTAAATCCTCGGTGAGGTTTCCAAAATCCACACCGTTCACGATTCTGGGTGTAATTTCCTCTGATAACAAACTGTCGACTGTTAAATTGTGAAAGATAATATTTTGAAATGTTTCATCCAGTTTCTGAACAAAGTATTCGTACGAAACATAATTCTTTAAATTGTTAAAAGACAATTGGTCCAAAGTAATTGGAGATTTGAACACGATAATTTTCTCTAAACACTTGGTCGAATTCGTGTTCTCATTGAAAACGGCTTCCAACTTCTCCATAGCTCCAAATGTGATATTTCCAAAACTAACATTCGGTGATATTTTACTTAGAACTGAAAGGAAACGTATGCAACCAAGCATGATCCACGAAACAATACTAATTAATCATTGAAAAGATTTTTTTACTTACTGGGAAGCTCCTGATCTGTGTCCATAGTTACAAATTCGTTCAGAAAATGCCCATTGACCATGCCAGATGTAATTGTAACATTGGATTTTAGTTCCACATTGCCCAAAAATGTTTTTTTCCCAGTAATTTCAACTTTTTCTTCGTTTCTTAACAATAGATCCCTCAAATTCAACGGTCGTTTATTCATGAAAAACGTGTTGAACGTGACATTTCCGAAGACGTTCAAGTTTAAGAATGAGACATCTGATAAAAGTTTGGAAGTTTCATTCAGTAATTGATTTGCATTCATGTCCAATTCTGTTATTTCACCATCTACCTGTATTAGGATAAATATGTGTAATTTCCAGAAATATGCCAGAGAATCGAGCAAGGTACCTGAAATAGTCCTTCAACTATTAAATTCTCGAAGGTGATTTCCTCTTTCAAAGCATTGTCCTTCTGCGAATGTATGAAATCGTCGAAATCTATACCATTTAGAGTGCTTATGTTTTCCAGGCGCGGTGTTAATAACGTGTCAAATGACTTCGATCCTTGTACAATTGCAATAGACTCGCTCTCCGCGATGACATAATTTTCCGGATACAGAAGATTATTTATAATGTTCGCGTCAATAATATCTGCGCTCACCGTCTGTAATGATACAATACCATTTACGCTACACACTTCCAATTTGATTTATGCTCTTTACTTACACCTTCGATAATAGTATTCTCCGGAATAAGCATTGGTTTGTTCTTCCATACAATACTTTTCATCGCGTTCTCCCAATGAATTCCATTAATCGTGGAAAAGAAAACGTGCTCGCCTACATGAGCTCGATTTACCTTAGAGAAATCTACGTTAGTATACTGCTCTGTAGATTCACCGAAACGAATATTATCAATGGGAATACCATTCAACGAATGAATTGTTAGATTTTCAGCCTCGATGGAATCAAACTTTTTCTTGTCTTCAACTACTCCATGCCCCTTATTAGGATCCGAGCTACGCGCTATATCAATATCATTTAATGATGCTGTGTCTAAATTTTCAACGTTTAGAGTGCCAGCAATATTGATATTTCCAAGTATCTCTACGTCTGTATCAAAGCGCAGATCTGTTAAATTAGTGCTCACAGCATTCCCCAAATTCGAATCAATTTCATCAAGCATTCGCTCTAAATCCTTCAGCTTGTTGTCAAAATCGTTCGCATCAAACGCTAATTCTTCCTTTGTCAAATTGATTGTACCTATCACGACTGAATGAAACGTAACGTCATTCGATATAACAGCGTTCGTCGTATTGACTGTACTCAGATTCCAAACTCCAGTAATCATGGGATTCTTCAAGTAGCTTTTTTCAAAGCTGCTTTCTGTTTCGTCTAGAATCTTCTCTTGGCTATTTAACGTGTCCTAGGAAAATATTGAATTAATTTTCAATATCGCAAATGCTGTAAATATTATTTAAGTTATTTCAAGCTTACGTTCAATAGGCGTTGTAAAGCAAGTAATCTTTCCGTGATATGATGATTCGGATGTTTCACATTCCTTAGCTCCGTGTGCAACTTTACAAACTGATTACCGAAAACGAATCCAAATTTTGGTAGAGGTGTGACCATGGATAGATTAAATTGGTCGAGACTTTCGTTTGGCAATGTAATCTTTTTGAAATTCATGCCTTGCCAGGCTAAAGCGATTACAGTAGAATTTTTCAATTGAAGTAGCAACAATGATTCGTCTCTGTACGTGTTTAATTTCACGTCTTTTACCCAGGAGATATCGGCGAAGTCTGCAGTAAATTGAAATGAAACATTAGAGAATAATAAGAGAAGTATAATTTTTGGAAATGTACGCTCTCACCAAAACCGGCCTCAGACTCTACGTTAAATTTAAATTCATCATCTTCGAAATGAAATAGAGCCGCTTCCGGGCCAGATATCGCAAGGAACTGTAGGTATCCGCTCTCAAAGCAGACAAAATTGTTTAAATTATGCGACTTTATGGTCTGAAGTTTTCGAAGGATGCTTCCTTGACTGGTGTTTTTGTATTCGTGCAAAAAGATTCCATTTATGCTTTGTAGGGCAAACGAAATACTTTCGTAAATGGAACACATTTGAATATCGGATGCTCTTGGCATAAGAGCCCTCTGACAGAGCCTATATTAAATAACAAATAGGAGTAGAGAAATATATATATATATAAGAATTTTTAATTAGATAAAACGATATACCAGAAGTGATAAGCATTGGTAGAAAAATCAATGCTGACGCCGTAGACATCGATGGGCGAATATGGCTGCCCGAAATGTGTTTCGTCCTCATCGAACAGTAATAATTTTTTTGGCTCTTCGTGTTGAATAAAGATGATATCTTTTATATGTTTCTGGACTGGCCACGACCAAAATAATTGAAAGGATTTTCCATTAATGAGCTTGTACCATCGTAACGAGATTCCATTTCTCGTTTCCACGCACAAAACAGCCACTATGTCGCTTTCTGGATAAAGGTTGATCGCCTTAAGCGTTAATATTTTGCCATCTACATCCAATTTCACAGGCTCATAGATTGCAACATTTTCTAAATCGAATTTATAGAACCAAAGTGTTGACTCATCCGCTCGCAGTAAACAACTGGTGCCATTTACATCTAGATATTGCCACTTTGTTTGTATATTTGGCAAATTTCCTTGGTCATGAACAGAAATATCTGTCACTATAAGTTCTGTAATTGGAAAAGATTTTTTTTCACCACCTATATTTAGAAGTACGTTTTGCAAGATACCTTCTCTATTTCCCGCGCCAGTGTTGAATTCGTATTCCATCCAAATTAAAGAATCGTCTCCGGAGTTCCATGAGAGACTTGGGTTACTTTCGACAAATTGGTTCGCTGTTTTCGATGCTTCTTCCACATTCCAAGGATATGTGACGTTCGCGTAAAGAAAAAGAAGCAGAAAAATTGTACAACTACGTTTCGAGGCCATTTTAATTTCGCAATTGGATCGAGAGATCTAGCCGAGACGTGACATCGTTTCACACAAAATATTTTGAACGGAACCAAGTTCACGAACGGGGATTCTCAAGCTAATTATTAGAAGATTCGGACGAATTAGAAGCAGGATAAATATTTTGATGTTCTCTATGAGACATAAGGGCCAGAATAAATTATGAATCGATGGGTTTACATGTCGAATGAGTACGAGTTAATTATACACGTATACCAGTACGTACAGTCAAGCAACGTTTCGTTTTGTTCAACGAAAATGTTTTATTCAGTCAATATACAGTATAAAATAATTGTAAAAAATTTGCGCAAACCACTCGTTACTTTCAATCGTGTAGCGTAACCATTTATATTTATATTATGCCTAACGTTATACCAGCAAAATGCCAGTAGTATTTACATTAGAACGATCCAAACCTTCCTAAGCATTGTACAAATTTTTAGCCCTTCCCATCCCTATGAACAATATATTACTCTACATTCGTATCATTTAAATAAAATCAACTGCTATTTAGATAGTCAAATGCGCCATCTTCGAAATTGTTACTAAAAAATGTAACAAATATTGTAGAAGCTTCTGCACCGAGATATTTCGATTTCCCTTAATTTTCAAGGCACAGTAACTGGCAGGAATCTTGTTCTATCGCCAACTTTAGGTTGGAACCTCAGGTTCACCTTCTCTTTGTCGTCTTCCCCGACTTCCAGAAATGTGTTCCAATCTACAAGAAAGTATAAACCGTTTTTTCTTTTAGGAGGTAATACAGGGTCAGGCTCCCTGGTAGTTCCACCGAAAGATTCTTCCAAAGCCATCAAATTCGATGTGGTCATAGTTGACATCGTGCTGGTTGATGCAGTTGAGAAATCCTCAGGTGAGACCGTCGTAACCGTACTCGATTGATCAGAGGCAGCTCTGGCGGCATCTATTGTCGTGAGACTACTTGTGGTGGTTTCTGCCGATTCTGTAGAAAGTTCCATTATGAATTCGAGCTTCAATTTTTGTTTCGTTTGAAACATGTATCGTTCGGGATGTAATGAATAAAGTCGAGAAGTACATTGAGTGACGGCGCCGAACTTTGACAAGGAAATATTCGCATGCCTTCAAACTTTAACGATGTTAATGTATAATGTTACAAATAAGAATGGGTATTGTACAGTGAAACGATGTACTCGATGTATCGTTAGAAATACATGGATGCTTCGCTATTTCACACAAAATGTGCTAATGTCGAGATTTCTCTGGACGATTAATTACAAATAGAAACATTAGTGCTACGTATAAAGAGTAGTTCTCAGTGTACAAGCAATTGGAAAGTAGTATATATCAGATCAATATGAAGTGCACATTTTTCTTTTTTCTAACAGCTATCCTTTTAGGGGAAAGATCGCTCTTTCTTCTGTACGAAAGAAAAGGATTTTGACTTAGATATCGACGCACCATCGTTGTTAGAACGAAAAAGGGATGCTACGAAGGAGCTTGACAGATGCCGAAGAAAGAAAGAGAGGAAGAAACAGAAAGAGCGGAGAGAGTGGAGAGAGGGAGAGAGAGGGAGAGTCGAATTTAGAAGTTAGTTAGTAGATTTTTTAGTTTCGTTAATCCCTGAATAATATTTCGAACCCAGAAATCTGAAATGCCCAATACGTCTATCAGAAATTTCTTAATACCAATCGTAGCTGTTGAAGTAGATGTCGTTTCTTTCACGGTACCAGTTGTGGTTGTTTCTTGTTGCTGCTCCTGTTGCCTCTTCACTTCATTTTTAACATCGTTGTTGTAAATTTTAATAATTTCCTCAAGTTTCAAAGGATCTGGCCCATCCTTTAGGACTTTCGTGGTCTGCAGCAAATCGTTGGCCACTTTCCTAACGTTCTGAACATTAGCCTTGCCTTCTTGAACCAATTTCACGGTGTCCAGAAGCTCGTTTATTTTATTCCTCTGTTCTGCATCCTTCACTGACACCTCGTGAGGCTTGAACACGTGGAACTTGGACGTCTCCATCGAATCCATATCCTCCACAGAGTCTGGCACCCTTTTCGTAGACGTTTTAGAGTTGGAAATCAACCCAATGTTCCTCAGGATTCCTACCATGTTGTGTGGAACAGCGTCGAGTATGGACGGAGCATCTGTAGCTTGTTTTAGAGATTTCTGACTTCTGCTGTCGCTTACCCCGAGTCCAAACTTTGCCAAGAACTCTCTAAACTCTTCGTCCCTCACGTCAGACGTAGGCAAGGGTTTGAAGTTTGTGTATGAGTTCAAATTGATAGTGGTCTTTTGAGTAGTGGCGCTTGTAGGCTGATCCAAGAACGAGGTTTTCAGACCAAATCTCTGGAACAGTAACTGAACATCCGGGCTAAGATTTTCTACCCCCTTTTTTATTTCGGATCCTGGATTTTCAAAAGTATTTTGATTCCCGATTGATGTTACTGTGTTACTTCCAACAGATGCCAGCCCAGAAACCGTACCATGAATATTGCTCGACTCTGGAATTTGAACCTTGCTTTCAAGGATGTTCTTACTCTGCTTATAAACGTCTTCAACGTTGCTGCTATTTTCAGGTCTCAATCCAATGGAAGCTAATAGTTCCATTACTTCTGCTCTCATTGGCATTGCAGTACTGGCAGATTGTCGAAATCCGGCCGAGTTTATAGAATACGTCGAACTGTGCTTCCCTTTCGAAGATGTTTCTACAGACATAGGAGTCACATAGAGAGCAGTCGGTTTCTCTGGATTAGTGAGCAAAGCTACTTCATTAGCCTTCGTCCCTTCCGTTGAAACCTCTGTCCTCTGTGCTATTTCTGCGGAAGAAATAGCGGCCAGATCTTCAGATTGCACGTTAACAGTAGGCAGGAATGGTATTTTATTCAGCATAGAAGGTAAAGTCGGTTTCATTGTAGCTGTACTTGGCGGAGCGTTGTAACGCCACTGATTGGAGGTCAGTATATTCTGACTTGCTTTAGGTGTCCCCAGGATGACACCAATGTCTTTGGAAGCTGGTCTAGTGATAGGCTCGTCGGTAACGCTGGTACCGTAGATAATATCCAATTCAGAACTGCTGTTTTTATTACCCCTGTAGATTGGATATCTCGTTGTGGCTGGTGCTTCGGTGGTATACGTGTTCTTCTGCAGATTCTCCAAGTTGAAAGAAAACCTAACCGGAGTGGAATCTACTTTCAGAGTTTCCTTTAAAGATACTTTCGTACGAACGTCCGTGTAAATGTCCTTGTGATTTTTGTAAAGATTTCTCATTGTGGTCGATTCTTTTGTTGTCATTTTATACGAGACATCATTTGATATTAAATTCTCAGTTGCTAGGATTTCAGTGTTTTGCACGTAATTTTCTTCGGCTTTCTCTCCATCACGTTCGTATTCGTCTCTACCGTTTTGTGATTTAAAATTGTCGGGAATTATTTGGGTTATTGGTGGTTTCGTGTACAAGTCTTTCATCTCTTCGGACGATTCATCAGCGTTGTAGGGGAGGACAACCATTAGTGCTTTTTTATACAAATTCCTTGCTCTTTCTAGTTTTCCTTTATCCCTGTATTCGTTCAAGTCTTGCGATGTGATGTTGCGAAGAATGCGGACTATTTCTTGCCTTGTTAATCGAGGCAAACGAGGGTCGGCGCGAACCTGTCTTTCGACTTCCTCGATCGTGCGATTGATCGAACTCTCGACGTCGATCCTCGACGGGGGATCATTGTCCTGGCAGTGACCTAGACTGATCAGGAGCAGTAGACAGGTAATCGCGAGCTGCACAGACAATTATTACATAAATTTGACTTCCATCGTTGTACTTAATACTTTGAAAATTGGTGGGATGCCACTTGCATTCTAGGAATTAACGGAACGTGCATTGCCGAGGAGCTTCATGGCCCAAGACTGCCTTTAGTAATTTTCACTCAGTCGCTCGCAAGTAACACGCACAGGTGACCCACATTCGTAACCATTTGTGTCACGCCTTCTTCACCTAGCACCCAAATATATAATTGATCCTGATGGACTGAATTATTTTCTAAACAATGTGAACGACGAGAAAATGGTCACCATATACTTTGCGAAAGGTGTGTAACGTTGGTCCCGCGTTCTCTCCTGGGACCACCTAGAAACGACAGTCGTCATCAGCTCGGCATCGTGCCTTTTTCATATTTATAAAGGTAACTCTCGCAAAGTATCCTTGACTGAATTAACCGATCGAGAAAGCTCAACTACCTTGACGATGTTATACAATCAACTTGTAAATCATGCAATTCTAAAACTAGAAGGAATTGTGCCAAACGGGCAACATGGACACAATAATTAATTGATAGCAGAACTACCACACCCTGCTACGTCTATTCCGCCGTTGCAACATATATTATAGTAATTAATCAAGAGCAATTACAATTGTTGAATTTGTATTACATAACGGGGCACCTTTTATACTTTTTAATTGTATAAAAGTCAATTTTTATAGAACATGATGAAGGATCTGGCAAGTCTATCTTGACAATTACAAACTATGGTGTTTTCAAACTGGCTGACTTTACTGCTGCTTCGCCTTCGTGTTTGCCGATACAATTTGATCGACGGAGAAAATAGGAACGACGCTTCTACAACTCGTGCCACGATTTCACAGCATTATGAATGTTCCGTGTAACAAAAAAGTATTCCTTGCAGTGATTGTTTAAAGCAGTGAAATTAGACACGCAGGATGATCTAAGATAATGATTCTCGAAAACGAAAGTCACTTTCGTCTTTTACACCGTGACCATTTCCACGTGTTAGTAAGAGCTCACCGATTGGGTTGCAGGTATAATACGCCTGTTTGTATCATTGATCTTTTCATTATCAATCTCACTTTTTCATGAAAAAGCATTTAATGAAAAATGTCTTAATTTGATAATCTAGTCTAGTCTTAAGCTCGCATAATTACAAAGACAAACTATTAAACTATTAAAACTACTAAGATACCAGCAATGGATGGCAGTTTTTCCGTAACATTTTGAACATTCGCGGGACATCCTGCCGTGTATTGTGATGATTAATACACAAGTTACCGAAATGTGAATATCTTTTAGATTCTATGAAATAATGAAATTTTCACGCAAACAGTGCACAAAGAAATTTCCGGTACAGTAGCACCAAAGGCATTGGAAAACTTACCATTACGGCAACCAATCGTCTGGGGACGCAGTTGACTACTGACTGAACGTCTAAGGCCTACTTTCCAACTCTCTCTATCTCAACTGCTTGTATTTCGCCACGACTGTCCTCGTGCACGTAGCTCGGTTACTGTGTTCACCTCCACGATGCAGGTGAACTCATCACTTGTTCCTCCTCTCGATTTTTCGGCAGCATCCCTGATGCTTCTCCACTGCACGCACTTTCTTTGTATCGTCCACACGAAATAGAAAGGCGGACTGAAGTTTTCAAGTTCAAGGAGGAAGAAAGTATCGCGAGAAATCACCTGTATCCTCTTCCATTCTTGGTGAATGGGTGTTGGCAATCAATCGTACCTCTAAAATACATCATTGATAAAATTGTTGAGATCCGAAAATATTGATAGATTGCATTAAGAAAAATTGAACAATATTTCCACATAAATTGAAGTGTAATTCAAATTAATAATTTACCAAAGAATTTTTCTTCTTCTTAGTGCTTCTTTAATACTTTAGATTTTACCTCACCACAGTTTATAAACCTAGTTTTTTTATTGCTTAAGCCCAAATTGATATACGCTACAGCATTTTCAGTAAATTTAAGTTTAATGGACACAAAAAAATCAGTTATCGGAAACTTTCTACGATATGGCAGGTTTCGTCTGGTGCCGAACGATAGAAAACTTCACTTTCAGACCCAATTTATTTTGATTTCAATATAATTATTTTTATTTTGAATGCTGTGCCATATATAAGCTTTGATTTTAAACGTCGCTGATTAAAATCGGACCAACAGAAGCCGAGATAATTGAATTTGTTTAAAGAAATTATAAACAAATGCCATTATTTAGACTTGTAGGCGAGTTACGTCAATGATCAGAGGACATAAATTAAAGCTAGATGTATAAGCTATCATATCCAACCGGTGTGAACATTATTCCATGCGAAGTTCATTTGTTATAAACAATTGAACAATTAAAATTGTTATTACGGCCAACTGCATATAGTTACAGCAACGGGGTATTTTTTATCGCGTAGCTTATTCGATTCCCTTTCATTTGATATCACAGTTATTAAACAACAACCACCAGGAGCCGAGATAAGAATTTTTTAAAGTTTTATCGGTAACGATATGTCGATAATCGGGTATGTGGCGCCATCTCTACTTTTTCGGCTTTTTCGCAGTTTTCCGCACCGCCTAATCCGAACTCCTGGATTACATCGTTAATTTAAACAATTGCGTTTTTCTCTGCTTCTACTGCGTATTTCTTGACCGGACTTGTCTTAAATTAAAGCTACGGACCATAGCTATCTCCTCCCACAGTTGCAACAATACGGCATTTTTGGTTCAAAAGTTATTAACAATTGAAAAATCGCCAAAAATGCACTCCGGGTCACTGCAAGTATCTCAACTTGTGGAGGCGCTAGATTAATGATCGGGTGCTTAAAATGAAGGTAAAGGTTTCCGCTACAAGGCTATAAGCGATTTACAAATGCTGCGCGCGCCGTTTATTTTTTATAAACAAATTAATAATTCATTTGTGAATTGCACCGAAATTATACACGAGGGCCGATCTATTGGTACATCAGATTGTTCCTTGAACCAAGAGCTTCAATTTGAGTAGTCGTTGATTAAAATCGGCCCAGCAGAAGCCGAGAAAATTGAATTTGTTTAAAGAAATTATAAACAAATGCCATTACTGCCTCTTGCTGGTGAGATACAGCAATGACCAGAGGACATAAATTAAAGCTAGGCGTATAAGCTACCATATCCAACCGGTGTGAACATTATTCCATGCGAAGTTCATTTGTTATAAACAATTAAACAATTAAAATTGTTGTTACGGCCAACTGCATATAGTTACAGCAACGGAGTATTTTTTATCGTGTAGCTTATTCGATTCCCTTTCATTTGATATCCCAGTTATTAAACAACAACCACCAGGAGCCGAGATAAGAATTTTTTAAAGTTTTATTGGTAACGATATGTCGATAATCGGGTATGTGGCGCCATCTCTACTTTTTCGGCTTTTTCGCAGTTTTCCGCGCCGCCTAATCCGAACTCCTGGATTACATCGTTAATTTAAACAATTGCGTTTTTCTCTGCTTCTACTGCGTATTTCTTGACCGGACTTGTCTTAAATTAAAGCTACGGACCATAGCTATCTCCTCCCACAGTTGCAACAATACGGCATTTTTGGTTCAAAAGTTATTAACAATTGAAAAATCGCCAAAAATGCACTCCGGGTCACTGCAATTATCTCAACTTGTGGCGGCGCTAGATTAATGATTGGGTGCTTAAAATGAAGGTAAAGGTTTCCGCTACAAGGCTATAAGCGATTTACAAATGCTGCGCGCGCCGTTTATTTTTTATAAATAAATTAATAATTCATTTGTGAATTGCACCGAAATTATACACGAGGGCCGATCTATTGGTACATCAGATTGTTCCTTGAACCAAGAGCTTCAATTTGAGTAGTCGTTGATTAAAATCGGCCCAGCAGAAGCCGAGAAAATTGAATTTGTTTAAAGAAATTATAAACAAATGCCATTACTGCCTCTTGCTGGTGAGATACAGCAATGACCAGAGGACATAAATTAAAGCTAGGCGTATAAGCTACCATATCCAACCGGTGTGAACATTATTCCATGCGAAGTTCATTTGTTATAAACAATTAAACAATTAAAATTGTTGTTACGGCCAACTGCATATAGTTACAGCAACGGGGTATTTTTTATCGTGTAGCTTATTCGATTCCCTTTCATTTGATATCCCAGTTATTAAACAACAACCACCAGGAGCCGAGATAAGAATTTTTTAATGTTTTATTGGTAACGATATGTCGATAATCGGGTATGTGGCGCCATCTCTACTTTTTCGGCTTTTTCGCAGTTTTCCGCGCCGCCTAATCCGAACTCCTGGATTACATCGTTAATTTAAACAATTGCGTTTTTCTCTGCTTCTACTGCGTATTTCTTGACCGGACTTGTCTTAAATTAAAGCTACGGACCATAGCTATCTCCTCCCACAGTTGCAACAATACGGCATTTTTGGTTCAAAAGTTATTAACAATTGAAAAATCGCCAAAAATGCACTCCGGGTCACTGCAATTATCTCAACTTGTGGAGGCGCTAGATTAATGATCGGGTGCTTAAAATGAAGGTAAAGGTTTCCGCTACACGACAAAAAATACCCCGTTGCTGTAACTGTATGCAGTTGGCCGTAACAACAATTTTAATTGTTTAATTGTTTATAACAAATGAACTTCGCATGGAATAATGTTCACACCCGTTGGATATGGTAGCTTATACGCCTAGCTTTAATTTATGTCCTCTGGTCATTGCTGTATCTCACCAGCAAGAGGCAGTAATCGCATTTGTTTATAATTTCTTTAAACAAATTCAATTTTCTCGGCTTCTGCTGGGCCGATTTTAATCAACGACTACTCAAATTGAAGCTCTTGGTTCAAGGAACAATCTGATGTATCAATAGATCGGCCCTCGTGTATAATTTCGGTGCAATTCACAAATGAATTATTAATTTGTTTATAAAAAATAAACGGCGCGCGCAGCATTTGTAAGTCGGTTATAGCCTTGTAGCGGAAACCTTTACCTTCATTTTAAGCACCCGATCATTAATCTAGCGCCTCCACAAGTTGAGATAATTGCAGTGACCCGGAGTGCATTTTTGCCGATTTTTCAATTGTTAATAACTTTTGAACCAAAAATGCCGTATTGTTGCAACTGTAGGAGGAGATAGCTACGTTACTTAGCTTTAATTTAAGACCTGTCCGGTTAAAAAATACGCAGTAGAAGCCGAGAAAAACGCAATTGTTTAAATTAACGATGTAATCCAGGAGTTCGGATTAAGCGGTGCGCAAAACTGCGAAAAAGCCGAAAAAGTAGAGATGGCGCCACATACCCGATTATTGACATATCGTTACCGACGAAATGTTTAAAAATTCATATCTCGGCTCCTCGTGGTTGTTTTTTAATAACTGGGATATCAAATGAAAGGGAATCGAATAAGCTACGCGTTAAAAAATACCCCGTTGCTGTAACTATATGCAGTTGGCCGTAATAACAATTTGAATTGTTCAATTGTTTATAACAAATGAACCTCGCATGGAATAATGTTCACACCGGTTGTATATGATGGCTTATATATCTAGCTTTAATTTATGTCCTCTGATCATTGACGTAACTCGCCTACAAGTCTAAATAATGGCATTTGTTTATAATTTCTTTAAACATATTAGAATTGATACAAGTTGTTCGATGTATTGTAAATAGATATATAATAGAATAGTTCATAAGTATCTGCTTGTAAATTTAATTGGAACATTATTGTAACTTGTATCTTCATTAATTACTTTAAATAAATATTCAATGAAAAGAATACCACTACTCTTTTTACTTTCACACCTTACCAATCTTTGAAAGAACCTAATTCCAATTCCTTATACAAGAAGTACCGTGGACGAACTTTAAATGGAAAGTTCTAAAGTGGGAAACTTGTCAAAATGGCCCTATACGTTATTAAAGTTGGCAGAAGGAAATTGTTGGAAATACCATCATCTTCAAAGTCTTCACTTGTTGCAAAATTGGTTGGTAATTAAACGCTCGGAAATTCCTGGAACGTGACGTCATTTCTGAGAACGAATACCTCCTTGCATATCATATTCTCCTGATACAAATCCACGATTTTCAGCCAGATATTTTTGACAGAAACTCGAAAATTTCAGAGCTCGGAAATTCCTGGAATGTGACGCCATTTCTGAGAACGAATACCTCCTTGCATATCATATTCTCCTGATACAAATCCACGATTTTCAGCGAGATATTTTTGCCAGAATCTCAGAAATTTTGAGTTCGGAAATTCCTGGAAGGTGACGTCATTTCCGAGAACGAATACCTCCTTGCATATCATATTCTCCTGATACAAATCCACGATTTTCAGCCGAAATTTAAGTGCTGAAAATCGTGGCTTTGTATCAGGAGAATATGATATGCGAGGAGGTCTTTCATCGCAGCAATTCTTGGAAATGACGTCACATTCCAGGAATTTCCGATCGCAAAATTTCTAAGATTCTGGCAAAAATATCTGGCTGAAAATCGTGGATTTGTATCAGGAGAATATGATGTGCGAGGAGGTATTCGATAGCAGCAATTCTGGGAAATCACGTCACCTTCTAAGAATTTCCGGACGCATAATTTTGTAGCCTTTTGCCAACAAATTTTGCAAGACTTTGACCTGTTTTCTTTAATGACGTATAGGGCCATTTTTACAAGTTTCTCGCTTCAGGACTTTGCATTTAAAGTTCGTCCACGGTACTTCTTGTGTAAGGAATTGGATTTAGGTTCTCTCAAGGATTTTTGAGGTGTGAAAATAAAAAGAACAGTGGAATTCTCTTCAATGAACATTTATTTAAACTAATCAATGGAGATACAAATTACAAAACTGTTCTAATTCAAATTAACAAGCTAATACTTATGAACTATTGTATTATATCTATTTACAATACATCGAACAACAACTAAACTTCGAACAACTTGTATCAATTCTAAACTAATATTTATGTAACACTAAAAATAGTATAAACATAAATAATCTAATACTTATAAGCTATTCTTTGAAGTTAATATACAATATATCTTACAGATAAAACTTATACTAAAATTTACGTACTTTTTATATGCTAAAGCTTATTTTAAATTACAACAATTGTGTAACTTGTGTATATGTAAATTGTTTATTATATCTTTCCTTTTACATTTAGGATATTCAGTAGAACTTGTAGTAAAAGCGATATTAAATTTTATACAAGATCTCCCGAATGCACTGAATATAAAATAGAACATATAATAGATATACATAACAGTTGATTGCACAATTGTTCTAAATTAATCGAATGCGCTAATAACAGTTACAAACTATTTTTATAAACCAATTTACTATAACTAAAGGATAGCTAAAGGATAGCTAAAGCACTAACGAGATATAGGAAAGCATTTACATATATTCACACAATCGTATGAGTCCTGCCCCCGATACTACTTCAGTAAATAATAGTTCTTCAACTGATCACTGTTCATGAGCAGAGGACGCTCAAATCAGTGTTGGATTTCTGAGTCGGTATGGCAGTCACGTTGGCCCACGAAAGTCCATAAGATGTCCTGTCTATTCTTATATCTCGTCTGTGGTTCGGTTTTGGATGTTCTAGAAACTGCGAAAACGGCCGCAACCGCGAGATGGCGCCACATGTCTGATTATCGACATATCGTTACCGATAAAATTTATAAAAATTGTTATCTCGACTCCTGGTGGTTGTTTTTTAATAAATGGGGTGTCAAATGAAAGGGAAACGAATAAGCTACGCGATAAAAAATACCCCATTGTTGTTACTACATGCAGTTGGCCGTAATAACAAATTCAATTGTTTAATTGTTTATAACAAATGAATTTCGGATGGAATCATATTCCCATCTATTGGAGATGATAGCTGATGCTCTCAGCTTTAATTTATATACATATGAACCATTTCATGATTAGTCTATTCTTGTATCTCTGTGATGCGGCATAATCACGGTATGACGTTTCATTGCATCAATATGATCTTACAGCGGTAAAAGTGGGGACTGACTCTCACTGTTCACCGGCTAAGGTAGCTTCGACTCTCTTGTTTTTAAAGCGCCAAGACCGCCAGTTCGTTCCTCCCGCTGGTATACCTTGCTAACAGAACCTGATTGAACAGAAGAAACGAAGGCGGGTTTTGAAACTGGCTTTCAAGCTGTTTCTACGTTTCCAGGATGGAGATCGAATTTGAAAATCTGGAGGAAACTTTCCAGAACCTTAGCTGCAACTATAACTATGTGCCCTCCGCGATAGAACACCTGGGAAGTAAGTTTTTCTTTTCACGATATCGAATTTCCATTAATTGACCACTTGCTCTTTTGCCCGACCAGTGTCCCTCGTGTATTGATTAACTGTTTGTTTAACTACTGTTAGTTCTAATCTTAGCTTAATGCTGTGGATCTTGCCAAGTTCCCCACTAATCAGTAACTGTAAAAGGGTCCCTAAAATTGATTAGAAACCCGCTTGAGGATTTTAATCGTTTCTTCGGTAGTAAATCTTTCGGTACGCCTAATTTTATTACTAAGAATAGCGTGCAACATTTTGTCACACATTAGCTATGACAGAAAGTCAGAACCGACGACTTACCTTTCTTGTGCTACGATCTGCGAAGCATGCGCAGAGCTGAACGCATCGGTGAAAGTTTCACCTGGAGATTGTTACACACTTTCCGTTTAACGTGTATAGACGAACTGCGTTAAATTTCCTCGAAAAATATTATGGCAAATAATTACAAATTATAAGTTGTGTGTGGTCAAATCGATGCAAAAATATCGCAAAAATGATTAATGTATGTAGTTCTATGTAAAAAGTAACTAAAGTGGCGTAGCAGCCTGAAGAAAATAATGAATTTAGAAGAAAATACTTTGTTGAAATTACATGGTGAAAGATATTTTTGCTTTAAGCAAGGATTTCTATGTGCCTCTTATGAACGATTAATCGAAACTGGTTCCGTATGGATTACATTACTGGTGGACATGAATGCGCGATTGAAATTTTCGCCTAGTATGAAAATAAAACGCAAAGACCGAATAAATGAATATAATTAACTAGGCAAGGCACACTGTTTTTAAAATGAAACACGACACCAGCAATGTGTTTCCATTTACAGAAAATATAAATCTAAAAGTGTAAAATACGTAGAAACCTAGGTCTGGAACTTGGAAATAATACACACAGAATGGAACAAGTAATTTCCAATCCGGCAAAGAAAATTATGCATTCCGAGATTTCTAATACGTGTTGGCGGCGTCCACCGTGAGTTACGCGCGGTTGTTTTTTAACAGGACGTTTCTCAATCTTTATGACGCAAGGCAGCAGGCCAACGAAAAAGCATACATGAACAATCCGGTATTCAATCATAAGTGTAAGATATTGATTCGTCTTGTCCTTCGCCGCAATATCATTTTATTCCTTATAAAAAGAATAAGAAAAATGTAATTGATTGCAAAAGGACGTGGATATCTTATTTAGATTTCGGGAAATTCATCATTGCTTTTTCACTCAATTAACATTAACAGCCATCATAGCTTTCGTAAAAGACACTCTGTTGATGTAACATCTGTTGTGCTAATCAATATCATATTGCAAATAACCAGCAGTGATAAAACATTGTTGATGCAACGTTTCCAGATATCGTAGACAATTCTGCGGATGCCTAGTAAATTTCTTATTTACTTGCCGTCTTTTTTTGTCTCGTGGATAATCGCACGATCTAAAAATACTTTTTCATTTTTTAGGTTTGGAAATGTTTGGTATAGGCTTATTGAGTTCTGGAGCAATACTCTCCACTTTGACGCTTTACTTCGCCGTAGATGCTTGCCACAATATGTTTTACCAAAAGGAGACGAGATTCTATAAAACTAACTGCATCATGATCCTTTGGGTATATCCAGTTGCCAGTGTATGCAGTCTTACAGCATTGGGAATACCAAGGTGAACCAGTTCTTTTAGCAATATCGCTTTCTTTCGCCGTAAGATACTGCGCCAAAGTATCAAAAATTATTGAAAGAGAAGGAATACATGTTGACCTTCTTCCGAGAATGAAACACGACAAGTTTTTTTCCTGGGGTCGACTGTGAAATAAACCAGGAAATCCACTTAAGGGATGCAAAGAAAGGGCGGAGTCGTGATCGAATGTCGCACGAGGATAAAAACAAAGGGACAGTCCGTTCGAGGCAATTCTTAACAAGAACGAAGTAGAAGGGCAGTCCTCAGCCTGCGCAACTAATGATCTTGATTTTCCAAGATAATCTCGGTCCGATGTAAAAAATTTGATGCGTCCCTTCGATAACCCAGGCGAGGCTTACTTAGAAAACTACACAGAAATTCCATTGCACTAAATGTCGATTGATATTTTCAGCATGTCTCAGACGCATTTATCAGTATGCTAGGAAAGATTAGAATTTTTATTTTGGACGAACCTATATAACATACATATGTACTTCAGTGCATAAAAGAATATTTTTTACATTCATGCATACAAATGATATTTAAAATTATACGCGAACTGCTTTACATTTCGGTAGTACTGATAATCGACCGATCATTTCCAGGACTCAGTTGCTGTCGGAGGCTGTCACTCAAATATTCCTGTCAATATCTCTCTATCGACTGTACCTTTTGCTGGTCTACATAGGGCGCAAAAAGGTCACCAAGTCACCGCTATTAATACTGAGAGTCGGCCCTTGTTGCTGCTGGCCCTGTCTGCCCTTTCCAGAACTTCAAATGACCGACGCCAATTTGTCCTGGCTCCGGTTGGTTGTTCTACAACTTCCTATTATCCAGGTTATTTCGGATTTTTTTGCCTGCGCTTTTTGTACAACTGCTCTTTCTACGTAAAAGGAACGTTTTTGTGCTCGTTAACTGTTGGTTTCTCAGTATTCGGAAGGACTTGCTTCTCGAAGCTTTTTTCTTAGCAAATGTCAAGCGTACACATGCATATACACTATACAATGCACATGCACACACAAACTACGAGTAAGTATCTTCAAGATTATTTTTATCGGTTCCAGGGATTAACGTATTGCATATTTCTCTTCATGTCAATCGAGGAGCCGAACCTTGCAACACAGTATGGTATCTTTTTTCAACCGTTTACAGTAGCTAGCATTCTTGTGGGAATATACGGACTGACCATCACTGTGAAGAGTCTAGAAGAAATTGCTCCAGGTAAAAATAATGAAATTATTCAAACGGGCGATCAAAAAACAATATACATATGTATGTACATGAACTACGGTTTTTCTAAATCCCATAAAAGGGTGCCACCACTTAACAAATTAGGTTGGACGAGCTGTCTTCTTCGTCCTCTCTACCAAAGTTAGCAATTATCCCGCAAGGGACCACACAAGTAACGAGCGACCGGAAGCAATTTTCAAGAGCCTGGAAAGCCCCATTGTCCCCTACCCCCATAGCGTTAATGGATATATGTATGTATATAGAAGCTTTTGACCTGCCGTCTATTTCACAGAGGCAAAACTTCATCGCAAGGCCACGGTGTCCCAGATGGTGCTGCTATTTTCGAAGCTGCAGGCGTTGATTGTGAAGAGCCTTCCGCAAACAGGCCTCTTTCCATGCAATCCACCAATTACGCCGCAAATCTATGCAAATGGTAAACCTTGTTCGGGATTCATGGCCCACAAAAAGACCTACGTGCCCTTTTCAAAATCTTTTTACCGAATAATGTAAGATAAGTTTTTAGTTTAATATTCACCGTGGAAATCTCTGTTTAAATTGAAAAGTTCCTACGGCCTACGTTTCAGTTCTAAGAATATGTAATTCTAAATATGAATTCGAACGATCTCCACGACAAACAATGTAGCAACTGGTCCGAGAACACGTGAAGCACGAATAAAGAACACGGGATTCCCATAACATTTCCATACGTACGTCCAGATAAACTAACGGGCACTGTTACTTTCTTCTGCCCGATTTCAGTTACCTACAATGCCCTGATGCTAATCGAAATGCTGTTGCTCTGCTACGCGGCAAGGTACGTTTATTACGTCGACCTGCAAAGGGAAGAAGAAACGGCGACGGTCGAGGCGACAGATCGGACCAAAGACAAGAGCACGGAACAGGAGAACCCGGCGAATAACAACGAGACCAACAAGCAGCCATCAGAGTTGACCGCGTGAGATTTCCTTCTCCGCTTTCGGCGACCTTTCGAAGTTCAAGCCTATCATTTTTATCCACGCGAAGACTCGTATAGACTTTTACCCAGGCACCATATACGCTTCTTTAAATTCTATGCCGTGGATATATGTTATGTATGTATTTCCATAAGGTACTACTTAAGAAATCCTTCTAGAGCAGGGTACATTATTCTTCCGGATTTAAAGATGCGACAAAGACTGGAGGGGTGATTTTAACTAGGATCGCTGGTGTAGAAATTGAATTGGTTAGGTTTGGGTCTGATTAGCAAATAGTGCAAAAACTGTTTAAATTATACGTTGAATATTGTTAAGAGCAAAGAGGCTTGCTGTAGGACTTAATAAAATTGTGGAACACTATCAGATTTAAATTTACTCTATATGCGGTGCTTAAGATCGATTGGTTAAAGGGTGTAACGCATGTATCCGTACGGTATATGTATGTATACAGGTATCGAAGTCACCAGAACGATAGAATCAGGAGCTGTCGGGGAAACTATGAGAACAACCATATGTCGTTCTGCCCCTCGTTTTGGCCATCACTGCACATTATCGCATAGTGGGCCTTCTGACGGATCGCGGTGAGTGCTCGACTAAATGACTTGCAGCCTGCTGGCTCTTACGAAACCAAACTGAAGGGCACTCGAACACTTTCGGCAGGAAGAAGAAACTCTTCGACTCGAAGCTCTCGGGAGATCATTTAGAAAAAAGTGTGGTGCTCCAAAAGAACCTTCTGTGACGCGTAATTATCGTCACTGTGCGTAATCATCTTGGGATTGTGGGCTTTAACCTGCTTTTTCAGTTTGTGTTTTAAGGGTTCACACCGATAGGTTTCTTAATTAGACTGGCGAAAGACGATTAACCATTGCTCTCCTGCACAGGAGCTCTCATTTTTTCGGAGGCACCATTATTCTTTTTCAAGTTTGGATACTGAGTGAGCTAAAAATTTGTATGCGAAAGAATATAGTAGATATATGTAGATACATATAGGATATACATAGTTCGGCACACATAAGATATTGACACACGTGCAGCTGAATTGAATTCCACCTAAGGACATAGAGCAGCAAGGTAGCTATGAAGACACGGTCACGTTAAGTTAAAAAATCAACATTGAAAGCAAGGGATCACGCGTGTCTAGAGCGTTTAAAAAGCCCCTTTACGAAACCGATGAATTCTTGTACGCAGATGCTTGGATTTGCAGCGTCCACCGCCTGCTAAGTATACGTATACATTTGTATGTCCCATATACGGGGCGAAGAGCATCGGTTTCATCGTTGGTGAAAAATTGTTTCACGGTTCTTTCAATTCCGATCTATGTAATTGTTTGGGACGGTCGAAGAAATCAAGCTAAAGATTTCCACAAGCGACCTTTGCTTTTCCGTAATGAAACCGGAAGGTAGGTCGGTGGGATCGTTTTCTCGGGATCTTACATAAATGAAAATGAGAATCGTGATACCGTAGGGGCGCTCGTAGTTTGAAGAAACAGATGCATTGCACTCGCCCTGTTCCAGACAATTTCCTACAAATTATCGGAGCGGCGCCCGAATCCATGTTCGTGTTCAGGCTCAAAATAAGAACAGACAAGCTGGACAGCAGTGGCGAGACAAAGTTTGAAATTCGAAGACGTTCTCGAGGCACGAAGATGTCTACCCCGAAGCAACGACGCGACGCGTCGCGTCAGGAAGAATTATCACCGGAGTGCATCAGGAAGTGTCCCCTTACATTCGAAGTAGCGAGCCCTTTTTTCTTCTTCCACGTTTCCACCTTCGACGATCGATTGTCACCGATGTGGCTCGAGAGTTTTCGAGATCCAACAGAAACGAACAAGGCACCTATATTAATATTCCGATAACGTGTCTAGACATATTAAGCATCTCTGTGTTTCGCTGCTACTTCGACGGAAGATGAACGTCTTCGAGATAAGAAGCTTCCACGAAGACTTTACCTTCCGCTTTATTATTCCTCATCGTGCTCATAGTTTCTACCGCGGCCGCTTTTGCCTGACCTTGCATCTATTATTATAAAACGTGCCAAGCTTCATAATGCGCCGGACGCAAAGTGAAACCGATGCAAGTTTCGCTGAAAAAATAGTCACGGACCTACCAACGAATCGTTTTAGCATTCATGCTTTTGAACTTGGAACAAACCGACTCTGCCTAGATAGAGTGATAAAGGGAAAAACTCTTGGAAAAACTTTGAAAACACAAGAAGAATGCTAATGGAGAGATATCTGTATTACCGTTACACGTTTACGACAAACTTTTAAAACGGATGCAAGCATTTACGCTCGCAAATTTGAGTCTCTTCGGAACTTTGTCTTGCTACCAATTGCAGACAAAATCGGGGAGAGGTACAAGTCCGTGCGAGTGAAAGGATGGTCATGGGTAAGACGTAATCGCGATTTCTATTCATATAATATGTATTCATATTTCGCTGAACGTTCTACTGGACTATAGGGCTACATGACACCGTCATCGGGTTGGTGAGCGCAAGCGAAGGTTACGTACCGCTTTCAGAGTACGTATATCGCATGCCACCTCATTTTCTGAACGATTCGAGGGTTCACTGCCTACCTGCAACCTGGCCCACCGAGCCTACGAATTGCTCTCCATCCCTTTCTCTGCCCCTCGCTCTTTCCTTTTTCCCTCCGCCTCTATTATCCGCTTGGATTCCCTTTTCTTCCTTTTCCTTTCATCGTAGACCCTTTTCCTCGAAACCGTGATCACGATCGAGCTCCGAGCGTGTAATAGATTTAACAGTTTCTTTCTTTTGGAGTTGGTGGTTCGAGGATTGGTTTAAGAGGTGATAGAAAATCTTTCCGGCTCGTGTGCACTCTCGATTGTGTGAACAGTCGGCCTCTTTTCTTGGGGTTGGAGGTCGGAGGGCATCCTCCGTAATCGTTACGTCGGCTTTCTTCTTGTTCGCATTTTGGGAAACTTTTTTTACGATACGTCTCGCCGTCGTATCGGGCGAGCGTTTATTACATTTTTAGGCTATTTCCGTTTCGTAAAGTTACGCTCATTGTTAGTCGGAAAATCAAAGCCCGTTTTAATGTAGACAATTCCAATTACATAATTCTAAATACGGCCTGAAACTACAGTTTAAGGATCGCCGCACCTTGATTCAAGAATTCTTAATCTTCAGTAAAACTAATTAAGGTAGCAGACTCCGATCCAGTATCCAAATTGTTTCTATGTCGGCCCCCCTTCGGTCTCGACTAGATAGCCTTGGGGATCCTTTTCAGCCGCGGGATGTCTAAAAAAACGACGCGACACGGTATTTTGCGAACTAATGAGCCCGCATAGCGATTCTTAACATAATTGTCTTTATGATTTATAATAAACGTTCAGTCGTTGTAACGTTCACTGGACTTGTTTCCTGGCCGAATAGGTTCGGGCAAAATACTTACGGATTCCATTGAATTTCACCAGCCGCACGTGATCACGCGGAACAGCGACAAGTTGCGTCAATAACGGCCAAAGGAATCTGAAGATTATATTTGTGTTAAAAATAAATTCCTTCGAAATTAAAAACAAATTCGGTTTAGCGTATTCGGTTCAGCCGAGCTGTAACGCTTCGTCCTGGAAGGATCAGCTGCAGGAAATTCCGTGCGGAGTGCGCCGAAGATTTCCAGATCTTCGGGAAGGTTTCTTGGCCATCTGTGGCGCGCGCGCGAGGAATCGGAAAACACTTTCCAAGATCGTCGACATATGGCACACGGGCCAGACTTATCTCGAGGAAAAAATATGCCTCGAAGGCGCGGCCGCCTCTGCTGAAAATATTAGTGCCGGGGGAGAAGAACGTAGCGGCTGCCTTGTCCTGATCTACCGTAGATTCGACCGATTTTCAAACAGAAACTAGGAATACCCGAGCCAGATGGCTGATGTAGATACAATTGATGAAAAAACTGTGACCGATGGAGCTTCGCTCTACATGGAGCACTTATCTCACAGTTTGATACGTTCAAATCAGTTGATCAGGTTGATCAGGTCTGGATCGCCGATTAATAATTTCATTGAACAATGAGGTACTATTCGACAGCAATGCCTTGTACTTCGTGTTTCTGATTTCTCGATATTTGTCGTTTCTCGAGAAATGAGAAATCGGATTGTATATCTGAAGAATTCTCGAGAAATTAAAGGTCAGGACCTGCAGAAATCCATGAAACAGACCTACTGAACTTCTGCGGATAAATGAGATTTATAATAATTTTCGGCATGCGACATAACGATCGGCAAATTGACGAAACTCAAGTGCCTGAAGTAGAGGGCCACACGTTCCGAAGGTATATTATATGAACGCGTTTCTAGAACTGGGAAGAACGAAAGGACCAGATCACCGGTAATCGATCATCCGGAAGAGAGCAGAAGCGTCGGTGTAGGTCAAAGTGACCGTGAATTTTCGCCACTGGCTGCCTTGCCTGGCTTAGGCTATTCAACCACCACGCGACCATATGGTCGCCGATGGCGTGGTCCATTATTTTCTACAAAATCCTCAGCACAAAAATGGAAGGCGTGGTGTTGGAGCAGTTGGCCCACCGCGAGATTGCCTCAGTTCGCTACATTTTTTTTCTGGATATATTCATAATTCTTATTTGAAATTCAATATAATACAGCAACCCACCCTGGTAATCACTGGATAATCATTTTGTACTTTGATCTTTTCCTCCCTATTAACTCCTTACAATTCATCACTTTTTCTAAAACTAAATTCTAAAATAAAAAATATGGAACGAACGAGGTACATAATATGTAGCTCAAGTTTCGGTGAGAAATGCAGTGTCCAATTTGGACCTGATATTTTTCTTGTGGTCCAATGTACATTACTGGTGTGAAAGCATACCACTACTACGGGTGCAACGGAGTATGGTGCAAAGAGTACACACACAAGAATCAAATCGCTTGTCAATTTAAGTTCCCTTTCAGACAGTCTTGCCTCGTACCTTTCCTTCTTCATCTACGTATCTGCGTATATATATGTATATGTGTATAAAATATGCTAAACGCCCGCGGACCTCTAGTGGCCCCACGGACCTCTCTTCCGACGCTGTTATTTACGAATTATGAATGTTGTAAGACACAGCATAATGATGGCGACCAGACTGGGCCAATTTTCGCCGCTTTAAGCACCGTCTCCTTGATGCAGGAATTCTTAGGGTCGATCGTCGTTCATCGCTGTCAACGATTCAGTTCCACCGCTAAATATAGTATCATCGTTCTAATTAATCCCTCGCCAACCTAAAATCGATATTTTGTGCGCGATAGCAAATGCACAATCTGTTCCGTCCACGAGTTTTGCCTTCAAAGTATGTACAGATTTGAAGATGCATATGCACTTCTTGGTGTGGATATTTCGTGCCTCTGAGAAAGTTCCGGAAGGTTTAGGTTTTATTAGGGGCAACCAAATTTTGACCGCAGGGAGCCAAGCAAATGGTATTCCGCTACAGCACATCCGAAGGCCTCGAAAGAACGATCCCATAACAATGACCCTCTCGGGGTGAGACTGCAAAAAGTGGCGGTCAACCAGCAGATTTCACTCGAACCGAAAGTCAGCCACAGTAAATTGGATAATTGCTACTGTCACGTTGACGAGAAAACCCTACGAAGCCGTAACTGTCGTTCGGTAGCCGTATAAATACTATTGGACAAAGTTCGAGACTGTCGTTCCCAAATGAAAAGTCTTTGATTTACAACGAGGACAAGCGAGCGTTGGTATCGGTGGTGTCCTTCTTGCGCTTCTGTAGGTCCTAAATCAATCCAACCGTAAAATCGAACGACAACGACGAGTTTCATGTGATTTACGAAGGGCGCGAGGAAAAAAATAATTTTCGCCCGTGCATGTCCGGGTTGTTTTAAAGCCTTCGTTGCTTAGATAACGCGCGGCAGTGAACATTTTCAACAACGGCCTCTCCAATGCTACGGTACAGTTGGCACGATTAATTTTATGCGATGAAAGACCACGCATTGATATGTACTTGCGAGAATAGGACATATCGAAGCCGTCGTTCATTTTCATTACTGTGCTCGTTTATTGGACCGAAACACCGGGCACAAAATGAAATAGAGTACATAAAAGGAATCCGAGTGCTATAGGCCAGGCCGTGCGCGGCATCGGTCCAGGGCTATAAATTTCGGTTTGGGGAATTTGTCAGGATAACGTATTAGCGTATACCTAGCCCCCGGAGAGGTAAAGTAGATGGCTAAGTGCTCAATAGCGATTCAGAAATCCTCTGGTTACCACCTGTCCTTGTGGGGGACTCGTCTGAAGAAATCTCCGCTTCTTTCTACTCTTCTTCTGCCTGGGTTCCCGCCTGACAGGGAAGCCAGCACTAATGCCGTTCGATGACAATGAATATTTGTCGCCAGAACATTTGACGCGAAAAATAGCTTTCAAAGCGTCTTCCTCGAGACCCCGCCGACGCTTCTGGAAGCAGAACGACGCATCGGGCTATATTTTCTGCTTTGTCGCATCTGTTGAGCATCAGAAGGCGATTTCTCGGCTCGTAAAGAAAGGTGGAGAGGTCGCAAGGTGTTCCTTCGAGATAATTCTGAGCAATTTCGTGGTACGATTGAAATTAGGTGACGCTTGTCGGTGTTAACTTGCCTGGAAGATGAAAAACTTGGTCCGATTCTACCGATCTATGAGTCTGCACGAAGAGAGATGTTAGGAGAGTTTCATTGAGGAAGAACAAGCACAATGTACTCCGAAATAATATTTGAAAAATTCCCCCAAGTATACACGAGGATTGAAGGCAGAGTAAGCTGAACGAAAGGTAGGGTACTATTTTTCCGGGACAGATAAGCCATGAGGCCATATTCACGCGACCCAATGTTTGACAATCCTATCGGCAAACTTCTTTTGTTACGCGCCATACATTTTCAATCCCTACTATTTGTCATTTTAAACCTAAAACTCCGCATAGTAATGCGACCGTAATTCTCCTTTCTGTACGAAATAATAATTTACAATTTCATTGTGGAGGAATCAAAAGAAAGCACTTTTTATGATTAGTCGATGACGGGGTCGAGAATAACATCATCCTACACGCGTGGCCACGACCGCGGGTTCAATTCGAATTCTCTTCACGAAAGCATAGAACGTAGCTGGTCATGTTCGGACCTCGGTTCGAAATCGGTCGAGAAAACGAGACTCACGTAATCCTTCGTACGAAGGATTACGTCTGATAAGCAATGCTCAAAATGGTACGCAACCGGACTGATATAGGGATATACGTATGTATGTATGTATACGTACAAAGGATCGTGCGGGAGATGGTGCAGAGCGATAGCTCTTTGGTTGGAAAAGAAGGACGGTCCGTGGACTGAGTGAAACAGAAAAAGTGTTAGCACAGGCGGAAAGGGATTATGGATCCTACAAAAACACCTCGCACCTACGGTGTTGGTGAAAAATCTCTGAATCGCTGAAACTTAGGTTACGGGGAAGCTTATGTGCAAACACATTCGGACAATGGTACGTTGATGCGAAAGCCTTGAAATATGTTTCCGTTTCCGTTCCTCTGTCCATGTAATAAGTCACAAAATTGTTTACTCAGAGATTTGTGGACGCTGGAACAGAAAATTGGAAATTTTGTTAGGACGCGTGGTAACGCCAAAATGTGAAAGGATGAATGGGGCGGATGTGGGTACTATAATATTAGAAAACGGTGCAAGAACATTTTTCGCGTACATATTGAAAAAACGTTGAGAATTAAGGAAACGAGAAAGAGCATTTGACGGTAATTGAGCATAAATTTTCGATTCGTTCGATAGAAATCGTTCACTGTTGCGATTCAAGCAAGCCTATTTAGCAGCGAACCCGCATAGGCCGTGGCGGCTCGCAGAAAGCGGGGGTATACCATTAAAAGCAATTTCACGATCACAGAAGACCAGTAGTCTTTGGTCCGATAGTAAAATGTGCTATTCGCAGTACTCGACCCGATCGTTTCAGGCCAGGTGTGAGAAAAACCCTAAGCACAATAATATGTCACTCTTCGTTCAAGGAACGATTCTCTGCTGGAACGCCACCCCTAAACGCTGCCTAGATGAATAGTTCCTCTATTCGTGGACCTTTTTCTATTGGCAACCGGCACAAACGAGCGAGCGCGGATCAGCGCGTTTCACAGGCGAGCTCGCGCACGAGGGATGCGACTCGGCCCTTTTAACGTCATCGTATATTTCAGCTTACAATCGGGCTGCCAGGCAAATACCCTTATTTGTACACATCCCGTGCATTGTGACGTGTATCGCGGGGCACCCAGGGAGCAGTACCGACTTCCGGTGAATAACTCCTACGTCCTTTTCTTTTCTACTCGCCTTCTCATTCCTCTTCTCTCTATTCTTTATCGGTCGACTCCGTGTACTTACCGTCTCCGCCTCTTCCTTCGAGTTCTATTTCTTATTCCTTTTAGATTCGTCAAGCGGAGGTGGTGGGTGGGAAGATATCGTGTACCTGCCGGACGAAGCCGTATTGGATTCGGGCTACGAAAGACCTTTGATACTATACATATGTATAGGTATGCAACCCTCGAATCACGATCATTCGACACCGATTCTCCTCTTTTTTTTCTCCTTTGTCGAAGATGGATAGGAAACCAGGAAGGGACTCGTTGTACCGTTCACTGGGCGGATACCGGCTAATTGCGATCAAATTTTCTCTGGACACCAGAGAATTTCGAAAATGCCTCTTTCTTCCTTGTTATTACGATGGTCGATTATCTGTTTCCCTGCAGCCAGCAAGCATTCGATTTTTCGGCTCGTCCTCCAAAGAATATATCGTTGTCCGGAAGCGTATTCTATTGGTGTCTTACGAAACGCTCGTCTTTGTAGAAGTTCATGAAAAGCATTCAATTACTGTGGAAGGAAACTTTTTTAGAGGCATATCTATAACGCAAATCTCGAGCGAAGATGAATTTATTCCACGAGTACTCAAGTTCGGGGCCATCCTTTTCGTCATCTCTTTCTCCCTTCCTCGTGACTGCAAAGGTGTACATAAATGTATGTACCGCGGAAGTAGGGTGACAGTCTGAAGCATATGCCGGTGCCCATACGGCACGTGGACAATTACAGTGAAACGTGATTCTAATGCGACGGTGGTTCTCCACCGAGATAATATTCGCGGCAACAAATTGTGTACAGTTAGGCGTTGGTCACATGTTTAACGGAGAAGGACATTCTTAAAAATGATTAACCTTAAACTAACCCACTATTGAATGCAATTTATCGAGAGGGAAGGGGTGCGGGTCCAAAGCGAACTGAAATGTTCCGCAAATCGAAAAATCACACTTTTCGCAGTTTGGCCTACTTCTGTTACAGGGAACTAATTCGGGCAGAAGTACGGTGATGCAGCGTGATGGACCATATGCCGAGGGACCGTTCCAGCCCACGGATAATTACAAGGGATGCTACGTTGCCTTTAGGGGGTAGGGGCGAGCTGAAATTGAATGGTGGGGCGCTTGGCTACATAAGGAACCTACCTACCTCGGAAGGGTCGCAGTCGGTTGGATATTTCGAAGGTATTTGGACCTCTGTGTCTCCTCGTTACCCACGTTCAACACGCATCACTCGTATCCATTCAGTCGAATTATGTACTCGGGCAAATGAAACCTTGACAATTTTTGCAAATCAAAAAACGAGTGTGTCCGGGTGTATGTGTTTATAGGGGCAATTAGTGAACATTAAAAAAAGTGATTCAGTAAATGAATGTACGAGAAGGAAGTGTGATTTGACTCAACAATAATGGGATTCTCGTGGCTTTTGTTTTTCATCGGGTGCACGACTCTCGTTGTGGGATTCGATCTTGGACCAATTGTCAGGATTGCTCAGTGCAGATCGCAATGCTTAAGAAAGCACACCGCGGATGGGACCTGTGATTGGTATTCCGGACACCAGCAAACCACTTGCAGCATGGTAATTAAACTTATGATTAATCCAAAGAATATATGTATATATTGCGCCTACTTTATGTAACCGTTTTCTTAAATTCTAAACGCGGAAAAGAAAGAAAGGTGCAAAATTTCCAAAGTATCACCAGTGAAGCGTTGCCGGAATTCCCGCGTGCTCTGTAACTTCGTACCAAACCGAATCAGCTGAAATTCGTAAAAAAAGTTTCAGAACTAACACGCGCCCAACGCTAAACCTGCTTCACCTTTAGCCTGATCGTTTACCAGTTACCCAGAGACCCCCTTTCAAAGCATCGAACGGCACGTCCTGTTCTGGAATTTGCCTGAAAAATCAACAATCCCAATTCCTCGCGTCTTCCCGACTGTAGTCGTTGAGCAAACAATAAACAATCTCCGGGTCTGAAATATCCCAGAAAAATTTCTCGGCGTGAAACGTAACACTTTGGGCGACGATTCGATCGTGTAGAAATCAGATATAGGGCTGGTCCAGCGGCTTGACGTGGCGATAAATCTTCCGCGTTAGTTTTACGGGGTGGCGTGGAAAATCGTGGTGGTGGTCCATGGCGTTCTCCTCCGGTGTACGCACCCCTCCCCAAACAAGCCCATCGCAGATGGACAGATGGGAATGACGATTAAGTCACGCACAATGCGTTAAGCGTGAGCGTGTGCGTGTGCGTGCAGGGCGTTGCTCATTTTGTGTACAGGGGGTGTCCATTAATTTCGGGGAAATCGATGCCATCTTGCTTGCGTACACCCAGAAAGAGGAACCTCTGACTACGCCTGAATATACATATGTAGATGATGCGCGTGCACTGCACACGCTTGCTGCACGGGTGGAATTCATTGTGGAATGAATCGTGGACAATGGGGACGAGGAAAACGGTGATCCATTGAAATTTATGCACAAGAGATACATTAGAATAACGATTCTCGCCGGAGGTGGACGCGTGGAGGTGGGTTCATGAAGGTCACGAGCAGGGAACCCTCTCGAAGATTGTCACCCTTGGATAGTGACGATTACTCTTGCGCATGGACGTGCTGCTTTCGCTTTGATCTTCTCCCCCTATCGACGATAACTGTTTTACCGCGGACAATCGGCGGTAAAGGGGAAGCTGACTGTGCGACCAATTGGAAACGGGGGAATAGCGGTTTAAATAGCCGTCAGATTGAGCTCGGTGCTCCGAAATGCCGCGGTGTTTTCACGTTTCCTCTACAAGTAGCAGAAAGTTTTACAGGGGAAGAACATCGAGACCACCGTAGATAGCCTCGATTAAGTTCGTCGGATGCCGGCAGAATTTCAGATCGGGCAATAATAGAATGGCGCAAACGTCCCGATGCGCCCCATGAAATCTCATTGAATGCAACGTTGATCGTACCGTTATCGAGTTACGACCGACGGAGGGTCATAAAAACCACGTCCCCTCGACGGAGTCATAGCAAAGTGAAATAAACGCCATAAGAGGGACGCCTGCATTCGCTTCATCCACTATCGATCACGTCATCCTGCCTTTCATTTTATGGAACAGAATCGACCGGGCAATCCACTTTTCCTTGCTCCGAAATACACTACGAGTAGGAAAATATTATTTCCAACGTTCTTTCTATACGCCACGTCTACATCGGGGAACTAAAATTTCGTGGAGGAAAAAGAGAACGGTCCGTGGAATTATCGCAAAGTTGTTGGAAGATGCTGATGTTGCTTTTTTGGGCGCGTCATTAGCACGAAAGAGGGGACCTACGGCGTTTCTACGAAGCAGTCGGGGCTAGAAGGAACGCATCGCGATGAAGGATAATCGGGGAGAGAGGGTACGGGAGAGGGGGTTCTCTCTAAGAAAGGAGAAGAAAAAAAAATTTGGAAACAGGGCTTCACGAGAGACGGTACCTCGATAAATATGAAGACAACAACGACGGTCCCTGTTATGCCTGAAACAGGTTGGAGCTAATTCGACCTCCCTCCCTCTTCTCTCAAGCCCTTTCTCTCTCATGCTCCCTTGTCGTTCTTTCTGGTTGCACCCTGTACCTCCCTCGGCCCTCTCCATGGCCGCTTAAATCGCTCGATTCAACGGTTCAGTCGATGCTTCTTATTCTCCCTTTCCTTCTTCACGTTCCTTAGCCGCGTCGTCCCCCTTAAGCCCCCCCCCCCCTCCTTCTCTTTTCGTGGTACCTTCGTCCTTTTTGTACGTGCGTGCAAGAGCTTTTTGTTCAATGCTGAAATCTCCCCATGCCATGCTCAATTCTCACGTGTAGTTTTGTTTCCTTCTGTGTTACAGTGCTGGCAATACTGCGAGGCTCTCGAAAACCGATGGGAGAAAGCGAGGTCCATTTGCGAGGGCGACGACTATGTACATGTAAGTAAATTCCCTGGTGAAGCAACTTTTTTGAATAAGGGTGATTGGTAACCGCAGAGAGAATATTCGCCCCTTTCCACCGCCTGTCAACTGAAAATAATATTCATAATATTTTTACGACTGAACGGACGTTAAGAAATCCAAAGCTCTTTGGATTAACGAACTCTGCCGCATCGAATCGGCGGAACATTCGTATCCAGCAGACGCAAGGGAAAATCTCGTACGTCGAGGTTAACTTTTGAATCTTCAAAGGTAAGAAAGGTAAGAATGGAAGCTGTATAGGGCGGCCAACGAGCCGAGAAGAAAGGAGGGACTCTTTGATAAAGGGAGGCTTGGCGTAAAGATCTACGGGCTGGGAAAATCCGAAGAAACGACTACCTGTCGATTTTCACGGAAGGCCGGGCCCCTTTGCCATACGACGTACGAGTTTAAACGCATCGTGTATCTACGGCCATGGAGATACGAATCTTTCTCAAATATTTGGAGGAATGGTCGACTACTACGTTACGAATGTTTGAACCGAAAGGAAAAAGGAGCCTCCTCGAAAATCCCTTCCGTGCTACGATTTCTACTAGATAAAAAAGATGTCTCTTTTAGGGAGATCGTTAATTATTATCCGTCCAACGTTCTCTTCTTTGAGAGATTGATACCAGGAGGAGATACGCGGCGATCGAAACTGTCGATACTAACCATTCGGGGCAAAAGGAAATTACGTTAAAATGAATTCGAATAGATCTCCTCTGTGTACATATGTATATTTCTCTCTGCATACCAACCACCACTTCATTCGTCCCTCTTGAAATAATACAGGAATAAGTAAAACGAGACTGACCTAACGGTTTACATTCATTACAGTGTCCAGCATGCGAAACAGCCTGTAGTTTCCGAAAGACCAGAGTTGAAGAAAAGTACGTGCCATCCATGTTACCAGCTCCGAACAAAGCACCCATCGTACTCGATAGATTTGACGTGGCTGTTGTGATGCGAAAATTATACAAACAATGGAGGGTATCCGGATATTATCCAGGAGACCGGACACCGAACCTAAGACCAGACACCTGGATCATCGTTGCCATGGAGGACGGCGTAAAGCATTACAGTTGGCAGGAATGGGTTCCAAGACTGGAATCTTTGAAAGAGGGTCCTTTATACGAGGCTACGATCTCCTGGAAGGATGTTCAGACTCAGTTGCAGAAGCAGAGATCCTTGGAACAGGTTCGATTCAATAATCGTGTGAGGCAATTCTTCTTAGAGAAGTACGGAGAAAAAGTGTTGGCCGAGTGGAGGAGTCAAGAAGATTCTAAAATTTCCGATGACATATTCCGAAGATTCTTCTTCAGAAGGAAAGACGAGCGCTCTGAGGATTTAGAAACTGACAGTGTCCCTTCCACCAGCAACTCATATAACGACGGGACTGACAAGGATTATTTAAGTAACAGAGAATCGTATGTAGTCTCCTGGGAGCCAGAGACTGGAGGTCTGATGGGAAATCAAGTGGCTGACTCGAATTCGGCACAAATTTCCCTGCTTCCTGGAACGAAGTACCTTGTCAGAATCGCCTCGAATGACGGACCTGGGAGCTTCCCCATCGAAGTAGACACAAGGCCTAATTCCATTCAAGCTAAAAGGATAGAGAGGACCATCGAGAATCTGTATCCTTGGGATATGTACGCTGCTTGCGGGTTTGCACTCCTTTCGGTACTTATGATCGTTTTGACAAGGGTCTGCAGGAAGACCGGCAAGATCGTCGAGCCCGAAGATGTCTGAAGATAAACGTTTTTTACTCCATGGGCAAACGTTGAACATTGATGAGGCGTCGTCGACAAAAACGACAAACTCAGGGATATGTTTTTGCTGTGGCGGCAGCGATTCCTTCTATTCGATAATGGATACGGCCGGAAGGAATTGCCATTGCTCGATTGATTGTTGCTATTATTGACTGCCATTGACTTAGAAACAATTTCATTCGACAATTGGAACTTTGTAGTCCAGTATTCTGCGAGTGGGAAGGTTTGGTTAACTATGTAAACTAGACATCTTCGTATGTGTACGATTGAATGTGCATTCAAGAACTGTAATGTAAAATAATTTTTAAAACTTATTTGCGATACTTGCGATTATGCAGCTAAAACGATGATAACTCTGTAAATGTATGTGACGAAATGTACAGAAACTGTAGCTAGGAAACTTGAAGGCAGACGATGTACAAACTCTCGGATATTTTTCTACGTAATAGGTTACTAGTTGAATATGCATATCCTTGCTCAAAGCGCAACGAACAGACTGTAAAAGAGTTCCTATCATCGAGAAAGAAAAAATGGCATCGTTCGCGATGCCAGCCTGTGTATTTATTTGTAAATAATACCGCGGATGCTTGTAAATAGCCCTTAAAATATATATTACTTCTAGCAATACTTCTTATTTCAGATTGTAAACAATACAGAATAATACACCTACAAGAGAAGTTTACCTTAAGCATCACCCCGTTCCCATAAGTTTAAGCAAAGGAGTTCGTGGCTACATATGTATGTATGTACTTGGAAACTCGTGTTTCACAATAACAAGTGTCTTACTTTTGAACGTCACCAGTAACAAGGAACCCAATTCCCTTCTCCGTTCACGACTCTCCTCCGCGTGGCTGGACAAGAATCGAGAGGCAAGGGTTCCTAGGCTCTTTCATTGAATTCAGGTAGGAAAGGTAGATTCTGTCCAACCATGTAGAATGGTTACAATAAAGGACTCCAGATCATGTCGGGGAAGTTGAATATTCCAGCAAATCCTTCAGACACGCGAGCCCAATGATTTCTTCCGACACACAGACAGTAAGATTTCTGGCAGCTTCGCAGCACCTAAGTTTCCCAGAAAATATCACTTTGGAGCACTCGAAGCAATTCAACTTGGGCCACAAAAGCGTCGCCTGAATTTGATAATGCGTAAATATTTGTTAGCGCGTGCTAGTCGGCGGTCTTTCAACCATCGCTGAGCAGCTGAGCATAGATTACGAGACGATTACTGTTACTGTTATCGGCCATCAAGGAAACAGCGATTATTTCCAATTGGATCGCGGTGGAACATTATTACAAGCGTTCCCGAGAAAGTTGCACCAACGTCCGTTTCCTTTCCGTGGCCGCGGCCATGGCGAACGCGAGCTCGCCAGGGGAATGCCTTCTCGCGTGTAATCGAAGAGGTACATTGAACTTTCCCGAGCGAATAATAAACTCGTCGTGAGCCGACTAAAAAGTCAACGGGGAGAGCTCTGCTGCTGTAGAATGGAGGTCCTACACGTACGTAACACTCGTTCAGCCACGATGAAAAAGTGTGCCGTGACCTCGAACAAGATCCCGTTATCCAAGTCGAAGCCTTGAAGACGGTCGTCCTCAGTCTTGACTCGGAAGTCAAGCAAAGATGATACTGCTGCTCGCCTTCCTCAGCCTTCTGATCAGTCCTGGAGAACTGGGCACTCTGTACAATGGCCCTTCTTCTGTCAGTGTCACTGCAGCTGTCGGACTTGGTATGCTGCCGATGGGATTCACGGCCGGACTCAGGTATTCTCGCTAATTACACTTTCAACCGATTTGCGTAATTCAATTGTCAAAATTGTGAGAGCGATTCTACATTTCGTGATTTACGACGTACAAGTTTATGAATCTCGGCTGTCCTTTGAACAAGCGCGTTGAATTTAATTAGACTAGGACCAGACTTGTATATCGAGTGCAATAAATATAGTTGAAATGTGCAGGAAAATTGCTACTATGACTATTACTATTATTTACGGAATTTGTGACGGTTTGCCTAGGTACGTCCCTAAATGGAAGAAGCAAGCTTGCGAGATACCAGCTTCTCAGCATCCGAACTCGCACTACATCTGCGATGAGGCGGGAGAAGTAAAATGCTTGCCAGGTAAAGAAAGGGAAATTGATGGAAAATTTAGCGCAGAAAATATGGGCTCAATAAAAAGAGTGACCATACAGAAATGGCCCTCCTCTATTGTGCATGTGTTTCCTTTCGTTTAGGATGGGCAGGCGATTTGTGCGACGTGCCAATTTGTCGAAAGGGTTGCGATCCTCTTCAGGGTTACTGCCGCCGACCTGGTGAATGTCGTTGCAAATTGGGATTCTACGGCGAACTCTGCGACAAGTGTGTAGCTCTGCCAGGGTGTCAGCACGGCAGGTGAGCTTTCATCATTGTTTCACCTTTTTTCACATTCTTCGAAATTGCCCATTTATCTTACTAAAAAGCATGAACGAATGGCGACAAGTCGCAGCCACGCTCCTTTTCCGATTCAGGTTTGAATTTCTCAGGGGAATATAATATCGTACAAGCGATACGATTACCGATAACTGACCGCTGAATCCGTTCGTTTTAATGCTGCAGAGCCTGTATCGGATAACGATATCACCTCGATCAATGGCAAATCTAATTTCCGTGTAACACGAAACGTTCGTTTTCTCGGGTTCTACAAACGTCGATTAGCCAGTGAAATGATTCCATTCTACCAGGAGAAGCTGAAGATACTGAATTTTCCCTTTCAGCTGTAACGTGAGCTTTGAATGTTCCTGCGATTCTGGATGGAAAGGGCTGTTCTGTTCGGAACCAATCTGCGGCCCCGATTGTTTGTCCAGCCAAGGATACTGCGAGAAACCCGGTGAATGCAGGTAAAGAAGGATGCCGCGATCTGAAATAGGTGAACAGTGAACGGTTATCAACAAGGGATCCTTAAATGCGGATCGAAGCAACGAGACTGCGCGTCTTACTTGACTATTCATTCCCGCGATTGACACACGTAGCGTATGGTTTATGAGTGGTGACCATTATCCATCATAAATATTCTTTTCCAGATGTCGATTGGGTTGGCAAGGGCCAAAGTGCAAACAGTGCGCCGTTTTGCCAGGCTGCGTGCACGGAACATGCCAAGGTCCACTCGAATGCCGTTGCGAACCCGGCTGGACTGGGCTCCTCTGTCAAACACGTAGGTCAATCAGCTCTCTCTGCAGATTTGTCTTCCCTTGGCAAACGAGAATTTATCTCTACCATCCCCTCGATCGCCTTATACCAATTCTGTTTTCTGTTTGCCCAGCGATCTGCTCGCAAGGTTGCAGCCGAGAATACGGCGGCTGTCGTCGCCCGGGCACGTGTAGGTGTCGCGTAGGCTGGACAGGTCCAAACTGCACCGAATGCGTTCCTTATCCCGGCTGCATCCACGGGAGTTGCAAACGACCATGGGAGTGCCGATGCGAGCCCGGATGGGCAGGTGATTTATGCAACGAGAAGTTGACTTACTGCGAAGAGAACCCAGGAATTTGCCGCAATAACGCCACTTGCATCAGTATGACTAAGGAGGACGGTAATTACAGGTAAAGCTCTCGACAATCGACTTTGACAGTGACACAGTACGTTGATCATCAAGTGTACCAATAAGCCTAAAATCTGGTTGCAGATGCGTTTGTCCCCTTGGCTATATGGGTCGTCAGTGTCAAATTAAAACAATGCCTCCAGCGACAGAATTGATTCCGCCGATGCTAGCTGAAAGTGATTCGGAAACAATGAAACCCCAAATGATCTTGGTTAAACCGGAAATCAGCCAGACCTCTCAATTTTTAGAGGAGCAAGATGAAGGCAACGTGAAGAACGAAGATCAAACAGTTGAACCCCTTGGGCCGATTGTTATTACTGATCCACCGTCTACTATTGATCCTGCTGCAACTGTAGGCAAATGGCCTACCGAATCACCTACAGAATCGCCAGCCACAGAAAGGGATGACGAAAACGAAACGTAAAACAGAAAAATCTTTGGAGGACTGTTATTTATTGAAGTAATTTATTTATTTATTTCATTGCAAACGATGTATTTTTCGTAATATGTATTCATTATCAGATATGAGCCATGATTTTAGGCGATACGAATATTGTTCTGAAGTAAGACGTAGAATAAACGAAGCTACAATACAATACTGATTTCATGCTACAAATAAATATAACAATGCCTTTGTCGTATATTATTGAACTCATGATCTCAAATTCAAATTCGGAGCGAAATTGCTATAGAATTGCCATAGAAACTTGCATCAAGATCTTTCGGAAAAATCTCTCGGTTTTGCTTCGAAGCCATTTATTACTATCGGTGCCCAAGTACGGTATCTAGAACCAATACTCCTTCTATATGAGTATGTATGAACCTTGTCGAATGTTACGCATGAACGAACACGCACTCGATATTACACGATGCATGTTGCGCTTTTGCATGTACCGTTTTCCATATACATGCACACGTGTGGTCAGATGCACTGCCCACGTTATATTATATATTATATATAAATGATCAAGCCTTGTGTTCCTTGCGTAATGTATTAGGTATATGTATATTGGCATCACGAATGTAGCTAAGAGCTCGGAGCTTAAACAAATTTCACACCGTAGATAATCGCAGAGTATTTTAATTTTTTCAGAAATTTTATAAGTATCGTGAATCAAGTGAAAAGATCTTTCAGCGCACAAGATACATTGCATTGCTTCAAATGGAGTCGACGGTGCAATGAAAATACGTTTGATGTGCGCAATTCGAAGGGAGTTCAAACGCCATTAGATCGGAATGTAAATCAATTTTTTGCCTTACTCTCGGTGCAGAGCGACAATTTATGTATCTAAACCAATCCCGCTGGCGTTTGTGTATCACGGTTACCTTACGTGAATTACGGAATAACGATCGTTTACGTTTTGCTCGACTGCTTTGCAGATCGGGAACTGTCGATGCATCTCCGTGACTTAGTATATGCTTTTAATGACGCTTGCATCGCTAATTGACGTAACAATTATTCGACGCGATTTAGATATGAAAAATCGAACGAGTCCATTTTTTCAACCGTCAACCATCAAAGTTGATGTATATATATCTGCAAATGTATAAAAATGTTTGAATGTTTTACAGCTCGAAGCTGGTAGGAAAATGAATCGTCTTTTTGCCGTATGAGGCTCGGCCTGTGTTCAAACATCTATATTATGCCATCGCGTTGTTAGCTGAGTAGCTGTAATCCACAATGCCCATCGTCTATATCTACATATATGTATACGATTTGCTGCGATGCAATACGCTTCGTTAAGTAGCGCGATTGCGTTTCTTTCAGGGTCGTACAAAGAAAACGCTTTGCATATCGTGCGTGAGAGTCGCTTGCTTCCCTTCTCCTTTCCCCGCTGCTAACGAGTAACGATATCTATTATCTAGTGAATCAAACAGTCCGCGAGTTAAAAGAATTTACGGAATTCACATTAAATATAGTAAATTGAAAATAATCCAGCTGTAAGAATGTTTGAAATACATCAGGTCATACGAAATTGAGTAGATCAGACGAACAGAAGAATTATGGTGCGAGGTAGCACAAGACAAATTCCGGTCGAAATCGTCAAATTTCTCCAGCACAAGCGCAATGAGGTTACGCAATTACGCGTAACAACAGCCTACTGATTTCCCTTTTTATTTATTGCCGTACAGTCCCTCCACAGGTTACTCGATTATAATTATTACATGCCGGATCACTCCCCGCAAGGAACACAAAGCCGCTTGAATTTACTAAACATATTATCAATCGATCCTTATCGATCTAGAATGCCTTGAATTTTCGGGGAGAGAACATAACGTATCTCACCATCGCGAATTTCCCTTATTTTCATGGAGTTTGATCTTTCCCAGTTAGTTCAGGCATATAGAATCGCGAAACTTGTTAACACCGAACTCTATCCTTGACGAAACGGAGCGCTTTCTAAAAAAGAGAGGAGACTTAATACTCTGGTACTTAAATTATCCGGCAATTATGATTCTCCGAGTTTGGTTCAGATTTTTTGCAATTTTTCTATTATCAAATGGCAAATAATTAAATTGCCGTTACATTCGCTTCAAATATTCTCTACCGTGGCTCGTTACGTTCGTAAAAGTAACAGGCTTCCTGAGACAGTTTGCCGCGCTCCAGACATCCGTTATCCAGCGAGCACCCCTCGTTGCAGGTTGCTGTTCGCACGGTCTGCATGCGTGCACCTCCTGCCAGGATTTACGAACAAGCAGCAACGATTAACCTGCATGATCGTTTCTGTTGCTTAGCATACGGTGGTTATTAGGTACCCTTCACTGAATTCCAATTGGATGCAGTCCGCGCATGTTATCGTTCGGCGCGATCACGATCATTTTCTTGAGATATCGTCGCCAATAATGATCGTAACAAGGAAAAAGAATGTAACTGACTTTTTCTGAACACACTATTCGGCGGTGATTGAAAGGGTTCCCAGAAGGAATTGCTAGGTGGAATATTGACGATGCGATTCGGCGTAATACAAAGGCAAAGCGCTCAATTGTTTCTAAAATATTGTCCATATATAAATCGCACTACATAGTTTCCTACAACATTTACATGAATTCATATAAGTAATTCGATTCTAGAAGGAAGATGCTCCGCTCTGCTCTAGTGAAACAAAACTCGCCGCAATGAATTAACATTGATCTTGAGGAGTAACAGATAAATTGATCCAGTCGAAACATTAATCGCATTTTTCTGTCGGCTGACTCGTATCCGGCGGCAAGCCAAGAACGTGTAATCCAGCAAAACGAGAATTACCGGCGGCTCGAAATGCCTGCGGCACCTCTTCGTGGCTTGTATAACTAATCTTCATGGTCTCTGGCCTACCGCAAGAAGGTCTCTGCCATGGTCGATTTGAATTAACGCTTGCCGCAGTTGCAGTTAGCCTTGCTATTGTTCCTTGCTACTGCTGGTGAACCTCCAGTCAAGCCAATGAAACCGTCAACTGGTTCTAACTTATAACAGGCTATCGATACTGATAAATGCCGCGTGCCGCAAGATCGATCGACAACCTTGGACATTCGCGTTATATCATTTTTAACGTCGGCCCAAGCAGCGAATACCGCAGATCTGTGTATAAATTATGCATCTAAAGAAACTAGCGCAAAGAAATGGAGAAATGTTTAGGTAGCTGCTGAACGTGTCATATTCCTAAAGAATTCTGCAGGCCCGTACCCTAATACAGTGGGATGAAAGTATTACTCTGTTGGATCTTCATTAAGAAATAGTGGATAAGAGTGTCAGTACAGTCATGGTTCCATGAATAATGGTTGATTGTATCCATTTTATGGCAATTCAAATTGCTTTTGAGCTTGTTAAATCTCTGACGCAACTACATATAACTATAGTTAAGGATCCGTTTCGCACGTAAACTGCACCCAATCTATAAATACGATGTCCGAATGTTCGACGATCTATTGAAATGGGTGTGTACGCTGGCAGTGAAGTTTCTCACGTATACCATACCCGACAGTACCCTGACGTGCTAGTACCATGTTACGTCAACGCCTTGTCTGCCGCACGTCTACTCTGTCGCTCACGCACTATTCCATTAATTAACAAAATTCCTCCCTCATATACATCGATATTTTCACGCACAATTTCAAACTCAGTGCAGTTTCACGAAAAAATGATTACGTGCAGGTACCAGTTAGTATCGCTCTACTACAAAACGAAAGAAATGAGATTGTCGAAACAATGATCGTGTATTAGTCACCGAATAAGATTTGCCAATGAATTTTGTTAGCTTTCACCAGTCGAAGCAGCGCAGTTAAAACCAGTTTCAGGAAATTTTTAAAACATATCTGACTCAGCGAAGTAACACGTATCCAAATGACTTGTTTAGCGCGAATATATCGTTTCGTTTCCGTTAATTATCTTGGAAAAACTGTTTGCAGAAAAGAACTGTCTTTCCAAACGGAGTACGATGACAATGCATGGGCACCGTAGGGCAAAAGTGTATGATATATCTCTTCGATACGCGCATGTACATATGTATGCCCATACACGTAGCGTAAGAAGTCCTGATCCAGCATTACTCGTGTGTTACTTTGTCTTGCGTAAGGCGGATCTTGATAGCAACACGGCACAGTTACTGTTTTCACCAAACATACTACTGGCAGAAAGTGAGAGCTGCAAAAGAATGAGCAAAAATTCAATCTTTTATCCTTGGGATCGCCTTATGATTCCATGGTCTTTACAATTCCCCATTGAAGATGGAAAGCCATCGACTGTTTTATGTACAGCCGTGAAATACGTTTGAAGGGTGAAATGTCTGATTGCGAGTAGTAAGGTTGATCAAGGGGATATTGCAGATGCAATTCAGCATTGTAATTCATTCAGTATTCCAGTTCGCAAAGCCTTGAACGGTATCACACGAGAACCGAAAGGTACCGCACGCAAACGAGGATAAAAAATATGCTTGCTAGATCCGTGACACCGGTATAATTATTGGAATCCTGAATTTTATGCCAACTAGAAAACAGGTTGTACAGTTGCAAGGAATTGCGAATGGTCTACGCACGAAACGACACGACCCAAAGGAAACTGGAGACTGAGCTGTTCCATGTATGCAATTAAAAAACCGCCTATATTTCGCGCAGCGACAGATTCTTAAGCAAAAAGAGAAAAAAATGTATAAATATCCCTGTTGAATTCTCAAATTGTATAATCATATATAGCATGTATGGATTAGCAAAACGAATGTAAATAATCACTATAACTGTCTATAACAAATGCGTGACACAAAAAAGAAGATGATTTTCTATATGGATGGACGATCTACTGGTTCGTGCGTAGACTACCGGTACGAAATACGAATATAGAGGCTATTGCACGTAGGATCAGTATCTGCATCGATACATAGAACTAATGCGGAAAACATATAATAATGAAAATATGTCGACGCAAATTATTGTGCAGCCGATCTCGACAAAAAGATATGTATTGAATATCGGCATTGTGTAATGGTTATTGATTTCGAATGTAATATACAATATCGTTGTGTGGAGTTTGTTTAAAATGCAGAAGGAACTGACTATCGGCAGGCGTGAGTCATATGGGAAAAAGCTATGCGAAGAATGTTATAATAAGGAACATACCCTTTTCGCGTAACGTACTAACTCGGGACATGTTTCATAGGAAGCAATGGGTCGATAGGATACTTTCATAGAATAAATCAGTCCAAGAGACTATTACGTAAGCCTGATCATAAGGATTAAAAGGATAGGAATATCAATCTGTCGAATGATTCATTGACGACCAAAAAGGTAAAGCTTCAGGACTTAAAAAGTGTCCTCGAGAAGTAAGTAAAAATGAAAAAGATAATGGACGCGATGCAATGTACAAAGAACGTTGTACGTTGACAGAACGAGCGGTGATCGATTCTGACTTCCGTTTCATTCACGTCAAAGAAATCGCTTGTGAAACTGCAGTCTGTGCTGAAAATCGGCGAGATTGGGATTGATAATATCTCGAGCCATCCGTTTCGTTCTTAAATCAACGAATCGAGTATTTGAAACTCTTTTATTACGTCCCGCTTTCTAAGCTTTGGGTCACTAGCTGCGAACTTTTCATTTTTTTTTTTTCACAGCGTTGCGAAACATCTGTGTGACGTAAAGGGCACCAGTGAGAAACAACGTCGAAAGGCATGCGAGTGATAAGCGCAAATAAACGCCCAAAGCTACGCGTCGACGATTAGATTATCACGTATGGATATTGAGTACGATGTTTAGATGACAATTGAATCATCTTTATTGCGAAATGTACTGTAATAACAATCGCAAAGTTCGCACTTGACTATCGTACATTTGGCATTCATTTACAGGAACGGTAGGTTATTGAGAGTCTGTATTAAAAATGAACTACTAGTGGAGTGTCAATAATTCAATTGGTACAACTGATTCATAGATCGGTTGTATGTATATTTCTAGTATGATACCACTGCCGATATCGCGACCGACCGAATCACTTCGTTATAATCTTTAGGTAAGTTACTGACCACACAATTTTTCCACTTAGAACATTTATAAAACGTAGAACTTATTTAGAATTAATCAACGATAGTGTAGCATTGTGTAGAATTGTTCAGAATCATTCAACTCCAAGGAGATCTAATTCGTTTCTCAAAGTGTCTATTACTTAATATTGCACACTTATATTAGCGATTCACTTATATTGGCGACGAACTCTCCTCTGCTCTCAGGTTGGAAAGTTGAAAATTATATTTACGTTGGTTACGTATGTGCACAAGGTTTAAATGCGATTAAAAAAGTGTCCCAGAAACTGGAAAAAGGAAATCAGGAAATATCTTTGCTGGATCGTAAAGATTTTCGAATATAAAATTGCGCAGCTTTCCCGCTCCAGTAACAACTACTAGTTACTCTACCTGCAAGTATTGCATAATTTCGTGGTGATTTCCTATACGCAGCTATGCTTTATGCAATTAATTACAACATCAATTACGGTCGCGCGATCTGCCACCAGGCGCTGCAATCTCGTGAGTGATTGCAATCTTTCTTTCCTGTTTCTTATTTCGCATATCGTAAAATTTTCACTCTGCAGTAGCAGCGCCGTTTAAACTTTAGGTCGATGAAGCATGTCCTTACAGATCGATCCATCAATGAAAAAAGAACGATACTTTTGGTACACCACACGTTCGAGTATTTTTCACATACGATACAAGTAAGACGTTTCATGATCTATAACCGGAGAGGATTAGGATTCCCAATGATCTCACAGTCCCGCATTTCCTCTGATGGAAATGCCACAGACAACGTGTCTCCTCGTTAGGAGCTCGGACGAAATGCAAGCGCGCATACGTATGTATCTGCATAAAGTGCTCGCGCTCTATTTACTAGCTCCGATCGGCGCACGTTTAGAGTGTTATACAACTTCTCGTGCACATTATGTATTATAATGTGTAACGGTATGTGGCTGTCTCGTGGGTAAATAGTATACGGTAGGTGTGGCGATAGAGAACCGATCGGCCATTGGCTTTCCATCGGCGGGGTGCACGTGTGAAATGAAAGTGAATTCCCTATATAAAGGGTGGTTTTCCTCCAATGCGACAGAACCAATTTAATTTACCAGTCAAGACGTTAGCCAAAGTATTAGCTGGTCGGTGAACATGAAGGCCCTGGTACGTTTTACTTGAACTCCGTGGTATAAAGACATAAAGACGTATAGACTTGTTGTGATCTCGAGCTCAGTGATTCGTCATAATTACGTTGAGAGTTTTGTGAACGCTCGGTGGAGATGCACTTTTAAGTTTATTTCTCTTCATCGATCAATTATTTCGCATTTCTCACGCTTAAGGTATGCTTGATGCTGATCTCCGTGGCGTTGGCCGCCGAAGAAAAAACAGTCCAGAAACGAGGGCTGCTTGGTTTGGGCCTGGGTGGATGGGCAGGTGGCCTCGGTGGTGAATTGGGACATGGGCATCTCGCGGTTGCTATTCAGGAAAAGCCTATCGCCGTTCCAGTTCCGGTCCTGAAACCATACCCAGTCGCTGTCGACCGACCAATCCCTGTCAAGGTAGGAAAATAGAGCGCAAAGTTTCGTCGTTCGGGCCGTAAATTAATTTTTTCATTCAAGTGACAGAGTTTCCAGAGATTCTATACAATTTTCGTCCCTCGCATTTCGACTAAATTTCGATCGATGCATAATTTCATCGAACTCAGCAATTCTATTTCTTTCTATCAAGCTGATGACTTGAATTCGTCATTATAATTCACGCTACGTTCTATTCAGGTACCCGTCGCTGTTCCACACCCAGTGCCAGTGGCGGTTCCGGTTCCCCAACCATACCCAGTAATTCAGACTAGGACCATCACGGTTCCTGTCGAAAAGGTGGTCTCAGTCCCGGTTCCAGTTAAGGTGCCCGTGGCTGTGCCTGTTCCTGCTCCTTACCCCGTCAAGGTAAGATAAAACGAACGATTGCACTAATTCTATATTATTCGGATTAATTCTCGCGCTTAATCTTCGTGTCCTCTCCATATAGGGCCGGAAATCTTTCATGCCTTTCTCAGACGCAAAGTACAATTTTTACTTTCAGGTAGCAGTCCCACACGCAGTTCCGGTTCCGGTGTCTCACCCGGTCCCAGTCGCTGTTCCACAGCCCGTTATCGTCAAGGAGCAAGTTCCCATTCTGGTCAAGGGACACGGCTTGGGACTCGGTTTGGGACACGGTTTGGGACACGGTTTGGGACACGGTTTGGGATACGGTTTGGGACACTATTAGATGAATTATCCCTACAATTCTGCGACTATCCCCGCCCTCACCTAACCACCCTGCAGCATCGCAAAAGTCATCATGATGAGCGCCGTACCAAAACACATTCTCCTTCTACCGTAGTAAATACGAATCATGCAATAAATTTTATAAATGTTTTGTAAAGAAACGCGTTGTTTTTCATTTTCCATATCACCATTCGAATGTTCGTAGCAGCTTGCACAACTACGATTAACTTGCCAGGTAATTACGACCCATCCTTGGGCGAATCGTGTCCCCTTGTTGATTTTATATTGAAGAAGGACCATGCTGCGAACTCTCGTTTCCTCCGAAGCAGTGTGCCACTGCAGCGTTACAAATTAAAGAACGCGTTTAAGAAGAATAGGGCAACGGTGCAGCAATATTTGCCGCAAATCGAAGGTAGCATGAACGGCCACGATATTCTATGGTATTAATTACGTGCGAACAAACCGTTTCGACATTTCCTCACGGTACCAGCCATTATTATACTTTTACAGTCGCTATCTGATTCGTTATTGTGTACAAACTACCCACGAGTTTTCAATACGAACCTTGACTGCGATTTCGCGTGATCAGCGACCCTCCTCTCATCTCACAGGGTTCATGGAATGCGTGTCACACTTACGGAATGCAGCAAACTTTTTCTCTGTTTATATGAATATAGGAGGCCCAATAGGAAGATTTTATAATATCAGACATAGGACTGCGTAGAATTATCTAGAAAAATTCAATACTATGCATGGAAATGATCATTAATTAATGATTATATAATACTTTTGACAGTTACGAGTTGACCATCAAAAGGAACGTGTAACAACGTAATTATGTAAGGGCTACTGCGACCTGAATCCTTGAAAGTAAATGTATGAATAAGAACAACCTTAAAACGAGTTTCAGTCGTGACTTGTTTATCGTGGCGCTTGAATTTCAAGTTAAATTCCTCTGGCCAAATTAATTTCGTTCATCGTGTAAATGGGATTCTGGATCATCATAGAAGCAAAGAAACAGAATCTTATTGCGACAGAATTCGAGCAATAATTGCTAGGGTACCAAAACTTTTACCTTTGCCTCTAGAAGGAAGTCAGAAATCGAAGCTCGCTCAAAACATAAATATAATTTATCGGGCTTTAGCCATTCTAAAAATTGCTGGCCGGTCGGCCAGCCGAAGTATCCACACGGTATACTTAAATGGCGTGACTTGACAACATCAATGATGGTGTCGCGAATTGCGACATTAACAGGAGCAACGCATTTCGTATGTGAAATGTTTCCCTGTTTTTACATGGAACCATACAATCGCTAGTTACACGCGCCAAACCAGTCGCGCAAACATTATGTCCCATTTAGTTCGCCTAAAGTGGAACAAATTGCTCTCTTCTCAAGTACACGGCAAGTAATAAAGATTTATACTCAGCGATATCGTTTTCGTAGTGCTACAGTAGTAACATTTATGTAAAATTTTACAAATTCATATTGCAATTAATGTACGTGTATGTTTATGAGAAATACAATTAAATTATTGCTGAAATTCAAGAATGACTACACTTGCCTTAATGATACGATTTTCACCTCGTGGCACATATTTAATCCATGGGCATAGGAGCAATTGATAATCTGTTAAGATAAATCCGATGAAATTCGAGCAGAATCGTCGTCGGTTTGTTTGCATCGCGTGGTACTTGTGCAATTGCAAGGAACGAGAATATCTCGAGCGCGTAACATAACGTGGAGATTCGTGAGTCGAAAGGAAGGGAAAAGGACAAAGCCAGTTTCCGGTGTCGAAATCGGCCGAGAAACGATTTATGCAACGCACAACGTTCGTATATTTCAAGTTATGATTTTTGCACGCTCTCGATCCTTCAGAAATTGAATTTGCAGATCGAGAACAATATTTTGCCGCCGACCATCAAAATATCCTTTCACTGAAAACAATTCGATGTTAAAAAACCAAGACAAAGTTTTAGTTTCAGTTCCTTTTTTTCTAGAGCGTTGCACTAAAAGAACGTCGTTCGCGAATATGACGTACATATACAATAGCATTTCAGGTGAAGGTACGATAGACTCACGATTGCAACTGCTTAGAAGAAATAAGCCTGCGAGATAGTGAATTAATATTATTCGAGGTGCCAGCAACCTTGTAACACTAAACATTTTATCTGCATAGCGCTTCCAAGGGGTTAGAAAAATGAATTTATTTCGATCAAGGTAATGAATCATCGACTTAACATTATAAAATAACAATCGGCCTATTAAGAACAAGGTGAACGAGAGGGACTCGCTGGCATGAATCTCGGCGGACCATCTAGCTGGTAGGAGACGTCCGAAAACAAAGCAGACCAGTAGGTTCTTCTATTAGAATCCTTTACGATCGAACCTTCTTTCCTGCGAAAGAACGATTCCTACGTCAGCGGCGAGGCCGCAACAAAAAGGCCAAAAAGCAAGCAGGTTAATCTACCCGAATGTTCCTTCGTCATTCGCGTAAAAAAACCCGTTAATCCAATACATCAGAAGTTTGATAGGTCGTTCTTTAGAGAACGGAAGATGAACCCCCATCTAGCGAAACGCAGACAATAAAGTAGATGAATCTAGAATTAGGGTGGGGCATAATATTGTATATATTTCGCAAGAAAGAGCTTTGCCTTGGTTTGCTTTTTGGGAACCACCGTCCCCACGCCCAATTTCTTTTCACCGATTCTGTGATCCGTCACTGACCACCACCTCCGAGCTGTTCAAGGGTTCGTCGCGGACGTTTCACCGTATAAAAGCGGAGGATCTTCAAGGTATCTCATCAGTCGCCAAACAACGACGAACCACGTCAATAGCACAGCACCATGAACGTCAAGGTGAGCACTACAGCATCCACTTCTGAGGACTACTCCTTGCTGAGAATCGGGACCTATTTCATCCTGGAGGGTTCAAACGAATATACGCGTACCGCTGCAATTTTAGTATCGTCTAAGTGACTTTTGTGACAACACCAGAATTTATAAAGCTTCATTTCGTTGTATCCAATTGGCGAAAAGTGATTATTATCACTTACAAGTAAGTCGCCGGGTTGGTATAACCGTTGAATTGTGTATTTTCCAGTTTCTCGTCGTATTCGCCCTCGTGGCAGTAGCTTTCGCTGAAGAACAAAAGGCGGAGGAAACGAAAAAGGATAAGCGAGGAATTTATGGATTGGGTTACGGTCTGGCAGGTGGTTACAGTGGTTACAGTGGTTACAGTGGTTACAACGGCTACAACGGCTACAATGGTTACGGTGGCTACGGCGTACCAGTTGGAATCAGCCAAGTTCTGACCAAGGAAATAGCTGTTCCTATCGAGAAGCATGTTCCAGTCCCGGTTAAGGTAAAAATTCACTTTTCCTTTGGGCCCACATTAATAAAAGTGGATCAAACTCTCAACCGATAAACAGATAGATCACGATTCGAAATGGAAAGGGGCTTTTCGTGTCGATCACATTTGTTTAATAGCTTTTACTTGGGCGCCCTAAACCATTTGCATACGAGATTGAATGTCATGTAAATTAATACTTGGAACGAAGTCCACGAGGACTTAATCACGCTCTGTTTATCGTGGAATATCTGCTCGGTGTATCGGTTGTACGCCCCTTCATCATCTGACGTGAAGTAGCGTTTCAATGTGAACAGGTGCTGAGATTTCGTAACCGATGAATGTTGCGAATCCCACACGCGCGTGGCAGATTTCTTAGAAAACTTGGTAAATCGAGCAACATTTTGCGCGTATTTTCTAATTAATATGTAGCGTTGCAAAACATACCTGCCTTAGAATACGTAGATTATTATACAATTTGACATATACAATAATCGAACTCTTCGCGAAAGTACAATTAATTGCAATTAATTATTCGAAGGTATTAGCTAATAATTGATTTTCAATACTCTACAGGTACCAGTTGCTGTCCCAGTCGACCGCCCCTATGCCGTCCATATTCCAAAGCCCTATCCAGTCGAAGTGATCAAGCACGTTCCAGTTCCGGTCGACAGGCCAGTCCCTGTTCCTGTCAGCGTTCCAGTCAAAGTGCCAGTGCCAGCTCCGTATGCCGTCAAAGTACCTCAACCCTACGCCGTCCCAGTCTTAAAACACGTCCCGGTGCCAGTCGCACAACCGCACGTAGTCCTTGAGAAAATCAACCACGGCTGGACCAACGGCTACTCTTCTGGCTGGTGAATTAGTAGACACTTTTCGAGGATTTTGGGGAGCTAGCTTCGGTCATCGTAGGAAGACGCGAGGCATCTACAAATCACACAGGAACATTCTCCCAATGATTCATTTGAGAAGAAGAAACGGACGAAGGATGCTCGAGGAGGACTCTGAACATTCCTGAACGCAACCACTGAACTTCGACTATCATAATCTATATACATACGATATTTTCGACATTTTATATCATCCTGGATGAGACGAAGATTGGTCTCCCTAGTTAAACAACCGATCGAGTGATCCACTCTCGGCGTCCTCGAAACACTAGATTCCATAAACTTCCATGTTAAATAAATAATCATCTGACATTAGCCGCAATTTTCCTCTCGCGACAATTAATGTCCTTTTGTACAGTTGATACGTTGCCGAGCATGTTTCATTGTAACAAGAAAAATCTGTTCTCATACCAAAAATTGATGGTTCTTCTATGCATAGTTCCTACTATACGAATATATCATTACACAATTATAAGTTTCGCGCGATTTTGTAAACAAAATCGTCTGATTACTTACACGGAATGCTCACAAATTGGCAAAAAATATGAAACTTCAAGCCTAAACGAAATACACGTTATCACTTTATCGTAGAAACACGCGGATATTTCTTTGAAGATTAAGCATCGATCAGTCGAAAATTTATAGTAACTAAATCTGACAGCTAGTAGATTGCGAATGGAGTATTTGACAAGTAAGCCAGGTATCGGATCAAATCTCAGCGCAATAGTTCACTTTCCTTGTCATCGGAGCATGAAAGATCATCCGACGTCCAACTACTCTACCTGTGCTGCTCCCAATATGTCGTTAAATTATATAGACGGTCAATAAAAAGGGTGACGCGAGACTTAAAAAATATGAATTTTTATTAAAAACACTAATGCAAAGGTATCAACAGCAACAAACTAAAAACAGAAACTTAACGAGACAGGCTTAATGGTACTGCGTATATACACCTGGAGTCAAAGCCATCGTTCAATGATGCGAACTATAATCCTGTTGAGATGGTTGAAAGTGTCCGGCATCGCCACCTTGCTCGTGCCCCTGCTCGTTCAATGTATACGAACTGTAGCCTTCCGATTCATGTCCACCGTGGTCGTCCGATCCATAGCCTCCAATTCCACCGCCGACACCACCCTCGGAATGACTGTACGCTTGATATGGGATTGGGTGTGGTACCGGGTAGAAGACAGGATTGTTCACCGTCACTGGCTGAGGAACCGGAATCGGTTGTGGTACCGGCACTGCCTTGGGCACCACCAGCGGTACTTGCTGATGTATCGCGATCGGGACTGGCCTGGACACTTCGACCGGCACGTGTTCCGGTACTTTCACTACCTTCGTATACGGAACCGCAATAGGATGGTTTACTGGAACCGGGACGGGGATGTGATGAGGCACCTACAAGAAGAGAAAGGAAATTCTAGATCAACGGAACTGGCTGAGAGAAGATTGGTTCTCCGGTTTCGTGGTACAGGAGAAACGAGGTCGACCGGCTAGTTTGGAGAAAGGGGTGCACTTATCTGGCTGATTGATTTTTTCGTTTAAATTTCCGTGTATTTTCATGCCGAACATTGTTAGCAATAATAAAACAAAGAACAATAATAAGAATTCAAGAAGTACCTTGACTGGGTATGGCACTGGAACCTTGACGATTGCAGTCTTCGTAACCTTGATGATTTTCGTGGGTATTTCTTTCAGATGAACCGATTGCGAGATAAGTCTTGGTTCACTGGCGAGACCGTGGCCTTCGAAGGAAGCGAAATGAGAGGCTCTCGCGATGGCCATGGCCAGAACGAATAAAAACTGCAAACATATTCATGATTAAAGTTCGTTGGACTTTGTCAAAATTAAAACAGCCCTAGAATCGTTTCAAGTGATAAATAGAATAAAATTCAAAATAAAAAACAAAAATTACGCTTTACGCGTAAAGCGATAGCAAGGCAATAAAGTTTGCGAATATAAAGCTGTAAAAATCGAAAATCTATGTGCAACGATAAATACTTTCTCCAAGATCTTTCCTGGCTGAACACTTTCTTAACTTACACCTAGCTCAACAACAGAACAAAACAAAGGGGTGCGGAACAAAGATCGACCGCACGTGTCAAGTCTAACGAGTTTTCAATTCTTTTTCATTCACTGAAATTACACTTTCACCAAATTGAAACATGATATAAGAAAATTGGTAACCGTATGTCACAATATACCGTCTAACAGTACAGTAGTCGATAATGAACTTACTACTCGCAACATCGTCATTCAGTTCGTAGATTTAATCCGGTAGGTGCTTCTGATGGGACGTATCACACTAACAATTGCTGTACCGGCAGTGGCTTATATACGAAGACCTTCACCGTCACTGATTCACGAAGAAAGCACTCTCTTTCCGACTGGCTTGCGTTCTCCAATCTTGTCTCCATTTCTCCCCTTCTTCCCTTGCTCGTCCCGTGGCACCTTCTGAGTTCGACGACCGCTGTCAGTTGTCACACCCGATCTCCATTGACTCACACCACTAATCTTCAAGTGCAATTGATATCATTCCCTTCGTCGGGTGGACCTTCCTTCCATAGAGATAGAGATAGAGAATACACATCGATACCAGTTCTTTAATCGAATGTGCGAAAATGGTAAACGTGTTAATTGTGCGACTATGAATGTCATCCGTGGCGCTGCGAGTTATATAATAGTTTACACTATGTATATTATCGTTTACGTGGAATCAGAATACAATTGCAATCTTGAAGCGGGTCTTTCACTTCTGAAATTATTTTCACCCGACTTTCATCGAAATCTTAATGCCCCTTTCCGGGTATATCAATATGTATAGCGGTTTTATATGTATACATATATAGGTATATATTGGAAAGTAAAAAAATGTCACTGAATGTTTCATAACAGAGGGATACTGCTAGACCAACGACATGCAAATACAAATATTGTAGTTTATAGGCATTTTTTATTTCGCTAAAGGCTACCATATAAATTGATTTCGTGGCTCCGGCGTATAAAATGTTCTATTACAAAAATAGGGACAAAATTTGGCATTCGAAATGCGAAGCACGAGGTACGATTCACAGCCGAGGAAGAGAATGGTGAAAGGATTATCATCAGGGACTCAAAGAACGTCCAAAGTAAAAGGATTTATCTGGATCGTCCGGTTCTTGCTACGTCCGCATCACGAGATGCCCGATCGCATACATTCATGAAAGGAAAGGAAAGGACTTATGTACATAGTTACCTCTAAACAGCAATTTCGCTACATTGCACGCTAAACCAGATACTATTACGCTCTGTCACACGTTAATTAGGTTGTCTACAGTGCAATCATTTACCAGTAGTATTAGTGTTACAGTATTAATTTTGGTATTACAATTTTGAAATTCTACAAAGACTTATCAATAAATGTAATACTCTAGGTAAATTTTCTTTTTATTTGCAGAAGAAGGGAAAAAACGGGTATCTAGAAATAATCGCTACTTTCTGTGCCATTTAATTTTCCCCTTTCTTCATCTGTTCCATTTCGTACTAAATATGCGATGAGCGTAAAAAGGCGTGTGTATAATTCCACTACGGGAACAAAATTAACTCGCTCAAACGGTAACGGTAACGCGGTCCCCTCGTAAGGGCAATAAAAACTGGTTCACTACAAAAGCAAAAGTAAAATCATTATTCGCCCAACCCTCTTTCTCCTCTCACTTTTGTTGAAAGCTGGTAACAGAGTGTGCAGCGCAGATAAATCGCACGTTTGGTATAAAACCGATTAACTATAACACATGTTTCAAAAAGTATTTGCACATCTCGTAAATAATATAATTCAATTCCAATCCATATTTTTAAATATTTCAATTAAAATTCGAATTTAAATCACTTTGAGTTAAAAATTCAAATGTTTTCACATCTAAATTTAGGTTTAAATTCAAACAACATTTTTAAGGTATTTATTAAACAATCAATTTGTTTAGTTTCTCAATCAAGGAACGTCTCATTAAAAAATGAGCACCTGTACCCAAGATAATTGCAATGTTCTATAACAAAACAAGTGGTGCCATCTTGTGTTTGGTGCTCGCCGAACACCAACAAAACCTGCTTTCTAGATTACGCCGGGCAGTTTAAGATCCGATGACGTTATCTAAAAATTGCTTTTCCTATAAATTTCAGTTTAATCTTTACCAGCATGTGGATCAACCACCAATACTTACAATTCACGACGAAATTATAATTAGCTGGCCATGAGCACTCACTGTTTAACGTAATTAATTCACTGTGCCCCCCGGACCAGCTTAACTGTTGGAGGAAATTTTTTAAATTTGTATGCTATCAAATTTTGTCTAGGTCTGAATTTCTCAGTTTGAAGTCTTTCGAAAGTTATGCAATTAATATGGTATAAATATAATGTTTCAGACCTAGTCCAAATGGAATCCTCAGTTTCCAAGGCTACAAATCTGCGCGGCACCCGCTCGAGGAAGATAACCGGATTTCCAATGACTGATCTTGCTCATCGGTGCTTTCATTCGTAATAAAAAACAAGACCTTTCCAGAATATAATACGTAAGACAGAAAAAAGAAGACGAAAAGAATTTTGAATTACAAATTATACTATTATCATGCAAAATATGCGAAGAATACCTAATAGAAAATATGTTTACAGAAGGATGTGCATCTTAAAGGAGGAATGACATATACGAGGAAGAACGAGGTGTATAGTGAACAGAGGCAAAAGGCTGCATGACAAAAGTTTTAACTGTTGAAGAACCACATCAACCAAACCAAATTAAAGTACAATAGGATGATGTCTCGTATTCGGAGATTACTGTCTAAAAATGGAAGTACGTAGTGCATAGGGAATTGAAGATGGCGAAAGGCGAGCGGTCACCGGAAAAATATGCAGCAATAGGAATAAAATAGCAGCAATACACTAGAAAATGTATCTGGCTGCAAGACTGTCTTTGACCCATGGTAACAGAGTCAGATTATTTCTCGACGAACAAATTTTTGTTATAGGCCAAGGGTAAATTTAAAATTCAAATTTGTTGCATGGATACCATACCCATATTCATAGTGCTACCTGTGACATTTTTTGAGCCCAATAAAAATTAAGGATCGACGAGCTAAGTTTATTTACGCATACCATTTCCGCCGTTAATTTTTTTGTCGCTGTTTTGTAATACACTGTGTAATAATACAACAGTGCACCAACACCGCGATGGAATGTATTTGTTAGGGAATATATTAAAATTCCAAACTGTCGTGTGCTTAATATTTGACCGATGTAGTTGCAAGAATTACGCTACTGACTGTCATGCATGGCCCAGTAAAAGCAATTAAAAGCTTGGTCTCCTCCTAAGAAAGTCCGATAATGACCACGTGTATATACAAGGGTCATGGAGGATAGAAGGGGAGGGACACCAATACCAAAATGAATGATGGAATTCTGTTTTCTTTGACCCATGTTGCCAGTCACCAACACAGCAGAGGCGTATTCAGGAAATATTTCGTCGACGGTAAGTGTCTTCGAAGCGCAGGCCTTCAACAGAAGTCAATTAAAAATCTAGTTCTGCCAATGCCACAGGATTGTGAAATAAGTTGGAGGGAAGATCAGCCGAGTATAAAAGTACGAAATATCTTTGGGATATTACTTGACTCCTCCTCCAAACTTCATAAGGCTAACATGAGGCTCCTGCTGATCATTCTGGTAAGGAACCTCCTTTAAGATCCCTTCGATGTCAGTTACATAGATGTAAAATATTAACTAATTTCATTGTTCCTCTGCGAATATTTAAATAGCATTCATAAAATATTGATTAGAACTAGATCTTTTGCTGATTGTCCAATTCAAGAACAAAATAATCGTTTAGTTTTCCAAAACTATTGCAGGCCTGTCTGGCAACCTGTTTGTGTTTGCCGCATACAAAGCAAAGGAGAGGTATTTTGCCGGGCGATCCACGTTACGGAACAGAACATGATGATCATCATCATCACCACCACGAGAACACCATAGTAGACGTGCAATCTATAAACGGACATTATGATTCCACACCTTCGACTCTAAACGAAGCTTATGGCCCCCCTGGATTTCACCCAGGTGTACCCTTGAATGATTACCTTCCACCAGTCATCGACAAATATTCTACTCCTCTTCCACCCTACGAGGCACATGGTGTTGTTGGGGTAATTCAAAGAAATATAAAGTAGAATAACACAAAGTTTCTGTGGAAATATTTCTTTTTGCGTTTCGATATAGGTTCCCCATGGATTGAACGGCATCGTAGAACCGAACAACATACACCTTCAGAAGACGCTGATACCCACAACTGCGCCTGTGATTGTTGAAAAGACCGAGGTAAATATGAAGTAATATAGTATATCAGTATTTTAACTGTGTAATTACAATTTCGCGTTCGCAGGGAGTAATTGGTACGGTTCCGACAACATCCTATGGAGTTCCCATAGATACGAATATTAAGGTAATCTGATATTCTTGTAATATATTTATCCGGGAAATGTCCGCGCAAAGCAGCTAACAATTAACTGAAACTTCTCAGACCATAGTAAACTCTGCAGCCCATACTCACATTAAAACGATCGGTACGACCAACGCCGCAATATCCACTCCACCATTAAAAGTCATCGAACACGCTCCTGTTGTACAAGGTAAAATTACAGCTTTCAAAATGTACTGTGATATGGCGCGTCGAGCGTGATAAAGTATGAGTACTTGACAATTTGAGTAATTTATTCGCGATAAATGCTTTAAGCTAATTTTGCAAAGAAATTAATTACATCGGATTTTTTGTCGCAGGGCTGCCAGGTTTGGTTAATGGCATAACTAGTGTCCCCGCGGTTTCGACTATCGGAACGAAAAATGTCATCGGTGACACCCTACTTAACGGAGGATGGCTCAACGGGCAAACTGCATACGGAGGATCCTACATCCCTGGTTACGATGTTTATTCTCAAATTCCCACTTCCTTTTACTCTGGTCTTCCATTCCCCTTCGACACTACCTCCTCCGGATTTGCTGGCATTGGTTTGAATCGCGGTGTTTACGGCCCTGAATCACTTCCACTATCTGTTTACCCTTTCCCGCACACTCTTCAAGTTCCTAGGACCACTTTGCAAGTTCCATACTCGCTACCCCATCTCGTGCAACGTACGGAACCTGTGCACACTCTGGAGTCATTGCCACCTGTAACCTCTTTAAACACCTTCCCTGCGGTAGAGCCAGTGCAATCTGTGGAATCTTTGACATCAGTACACCCAGTGCATCCTGTCACAAGCTTGCCGCCAGTACATCCAGTCCACCCTGTGGCAAGCTTGCCCTCAGTACATCCAGTCCACCCTGTGACAAGCTTGCCACCAGTGCACACTGTGCACTCCGCAGGAAGCTTGACGACAGTGGGGCCAGTGCATTCTGTGGAAACAGTGACGCCAGTACACCCTATCCATTCCGTGAAAAGCTTGCCGTCGGTGCATACGGTGCACTCCGTAGACACTTTCGCACCCTTACACGCAGTGCATTCCCTGAAAAGTTTGCCACCAGTGGAACCAGTGCACTCTGTACACAGTTTAACACCGTTTCACTCACTGGATTCCGTAAAAAGCTTGCCACTAGTGGAACCAGTGCATTCTGTGGAAACATTCACGCCTGCACACCCTATCCAATCCGTGAAAGGCTTTCCACCGGTGCATACAGTGCACCCCGTAGACACGATACCACCCTTACAGGCAGTGCATTCCGTGACAAGCTTAGCACCCGTGGAATCTGTGCACTCAGTAAGCACTTTACCGCCCCTACACGCAGTGCATTCCTTGAAGAGCTTACCACCAGTGGAACCAGTGCACTCTGTAAGCACTTTAACACCTCTACACGCAGGGCACTCCGTGAAAAGTTTAACACCATTGCCAGCACTGCACTCTATAGATAATCTGCACCCAGTGCATTCGCTAGGCGCTGTTGAATCCGTGAGAACGACTGATTTTCCCTTGGGAACACCTGTGCACTCCGTGGGTGCAGTTACGACATCGCATCCCTTTGAAACTGAGCACGCAGTCACCGAGGTGGTTAAAACGCATACGTTGCCTATAATAGATAAACACGTTCGGACTGGAACACCGAGGGGACCATTTGACGATTTCCTTCAGAATCTTGGTTCGTTCTTACCCCAGTTCCCCCAGTTACCTCAGTTTCCGTCGGTGCCTGACTTTGGTAGCGTTTCTACGGCTGCACCCTCAGCAGTGGAAATATCCTCTCCATCTAGTCACCTTTTAACTGAGTCCATTAACAAAGAGAGTGTCACTATTGAGGCTCCAGTATTGCCCACTCAGCATTTGGTCAAAAATGTAGTCACTACTGCTAACGAGTACGTGCAACCAACGGATGCAAATGGCGGATACATATATTAAAACTTTCCAACAGAGCTATAGTTTTAAGGTACAAAAAGAGATTTGCTATACGTGCACATAATTGCCTGTGCGCAGTTACATTGTCCGAATGGATGATTTGTCTCGAATAGTCGTATGCAATAAGAATTATATAATTTCTCAAGAGAGAAAGAGTTCTAAATTTGTTGTACGAATAATGAACGGTGTGAAGAAGGAAACAATTAACGTAAGGCACGTGTGTAAAACAATAATGAATACACGAGTCTTATAAGTAAATAAAATTTTTATTACAAACATTGGATTACGTTATTCCTTTATCCCTATTGTAAAAATTTGCAGTAGTTTAGGGAAGTAGTTTCCACGAATCTTGATAAGAGACCTATTGAAAGTATGCGTAGAACTTCCCTATTCGGAAAATCTTATCGTTACCATAATCGACATTTATCTGCAGGATTCATGTTTGATCCCACTGGACATTTCCATGCGTCGCTAAATTCCTTGGAATTCTTCAGAACTCCGTGAAGTCTCACATGTCCGGGACAATGGGAATCTTGTAGAATCCATTTCAGAGACTTGTCCGTGTACGATTCGCACCAGAGCTAATCATCAATAATATAATAATCATTTGAACCAAATAAATGTAATAAAATATTTATGTTTATATTCAGATAACGAAACCTTGAATGCGTTGATCAATTAAAAATGCGAATTAGAGATGCGTTAAATAATTTCCATCGCACAGCATAATAAAAACTTGTAAATATTCACGATAGGCTTAATTTATTCCGAACCATTTAAATTTCTTCCACGTAAGGAACACACCTTATAGATTTTTGGTAAAAGGTAGCAGAATCTGCTGCTTACATGCGCGAAGCCAAGGAAAACAAGCTGCTCGCTCGTGAGATGAGTAAATCCTGGAAGTAAAGGTTCTTGACCGTGTCTAGCCTTCCATCTTTCGTAAGCGATGACAGCTTCCCTGAGACCCCCGTTGTCGGCTATATTCTCACCCAACGTACGCTCACCGTCGATGTAATCGTCTACCTGTTCGAATGAATTCAATATCGGCATTCTTGCAATCCAATAGTACTGGGGAAGCGATAAAACGGCGGAAATGTTGAAAATCTTGCTTCTCATCATTTACATTATACCTGACGAAACTTACTTCAACTTCATAATAACTGTTGTAATGAGTCACGAAACACTCGGTTTTTTCAGTGTATTGCAGTACAGTTTCGTTGGTCCACCATTGCCTTACGTTTCCATTGCTATCGTAATGCCTTCCGCTGTTATCAAATCCATGGGTTAATTCGTGACCAAGCACTGTGCCAATCGCCCCATAGTTCAGGGATCTACAATCGGAAAATCAGGCTTAAATCCTAAGACCGCATCAAGAACGTTGTGGGTAGCCTTAATTCTAATCTTACTCGAGCCCCAATTCGTAAAAGGGAAATTGAAGAATTCCTGCAGGTATAGCTGCATGCATTATACGAGAAAGCGATGCATATAATTTTGAATTAAATTAATTGAGTTTTAGTTAATCAAAGGATTACGTACTTATATGATTAAATTGGTAAGTGTGAAATGCATTTACATCAGTTGGATCCGTCGCCCAGCTATAAAAGTAAGAAAACCATAGCACAATTTTATTATCAACTTGGTTTAATCGAAATATATGCTTACTAGGACACGTTGTTATAGTTAATCTCGTGAATGCATTCCAATTCGGACAAGGACATCAAACGAACAATTTGAATCATATTATGCAAAAACTCCGTCTTCGAGAGATTTATCTGCAAATATGCAAGTAATATTAGTTACATCGTTCATACGTACACGGCTAGTGTATAAAATGTGCAATAAAATTTATACGCCTTCGTAATATTCGTTAAGCATTGCTTCGTTGAACAACCAGTCTGGAAAGCCAATCTGAGACTCCATTTTTCTGTTTTTCTCTAACGTCGCCGTCTTTGTTTCCTTGTCCATCCAATCGGAGCGCAAAACCAACGTAGCGAAAGCTTCTTTAATGTCGCTCAGCATCTCGAATACTTTTTTTCCTTTACCTTCGTGGAAGGACGGGTCTACGAATAACCACGAGACTGCCATTCCTAAATTATGGCGGGCCTTGATGAGATTTATGAATTTGTCTGGACTCTTAAGCAGACACAGTCTGGAAATAAAATCATACTGACCCATCAATTCATTAACAGCAGACGCGCAGAGCAGAGACTTTGATTCACCGATTTCGACACTTGTCACTTCGTTGATGTAATTTGACCAAATTTTCCTTAAAGTTTCGGATGAGTGAGGCACGACAATATCTACTATTACCCACCAAATGAAAGTCTCTGAAACAGCAAATTTACTCTTAAATAAAATAATCGATCTTCGATATAGATAACAAGATTGGAAAACGGTTCACCTAATTCTTTCTCCTCTGCAAGAGTCAACATCAGAGCAACTTCCTTCAAATAATCCAAATCGCCTACCAATACTTTATCTTTTCCGTTCAAATCTAAATTTGCAATATCTTGAAATATCAGTTCAACGAAGGGTCGCCAAAGTGGTTTGGGAGTAAGGGTTGAGTTAACTTCCGTTACGAACTCGTCAGTCAACTTTTGGAGATCATCCACAAGCATGTAGTCTTCGTCAGACGGATCGTCTTCCCAGACGCTCTGATTGCCTTCCAAACGAGATAACTGTAACCATACAACACTCACAATTACAAATATCAATTACCACGATCGTAACTCCGAAACAGTGTTACTTGTAGTTGCGAGTACCGATGGGTTGGAGAATTTTCTTCAACGAGTCCCATTACCTAAATATAACACTTACGTAATAAAACGCGCTAGTCAGCTCATAAAGAGACTCCACGACTTCCTCCAACTCCTCCTTCTCAGGAAATGAGTCCTCAGCGTTTAAGGAGCAAATATCGAGGGTCCCATTATTAACGACTTGCTTAATCACGCTAGTCATGTACGTTAATTCGGCCTCCTTCAGCCAGACATTATTTTCATCTTCCGGTTCGTCCTCCAGCTTCCGGAACCGTGATCTGGCCGAGTGCAATCGTCTCTCCAGTTCCTTGTCACTGTCAAAGGAAACTTACAATTATAAAATAGTGTTCCTTCACGAGCTGATGTACCAAGAAAGCGCAGTAAATCGGAGAGTGAAATTGTTCATACTTAGGCAACGGACTACTCGTAACCGGTGTATCGAACAACATAATGTTGTTGTCGGTATTCCGTGGATCCGGAATAACGTCGAAGCCGAAGAACACGTCCCTTCCTAGAACTTTTTTAACGCTGGCCAACTGTTTGATGTAGTCGCCCGCCTTCTTGGTGAATGCCGCAGGAATCGGAGGTAAATTCAGCGTATTCAATAAATCGAACAGTGGCGCGAGTCCTAGGTCGTCTACTGCGTCTGAAAAAATTGAGTTGCACACTAGTCTACGACTTTTTTTTCTTTCCATTTTTTCAATGCAAGTTGTTCCAAAAAATATGACAACGTACCGACGTCCATGCAGCTGGTGTACAATATTTTGGCCTGTGCCACAGCCCACGGTTCATTGCTGCTTGTAGTATTTTCTCGCAAAAGTTCCCTAACTGTTCTGTACACTCGCTCTCGACGTTCCTCAAACCAGGAATTGGTTAAACTCGTATCCGGTATAGGATGCTCGTTCGGCCACTTTCCACATACGTACCTAAAACACAAGCGTGAGACTATGCAATTTTAGGCGCGTATATTTCTTGCCACCGAGGTTGAAACAATTATATTGCAACTATGATTTCACGACACCGGGAAGTAGCTTTGCATTACGCTATAGGTTTCTATACTCACTTGTAGAAATCGTTGCAGGGATCTACAGACGTATCCATGGATTCTATCAAACTAGCAGCTAATGAAATAAAAGTTTCGATATCTGTTTTTTTATTGCAGTTGGAAGTGTATAGAATATTGATAATTCTTTACTCACCTATCCGAACACAATTTTCAGTTTCACAAAGTTTCATCGGCCTATTAAGTGCATCTGCGAAAGTAAAGGTACCAACTAAATTTCAAATCGTTCTAATTGGTTACGGTACTAAAAACTAAATCAACGCTAATTTATTCGATAATTTCAATATACCGCCGTAGTCTATTCTAATGGAAGGATGTATATATGTATTCGTAATTTCGCACCGCATGCCTTTCTTTCGCCACATGTTACTTACAAAGTATAGAAAACACCAAGGCCATTACTATCGAGGAAGCCATCAGGAGGAACAGTATAATCATCAACAAATTTGGTACTTGTCTCCGTTTCTTTAGGCTACAAAAAGGAGGACAAATATAATTAACAAGCTTGAACCATCGGCTTCCTCCCAGTCTGTTTTAATGTATGTGATAATGATAATATGGCATACGGCAGACGTGAAACTCGTGTATACTTACTAGGCGTGCCTGGATCTTATCGGTACCAGGTTCTGGTGGCTAGCCACCGTGTAAATCGAGTGTTCTTCATTCTCTGAAGAAAGGGATAACGTGTAATCGGTACCCGCGCGTGGGCACGATCGTGAAAATAGTCGTAACGCGGGGCGAGGAAAAAATTGTCCAAGATATGTATGTAACAGACAAAGGGCAAGGCTGCTTTTAAAACCTTTTGCTAGTATTACCCTTTGGAAAAAATACCTTCTGCTAATACGGAGATGTACAGACAACAAGATATATGCATCGCAATGTTTAGATCACGGGGAAAACTTTCTATCTTACAATTAGAGTTACAGTCATTTACTAGGGGCGGTACACGGTCGAACTTGAACCCGCGGATTGTAGACGGATGAGGAAAGATCATGAGGGAAGTTAGGGCAGGTTATAGAGAGTTGAAAGGAGCATCTGCATAATTTGGTAGTATCTGCGGAAGCATTGGAGAAAACAGTATAAATATACTTACTGCGGTCGTTCATGCTGAATGGCCCGGTGACCGGATCGAACTGACGACACTGAACAACTTCGAGGGACAACGGACTATTCATACGTTCACATTTTCCTGCCTTGTCAGTGGTTCTCCTTGCCTCGATCAACTCTATTTTCACCTGGTGCTGTTGTTACGTTCACCCCAGTTATATGTCCCACCCCTAGTGAAATGGTGCTTCATGCATGCCGCTGCTCGGTCGGCTATACCCCTTGTGAAACTTTAATGAAGTTCTTTTGTAGCAAACCTCGCATAGGACCAAGTCTCTTCTATAATAACGAATGATCTTCCAAGCTACTGCTATAGATAATACAGACATGAACTTGAAGCGAGAAGGTGTTATTTTCGAATACCAATTAAGCCAGAACCTATAGTTGAAATTAAGACGAAAATTGCATCTTAATGACACCCTCAATGAAATTGACAGCGATCATGCGGTTAGTTAAAACGGCCCACAAATCGGCCTTCACTGTAATTGACGTATGCAGAGTTTATCATTAAAACATGCAGTTCTTTGAAGCATATGATCGATAATCGTCTTTCTTCGTGTTTTCAAGAGCCTTCTTAGGGCACGCTTCTCGATACGGAAGGTATTCCAGCTGTTACACCTCTGTGAGAAACGTGAGTGTTCCAAAGAATTATGGTGCCGCTTAGAATTAAATTACAATAGGCATTCGAGTTAGGAAGTTCTATTTACGTAAACGGAATTTCGCTGAAGCAATCACCGTGGCTAATTCGCATTACGCTTAACTGAGTTCTAGTCATTTTTTTTTTAATCAAAATAGTGGAACAGCTAGTTAAATTTAAATATGTTCTACATAATTTTATAGTTTTATATTAGGGATATAATTTGTTTCTTCTCTGATAGTAATGGTGATTATGGACAGAAAGTACAGACCGTTACGTTCACATAATCGCTAAAGAAGGCTCGCTTCGAGTAGGTACTACATACTTTCATTATCTAGCAAAGTTAATGTACCGAACAAAGAGACACGGATGACGTTGTTCGATACCACTTTCCCTGGATATGAGAAAAAGTATTAACGCATATGATCGCCAACAACTGCTGACGTTACGTTTTTTAAGTTGCGCTCAATATTGTACTGAAAGTGAACTGTCTGTCAGTGATCAATCAAAATTCCTAGTATTATTCTGATTGACTAGAAATCGGAGTGACGTAAACGATGCCTTGTACGGAAGTAGATTACAGATAGTATCCAACACCTTTACAATTTGTCAAACTCTTTGATCCACGAGCCAATGATATACATATGGTGCAATAATTATAACTCGCCCACACATATCTTAGGATACATACTACTTTGTGCTATACCTTAATGAACAATTATATATTTTCAGTTTATTCACTACAATTCTGTGATGTTTCATGATGTCGGTGCGGGAAAAGCAATGACTTGTACAGCTCTTCAGTATTATAATTTATTTAAGATTTATTAACAATTCAAATAATATTATTAATATTCGTAGCAGCCTATTACTTTCCCTTGCGATCTCTCAGATACGTTTAGACTGCCCCGACGCCAACCGTCGAAGAAATTGTCGACTGCATTGCGCAAAAAAAAATTTGCACTAAATTCCAATGACGCGTAGCGCCGCAGGGAAATTGCCGGGAGCAGTTTTGTTGTGAACTAGAATTCCCTGTAATATTTTCTCGTCACTGCGCAATGAATTGAATTGAACGGCACTTGACGCACCCTTTAAGATTTAAGAGAAATTACAAATGGTAGTTCGCAGGATTACGATTTATCGAATTGCAGGTCGCAGAGAGTAGGGCCTGTGCATTACGATCTTCGATTATTTTTAAACAGTCCAATTTAATACATAAGATATTTCTCCCTTGAATGTACCATATATGGTTCTTTACAGCAACTTATGATATTTCATGGCAATAAAGTGCAAAGCCTGAAAAATCAAATAATAGAATTCTAATGGTGTAAAGCAATTTCAAGTGCACACTAATTACGTAAGAGTCAGTAGAATTCGTTCGCAACGTACCTATGGAATTAAACGTACTGAGACACCCTTCCATAGTGTGCAAAGTGTTTCTCTGTTGCGTTAGTGCCCCTCGCGAGAAAAATGTTACCGCAAGGTTTGAGCACTATCTATTATACGTTACATCGTGAATATCAGACGATTAGGTAATCGGGTGAAATGCAGGATAGAATGCAACGATCGATGTACACGGAAAAGCTACAATGGCATGGACAGATCGCCACGCGATTCGGCTTATTCTGGATGGACTATGCAAAAAATACAGTAGATGGAAATTCTACTAATCGATATATATGTACTCCTACAAATCCTTCAGTAATTGTTTCCAACCCTTTGAATGATTAATTCTCCATTCTTGTACTTTCCTGTCCCTCTTTCTTTTTTGCAAGCGAACGCAACGTCGAATTAAAACGATTTACAATTCTTGGCACTTCCTCGTTGCGCAATTTGAACGGTGTGAACTCATAGTCATTTTTCTTCCCGTCCTTTATCGTCGCTCTTTTTTTGTAGGTATAACAATAGCTATAAACTGTATAATATTACCGTTGCCGCAATCGCAATTATTTCCGTTTTTAGAGTTAACTTTTACAGAGTTAAATAAAAATCCCACTTGCTTCGTATTCAATTCACTGCGAAAATAATGACAGGGGATTCAGGGTGTTTTTGTTTGGATTATTCGTTACCCTGGTGACATTAGATTGATTTGTAGCATAGGACTTCCGCGTTCTGTACGTATATACAGGAACTAGGGACGCGTGTCATCACACATAAGCAGCAGTAACTTATCAAAAAGTGTTCCCAACTTGTAATATTTAAACACACGGCGATTTTCCCCCTCACACATAATTACGGAGAAGAGGATCAGAGAATGAAGAAATACGTCAACGTTTATCACAAGACATAAAAATTAACTTTTATTAGAAAATAAATAAAAGTGTTGTTGCAAAAGTATTGTAGGGGTAAGGGGAATAGGCGGAAAGAAGAAAAGAAGAAAAGAAGATACACAATGAAGGGTCCGATGTCGCCGACATGTTCTTCAATACCACATGCCACACAAGAATTTCAAAGTGTTCATAAATTTTCCGAATCGTTTGGACGAGGAGGGTACCGGTTGAAGCGATGAGATTCTCAAGAAGTCACTGCGCTCGGGTAAACTTGTAGCTTTTCTACAAAAGAAGAAACAGTAGCTGAATTTTTCTAAGGATTAGATGCCTGATCCGAATGCCTTCGAGTTGTCCAAAACGATAGCTGATCCTGAGGGTGTCGATTTGTGTGATTCTTGGAACAATCTGCAGGCTGAATGTTCTTAATTGTACTTGAATTGCTTGATAATACTGATTGAACTTTCGTCTCCCCGCGTCCCGAATCGATCCTAGAGAATCGGTTCTCCAGAGCGAAGAACTACCGACGTGGATGCTTCAAATGTATATAGTCCAGACCTTCTTTCCCGCCAGGAGAATTTCGATATTGGCCGTGGTTATCGTTGTACGTAAAGCGTCGCTACTCCAGATGCACCTCAGGACAACTCGTCCAGGATGAACCACCCTGAACTAGTAAGTTCAATTGATGCCGTGCGGTACCTTAAGCCCAGGGATGATGAGCGACTGGAGCCTTGACGATCTTCACGGGTTCCACATACTGCTCCACACCGATCAAATGGGGCTGCACGATCTTGGGACCGTGGTATGGGATTTTCACGATGGGCACGTGTGGAATCTTAATGTTGAGGGGCTGGGGATGTGGGGGTGGAATCGATTGTTGCTGCGGGATCTGGATCGCATGGTGCACTTCCGGAGCATGTACCTGGAGAAATTATTTATAGCATTAATTATTTATTTAATAAATTGTACGCGGGCGAATGTATATGCGTGTGTATATCTCTGTTATAACTTTATGCGGCATCGATTCCCCTTCGAGGAGATTTTTCTCTCAACTTTTCGCATTTACCGATCAAAAAGCCTGCGAATAAGTCTGGGAATCGTGCAGCTGGATCTAAATCATTTATGAATAAATAATAACACTGTGAAAAACGTGAGAATGTTACACGTGTCTAGAATCGCGATCTATATAAGAACTGGAGCGGCTAGAGAATTAAGAACAGTTACATAAGGGGCTAAGAATCTGATGTAGACAATCCAGATGCAGCTTTATTGGCCGGTTCACAGAACCCGAGGCTAACGAATAATTCGAGTAAACGATGATTAGGGTTCGACTCTGTTACGTGGTCAGTTGGATAATTATGTTACGTGGCTGGTAAGCAGCGCACCGTAATAGACCAATCACTAAACATGAAAAATACAATATTATCGATGATGCACTGGCAGCTGCGAACGAATCACTGGGAGAGTGAAAAATTATGATGACCAAAGAATGTAGGGACGTTGGCGACATAAAATATTTGTTTTTCTTGTAATTTTTGTTACCTGGCATGACGATATTTATTAAGTTTGAATTTATCAGTGTTACCTGAGGTGCCAATACCTTGACTACTGGTGCTGCAGCGACCTTATAGTACGAAGGTGCAGGCACCTTAACGTATGAAGGTGCTGGCACGTACAGAGGTGCATGCTCAGGGGCTGCCCATGGATGCGAAACCTGAGTGTTTCAAAATCACGAATTTTTCAATTTATGCAATCTTCAAATCTCAATACAGAAACTTGGTTACATTTTGTTACATTCTGCCGAGTGTGTCTGATTGCTCGGTGGTTGCGGAACGATGCAGAAGGATGCATCGAACGGGTAGGAAAATTACCAGAAGATTAGATTACCAGTGGATGAACGAGATAAAACAAATATGGGAATAGATGCCGAAAGGATAAAGTTAGATGAACGACAAGGTTTTTTAATGATTTTATATTGGAATCCCTCGTGGTCCAAGTTTTGTCCACCCACACTTGGGCGTCGGTAAATGAAATGAAATGTTGGAATTTATAAAATGAGGCTAAAATATGGTTAAAATTTAATTACAGAGAAATTATTCTTATTACTGTCACTCGAAGTGATACGAAAGAAGATAAAGCCGTTAGATCGATTGAACAGTGTTACAATAGAGAAGAAATTTCCATTCCATTAAATGTAAGAACTTATTAGAATACTTTCACATAGCGTGCAATAGAAACAGAGTACCAAATAACGCATATGTCGCATCATTAAAAGTTATGACTCGTATGAAACTATGAAACGGCTCGGAAGTTTTTCACTTTACTCACCGGTGCAGAGTACGGGATGATTCCAGGGTACGCGCTGGTGACAGCCATGACGGCAAACAGAACAATCTAAAATTATACAAGATTAGCTGAACAATATTACCCAACAATGCCGTATCTTTAATGCAGGGATAAACATGAAATGAGCATAAATGCGCTCCCAGCAGAGATTGAAAATTGAGTTTGAAGTCAGACCTTTATAAAATAGCCCAGCTACATAGGCTAAGTAAACTAATTGTAAGTGATAGAAATTTGTTCGTAGCATATTGGAACTTACGATGAACTTCATCGTTGGCGATTTTTCTTGTGCAGTACACGGGAAAACACTACGTATCTAAGGGGCAACGCGGTATGCTTTTATAGCGGTGCCCTGCCCAGGCCCAGGGAGACAAGATGAGGCGGGGGTACAACGATTGCATTGCATACGGACCCCTTTCACCAATAGCGATCGACCCTTTCGGACCCCTTATTCGGTGCTCAGCTGGACGCAGGAGCGTTCAACTTCCGCAAACCCTGTTGACATACTCGAAAATTGAATTTCAGAACAACTTGAAGAGGAAAACTTTAAGGGACTGCCGACTCGGACGCGTAAGTTTGACCTGGTTCACCGCGAGATGACGTATATACAGTTGCATTCGATGAAGAAAAAAAACGAAAACTTAGGCCATGAAAGAAACTCATCAAGGATCCACAGGCCTCTTTGCGAATCGCCGAATTTCCACCGTTGATATCATCAATCGATCAATTGAGAAACAGCGTATCATGTGGTATCATGTGGTTTGATCAAACAACTACGACACAGGTTTGTAAATATATGATCAGTCCTATGTCGTTTCTACTTAGACGGTGAAGGGAATATTGACAAGAGTGGGACACTACAGGAATAAATAATTTATATTATATTGAATTTCTATTGCATTTGATTTCTAGGTGGGTTTTTTCCATATTTAGTTTGTTACAATATCGTGTCAATGATCTCGGAACTGTGATGGCAACAGAAAGAATTTCACAATGGAAAATTAAACGAGGCTTCCGGCTGAAATGCGTAATACGAATTGCAACGAGGTTTCGTCGGGTATTTCACAAAATTTCCCACTGAAATTTTACCTTTTCCTTGCACGTTCAATTTTTTCGTTCGACGTGCTTTGTTCCCTACCAAACAATAGGAGTTTGTTAAAAAAACATCATTATTACAGAATCAACGACCTAATACTTTCATCACGTATCGCCAAAGAAAGTACATGACCGCTTTATGTTTCCCTCTTTATGGGGAACATTATGAGTACCACTTGCATCCTATACACAAAAAAGCGAAAGAACGTAGCGGAAAGTATTGTACAACTTTTCGATATATTCGATAATATACTTGACAGCAGAATAGAATAGCTAACGTTGCTAGATCTTTCAATTGTAGTGGTAGCGAGGTGAAATTTTTTACATGTGTATTTAATCACAGAGATATTATGCAACTATGGCGGAAAACGTACATTTCCGTGTACTGGCAATACAGTAAAATTCTGTTTCAATTTTCATCTCTCCCACCCTATTTATCCCAATTATCCCTCGCGTCGCTAATAGGCTAGGTTTTACGACTCGGCAATTTCGCAAGCGTTCGAAACGCTAGCCTGCTGCAACCTAACAAGCCGTTGGAGTGCAAGTGAAGTCGTAAATGCATCTAGTTCTGGGTCGTCCGTTCTGTCATCCATTGTACTTGCCTTAGGAAAAATTTAGTCATTGAAGCTTTGCGTCGAAATTCCGAGGCTTTTCAAGCACACAGTTTGCACCATCTTTTTAACTGATTCAAATCTGTTGTCACAAATAGCTCGCATCGTCTCCCTTATTTCCATGACGATTGCATAAATGCAAACAAAAAGTAAATGGCTCATGTTTTAATGCAAAAGTCTTCCCTATAATACGCGGATACAGTCTCCCACGTGATCTTCAGGCACGAAGGTTGCAACGATTCGCGAAGTTTCCACCTTGGCACGGTTTCTCTAAAGCGGCATTTCTCACTACCTTTGGCCTGCTCGATTTCCTTATCGGGAAAACTAGCCGCCCTTTACATGGGAGTACGCCGGCCAGTTGGTCAATCTTTCGCTACGCTGGAAAATTCTTTCAACCATTGCTCCGTGAAGATTCCCAACAGAATTCTTGCTCACATAACAGACGAAATGCTGTACATATAGTTAGATGGGGACAAACGTGGGAAGAGGGAATAAGGAATTGCCTAGCGCTAAAGTAAACGGGTTTGCATTTCTGCTGGGAAAAATCTTTTTGCGAAAAAACCAGCCCGGAATACATTGCTCTGAATGAAAATTAATGCGTCTACTACGCTGCACACTGACAATAAATATTCTCAATCTTTTACAAGAAACATAAAATTTGCAAGTTCTAATTCCACGATCCAACAGATTACACATTCGTGATAATTTGCTTAAGGCCTATAGCTGGCCGATGATTATACGAGAACGAATGGCAATCTTGCCAGACGATACTGAACGTTTACCGCCGCAGAAGCGGAAACACAAACCTGCGCGTACGTTAACGCGCTCCAAAGAGTGCCTACAAAACCTGGAAAGCATAACTATCCCCGTTATTTTGTGATGCCGCTTCGATTTGGTCACGACTAAAAATGCCATACTTGATCGCTGGTTTACAGTTCCGTGAACGTTTTATGCTCGAGAACCTTGCAGGTACGATGATTCTTTTGCAATGCGATAGCTCGGTGCCTGCTTGGCCCTACCCATTTTTATTTTCTCTACACTCTGTGAAAGTATTCTACAATTTTTTTGTCTATACGAGCACGATCAAATATAATTTCCAGCACAGTTAGGAAATAGAGAACAATTGCGAAACATTTCCAAGTACCCTCATTCTGATCAAGACTCGAACAAATGCATACGATACGCAGCTAACTTACCTCGTGGCAAAGCAACCATATAGGAAAAAATGATTTAACGCTGAGATTAGCGTTTCTGAGGAAACCTAGCCATCAAGGAAGCTCCCCGAACCGCAATTAGACGCGACCTGGTCCGACCAGATAAAATCTCTTCGCACTTTTGGATTATGAGTCAGGGGAACTAAAGCAGGCTGGATCACAATGTATTTATTGATAACAACTGGCACGACAGAGAACCGGTCAGGAAGCATTATCATCAGAAAAGCATTAACATCCCTGCGCGAGGAACAACTGGATTTACAGAGCATATGATTTTCTTTGTCTTGACTAAATTCTGTTCTCCCTCAGCCAAACATATTTTACTTCTCCTCGAACAACAATTACACAGATCATAAGGCGCAATCCTTTTTCTAAATTTTACGTTGCTACAAGCGACTGGAAAAGATGAATCATACTACGGTGTGCAATAGAAATTCACAACGTGAAATATCAATTTGCTCGGAACTTCTTGCCAAAGTGAATGCTTCTTAAATTTCTCCGTAACAATTAGGAAACTATGATGAAATCGAACGATAAGCGGTAACTGGCTTACGGCCCGGAGAAACGCGTTCGCATCGAAATTCAGGAAAATTTGCATGCAACGTCGCAGTGTGCATATCATTCGAACAGTATCGCAAGCCTGTTTAAAAATTTCGTTTTTGACATCGACGTCAATTTGTTCTCGCGAATCTCGATCGTTCTCCATCGATTAACTAGATTAACTAGAAATGTGATTTCTCGTGGGTTCTGTGGCCGTGTTTCTTGACGTTCACAAAGTGCACAATGCCGAAGGGGCAACGTGTCGAGGGACCTGACAATTAGAACTTGCCAGATTGGTGCTCGAAATAATAACGACTTGTTCTTCTTGGAATCATCAAGAAAAACGTGGGAGCATTTAAGGTAGTATTTATAGAGTTCTAATAGCTCTGCATTGAAAGGATAAAACAAAGGAAAGAAATAAGATAAGGAGTCCTTTTCCAACCGAACGATGATGGAATTCAATACCAAAGATTGATAGTATATAAGATACTCGCAATCACCTCGTACAAATATCGAACGAGAAGGAAGCATCAAAGGCTGAACCTATTCGCCATTGATATAATTTCAATGGTCTAGGATTAATATCGACGAAGTAAATAACGAGACAGAGTGCAGGTGACACGTAATCATCGACAAGTTATTCTTGTTGAACACTGTGATCGGCGTATCAGGGTGTCCAGTGCGAGTCCAGTGCTCCAGATTCGCGAGCCAAGGATGGCGATTGCAACAATCTCAGTGCTGATGGCCCGAAGGCAACACAGTTTCCCATATCTGCGAGCACTGAACACGCCACCGAGCTTAGAAAGTAAACTTCCATGCGGCTGGCTACGCCGTCGGCTGTTACCTGCTTAATTATTTAATTATACGGTCCGTGGTAACGGCAACCGTATTACGGAAGAGAGCAGAGTTCCAGCAACCCCTGTTTAGCCTAATGCCACGTCAAATCGAATAAAGTTTCGAGAATTTCTTCTACGATTCTGCGTTTTCAGAAGTTCTGTGTTTATTCTGAAAACTATCGGCGGCCCGAACTATCGGAGCCTGGAAGGAAATATCTGGCGAAGGGATGTGATGATAAGTGCCTTCAACATTATGATCACTTAAACCGTAAAATTAGAGTACATTGATGGATAGAAGCTTCTATTACTTAATTCAATCATAATTTCGCAGCGGCGAATTACGAAATAATGGCAACTCGTGCTGCGAAAGGCAAAGATCTGCACGCGATGTTAATCAAGATTTACGCACATGGCTAACGTAATAACTCACACAGAAGTGCATAGCTATTTTCTACGGAAGCCCAGGCATCAGCTGGTCTACGAAATCTATCAAGTGTTCCGGTAAGACGCGTATCAAGCACGCGCACAGAATTACAAGCTGATGCCGCTGTATGCATAGACTTTCATCGCGAAAGCGTACCGATAGGTATAGAAAAGTATATTATGTCCCGGAAGAAAATACACGGCGGTTACCGCAACCGGGAATCGGTGCCTCGTAAAACCTTGCATTAAACAGTTCGTAATTAAATTCGATCGCACGTCTGATGTTTGAAACGAAAAGTGTACAATTTTCTTCTGTTTAAAATGGGAAATCTGCTTGCTACGCAATTGGCCTAGCTATACTTGGAAATATTGATGCTGCTTATCCTGCAGTTACCGTCCAAATGGCATTATGAATACTTGACGGATAAAATAAGTCATTAAAAAATGTACGTCTCCAGTTGAAGTTTACCTAGTTGTATAATACGGAATGGAGAATTAAGTTTCTGTAGACTTTCAATTGTTTTGACATTTTACATACGCGATATGCGACAAGTTTGCCTTCCCGGAAAACTTTCCATCGAAATATAATGTTTTTTTTATTTACTATGAAATTTGTTCAGCTGCCGTTTCACTTGCCTGCAACTTTAGTCTTTCCTCATCATTTAATAATATCTTTCAACCTTACGAATATAGTACTAAATAATAATTTGAATTTATGTATACGGATAAAGTAGTTGAAGTATTCTACAACAGAGCGCGCTCTGAAAGCTTCATGTGCCATCAATGGCCGGTAGATTAGAAAACAGTAACGTTACTGCGAGTTAAAGGGTGCTCTTTTCCGAATTTCTAGTTTAAATTCGACTGGTCCACATATTTAGGGGTGTAAAATTAGTGATATGCTGTCTCTGGACAGTAATGGATCTCACCAGGACGAGGTACACGATTTGGAAAACTGATGTTAGATTACTATCAAAATTATATCCTCCACAATTTAGGTTATATTATTTGTCATTATGAGATATAATTATGTTTTATGCATCACAATCAGTTTTAATGTGTTTCGTCTCTTACAACCTCGTTTTTATAAACTCATAGTCAGACGAGATTTTCTTGTGCCTACTATACTATGTTCGTTCTGATTCGAAAATTTGCATTAAAATTTACATTATAGACGAAAATAAATATCGTTATTGATAGCATAGCCTCTAATAAATTTGATAGGAAACCGCTAGCGACAATGGTTCTGATGATTATCCAAGAATACCTGTATCTATGGATGGGCCAAAGGAATGGACTTATACAATGAGAAGGCATATGCAGGTATATGAAATGTGATCTGCCTAAAGCTAAAGATGCATATAAAGAATGTACGCTTTAAACTGATATTTATCTACAATTAGGAGGTGGTACCTGGTTTGTATCTTGGCCCATATAGTGCAGCTAGTCGGTCGAAACTGCAATCTTTATTAGATCATGGCATAACTCGTATAGTCTGTGTTAGACAGGACATAGAAGCAAATTTTATAAAGCCCAACTTCCCCGATAAATTCAAGTATGAAATTTAAATTATTCTAGTCAAACATGGATAAAACATTGAAAGATAATTAACAAAAATTGTAATGTTACAGGTATCTGGTCCTAAACATAGCCGACACAACAACAGAGAACATTATTCAACATTTTCAGAAAGTAAAAGCATTTATTGACGAAGGGTTAAATTCTGGTGGTCAAGTGTTGGTACATGGCAATGCCGGTATATCAAGATCTGCCGCCTTAGTTTTAGCCTACGTCATGGAAACATATGGACTCTCTCAAACGTAAATTTCTACCCTTTTTCTTCTTTCTTTTCAAAAGCACCGCACAACATTTGCCGAAAAATATTATTGACATATAAAATTTCTTCTAGTCGCGCATACGCAGTTGTACAACAAAGAAGGTTTTGTATAAATCCTAATGGGGGTTTCATGGCACAATTGAGAGAATATGAGCCAATTTATCAGGCACAAAAAACAATAAAAAATGGACAACAAAGTGTAGTAAAACAACGAACCAAGAGAACTATACACCAAATGGATACGGAGAGGACAGAGGATAAATGTGATAGAATGGATAGTTGATATTTTTTTAGGGAATGCAGATGTTACCAAAAGACTTATTTTAGATTAGATAACAAAAATTACCCTGAATAAAATATACCGTTTTTATACGTCATTGTATTCTGAAAACTGTCTGAACATGTAGGTACACAGAAAGCTAACGTTGCACTACTTAAATGTAGTAAATGTAAAGTACATGTACATACATTCGCGTATGTATGTTTCAATTTTATGTAATACGATCTCCTATGCATTACTTAAACGAAAATGAGACCACCGCTTTCAATGATTTTTCGTCTTTTAAATTGTAGTACCGAAATTTTTCATGTGAACATTACATGGAGGAACAATTTTCATGATGTAAAAAAAATATTAATTTTATTTTTATATTTATTCAGCATTTAAGTTATTTATAATTTATTACATAACGGAAAAAATACAATACTTTTAACCCTTTGATTATTTATTGCTATAATATATTCTACATTTCTTTTTCCATAATATTCATTTCAAAAAGAATTGTATGAAATCTTTATACATGTCGCACATTAAGGTGATCCGAGCTGGAAAGCACGAAACAATACATTGTTTAGCACAAAGTTCAATATTCATTTCATACGATTTTTCCGAAATGTATAGTTTTTGTCTTGAAAAAATCGGCAAAGGTACTTCTATTTAATTTTTGCCGGAATCAGTATGCAAATAATGTCATCATTATTTTCATCCTTGAGTTGCCATTTTACAGTAACAGCCAACTATAATTTAATAATTGAAAAAATCAGCTACCAATATATGTACAAAATAATATAATCATTTCACAATACCTTTGGATAGGTTTTATGCACTGGCAATGTGTTTTTGTAACGATATGGTCCACCACTGCTCAATGGACATGTAAGGCCAGAATCGGAAGTTTGACAGGCATTAGCGCTTGTTAATGGAAAGGGTATGGGGATATCCATTACAATGCCGTACACAACTGCAGTTACCTTTGAAACGTCTTTATCTGCAAAAGACCATTTCCAATTTCTTAAATGGCATGTTTAAAAGAATAATCACGCTTTTTAAAACTGTATACGAACCGGTTGTGAAATCTATCTCAATTGTTGCATTTGTACCTGGAATCAAGTCACATACACTTTTGCTCATATCGCATCCCAAAGTTACGGACGTAAACTTTCCAATTTTCGAGCCTGTATAAAAGGAAAAACGCTATAAATGAAACCTATTGTACGCTGTTTAACAATACTATCATCTTCGGATATAGTTTCGGAGTAAATATCGCGTGTTTATGTTTACACCTGTGCGGGACAATGTCGCAGTAAATTTGCGGCCCGTCTCCTTATAATTAATCAAATAAATGAGCAATTCGTATTTCTAAATTTCACGTCAATTCATTTTCATATATACATATATATGTATAAGGACTGGCAATCCGGATTCATGACTTTGAATTTCTGATAGATGTAAGAATTTCCGCCATTTATACGACCACGTACTATTATACCAATTGCACATGACTTAACTAACAATTAAGTGTCATTGTGTCCGGAATTGGAAATATTTGTTTCTAAGATGAAGCAATGTTGCCTTCTACTTTAATCATTTAAATTGAATATTATACAAGATCATCGAAATTATGAGATAGATAAGTTGCTATTGTTATTAAAGAACTGGATTTAAATCATATTGAACGCCATTACAAATGGAACAGTCCTCTTAGTTGACACTTATATTATTTTTTTTTTTTCGTACTAAAAGTATTATGCACAGAAGAAAGTGGAGTCGTCGCTTATCACTACCGATTGCGCATTGTTTCGTTTCTTTATCGGTTACTCATTATTCATCAACAGTCTAATATCTTATCAGTATTGAAAGAATCCCTTATTTTTAGTCAAACCGAGCAGTACTATAAGAATAGTCTATTAACAAAGAGTTGCCCCTTACAGAATAGCTTTCGAAATGTTTAATCTGAATAGTACCTGAATCACATTTGTTCTCAGGTAGTTTAAATCTTGGAAATTGAACATACAAGAGAGTAAGTGTATCTAGGACACTGTGAAAAATACGGAAAGACGCATTGCGACTTGAATGTTTCTTCCTCGCGGCACCCTGCGATTGAACGATTGATAGAAATGAAATCGAAACTTACCGCAATCATCGATATCGAAGGCACGACATGTTGGCGAGAAACTCAGAAAACTGAGGACAAGGATTGCAGCAATCATTCCTCGCATGTTGTTCGCTCGGAGTCAGCGCAGCTATTAAAGCTATACGAAGCACTACGAGGAAACAAACATTGGTCAGCTACTTTTAGTATACACGTATCTTGTCACTCAAGCGATTCTTAAAGTACGTATCTTAACGTGTTTCGTACCATATTATTGTCGATTCAACTCAAAAATTACATATTATGTGTATACATATGAGACATAATTAATGCCTTAATTTATACGGTATGCATTTTACGGAAAAATGTAATTGCATGCAATAAGACATTTAGTTTGTACACGGTGTTACTTTATGAAAATCAGAAGTCAAAGAAATGAAGGAATATCTAAAGGTAATAACGGGCAATTAATTTATTAGTCGACTTGTACTATTGTCTGTTCACAAAGCGAGTTAAGAACAGGCCTCGTCACAGATATGATACGGAATAGGTCTCTTATCAATCGCTTCTTTTGCCATACAGCAAAGCGGTTCATAAGCTTATTTAGACTTTTTGTGTCCCTCTCAAAGTTAATTCGTCTATGGTTATTCGCTTACTGACCAAAATTTATAATGTGTACGATACAATGCTCTGAAGAAATGCTATCCCACTTTTTCAAGATCAAGTTCAGGTTCGTTTCAAGTTTCAATCAGTTACAGAATCAATGTATCCATTAATAATAATATAAATTCATGCAATGGTGATAGAATTGGTTTTCACTACGAAATCGCAACTAAATGTATTCTTATCTCGATAACTAGGAGGATATGAATGTAAACTATTACATTAAGATAAAGCGTAGGACAATAATACTAAACGATAGTGAATGATGTTACTAATACTGTTTATCAGGTTAAAATGTCATTGAATAGTTAATAAAGTTATCGACAAAGTTACCGTTTAAATTCATTTAGATTCGGAAAACTGATAGGAAACCCAGATTCATTAATAATATTTATTATCAAACTATACGATGCTTTTACTCAAACTATTTAAATAATAAAAACTACAATCGGTGTTCGATAATCATCCATTAATTTAGTATTGTAAATTTCGAATGTAATTTACATATTCTAGCATTTTCAATTGCTAGACAATTTTTTTTTCCTGGACACATTTACTTCGAATGTGTCCGGTAAGAATTGTAAATTAAATAAAGTTAAGGCAAGATAAATATTAGTTTGACATAAATAGTTTATTTATTCTATAGTGCAACAAACATTATAAACATTTTATTACGCAGACGCGTTGATTATTACTAATAAATATATTTGTCTCCCACTAGTTGACTAATATGCATGCTGTAACGCGTGTAATAAAAAATATTAATTCGACACGATATTCAAAAAACACCGCCTTAAAGAAAGAACCCCACCCCCACCGCCCACCAGTCGCGAGCCAATTAGCGCAATCTAGTTAAAAAATCTCCCTCTTTCGCCCAACGGATCTCGTAGTGATTAGACGTGTTCAGAGTGTTCGTCGAATTAAGGTATGTCACATAGTCTAACATATAATATTATATCAATTGTTTTCATTTACCGTCTCCTGAGAGTTCTGTAGTGTTTTTTGTCAATGTTAAGTTATATTTTAGTAAAAATTTAGAAAACATTGCGTAGTAAGTAACCAACGTAAGTCCAACGTGCATTTTTTGTATCTAACACTTCTACGTGTTTGCGTGGCTTCTACGTATAGATATACTTATCTCAGCCCCAAATTCCATTATCTTGCAATATATTCTGCAATTTCTAGCAGTATTATAATAATATTGGTGATTCTTAATACACGTATCTCTAATTTCAGTTGGATTCTGTTCCATGGCGTCTCTTTCGCTTGCTTTGAATCAGAAATGGCGCGAACTTTTGAACGGGGATGCGCAGGAACAGATTGACGCGGCGCCATATTGTTAATTCAACTTCTCGCTGACAGGTAAGCGTTCTTCAAATTTCTTGTTGAAATAAGTAGAATTGTAGCAATATATCATACACGTATAATACTTGTATGATATACAGTCGTGTTGTAAACAAGTAGTAACATAATACAAGCCATTATTTGCGGCTATTTCTTCGTTGTTTCTGCCTATGGCCGGGAAGCATGTTTTTCCTGGAAAATATCGGCAATTTATCGCGAAAGAAAAAAAGACACTTATCAAGTATGTATAACGTTTGCGTTGAAATATGTTTTATCTTTTAAATTTAAAAACATATGCAATAGCTTATTACATTTGTTATTGTATTGTTAATTTTGTATATTTTCTTTTCATATTTGCACATGTTTAATGCACACTTGCATATTTCTCGTGCATATTTTAACATTTTTAATGCATATATACATATTTTTAATGCATATTTACATATTCTTAATGAATATTTACATATTTTTCGTGCATATTTACATATTTATTGTTCATAAATGTCATTGATAACAAACAGTCAATAGGATGAACATGTTTTCTTTCAGAAAATTTTGTGACCGCGCGCTATGGGGTCGGTAGAGTCAGTGCATCACTGAAGGGGATGTTTTAGGCGACACTGATAAAGGTCGAAATGTAAGTATCTTTAAACAACTCTCAGTTATCTATGAAGAATTAAATTATGAGATTTAGCAGTAGATTTTAATGTTCTTTGCCTTCTTGTTTAGTTACAGTTTGCACACTTCCTGACGGTTGGGTTCAATTGCGCTGCCTCGGTGATGTTCCTGACGTCTTCCACGAGTACTTCCTTGGTATCTGCAATCAACGAAGTAGTGAGTCGCATGCGTTTTAGTTGCTCCGGTCCCCAATCATGCCGTAGGACGATTGGTCCGAAGCGGCACGGGTGACTGGTTGTATTTTTTAGTAGTTTTGCGAGCATAGTGACCGCGGGTATAACTTTTATACCCGTCAGTTGTAATGTTATCCTCTTGTGTATTATTTCTTACATGAGGTTAGATCTGCCTACTTGTACTCCGCGCGTTTTAATATAAAAAAATTAAGAATCATAGAAATATTTCTTATTCAAATAAATATTTTATCAAGTAAGCACTGCTCACGTGGGTTCCTCTATTACGATAAAAATATATGATTACATTAATAAATACATTGAACAAATGTATATAATATTGAGCACATTGTGCATTAAATTTATAATTGCATTTAAAATCAATGCACTGTTTTCACTGTTAAGCAGTGCAGAAGTCGGATACCCTCCGACCTCGTTACTGCAGTAATTGCGAGTGTTTCATGACGATAGTGATCTAGTATTAATAATATGAATTAGTAGAACGATATGTACATTCAAATCGGCGTTGAATGTGTATAGTCAATGATAGCATTTAATATTAATTTTCATGTTCTATAGTCGAGTCGCTTGCGTATAAAATTTATTACATCTTCTTATGTACAAGGAGGCAATTTGTATACGGGCAGATTTTCAAATCGAAGTAATTAACTTGTACAATTTACTTCGATTAAGGAATCACCCGAGGTTTATTTAATAGCTTGTCATTTTCCAAGTACTTATTTAACTGCATTTATTTCTTAATTGCATTACTTATTCTAGTAAATTCAGTTTCAATGACAGTCATTTTCCTTAATACATAAATTATTTATCTGTAATTTTCGAGTTTTTCTTGATATTTCATAAGTTACAAAGTCGAGTCATTTTTAATCAGATTGAAAATAAAATATACTATTACCTATTGCAATTTTACGTATACTAATCATCTTTTTAGATCAGGATTTTCAGGTTTAACCCCTTCCGTGTTCATTGCCAGGAACTCACTCACGTGCCCAGGTGCTACTTGGGTGAGTGAGAGGCAATGGGCACGATGATCATATGGTTTTTAAATTTCTAACAATGTTTGGCGGCTGACATTTGCTAGCGTACCGTGCACGACGTATTTTCCACATTAACTGTGTGTGTGTGGTTAGGCTGTGGAATTGCGTCGGCTCGGGAATTTGTTAACAAATTATAAACGTATTTATTCCAATACCGATACAATGATTTCATAAATAGCAATATGTTTTACAATTGCAAATATACATTGCATACCATAACGAATTATAAAAATATGGCAAACAATAGAGTATCATACAGACCAAGTATATTTAGTTGAAAGGAAATGTACAATATATTTTAACAATGAATATTATATACGAAAGTAATGCACAAGCATATACGTTTACGCACATTTACGCAATGGTCGCTAGCCTTTGTCAGCCGATTTCAGGAATTGGTACGTACCCTTAGAGTGTGAATGATTGTATGCCAAGCTCGGGTGTCGGGGGCGTCCCGGGACGTCTCTCTAGTGTAGGTTCTTGCGCCCGAGTGTTTGATTGAGAAACGTGGAATGAGGTGTGTTTGTGTGAATGTTTTGTCATTTTTTAAATATAGGTCTAGGTAGGATAGGTAGTATACCTTCTGGTGTGATTGATAAATTTAAGTAGGTAGGGCCGGGCAGGTTGACACAGTCTGTGGTCGGGTAGGCAATATTTCGCGTGTTCAACCTGTTTCAGGAAATCTGATTTGAAAAGTCGACGGTGAAGCTGTGACGGGAACGAGAATGCGTTCGCCTCTGGCTTTGCCTATCGATTTTTCGAATTTTTCGCGGTCGCGATCGCGATTTGGCTCCGAAACGATCGTGTTGCGTTATGCTCGAGGCTGCGCGTGTAGGCGAAGATCGATTACAATTTTAATCGTAATCCTTACGATTTTCCATAATCGCAATTTTTACGAATGTATTTAATCGTGATTCGTCCACGTGTGTTCCATTTAGCTACGCGATTTAGACTTTTATTTTATTTTATTTTTTTTGCGGATAGAGTCTCGAGCCTAGACTAAGTTTCAGCGGGCATTGCGCCCGAAGAAAAGAAGAAGCTAAATGCCGAAGAGGCCCGACAAACTGTCGCTCAAGAGGGCAACTACCAATGGCTCTACATCCAAAGGATGGAGAGCCATTCTTTCTTACTATTTTGTCACTATGCTCGCTTTTGTATGCTGTAGTTGTAGTTTATTGTTTCCAGCACTCATCATCGTATTGGGCAAATCGCGATTATTATTAGCGTCGCGTACGATTGAATACGGTTTGCATTAGATTTGCGATTAAGTATATCGTGGTTTCAATTAGTGTAGCTTTTATATTAATTATACTTGTTTACGTACTTGCTTTTAGCGTTGCGATAATAATTTTCGTGTTTCTTTTATACACAGGTTTTAATTAGTATTTACAGTACCGCGATATTTTTCTTAGATTTTTATATAGTGTTGCGATGATAAATCATCGCGATTTTTAAGGTACCGTTGCGACCACAATGAAATGCCCAAATTGGTTCCTGCGTCACCAAAGGTAGCTACTAAAGCTGCATAAGGTGATTGCTTCGATGGTAGTCTTGGATGCGACTACCATGACTTCTACATTTGCGTGCGATCTGGTATTAATTTCTAATACTCTATATCTGTTATTTATCTATATTCGCTGCCCGGCAGCGGGGTTAATTCAACTTTATGTGCTTACATTTGTACATTCTTTCAGCTTCCAATTTAGGTTGTATCATCGATTTACGCAACTCATCAATCCAGTCTAACTCATAAGTCCAGTCTAATCGTTACTAAATGTCCGCCAGGGGCATTTGGTAACGCCGATTGGGCGACAGGTACCATTTTTATGTATCGCGAAGAGGATCGCCGTATGTATACATACACATGTGTGTATGTATGCGTTAGTTGCGGTTCTAAATTTGTGCGCGCTTTCCACATGACGACACTCTTCTTTAGTTGCAGAGGAATCATTTCACTCCTTCCTTCTTAGTCCGTACTGTAACCGTTCGCCATTTTTATTGTAGGCGGTCGCGTCCCCCGGCTATCGCTCCATCTTTGAACGCTTGGGTTTGCGTGGGATGTACTCGCTCGTGTGGTTGCTAGCTCTGCACGGGTAGTCGTACTCTGGTTGGCACATGCGCATGTAAATCGTTCTCTGAGTTAACTTACGAGTTGCTTGGTAGCCGTTATGACCTGTGCTCAATTGGAGTTCGGGAGTCTCTTGCGGGAGCTTTGAGATGTTCTCGGAGCGAGCCCTAGCTGGTTCGTTTCGCGTCGGGTTGTCTTCGCGTAAATAAAATGCTCATTGCTTAAGTATCTCCACATGGGAGTTTTTAGTCAATGACTTTTAACAAATCGAGCATGCTAGAAGCACGAATATCAATTTGGGTGCAGACACGAATCCGTAATACATACGTATGAGTGTCTCGTGCTTGAATTGCATCATACAGTTTCTATTAGGGGGAGTGTGTCGCCGTTGCTGGAAATTTAATTTTAAGTGCACCCATGCTGCGAGTTTTCTATGCGATATTGCCTCTCTTTATTTGAAACGAGGAAAGTCACTGTTCTTGTACTTATAGAGTCCGTGCCGCAATTTTTCTCCATTTTCAATTTAGTCGGTCGCGTATTTCGGTTGGCGCTCGTTCTTTGTAGGGTTGTGTTTGGGTGAGATGTACTCGCTCGTGTGGGTGCTAGCCTTACATGGGTCGTCGAACTCCACTCGACAAAAGTACACGTGATTCGTTCTTGCGGGTATGTATTGGTTCCTCGGCTCCGGGGTCGAGGTTCACGGGCGCTGTGGATTTCGGGGCGGTATTTGGGCCGGGATACCGGCCACGGACGGGCCGTAGGTCTGCGGCCGCGGACGGATTGTAGCCGGCAGTTTCTGCTGGTTACTCGTCCGTAGGCTCCATGTTGTCTTGGACAGGTGACCCGTCTCTAGGACTAGAGGGGTCATAATTCAAGGCTTCGTACTGACTTGCGTATCCGTCACTTGCTGATTCCCCCGGTTCGGTGCCGTTTCGGAGTCGACAATAAGTCGCGCGTGCGCCCGTCCTTCGGTCTGAGTTTATGTTTGCAACCAATCGCTGGTACAGACGTTGTGGCTTTTTGCTCGATTGGTGATCCGAGTCTCTTGCACAAGCTCTGACTTTTCCTGGAGCGAGCCCCAGCTTTACCGTTCCGGGCCGCGTTTACTAGGTTCCAACGCTCATTGTTTTTCCTACTCCATTTGGGGGTAAATAGTAGATTCCAAGTTTTAAATTGAGCATAGTAGAGACACCAATATCGGATACTTGGTGTACTTTCGTATTACCACGAACTCAATCCGCCCTATACTCTCGTTCGCACCTTCATAGTCCTGACGATCGTTTCAAGTAGGAGAGAGGCAGTAGTGAACATAGAAAACTTACATGTGGGTTGCATCTTCAAGAAAGAAGAAAGAAGAAAGAAGAAAGAAGAAAGAAGAGAGAAGAACGAAGAGAGAAGAACGAAGAAAGAAGAAAGAAGAAAGAAGAGAGAAGAACGAAGAGAGAAGAAAGAAGATGGAAGAACGAAGAACGAAGAAAGAAGATCGAAGATGGAAGAACGAAGAACGAAGAATGAAGAATGAAGATGGAAGAACGAAGAACGAAGAACGAAGAACGAAGATGGAAGAACGAAGAACGAAGAACGAAGAACGAAGAACGAAGAACGAAGAACGAAGAACGAAGAAAGAAGATGGAAGAACGAAGAACGAAGAACGAAGATGGAAGAACGAAGAACGAAGAACGAAGAACGAAGAACGAAGAAAGAAGAAAGAAGATGGAAGAACGAAGAACGAAGAACGAAGAACGAAGAACGAAGAACGAAGAACGAAGATGGAAGAACGAAGGACGAAGAACGAAGAATGAAGAAAGAAGATGGAAGAACGAAGAACGAAGAACGAAGCATGAAGAATGAAGATGGAAGAACGAAGAACGAAGAACGAAGAACGAAGAACGAAGATGGAAGAACGAAGAACGAAGAATGAAGATGGAAGAACGAAGAACGAAGAACGAAGAAGGAAGAACGAAGAACGAAGAACGAAGAACGAAGAACGAAGATGGAAGAACGAAGAACGAAGATGGAAGAACGAAGAACGAAGAACGAAGAACGAAGAATGAAGAACGAAGAACGAAGAACGAAGAACGAAGAACGAAGAATGAAGATGGAAGAACGAAGAACGAAGAACGAAGAAGGAAGAACGAAGAACGAAGAACGAAGATGGAAGAATGAAGAAAGAAGGAAGACAAAAGAAGAATGAATACGTTGAAAGCTGCTGCTGTTCAATTCAGATTGCCGATCGATAATTGTTTTACCCTTGCTATGCCACAAATGCTGCCAACTGCTGCCAACCGCATGTACAATTCTATTTTTCTAATAATTACTAATTTCTAATAATTACTAATGCCAATAATTAACTTGCTAATAAATTGCTAATAATTATCGCCGTTATATATATATTCTTATCTCGACTCCTGGTGATTGTTTTTTAATAAATGAGGGGTCAAATGAAAGGGAAACGAATAAGCTACGCGATAAAAAATACCCCGTTGCTGTAACTATATGCAGTTGTCCGCAATTACAATTTTAATTGTTTAATTGTTTATAACAAATGAACTTCACGTGGGATTAAGTTGACACCTATTCTCCTAGCTTTAATTTATCTCCTCTGGTCATTGATGTAGCTCGCCTGTAAGTCGAAATAATGGCATTTGTTTAGATTATGCTTAAACAAATTAATGGACAGATTCATGGAACAGTAAAGGAAATCGAGCAATCCTGAATCAAGCGGATAGAAGAAGAAACCTTCAGGATTCAAGGCTAAATCACTGTATCCTAAACGTTAAACCTGAAATTTGCATGGAGAGACGCGAACATTCGTAAACGTCGTAATAACAAGTGTGCAGAATAGCGAGAAATGTTTCACTATTACTTGATGCCTTCGATCAACAATAGCCATTACTAAACAATTGCGTATAGAACTATTATCGTGCACGTATGGTAAGCAGCTGATGCAAACGGATGGACGGAAACGTCGCGTCGCGAGAACGTAATTTCAGGATTACGTCTGGTCATATATTGTCGCTGGAACAATGGCCATGTGACATTGTACAATCACGTATGTAATCCACAAGGATCTTCTGGAATTCTCCGTGCAACGCTGGTGCGTCCAATATTCTTGCGGCCTAAACTACATTGCAACCCGGTGTGTTAGTTCAGATTTCGATATAATGCACTGTAATTTGAAGGGATTAACTGCGCCAGAATTAAAACAAATTATTTTCGGTGCCGATTTCCTATCGATTTCATTGAAGCGCACAGATTTTTTGTTATTTCTGTAGGACTTGAGTTAATTTCAAAAACTTCAATCTACTGTATCTGCTGATTAAATACTGCTCAAAAAAGTAATAAAAATGTTACTTTATAGTTGGTCATTAGCATAACGTTTGCTCACCTGCTTACATTGCGATACAAATAAGTGTTCAGGAGATACAGCGTACGGTTCCACGCACAAAGCAAATAAGCAGATTCGAAGCTGCTAAGTTTACAAAGTCCCAATTGCCGTTTGATAACTTCCATGTGAGGTATGAAAAAGTTGCGACAGAAACTTTATGGCCAGCCGACCAGAGTTTTTCAGTTTGCAAGCATCGCTGTAAATTTTCACTGAGAAATTATGCGCACCTGCGGTTGACAGATACTGGTTGCTCTGAATCGAAGTTTACCAGTTAGTTCTCTCGTCGGTAGTTGACAACTGTGAATGTTACCAGCCTACTACTGAGAGCAATTGTGAGTAATTATCATTTATATTACTACCAAGGAAACTCCCTCCTTAATATCATATCATTCAATAATATCATGAATATTAAAGTATTTAAAACGGATCGCATAGTGTTACTGATCCCCTGGCTGTAGTTCTGAGAATCGTAACCGTGAAATAGTTTTTACGAAAATCTGAGCAGATTTTCTACTGTACCAGTAAAATACCAAGAAAATACCTGAAAATACCAAGATATTGTCCTTGGCGGTTCGAGAATGACTGTCTATTCTGGCGTAGGTACATTAATTGAAAGGAAAAATCGGTACAAGCCGCCATTTAGCGTGCCCAGAAATTCGCTTTCTCGAAAGAAGCTTTACACACCTTTCTATCCAATGACCCTTCCACTACTCTGCTTCCCCACAACTCTATTTCATCTCCGGGATATTAATTATTTCCATCTGTTTGCTGTCGCCCCCGCACCTTCTAACTTTCTTCACCGCTCACCCTCAACACTAAAAAACTCTTATATGCAGGAACCTTGCGTTACCTGGGAAAGGCGTAACAGTAACGTAAATTCGTAGCCACCGACACGCATTATTTTGAACGTCACTGTATATTTCGCTGTGACAATAGGAGTAAAGTGATCGTGGAGCACACGTTAATCTCCTATTTTTCACTCGACTTTCAACGTCGTTCACGCAGCGTAACCTCTACCCTTGATAGTTGGGGAACGAGCAGCTGGTGACTCTCCACGAACAAGTGCAGCACCGTGCAGTTAGTTTGCCTCGGGGCCCTTTCGACAAAGTAACTTGCTTTCGACTCGAGACTAAATGGAGCCCTTCAGAAGGATGCGACGCCTACGAAAAAGGTGGCCGGCTGAGCAGAGAGAGTACGGCCAAAGTGCACTATGTACCTCCAGCTGAATTCTTTATGAAACTAGAATAAAGGCTTTCTAAAACGAATCGAATAAGCGAACCTTACCTTCGCTTGACCAGGAGTAAGTAGATCTAGAGTTCCTTCGCCAGAATTCTCGAGAATTTCTCGGCAAACTTTATAATAATTATCAAAATTATTATACATCCCAATTATGGGAATTCTCGAGAAACGAAAAATGTCGAGAAATCAGGAACACTAAGTACATCAGTGGGGAAATCACTTTTTGAAAATTTACTTGGAGGACAGATATATCAATAATGCATAGACTGGACAGTAGAATAAAGGCATGAAAAGGTTGTCAGAAATGAGAATACTGCAAGGGCGCCGTCAATCGAACTTCCTCACGAGATGTTTCCTTCAAAAATTTATTCAACAAATTTTCGATTAAAATTATGGCGATATAATAAATACGACGAACGCTGTACTGTTTGCAAAATAATTTGCCAAAGCACTATTGGCCCTCTGCTACTGTCATGTAGAACCCTGTGCAACATCGATCCCGCCCAAACACTTTCACGAACTTTCCCACGAGGCTCTCGCACTGACACACTAAATCTACGACACTCTAACTGCCACTAGTCAGACGAAGTACATTGCATAATAGAGCAGAAGGATGCCAATGGACCGATTTGTACAACCTCGTGCGAAGCTTGAAAATCAGTAGTTTAGGGTGCAGTAGTTTAGTAGTCAGGGTTAAAGCATATTTCAATTTTTCTTGTGCTGCATTTGGAACATTCAAAATTGTTGGCTCAATCTTTACTGTTTATCGTAATAGAATTGAAATCCTTAACTAACGAGGCACGAGTTATTGTTTTCCTAAAATAAACGCTTCCTGGAGAATTGAAAATCGAATGGCCGCCGAATGCTGCATAGAATGCGTGAGTCACCCCTAGATAATTTTCCAATTTCGTTACTGAATAGAACTGAAACGTTGAAGGTTTCAATTTTGTTGTCTATCAGGGGACGGAAATGAAATCGCTTGTAAGCTCCCTTATTTTACTGACTGAAACGATTTTCAATACCACGAGGTTCTGAAATGTCGTACGCCACATCCTACGGCATTATCGTATATCGGAATGCATTCGATTACGGGAACAGTCAAGTACAATTACGGAATAGACACAAGTGTTATTGCTGAAAATTGCACTCTATATTAGAAGATATCGTAATCACAGCGTGACACTTTCACGGTGGACTACAATGATTTTAATTAGGAGAAACTATCCTGATCCGTGATTTACACAACATACGACTATGGTGAAAACGCGTGGTCGATACACTGTTGCGTCGCTTCGCAAGTCCACAACGAATACCCGAAGAATAGAAAAGCACGGGACTCTGCAAATTACCCTATTACATGCATAGGTACGTGTTCCACAGTGTGCACGCTTGGCGAGGTGGGGACACTCATTCTTCTTTGAAGAAATTTCAAACTTTCTAGAACATCTCCAACTCTGTCTTGCGTTGCTTTCCGAGTGTTCTCTCATTTTCTGTGTCGGTACGTCCCTCTTCCGGCCCTTTTCGCGCTATCTGCAAAGAAAGTTACGTAAAGCCGAGGCTCCACTACGCTGTACGCCCCCGTTGCCCTTTCACGAACAGGATAGACTTGTCCCTATAAAGAGCTTACTGCTATTACAAACCGAGTCTCATCGTGGAAGTGCTCCGAATTTCATTCAGCTTCAAGATATACGACCCAAGAAATAGCCCTGGTACATCATGTTGCGCCGGATGTTTCGGAAAACTGCCTCGAGTCATTATTAAAAGATCAACGAAATTGCCAGAGCGGGTAAGTCGGAAATCGCGTTCGGCTGGAATTTTCGGATTCGCGTCGAAGGAGAGCAATAAACGAGAAAGGTTGAAATTGAAAATCGATTTTCAAATAAAGGAGGACACATTAAGCGTCCTGATATTATGGAAGCACAATGGACGAGACCTATCTGTTACGCTGAAATAGATTTCATCGAAATTTCACTGGTTATTTCTGGCTTCGGCGTACATATTCAATCCACATGCACTCGATCGTCCTGCCGCGGCAGAACAATATCGTCGTTAGATCGATCGATCGGTCATTCCTTCTTCCACGAACCCTGCTCGTTGGAAGGTCCGAACCGAGCGGCAACAGAAGAAAATGCAGCGAAGGGGTACGGTTCTGTTGCAGTGGTGTTTCAATTTAGCACCCGTTAAAAGAGTTTCGGTGCTTTCATCGCGAAAGTTCTGTACGACTAGGTAGGAAGTAAGACGAGAAAGCGTAGGTTTCCTGTGCAGGTTTAGGTTAGAGGACAGGAGTGGATAGAACAAAGTCGAAACGTGGAAAGAGGAAGGATGCGCTATGTGCTCGGTACCGTGCCGTGCCGAGCCGTGCCGTGCCTTGCCACGGCGAGGTACTAACGACGAGACAGCGCTGCAAATTCAAATTCTTTTCTTATTCATCGTTTGTCGTATGTTCTCGGAAAAATGATCGCTGAAATTGAGCGAACACTTGCTGTGCGTTAGTAACGTAGGCATCTTTCCTTGCGTGTACGAGTTCGATAGTGTTATCGATTATGCTCTCAGAAGCTCGTTCCGCGGCTATAATAATGTTAGATGCCATCGTTATCCAACCCCTGCGCTGGCGAGCTCCGATATTTCTCCAGCCGAATTTGCGGTTGAATTAATCCATTTGAACAAGATTCCAAGGTAAGATAACGACGGCTCTGGCAGTAACGGTTGCCACTGGCGTGTTAAAGCTCGCGTAAAGTTCCAACACTTCTCGAGATAGATAACGCGAGACGAACGTGTACGTTTATCAGCTGAAGCTATTCCATAACTTTCCACCAGCGCGGCGCACGCGTTTTGTGAAATAACTTTTTTTCGGGGTCGTTCGTTCCGGGACGATCGTGTCACACCTCGTACAGCTTCTTGCCCGGCAGTTTCTACCATACGAATTGCGGAAGCAAACGACCAAATTATTTCGACGAACTTTCATTCAGCAAGGGATTTCGGCGAAACACAGGCGTCGCAAATAAAGTATCGTGCGCTAATTTCCGAGGAATGTTTTATTGCATATATAATTATAATGTATTATTTACATCGATCCCATTTACCCAGAAGACGCACAGTCGCGTGGGTGATTTCGTGAAGAATGTCCGGCAACGGATTTGCTCGTGTTCGAATCGATTTCCTGTACCCCGAATTCTCTTGCGAGCGACGTCAGCAGAAAGCTTTTGCTTTGCCTGCATTCCGTGCAAGGAAATCGGCAGTCCACGGTATCGAAGATACGAAAGAGCGATGAAAGAAACTCGCTTGCACATCACAAAACGTAAAGCTGCTCGTTCATCTCGAATCCACGTTGTTACATACACGCTACATATTTATGTGTACATATATATGCATATGTGCCTTTCGCGTATGCAACGAATATTTATATATGTATACATTTATATGTATGTATAATACTCGTACGAAGAAAATGAGAATGTTCACCCGTTGCACCCGGCGAAATGCATTAACGAAGAACAGAATGAGGATGCGAGATCCGCGACACCGATCCTCGTATCGTCGACGGTGATTCACGTTGGGTAAAGTTTGGTGAAACTCGGTATCCTCCAGCTGACGGTCGCCAAAAGGGATACCAGGAACTTGTTCCCGAAAATTGCGGGACCAATGTTCCTTCTGTCTCCTCCGTGCATCGCCGCTGGTTTCTCCTCCTCTGGAACGACATTAGAAACTTTGACTTGGTGCGTGAAAAAAGCAGGCTGCTCTTGCGTGAATGCGCCATGGTACGAAATATCGTCAAGGAAGGGAGAGAGAGAGAGAGAGCTCGGTTAGTCGAACATTAACACTTTTAAAAAGGAGAAAGCTTCAGGCGGGATACGATTCTTTCCGCATTCTGATCACGCGCGCAACGATCTCTGAAACTCTGACGAGCGTGAAATCTTGCTCACTCGGATTTCTATTGAACTTTTCGGATATCGACGCTCGCTCGCGAAACCCTACGTGCAACGCTTCGCTGTCCTATCTTTCCCTCCCTTTATACTCTGTTCGACGTTTGGAATTTCCTCCTTCACCGGTTAACGTCTGGAGCTTCGCCCTGTCGCTAAGCAAACTGACATTTCTCACCTTCGATCACGTGAACCATTACGTATGCTGGCTTTGTGTTACTAGGTGCACAGGTGTAATTCCCGCCGTGCGACGGCTGCGTTCTGTTGACCATTAAAATCGATCCGCTCTTCGTGAGTTCGACTTTCACGCCCGGCTCTTCGTCGTAATTGATCATATGCCCCTGACGATACCAGAAGACGTAGAGGGGTGACTCTGCGGCTTCCATTAGTTGACACTCTAGTCGAAGACTCGAACCTTGCTTCACATGTAAATCAGGCGCCCCCGGTATGATCGAGTATGCTTCAGTGATCTTCAAGCGTACAAAGTTCCGCTGCACCGGATGCGACGTAATCTGAAATTTCAACACGACTAGTTGGCTCGCGAAAACTCGACCAGATCAGCGTGTCTCGTCTACAACTTGGAAATTTATCGTCGCAAAACGATCTCCGATAAGCATGTCGGTCATCAAGCGTTAGCGACAGATCAATTTGTCCAATTTATGGAATTTTGATTTTCTTATTTTCTTCTGAAAATGTTCCCTCCCTTCGCAATGCCCTTTCATTCCCTGTCGTGCACTTTACTATACGCAGAAACAAAGAAAAGTATACCTGACACTCGTATATACCCGCATCCTGAAGAGTAACTGCTCGTATCTGAAGTGACCAATCAGTACTCGAATGCATCACGACAAATCGATTGTCGATTGAGTGAGTACTTGTGCCTACGGTTAGCAACCGTCTATCTCTGCGCTTCATCCATGTAATCTGCAACATTTTGGAGCGGAAAAAATTCAATGCAATAGACGGTAGCCTTAATGTGCATGCTTTATTTGTGTGCGCTCCTTTTCTACCAGAAATGTCTAAAGTTTCATGGGACTGGCAATTATTATTATTTGCTTAATATGAAATGCGTGAATGATTTGCAGGAGGAAACGGGTGGCGGTGAGTTGAGCGGTAAAAGCATTTAGGCCACTTAGGGTAACAATGTACAGGAAACAGCGTGTATCATATCGGGCAATGAGAGAGAGAGGGAGAGTAAGCCACGCTTGCATCCAATATCAATTACGAAGGCCATCAGTGTACCCTAATTTCAGGGTAATTTTCATTCCTGACCGTACCGACCACGAAACTTTACTCAATTTGTCCGCCACGCGTCGCCTCGCAGTCTATCCTGCTCTCCGTGTTAAGAAGAATACTCTTTTTCTGCCCGATGCTGTTCATCGAATTGGCGATGCAGCAGGCTCCACTAATAGAACCCGTTCTCTGCCCAGCTGTAACGCGATTTCCCATCAAATGATTTCTCATCGCAAAGGTGTTTCCATTTGACGCGCACATGCAGCAGGCTTTTGTACTGGTTTTAGGTAGCGTAACTTTCGCTCTACTAAATAAGAACTTGAAAATTCATCGCGGAAAACAAGATGGGTGGGAAAATGAGTGGCGGGAAATTGACTTTCAACCAGATTGGACAAACCAGGGAATTCAGCAGGGCTTGGAGTAAATTCGCGAGAGCTCGTGTGCTTGTATACATATACGAATATACGCAATTCGCAGCAAAGCGGAAGATGATAACCGGGTTGGCATAAAACAAATGCATCTCAACTGTAAATATCAAATAATAAAGTCGTGCGAATATATGTGTATATACAGACGGGCGATACAGTATGTATTTAACCACGCATTCCACTTTGACGACGCGCGTGCACGCTCCAGTTATTTCTATTAATTTTATTACAGGTACGACACTGTCATATTTTTTCCCGCAATGTTAATTTGTCACGTTTATACGTATCACGGGGACTTCAACTCCATAGCTTTGTGATTTTATCTTACTCATTACCATTAAAGTGGCCGCTAGAAGATTATCGTTTGTCCCTCCTCAACGGTGTTTGCGTTCAACTAGCAGACTCCTGCGCCTTCCTCCAGACTCGTGGAACTTGGATAATTGGCGTTTCGATCGAAGTTGGAAGATCGTTATCAATCAACCAAGACTTGGTTTGAAGAGCATTTTCGATGACCCGTTTTAATGCTTAGCCGACGCGTAATTACTGCCATTCCATCTAATACGTTCGTAGGAAACCAATTTTCAGCGATATGACATTACACGGAACACCGACCTCTGTAATCCGGGATGTTTCCTATAATCCCGGGTACTACTCGAAGGGGATCTAGTTTGTCCCACCTGCGCGTAAGATGAATCGAATATTTTTCCCGAACACGTATGAGAACATGCTCAAGAATAATCTTCATCGCGTATAACCGTAAAACAATTCTTTTTCAATTAAACTCCTCGATAAAATGCAACTCGCGTGCCACGTTAAAACGTCCAGCTTCGTTACGCGAGCCCTAATTTGTTCGACATTGTTTCATTCATCGGTCTTCTTAAATTCAGTAACACTTTGAAATATCTTCTAAAACAGTTAGTTGGTCGTGTACGAAATTCTGGCACAATTAATTATATATTTACGTAATCATACTGAGAGTATTTCTGTAACTTTATAACGCAATATTTAACAGGAATAGAAAGGCCAGCACTTACCGGATTTGCACGCTTGCTAGTATCCGTTAGCATTACTCCCATCGCTGACTACATTTTCAAATTTAAATTCAATAGATTCGCGATGAATAACGCTTCTAATACTTTATCGTGCTTCGCGATTTCGAGCGTAAAATAAGACAGTTATCCAATTACGCTGAAACAATTACTATCGGAGCCCCGCGTTCACCTCACATAATTTTCCAAGAACATCAAAAGTTCATCCGGTTATCAGAGAAATGGTTTCAAAAGTATTCCCTTAATGAGGAAAGTTTTCTTACCCCTCGTTGAGAAATCACACGCGAACACTGTGCCAACCATGTGCTACATGTATTATGTTCACAGTAACTTCAGCGATGAAAGAGGAACCTTTTCCATAGAGTAGGATGCAGAAAAATTCGGTCAGCTGAATAGCAAAAAGGAAGGTAAATTGAATAGAAACAGAATAAAGAACTGCGCCGCTAACTTCCGAGAAAAGCTGTCGCTATGGTAAACTTATCGCAAAACAGTCTCGTGTAAAACACCTTTGCGTAACGACGACCGAAAGAAAACGCTTATTTTGAAGATACGTTTAAAGAAAAATTCGTCGTGGTTAGAGTACTTATAGATCGTAGTCGTCTTCCGCGTTTAATCGTTTTATTTACGAGAAAAGGTACGCGAGGTAGGTTGCAAGGTAACATCAGTGTGCTAGAGTATTCGTTGCATTGTGTTCCTCTTATCTAACGATGGCGCATCCAGGATTACGCTGACAGCATAAAATGTGGAAGTGGTGTAACGGCAGATGACAGTTATGATCTTTACTGCACATGGTTCAGCACTTAACGCCCGATTTTCCTTCATTGACGTTACGTCGACTCTTCGTTTCGCGGTTTTGCTATAAATCGATGGCTTTAACTGCACATCGAATAGACAACGAGAGATTTGTGATAAGATAAAAGGGGCACCCGCGTAGGAATTGCAAACATTTTTTCAATTACGAGTCTCTCTCGAAATAAATGGAACGTGTTATTCGTCTGGTTGGAAACGAAGCAACGTTTAGACAATTTAATAGGTGGATGTTATTTCGTTATATCTACTTTGAACCGTCATTACAAGAACGAGACAGCTTCGGAGTAATTTGAAAAAAGGATCCCCTTAGATTTCACTGGATAATGCATTAAGCCCAGACCTTGGAGTTCCGTGTGTTCTCTCAGACGCGAATAGTAGTTCCCAGGAACAACATTAATCAACGTTACTTTGACCGGAACCCACTTAAGGCGCCAGCTCCTGGAAATTCTCTTCGGAAATCCGCCCATGGGTTTCCGCGATCAAGCGAATTATTTCCCGCACTTAGTCTGTAGACGACGTGTTCGCCAAATATATCTATGGCTGAAGGCTATTAATTTCGCTAATAGAGTAGACAAAATATTTCAATGAAATCCCATTCGGATCAAATCGCGCGTGTTTGCAAAAAGAACGTTTGGTGTCGTTAAATTTTCTCGAAGGAAAATTCTGGTTTGTCATGTTTCCTGCTCTTCGAACACTAAAAGTTTTCACGCTGCCTGCTTGCCTGCCTGCCTGCCTTCGGAAACAGACTTTCAAAATTGTATTACACGGACAATCCAAACCTTCCTTTTCCTTCCCCGTCTGTTTTTCTCTTTCATTTTCAAACGCATAGTTGGAATTTTTTGAAATAGTTCGGGAGCATAGACGCATTTGATAGCCGAAAATGTTGGTTACTAGACTTTTTCCGAAATTGCAATTTCCTTGCCTGAAGGGCGTTTGATTCCCTCGTCCTTATGACGGCTCTTCGTTCTTTCAACCTTCTGAGTGGCCTCGTTCGACCGGCTCGGCTTCTAAAGCAACAGCCCTTGTTTCTCTGTCTTCTGCTCGTCCACGAGACATAGATGAATTCATCTTTTATTCATACACTTCGTTGGTGTACAATCTACCGTCAGTGTACCTGCTTTCGGATGGCGGGCAGAGTGTTTTACATAAGTACCCAAAGGTTCGCCGACTCCTCTCTTACTTTCTATGATGCCTCGCACCCCGAAATCACAATCCATAGCAAGCCAGCTAATGATCTGTTGCAACCATCGAATTAAATGTTGTGTTCTTAAACGAAAGTGTTCGGTAATGTAGCGTCGAGAAAAAAGACACGAAGGAAAAGCATGGGATAGTAGAAACTCGCAGTGCAACTCGCGCAGTAGAATATGTCGATGTAGTGTCAGACACTGCGCCTGCAGCAACTTGATTAATCAATTAGGTAGCGGCTCAGAGTTGCGCATTTCGCTTTAAGAATATATGTCAGGTATGCCATCGAATGTATACATAAGAATGTTGCGGATGAAGATTCTTCGAAAATCCGGCCGACCCGATCTGTTCTCAAAAGAATTCATTCGTCCCCGTGATGTCGAGTGGAATTCGATTCCGACATCTGCCTTTCGTCTCCACGGGTATCGAACGAGACTTTCCTGCTTCTCGATGCTCCGTGTACACAACCTAGATTTTCTGTCATTTCCTTTCTTCGTCCCTTTTTCCCCCCGAGAAACTTGAACGGAACACCTGCTACGGTATCGGTTTAACTGTGGAATCTCGTAAAATATTCTGAAATATTCTTGCACTGTGGGTAAAAAAGGACGAAAGAGGACGGCGACAGGATGTCGATCGAAAAAAAGATGAGAGCGGTGGGTAGGTTTTATAAAAGCGAGTAAGAAATCGCGAGGAAAGGTTTGCTGGGAGCCGTTACCGTGGGTGTGTCATGCGTAATTCCAAATAATGCTGCAATACCTTCTTCATGATTGTGAACGGAAAAGAACGGGAGGCCAGACCGGTGTCGAATAACCGGCATAAATTTCGAAGGTACGCTTCGAATCGATAGATAAGACTGCGATCGTTGGAGAAGAGAGCCGTTCAATCGCGAATAAGAAAACGCTATTTAGTAAAGTAGCGGGTAAAGTAGTAAATACTTCTTCAGGATTTCCAGACACTTAACGTGATTCATGGATTTAAAGAATTTCGCGAACAATCTTGAAAGGAAGAAATATAAGGGTGGGAGGAAAAGCAAGGAAGACGAAACGCGGCGAGCAGAGGGGGGAACCTTGGCAATTTGTCTAAAAGTTTAGGAAGGTGGAAAGAAAATTAACGGGAGCTGTGACTGAGTTATTTTTTTTCTGGTAATGATGCTTTCCGGTACGACTACGCCACTGTGGGCAGTAAGCGAGGTTCGCGTTAGCTAATTTTCCAGCTGTAAAACATATAGTCTTATCGTTAGCTCTGGATACAGACGATCGTGCGTGAAAAGCGAGTCGAATCGGAAACGTGTTGTTGTAAGAGAAATATTTTGCGAATGGAAAGCACTTTGGTCCCCGCCTTCGGGGATGTCGCCGGCTAGTATCGGGACGAAACTAATTTAGACCTTGCATGAATTACACAACGCTAGAATGGGAGCGTATCTTGGAAATACTTTTCTGGGTCAATCGCCCCTGAGCTAACTTGTATTACGCAAAGATATTTACGGTTCCAGCGCCAAGATCGGTGATTTTGCAGGGCAAATTCGCGGTGCTTCCGCTTTGTGCAAGGACTTCCTTGATAGGACCTTCGATGACATCTTCGATTCTATCCTCGGAACTGTTTAATGGCACTACTTCGTTGCTAGCACTCAACGATCGCTGCTGCTCCGCCAGACTCTCTGGAAAAGAAAAATCAAGAGCACGTTACGAATTTCAATCTTGTCGACAACGAGCGTATTTCTTCGCATACAGACAGACAAAAAGATATACGGTTGAGACTATAATTATGCATCTGACTTCACGCTACTACACGGAACCAGCCATAGCGAATTTCTCACAAAATTACTCCAAGTTTCATTGATAACAACGATACCTTTTCGTGGAGTCGAGCAAGTGGAATTGTTCTGGGAGACATTTAATCGCATCAGCTTCCACGTCATTAATTTATTCTTATGCGCTCCTACCATCGAGATTGCCCATACAGATAGGGAAATTGCGAGGTCCGTTTTCGAGTATGAGAGTATTTTTTAACTAACTGCAATATCAGCAATATCAGGACATTTGAAGTAGCAAAAGATATTCCATTCGGCCCGATAAATTTTGCGAAGAAGCCGAAGGATGTGAAATTTTGGCGTACTCCTGAACGATAGCCTGAAGGCTGGAGAACCTACGGATAGCTGGATCGAAGATTAAGGAGAATTTTCATGCTGCTTCGTTGGCAAGGAGCACAATAGCGGCAGGCAGGGTGACACCGCGAGCTATATGTAGTGGAAAGCGAGGCGGAATTCTCTCCCGCTTCGAGATTAATGCAGCCACCGCCCCATCGCTACGATAACGCGCAACCCCGGAGTAGCGTAAGTGAATAACTTAGTCATGACAATTACGAAGCATTGCTCCGCATTTGCAACAGCCAAGTTATTACAAATCTACTGGCTTTCCATGGAAATTCACTTCTTCGCGCTGTTCAATCAACCTTGTACTTACGTAGCGAGCACAAGCATCTCCGATAAAAAGCACAGGGCCCAATTCGTAACAATGTACTTATTATTCGTCGTTTAAAGTGTCGTCATAAATGATTCGACGTCTCTGCGCGTATGAAATTCACCCGGCGCATAATAAGATGATAGCCGTTGTATATCGTTCCTCTATTTAGCTCGCGTACTTGACTCGTGTACACGATGAAAACGTCGGCAATTAGCTCTCGTTACCCTGTTCGAGGCTCGTTCGACGGTTCGTTAAACCTGACCTGTTTTCTCAAGCCCACGAATCGTCCTGCTCCCGGAGACTAAAGGTTCAAGGAGTTCTCGTCATGTGGCAGACCTGACATCGCATGCGAACAAGGAAACGGCAAGTGTGCACGCGATCGTAGATCGACCGATGCTTCGAGACGGAGCTTTTCTTCTCGAACGGCTTCGTTCTTTCTTCCGACAGTTCGGCCTAGATTCGCGACTAACCCGGAAGACCAGCGATTTATTGTTTTTTTACTGCTACCGGCCTCCAAATTATACTGTATAATTTTCTTCGCCTCTGACAGAGGTGCGCAGCTAATTGAAAAGTGCGAACATACACTAGCTAAAACCTACTTTGACGCCTATTCTGCATCGATCCTCCACTCGTCCATCATTTTCACGTACTTTCCATCCAGCACAAACTTTTATTTACAATCGCCTCTCTGGCGATACTCGACGCCTCGTTATTTTACACAAGTCCGTACATTTGTTGTCGCGTTAAGAGCTCTCGTGCTGCTAGAAGCAGTTCCTTCTTTGGCATTATCGTCTCTTTTATGGGATACACAACGATAACAACAATGTAGCACCGTGCTGGAGATGCAACCTATTCTGTATCCATACATTTTAGTTAAAAAAAACATGCGAAACGTGTGTCCCGTTGCACTAGAATCAAATAAACGAATCAAGGAACAATTGCTAGCAATGAAACTCCGCGTCATCAATTATCCTCGGATAGCTTTCCATCCATTGCTCCCTACTTTTTATACCCTGATAACGCGTTCGAAAATACAAAATCCAGTTTATGGGAGCCGGCATAGAACGCGTCGATGATAACGTATCATCATATCGTAACGTCGTATCGCACATCGTAACATTTTACGAGCCTTAAACCCTTGCAAGTTTTTTGCCGTTAATATGCTTCCGCAAAACTTCAATCTAAATCATACGCGTACTTTAGATTTACATATACAAATTTCATCAATAATATCGGCGTGAATTAATTCTTGGCAGGGCAATGACTACTCCGATGGGGGCACGAATGGCTTACGGCCACCGGAAACTTTCTGCTGGCTCTAACGAGCCGAAAGTTTGTGCGGTCATCGAGAACACGATAACTGGATATTACTTGTCAACCATCAACTGGCACAGTGAATTAAGTGTTTTCCGTGTCAGCACGGAAATGACTTGGCGAAAAGGGAATGCGACGGGGCATTGCGTTATCTAATTGCACATTGAAATTTTCTTCCATTTGATGTAGCGCGATTATATCGAAACCTTTCTTTAACAGCGGGCGAGATTCTTCATTCACTCTATAGGGCACGCATTTTTCGAGAATAATCTCTAATCCAAATACGATCGAGTAACGAAACTATTGCTTCTCATTCAGATTATTACGCTTCTTTAGCAGAAAAAAGAAAAAAAGCACGTTGCTACTTACTACTAAACTGAAGATGTATTTCCAGGAAAATGCTCACTAAGATCAGGAGCGTCCTCATGGCGACGATTTATTTGCAACGTCGCTGTCTCAGACACTCATCGTAGTTTTCTGGAACAAACGTAATTAGATCAATAAAAAGGTATCCATCCCTCTTTAATTTGCAACATAAAGTGGTGGGACAAAATTGCAGGTATGGAACACGCATTTGAAACGCACTTATGTATATGCATTGCGTAGCTAGATATCGTTGCACGAAATGTAACGGAACTATCGTATCGTAATACGCCTTTCTATCATATATATGATAGGTAGAAATTTAGTTCTCTTGAATGCACATATTCATCTGCAATCGATAAGGGCTTATGCAAGGTGGCTGTGACCCTTAGCCGCTCTTCATTCAGCTTCAACCTTTCGATATAAGTGGTCCACTTTCTCAAGTATTTTCGACTGAAGGAAAGGAACAGAAAAATGCATCAGATAAACTTCTCGCGAACAAAAGATTCTTAACATGCTTTACCATGTACTACGATATAGCGGGTTTCAAATACTTTTCCCACATACGAGATATATGAATTCTTCTATCTTCTCGGTGTCTGTGTCAAAAGATTCTAAAAAACGATCTGAACGCTCACTACGGTAGGAATTGTATTTTAAATACAGTTAAGGCAAGAAAAATATTATTTTGACGGAAATAGTTTACTTTTTCTAGTGTAATAGAGTAATAAAAAATATTCAGTTCGACATGATATTGAAAAACACCCGCCTTAAAGAAAGAAACCACAACATTTAGCAGGTTTATTCTAGCGAAACCCTGCACGTTCCTGTTTCAATTTATTCCTGTATTTACCCACGCTTGCCGCTCAAACGTTCCACAAGCTGTGTACTCGAGTTCTGTACGAACTTTCGCCCATGGCGTGTCATTATTTCTGGTCGATGCGTTCTGTCGTTACACATACGTTGGATGGACGCCACGTCCGATTATACTCGTTGCTATATCGTGCGATAAATTTAGTAATGAAACCGACATATTCCCAACCCGGTCGAAATATGTAATTCCCCGCATGGCTCACCTTCCGCTGAGGTACTCGTAATTCGGGGTCAGTTTAAAGAAAAATGCCGTCGAATCAGTGAGGTGATGAACAGTTCAAGTAACGGCACTGCTCTGCCTCTGGGATAATTTTTCCCAGCAAAAGGCGTGCACGATACAATCCGTTCAGTGTTGCCCGTTCAACGATATCGGCGAAATGTACGTTTCTTCGCTCACTCTGGTCCAGTCTCATAGATTTTCGTATTCGCAGTCGTCTCTGAAAAAGCAGAATCGAGCAAGGGCACAACTGCACTGCAATTTAGTTTGGTGTAAAATTCAGCGTATGGTGAACGGTGTGCAATGTAAATGCACGTGCATCGCTAGGCCAGCGTCTAGTGTAAATTGCAAAGGATGCGGCTAGGCTAAATGGAAGGAACGGGACCTATGGTAATGGACCCAGTCATACGGTTTCATGGTGATAGCCACCGCGCTTATTTACATACTGATATGAACGTCGCCGCGAAAGTTTGTGTAATCAACTCGTCGCGGAGATGTACCGGGAATTCCGGCAGGTTCGCCGTCGAGAGTTTAAATTGTACGTGAGCAAAGTATGCAAAACGAGAGGAAGGAAGTTAGGCGATAATGAATAGGTAAGGGCGAAAGAGGGCTGGGCTGTGGTGCAGACATTAAGCTGATTTTAGGTTAAACAAATACGTATACTCGGCCCTCTTCGCCTTATTGTTAGACGCGTACACGTCTCGCCGTTTTCTCCCCGAGAATTAATGCTCCCTCTCTTCGTCGAACAATTTAAATGGGCCATACGTTTATAGTTGCGTTGCTCTCCCGACAGAAGTATAAATGAAAAGAAAAAACCCAATAGCCGCACGGTTCCTTTGAGCGAAACGTGTGACGGAAATACATTATGATCGCAGAAAAGGCGATTACGAACGGGACTTGTGTATCGGAATTTATATCGCCATCCATCGCCAAGCCAACCCCCAGTCCCCTACTACAGTCCCCCTGTATAGAAGCTGTAACGTTCACTGTTTTCGAGCAAACGAAAAAATAAAAGAGAAATAACAAACGATGCGAAGATAAAGTTCCATTACTAGTATGTATTTTCGTGCAATCGGATTTTCCTTTATTAAAATTTATTATTATAATATACCGATGCAGTGTCAACAAGTTTACTCAAAAAAATACGCCTGAAAAATACACTATATTTTGACATTTATATGGTATGGACGATAGAGGAAAAAAAATCCCCTTCACAATGGTTTTAGGTTTTAAGATACACGAAATTATGAATGGGAAATTACATCTTTGGTATAATATTATTAGTTCAAATATAATTGTATTACTTCCAATCTAAATATACACCTAATAGTATCCTAAAAAATCTAAAAATGTGACTTATTTTAAACGAATGGAGTTTCTCGACAATCGTACTCGCGTGGAAAAGGGCAAGGCAGTATATACGTAACCCTGGTAGTTGGGGAAATGTCTAATTGCTGTGCTATGTATTTTAATGCAAGATCATATCTCGCAGGTGGGAGATTTCTTCGTGACGCTAGTCATAAGTATCGATCGATCTTTCTATTAATCTGTTGAAACCTTTGGAGCGGCCGTCATCGGTTAGGTGGGATTACCTTAATCTTTTGTCCAGCCCAGGAACGAAGATCCGTACAGCTTTTGTGTGGTTTCCACGCATTGACGACGTATTCACGCCATGATTACCAAGCTACATACCTTAAACATAAATTTTGTTCGCAGCAGGAGAAAACTGAGAACTAAAGAAATTCTCGGTGCGAATAACCGTATGCGGGCAGGCGATGCGTAGGAGAAAATCAATTTTTTAACGACAATTGTGTAGACTCGAAATTTTCATTAGACCACGCTACTCTCATCTGCCGTGCATTTCCCTTTTAAGCCTTCCTTTTCCCGAACACATGTATGCTTGCACGCAATACTACTCCAAATGTGAACTGTGCAGCATGCTAATTTTGCGAGAAAATTGCTATTCTTATTCGCTCCCTGCCATTTATTCTCATCTGGCCCAATTTTCCTGTATATTTTGTTGGAGAACGCGGTCGTTCAATGTTGCGTGTTAAAACTAAAGGGACGATAATGCGAAGAAAACAAAGAAGATACGGTATCCAACGCTGCATCGCGTTTCTAATTATTTATCAAACTCATTTTAAAACTAATCGTCTTAATAGATTATTTGATTAAACTTTTTAATGGATGTCTCCATCGAGATATTTTGATTGCTGACAATGAGATCTTGTCAGTAATATTCGAAGAACTTTGAGCTCGTACGGCTACACGCGCAGGAAATGAATGTTTCCAAGTAACTTCTGTTCGGCGACGAAAACCTTTCCACATATTTTCTATCCAACCAACACAACGTTGAGAAGGGAAAAGTTTTCGCGAGCAAACTGGAGCTAAAACTTCGCATTACAACCGGGAAAACTCCTCTGCATCTGGCGCTGCGTCAATAACGAATCTTTCAATTCGTTGGACGATCTGACGAAACAGAGAAACAGTTTTCACGAACGATGACTGACCAAACACCCAATCATTCGCCAGTACACATTTTTGTCGGGAATCGTTAATTACAGCACTGCACATCCGTAGAAACGAGTATGCTCTTTAACACATAAAAAAAAAATTACTTCCGCTACGGCGTGGCGCGGCGTAGAAGACCGACAAATAGAACCGACCCATGTTTACTTTTCAACGTCAAATACAGCGATACTTTCCTCAAACTTTTCGACGTCGCAGACTCCTATAAATTTGTGAAAATGACACAAGTTGAGTGTGGTTCAAACGTCTTCCACTTATGTTTGACTTTGCACTTATTAAATCCTGAGTTCCATTATAAATGTGCAAAGTCGCAAGCGTTCTGTAAGGCCTCGAGGAAGAGATTCTACTAAAGGATACGATTTAATTTTCATCGGAGCCAAAGTGAACTTTATAGAGAGGCCGAAATCCAAACGCTGCGAGAGGAAACGCGTTCCAAACAGTTTCGCCAAGTTCAATCCTGCGCCTGATTCGCTTTGAGAGCGGCGCTGAATCATAAAATAAGTAAATTTCTCGAATAGCGCTACCCATTCTCTCGTAGTCGAGGGGCGAGTCGCGCTAAATATTACGGATGTTGCGTTTTAATAAGGGGCACACCGGATAAATTTTGCTAGCAATGACTGATGAGTTTACACGAGAGCACTGCTACACACACCGGCCTAATGAAATTCATCGTACCGCGAATTCTGCTTTATGAGCTCGTAAAATTGTTATTACCAGATGCGAATTTGCACGTAACGGCGGCACCTGGAGGAGGCTCCATTGGGAGCTAACTTTGCATACCATTAAAGATCTCCCCTCATTTTCCTTATTACCAAACTACAGTTGCGCGTTTTGTACAAGTATTGCACGCAGCCTTGGAAACGTCTTGTCGTTACATTATTCCCATTGCTAAATATTAAATACTTTGTTTATCTACACGACGATGCAAGCGATCCAGCCGAATATGATCAGCCGTCGGGACGATCCGTAAAAAGTGTTGGACTGACCTAATATATAATCATAGATCTCTTGTTCTATTTTCTATCTTTCGTAAAGGAAAAACAGAGCGCGCAGGCTAAGGGGTAAAGTACGATCGCAACGAATCATGCTCACGTTTTTTCCGACCGTGTGGTTACGCGTTTCCGTAGCGCCAGTCTAATTGTTCGTCGGCTCGTTACGAGCCGCAGAGCCAGCGCACTTGTTATCCATGGTAAATTTACATTTCAAAACCGGCGGCCGAGTACCGAGTAAATGCACGTCGAAATTGACGTTTCTGTTAGCCACCGATTGAACTTCTCTCTGTGAAAGCGGGAATTATTACGGCCGACGGATGCAGACATTTTTATCAACGACAAGCTCATTTAGCCTGCAATTTGCTACACTTTCTCCCATCGCTCTGGCAACGCCCACTCGCCCAACATGTTCCACACCAAAAAGGTTGCGGTAATTGAACTTGGTTCAATTACATTTCCAACAAGCTAACCCAACGAACAGCATTCTATTCGTCGAAATTCACGATAACTCAAAGATCTTGGAGTTCAATAGCTCGCGGTTCTGTTCTACGCAAGGAGTAAATCATCCTCCTAGCTAAGTTTAGCGCCATGGCAGAGGGTCGTAGTCTAGTTAATATAGCTTTCGGTCAGCTCGAAATCGGAATGGAGATGCTGCGACAGAACGCGTCCGCGCATCTGGATAGGAGGACACTGCGAGTGTACAAGCATCTATGAAAGGGGCGACGTGTTTTATTGCCCGGCTGATACGCGAAAATGGAGAATGGTGCTGTCGGCGATTGCCAGCTCGCACAATAGGCCACTCCTATACCGTTATTAATCACGGTACCCTCGGCCGAATTTCGCAACTCGATCTGCGCGAATTCGTATGCACTATCAATTATCAACGGGATCTGCACTAATTGTGCAGATCTGGCTTTCGCTTTCTTACGCATCCATAGGTATCAAATGTGTACGCGAATGAGAAAAGCAATTGCTCTCGACGTACTAACAGGCTAGAGAAAATTCTGATTTTAATTGAACACCTTGAATCGCTTTTCCCAACTACATACTACATACACATGGCACCCGCTTTTTCCGACAGCTTCAAGCGCGTTCTTTCAATTCAACCAGCGCGAGCGATACGGGGAACACCGGCTGTACAGAGAAAAGACTTCGATTGCAGCGGAGTGTTTGGAGATTTCAAGTTAAATATAATGTCAGCTTGATTAATGGATCGCACCTGTCTCGTGGAAAATTGGTCTTTGATTAATCGACCTATGAAATTATTTTACACCCTTGCCGGCACGGTAGATAAAAAGCACCCGCAGAAATTTTTGCTACATCTTCTCGTCCCATAACTTCTAAACGTGTCGGCCAGGCAAATTACATTTTTTTTTCTTCACTATTATCGACCTCAACGGACGTTTCAGATTCTGAACGAATCTTTCGGCTTCATCCATTCGTTTTTCTCTCTCTCTCTCGGCCTTTTCTGCCAGCCCATTTTATCGAGCTATCGAAAAACTGATCTGCCGGCATCCACAACTTCGAGACGGATCTCCACACCGAACTCAGAATGAAACGAGTAGGAATCGGAATTCTTATTACCGTTCGTTTTCCCCTCTTCCGTTATACTTCCGTCGCTCAAATACGATAAAGCAACCCGTCGAATTTCGTGCTTCCCGTCGCGTCGGTTGTAAATTTGAAGCCGGTGGACTGAGAGGACGTTCCTCGTTCGGTTGAACTATGTACTCGGCATTTTAATAGCTTTCCAGTATACATACATTTTACTCGAACGTCAGATGGTCGTGCACGATCGACCGATTTACAATCCGCCGCTCCAAATGCTAAATTCTTAGCCACGTTGTCATTGATATTTTAAGCATTCACCGAAGATCGCGACAAATCACCTATGCGTTCCCCAAAAGTTTCGTTGCAGGTTTATACGAAGAAAACAGCAACGAAAGTAAATATATACTCTATATAGTCTATATTATTATATCGATACCAAATACATTTGAAAGAATGGAGCAGATATAGATATATTATAGAATGGAGTCGATACGCGGTATCTCTGAAGGAAATGGTACCGGGAACACGTTGAATCGCAGAAACTTCAACCTCCGGAGTCATTAATCCGTTGAATTATGCTGTGCAAGGCGTTTAAGTTACTGGAAGTTACGATCTAATCACTGAATGGGGGCGTTTTCGGCTGTTCGAGGGTTTCACGGTTCTGAGCACGATGCCGTGTTTCCTCTGTTTTATCAAATACGGATAAACTTAAGCTTTCCCCCACGTATTGGCTCGCAACGCGTAACTAACTGGTGGATAAACCATGCCAAATGAACTGTACCTGCACAAGGTACCGGAGATTGTCCTTTGAGCAAACTAAATGCCATGCGCATTTCTACGCAAGGGAGCAATGTAATTCAACGCTGATCCAGAGATTGTAAAGAGCAGATTCCGGGAGATATGAACGGGGAACCAACAGGAGGGGAAGAATTTCGCCAAGTAAAGACACCTTAATCGCACGCATAAATCGGTGGAATCGAATATTCGTAGATGCAGTTTTCCTCGATACATCAATTTTTTTCGATATATGCGCGTCTGTACCGTGCATGGGTGCACACAAATTCGAATTCCATTTGCCAAGATGAGCTCGACGGGAAAACAGAGAATCTCACGTATCGAATTGAAACCGATCGATCGCCAGAGATAGGAATCCTGAATCTTCTTGCCGTTATCCGGAAATGTTGCCATTTGTCACGGCATAAGCTACGGGATGGAGGCTGGATTTCGAACTACCGAGCTGTGTCTCGTAAGATCTCGTAACGCCGCGGCGCTGCTGAAATGAAACCAAGCTAGATTACTCGGCTCGATGTCGGGGTCCTTTCCAGTTAAGGCTTCACCGATCGCGTCATATTGAACTAATAGGCGTACCATTATGACAGAGAGTTCGACGTTGTTCGAAACGCTATTCAATTAAATTTCTCGTCCACCATAACTGATATACAGCGTAATCTTCGGATCTGTTGGTCTATTCCGACAGTTGGTCATAAGCACAACTTTATCAACGCCGTGCTTTCAGAGCAATGATTCGTGCAACATTGATAATATTTTTCCTGTCACTAGAGTCCATACTGCGTGGATTTAAAAGAAAGGGATAAAAAAGGATTACAGCATTTCATGCAGAAATTTGTGCACATTGAATTGCTTCGTCAGGAATTTATACGGAATTTCTACTTGAAACGCTACCCTCCTCATTGAATTACGTTAACGAACGTTCTCGTTGGCTTTTGAACATCGTTGAGGGAAGTACGGTGAATCGCGTCGCGTTTAGAATGCGTTCCAAGTTACGCGGAAGGTGTACGGGCCGCCAGTTTTATATTACCCTATCTCGTGGCACGTCCATGTAGAATTCAAATGCTCGTTTAATGGTTGCTTCCTCGATGACACGGATCGCACAAGCACGCTTTAATTGCAACAGTCTCAGTCCATCGATTTCGATTCCGATTTCCAAGCATCCTGTGCGACGTGCGCTGCCTTGCATAGCTTTACAGTATCTGTATAATAAATTATGTAGCTAGGTCGATAGGTTCTAGCGACGAGACCGGCAGGTGTTTAGAGTGCTACAGGTAAATTTCTTCATTACTTTGCAATGAATTTGCCAAGTATAGTCTCGCGTTTCTCCGTTAATCAAAGCGTAGCGTGTGCGAACAAGCCCTGGATCGAGGGCGAACTTTCGCCAGCCAATCTCGGTGTGGACGGTAAATCAAGAGAATCGACACGGTCCGGTAGACTTCCGCGGTCTGCGTACTATGCATTCGTCCATCGCGGGAATTACTTTGCGGCTCACCGGAGAAAGCAGCCATAACCTGGATAAATTGAAATTAGTTGCAATTATCGATCGAATTCCAGCATCGCCGCTCCACGGGGCCGGCTTCTTTGACGTTAGTTGGTTGATTTAAAATGGTGGCGCAAATCAGCCAGAAAATCTAAGTCTCCTTCGTCCTCGTTTGATCTCAGGCAGCTCGTCATTTTCCTTGGATATAGGTATGTGCAACCGTTGCAGAGACAATTGCGTTAACGGCGTTAAGGGATCAAAGGTAAAGGAAAGGGAATGCGATATGAACTACACTTTGAACCGTGCACCATCTTTCTCATACCTTTACGTATTCTGTTTGCGCACTTTTAAACGTGCTTCAGTTTTACGCCACCGAGTCACCAAACAAGTAGTATGTACATTTTCTGTTTCGATTCAGTTCGGTCTTCGATACCGTTACCACTACTCGCCCTTCTAGAAAGGATGCTGTGCACACTTGCACGCACCTCCTTTTATTCGCGTACTATTCCCACGCAGAGACAACATTGGCGAAGCTTGCTTGAGTGTGGTTCGGAAAGCAGAATAACTGCAGGGCGGATTACCCTCGATCCTCGACCACGTTCCCATCATCAATCTTGAGGCACGGAAATAATGCAACGCCCTGAAAATCTTCGACGAAAACAATAGGGTCCGCCATACGCATCCCCCATACGCAGAATAAACTTTATCATTGGCATCTGGGCTGACTTGTCGTGCAATTCCCTCGTTTCCTGTATCTATCCTGATGCATACGTATTCACAACGCGCGACACAAACGCGGATGTGGGCTCGCTGAGTATAAGTATATATGTACATACCTAGCTAAACCTGCATCATTTCAGATCCCGTCGACGCTATGCTTATTTCATGAATTCAATTTTAAACGAACATGTAGCGCGTCATTTCCTACATGAACGTCTTAGCTGTGTATAGTATATCTGAAATATTTCTAAGTTAGCAGTGCCCGCATCGCGTGATGCCGGGGGACAATTTTCAACGACACTCATAGTAACCTAATAAAGGCAATCCCGAATACAGGCGCAAACGGCCACGAAGAATGTCGACTCACCCTAGTCAAGTTCTTTCCTTCTAATATAGCATTAAACGCATACCACGCGCTCTGTATCATAAAATCGGGGCGATAAAGGAGGAGAATGGAATCGAAATTAGCCGGTACATCTGTCGGGCGACTTGCAAAAATCGGGGCTCGCCCTCGCCGCGACATCGAACTGCGAAAGTATCGGGCAATCGGCGTATAATCTGTTTAGCTTCGCTCGTTTGACACCCGTGACCAACCGCAATTCGAAGGGGCTCGTGTTTCGTCGCCCCTTGAGACCCACGACAGGGAATCCCTTATGAGCGCGACAGATGTCCACGGATCATCCCCTAAATACATAGAATCTAATCTTGCATTTTTTATTCGACCAGGGCACCCGTGGCAGCGCCGCGCCGTATAATCTGATCCTGTACACGCTGCTCGAGCCACTTGGATTTACGATCGCTCATTTTTATCCTAGCCGCTTCGCAAAATCACCCTGCAAATCCGCGCGGAGGAATGAATCGTGCGTCGCACCGCAACCCTAGATTAACGATTTAAGTCGGGACCGACTTGCGGGGCTAATTTACGTTTACCCTTACCCGCAGCCATTTAAAAAGGATCCATGGGGTGCGCTGACTCATCGAACATTGTAAATCTCAGCGATACAATAGCCGTACCCTTGTCCGTGCCCCGCACGGAACGCTAATTTTCATTCTTTATTTGATCTGAACGGGCGTAACCGCAAGAAAACTATTTCGTGTTTTAAAAATTGATTTTACTTTCACCGACGTTCGACGTTCACCATCGTGTACCAAGTCTACGGCGTTATCCGCGTCGCCCGAGCGAAATATTCCACCGGGTTCAACTTTCGTATCGATCTTCCAACGTGATTACTTGTAATGGTTGCTTTAAACCCAGAAGCCCAACGTGCACGTATCGACGGCACAACGAATTGGATAAAAGACCGATCAAAGGAATTAGAGATAGATTGGACGGCAGAGGGTAAAAATTGTTTCAATTCCGTGTGCTCTTCGCGAAATAGAAAGCGTATAATGACAGAACGATTTAATAGTTTTAAAGGCAAATAATATCTGTCGCAATTCGTGTCTTCCGTGGTTCATCGAAAAAGTAACGATCGACTGAACGATGCCAAATACAGTCACTCTCGATGAGGTTTCCCGGATAACTGAAAGGCATAAGCCTAATATGTACCTATTTGTGACGCATAAGTCTTGCTGGTTTAGGGACAAGGACTGTACGAAGGCGCACAGTGGCACGAAGGGTTGCTTTTCCCGTTGGGAACGGAAACGTCTGACCATTTGATTACACAGGACATACCCTAGAGCTGATAATTGCGAGTCGAACGCGATATTCGTCACGCGATCTGTCTTCTCTCAGGAGGTCCCATTGCCTCCACTAGATTTCGGTATCCTATTGTTGTGTATCCTACTCGGTACCAAAGGATGGTACGGTACGGAACTTTCAAACAATTTCAGGTAATAACTTTTGTATGCAAAATTACAGTAATACGTTTCTCTCGTGGACGGGAAGTCGACGTTCGTATGCTATTTCCTTTCGCTCGGACAGGAATGGTAATCGTATACTGGGGCGACAACTTCTCGGATGCTACTCCTATTCATCCCTTATCCCTTGTCTTCTTTCTTCCACCGTTTCGCTTTCGTTTGCATTATTCGTTTATTCGCGCTGTCACCTCGTGAAACGTTATTCCTCGATTCAATTACACCCTTCCCGTTTTCGTTTATCTGCAAGCTATCGCACATGGATACCATTGAGCGATATCTTGCGAAAATAAATATACGCCAAGTCACGAAGAAATCCGGCATAACCATCGCGTTGCAAGAATGTCGCATCGATCGGAAGAAATGCGAGGAACCGTTCGGCGGTTCGAGTGTCTTCCATGTTACATTCAGTGAGAGAATTGCCGACGATGCGACAGAGTGGTTCGAAGCAGAGCTCGAGCTTCCCTAACGATAGAACGAGAAGGGACGAATAAATGGGAAGGAAATCTGAGATTCGTTCAGATATCGGCCTGAAAGCAAGGAGGTAAACGTGCTTCTGCAATTCAGGTTAAGGTTGCCTTTTGTTGGAACGTTTAAAAGGCGAATTACATCGATGTATCGAGAAAGTGTCACCCATCGGTTCGCATAGCGTGCCTTCGACGTACGACGCGGTACGGCGCGCCGCGCGACGCCAGCGGCTCGAATTCCATTTTATGACGGATTTCGCAGCGATTTTTCCTCTCAAACCACCTTTTTCTGCCGCGTTTCCGTTGTAACGTTTCATGAGACCATTGTAAACGCGACATCGGGAATTTCGATCTTCCTGGTAACAGGATTATGCCATGAACCAACTTGGAAATAAATCGCACGACGTCAACGAAGAGACCTTCTGCTCCACATTGATGAAAATAAAGCAGGGAACAAAGGTACTCGTTAATAGTTGCAGCTTGTTATTCGTATCGTGGAAAAGTTGAACAGTCTAGGCGTAAAAAAACAATTTTCAATCGACGTCAGAGCCAAGACCTGCCACTATTTTAGGTCCGCTTTAATGAACGGTGCAGTTTCCGCGTGAGCTCATAAAATAATTGTCGCGTGCTTTAATGTGCAAAGTAATTTTCAATGTTTTACAAGGAACGAGCGAATGCCGCGGTAACGTGCACACACATGCATAGCTTAGTTGGTGGCTTTCCATAATTAAAACACGGTGTCACGTACCGAGACTTGCCGTCATGATTTCATTGTCCGTTCCTGTTATTTCTTCATCTCGCTTCGGTACCCGGACATCCGGATGTCGGGACATAATAAATCCTGAATCTCTTTGCTTATGCTTCATTCGCGTAAAAAGTCTTGTGCACAACTCGGATAGTGTTACACTTTCGTGTCATTTGTGCGTAATTACTAACGAAATTTCTATAGTGCATAGGATATCAAAGGCAAGCGCACAAATTCCGTAGATTATAAATGTTATAATGCAAAATCAATAGCGCTCCGAAGCATTGCAATATCTGACAACGAGCGCAATTCATCAAATTTCCAAAGCCACAAGATGCTCTTAGGTGTAAGAAAATTATAATTGATTAAACTATTAAGGCAATACTGCCTGTGTTGCGAGCTTAACGAAAATCCGATCTACATGGCCGAGAACTTTTTGCCAATTTTAGGACCTGAATAGCAAATGACGACGATAGCCGCTTGCCAATAATGTTAATTCGGTCGAGGTTTAATATCACTGATCTCAATGCCCCGAATTTTGCTTATAGATTTATTTAACGAGCACTGTTACATAGAGTGAAATAACAGCCGGGACAAAGAGATAATGGCAGCGGTGGTGTCGTCTGACGGCATTGCTCTTGTCTTTGAATAATTAAAGTCTTTAGCCTGCGGGCCAAGAACGAACATACGGGCCAGTTGCATCGGTGGAGTGTTCGTCTTTATCAAGGATACATTATTTATTCGCGACCTATTGAGTTAAGCACCGTAAGCATCCATCCGTTAACACTTTTTATCTTGACAATTTTTCTTTTCTCAATGCTCTTTTTTTCTACACCGAACGTGAAATTTCTTTTTACGTGTCTTGCTTTGCACTGTTCACCTTTTGTTGTTTCACCCGCATTATTTGGACCTTCTTCCGTTGTTGCTGTTGGCCTTTTTGTTTCACCGTGTCCATCCGTCTCTGTATCCTGTTCCTTTTTCGCGTTTCTACTTCTCGCACTCGCTTGCATTCCCCTTCTATTAGGATTGCTACACGACCTCTGTTACCTTTACCTTTTGTTCCGCCTAAGAACATCTACCGACAATAGGGATCCCGTAGTTCGTTAGATGGACAAAACTTTCTCCTAATTATCAAAGAGCACTCGAGAAGAAACACGGGCAGAGGACTCGGTACCGCGACTGATGTAATTACGTTTGCGGAAACTAATCCGTTGCAGCTTCTCGTACTTCCTCATACTTCCTCATCGAGACTTTGTAATACAATTTTGATCCACTTGTCAACTCTATTGAAATAAGTCAAGTTCTATTCGAATTATTGACTTTTTGAAACGTCTGCGAATTTTACACACTAAATTTTCCAATGCGGCTAACAGCCTGTAAGCTTATCTGATCCCAGGAGAAGTATGTATGATCATTTATTCGACAAATCGAGTGATATATTATGCTAGATACTAAATACGACATATTGTTATCCAGTGCACTAATTACATAGTGCATAGTTATTCCGTGACGCGATCAATGACACGCTTATAATAAATGCGTTAATGCGAAAGTAGCGCACAACATAATATGTAGTTGACGTGAAATTGATGTTCGCGGGGTGGCAGTTTAATAAATTACGCCGGCTGACCACTGATGAATTAAATTTAAACTCAACGATTAAATGAAACCCTGGGTAATATCATTTCTTTTTGTACACTCGCCCGTACACGTGCACGTATACAATACACATATACACATGCCCATACACATCGTATGTAGTACACGAATCCAGAATATCTCGTTTAACCAAATTGCATATCGGTCAGCGTTTAACGCGTTTTACATAAAACGTATACCCCGTATATTGTTTGGGCTCCACATATATTATTTGAAGTTAATTAATTCAAATTTTCATGTATACTTAAAGATACGCTGAGAAAAAAGCAACCGTTCTTCCTATAGCTTAATAATTGAAAGTGAACCCAGTGCCGTGGGATTTTAGTTGTTTAGCGTACTTCCCCACTTTTCCATTACCAGGGATTTCTCTATCGGGTGTACAGAAATCCGAACAGTATTACTATTAATTGAGAGGAATTTTTATCCGGCATTCAGGCGCACTCCGGTACACGTAACCGCGTGTAAAATAAAATAACGGTGCTCTCGATTATTTCAGCTGTGTACGTGTACATTCCTAAGTGCACATGCATACACGCGTATCTACAATATTTTCAGCGAGCCCCCGCGGCTTCTGCGTCCAATTACATAACCAACCGAATATCCACGAGACCGGATAAAACACGGGAACCTATCAGAAATACCTTAATTCCGTATACGTCCAGCAATTTTATCCCGAAAAATAGGAAAGCACAGCGACATTCGTATTTGGTCGTACCTCTTCGTACGTCACACATATGTACATATCGGTATAAAAAGGCAGAGACGGCTAGAAAAATTTCTGCCACAATTGCCAAAAGAATAGATTGAAGTGAAAAATTGCTACTGGCTTTAGAATGTCAACGTCGAGGATGAAATCGAATTTTTTAAAACCCTCGACACCTGTGAGACACGTTTCCGCGATAAAAAGGCACTCGAGCACAAGAAGAAAATGAAAAGGATCGTCCCTCTGTTGCACGGTTCTTGCGAACGACCCGGTCGCGCCGGTCGATTTCAAACGAGAATCCATTCGAATGAATTACTCGTGATATCAATTTTTACCAACAACGTTTACCAACAAAGTACGATGAAACCACAGGCAAATGGAATGGCAATTTATTATACATAGTGACTAAATGGAGGTGACGGTCTCCTCGTCGAATGAAGCAATCTACGCAACGCTCAATCCTAATCGCAATCAAAGTAATTAATTATCCATTGTGCATTGTCCTCTTCCTCAACCACGTCGATGTCGACGTCCCCGGGAATAACTGGATATCGAATTCTCTGCCACCTCTCGTCATCCCTTTCGTCATGCCACTTTCACCGAGCTACGTATTATATTAATTCAATTTACTCCAACTCCCATTGCACAATCCCGAACGGTTATCATCGGCGGTCGATAATCATACGGGATTAGCAGTTATTACAGGCTTCACCGCACAACCGCTTTTAATTAATACGCTGGTTAATATACGTACTAGCCATGGAATGGCGATCGTTGTCGTTTCTTCGACTTCTTCTAGAATTCTAGATACATATTTCGATGATTGTAATGGCAAAAATGTTTTGGTCATTGAGGTTATTGATATTAAAAGTTCAAGTAATTTCGATTATTCAACAGATATTAGAAATGCGGGGCGATTGTCCAAACCGGTATGAGCGTAAAGCATTTAGTAAGCATAAAGCATCGATCGTCGGAACGGCAACTATTTAAAGCTATAAAGGTCGTACTCTCGAGAGAAATATTTTGAGGGCCATCAAATAAATTCAGCAGAAAAAAGAACTTTTTCCCATTGGACATTTTTTTTTTATGGAAAAAGTACCTTGCAATATGAATCGCGCCAGGCGTGCCGCGTCGATCCAATTGAACCCAACAATTTCGGCGCGCGTTTAATAAAGGGGACTATGCGACCGATTCGAAACAAGTCCACGTTTGCAAATTAAATTTCCTTGTTGTTTACAATCAGTGAACCATTTATTCACTTGACCGCTCAAAAAATTAGAACATCATACAGCCTTTTGTTCAGAAGAAAACTGTTCGAGCTACGAGCAATTCGCCGATGTTCATCGACGAAACGTCCTGTATTTCCGAATAACTCGACGGGGCCGATCGATGAGAAGCAATTGCTGAAATTACCTTTCGAGAATGAAGATGAACTGTTGATTGACGCTGAAACGGCCAGCCTGATCTGTTGTATTCAAAGTCCCACCTACGTGTTGTCGTTGTTCTTGCATGCAAAATAGCAACCCTAGTGGTGCTGCGAAACACCAATATCAAAAGAGACTACTTTCTAGAAAAGGTCAGTCCCTCCCCAGCGATTGCTTCCCCTCTCGTGCTGGCGCCGCGCGGTTTAACCTCGTGTCCCAAGAAAGGTTTACGGGTACGATTTGTACCGAATTCAGAATCGTGAGGGATCAGAATATTTATCGTTCATGCCGGAATAAAACCGGTGACTACCAGAAGCGTGTCGTGATGTAGCTATAAACATTCCGCATCGCACGAAATACTGTTGATTGCCTAATTTGCTATTAAATAGCAAATTTCGACGCGAAAGTTCGTATAGAATCCTTCATAACTCGTGATACGTTTTCCACGTTCAAACCCAATTACTGCATGATTTGGAATTCAAATTATAAAACTAACTAAGAAACCCAGTGTTGGTTCTTAACGCGTTCCGAAGTCGTGTTAGAGAATACAGTAATTTCATTGTCCAGGAAAAAGTTAAGTTTCACGAGTATCACCAATCCGTGACTCTTTAGAAAGAAAATAGTATTACACGCATACACACTATAATAATTAAAGACACAAACCTTTGCCCTCTTAATCGTCAATTACTGGACAGCTGGTACGATCCGAAATGCAGTCTTTCGCAAACGTAGTTACGCGCACTTTTTCGCGTCGTTCACTGCAGTGGCAGTATTTCAGGTGACTTCTGGCCCACTCGCATCACACCACTATCATATCGAGTAGAGCAGGTGAGCAGCCGGTGTCCTGAAACGATAGAGCCCGATCCTTGATCGCAGAGATCTTTCGTACACTTCAGTCCACTTGCACTTTCTTTCGGCGAACGATCACTTCCGTCCACACATCGCGGCAGACGATCGCTAAAGTTCATCAACCTCAACAGGGCTTTTCACTAGAACAAGTTCAGGGAAAAAACAATTTTTGCTGATTGTAACCGATATTTGTCCCGGAAGTCCTCGATTTTTCCGCTAGTGTTTTCATCGTAGTACAACACCCTCGGAAAGCCCCGTGGCTCTTTTACTCAAGCCCACCCACTTGAATTCATTCAATTGATTCAATTGAATTCAGTGTTTACGCACAGAAAACAAACTTTCGACTGACTGTTCCACGATAAATGTCCAAGTATAACGAACAACCTAGGAATTCTCGCTAGGGACACTCGAATCGCCAGAGAATGCGCGTAGGCGAGAAAGCTGGAGTCGAGGAGAAGTCAAAAGGACGATACGCGGCAAACGAGTCGAACGATCACGATGCGCGAGCGTCGCGTCGTGTTGTTGGCAAGCGACTAACCCCCTGATGGCGTCCTGCACCCCCGGATGCCGCGCATGCCCCCTACCTTAAAGAACTCAACCACCCCTCTGCTCTGTGCCACCCCAAAACCACGGTGACTTCATCTTTTTTGACGAGAAGGCTGTGAAGCTCCTCGCTCTTCTATCACTTTCCAACCATTCTTGTATTTCGCTCTGTCCCACGAACCTTCTACTCGAGACCCTGCCTCAACCTCCTGGTTTCTTTCGCGCCTTGCTTCAACCCGATAATTTCAGTTCTCTTCAAAAATGATTCTTCGTGTCGATGATACCGTGAGCATTCATGTGATGGTCATTCGTTCCCGGTCTGGTATATTTGGACTATACGCAGCTTCGCGCCAATTTCTTCGCATATTCAAAACTTCCTTGCATTTGGCATAAAGTCGAAATCAATGTGAAATTTTAAGCCGATAGACACGGATAACAGTCGTACGTGGTACGAGCTAGAAAAGTACCGTGTACAGGATTGCTTCAACAGGTACAAATGGTAGCGACGAAACGCAGCAATGTATTACATTTTTTTTATCCGCGTATTGCATCTATATATTATGATATTTGCATCATGTAGGTGGTGGCAAAGTGATGGTACCTTTTATCGAAAACCGGGTAAATTAAACGCCTCAACGTGATATAAAAAAAATACGTAGGTACACCTGTGTGTACTGATCCTGGTATTATAAACACGTATCTAATGTAAGCAAGATACGTACATATGTAAATGAATGGGCAAAAGTGGAAGGGTGAAGCAAAGGATGAAAATGAGGCAAGAAGTATTAATTCAAGGATCTTGAAGATCAGTTTATTAAAGACGCATCTCATTGAACCGACGGTAGAGGAATAACCTTGCGAACAAAGAAACTCGGAGTACTTATTCAGACATCTTTTCCTTCGTTCTTTGCGAAGGAGCTATTGATTTATTCACCGCAGGTGCTCACTTCTTCTCACGCCTTTGCCTCTATCCCACGGTTTCCCACTCTCGCCCGCCACTCGCTTCGAGGGCTTCCATGATTTTTCATCTCGAAATGATAACAATGCCATTCGTTTAACCACCCTTTACATAAAATTGTCGCCTGTCTATTGTATTTCTACTCTTTACTCAGTCCGCTGCCACGGTGGCCGGTGTATTTAATGGTTGCCGTCCCCGATGCTTTGTCCTTGCCAGGATCCACGGACGTGTCGTTATTATCGCAACAATGAGTACCTACTGCGTGCCAAGCTATTCCTTCCCTTTCCACCTCGTTAAAACCGAGGACAGCTAGAGAGACTGATACAACGAAAGAAAGGTGCGCGTTAATCAATTCGATCGGCTGGACGTATTTTTATGGTATTGCAGTGACATAAAAAGTGGGGAGGGGATGTCGGCTGATAAAGAGGACTTTCCAATCTCGCCTCACACCGCTGTTAAAGATAAGAGGATCTTGTAAGGCGAACGATTCCTTTTATTCCGTTTCTCGTCGGTTCTCCTGCTACCCCCCACGGGAGATTCGTTCGGTGTCGCGACAGCGGAAAGAGGGTAAATCACCCCACGGCACTCACCTTAACGAGAGTAAACGCGCTCGTTTCCCGAATCCAGAAGCCCCCAGAAGCAGGTACTATCGACCATTTTTGGCTGAATAAGAGAAGAAAATGCTTGGTACGCGACCGTGGTCGTGCCGATCGCTATATCACATCTTGCTAAACTTGCGCTAAGTCCAAGGAAAAATTCCGAGGAACTTCCAAGTTGTTTCTCTTGGAGAGTATGGGGGAAAGCGGGGGTCACGGAACAGTGGAAGAAGAAACATCATTTACTACACCCGTGCGCCGCGAGTGTTAATCAAACATTTTCTTTTCCCCACCTGTTATTGCCCTGACAAGCCACCCAATTTCTGTTTCCTCTTTGTGGGAAATTGCGCGCACCCCGAAAATCTACTTCCCATTCCAAACCCTATCTCCGTCTCCTTTCGAGGCTTCCCTTTAAATCAATATTGTAATAATAAATTTGTATTCAATTTATCGAAAGAATGTCTGGGAAATGTACCAGAGCGCAGGGATGAATTTACGAACTTTCATCAGAAAAATTATATCTACTCCGTAGGTTATAATCGAGAAGTTCGCGTCCATAGCCAGAAGGTCTGGTGGATAACTCGAATTTCTCGAGAACTTAGAGGCCGTTGTACGCGAACGTCTCGCAGTAGTGGCGCCCACAAATTTCCCCGGCCGAAATTACTGCAACTACTCAGCCCTAAGGGTTGACAGTTAATGCGAAACGCGGAATTTCGTCTGAAGGATTTCGAATTACAGTGGCTGCGGGTATCGTCAACGAACGACGAGCATATCTTGATTAGACGTTAAACCGCATTCCAACCTCGGTTTGTTCCTAGTTCCTCGCACTTCTTTCCTTGCGTTGCCTTGTAAGGCGCCAAGTAAGCGCGCAGCGAAAAATCGCGCACAAGAAATGCAATGCCTATTGGCTTGAGAGAACCTAGTTGGTAAACAGGAGAAAATAGTAAATAGAAAGGTTCTTTCGAGCCATTGCTATGGCTTGGCGGTCCTCGGCAGAGGGGTATGAACGAGTGGTGAAATGTCTGGAAACCATGCAAATTTCGAGACTAGCGAATTACGCTAATCATTCGCATCCCCCGCATTGTTCGAGGGCTAACGCGAGACGTCTAGCCCTCGCTGTCGTCGCAACCCTCGCCAGGGTTCAGATTACAATGGGAGGACGGGAAGCTCGTGGCAGTTGCTCGATTGGTCCCTGCATTAAGTGGACAAGTGGCTCTGACAGACTTCTGCAGGTTCATATGTATGCGCCAACGGTCGCGTGCGCAAGGGATGCCGCCTTAATCGCATTTGTAGTGGATGCGAATTATTTAGAATAAAAAAGAAGCAATATTGCACCTATCGATGTATACCGGATGGGTCGTTGATCGCGTTGAGAGTAAAAGAGTGGAACATTAGCAAAGAGTGAAAATATAGCATACCCGCAAGGTGTGCCGAAGCATTAACGTGTTTCCCGATGGACCGGTAACTTCGATCTCGTTTTCGTATTCAGAAGCTATCGATGAAAAATTTGACCTGCTTAGCTTTGATCGATCTTCCATGGCACGCCGTCAAATGGCCAGTCATTCTTTACCATATCCGTGCCTTTAGACAAAAACGGAACGAAGGTGATCGCTCTACGATCAAAGCCGTTGGTCGCGTACACGCGTTTCATATTCCTGCATCACTCCTCTACCGACAATTCACCAATCATGCTGACATGACAGTTCCTCTGCAAATTTACTCGGAAATAATCCGATTCGTCATATTTTTTACTGGGGACTCGGAAATTAGTGCATCTTGTTTAGTGGCCGGATTCGTGGAACACGTGGGCCGGGCGTGCGTGAAGCGTGGAGATTGGTTAATACCGAAAACGCAATCCTGGTTGCGGAAAATTTATGCGTTTCAGAGGGTTGGCAAAGGGGTGCGCGAGATAGCCAGAGACAAAAATACCCAACCTCCGCGACGAGGCAGACATCGTAAACACAAATTTATTAACGGGTCTGCAGCAGCCGGGAAACCGAGACCACTCCAGACACGGGAGGGCTATTTTTCAGTTTATCAGGATTAAGGACCAGCCTCCGGAATGACTCTCGGTCGTAACATCTCGTGGAAAATTAGCGAAATGACGCGGTCACTGGTTCCACCTGCTGACAACTGGTATTAAAAGGTGTCGAGCACGTAATTCGTTTAGTGGAAGACGTCGTTCGTCTCATAAGTGTTACTGCTACTAATCTCGGTGGAACAGCGCTTCGAATCAAAAACTTGCGGTCGTGTAAAAGATTTTACTTTGACAGACCGAGTAACGTTTATCGCCGTGCACTCCACGTGCACCCCAAGCTACTGCTGTTCAGAAATTTTCATACGGTTATTGGACAAGCATATACGAGTAATCCAAATCTATTCCACTGCGTTTAGGTAATCGGTCGGCCGTGCACGAATATCACAACGCGTACAAAATTATATTTCCAAACAACCCCGATACACGACAGCGCAACTAAACCGTATCTATTGTATTGCAACTTAAAACCGAGCATATTAGCGTTGCTGCAAACCAACTGGCTGCAACCGAGACTTGCTAACATATACAATGTTAAACGAAAACCGCTTTATGCGTATACCAGTACATATTTTGCCAGATGTTCCCTTGTATCGTTAGATCGTAAAACAATATTAGGATACGAGAGACGCCGTGTATTTCGCCCTCGCAGCGGATAGGAAACTTTTTATGAAACTCGTATCACAGTCCGCCTATTCTTTGCAACATGTTGGCCTCTTACGATGTCACGGACTCGACATGCCGGTGATCGATGAAACCATTACATAAAATAGACGATATCGAAGACGATATCGAGCTATAGAGCCGAGAAGTGTAGTCTCCAAGCAAATACTGACGGTTCACTTCTAAATAAATTAATTGAAATTGTAATTCCGTCGCTGCTTCCTGTCAAACAAAACTAAGCTAATGAAGTTGTACACGTCGCTACCTCCCTCGATATCTAGTACATTATCGTCAAGAAATAAATCGTTTCTTCGAACGAGCCAAACGCGGTGTCGTCGAAAGAGACTTCAAAGGCTTGTGTCTCCATGACCTTGTTTCTATAAACGTCTATAATGGTCGACCTTAAGTCAGCTCTTACCCTCTAATCATGCAATCCGCCGCCTACTCTCTAATATTAGCTTTCCCTAGACGAGGTACGGGCGCGCAGAAGTTTGTCATTTATCTATCGGGAATGATATAGCAGTGAACCTGTGCATCGTAGAAGCGCGAATAGTATGGGGCGCATAAATGATGAAAATCCATTGAAGGCGTGCGCAAATTGTCCTAGAACCATGCGCTTCTTAACGGCATATAGATAATAAACATTATCGTATAGATATGTACTATTGCGCAAAGTACTACAGTGTAGATTCAGGTGGGAAGGTTCACTTGGAAGAGACTCGGAAAATGACTCGACTGGCGTATTAATTCCTGACTGTTATCATGGCTAATAAAAATTATGGACAAATAAGCGAGACGACGTCCGTCGCGTCGTGGCGCGTTGTAGCGGCGCAAATGATGTTCTATCGGAATACAGCGTGCAGCAGCCTCTTGGCGGCCACGAGGCTGGAACAAAATCCGTTTGGGATATGAATAATTTTTGTCCCTTATCGTGGTCGCGGCAGGAAACGAGGGCACCGGTAGTTTTGCCGGAGGGCAATAAATTATACTTGGAAATATCGAGCACCTTCGACGCTCTCTGTACGTAGTACGCACAACTTTCGAATTTCAAGCCGGTATAATTTCACTAAAGATTAACAAGTGTTAACAGTTCTCGTAGCGAACTTTCAACCGGTTCATCCCTGTGTCCGTTCTGTCCGTTAATTAGTTGGAGACAGGTTTTGTAGAAAGGAATTTCTCACAGGAATACGAAAAATTTGGTGGCAAATTATATTCTTCATTAGCCCCCATTAGCAGCCCATCTTTTGATACCCGCTTCGGAAACAGCGGAACATGCCGAAATCTCTCCCGTTTCCTCCTATCTAGGATAGTCGTACTTACTTGAGTAGCCATATTCGACATTACCAGAGTGTAAGAATAATGAGGTTACATGAATTTAATCCGGTACATAGGGAAAAGGACGGTGTAACGGGCTACGAGACTCGATTTAATCAAGCCCTTAGGCGCACTGTCGCTATGTCTTAGTTGCACTATCAGTTCAAGAGAACATTGACGCCTTTTCCTTCTTAGCTGAACATGCGCAAACACGTATGTTACCATTCTTGGGACCTCGCGTTCCACTTGCTCGATACGAGACCACCGGATGTATGGAACAGAAAATTTAGGCAGTCGAGGTTCTACCTTTCTATTTACCGGCGAAACGATTTTCCAGTGGAACGCTTTTTACCCGACGCGACGCGACGTTCCAGTTTCTTTTTCTCCAACGACCGTTTCCTCATTTCGCGGACGGCCATCAAGATCGTGCCGTCGCGTCGCCACGGTCGTAGCTTCCATTAACTGCGGAAAAGACGTTTTTCCGCGGGAAATGACATTTCCGACCGTAACGATGTATTAGTGACTTCAGCACTCAACTCTTTCTGCCGTGCACCGTCGTGCCGTTGCGGTCTACCATTCTTTCTGTGTCCGACACAGCAGAGAGTCACAGACACACTTGAAAGCCACGCGCATAAGTTGCTGACCCATACCGGTTGCGCATCTACTACTTTGCTCTAATATTGCAGCGTAATTTGTTCAGGATTTGACAGAAAAATCGATGAGACTGTTGAGGTTTTGTCATTTCGAGTGGCAATTTCCCGTTGCTTTATTGTCCAGTCACACATAATTAGTCATTAGACAACAGAGTCATTAGGTACGGAGATGTCGGAGAAAGGGAAAGTTGTAAGAAGCTGCAGGGGGACATATATTTTTTACTTTTCCCTTCCAGTATTGCGATACGAAAACTATAAATCGTAATTGACACGATGTAAGGATGGTATGTATGCAAGTTAGATGCGTCCGTCGATGTCTCGAAGGATGTTCCGTTGATTTCGCACCCTGATTTTCGCTGACAGCAGTTGACAAAGGTTGGCCAGCGACAACCGACAGCCAACTGTTCATCGGTTGCGCATTGCGACAGTATTTCTCCTGCACCTCTGGTTTGGTTTGCAACAGCCACACGACACGCGCAGCAAACCAGCTGAATTAATTAAATTGCGACGGGACGAGAAAAATGGTCATAGACGTAGAGACGAATTCTGGTGGGCAACGTGTCGACTAGTTTACGCGTGCATTTTTAATTCCAAGGGAAATAGCGATTAAATATAATTTTGCTGTTACAGGAGGCACGATCCTCTCGCATTCCTAGCACAATTTATGGACAATTTAAAAAAGTGAAAACTACTTGGGCCTCTGTCGGATAAATATGTATGTCAATAGCGGATGCGGTATCAGCTGATCTAGATGCTAATTGATTTACTCGGGGATAATTACGTTCCATAATTAGATATGCTATAGCGAGTAGAGGCGACCAGTAGCAATTTGCTTTTCCGATAAGAGCGCGACATGATTGGCTCGGTACCTCTATTCGTGACCATCAGGTAAATCAAGGCTGCCACGTAAATCCGGAGCTCTTTGTGAGCGAGAGCACCTCGAGCTGGGAGACGTCGAGCTTTATATTATCTTCTCTGAAATACAATATGGACCCAGGCGGGGCTTGGTTAGCTTGAATTAAATGCGCTGATCCTACGCACGAAGGAAAGGAACGTATGAAAAGGCCTGATTAGGAATCTTTCTACTTTATATTCTTCGACCGTTCTCGTTATCTACTATCAATAAGCCTGCAGTTTCGATGGGCATAACTTTTATGGTTATTTTTCATATTCCACATTTCCGAATATACCGTGCGTTAATTGGCAGAGACTTTTTCATGACATTCATTGGTCTTCTAAATTAATATTTATACCTGAATGTTTCATTGCACACTGCTGGAATTTTGTCACTTGCTTTCATTTTATTCGATATCAGGACGGCATTCAATGTAGCATCGTTTAGGAACAATTTTTCAAAATTATTACTGCATCGTTCAATTTAATAACAAATTGTGTCGGTCGACAATGGATATGCTGTATTTCGAAATAATATTCGGTGGAAAATTGAGATGCTGTTTATTTGAGCGTATACGCCACCGTCCGTTCTGATTTGATATTTCCATGACGTGTAGTCGCATTGTTCAGAATTCACATCGCCGTTACAACTTTTCCCAAGGGGGAAGGCTTTACTGGCACGTTCCGTCATGCCGTCTAGAACTTGCGACAAGTTTCGCGACTTTGATGCCACGCAAAAGAAATTTTTTAACTAAGTACATAGTGGATTATACAACGTATAAATCCTAGCTAAGTTTTCGAGATGCCTCATGAAGCACATATAAAATGCCCGGTTACAACGCGTTCGGTCTATAATTTTTCTCAAACGTTTAGTTGCTTTTATTATTGCAGAACCCTGCTGAGGGATACGAGGACTCTTCGATAGTTTGTGTCACGCGATATGGTGCTTAACAAAGATTTTCATGCAAGTTTGAAAAATGGTTTGTGTACTTCACTTTGCGTGCTTTCACGCCTCGTAAATGAAGGGACATGTTTGCTCACGCACCCTCGTTGTTCAGCCATCGATTTCACCAGCTGTTGTTAGTGGAACAAAACGTAGCTCTATAAGGTAGTAGCTCGCTTTTGCAAATTTCTAAGCATCGCCGTCGACTTTTATTCGAGGTAATATGTATAAGCGTCTCAAGACCTTGCCTACGCGTATTCAATAGTGTCGACATGTCTGAATGCTTTTCTGGAGGCATAACCGCATTTCCATTATTATACAGGCGTCTATTAATGAATGTGTGTAAAGGACGAAGCCTCGAACGTCCCATGCCGTTTACGTGTGATATCATTGATCGTTATGGCACGATGCGGAGAGTGGCGAGACGCGAAATTTCCAATTCGCATTCGGCTGTGTTACGCGTGCAAGGTTTTACACTAGCCATTGATCTGTACAGAATCAAACGCTGTTCCGAACAGTGGAATTGCAAATGCTTGATCTAAACTCACCAAAGCAGATATACCTACCTATTGAACATTCGCTTCTCTCGGTATTTTACCTCAACCGAATCACATAGATCGCTCGTCTCTATAATTTGCCAGGAAATTACCCCGTTTGGCTAGTAGCAAAACGGAAGTACTCTAGATTTAATTTAGAACGCTAACTTGAACCGCTCGACTAGACCAGTTTTACAATTTCGAAGAAAGGAAAGATGCGAATCCTGCTCCAATGGAAGGGCCGCTGAACCATGCCTGTGCAGTCCCTCGCCGTTTCGAGCGTTTACAAGGAGTTAGTGTTACTAGTGCAACGCGACAACGTAAATGCCGCAGATACGCTCGTCTCGTCGGCACAGACACGCGGCCGCTATAAGCGCGTGAACACGGGTAGACGCGAGTAACAGTCAAGGTACATGAACCGGCGCTCATGTATGTCCCAACATGCGCTTTGGATTAACAGAAATCCCCAACGTGCAACGGAATATTACCTCGATATAATTGTCGTCTTTATACATTCGTACGTTATTCAGACTCTGACTTAAACAGAGAATCCTTAAATGCTCTTACAGATAGAGCACACTTCTGACAAAATGACCGATTCGTTTAACGAGGTGGCACTTGTTTCTTTCCTTCGCTCGATGAGCACAAATGTTTGGCCAGAGCATTGCTTGCACGAGCATGGTCCATTGAACAACACGAACAAGCAAAGTTATGACGTAAACATTATGTCGCCTCGCGAGATTTGATTCTGCCAAGAGGGTCATTTTAATTCTCGAGATTAAATACAAACGATGTCTTGAACGAGAAATGACAAGAAAAAAAAAGATGTACAAAGGACAGGAATGCAATTCTTCTTTGAACGTAGAAAAGATAAAAGGAGCAGCGGAGTCGGAATAATTCGAAGCAAAAGGCGACAGATGGAGGCGAAAATAATTAAAAATGACGGCGTCGCGAGTTCACAAGGGGAGCAAAGGGAGCACTTGCAGAGATCGGTCCAGCGAATTCTTTTCCCCTCTTTCGCGTTTAAAGGGTGAGGTGCGCGACATGTCGGGAGGGCTGTTCCGAGAGAGGGTGAAAACGGCGCGGCGGCAGGACGAAAAAGGCGCGTGGAGCAAGTCGAATGGAAATTGAGTCTAGGCGAGGTCTCCGGTCGCTCCACCCATGAACTATAGTTTGTAGAAGCTCGGTCGTTCGTTTTCTATTCTCCTCCACTCTTTCCCGGTCATATTTCTCCGCTCGGGCAACCTCTAATCTCAATAGCAAGCGTCTTCCTGCATTGTCCTTATTATATACGGCGTGATTCCGCGATTCGGGGCCAGTGCGTACTTTTTATTCATCGTGTCGCAAGCTGCAATGAAGCGGGCTGGAGGGACAAAGATTGGGGAACAATATGGCGAGACAGGGCTGGGTATATATGTACTACTTGACGCAACCTTTGCGAGCATTATCAGGATTCAAATAGTCGAGTCGAGAGGAGAATGGAATAAAATACCTTTGTTTCGCGTGAAAGCATTTAAAGCTCTTGCAAGAAATTAGTGAGAATTATTGAAGACTGACAACGAGGGACGCGATAAGTAAGCAGTTTCTTGTCGCATCAATTGCACGACGCGACGCCGTGGCCGCAGTGCACGGCTCCTTGGCGTGCGATTCGCATCCCACGTACGAGATAATGGCACGTGGCCAAAACAATTGCTAGCCGCTAAATTTCCAGTCAACAAACATTGGACCCGGGCCAAGCTCCATACCGTTGCTTGCTCTCTGGTCCGAAAGACTTTTATCCCAGTACCGTCGCCACCGACGTCGCCACCGACTTCTTCTCACCGGGTTCTCGGTCTTTTGAATAAGTAATTCCGATTTTCGGACGGACCAACTCATTATCGGCTAACTTCACCGCAATCTCCAACAGTTGAACCTAGTTAACACGGTAACTCTTACAAATATTTTGGAATACGTAACTCTTGAAGGAAACATCTGGAATTTATCGATACAATTGAAACGTACATCATTGAGCGTGTCCGTTTCTTGCGTTTGACTAAACGTAAAGTAGGTACCTCATCGAATAGTCTGAGGGAAGAAGTCGAGGGAATTACGTGGAAGCTATATTTGTCGAAACGTATTTCAATGTAGACATTAATGTATCGGTTTTACGTAGCACGTTACTTAAATGGATAAGGAACTACGTATCGGTCCTATTAAAACCCATAAATCCCGGAAATTTACGGTATCGTATAGAAAATGGAAACCGAAGACGCGGGCCAGTTTCCTTGAGCTTCATTTTGTGAGTTATTACGAAGCACATCTGTTAAGACATACGTCGAAAATTACTTCCTCTTGTACGAGGTATTACGTTTTACATGCAAAATATAACTTACGAGGAATCCGTAGCGGCCTCGTATGTAGACGTTCCTACATACTTTATGAAAGTTTGGTTGATCCCATGATACATCCTGTATCGGAAAATAAATCGTTAAACAGAATCCGCCGTTGATAGATCGGTGCCTCGGTTGATAAAAATTTCAAAAGGCTCCTTTGAATCGAGATATCCAGGACTGTCCTTCGCGTGGCATGTCGAACTACGAACGCTGCCGAGAACTACTCAGCTTGAAAGCAGGTAGAATTTTCATTGCTTAGTCTGTCGGAGATTCTGAGGGCGGAGTTATTGATGGCTTTAGAGCGACAAACACATCGCAGTTACCGAATTTCACCGATCGAACTTTCCAATTTTCGAGTAGAAACCAAAGGACGCTCACTTACGTTGCATCGTTGATACGAAAGGGGATCGAATTGCACGTAGCTGGCGAAGTCGATTCGGTGTACAGTAGCAAAGGACGCATCGATCGTTGTGCTTTACGTTGTCGTTTTCACCGAGGAGAAGAATGAAACGCATCGCGCACGCAAGCCGAATGGGCGTACAGAAAGCGGAGAAAGAAATCGGTTGAACATTTTTGCGAGATATCTATTTCCACCTGTAGAATTCGTCCCACGGATCGCCTGCATCCGACTGCGATATCTCGAATAGTTTCAACAACTTTATCGCGATCGTCTGTCAAGTCGCGCAAACCATTGCAACGAGTACAACGTATCTACTATTTGCGGAACTGCATACGCATAAACGGCACGCATAAATACGTACACTCGAAGGAACTACTGAGGAATCTCAACGTCACAGAGTCGTAAACCTGAGGCATGTCGCGGCCACGATGTACGGTACCATTTGATATTTTTTTCGGTCGAAATGGTCAGATATTCACGAATGAAATTGTGTCGGATATGGAAGCAGGCATCGCTCGTCAAGTATGCAAAACTTTCCAGCAGGCTGACAATTTACAATGGAAATCGGCTGGCGCGAATAGCACTATGCATCATAGGGTGTTCGAGACAAAACGGAAGATCCTTCATGAAAGAATTCACGACTCGCCGCATCCGATTATGAATTCCGAATATTCGATGGCCGCGAAGATTTCACTCGTATCTACTGAACTCACGAATAGACTTGTTTGTCGAAGGATACAGGCGCGTGTGTGTTGGCGAAATCACGAGGCTCCTGTGTCGAAATTCTGGCTGTACGTACCGTACAAAATTTTTCGCAAATATTGGGTTACCGCGTCACAGCTACGCTGTATTCACGGACCAAGAGATCCGATGCCACATTTCATATCTGTTGTCTTAAAAAATTTCGAGAGCTTGAATTATTCCGAACGTGGGAAGCGAGATAAAACGAAACGAGAAGATAGACAGACACGAGTCCTTGATTGGTCAGGCCTGACAATAAAATTACCCAGAGGAAGCACCTGCTCCAAATCAAGCGGTTCATAAGGCGTCACCGTAAATAATAAGCTTGAGAACAACGGAAGAGAATTCAACGTACACTCTGTTTGCAGTTCCAATTTAATTGCATCGAAATATAAAGGCTCCTCTTTCCTCTCAGGAAGGGTTGGGGTGAATATTTCTGAATTAGAGTTTCGCGAACATCAACGAAGAATCGGGGAAAGAGAAAAATCAATAATCAGAAAGCGATAACGGACGAAGAACGTCGGAGATTGCGAAGCGCGGTGTATTCGGTGCATCAAAGGGGGCAAACGGAGCACAAGAAGGAGGGTAGAGAAGGACACTGAGGAATGCAACCGAAACAAGAGTAAAATGCGAAGATTCGAAGAAACGCGTTCCTACAGTTGGCCAAGCCAAAGAAGGACAGGTAGAAGGGGGGTAAAGTTGAAGAGCAGTAGCCGTCTCTCGTCCAATGTCTCTATAAACAAAGCAGAGAAGCAGAGAAAATCGATGGAAAAAGTTTTCGATTCGGAGTCCATCCTGTACCAGACTTTTCGTTGCATTTATTTATCTGTGGCAATCGTAAATTTCACGATTTCTTTCCCCCTTTGATGCTCTATATCTACGATCACTTAAGATATCCGTATTTCCCCCTTCAGAAACAGCAGCCGAAAAATTAGCTCCGATCGGCATCAAACGAACTAAAAAATGACGAAGATAGAACACGCTTTTAGGATTAGTGTGTTAGCTGTTTAAGAAGCCAGCCGATGGAGCAGCTATTTTCGAGGGCGATAAGAAAGCCGATGACGAAGACGCGACGACGTGACGACGACAGGACGAAGCAACGCGGTCGCGCTCGATAGACGTACGGAACCCTCGGGGAACCGTGCCGCGAAAACGAATCGCACGTTGACGCAAACGTAATTATCGTCAGAGGGAAGCCGCGACGTCTGGCAGCTGTCGTCCAATCGAATCATGTCATCGCTATCCGTTCTTTCCCACTGACGGACATTTATGGAAGCATATGAACTCTTTTTATCTTGCGTCCATTCTCTTAAGGACCATTGGATGGAAGTTGTGCAAAGTTACCTAAGATTGCAATCAACAGATTTTGATTCAGATTTGCCATCATATCTATTCGACAGCCAAAAAATAACGCTTCTTGTGTTGCGACAGTGACCCAAATTTCTTATTCGAAGGCACGCTTCGTTAAAATTTCCAATAGCACTAGAGTACGTATCAGTGATTACGTACTAAAGTCGAATAGCCGCGTAATGCAATGATATCAAAAGATTCCTCGATTATTATTTGCAGAAGCTCTCGTAAACGCCGTGCTAATAGTAATAATAATAATAACGGTAATGAGGATTGTTCCGCGCATGTGACTTTATTAATTAGAAACTTTCATTCGATAATTAAAGTATTAACGAGTGTCGTGTCGCAAATATCCGATAGAAATATCTCAATTTAACTCAGAGTCGCCGCATAAATGTGTGCATTATAATTGTAGGGCAGATTTTCTTTGTCGGCGTTGATTTTTAACTTTATTCCATTTCACAGGTTAAAGTGTGATTATTCTAATGTTTAAGCTGTCAAATTGTACACTATTTCTATCCAAATGTGCAAGTGATTTCCATGAACGGTACCGTTCATTGAATATGGCGATATTACATTCGTGCTCGTGAAAAAGAATATTTCAAGCTCTGTTAACGACAGACGGCTATCCCCATGATTATCGTTCGTTCGAAGAACCGTTTCACGTTCGGAGGGTGCGGTACGTTCGACGTAATTTTTTGAATATCCATTCATTTCGAATAGCGTCTAGATTATGGTGCTGCGTTATCATTACCCTCCTTCGTAGCGTTTGCAACGGCTATCCCAAGCGATCCAGCGATCGCGGACGGAAGCTATCGAGTAGATAGAAATGAATGAATATTGATTTGAATGTTAACTCGACTGAACCCGAACAACCCTTCGTTTTCTTGTAAACGAGTACGGGGCAGAGGCGGAGGCGAGAAGCTGCAAAGCAGAACCGATGGCGGACAATCGTGGACAGATAGTCTGGAAGGAGAATAAGATAGGTAGGTGGAGAGACAGATAGTGAAACGGGGGAAGCGGGAGGGTTGAAGTGAGCGGGCGAGAGTAGAGCGAAGAGAGTCGAATGTCTGCAGGGATCCAGGATAGGTATAGTATACTCGATCGGAATCTATTTACCAGGTACTTAAGTGGACTCGAACTACCGTCCAGGATTAAATTGACCTGCAACCAGTTCGCTACGGCTTTTCGAATCTCGTACACTTGCTCCCTACTCTCTTTCGCTTATCCCCCCTTTTAATCGCCTCTCTCTCGTATTTTTCCATCTAGAACTTTTCCTTCCGATAAATATTTCAACTTGTTAGTCGAATGTGCTTTCGTTAATTAGCGATTCGTAGGTCGTGAAGACGTTCGCTCGACGGTATTTTCATCAATTTCGCCGTCATGAAAGATAAAAGTGTTGCATTTACAGGATAACCAGAAGTAGTAGATTGGATGGACTTGCATCTAATTGACTAAGCGCTACAGGATTATCGTAGAGCGCGTTGTCCTAATTATCGACAATGAGAGAACTTAATGCATCATTACCCGAACGAGGTTGAACAACGTGAACAGCATTGGCATCGCGCTTGCTGATGCACGATGGACTGCCGAGAGTACAGAGAGAGTATAATAACGGTTCGTGTATGAATTATACATTTTCAATATCACGGCGGTGAATGAGATATTCATCGTTCTATTACGTAGAATTAGCTGCACCATTTTTCAATTTAACCCGATAACAAGAAACGTTGATACAATTGTTTAAATGAACAACTAGCGTCTGCGGTCGTCCGGCTTGAGGTTGCACAGATTATGCATTTATGGAACACTGCAGATTAAACGGAGTGCTTACGTTCCCTTGTTTTTCTCTCCCATTTTCTCCGTCTAGGTTGCTACCGTCTTCTTGTTCGCACACCAATTTATGTACGCACGTGTGGAAACTAACGCGGGTAGTTCCACCTTCCACCCTTCGCTCTTCATTCTCCAGCACTTGTTCCAACTCCCCGGGTGTCTCGAGACAACGGCGACGAATCAACGTTGCAATTTCAGGCGCCCCCTTTCCGCGGCTAGTTCTATGGGTTCACTGTTTCATTCGCCTGAATCCATGCCGCGTGCGTGCGGGTCTACATGACGAATTTCACCACTTTTTCAGCCCTTTCGACTCCTGGCCATTTTGCAACCGACTCTTTGGCCACATGGCTACAACGATCGTCTCCGTTAGCTGCAAAACGTGCTTAAATGTCAACCACGCTGGGCGAGTGTTGTGTGGAATGCGAAACCTTGCAGCATTTAAACCTGACAATGAGTACTGGTTCAAGTGCATTGCTAATGAGATGCCAGTAGTTTAATTAATAATTTGGGGAGTCCGAATTCGGTTACAGTTCCGCGCACAGTTTGCCCGGAACTATGGAGTTAATTGCAGAAATCGGCTAAAGGTGAGGCATTTTGACAGTAATCGGAACGAACCTTTGGTACAGTTCGTAATGTGCTAAGATTAAATTACCCGATGAAAGTTTTCGTCGATATATATTTGGGAAAAAGCAGTGAATTTTATTTTAGCAGATTTAACGGCTGCTCTTGCTAGTCGTAGAAAGAATTCGTGAGCGAAATTATCGCTGATGCCCCTAAATCGCGGATTTTCCAAAGAACGATGGATGTCTGAATATTCGGACAAAAGCCAACGCGTTTCTTGTAAGCGCAGACAGTTAACGGGAAACTGGTCCGTGGTGGGCCAAACTTAGATTGCATACATTCTTTCCCCCTCGAAGCGTAAAGACGAGCACATTCTTGGAATATTTCGTGATGCAAGCTCATTCCGAGTAAGTAGACCCCTAGGCATTTCGGGTACGTGTATTATACGCACACCGGTTAACCGTATATACAATGTATCATATACTCCATGGGCTAAAGTTGGCGAGCGCTTCTATGCGATCAGATGGGGGTCTGATTCGGATGAAGACCCTCTGCTATAAAGAAGAATATGCTCCTTTAAAGTTTTAACTGGTAGCTCGGGGGACGTGAATGCTGTTGCAAACGATATTCATGTAAATGGCTTGTTAAATAGTAATTGTGAGGCGAAAGGGAAGCCACGGCGGTTGGCGCCGGCCAAGGGAGCAAAGGGTACGCGATCAAGATAAAACGGAGTGGGCGGCGAAAAAAAATGCTGGCAAACTAGGGAGATAGGCAGGCAAGAAATGAATGGGTCGAAGCGAAGGAGAGCAAACTAATAGAAGACCAGGAGATAGCAGGTTAAACATGTAAATGCTAATACGAAATGTAACGTCCGCAGTCTTACGTAACTACATAGTCGTCGCTCATGTGCCGAAGAGTATCCTTGTCGCCTCGATCTGCCTCGTCCACTTCTACCCGACCAGTAGCAGGGCATGGAGAACAGGCGATGCCAGTAGCGATGCAAATTACAAGGTTGCATACATAATGCAACCGTACAGACACGTAAGTCATGGCAGAAGTATATGAAAGTAGGGTCGCGCGCCCAACTCCAGGAACTCGTCATCATCTGATGGGAAAGCAACGAAGAGAGGACCCGACAGATTGAAGATACAGGCGCTCACTGGCGATGAAAGGGCAAGGAGGTGAGCGAGAAAGTGGAAGAGGAACAGAGGGCACGCTATGGGGAATTGAAAGGTAGCCGTCGATCTCTGTATACGTAATGGGCGAGGGTTATCATCGACCGGATAGAGATGAAACGAACCGGAAATCCTGAGTGACGTTATAATGGCGGAGAAAGGGGCGTATTCAAGGTATAGGAAGGTAATGCGAAGGTTATCTGCCCATTGTCTTCAGAGTCCGATTGATGGATTACGCGAACGAGAAGATACATCGATCCGTCTAAACGGCGACGCCGCGATTGCGCTGTCTTCACGCAATCTCAATGATCTGTTACCTGTGTGCACCGATTTCCAATTCAATTGCTCTATTAATTGGACGAAAAGTGTCGATGCGTTTGATATTTAACGCGTATTAAGTATACCGTGTCGTTCCATCTATTTAAAGCGGATACAGTAGAATAGGTCTGTTCCGCGTCAGACTCGGTGGGTCAGACTCATGCGTCCAGGGTTACTGTGGAATGTTAGGTGTAGGTACGTTTAGCCGAGAAACAAATATATCAATATCGGGGTATTCTCGATTATACGACGACACGATTTATCGTGGCCCCGCGTATAACAATATTCAAAACAAGGTACGTAAATCTCCCATGCTCCGTCGAGAATATAAATAAATCTTTATTTACATTACAGTCCGCGTTCACTGCTGGTCTCTTTTTTTTCTTTTTTGTTCGCTTCTGTCTGACGATGTATCTATTATAGTATCGATTGATACATTGCACTCGATATCCCAGTGGAAAAGACCGAAAATAGGAAAAAAATTCTACGGAAAGTGACAACGATAGAAAAATAATCGGCATCGTTGGCATGCTGTCCTTTTCATATGCTTCGAGGGATTCGAAGCAATACACAAGTTTGTAATGTGCATTGTTACTACGCTTACAATTAACGCACAGTCACTGCCACGTTTAACCTGAAAGGATGCACCTGTGCAGCCACTTTTATTCTCCGGTACATTCCGACCGTTTCATTCGTGTTACCTTTTTTCCTTTTTTCGAGGACTTGGCGAAAATCGTATGGTTTTGCGTGCTCCGTGGGATACAGGCCACTCTCGCCATTGCCAAATGACGAATGCTTTTACAAAAATGCGAAAAGTTAGGTGAACTTTCGAACTATTAAAAAGCCACGAAGAATGGGTGTGCCCGACAGGCCGTGAACTGCGTCCGTTTTCGACACTATTTTATCGCATCACACGACGTTACCTATTTTCCCCGTACTCGCGAAACTATTTATACGATTGTCCGCTATTGGAGAATATTTCCATAAAGCAGCAGATAGGTGTCAGGCTATTTGCCGGTATCGCTGCGTAGACTACCAACCTATGTCTTCTTTCCTAAATAGTATTTGTCGCTACGGGACGCAGCAACTCCCAGGCAAAATTGCTGCCAACAACAGCATTGTTGAACGTTGCGCATGAAATTTACTGTGAATGGAAATCACACTCGACTTGCTTCGCATCGTTCTCTGAATTCCCCTCATCATTATATCATTAACAATGCACTCCTCGAATCGACGTCGCGATTAGCGAACAATCATCGTGGCGTTTAATTAAATGGGCTGTATCTACCTTCCCATCATTGTTCAGACTTGCCGTTACTCGTATCAGTTTTCCTCTGATCAAATTTTCCATGAGATGGTAAACGAGGCATGTCGGCTAGCTTGAAATTGAGGTGAATCGATTCACCCTTCATTCCGAGAAAGATTGACTTAAACGTAATTTCCACCGTATACCATCAATATTCTTCTACTATTCGCGATAACGTACGAAACAGTTATCTGCTATTTAATTACGAGCGAGAAAAATGAACAGCATAATTTTTAGCCTGTGTCGCGCGTGCGAGTGGAAAAACATGCCAAAAGCGTGGCAAGGTTTTTGCAACGTGGTATCAGGATATAGCAGGACGAGTGTGACGCGTTTTCGTGCCACGTATACGAAATACATGTTTACTTAAGTCCACTCGTGGGAGAACCAAGATGAAATTGCACCGCCAAACATTTCCTAGCGAATAATTGTTTGCAAATGTCAGCACGTGCATCGCTGCCAAATGCTATACGTTACGGCAATTGTGGCGTACGAGTTCAACGCGATCTGAAAATTCATTAATCCAATTCCACGCTAAGTTTGTTCTACTGGTCGATATCGGAATATACTTGCCACTTGTATTGACGATTCGAAAGTCTATTCTGTAAAAGAAAAGATTCATCAAAATTGAGGGCACGCACGAGACACGCGCGTAACCAGAAAGTAATGCAAGTGTTTGCCAAAGGTTCGGAAGAGCGTCGTCGCTCTGAGAGTTGTTCAGACAATGCCTTTACTTACGAAGTAACGAGGCAAGGCAACCAGTTTCCTAATTACTCGCGGTCTTGATGTCCCGCCAAAGCTACAAAGTGGACAAAGTTATGGTTAATTGTGCGCCACAGTTGTTTGCAAACACGAGAAAACGCAATAGTTTTAACAATACCATAGTACTTTTTAAGTAGTTTTTCATAGCGGCGCACGTTTAGAACAACCCGCGTGTGTAGGTACTCTGAAATTCTCAAACAAATATTTAAATTATTTCTAAAAAAAACGATGCAACTTTCCGTTTCGAAGGGGCATTAACGTTCACGAGGGCATTCGTGCTAATTACCTCGCTTTTCAAGCATCCAAGCTCCCCTTTCGTGTCTTTTTATCTGCTCCTCCGCGCTTTCTCCCCTTTCTCCCTTTTCCGTCTTTTCATTTACCCTTACTTTCTCGCGTGATTTCACTTTTTCTGCTCATCTCTGTGCCGTCGCGTTGTATCACTCCTGAATTATCTTACTCAAGGCTGAAGTTACATGGCAATGTCTGCAGAAAAGGAATTCTGTCGGCACGGAGAAAGAAGCAAAGTAATTAGTAGCGTGAAGCAAAGGACGAACTGCCCGAAAGGCCGAGCGTCTCTTTTACTTCTCCTTTACCGTGACAAGTGTTCTCTTAGGTGAAATTTCCTTCAGAAAATATTTCATATCGTACCGAATTTGAAATCACGTAACCCAAACCTAGCTTCGTATCATTCGCGAACGTTTTCTTAAATTATTTTCTGTAATAAAACCCCTGCTTCGCGAGAAAAACAACTTTTTGTAGCAGCATTTAAACGGTGATAATTAGTGAGCATCGCGTGGAAATGCGGAATATTACTAGTACAATTAGATTGGAGTCGGCAACGTGTTTCTCCCTTCAAAATGGACATCAACGTTACCGAAATGGAAGAACTTCTGAATCCTTTCTCTACTTTTACCTAATGCACTTCCTCCGCGCCTTTTGGCAGAAGAAACGAATTATCTGTCGTATAAAAGAATTTTACTACTTTAGACTGCCTTCGTCCCTTCCCTTTTCACGAAACACCAGAGAAAGAATGAAAGAAAGTTTTTACACGTTGGCATAACGCTAGAATGACTCAAGAGTCGCGAGATCTGACTAATGTTCGCCAACTGAAACTCAATATACCGTAATATTCCGTTTAAATGTGACTTTATAACAATATAAAGCTTCATGTAATACAACAGTAGACTATAATACGTGGGCGCACAGAGGAAGCTTATATGCATTCCAAGTTTCGTATAGTAAAGATGACAGTGCCAGTAATAGATAGTAATAGATCAAAATCTTGTTGAATTAACCTTGCAAAAATGAGTACGGCAGCAATAAGAGTATGATCATTTCGTTCGAATACTACTGTGAGCAACCTGTTGCAGCTCCTTGAGAAATCTCTTATATCCTCGTGCTGTTCTTCGCATCGTTTCATACGATTCGTGCCAGTGAAAATATACCCCAGACAGCGTTCAAATGCACTTTCCCGGAACGTTAGCTGACGTTGCATTTTTTACATTGCAACGAATATGTTCGTATCGCGCGTACAATTATTGTTGAATGAAAACTGTAATTGTATTTTTTCGGGAAAACTGAAAATCACTTCTTCCCTGTGATTATTAACAGACGTCAGATAGATTCGTGGACTTAAGGATCGTGCCTGGGCGAATTTAAAGAATCTAATGATTTCGTTTGCTATCTGTCGGTTATTTGAAAAATACGAGGGCCGTGAGATTTGAAGACTCCAGACATGCTAAACATTGAGGGAAGAATCGTTGGCCATTTAGAGGTTTTCCGAAAAGGGGAGATATGGTGAATCGATGAATGTAGGAAACGGCGCGCGACGCGGCGCGGCCCGCGTGGATGTTGGAGAGTGGACACCGCTTAAGCGCCTGGCGCGATGATTTAATTGCATGGTAGGTAACCGCGCGTTTGTTTGTCCAGCCTAAACAAGCTTCGAATCCACGCGGACATGGGCCATCTTCCCGGTGTGTGCTTGCGTTCCGAACGCTCTCGAATTCTCATTAGTCTAGCGTCGTCGTTCGAACCTCTAAAGCCGAAACTCAAACGAAAGTGTAGAGAATAGACTGCTAGCCTTTCGTTCTGTTGTGCTCTATCCCGTTTCCCTCCGTTCCATGGAAATTTTCGGGTCAAAGTATTTACGGTCTGTTCCTGGGATAATAATTTCGCGACAGCTTGTCGAAACAGTAAGTGACGCGACGACGACGCGACTGGCCCAACGAGCAGCAACGTTGCTATATTTACAAAGCGGGCTCGCGAATACGTAATACCATTTGTTTCATCCAGAATCTCGAATAATTTCGGCAAATGGAAAAGATTGTTATATCGCAATGTACAAGAAAGCTGCGAATAAATACAAAAGCGCACCTTCCAGTTGAAGATCGATACGCTTAATAGACGGAAATTGCTTCGTATATTTTTCCAACTTATTCACGACTTCTCGCGGTGATAGCTCGATTCGAAGAGCAGCACTTTCCAACGTGTTTGAGGAGACAGGAAAATTCAGAGGTCGTCGAGCTAGTGCATTACACAATCTTTCCTTATCGAGCTGGTTAGGAGCAGGCTGGGAAACTGGTTGGTTCGTTGTGTCGTTGCCTGAACTCTTTAGCTGCTATAGCAAATAGCATCGGCTTCGCGATCTACCTTCTTTTGCTTCTTCCGCGTTTTCTCTACCCGCCGACTGCTACAGCATATATGCGGTCTGCCCGTTCGAAGGTGAAATTGAACCGGAGAAGTGGCGACATGGAACAGCCAAGTGTCAGCACCATCGGTGCAAGTCGAGCCGTGTGCACTCAAGTTGGCGTTATTCGAATTGTCGGTGTGTAGCTGGTCCTTTGATAAAAACAGCAGCAAGAGCAGTCGAGAAAAATGAAACGAACGGACAAAAGTGAAAGTGGAAGAACCTATGCTGTCCGTGAAGATTGCCAACGAGAAAGAATTTTTTCTGCCCAAATTCGTCTCCACTATCAACGTCTTTAAAGGTGGACACATACCTCGATTCTCTATCAATAAAACCCCTTCGTTTTAGACACCCGTATGTGAGTGACGTGCGAAACGAACACGCGAAACTTTTATTATTGGACATGGAAGCCCAGTATCCACCTCGCGCGTCGCCGAACATTTTCTGCCGAATGAGATTTTCAGAAACTTCGTTGAATTTGACAAGTTCGACGTTGTGCCCACGTTGTGCTAAATAATGCAATTAGAAAATATGCGAGTATCCCAAGAAATAAGGAAGTAGGCGAATACACGAACGGGTGTAAAAAATGTCAAGCGTCCGATTTAATTTGTCACCGTCGCTGAACTTATACCTACGTTGAGCTAATAAACGGGAAACAAGGATAACTTTGATGAACAGAGAAGCACCGCTTGTTAAACTTTTATTAAGTGAAATCGCCGCAAATTACGCGGCTAAATTTCAAATACGACCAAACTCGGAACGAATCTGGCAATTTGATTTTGTGGTAATGCTGTAGAGATCCTCGTCATCGCGTCGATCAAAGAATTAGCAAGCACGACGAATTCAACAGAGTGAACCTAACAGGGGGAACTGTACAACTGTGTCGCGCCAATATTCTCGTCCGGATGGTTGCTCTGGCATCGTGGCAATAAAAGCGTCTGACAATTTTCCATTAACTTCCTACGCGACATGGTAGCTCTTAGTAATTACACTTACTGAAACTCATCGAACGATATCGATGTTGGCGTGTTCACCGTGCACAAAATGTCAGGTGGACTTGTAAGATTGTGCATTTCCCATGTAGCGATTGAACGATAAGCAGTTCGAGCTCGCTTATTAGAAGCCGTTGCAGCTTGCAATTCTCGTCCATCTGGAGAAAGAAATTACTATACTTTCGATGAATTAGGACGACTAGAAGGGTACCGAGCTAGAGCCCGCGTGCAATTTTCAATAGACGTGTAATTTCGCAGTTTTCTCGCTGGTCTGGCTTTGCAATTTTCTCGACGGTGAAACTTCCAACCAATTAAAAAGCTTTTGTTCCCAAATTTTCCCCGATATTTACCGCGATAGCCAAAAGTAATATCAGTTACAGTTAAATTTAATCTCCATCGTTATTTCGTTGGTTCACTACCCGTGGCGAGACAAAAATTCGAGTCTGAAAAAAACATCGTACTAGGGAAGCAAAATGTGAGTCACAAACATAGCTTTTCTTGGCAACGTTCACCTGGAGAGTAGCACCAAATGCTGTGCATATTATCGTCTTAACAAGTTCTTTGCTCGTAGTACTTGTTTCCTGCTAGCTCGTAAAACTCCATTTTTCCGCGAGCATTTTCGCTTTCGACTGGTTACATTTTAGAAAGAATTCACGAACTTGCAGCACTGTCGGCAAAGATTGTACTCGTAACGATGGAAAGGATCTTCCTTATTTATTCGCTGCCTTGCTCTTGCCTCATTCGCCTTGAATCTTGGAGCTGGGTCCTCTCAGGCAAATACGAATGCGTGAATTTCCAGTATTGCCGCAAATGGTGGCGGTTTTGTATGCAGTGGTGTAACGCAGAGTTGAGTTGCGACTGCAGACTTTGCCATTTGCACCAGCGGTGAGACGACGTGTTTTCTCATTAGGTGTATTTAATTAGAAAACTTGAGCGGCGCACACCATGCGCGTATATCTTCATGTGACAACGCTCGGTTACTCTTGGCGAGTCGTGAACGACATTTCCGAGAGTTTTCCCTCGAAATCGATCCGTCGCGTCGCGTGGATTCTTCTTGGCGCGAGCAAACATGTAACGACGCAAATGCAACCACGGATGCGAACCGTGTCAACGTGTCTGCACTTGCTCTGATTATCAAGTCGAAAAATGTGGGGCTCCGAAGCAACCGTGAGGATGTTGAAAGACAGCAGAAAAAGCACCATAAGAATCACAAAGGCTTATTTCGGCCAGCGTACACTCGAATCAACTATCGCCCTGATGTAGAACCCGAAAGATTTTCTTCTCCTATAGAAACTACGGAGAAAGTTATTCCACCGTTCCGTGTTTAAGTATATTCGCCACTTCGTCTGAATGAAATTACTCGAAAACAGCTATCAGCGAGTTGGGCTAATATTGAAAAAACTTATTGCCGGGCAAACATTTCACTTCAGAATCGCGAATGAATTGCCGGCAAAGTAGGACGTAATTAAAGGGGCAGAAGCATAGACTAATTAAGAGCTAACATTGACTAATGGCTATGAATCGTTAGCCATGCAAATTAAGTATAATTTTCGGTGCAGCGCAATATAACATACTTGCTTGTATATAGTTAAACATAGGCCACACTTTCCTTCAAAAGCGCGCCTGGTGATTTAAGTGACACGAGTTAATGAGCCTTCGCATTGCGCTGAAATAAGCTGAAATAAGCTGCACCAACGAGATTTTTGGCTATACCTTATGGCGCGACAGTATTATCCTTCTGCGAAAAAGTGCGAATCTCATTGTTATGAAAATGGGGGCAGCGGCACGGAAAAGTATAAGTTTGCGCAAAACGCAATCGAAAGAGTTGGTAACGAGATCGTGCTCCCTTGCTCAAAGAGAATTCTTGAGCGAAACAGGGGTGATTCTCGCGAAATGTTACGTAACTTGAAAAACGTTTGAGCCAGCTGTGGCGAAATGAAGGGCTGAGGAGCGAAAGAAATATTACGACTGAGGGTCCTTGTATAGTCGGTTTAAAAGGAATACATACAATTGAAAACCACGTCTGTGAAATTTCCAACTCTTTGGAAACGTTCCGGACAAGAATTCGACGCCGTGACACGACGTGCCACGAAACATACTTTTCCGTTATCGATATTTCATTTGTTTCAGAGTTAAATCCTTTTCTCGCGTAGTGTAAAGTGCTGTCTATTTTAACACAGGGCAACGTATTCATGCAACCGCCTCTACTTCTCTCCTGTGTACCATTCAGTCGATCTTTCCTCATCAGAAGAAGAAGAATGTTAGCCACCGTAGCGGTGGCCGCTCTTCCCGACCGACTGTGACCAAGCTGAGAAAGACAGAGAATTCTGAGATCGACGTTCGTTGAAAACGTTATCATTCCACAGCTGTGCCCGACCTCCTACGCGAGCAAAATCGGCAACACCATCACGTACCTAGCATTTCGGATTCCGATAGCTAAGACCCATGTCATATCCAGACGAAAATTGGAAAATGCCCTTCACTTTTGTTGGTGCCACTGGGTGTATACGTCGCTTCGCATGTAACGCTGACAAAAATTGTCTAGTTCAATTTTCTCATACTACTCTCTTTTGATTTCACTGGATCCTCGTTAATATTTCGCACAATATAGCAATATTTTGCTACAAATACTCTGAAGCAGATCGTCAGAGGTATATCGACGTAACAAAGCTATCGCGAAAAGTTGATCACAGACGGTAGTAAACACGAGGATGCCGTTTCAGTCTATTGAGCCCTTTTTTAAAGTAAAATTTTCAATTGGAAAGTCTCCAAGTGTAGCGTAGCGTCAATAGAAAGGTACGAGAGCAAGAGAAAGGACAGATCAGAGTGATTGTAGAGAAGGTGGGACAGGGTGGCGAATCGGTAGCACACGGTAGACGGCGGACGGGGGTGCTTGCGAGCGTAGCCATGATATTACGTAATAAATCATCTGAATTTCGCGTTGTCATACAATATGGGCTTGTGCAAGCGAACGACGTCTATACGAATTTTCATTCCGAGCGACATTCGACATTTCCGTTGTAGTTCGTGTACTTTCAGGCCATTGTCCCTTTGCATCGCCCACACCCTCCGCTCGTCATACGTCAGACCATCGACTCTATTCCAAATTCGACGTTTTTGAAAACACGTAGACGCGATATTTACGTTGGAAGTTTTCCCTTTTCTATTCTCTATTGAAGGCAAACTGCAAACAAGAGAGGATCTAAGGAAATGGAGTTTCCTCAGGTATACAATGTCGAAACTGCGTCTATCACAAAGATCGAGTTAGAAAGCACACACTGATAAAGGAGTAGAATTCACCGGAACTTTTTAATTTCCAGACACTTCCGGCTACCGTTAAGAAATCAATAACTCTGATATCAGCCAGCTGCAAACGTGTACACTAGAAATCTATCGTAATTAAGTTCCTTCAGGTAAGTCAATTTTCATATACTTCTTATTTTCAACCGATGAGTGCAGAAAAGACTGAAGAACATCCGTTCATATTTTCGTCAGCCTTGCAGTTGTTTGGAACTACATATTTTTGAAGCTTGATACTTCAACGATATTACGCACCTATTATGTCCATAAGCATAGAGTAAAAGCAGGCGACACGACTAGGCCGTGGGAAATGTTTTGCGCGTTTGCAAATTCGACCGTCAAATTTTTTCGCATTGACCCATTAAAAAAGAGCTGGCGAATTTGCAGCGTGAGCAAAAATCCGGGCGTAAACGAGAATCTGACCGGATCGCTGTCGTAGACCAATACCGTTTAATTTCGCGGTATGTCGCGTTCTTCCATTTCAGGACGCGTCGCTACATTTGACTTGTACACGTGACTTGTATTAATTGAAAAATGAATGTGCAATCGTGGGTGCGGTGGAATAAATATCGCGGGCGAGGGTGTGGTGAGGATCATTCCGAGAAACTCATTGCAGGGTAAAAGTGGCTGCTGCAATGCTAGGCATAACGCAACGAAGTACAGCAAGAGACGTACACAGTTCTATGGAGGATAGATCGCAGTATTCGTTAATCCCGCACTTCGCCGGCACACATAAATTTCATCATACCTGCACGCGCGTACTGATAGCCCCGTCACGCGAGCGCTAGATTTATACGTGTACGTCGATCGAGTGGCATTTTAACTTTCCCGCGAATCGCGAGTGTCGAGCCATTAATTTCCATCAATCTATCAGTAATTTTCGCCAATCAATCACTCTTTGCTCTAACGGATTCGAAATTCCCCACTTGAACCCACCTTTCCCTCCGATCTCTTTCCTTCTGTGTCCTCCCTCTCGCTTGGTCCAGTCTTTCGCGCGCAGAAACGTAATTTCTCAACCCCTTCGTAGATCTGGCTCATTTTGCTAGGCATCAGAACTCTGATCACTGGAATATTTGTAACGTTTTCCCTTCTGCAACATTTTGTATTTCCAGCAAAAAACTGGTCCTCGCGAAAGCCGCTTTCAGTCAAATATACTGTGCAACGTGAAGCGAATTACTATTGCAGCAAACTCTGAGCGCCGATTTTTACTCGGCTCTGCTGCTCGCAGTTGCGTCAGACAGGCTACGAAAATTCAGGCAACGCCGAAATTTCAAGTGGCTCATGAACACTGCTCGTGTCTAAATATCGACCAACTGAATATTTACTTGTGCGAACAGCCGTGAAAAGTGGAAAGTGAAAAGTGCAAGCGCTACCGCGCCCCATCGCGCCGGCCAATAAATTCGACGGTCTCGACCGAATGAGCAGTCCGGCGATTTCCTCGTGTTCCAGCCGATATTATGAAACTTGCAAACAGTATCTTCGCCTCTGCTCGCTGCTTCCACCGGCGCGTATATAACAGCGTATCCGTGGCGTTTCGAAAGAGGAGAGACCGCATGCTCAACCGAGATAAAGTTAAAATTGACTCTTCACCGAGGCGACACAGCGCGCCGCGGCGGCGTCGAGAGCCTTCGGAAGTTGCTAAGTAGTTCCGAGGCGAAGGCGGTCCTTGCACAACGGTACTGCATTTTTTCCACAGCATCTAGAACGCTGGTACGCGACCGATCTTCCGAATCCGTTTCTAGGCGTTCATAAGTCTCGATCGCCCGAGTGACTTCGAACGAGTCGCATACGGACGCGCCCCTAATTTTAAAGGGTTCGCTTAAAATGACCAGCGACGAGATTTATACACTCGAATGAACAGTGATTGCAGTCGCGTCGTTTAATCGATTCAAGGATCGGCGAGAAGCCACAGTAAGGGAAAGCAATTTAACAGCGAGCGAAAAGCTGTCGTGCGGATGGCGGAAAAAGAGAAAGACTCGATTCAGACGGCATGACCGATATTGGAAGAGCTTCGAAACGGAGCCGAAAAAGTATATCCGATCGCAAGAAAGTGCTCATTGCAAGGAAAAACTACGGCAAGCTGCCAGCAATGAATCTTCCCTCGCCGCTCTCGATACGTGCCTTTACTCCGTTCATTCTTATTTCCTCTGCACACCGCCTCTGCACACCTTGGACCCTTCGTCTTTCATCCATACGGTCGTGCGACACATAGCGCAAGCCTGTTCCTTCTTCTCGTCCTTCTTCTTCCAGTCCTCCGGCAGCCGTTCGGTCCATCGAGAACGATAGAGTGGCTTGTCCTCCAGCAAAAAGGGAGGGAGCTTCTCGATCTTCCATGCTCGAACCTCCCTGTTTCACGGTTAAGCCTCTCGCTTTCCTCGTCGCGCTCTTGTCTTTCAGGTGTACATATACGTATACACGCCAGCGAGACTTCTCGCTTTCAAGCATCTCGGTGAATTTGCTCGTTAAACGCGAAACGGGAACTTGCGAAATTTAATATCGGCCTCTCTTGTCAAAACTTTTCGTGTCGGAGCAAATCCAACCTACAGTAATTCTAACGTCCTGCCAAGAATGCGCGCAACCAGTTCCGATTTCACCACGGGGCGAAGCTAAACGCACGGCAAGCCCTGAACGGATTCGGCGCATCCAAATGTCGGATGATGGGGCGATTTGTTCGTCTTTGCTTGTGTACGAGAGAACAAAGGTGGACAGGAGCCAGTGTCACGGGACTGGCCAACGGTAAATTATTCCGCACCGTCGACAGGAAACCGTCTCAAATTGACAAATCGATAAAACCACATACTCGTTCACCACAGTCGTATCACCCTCTTTTGCCCGCCACTTCTCGCGTCGTTCCGCTGGTCAAAGGGTTCACCGACCAGTGGGCTTTCGCGTACAGTATCACCTGCGACCTATGCATTTGGTTTTAAAATGCAATTCAGGGAAGGGATACGTTGTTGAAAAACAAGAAGAGCGGGGAGTGTTCTCCTCTATCGGTCGATGAAAATATTCGCAGAAGAATGACACGGCAATGCACTAGCATTCCGACAATTACGGGTCTACCATTAGTCGTACAAGTTCAAAGTCTTCCGTCCACCTAAATGATCCACATAAATAGCTGAGTATATAACGTCGCGTGCATGAGTTCGCGGACAACCAGCCTACCTCCAACGGGGCATACATACCGACTCGAATACAGAAACGGGATACATTTTGCCGCAGACGCGACAAGAGCCAAGGGACTGAAGCACGGCTACACAAAGCTGCTAACAATAAAGCTGGTGCCAGAATTCCTGCTGCTATCGGCCACTGCTGGTCACTATACAGAACATTCGTGGATTTGCTATTATTGTTGGCATTTCCAATGCGGTCGCCACACCGCCAGACCTGCGATGCGACGGCCGCTAACAGGTCTCGGAGTTATCCATGCTCGCTATCCTTCGCCTGGGTTAAACACCTACTTTAGGTCCCATCTATTTATATGGAAGCTACACGCTTCCGTGGTTCGGCGTCTGCTCCGATCCAATTTTTCCCTATCAAATGTCGGACAGAAACGTGGGTGTGGTGTTTTGCCATGAAACCGCATTACTCCGAGAAATATTAACGATCGACATTCGTACACGCATCGGGAGCGAAGGCGTCGCACTGGGAGCCCGATGTACCTACAGGAATATCCTGCGGATATTGCTGTGCCTTCCTCTCACCGACAGAATATCGATGCCAGTGCTCGATAGTTGTCTGTTCGTTTGCGGTCTCCTCTTGTAACTGTACGATATCGACAGGAAATCGTCGTTACCTCGAAACACTCTCCGGAATTGTGAATGAATAGGTGGTATCTTTCACAAAGATAGACCGACTCCCGGGATTCGTGCAAGTCTCGCACGGCTTTATGCACGAACGAATCAACGAATCGAGTTTTCCTTTGGCCTCTGATTCTCTATATTCCACGTGAAACCGTCGTTGCCGGCGGGTTATTGAATTACATCGGAAACGTTATTAGCAGTGCCCGAAGAATATCTTTTGTGGTAACCGGGAGCTGCCATTTTCGATAATTGTATAACTTTGTTTCATTAATAACATGAATCCGAGTTAGTCGTCGTTTCAGACGAAGCTTGCCCGTCACATCTCCATGCTATACACCCGAGTGTGTAGACCCTTGATTCCTAGGATACGAGATCGTCGTGCGGCTCCTTGATCTCGGACGAAGGATTTAGATAATACGGAAGGTTAACGAACGGTAACGAGATAACGGCTGCTTATTCGTTCCTCCGCCACTATCGCCCAACAGAGTCCCATCGGGCGATCCTCTTCGTCCCGACCCTTTCCGTTCTCGCCACTCTCGGAACCGGCGATACCGCTACCAGGATTCGGATAAAGAGCAAATTAAAATAAAAGTCTAAGGGATTTTGTGGCAAAGCAGGGCGAAAGAATTCGAGGTGGTTGTGCGATTACGTTTACGCTCCATGGAACGCGAGCAGAGTGGACTACGGGTCCACGTCCCCGTTTATCAGGGAGCTATTTTCTCGAGCGCGTTTCCCCGAGCAGTATCGTTACGATAAGGGTTACCCTGTAAATGTAACTTTATTATTCGTACGATCCAGAACCGCGTTAGTGCAAAGAATAAAGGGCTCGTCGGCTGGTGTGCTGGCACATTGACCACTTTAAGGGATAGAAAACGTGTGCCGCCTCCCGATCAGACACTGCGCCTTTTCCTTCCTTTAATAGATGCACGCATTTGGCGTGCTGTGTAACACAATTCTAAGATTGCGCGGAATTATTTAAATAAAACACTCCAAACTTAATGGTCGAGCCCCACTCCCCGTATCATTCGCTTTAGTTCTGTGATTATGGTGGTCCCTTTCGAGCTGCTACAGACTATTCTTTCCTCTCTTTCGACCCATTTAACCCGTTTGCACCATGTAGCACGGAAGCGCAATTAGACCGCGTCGGAGAAAGGAAATGGCGACGTGGTGGAGGTGCATGATGATGAAGCAACGAAGCAACGAAATGCGAAACACGAACGTAGATTAATATAACCTGACGATGCACTTTCCTCCTCCGGTTTTTTTTTACACGGAAAATCAACTCGAAATTCGATGAAAAATCGTTTGGCCTGTCCGCTTGCAAAATAAATTTCCTGCTGCAATCATTCGCTGATCTGTCGATTTTTTCTGCTTCTACTTCGATCGACGCGCCAAGCTGCGAAGTGTGGGTAGTCGTAACAGGAAACCGAAGAAGGATGATGATAGAGCGGCGAGAAAGAAAAGCGACAGCTTAATGGGACATTAACGAAAGAGATATTCGCTTAGCGTTGACCGGCAGCACCAGCTGAGTATAAATAAAAGCGGTAACCTGTTCAGGAAAGTTCTAGGGGCGAGCGGTAGCAGCGCTCCTTCGAGGCTGTATTTCATTTGCGATGACCTAGGAAACATGGTAGACAAGAATAAACGCCGAGCGAAAAACGAAGTGCGAAGAAATGGTCGTAATGAACGCTTCTTCCATAATCGCTTGGTCCCCCGATGGCCACTTAGTTTCGCACGCGTTCACCGACAAAAATAGCAGGGCCGATACAGCGTTCCTCGAGAAAAAATTATCCATGGGAAAGGACGGAACAAGGGAGGCTTTTCATGTTGGTCGCGACAGAGACTCTGGGCACCGTGGAACGGTGGCATCAAATTACGCCGGAAAACGTAGACGAAGCGGAGGGTGAATAAAAGCCCGGTGAAAAATCAACGGTGGCCAAGAGTTAGTATTCTCCCGTGTCTAAAGCGGAGGGTGCATGTGTGTATTCGCGCGCTGCATGTACGCGCGAGCCGCGGAAGAAAAAAGGGCTTTCAGGCGGTTCTTCGTGGGTCCATTCATCCGCGATGCTCCGCGCTGCACCGCCGAACAATGCACCTGTCCATTTACCGAATGAAAACACGGTCGTAGACGTAGTAGACGGAAATGCGCGTCGCCTTGCAGCGAGCAACCAAGCAGCCTTGCGCCTATCGGGAACTGTAATCGTCCCTGGATGCAGCGACCTTTACCTGGACGAAGTCGTGAAACAACGGAGATGCAATCGCGTACACGCACCCCATGCATGGTCCAGCTAATTCCGATACGTTCGTGTATGTATAATACTAGAGAGGAACGCGACTGAAACTTCGATAGGATCTTGCCACGCGTTGCCTTGTCAGCTTGTTCGATTCCGTCCATCTTCGAGATACGCTTTCACTCGCTGCACGCGAACATCCTGTCCGACCAAAATCACCATGCACAATTATGAATTCCTGTTTGTCGCTGACGACCGATGAAATCGAATTGGCATCAATCGTTACTCCCGTTCATTCTCCATAATTCATAAACGGTGCGGTGAAATCGCCGGATTATTAATGCACCGTATCCCGCACGCGAAACTTCTAATAAATTCTATATCCCTGTAAATATTTAGACGAGGAATGTAACGAAGCTAAATGTTTTCGCGGCCGGTATATTGCTGCAAACACCCGACCGTCGATGTTCCCGTATTATTCGTTACTGCAAACGATACGATATGCGCCGACTGCAAGCGATTTACGCCCAACAGAGATTGATTTATTCGAGAGCTGGCTCATGAACGTCCGACACATCTAAATTCATTGTCGCGTGCGCCTCGATAATCGAGCTTTACGAGTGTCGCTCGTGCCGCAAAATTGACATCGATCGCTAGAAATCTCTTGTCACCGATCGATTAGCCGGTGCGTCGAAAGATAAAATGCCTCGCTCCCCAATACATCGAGCTACGTCCACCGCTTTCCAATTATTTTATTATCCCGGGTAATAGGTCGAGCTGTTGCGCCAGTAACAAAATTGCTTGCGTATTTATCGCAACAACGTTGGAATCGATACCTTTGAAAACTCCTCCACTAATTTTTCATTGCATCCTTGTCGCCAAAGTGGCAATCTACCATTCACGAATAACGCGAACCATTGTGGCAAACGAGGGATATCCGTGCACAACCACGTTCTTCTCTTTTCCGCCAATATGTAACTTCGATAGCTGTTAACTAGTCGCATTTAGAACAAGGATTTGCTCTGCGGGAACTTCGAATATGCTACTTGTTGCTCTAGTTACCCGAGAGTTCGAGCGTTTTGCGCGAACATCACTGTAGTCTTGCTTCAACGCAGAGAGTGTGGCTTGTCAGGCACAGGATGCGATTCTGTTTCTATCAAACCGACAAAAATGAAGCAAACTGAAAAATTGTTTGACTCGGAAAATTCTCCAAATACTCTGACGGTCCTAAAGGAAGAGCTTCTCTTTGTTAGCGTCGAACGAGCAACGTACGGCGCACGTAACGAAGGAATTGATACACTTCGCAATAGAGGGTCGACTAGCGATACTTCGGGTAAGATTCAAAGTCCTCTCGCTGTCGGCCAAAAGTTCTCAGCTTCCGATGGCGCACTCCCATAGCGGCGATAAGACCCAAGGAACGCCAAACGACAAAGAGTAATGCGTTCTCCGGAGGTTGGTAATTACGGCAAGGCGTCGTTTTTCTTCTCCTCTCTAACTAAGAAAATCGTACCGTCTACATCTCGCTGGTGGCATGTTCTGTATTTCATCCAATATTCGTCAGCCTTTTCAATCATTCGTTGTTTTTTCTCGGTTTTCCACGTCTTGGGCTTCCACCAGCCGATAGAAATCATTCAAAATTTAAAGGAAATTCAAGAGAATGAAAGTTGCTTGCCGTTAGATATTAGATATGAATTTAATTGCGAAAGACGGAAAAATCGATCGATCCAGAAATACGATTTCTTCTCCGTTAGATATTGTGTGTCGGTCTGATTCTTGGCATAATCGGAAAAGGCATTTCGTTCATGGTTCTACCGTCGATATTTCTGTCGCGGCGAGGACGATGACCCTCGGGAAATAACCGAAGAAAATCGTGACATCGCGAAAAGAGAAGGAAACGGTGTAGGGGGAAAAGGAAAACAAACTGCGATTCCACTACGAACGAGGTGTCTCAGTTTTGATAAGAACACGATCACCGCGGTATCGATTATGGAAATCGTGGATGCTACCGTTTGGTCTTCAGTCCCGAAAAATACAAGAGGGCGAGTGAATTCGACGGCGTGTAAAGTCGAGCCACTTCTCCCTACGGCACTATGCTCCCTCTATCCAGCAGCTGAGCTAAGATCAATAAGAAAACTGCGGAATATAAATATGATATAATAGAACGCGGCACTGGGTAGTGCAACGTTGCTCTGATAAAATCAGGGGTCCTGTTTAAATCACCATTTACCGTCGCGACGCATTTTTTCGCTACGATGGATCGTAGTTTGGAACACCCTAGCTTTCAATACGCGCATCCCTAATTTTCAGCGGCATAAACACTTGTCCAGCGTGTCGATGGTGTAAACGGTGGCCTGCTCGCGACTATTCTCGCTTAAACCGCAGCAGCACGGTTTCCACGTAAAAAATGTGGCAAATTCGAGAGGCACAATGCCGCTGGCGAGTTGCTGTACTTTGAGGCAAGTCTCGCGTGTCTCTGCACAAAAGTCAGCATTACTATTGCATGAGATACTATGCAGAAAAAGCTGGCAGAGTGCGGCGGGAGAGCGAGCGGCCAAGGGAAGTTCGAAAAATAAGAAGAACAATCGTGCGAAAGCCAGTGGGTCTGTAACTAATGGCGGAGTAGCCGCGGCTTGCGAGGCAAAAGTGCCGCTCGTTGCTGCTGCACGGGATGCCACAAATTCTGTCCGCTGCCCATAAAGCCACCGAAATGGGAGCACGGCCAAAACAATCGCTCGACGTATCCCGTAGGACACTGCGCCATTTCCGTATCCTGTATCGTTCCCTGTGGTGCACCCTTCTTTTTTCCGCCAAGAAACTGGCCATGCCTTTCTTACGTGCCCACGCATTTCTGCTTTTTACCACCTTCGTTTCCTATTTCGAGTCTAGCCCACCATCGCGTCTCCTTCTTTTGATCCATGCGCTTAGTCGATCAAGCTTTGTTGGCTAATTATCGTAAAAGTGGCCGCGAAGAACCAAACAGCTGAGGGAGCTGTTCTCGTTTTTCTTCCCAGCGAACATAATTCACCAGCGCCTCTGTTCGCTGAAAATTCATGAGAACCAAAGTTCGTCTTTGCGTCGTTCCGGAGTGGATTTAATTATTGACCTTACGGAGTGGTCGATGCTCGGAACTTGGCGCGAATTTCTTATTGCGAGAACATCGTATGCCAAGCCTCGACTGCACGATCGATCCCAGCGTAACTGCAACTATAATACTTTCTTACTTTGGCTGCTACCAATATTTGAAAGCTGAGGCACGCCGTCCGCAACAGACATCGTGTACATGTATATTTGACCAAATAGAAAGTATCGCGACATTACTAATTCGCCAGTCGCTAGGAAGAAGAAACCGGACCGGAATGGTGCTGTCGGTGAATTCTGGACGAGGGCCAACATGGTTATTCGCGGCTGGTGACCACGAGAAAGGGTGTGAACGGACCGAGGGCGAACAGGAGGAATACGACGACGGTCCAGTGGTCCACAGCTGAACGCGAACGAGGATAGGGTTGAGCCACTGGTAGAGCAGATAATATCGACGATCGCAATTTCTCTCGAAACTATTCGGACCCACCTCTACCATTCAGTAATCCTTTTCGTTCTCTCGGATCTGGTAGCGAATCCGACGCTAACTGTACCTATAGCAATGCAAACTCCTCCTTGGCACAGTTAAGGGTAATGCAACTACTGCCTCTGCCCACCTCTTGCCCCCTCTTGCCGTAAGCCGGTCTACCTTACTCAAGGTTCTCGGTAACGAGGCAGAGAAGGTAAACCGTTGAAATTGGTCAACACAGACTTAAGTTCGACGTACCGGCCAATAAACTCGGTCTCGTTGATTAAATTGTTCGTGCCGACGGATTCCGATTCGAGATTCGCCGACGAAGGTCGCAATTGAGAACGTCACTGCGAGATACACATACATAGAACAGAGTCCTGGCCCGTTCAAACTTACCCGAAACGCGTTCGAACCGAATCGACGGAATTTCGGCGCGCCCAGTCCCTCGTCCATTCGTACGTCTTTCTCGTTCCGCTACGACATCGCGATCCGACGAAGGTACAATTCGTTTATAGAAAATCTATTCAACGTTCAACCGAAAGCGTGTTCGTTCGCGAAGCATCGATGAGGTAACTCTTAATTTCATGATTCGCCAAGAGCAGCAAGAGTGCGAAGGAATTCCAGTGCTGGAAGAATTTTACAAATTTGAACAGCGAGGATGTTAACGCACGAGCAACGAGACTAACGGTAACTCAATTGTTCACCTTGTTACTCGCTCTCGTTCGCGATGAGAGAGGACGCGAGCCTCACTCTGCACTAGAAGAGTCAAATGAAATTTTTGTCTGGAAACTTTTCGAGGATTGCCTTCCTGAAGAGTAACTAACGCGCGAAAGACAGCTTGTTCGAGAATCGAGATCTGAATATATTTATAAGTGGACTAGTTCGCATGGGTGCAACGATGGGTGCATTCTCCAGTTTTGTACGAATTACTAATTGCATAAGCATGCCATTAGGCTGTAAACAGCGTCGTTAAACATCGATTATCGGCGGCTGCTTCGTGCTAGATAACGCTGGAATAATGGAGCCCCGGGTAAGATTAACTCATTGTCTGGCCCCCGGAGGCGTATTACACGCGAATCAAACGTTCTTCTTTATTCCCCGAACGTCGCCTGCTCCAGCAGTCCCAACGCGTGTTCCCGTGTCTCCCGTGGGTCTTGCTTATTAAATCTTCCGTTGCAAACTACTTTCGATATTTCTCTGACAAATAATTGCGGACGGGCAACTGTAATTATTAATTCGTTTCGCGCAAGGTGACGCATGGCTGAATAAAAAATCGACAAAAGACAAAAAAATTAAATACGAATAGCAGAAGGAAGCACCTTCGCCGTCTTCCTTCCACTTGAACCAGCGAGAACAATTTGTTTATGCAAATTTTAATTGCTTATAATGGCTCAAGGCGTAATTCCTAAGTTGGTTGAAATTAATACAAATTGCGCTCTCCCGAAGACTGCTCGCTCCATTCTTCGCATACCCACTTAACGTTACCTCCTTAATGCCGCAAAAGACTTTTACGAACAGACTTTTTCCCTTTTTCGCACCGTTTATTCTTCTTTCCGAGCCCAGATCGTTGCCTCCGGCCTCACAGAATACGAAAGCAACATCTTCCGCTTCGTATAATCGTGCAGATCACGGAACTTTCAAACCTGCTTTTATATTTCAATTATATTCGTCAAAGGTTAATGCTTGCGAGGGAAATATAGCTGTGCTACATGCATCCTAATTCCGACGAAAATGGAATCACCTACAGCAGCTTGCGGAAAGGGACATGCGCGATTATTATCATTTCTTGCATTCGACACTTTTCTCGTGTCCATTTAGATGAAGACAGTTTCAAGAATGCCGGCGAAACGGCAAACAACGAATAGACAAAACCTGACCACAAATTCGATTTCGAAACGCGTTCTCAAATCGTTGCCACGCATGTACGTGCACCGCAAACGCTACCAATCGAAACCACATGCAGAAGGTTTGGTATATGTGGGTGTACATGTAGATGCGACTTGCGAACCACGTGAATTTTTTGACGCCGTGCGTTCAATTTTGTTGGAACGTTTCGTTCGTGATAGGAATTTACTTAACAAAATGATTTAACTTGCCGTGAAAAAGCGTTTGAACGAAATGTTTAGTCGTGACGGATCGAAAAAGTAAGTACCGAATATTCTCGACCAATAATAGTCATATAAACAAATAAGCAATCTAATATTTCAGGTATTTAAATTGTGAAATCGAAAATTTTTCGTTGAATATGTAGCGACCTTCTAATTTTTCGACGAGTGAATCTATTTTAACAACTGTTGCCGTTTGGATCTGAATTGCAATCCGTGTCACGTACAATCTGGTAAGACACGGGAGATATATCGGTGCGTGGCACGTCATAGTAGATATGTGCACATTCGAATGCGAGAACAATCTTCGAAGTTGCCTTGATTCTTTGCCATGGGTTTGTGTAATCAGTAATGGTTTCGTAGTGTTGTTAAATTACCCCACCTCTGTCTCCGTCAGCAATTTACGTTAATATAAATGGAATAACATGACATTCTAGATGGTTCGCCGATAAATCCAGCAATTTTGTTCATGATTTAACCTCGTCATTTGCATTTACAATCTGGATGATTCTAACGAGAATTTCTCTGTACCAAATTTGCATAACGATTCGATTATTCGCTGAAACTCGTTAATGCGCAACACCGCTTACCTTCCGACGATCGGTCGAGTAAGAGTGAACGACAGGCTAAATTTAATTTCCGTGGGTTAAATAGACACAGAAGTGTAGGTTTGATAGGTCCAAAAGATACGTAAACGAGCTAAGAATCGAACGATGATTTTAAATAAAGTGGCCTTCGTTCAATACGTGAATCGCGAAAAGAAAATCGCGAGTCTCACGTTCGACGATATCGAGAGATTTAAAAGGGTTTACTTATTTTCTTTCCCTCGCTAATTCTGTCTTACTTTAAAGCTATCGGACTGTGGGGGACGATATTTTATGTCCGCATACATAAATCACGCGATCGGCGCGTTCTGGTTTCGGCTTCGTTCTGGCGAGGTGAAAGGCCAAGGGAGGAAATCGGCAGACGGATATGGTGGAAGCGTGTGAGGGAGGAGAAGAACAGAGAAGAGAAGCGAGGAGACCAGAATAGTGAAGACGAGAGGGGAAGATCTGCATATCTCGAACGGAATAATCGATGCCACTTAACGTGCTTTCTCTAGAGTCGAGAGGCGGGAACGTGTAGGTCTCGTTCAGCCGAGAAACGGAAGAGTCGGACAGAGTTCGAGGGTAGCGTGCGGCAGGGGTGTTGGTGGCGGGACAACGATAGGAGGATACTCGTTTCGAACCGGTCTGCTCGCTTCGATAGCTTCATTTTGCGCAGACACCGATTCGATTATCTACGTACGAGCATTTTGTACGCCGCTCCCGCATACGTGTGCTATATTGGCAAAAATTGTTTGCCAAGCTTCGATCGATTTTATGGCTGAGCCTGCAACACGTATGTACGGACTCGTCCCGATTCGCGTCTCGAAATGCTTCGTTCGATGCTCGATCATCGCCACGGTATTGGCCACTTCTTCCCGTCGTGGAATTTTCCCGCGAGTTACTTTGACTCTGACGTTGCTGCTCTTTGTTACACGATTCTTCTGGGACGTTGACCGCACCCGAAAAGGGACAGGAAAACACAAACGTTCTGGATTGGCGACGCGCCCAATGAATACGTGATTACAGCCTCTCTACATGAATTTAATTTTCGTCGAAATATCGTGCGAACGTGCCACGAGCTGACGGTACGAGCCTGATGGTACAAACTCGCGCATGTCCAAACATTCGCCTAATCTTCAACGCACATCTTGCTTACTCCCAAATTTCCCTTTCTATTCTTCGATAATACACATGGGTTCATTTTCTTGGTCGACGTCCCGACGATATAACGAACGATAAAATAAAGTTTGGAAAAACCGTGTCAAGCATCTTTGTGGAATGGAGAATGCGCTCGGTCTACGTTCGTTTCCCTTGCAACGAGCACCAGCAATTTCTGGCCCCGTATCACCGGTGTGGCGTGGTCGCTCGAGCCTTCTCGAGAACACTGGAACGACACCGCCTACATTATCGTTTCCCCGTGCCCTCCAATTCAATTTCCTCGCAGACATTGTTGTGCCTTCGACGTGTAATCCTCTCAAGGATCCGGATTTCTTAGCCTGGCCACCTGCCTAGTTTTACCCGAATCTCTCCCACGATCTTATATGTTTCTTCTAAAATCCTACGGGACCACCAAAAAGTGGGAAAAAGTAGTGCTTTCCCCTTTGCTTAAATCTGCCCCTCTATCTCGTTGTCAATCTGTTTCTGGGGACATGCTCGTCCCCTTTTCCACGGCGTACAAGAGATTCGTGGTTAATGCAACGAATTTGCGTAACTGAAATCAACAGTGTACGTTTCATCGAATACTCGGCCGAATACCAGGAGAATGCCGCGCCTGTTGGGAATTTCACGGGGGATCTCGTGGATGGAACATTCGCGTGCGGTTCAATCGCTTCGTCGACACTTGTATTAACGATATATGATATTCTTGTCGAAAAGGCAGAGTCCAGCTGACGGCTTCTACGAGTTGCGCCATTCCATTCACGAAGGAAAATCTAATTGTAAGTTAAAAAATGAAAGTTGCCTAAAATTCATTCTGTATCGCTGTGCGATAAATCTTCGTTTTCTTTTTCAACGTACACTTGAAAGCAACGTCCCGAGCCACTTTCATGCAAGAAGAGATATTCTGCTCATAGAAAGATACGAGTAGGTTTCAGCGGGCCATCGATCATCAATATTTGCCTTCCTCCTACGACAATTGCCCATCGTACCCGTTTCCCGATGCTTTTTCTCCTTCTTGCCCGCTATTTCGCACTGGAAACGAGTTCATATAGTTTTGTTTCTATGTTTACTTCTATGCCCCCGCTACTGATAAAACTGGGATACGGGCGGCAGTGCATCGGCGTATCTCATTCGGTGTTATTGTTTACGCGCCCCTTGCTTTTCACGATATCGCCAGTCGCCAGTTTCAACTCGGAACATTGGATAGGAAGAAAAGTCGGGGCACGTTCAGAATTGTGAATCCCATGCATTCGAGACCATCGGATTCCGGAAGACTGAGCAGAAGGGAAAAAGTGTAGGGCAGAAGAAACGATATGGAATTAGGTGTGGTATCACGCGAAAGGTGGACGACGAATTGTCCAACGATGAAACGTGTCGGCGCAATTGAACGTAACGTGTCCTATTATATTTTACGCCCGCAACTCTACTCCTTTATGTACGGCAACACGACTGTCGATCTCCACCGTTCCAACAAAATACTAGGTAGTTTTACTCGCGTCCTATATACCTATGTAGACATATCGTGGTGCGGGTAACACGCTTCTGTTCGTCAACCTGTTCGTAGCGACTGAAAGGGAACGAAGCTGCTGGCAAGCGAATACGTTTCTTGCAAGTTTGTTCAGCCCACGTCGGGACGTAGGTGATAGGAAGTGGAGAATGAATATGCATGAGCCGAGATCGAATATTCAGGAAGTGTGTATAATTGCGAACACACCGATAGCTTAGGTTCTGGGAGATCCAGATGGTCCGTCCAATTGTAAGACTTTATTCCTTCCCCGCGGCCGGTTGTTCTTAACTGGTATCAACGACGAGGGCCGTCAAAATCGAAATCGAAATGAACGGCACATTTTTTTTAGAAGAATGTGAATATTCCCGGAATAGAACACGTCCGCGCGCAGAGTATCGCGGCTGTAGACGAACAATACGAACGGGACGGCTTGGTAGGCAGCAAGTACCAGTAAAATACAGCTCTGTTCTCGTTCTGCGCTCTGCGCAATGTTGATCTTGCACTTCCGCGCATTGTTCACGATACATTATTAATACCGTGGATACAAAGTGCAAGAGGGTCGAGTCGTATCCTCGGGAATGTTGTAACGGCGCCATGGAACGGTGGTGCCTCTCGAACACAGTGTCGAGTTGCCGTCCGTTTATGCATTAAACTCGGTCTTCGCGTGCAATAACAGCCACACCCAGGCATACAGAGGAACGGACCGGACCGGTCGCCGCTCGTCTGCCGTACGTGTCTGTTTGTGCTTCGCAAAGTTACCCAACCTTTGATCTTTAGATTTTCCTCGACGAAGGTATCCGAGGGATCCGTAACTTATTTCTTAACGCGTTAAATCTCAAAGTTCTGCAGTTCCTGGATTTCCACTGGATCTTCTCTCGATCGAACTTGTCAATCTCGATTCTATTCGCATCGATTACGCGAACTGTCGAAAGTTGCTTGCCGACTAGAATTTCCCACGTAAACGTTTCCGAATCGTTCCGACTACGATTACTGCCCAGCAATTTCGATAAGTACGGGGTTTTTATTACGCCAGCGGTCCAAGCACCGCAGCTAACCAGAAATCTCTACCCTCTGCTGAAACCTTTCCCTGTGATTTATGCGCGCTGCGGCAACGACGGCAACGAGAGAAGGGATAAATTTGAATTCACGGCTCTCTTTTCTAAGAAATACCATGGCTGGATTTATGTTTCGATAGATAAAATACTTGCTACCGTCCAGAGGAACGAAACGTGATATCGGACATATGTACCTAAATACATGCAGGATAAGGACGAGAGGACAGGGCTTCGTTTTCGAAATCTCAAAGCGCTACTTCCATCTACGTAGCCTTCTATTTACGTGCCTTTTTTCTCGTTGAAAGTATAATTTTTGTGGCTCAATTCCGTAAACCGTACCGGATGATCGACGAAAGCGGAGGAGCATGTAAAAGACGCAAAGACATCGATGCGAGCGATTGAAATGAATCAAGCGAATTGGCAGGAATGGGAGGAATGGGAGGCCAACGTGGCTAATGTTATAAAAGGCTGAATTTAAATGTAAACGCGTGACAGATCCCAGAGTGCAGCGCGAAACGATTTAATAAATGTTCGCGAACACGGCTGCTCGTGGGAATACTGGGCGTCGAAAACCGGCACACATGAGCGGCAATTCAATTAACGAAATTATTCCTCGTATGAAACGTATTATCGTTGAATAGCAGTGCATGAATATGGCAGAGTGGGGTGACGGAATGGTACGCGAGGGAAACATAGAAAAACAGGGATTTGCGTTGCACTGGGTTGCGCTGCGCTACATCGCGAAAACTTCCATCGTTCGTTCGCACGAATAAATCATTGGAATTTTGTATTTTTCATGCACGCGAAAGCTTTCCATGAGTAAGCGAAGCTGAACAAACGAGACAATATGTTACTTAATTTAAAAATAGAATTTTTTGTCAGGTGCTCGATCGAATTCACCAGCGCAGCAATTGGGACGGAATTGTCGTAAATGTCAGAATACAGGGACGCGATTAACGTGCCACTCACTCGCTTGATGTCGGAGAAAAATAAGCCGGAAATAGTCACAAGCGAAGCATACTACTTATGTAATTGCGTTATTCTCTTTCAATTATCTCGATGCATTGCGATGCTCGTATCGGTAAAGAATAAACGCAATTACGTCAATAATGAGGATTAAAAATTGAGTCTATTATCGTTTCGTTTTCCCCAAACAAAAAGACGAAGCTGTGGCTATCGGAATAACGAGGGCGCGAAATTTACCGAGTAAACGATAAAGTTGATTCGGGCACAAGCGCTTACAGAATATTCACCATTATTCGCAGGTTGCTAATATCGACGGGATAAACACGACAACCTATCCACAAAATGAAGGCAATTTAACGAAGCGGACCGCGCCAAATACGGCGCTGCAAATTGTATCTATTCGCCAAGCATCGCGGCCCATCACTATTGTAATGCAAAACGTCGTGCACACTTTACGCGTGTTTGCCGTGCACGTGGGTTCCATTATTCGACGCTGTTCTTTATTGGAAGTTTTGAGTTTGTAAAACACAGGGGTAAATCTTTCTATTGAAAGGCACGAATCGTAGGTAAGTTTCGAACGGTCGCTTTTTCAATAAGAAATGTACAGCAAGCTTGTGAGATACAGCAGTGCATGGAACGCGTGGGTAAAATACCTTGGATGCAATAAGAATGTTACTATATTTTTAATTTTATTCCTGTCTTCAAAGAGATGGACGCAAATTAAATGAGACCCGATCCGCTCCCTTTTTTCCTCGGCTTTTGCGTATAATGCACCTTTTTATTTAATTCTCGTGTCTAGCATATTTTTTTCTGCTAGTGCGCTCTTTGCCATGCAATATCCTATGAACTACAAGAGTATAAACGTTAAAATACCTCGAAATTTGATTAATTCTCGCATATTTCGTCAGCATTTTTCGTAACAAAGCGTTCCAGCAGGCGCGGCGCGGCATGCCGCGGCACAGTACTTTCCCATTCATTAACACTGATTAGTGTATTCATCCTTCGTGTCATGAAGATATCTGCTGCTGGTAGTGGCATAGGAACTAGTAGATGCTTTTACGTGTACATATATGTATACACTCCACGCTAAAATTAAAGCATCTCTTAACTTTCACCTTCGGTCCTAGTTCTGTTTTATTAGCGCAATAATAACTTGGTTTCATGACACTATTGCCACCGGGCCACACTGCGAATTATGTATACATTTTCGACTCGCGCGGGCGGAATTTGTCGAGCGATAAAGGTGTACGAAATTTCCCTCGTGTAGAATCGACTACAGTTAGAAATAGCGATCTAATATCGTGACCGCGATAAACTAGTGTGGCCTAACATTTTCGGAAATGTAACTTTCTTCTAATGCCGTTTTTCTACAATCGAACGAATCACTCGCAAATCTTTCTCAGCCTTCTGATATTATTCGACCAGAGATTATTATACTATATAATTGGGCTGTGCGAGTAACCAGATTGACGAAAATAACATTCGCGATTACGTGTAATCTGCGCATCTGTATGTCCGCGGTATTCGGCAATGAGGCAGGCTGATTATCCCGAATAATTAGTGCTGCTACGTGCATCGCGCATCGGTTTTATTAAGGTAATACGTACACGTCCCCGTATATCGATACGCTTAATCTTCTTGATATCTGACGCTCTGAATATTCATAAACCGACGCGACGCGACACAAGCTAGAAGCTAATCCGACGAACAATCGCGTATCGTAGCACTCTGGAGACCACGCGAAACCTTTCACTAACTTTCGGCCCTCCGTTCAAGCCTAGAACCCATTTTGTCGCTTGCTCAAGAATGATAAATCGATCTCATCAGTCCGAAAATGTCGCAATCACAGAGAGATGAAGATCATTGATAGGGAAAGACAAATCTTTCATTATTTTTTCTGTTTGCTTTTGAACCTATTGTTGTTGTCGTCCCACCAACATGCGCGCTTCCATAAATGGAAAAGAAGGCGAAAATTTAGTCCCAAGCGTCAGTGAAGGAGGCACTTTTCTTTCAAACGTGATCTCGATACCGGTACACGTTGAAAATTACCATGAACTTGTCGGAAAGAGAAGCATCGTATCTCGGGTGAGAAATCGATAAATCGCTTTCGTGAGATGGACGCGCGAAAACGATCGAACGAAAGGTTTAGCTTTACAGGAAGCGACGATAGGATAAACTCTTAAGGGATCAAGGGATAAGAACAATTTCCTGAGGGGTTTCGCTCTTCGCGAGAACACCGCCACTCCACTCCCTGGATTACGCCTTTTCGCTTTATCCTCGTTTAAAAGAAACATAAATTCATTTGCGCAATTACGTCTGCCAATTTTCAAATTCCTCTCCACTGTATTCCTTTACCTTCACTATTCTATCTCCTTTGGAAAACAAATCTCTTCGCGTCCCTTCTTTTTATTACGGACCTATGAACAATGGGAATGGAATCGCGTAGGTCTAAATACAAAAGAACGGGTCGCGATGCGTGGCGTCGGGTCACAACGTAACGGAAACGAGGCGCCCCTGGTTTACACAAACACCCGGAAAACGCGTTTGCCACCTGCCAAGAAAGAAATTGGAGGACGCAGCTGCGCGCAGTTGGCGAACCATTCGTAAGATTAGATACAATTTCCAGAACAAACAGCAGTCTAAAACGCTTAATCTTATTCTCCGCTCTTCGTACATTTCACTTGCAATATTCTTTGCAATCGTTAACATTGGAACGCTTTGCTACGATGCCAGTTGCTCAGCCAACGGGAATAACGAAGCAACCGAGGAAAGCGGTCATTATGGACAGCTGTTCACTTCTGCTGTTCGACGCAATTATTTTATTTGCATAAATAGTGGCGCTCGTTATGTCCGTATCGATATGCTGCAGTGGAATTCTAAATAATACACGGGCAGAATTATTTTCGCGTTATTGCGATATCGAGCGAAGGGCGAGCGATGAATATTTCAGGAAAAATCTCGAGCATCAGGGATGCAACTAATTTACACGAACGTGCCTCGTATTATCGCGAGTGTAGGTTAATCGTTTTCAGGCGGTGAATTTTGACGGGAAGAGGTGTACCTTACCTACCACCAAGAGGCTTACTTAAACGACGATAGGAAAGGTTAATTCAAAGATGGGAATCGGCCATAAAAATTCGATACTCGCGTCGAGAAGATAAACAAGGACTGGACGTGCTTGACGATAGGGGGACATTAAACTGTGTCCACGGCCATCGATTCCGAGAGTCCGTTTGTGCCCGCAAAATTATTGCCCGTTCTCTTACTTTGTCTGAGAGTAACCCCCGCTCCCGATGAATCGGGGAGAGATCAGAACAATCGGAAAGGAATCGATTAATTACTGGCCGTTTAAGCGATGACGGGTCGGAGGGTATTGGGAGTGGAGAGGATGCGAAGACAAAGAGCTAGTTGGAAAGTGTTCCGCCGTCGCGAAGGAACTGCAAACAGTCGGAAGACCGCAGCACGATCCTCCGGAATCTCGGTAAACGCGTTACATTCGATGCATATGCATCAACCACTTTCGGCTGACCTGGCTGCATAAATTCTAATTGCATTCACCTCGATATACGGAAACGGCTTGTAAACCGTTCAAGGGACCCACCCTTTGCTCGACTAAATCACGAAATCCTTCACCTTCCCTGGAGTTATCCGTAGCGTCGCGCGTCGTGGCCTCGTGTCTTCTACTGAGTTTCACTCGTTACGGCGTTCTTCTTCATTCACATCGTCGCCGATTCAATTTTTCCACCCGTTTATAGACGATTCGTCCTAGATTCGCGCATGTCTCTTTTTCGATGGACATTTCGAGGAAAATATAAAAGCAACGGATTCCAGAGGGGAAAAACGTGCATGCTACGAATGGTTTAATCAAACTCCGTGATATTCGGACGACCGAGCTAGTTCGGTTCGGTTCGTTATCTCGTGTCAGACGGCCCGCGCGGTTCATCAGCTAGGTAATGTTTGCTCGTATTCGTAAAACGCGATTGAAAGCACTAAATTATTGCGCTTAACTTGGTCGTTGTCTTTTATTGTACATTACTTGCCTATTCTGCAGCCAACGATACATTGCAACAATAAGGAGAAGGAAAAGGGGCCAAGTCGGGATAGCAATTCATCACGGTTGAACATCATCGAGCATTAATTAGCCGTGGAAACGAGACCCCTTTTTTCTGGCGCACTCGCGTCGCATCGGTTTCCGCTTTTTCTCGATTCGCGCTCCCTAGAGGTTCGTTCATTTGCATCACACCCGTTATTTTGCCCAGCGAGATTTATGGTATTGACGGATCGAGTTAATATTAATAGATACCAAACTCGACCGTGATACATACATACATATATGCATTCGCGCGGCTTATACATATACGTGTATGTATTTGGAATTACGGATTTCTCCATGGCTGGCCAGGATTTCAAATCAAGCGGACTCTGGTGTAGCGTGCAACGCTACACTGGCATTGACCAGCGATAAGAAATGCAAAACGAGCGAAAAGAAGGAGGGAAAATATAGCAATCCTCTTTCACGATTTTAATCGTCCTCTCTTTTCGTCGGACGGGCGACAACGGCCGACTTTTCTTTGCCGGCTAGTTTAACGCTACGTTTACTGCTCGACAAGACATTTAATTTTTTTTCGCGAAAACTTTTAATTGCGTGCTTCTGAAATTCATGGTACGATGGCACGGTGGTAAGCGACAGTTTGGATTTGGACGGAAAGTTTGCGCTACCACGATAATCGACCCACGACTGCTACCAGAGAGAGAGAAAGGAAATTGAAACGAGATTAATAATCGAGCAGTACAGAGGACGATGGACGACGGAACTTGCGAAAGTTATCAAGACGGAGGAGATGATGAGGGGAATTCGTAAACCGGTTGAATTTTCAACTCGCGAGGACGAAAATACCGTGGCGATGTTCCACGAGGACCTCTTCGTAATTAAAAACTTCCGCGAAAGTACTTCTCTCGGCGGAAAGGAAATGATTCCTTTGGTCTGTCTCATTCGAGCATTCACGGGCCCTATTGTCGAACGAACTGCAAGTTACCGGACCTTGGCTGGCCTGTCGTGTAACCGTGAAATTTCAATTCCATTCGCACAAGTTTCCGCGGTGGCTCGAGGGTTTTTACGCCCGTCCAGGCGTCGCGACGCGTATCATCGGCGAGAAAATGAATCCAATAGCTTCGACCACCGAAACTTTGACTCTCTTGCTATATTTTACTTTATGGTAGTTTCTCCTGCGATTTCAGGGCAGGCAACGTTCAGGTGTGTAGAAGCTCGACTAAAAATTCTGAAGTCGAATTGGAAGAAGGTTGGAAGGTAAAATAAAATGATAGGAGGATTAACGGCGAAAGCGTGGATCCGTACAAAGAGGTCAGTCCGTAAAAAAAAATCATCGCCAAGTTTAGACGAAGAAAGAAATATCGATCGACGAATCGTCGAGGAAGGAAGAGGGAAGATTCGTTGATGGTGAAGGTAGAGTAAGCCGGTACGTGAACCGAATAAAAGTCGACGCTGAAAATATGTTTGGCCCCTAAACACAGTCCTGCCATCGACCCATACCATCCGGTTCTGATGCGGGATCTTTATTTCATGTTTTTATGATCGTTCCCAGATCCACCCACTTTCTATCTTGCATAAAGTACACCAGTGTCGATTCGCACGGCCGATATGCACCGCAAGAAATCGATGCGCATGGCCAAAAGTTCGACAGATAAATAAAGGTATCTGAATTGAAAACGTCTGACCCTAAGGATACGTTCAGGAACATTCGAAATGAAATGTCACGTTTGTTCTGGTACGCGATAGTCGACGAGAGGGTAGGTCGAAGGAACGAAGAAATGAAGGCGAGTATTTGAAAGAATAAGCGAGGAAAATCCGATGCGACGGGCAGAAGATCGGAACAGAGACTGCTCAGTTTTGAGAAGAACGTCGAATCGAGTTTAGTGTGTACGTCGTTGGTGTCGGATCTGTCTGGCAGGATCTGTGTCAACGGTATCAGGTATATCGTCTCGTGCAAAAGAGTCGGTCAGGAAGTGGAATACAGAGTAGCGCTTACGATACCAAGTCACTCCGGGGACGGTGCAGCGAAGTAGAACGGAAACTAAATATCCAGCCTTCACCCTGTCTCTTCGAACGTGATCCAAGTGATAGCTGCAGGTAGGGAAAGAAAGAAAAAATCGGCCCGAAAATGAACTTCTCTCAGCTGATCTGAACGAGGGAAACGCGAAATATTCCCTAAAGAAAAGTGAACAAACGAGTGGCAAGGTGAAAGCTTAGCAGTACGGCAGCTCGATGCGAAGCACGTGCAACGGTGAATAGATCACAACGAAGGAATCTGTTTCACGCGACGGCATTCACGGACGTTCCCGGAATGCACTGAGCCTCGAAACCACGTCTCGTAAATCTTTCCATGTGTTTTTATGACTACATATTTTACTATTTTATTTCTATGACAGTAATGCAAAAGTTGCGAGCGAAACCTTTAAAGGCGGTCAACATATTTGTGCATAAATGCGGATAAAACTTTCCGGCAAATTCCCATAATGAACGACGGAAATGCGTTCCGCTAATAGACATTCTCGTTAATTGGTGTTTCAGCGCGAAAAAGAGGAAAACTGGAACGCATGGGAGGAGAACGAAGTAAGTCGTTGCAACAGCGAATGTTCGCTTTAGGCGGCGCGGACGGAATGAAAAAGGGAGCCACGGTGTTAATGAATTATTCATTTTGCGAAAAACTTTTGCAAAACTCGCCGTCGAAATTCATACTTTTGGAAAGTTTTGGGGATAGATATTCGAGTTTTCACGCGAGTTCGATAATGCGAGCTGCGATGAGGTTTCCCATTTAAATGTTCAAAATGAAAAATGATCTTATGGAGATTCGTGTCGCGCGGTGCTACTAGCTCGACTTTTCCTTTGAAACGCGAAAAATCGTCGAGCTTTAATCGAATGATCATTCTGGCACCTTATCTTACTCCTACTTGGAGTACCAAGCTGAAGAAATCCAGTGTCTCGCTACCCGCTAGGCTGTTTACCACGGAAGCTCATTATTCGTGGACGAATTTTCTTTTTTCTCCTGCCTCGTACGCTTGTTACTCGCTCCTGCTCCGTCCACCTTCCAAACGTTTATAGCCCACACTCGTCTGTCCCCTGTAAAAAGCATCGGCAAGTTGAGCAGGGCACTTTTTATCGGTCTCTTCTTCATTCTTCCATTTGCCGTTCTCCATTTCCGCCTAGGTTGTCCGACCAGACATCGCCCGGGTCTTTTTTTCGTCGGCCCTCCTTTACCGAGACCGTTTCATCGTGAACGCGGAAACTGCACAGAAGCCGCGAGCATAAATTTTCAGGCGAAAAATGTCGCTGCGCTAGCAAGAGAAATATTGGAGCACGACTCCATTTTGTTGCCGCTGCGGTGAAAACTGGTGCCGGTTCTCGTTTCTCGTGTAATATCTAGCAACGGATACAGTTATCGCGCAACCGGACAGCTCGTAGTTTCACGATACACTTATTTCGCGCTATTCACCACCGCACTCTTCCGATTATCGTTTCGAATTTATCGCTTCGATATATTTTTTGTCTTTTTTTTACGCCACCACTGAAATAGCCTTGGCTGATACACTTTCCCACCATTCTTGTTACAAGCCAACTAACTCGTAACTGAACTTGGGCTAGACATATGGGTAACCTTTCCGAGGGATGCGCAATAGTTTCACGAAGGCTTCATCAAGTGGAAAACAGATCAAACGGGGGAGCATTTTGCCAATAAAGTATCGGTAAACAAGCTATCTACAGAATACGCTGTTCTAGTTTGATATATGCGCATTTGTTAGATGAACCATTGGCGATAACGATCGTAGCAAAGTGTCTACTTTGACGAAACAGTATGCAAAGTTTCCTACGGCTTTTTTAATTCTTTTTGAATTTTCAATTTTAATGATCAGCTTCGCCTTTTGAAGGGTGCAGAGACCAAGCAAAAGATTATGACAGTAGGATACTTTTCACACCTTGAAGAGCGTGCGTCGCGATAAGGGGTAATCAGAGTTTCAATTACTTGGCTAATAAATAATCAATTAACGCGTGCCACGTTTCATTGAAAGCACGCAAAGTATCGACAGAACGTTACAGCTAGTATCGACGTTCAGTGTTTCGAACGAGGAAGGGTCCAATTAGAGCTATCGCTGCGGGAAGAATGTACGCTACTTGGCTGGGAAGAAATGAATTCCCCCGACAGAAGGCACAGAGTTTGCTTTGAGCAGAGAATTTGCTCGTAAACAGTCTAGCGAGAATCGTGAAAGGGCGAGGTACGAACGACGTTCGGGGCAGAACTTGGTTAGAATCACACTTTATGCTTGCGCAAATATACTAACGATAACACTAATACCTTGTCAACTAAGTTATTAACACTGTCATTAGATACATATACAGGGACATACAAATTCGCCCACGTCGTATGAAAATTGTATACGTGGCACCTTCTTGAAGCTTTCCCTCCACGTGCCTTACGTGTATGTGCAACTGTACTGTACGCCCAGCTACGTGACCCGATTATCAGAAAGCGTAGCAAAAATCGCGACCGATAAATAAACGTCGGGAATTTGTGTAAAAGGTGGATCGCTTCCTGAGAACAAAGGGAACGCGACTCGTTCGTCTTCGAGACACCGTTCTGGATGCTTTCCGTCGTCGAAGAGTAATCGCGACTGTTTCTCTAAGCCAACCGACAAAAGTGCCGTTTTATCCTATGGCATGGCAGGTACGATTCGCCCTCCATCCAAGTAACGCGGACATACTCGCGACTATTATTTATTTGATTCGCGGTATTCTCTCTGAAACACCTCTGCGTGTCACTTTACGCGGGCGGATAAATTGCATCGTATTCGGGGCACGACGCAATTTTCGACGTTAAACGTACTGCTAGGTGGTATTCGTCTGCTACCTTGCTGCTATCCCCGTCCGCGTGTGTTTAATCTTTGAATTGTATCGGTACTCCGGAGGCTTTCGCGTGCCGCGAAGACGCATCGTCCTCCACAAGAGACGACTTTTTCAAAGTGGAAACTAGATGCAGCTGCATATTTCGAGGACAACTGCGAGGCACGCACTTTATCACGATTAGCATACGTTCGAGCTACTACCCAACACTCTATGCGTGCGAGCACTTTCGAGAAAAAGTTTGTCTCCGCGGACGGTGATTTACAGTCTATTCGTTAATGTTTGCGTACTTTCTACCGGGAAAGGCTCGATAAGTTTGCGATGCGTATACCCTTCGGCAACTTGAGAGATCGCGCAGCCCCACAGGAATTCCACGTCCTATAAACCCGCAAGAAGTTTCGCGGTTGGACCGCGTTTCGTTGGATCGGTCCATTCGTTAGTCAACTTCGCTCTCCCGCACCCTATTCACAGTTTCTTCGCTCGACCGAAAAACTTTTCGCTTCCAAGGTTAGTTTTATCTCCGCGGGGAGAAGATGGTTAAAAATACTAGCTAAGTTGGCAAAGTTGCGAAAACATCGCACAGGAAAGAGGCCGAAGGATTTTCGACAGACGCGATTTTGACAATCGACAAAGCTGAAGTCATCAAACTCGCGACCTAAATTTCCTTTGACAGTGTACGGCGTTGGATTCTTACGGTACCCTCTTCTATCCAAGTTTCTAATAGGGGACCCTCCGGGACATTTCAAGCGTGGAACAACTTCGTTATTCACCCGCATACTTCATCCGAACAGAAATCAATGAAATTCAAGGCAAGACGAAAGGCTGTTCGGGCGGAAAGAGGGGGGTTTACAATCCGTCGTTCCTTCGTGGCGTTTCAAAATCCCTTCTTCTTGCCGAACAGATTGACTGCCGTTAAGCAGTCGCACAGGTAATCCATAGAATATAATCGAATTACAAAAGATACGTCCTCGGGGTGCAGACGGTAGCCTGAACTGACGTCGGCGATCGCATTGCCAGTGACGATCAATGCGATTATGTTTGCCTTGCTATTGTGCATCCGATTCGAGTGTCGGAAGCTCGATTTGGCAACAGTAAGTACCACCGTAAGCGATCATTTATAAGCGCCGGCAGAATTGCCGAGTCGTGCTCGCACTGTTTTATCGTTGACAGTAAATCTGAAAAAAGAAGAAAGTGTTCCCTTTTCAATAAAATAAGCGATAAGTGAAAAAGGGAGGACGACTGTGTCTGTAAAGAGGATGCTACAGAAACGCTAAGGATTTTAGAAAATCCATACCCTGATCCGGCTTCCCGAATGAGTCGACCTAGTCGCGGTCGAGACATTCTGGAGAAGTTTAGAAAACGTCGGAAAGTTTACGATCGAATTCAAAAACCTTGCAGTTTGGTTATTCCGAGATTGAAGGCAACGATCAAAAACCCTGATTTACGAACTAGCAAATGATCAACGAAATCTACTTGCAGTGATTTCTGTGCATTCTGCGAACGTACATATACATATATATACATATATGCACATACGTAGTTCATCGAGCTGCAGCAGTTTCGTTTGCGGACAGATTTGTTAGTCAGAAGTTACGACTGTCTCTTTGAAGAGATCTCAAATTTTCAGTCGTTTTACTATTTACGGATAACGAACGTATTTTCGCAGCTGCAGAAGAGTCGCGCGAAGGAACAGAATTATGTCGGTGAAATTTTCCTTTTCGAAGCATACGACTGAAGGTGACTGTTCGCGATACCTATTTTAGCAAAAAAAAATGCGGGAGAAATATTTGGCGATGCGCAACAGAGTACAAGCGAGCGGTGGACATTTTTGCGTCGGTTTCGCTCGATTATATCGCGGAGCTCATTTATAATCCATCGGGGAACAGCGAAAACGAGGCTTCGACAAGCTGAGAGAATTGTCCAAGGGCATAAGACGTTGGAGAGAAACGGAAGAACAGTGCGATCTTGATGAACCGCATTCTACCGAAATTTTCACATCTTAATTGCGAGGAAACGGGATGTAATGGCGTGAAATATAACCCACAAAAAGATGCTGACTCTTATTACGGTTGGCCGAAGAGCGAGCCTTTTAATCCGACGACTTCTTTCTCTGCGCCTCCGCACCTGCTGAAAAATGCTGACCCGCCATTTCCACTGCCAATCTGTTACGGACGCGCGGGTCCAACCCACAGAAACACCAAAGGCTGAGAAATGGACTACGTATTTTCGCGTCGTCTCCCTTTTTTTCTTCCTTGGCGTTCTTGCCTAAAACACCATAGGAAGTCCGACCTTTGCGCTCCTTCAGTTTCTACCCTCGGAAATTTTTCTCGTCGATGCTCCTTTCTCGCGGGCCGTCTATGAGCACTGCATGATTGACGAAAATGAAAAAGTGAAAAATTAAGATTTTGGTTGAAAGCTGCATGCTGCACAGCACTCGATACATAGTTTCGTTCACCTTCTTCAAGGTAAACGACGCTAGCAGCTGACGAGCAGGGTAGCAAGGATGAAAAATGCTGCGTAACGTTAGGAGCTTCGTCGGTGTTTCAGACAGTTTCGTCCCAATTAAGAGCCACGGCCTCGTTAGCGCGAAACGAACCGCAACTTAATTTTAAACCCAAGCAACGGTCAAACGTTGCTGGTCGTCCTTTTTGTTCGCCAGGTCGTTTCGCTTTCTTTCTAATTTCATTCGGTAGCTCGCGATAAAACTTCCCCGTTCGCGACACCGACTGCTTTTCTCTGATGACATCGCGCGGTCTCGTTCGTGCATAAAGCTTTCATTTAACGACGTAACAGAGCGGGGAAGTCGGTATTCGACTATTTCTCTCCTTGCATGATTTGCATTTCCATGTTGGCGAATCCTCGTACAGTGATACGGTAGACTGTAATCTGGTTGCACCGGCGAGGCGCGAGGCGCGCGGCCGACTCGTACAACGTCGACGTGTGTCGACTGCGAGCAGGCGCAGGCGTCGAGCCCAGGAACGTTCGTCAGTCGTCGGCCGAACTTGAAACGCGCGGCTTCGCGCAATCACGATCTTTCTCGCGCCAAAACAACCACACATTTGCATACGCGTTCGGGCCTCCAAGTCAGGCTATTTTACCTCCGTATGCGTGTCGTCTGTCGAGCCAATCTCAGGATATCGCTTTTCGCGGACGGCTGCGTTCGCGGCCCGATTCGTGCTTCCACGTCGTATCTATTGTACGTACAACATTCCTGTGCACTATGCATTCATTTCGATTAATTAAGTGACCGTACACTTTAATATCGTGTGCCTATTCCGAAGTACATACGAAGGTATTGCTTTTGTCGCGATCATCTCTCAATGTTCCGCGAGAAACTTTATTCATCGTTTACAACGATATTCTCCGTGCCAACGAATTTATTCCAAGCTGGTGGACTTTATCTTTGCATGCCGTTTTTCATATACTTTCTATCCATTTCAAATTTCTATCAGGAACAATATCTGCAAGTCGGAGAAGCTTCATTCCATTAGAATTGTATCCGATCCTTCGACTAACCCGTCGCGGCAGATGAAGCGCGCTTTAAAGTATCCTACTGAATAGTAGCAGGTGTCATTTTTCTTCCTACTAGAAAAGGTTTCGTACTGTGGTAGGCGAAACGTAGAGACCCGAGTGAAGACGATGCCTGTTCGACATATAGTCCACGATTTCGTCGAACCATAAGCGGTAAGAGATCATATTAGCCGTAGTTTAAAATTCAGTCTTTGCGCAATTGATTATGGACGGATCTCTGTAAAGAAAAAGCATTTGCATGACCCCGCGACAATTAGCTTGACAATAGGAGCACTGAGAAATCGAGAGCCAGGCTATTGGTAAGCTCGAACCCTTAACTATTTCACTCAACTATTATCGCACAGCGATTACACGCAGAACAAAGTTTGTATCATTGATTACGCTGGTGCGGTGCGGCAACTCACGAGACAACTTTCATATTATACCTACCTATATTCCAGAGATAGCTAATCGAAATGTTTACATCAATTCGATGATATTGAACTATGTATACGAAATAAGATGTACTGCATAAGGTATGAAGCATACGGCTTCTGTGCATTTTTATGAGACACTGTTGTGGTATCGAACGAACCGCGTATCTCATAGCTGAGGACGTGGAAATATAAGGATCATCGTTCGATAACCGGACGACCTAAGCCTCCTTCGTGACTCGCTCAAGCATATTTTCTCAAGGACCAATGATAGAAACCATTGTGCGCGATCTCTTTTTATTCGTACTTGAATCGGTGTACAAAAAACCTTATTTTCTGACACGAGTGTGTCGTGTAATTTAATAATGCTAGCCCGATGTCCTTTACGTGACTGGATTTCTATTCTATAACTTCCCTCGCCAGGAGGAGTAAAGTTCCGCAGGGCCGTGCGCTCTACGATTAACAATTCTGCTCGGCATTTCATATATCTAGGAGCGGTCAAATTGATACCTAACTGCGAATTAGTTTCCGTCATGCCTTAAACATTGCCAATTTTCTCGTTGCTATATGTCTCGGAATTTTCGTTTACTGGAGGTGTGTCATTTGACGTTCGATTGGAGCTGTATTATTGCGTTTTATACACTTACATCCCGACCTCGTCGAATGCTTGCGTTTCAAGCAAAATACGAGCATCCAGCAAGCTGGAACGCTCGCGTTTATCCCCGTGGCTTTGTTTCTTCGTCCTCGGAAAAAAGGGGACGAGCCTCTTGTAATCGTACCGCAGCTAAACGTCCGTCATTTTCATCCTCGGTCGAATTGTGACAGAAATGATGCAAGGCTGAGCTTTTCCCGACTCAAAGAGGGGAAACAAGAGCCGACCGCAATCAGCGAAATCGCGACGATCTTTTGCCAAGGTTTTATCGGAGAGTGCCATTCGAGATGTTTAATTGCGATCGCCGTTGAGATCAAACACGATTAAGATTTCGCGCAGAAACACTGCCAGCATTGGTCGGTTTGTTTACAAAGAAGATACATTAACGCACGATGATGTTAATAACGATGATTACCACCGCACAGCCCGACACAATTAAGACGCATCACGAGACAAATGGTTCTCCATTACGCGAAAGAGAGGCTGGTCATAAATCACGAAACGAAGCGACAGGCCAAGCTGTAACGCATGATTGACCCTCGGAAAATAAGATATCGGTTCGGATAGCATCTAGTTGAATCTCGCAATAGGGTAGATTTCGAACGACTAGCGGATCATCTGGCTGATCGATTTATCAGACCGTACGGGCACCCTCTAATTTTGTTTTTCCTAACTTCTTCCGCGTGCAATAGGAAAAAGAGATGGACCATGCGGTTCAAAGAGCTAACGAGCCCTTCCCCGCTCTAGAAGCGAAAAGAAGAAAATATGAATACGTAGAATGGGGATGCGAAGCAAATGGCCGAAGAAAATGAAGGAATAAGCGGGGCGCTTTCACTGACGATTTATGAAATGACCAAGCTACATCATATTGTCTAGGGTGGAAAAAGAAAGAAACAGAAATGAGTACAGTAAAAATGGTAAAGCAAAACTGGGTCACGCAACGAGTCTGTCTCTTGCTTGACACTGCACATTTCCTCGAATCGGCCAACTAGAGTGCAAAAGAACGTAGGGTGGTGCGGGCAAGGAAAGCTCGAAGAATGTTTCGCTCGCAGAAAATGTGAATAAAACCGAAAGGGCAATAGTTTCCTCCGTGATCGTTCTCTCTGTTCGTGCCCCCCTGGTCCTCAATTGCACTGACTTGCCGTTGTTCTTTCAACCGCAATTGCGTTTACAAAAGAGATGAAAGCTTCGCCCAGGAAACTCGCAAGGAGCTCTGCCCATCCGGATCACCGGCATTTCGAATACTCTTAGAAATATTTTACCTAAAATCGCCCATCGATTTGACGAGTGTCCCAGGTATTGACTCGAAACATTTTTCCATGATTAAGAATTTCCCTTGCGAGAATTTGATCGCAATACACTGAACCCATAAGCCCAGAAATTGTTCCGCAGTTATTAGGTTCGTGCGGCGCGTTCCCTCGGCCAGGAAACGCGAAGGAAAAAGTTTGCTTTTAGTTTCTATTTGCCTTGGGAAGCTATAGTAGAAGTAGTGGAGTATACAAGGGAATGTATAGCAAGGGAAGAACCATGCGTGGCAAACATTGTCGTCGACTTACCGAGCACAGTACGCGTACTCTTTCCAAGAGACGTCCTCGCTTTGCCGGAATACTTTTGCTCGTTTAACCGATAACGGATGAAGTAGAATATTCTGTTTCCCTCTGACGTTGTCCGTGGGCTTTTCTATTCATTTTCGGCATCGAGTTTTCCTTAACATTAGCATATACGATATTCTTATGAAATGAATCCTGGTGTATCATAAATTAACAGCTGATAAGCGTTCGATGCTGCTACTAATAATCGAAACGGTGCAAGTAGGACAATGACTATGAGCGTAGCACGATCGATTGATTAAAACAAAATGGGACACCAGGGGTTGTGGTGGTTCAAACGAAAGGAAAGACGGAAGCTCGTTCTCTTGGGATCGCGTTATTTCCATTCTGCTGGGGCGACTGCCAGGGGAAAATTGAGAAACGTTTGGGAGGACTTGATCGTGACTAGTACTCGCGGTAAACTCGCGACAAGTCGAGTCGTTTATCGTCGTCAGGCTCGTTGCTAGTTGATTTTGAAAGTTCGGTCGTCTTATCTGCTGCGCAGACGTTAACAATAACTTCAGATCTGTCTAAACGATACCGAAATTAAGGGTCCGGAGGGACGTATCAGTTTCCTGGGTATGACCGTGCGCCACATCGAGAAACGAGGGGTTGGACGATCCGAAAGGTCGGACAGCACGCGTACGCAAAATTGCGCAGGGCTGCGTTTTAACCCCGAGCGAGAGCCCGGTATCTCGATCTCGATTATCATAAATAGCATCTCCAGCGGGAATCGGTGCTTCGATGGCTACTCAGCTCATAGTCGGAGCGCGATTCCGCAACCAAGTATCGATAAGGGATAGGTCGGACTTAATTTAGAAGATTTCGCTTCAAGATAAGAGGCATCGTACCGATACGCCGCGCCGCGACACGAAGCGACGGCGACGGATTGCCCCACGCTTTCTAAAGATTTTTAGGAACACGTTAACCCGCAGGAGGGAATTTCCATTGAACGAGCACTATCCTCGCGAAAATTGCGAGACATCGGCCGTTCGACTCATCGATCCCTGCCCTTAAAACTCCCGCGGCACGTTACCCCCGAGCAGGCTATCGCGTAAGCCAAGAAAGAGCCGGCATTACCTGCAAAACGTATCGTGGACCCCTTACCCTCGGGATTTCAATGACGGCCGAGAACCGGAAAAATAGAGTTTCTCTTCCAGAGAAAACGTGCTACGCAGCTCGAACCAGCTGGAAACAGAGCGCGAATATTTTATTTCGCTGCATCGGTTTTGTCGCATCGTTCAAACGTTGGCTCGCCGAGGTAAAAAATCATTCGAATCTAGAATCCCACAATCATACTGCTTTAGTTTACGCTGCTACCTTCCGGCCCGCAGTTGGTAGAAGTTATCGGAAACTGTGTGCTCATCGTCGTACCCAGTTATGCCTCTGCCGTGTAGTGTGGGCCAAGCTTGTTATAAAAGGAGATATAGCTTAAATAAAGTAGCTCGATGTGCTGTGTAACCACGCTATTTTACGTGGATATGTATATAATGCATTTCCCATTTCCATATAAGTACGCCAGCATTGCCAGAATCTAGATTAATTTTAATGTACTCACAAACGATTATTTAAATTTAAATTTCTCATGGAATATATTCATCGAGGCCTTTAAATTAATTGTGCGCTGTCTGGACGCGTTGCGTTTAACTCGCGGCTGTCGTCGACACAAATTCCAGCCAGTTACGTCGGTGACGGCCTCTTCCTGCGCGCAATATAAAACTTAGTTATCGCGAGTAAACACGGTGCGGACACTATTTTCATCTGTTCGGGTGGTCCGCGGCCCCGCTTTTCCAGAATAATCTGTCGAAACGGGGAGACACGCGAGCTGCGAGGCGCTACTCGTTGAGTATGTAATGATTGGGAAGAAAATGAAATGCGCTCGAATGTCGCACCGTTCGCGCTCGTATTCAGGGAAAGTTTGAAGAGGGAGAAACTGCCCGCGTTTATCATCAGCCGTGCTTCGCCGTTATGGAAGTATGTAACATCGAAGCACAAACGCCGCGATATCGCAGTGCTGGCCAGCTGCTCTCCTGCAGCAGCGAAATATGCGTAACTCTGTGGCGGAACAAAGACGAAAGCAACGGCTGACGAATGGAACGAACGAGCGCGGATCCGTGCAATTATAATCGATGCACCCTGGAGGGACCGCAACGTTGCTAGGAGCGCGGCGAGTGAGTTAATTGAATCGGCAGTAAATTGCAATCGGCGAAGTTGTAGGATAATTGCAGGGTGCGCACGGTATGTGACGCATCTGCGGCGCGCGATACGTGCTCGGATGCGTACATGGAACACCGAGCTCCATATTCGGAACTTATTTGATCGCCGGTGCTCGAACACCCTCGCACCCTTCGACTTGCCAATGGCTCGATCATCCTATAATAACCGGCCACGTCAAGACAAATATGCGGCGAACGAATTTTGACGTGCTACTGCGCCCATATTTGCGTTCGATTTTACCTCCTGCCGTAACCGCGATTGCTAACCGCGAACTTCCGCTTTCCACGTCGCACAGCCGCACTCCGATCGGCTTGCCAACGATACCGCAGCATTACCGACACGCTGTGTCTCCGATATCCTCGGGATTAGTACGTTCAATGTTTCTTTCCCGTCTACCAGCGAACAATTACCAAGTGTTTCTCTTGCAGTCTAAGTTTTCCGTAGGCAAAGACCTTTGAGTTCGGTAGACAGGACTTAACACTTGCTCCCGGCGACAAATTATCGTTCTCCGTTAGCAAAACGATTTAATACTCGATTTAGGGATGGGCCGTTACTTGCTGCAGCCCGCCATTAGACCGGCCGACCGTGGCCGAACTTTACGGTTCTAACGGCGATGAATAATGGTGCTGCAGAAAATCGTTAGCCTGCCATTAACGAACGGGCCGGTAGGAAATCCTGCTGGTAAACACTCGTAAACCAGACATTCGGAATCTTGATAATGGATATCGGATCGCGAATGCGCCGAGCCTTCATGAAGTTCTCCACCGCATCGTTGGCATTCAGATCGTTTCATCTCTTTTCCGAGAGCCAGTGGCCACGATTACGTCCGATCTCAATGGCAGCGTTTACGGATGACATAGCGATTCGGTTGCGTACACGTCGGACTGCAATGAAGATGAGAAAGGTTGACATACTTTTGCCGATATAGTCAGTCTGTAATTCTAGGAAAGGGAAAGATTCTGATAAAAAATATATTACACTTTGAGAGAACAGAACGGTCACGTTCCACGTTGAAATGGCCCGACATCGAAGCGCGGAGGGCAAACCGCAACAGAAGAGGACAAAGTGAACGTAAAACGAAAGAAGAAAGGAAGGGATGAAAAAACGATAGCAAGAAAAGCAATCGTTCCGCGAATCAGTCTCGGACGAGAGAAGGGGAGGAGGCCAAAGGTCTAGGTAGCTCGTTTCCGGCACGTGCCGCTGAGAAAAATTTTCAACCGAATTGTCACCTTCCACCGATTCATCGTAGGTTCGATCAAGAAAATTAGAGTGAATCCAATTTGACGAGTCGAGACTATTTTTATTGTTCCCTTTTACCTCTATATGTATATGTCGCTCGCATACATATGTATAGCGCTCGCGTAACAACCCGACTTTTTATTTTACCTTTTGTCCTTTCCGATAAGCCAGAACGAACTAGCAAAGATAAATGCGGCGCGGCTGCGAGAATGTAATTAACCAAGAAAAACCCAACGCGAAGGAAAATAGAAATTCAAGTATCATCGATATCGAACAATTTCGCGTAAGCGATTATCATTTTTCACGTTCCCTTGTATTCGTATTTTTCCTCAACATTATCACGATACTGCAATAAACGCGCGAAGATCCGTTTAATCAGGGTAATTTCGATGTCAAATTCGGTACTCGATCCACTTTATTTCTCATTCTGTCGGTACTGCGCCCGGCCTCCATCGATCCGACACTCGTCAGAATTATTAAGGGGCGAAGTGAATAATTAGACATCCAATTAAGTTAAGCATAATTATTTTTGCGAGATTACGCGCCGTCACCAGGCCAAGTTAAGAAGTTGGAACATTTTGTGCATGATAAATTACGTGCACGATAAATCAGGCTTCAACTGGTTCCCTAGAGTCGAGCTGCAATAATTTTCGAGTAGACTGGGATATCAAAATGAAACTGGCTTTAAAGTTCTGGGAAATCAGCCAGCCTATTGCTAGCGGATGTCAATGAATCCATTGGCACAATTCTTCGCCATGGATACTATCTGTATCGCGATTTATTAATAGATGCATACTAGTTTCGCGACTCATCAGACTCGAATGGAATTTCAACGAAATTCCTCTATCCACCATCCTCGCACTATCTCATTCTCTCCCTCGCTCTCTCTCTCATATGCCACACTCTTTCCCCCTGTATCATCCCTAGCTGTGCCTTCTTTTTCTCCTTTGCGTCTGTTTGCTTCGCGAGTCGAGTATCCGATTGAGGTCAAACACTTGGATTTCACACGATCTATAATGCAGCTCGTTCGAGTAGGATAGAATACGAAAAAGGCTGAAATGAATACAAATTCGAAAAGTGACAATCAAATATGCAGCGCGGACGATAGTGATGTGCAAAGCGCAACGTGACCCAAGGAATAAAAATATCGGGGAGTAGGGCTACACCCAATTACCCAGTTTGGAAGAGTTAAAAAATCATTTTCATTGCTACACAAAGGACATCGTACTTAAAACAGTTAAAACTGGACCACGGCCGCTTTCATTGCAGTCTATAGATAGCAGTTTATATTTGGGCATGTATCATATGTAGGTACGCAGAATAGTGAACACATTTCCTTCGAGCTGTATGTACACGTATAGGAGGTTTTAATGCATTTAAGGGGGATGCATCGGACAGCGTAACTTTGAAAATGTCGCAGAGTTTAGAACTGGGCCGTGTTTACTCCGCCTCCATAATCCAGCGGCTTTTCCCTAATACGTCGACCAAAGGTGGCCACAACAGCAGACGCCGAGTTTGGCATTACAAGTACTAAATCCCGTCGAACCTATCAGGCTTTAGTCCCACGACGTCTTGCATCCTTTAACTAGTCTCCAATGGTCTCGGCCTGTCTGTCGCCTATTTAAGCAGACCGACTGCGTTAAATTTGTTGTTTCCATTCGCACCAATATCTAACTGATAACGAGAAGCTGATACAATTGAAATGTCGAAAGTACCAACGAATCGAATCGAAGCCACGTCAATTAAAAGAGTCCGAAAGTTTTATTAGGCAGCTGATAACGAGCAAAGAGTTTCACGTCGAACTCTGTGCCATGATTCACGAGCCCTTCAAGAATGACGGAAGTAGGTACATTTTACCCTGCCCCTTTCTTTCGTTTCGCCTGGCATTCCTCGCTGAAAAGGGAAAAGGAGGGGGACAATAAGAACGAAAGAGGAGGAGACGGAGTTAAGAGAAACGAGTGGAACACATCACGCTTGAGACCCTCGAAGAAAGACGTTGAAGCAACCTCGAGGATTCCTCTCTTCTATGCGGGTCTTTCATTTCTTTGTCGATTCATTGGAGCTACAATCTCGATAATTCTCCTCACCACCTTCGACATTGATAGGACCTCGTGCAACCCTCCGTCTGCCCTTGTCTCGAAGAATTTAAGAGTATAGAACGCTGACGGACGGGCGCAGGAAAATAAGAGAAGAACTGATTCGCTACTTGAACGACCTGTTTAATACCAGCGAAGCAGAAACCTATCGAGCAATGCATTCTTTCATTTGATTATAAAAGTAATCTGGCGCGTGCTCGAATAAAGAAACGCTAGTGGTCCGGCGAATTGAATGCGAAAAAAGTTGGCGCAAAAGTACCATCGTATCGCGTATATCGCGATTCGATTATCCGGCATACAGAAATAATAGGAACGAACAAAGTTTAAACTCGTTTGCCGATTCGTCCGACTGACCGAACTTGAAGCGAAAAAAACGTGCTGCGTCGTCGCGTGCCCGTGCAAGACTCGAGTTCGCGAACTGCAGAAACGATCCACGATTATTTCAATGGTATTTCCTGCGATTTGAAAATCGACCAGCACGAAGTTGTGCTCGCCGTTCCGTTTCCCCTGCAGCTCCCACAACTCTCGGCCTTTGTTTTCCATCGGTTCTTGCGCCGGTTTAATCCCACTCCGTCCTGTTTCTACAACATCTAATACCTCCTTCTGCAAATAGAAGAATACGAGGAGACGGTGGCAAGCGATAAAACTTGGGCGGCGAAAGTTTTCTCGATACGGTACGATAGGATACGCTGGAAAAGTTTCGTGCTGGAATGAACAAGCGAGCGCACTTGGAAGCATCTATACATACATATGTATGTATACACGTGGACAGTTGCAGATATCTGTGTTTCTTGACGATTTTACCCCAGTCTATCGCAATCACGATCGATTCAACGTTGTTACAAAATTTCGTCTACCATGTTGCACTCCTCCAAATCCAAGCACGTAGGTAACATCAACCTCGTGTATCATTTAACTTAATCATGATGGAAGCACATAAAAGTCGCGTGTTTCTACGATTCTGCGGCTGCCCCTAAATTTCTAAAAGGAAGAGATTCAATTATGATTAAAGTTGTTTCAACTCATGATAACAATTAGGTTCTAGAACAGCACCTGCTGTATACTTTACGCTAGTTACATACATCTCGGCCCGATTTAATCGACGTGAAATCGGAACGCGACGCTCCGTAACAACTTGCTGGCACACGAGGGGTTCCAACCAACTAAATGAAGAGGTCTGAATTGTGAATCCGAGATGGGGCAAGGGACTGTGGTGCGAACAAGCATCCTCTTTCGTTATGACGTACCAATAAATTCTACGTGGCAAGGGTTGCTGTTCGTTCGTTGCCTTGACATCGACAGCTCGTTACACCGCCAAGACGGTCGCCTGCCGGTGTTATATATGTACATAATTCAAGTATCCCCATATGCGGCTTCTCTGCCACGTGCAGACATTTTCAAGCAGCGGGGCTTCGTTCCCTGCAACTGCCATCTAGGGAAAGCCAATTTTCTCCTTGCGTGGCAAAACTGTTCCTCTCGCACGTTCACACCTTGCGCCATACTTTTCCCCTGCGTAGCAGTTTGACCAGAAATTGTCGCTTTTATTCCGTTCCTATGTGTTGCCTGAAATTTAAGAGATAGCGGCTGTTCAGAGGCCATTCGTTATCCGACCAGTTTCCATTCTCGATATTCACTCGGTGCACGAACGAACGGGCGAACGAACGGACGAACGAACGAACGAACTAACGAACGAACGAATGTTAAAAGAAGAAAATCCCTCTCATATGTTACGACGTGGCAAGGAAACGAAACGATATCGAGTGTACGTATGATATTATAGGGCCCCCGTAACATTGGTAGTGACCACGACGAGAACGCATTCCCGTTAATACATCGTCGCGTGGTGCAATCAATAATTCGACTCGTTCCGTAGTAAATCATGCTTCGGTGTAAAGCCGCTTTTTCCGTGAGAGAAACTGCGAGAGGAGTTAAATATTATATCGGCAATGTCTGTGTAACAGAGCTAGGCGCAATACCTGTCTCGTATGCGCTACACCGAGGAATCGCGACCGCAAACCTCTATCACGTGGACTTCCTCCATAACTATTTCCCGTTAAGCTCGACAGGCTGAGATAGAATTAATTGCATTTTACTAAAATTTACAAAAACAGCGATTAAAGTGGGATATAAATTAGCATGCAAAAATAAGCGGAGAACTAAACGACTAACTCGGCATTGCATTGCGTTGCGAAAACGTATTTCCTAGTTTGGTGTGAAAAATATTGCCTGCCTTCATTGACAATTGTCCGGTAAAGAATGCTAATCGTCCTAGCGTGGATGCTCGCAAGTAACCTTTGCAAACCCTGCAACTTTCCCTCCAGCTTTATTTTCGCATTACCTTAGAGTTGTTCTTTGTAAAAGGCCGCGTACCTCTCCGAGCTCTTTTTTCTTGTCTCTGCAATGCTGACGAAAAGCGCGACAAATGCAAGAAAGAAAACTACGTGACCCGCGATGGAAGTGTCCGCATTTATATTCCCTCCTCTCGAGGTTTTCGGGCTTCTACCCTCTGCGCCGACACTAATTTGCCCGTTTCTCGTGTCTCCTGCTTTTCTCGGGCTAGTCGTAAAACGCTCGCCCTCCTCGAGCCCGTTCCATTCAAAGAAGCTGCGTGTTTTACGTGCTGTCGTCGAAGCGTTTTGTCAAACGGACGTTCAATGAACCAACTATGTTTTCGACAAAAATTTGGTGTCCAATAAAACGGAACGATACGTTGAGAAATAATGGAAAATCAACTATCGTGGTTTCTGGAAGCAAAAGCGCATTCTCTACTACCGTGGCTGGAGTTCTACAGCCCCAGAAGTCTATACGAGACGTTCAAGGAAACGGCGGGGAACGCGATTTGAACTTATTTCTAACTTAAGAGAAGTTTATTTAAATGAATAGGTGAGCGCCGTCTCGGGCCAAAAAGCGGACAGGTAAGCTCTCGCGTTCGCCCCTATTTGTACTCGCAACCACGGACCGGAAGCTTTCATCGCGAGCTTGCAACTCTATCCAGCATAGCTGAAAGTTAAAGCATCGTCTAATTAAGTGGCGGAATTACGTGGCCGTACGCGAACTTGCGAAATTAAATGGACGCGAGTTGTTCCCGCTTGGATCTCGAACACGTGAAACTAACTGTTCTGTACACGGTGCAGCGCCTACAGAACAGCAAGATAAATCTGCTTCTTCCACGGACATGGGATACACCCATCCGTCTCGAAGATCGAGCCAATAATAAAATCTTAATGGAATAGAAACATACTTTTCGATATGCGCCGGCGGTGTTTTTATTAAACATTTTATAATTACGCTTATCGCTCCAGAGAGAGAGAGAGGCACGGAATCGAGAATACCATTCTGTATCGCGTTAATGTTTCTGACAAAATCAATATTTGCGTGCACAGGGGTTTACATGAATTAATTAGACGACCCGACGCATCGTGGGAATAGCGCGACGGAATAGTCGGTTTTATTTCCTGCCCGTTACATTTTTGCGTCGTGTCTGATTATAAATTCGTTGAGCAACAATTGGCTGAACGCATCTGTTACTTCGGATAATGAATCGCAAATGAAACGTTGCTACGATAAATTGCAATAACAGCAATGCCAAGATCGGAAAGTCGTCGAAGGGAAAGGCTTGACCGATTGGCACGTGGAAAACGAGAACGCATTATTGTTCGTTTAACGACGCATCGAATGGTGATGGAAGGATGATCGGTCGAGTAGGCTCGCGCAACATGTTTGGTTCATGGCCCGTACAGGAGCTTGGTCAAACCTGTACACGTAGAGAAGCAGCCGATAGTCCGTCGTTTACCTGGATTATTCGAGATACTCGATACAGCGCCGCGAAATCCCAGACACATTTTCCGAGCCAACAAGCTCTTGCCACGCTGTGGGGTCGAACGGATGAATGCATGTACGGTAGATGTATGTGAATCGTAGTCATCGATCCGCATTAACAATGTACAGCCGGCTTTCGTTCGCGATAAGGCTTTGCGATCCAAGCTATGCATATCACGGATTAATTAGGTATTTCACCAGAAGAGATCCGTTCCACTATTATGCTCCTAGAAAAAAAAAAGCAGCCTCTACCGTGAATCTACATTCTATTCTGCTTCTCAATTAATTATCTGCCCGTTCAAAATCGATACTTCAATTCACGTGTATTTCTATTTTAGACGCGCTCGCGGATAAACGCACGATGGACACATGAGCCGACACCATCATGGGTGCACTTCGATTGATTCCCTTGCTGCTGGTATCGTCGGGCTACCTTGTTCAATTGACAGGTAAGTCAAGACGTCGTTCAATAGTACAAACGCCTCACCGAGTTGTGTCTAGTTAACGATTTAACGTCGCTAATCCGGAGAAGAGACGAAAAAAGGACGGAAATGTAGTTAAACGCCGCCCGTTACCACTGCTCCCAGTAGCTTCGGCTACGAAGAACTGCCGCGCGCTTCCCTTTCCCCTATTAGTTCTCCAACCCTCGGATACCGCCTAAAGGAGTAGGCCTTAATCACGAAGAAGAGGAATGGATGAGCAGGCTTGCCCCAGAGGTAGTTGGCTATCTTCATCCGGGGGAAACACCAGCGGCGGTACCGGCGAACTTTCTCAATTAGTGCTCCAGCCCGATCGACCAGCAGCTCATTCGTATTCACGATGGAGTCGGGACCGTAGATAGAGCAGACCGATAGTCTTGTTCTCCTAGGTTCAATCCTGTTCCCCTGCACTCTAAACTCTACTTGCATCCTCGACACTTTCTCCGCCCTTCCGTTCTCTCCTTTGCGCTTGTTCCTAAACCACATTTGTTCTTTGCCGCATATCTCTTCGCATCCCCATTACTAGCCGAAGTCATTCTACCCGCAAAAGGTTAAGGCTCGATGACTCCCTTTTGCGTAAAGCAACGTATACTACTCGATACAAATGCTTTTACTCCATCCCTTACTATCCCGAGACTCGACCCTTCCGTAGGCGAATAAAAATTCTAGTTTGTACCTATCCCGTAGGACCAAATTTATTTGAGCAAATCCCCTGATATTTCTACCGGTGTTCGAATCAACAATAGAGCATCGTTTATTTAATAAGAAAAGGATAGTCGTTCGCAAATTGACTGGGTTTACACCTGATCGCACCGGCTTATGTCCATATTTAGTCACTGGTTGGTCGCATCGTCGATCGGTCTCATAAACGTCGTTCGCAAAGTTCACGGAGACCTTTATCCGGTGGTCAAAGCCCTTTAGGCATCGATCGTGCTTGGTGTGCCGTGAATAGTTGAAACTCGCATGGATGAAACAGCGGACAACGCACACCAGCACGACGCAGCTAGACGGTCAGTGTAGCCCAGTGCATAAGAACATACTGGCTTGAGCAGATGTGTGCGTTATTACCCACATGCATATGTCACGCACGACTATATCCATACACCATTGAAGATATTTACATTCTGCATTCATCCCTCGGCCTTTATTGCCCGAACGATCATAGTTTGCCTACGCGAATCCATGCTGTTCTTCTGTCGATTTATCTATTCGCCCAAGAGGAATCAAGAAACTCTATCGTTCGCCACGCCAGATTGCTTCCTCTGTGTCAGGCGTGCACGTTAATTCCATCATCTTGCAGTCGAAAAATCGTTACTTTAATCAGAAGACAGAGAAGGGGAGAGGTTTTCAGCCCTTTGCGAATATTGCAGCTGAGCAGATAAGCCGAGCTAACCCCGAATTACCGGCCCCTCTCTTTGCCAGTGCAAATTAGCAGGCACGGCCGGAGCCGAGAGGAGCGTACAATTTTAAGGCACTCGCTCTAATAAGTAATGCAATTTAAGAAGCTCGTCAACCAGGATGGCAGCAAGACCGTAGGCAGATGGCCAGTGGATGGGGCCGTCGAGATCCAGCCGTACCCTGCTGGCGTACGTACAGTGAATCTTAAATTCTGTGGCGGCCGCAACCGCTCGCTTCAGTCTGCATAGCTGAGTGAATAACTTTGGTAATTGCCAACGACCCAGTTGCAACCAACACTTCAATGGACGTTTCGAATATTACCAAGAAGGCCGAAACGGTACCTATTGATAACACCTACCGAGGGTGTCGCGTCGATTCCAAGGCAAGCGTCCGATACCGAAGAATATCACGAATCGTCCCACGCTAGTTCTCCTCAGAACCGCAAATACATACGTACACCCGATCGAGGGCAGCTTTGCACGCTTCCCGAGTCTAGACTTGCGAAACGACGCATTCACTTTTGACTTGGCACAGCTTTTTGGCTCGCCCAATCAACATCCGGTGCAATGACTTTTCCGATTCTCGGGAACGTCGTGCGATATTTCCGCGTATGCAATTTCTTGAGTTTTCGGCTTGGGTCCAAGTCGTAACACGTACGTTATTCGATAGCGAGATTTTCGGTCCAGGAAAAATGTCATCCCGAGACGGTGGTTATGATTTGGAACAGCACCGCTGTTCTTAAACCGATGAAGGAACCGCGCCAGTATAAATCGAGACGCTGTGTTTTGAACGGAACTATAAGAAGCGAAAAAGCAAAGCAAAGATAAAAGCTTAACGGGCCAAGTTTCGTGCAGAAGGACAAGACAAACATCGACGGTGGAAAGTTTTCACTCGATCTACGCTAAACTTTTCTAATATGCTGCTGCGATGTATCGCTCTTTGAAATTCATTTTCCCGAGGAACCTTCGTCAGGCGTTAGCGATCGAATCGCAGAACATACCCAACTGAAAACGCGGCTTTTTCTTTTACGGTTCGTCGCTCCTCGTTTAGCCTGGCTGATGTTAATTATTGGGAACTGTACACGTATGCTCGTGGCAGAGGGACCTGTCCGTATCGCATATTATCTTTCCGCGCGTGTGCGATAATAGCACGTTTATTCCCTCTGCGAATTTTCCGAGCAATCCAGATACATTGGTGCGGCCAAGGCACATAGTCAGAGAGCTTTTCAACATTTTCAGATGGCGCCATTCGCGAGGATGCGCCGACCAGCGAGGATACGCGGAATCGAAATAATGTCCTTTCTTCGGTAGCTGCACCTGTCAAGGATATCCTGGCCCAGACTGGCGGTAACGCCATGCTACCCTGCAGATTCACCGGTCCTGGAATAGTGAGTACATCTATATGCATGCGAGCAAATATATGCATCGTAGATGAAGTATACAAGACAGACCAGAGATGTACGAGTGGACTGGTGTATGCAACGCGTATAACATATGTATGTATATGCGGACCAATACGCACCAAGGAAATGCGCAGACCGTAGACAAGCTTGTAAAGCAGACACGTCGACAAAAAATCATGTCGTAGTTTGCACGTTCTACCGCCACTCGTGGGTCGTAGTGATTTTCGGCACCCTGGCTAAATCCACTGCGGGTATACCGTAGTATCGTGGAACGTTTTTAATTTCGTAAAGTAACAGGGGTCAGAATTTTCGACGACACGCAGTTCCATTGCACGTGCTCGTGTAAGAAGATGATACGTCAATTATTTAATGACAGGTCTCAAAAATGGTCCAGCATGCTTTTGAGCCAGCTAGTTGAACGGACGTTGCATTTCAGCGATGCAAACTCGACGCATACACGTCCCCTGCCCGTTGCTGCGCCTTTCTCGCGAGGTATGCCCGTTAATAAATGATCGGCGCACCGCGCTCTCCCTGTATGCAAGCCTCGGGCTGAGGTCACCGCGGCAAAGGGCGGAAATCGGGAAACGTATCTCGAAGAGAAGTTGTACGACACGGTCGTTTCACGCAACACACCGTGAGCAGTTGCTCATCGCCAAGAGGCCGGCAAATAAGCGAGTGAAAGAGGGTACGTCCGAGTGGGTGGGAACCCTTCCCCTTACCAGGTGGAACGTAATTTCTCAGTATTAATGTTGCAAGCGTTAACGCGCTCGAGACCGCAGTTACAGAGGCTACTGTACCTCAATCCGTGCCAGTCACACGCACAGAAATTACCAGCGAAAATTTCTGTTTCCCGCGCGATTAACATTCGTGGCGGTGACGCGAACAATCGCTCTACTGTGTCGCAATTTTCTCCCGTCTGTGGAAGAAACGTTGGGCTAGAGTCTGCTGCATGCGAACTTGAAGTGGTCGGAAGAAAATTCCAGAAAAAAGGTGAAAGGAAAAAGAAAGTCAGTCTCGAGTAACAGTCTCTTTGTAATGAAAACGCGCGTCGTTATATTCACTCCTGCTTCTCTTTCACTTGACGGACGCTCGTTCACTGCTTCGAGGTAGCCACGCAATCGGCATCTGCGAGGTTTCGCTGTCGAGGGTGGGAAATTGATCTCCCCGGAAACAATAGACCTAGGAAATTGCCCACTTAACCGAGCGTATCATTTTCATAATTCAGATACGACAATTACTCTTCCCCCTTTTCGCAGACTTGGATAGGACTCGAACGGATCTGCTCTCGTTCGGTATAAGTTGCGAATGATAATATTCTTAACGTCGCACCAAGGAATACGAACGGCGTTTCAAAACTGATCGTCGTGGATGAAGCTGAGGTGTGAATTTTCGAGCTGTTGCAACTGGAAATGCGAAACGCGCATTCGCCTCTAAAAAGGGAGCTGGCACTGGCCAAAGATCGATTCACACACGACTAGAATTTCAATTCGAATCGCCAAGGAATGGCTCCGATTGCATGCGCTGATACGACACAGAAACCTAAAAAAATTCAATTGCTCGTACCGTGCTATGCGGTACAACGTTCTACGTTTGCGATTCGTGGATACACACTGACGCGGCTAAAGTTACAAAGCTAAAAAGTAGTACAAACAATAACGGCAAGCCCATTCTCGCCACGGCCTTTTCCAATATTTCGGGGTAACGAAATGGGATCGGTTACCCGGCCGATTCGACACGATAAGAGAAATCGTATCGACAGTATTAATAAATTCTCGAAACTATTCGAGGGCAGGGTTGGCCACGCAAATTATACCGGATCGCGAATCGTGCGACGATATACGCGTACGCAGAGTCGACGAGGAGAGTTTCGACGATATATTCGACTGCTGCGCCGAGTATAAATTTCGGGGTTGTCGGAAGCAGGATGAATATTTCGGAAATCGGTACACGTGCGATCCAGATCCAGGAGGAAACCCCATCGCGAGTCAGGAACTCCTCCAATTTTCTGGTTCGCGTAGCGAATTGTCTCTGAAGTGCCGTGGAGAAAGTTCACCTTGGAATATCCACACGCGGCTAACGCGGAACTCTGCGCAAAGAGTGGCGCATGTCGCGATGATTTTTTTTACCAAGAAACAAAGCTGTCCAAATGGCATTGATTCGGGACTGCACCAGATGACTGCAACATGGTGGTACAGAAGAGTGAGCCAACGATTTCCTCATAAACCGGCAAACTTTTCTACGAGTTTTTTTTTCAGAAGGGTAGAAAACAGATGCTGCACCGCTAGGACCAGGCCACCGAGTAAAAAGTTTCCGGATTTAAAACCCATTAAAAATGCAACAACCATTTCTTAGCAAGTCGAAGATAAGCTGTGGCGCATACTGGGCTCACAATGTGTATCGCGATAATCGAAAAGCACGAAAATAGTAATCGATTGCACACCGCGCACATAGCCACCCAAAGAAGCTCGATCCTTCGTCCGATCTTTTATTCATGACGCGAAGGCGCCAAGCTGTTTTGTCTCTCGACACCTTTTTCCACGCGCGCGCGCGCGCGCAACTACGTACCTCGAGGTCTGAGTTTTCTCCTCGGATACCTGGTTCCGCGTGCACGAGAAACAGACAAGTCGGCCCGCTCCTCCTTCGACGGCCACGAATTGCGACTACGCTACGCTACGCTACCCTATAAACGCCAAGTCCTCGTCAAATGCTCCCGGTACGAGATCTGAGTACGACCCGTTCACTGAAACGTCGAGAATAAATCGGGAAGCAAAGCTGTTGAAGCGATTAGCCGTTGCTGGACGATTAAAAGAAATCAAGCAACAGAACGATTGGATTAATAATCAGCGCGAACGGTGGAAACGGGCCGATTATACGTCGCAGCAGTTAATTATTCGGCGCGTTTATGCTCGAGTGTTCTCGTTGAGTCAGTGCTCGTCGATCTTCAGAGCCGCATCAGGAAATTGTGAAACGTAGTTGCCGCGAACGTCGAGTATACTCGACAAAGACAATTAAGGCACGCAAAGTACCCAGTATCCTTTTCCCAACGTCATCCTCGGGAACACTGACGAGGCCTATCTTTTCCCACTGGCTATACAGGCAGTAACGAGTTCGGTTGCCCCACGAACTCGCAGAATGGCAATTATGGTAATTCAGAGGGATGTTCGTCGAGTTATCGTGCGCCCATTGCAACGTACCGTTTAGCTTTCGAGCGCCGCTTTGTTCTCCGAATATGTACGTCTCGCTTTGCCGTTCAACGACGAGTGGATTTTGCGGCCACTCGGCCAATCGACTTAAAAACTTCACGCCTGCCGGAATATTTTCTCTTTTTCGCGACAGTTCGGAAAGATTATCCGTGTATCTACTTAAACGTATGTCTACGTCCATGGGAGAATGGCATTCGCGTATTTTCTAAATCTTCTTTGCCACAAGCACAAGAGTAGCAGCCGTCGCGAGGTAAAAATAGCAGTGCGGATGGATAATCCGGATGACGGTGTTTCGTACTTACGAAAGAGGAAACCATTTATTATTGGTATTAAGCGTCGCGGAAGAAGCAGCCTTCCGCGTCTCTATTGGCTAACTCTCGCAAAAGATAGAAGCCGATGAAAGCTTTTCCTTTGCATGCAGCATTTGCACGACTGTCGAGATCCTTGTTTCAGGTAACCTGGATTAGAAGGAAGGATAGACAGCTATTAACAGTGGGTAGAGGTACCCATGCAATTGACACACGTTTCGTAGTGGTCTCGAACAGTCCAGATTGGACTCTACTGATAAAGAATGTAAAACACGAAGACGCGGGGCTATACGAGTGCCAGGTAATGCGTAAAATGCGCGTAGCAAAACTCATTCGAATTTTGCAACCATCTGGACGAATCTCGCGGTAACGATTGAGGTAACAACTGAGATATCGTTTGCTGCGACAGATTCAAACGGAGCCAGTTCAGCAACGATTCATTCGTCTAAGTATCACAGAGGCGTACTCAATGATTCCGGGAGGACCGGATCTTCACGTCAAGCAAGGATCTAGTCTACGTCTAGAATGTCAACTGATGGCATCCACGGAGTCACCCAGCTTTATATTTTGGTATCGCGAAGGTCGCATGATTAATTACGATGACGAGCCAGGGGTTAGAGTGGAGGCTACAAAAAATGGATCCATTCTTGTGGTTGATAAAGTGAAGGTCTCTCACGGAGCCAACTACACTTGTTCTCCGAGCAACGCAAGGCCAGCGTACATCATGATACACGTAATCGAAGGTCAGTGATTTTAGATTTCCTTTTCCCTGTAGCTCATTTCTCGAGCGAGCATTTTTGTTTTAACGCGTTACGTACTATCGACTCTCCGCTACTGAACTAAACTAGTTAAATTTTTATCATGACTCTGTATAGCGCTCGACGCTATTTTAACCACGCCAGCGTTATTTTCTCATTGTTACATTCCTGTTTATAGAAGAGGAAAAACCAGCAGCGATGCACGGCGGTGATCGGCGAAACGTTACTTCGAAAACGCCCATCAATGTGATGTTGATTTTTCTGAGTTTCCTCGGTATGCGCGCGTCGAGTCAACTTTATTCGCAGCAGGGCTGGGTCACGTGACCAGTCTACAGGGTAAACTTTGTTACCAAATTCATGCCTCTGACATTTCAAATAATTTCCTCCCCAGGTCCGTATACCAATTCCTATCCTGCTACGTAACTTGCTCGATCTATATACGTGACACTTCGGTAATTATTTGAGCGTGTACAACAAAGTGTGCACAGCAGCGTGATGAAACGATGCGACGGCGGAACAGTATTCGAGTTCGAATAAGAAGAAAACAGATCCGCCTTTCCTAATACGGCACATTCGCTGTAAAGCTTCGAAATAGCTTTTCGGAGGCGTGCCGCGGTTTTGAAAGGTTTCTATGTGCACTGCATAATTTACGGCGTTACTTGAACATCAATCTTCGTTTCATTTCGTGTTATATATCAAACACATAATCCTCGCTCGCTTACAATGTTGTACAAAAAACAATCCTCGTGAAATAATCCAGGATAAATGCGAACGATATTGAATAAAGTGTTGTATTCCAACTTTGCTGGACGTATTCAAAAAAGGAAAATGAACAGCATTGCGAGACGCAGGCAAAAAGATTTTGTATTCATTCAGAGAAGAATCAATGCAACGCTGAATAAACATGGAAAATTGACACGCTCTCAAACTCTAGTCAATTTAATTTACTGAAAAACTCGTGGCATGTCGCTTTGAACCGTTTGCCGCTTAAGCGACCGTTTAAGCGGCGGACACTAATTGCAAGGTGTAAAACCAGTGTTTTACTTTTACCAAAAATTTCACTACTGCTCTAATTCACGGCAACGAACCGTAAGACATATGTATGTAGATTAAACTATGTACGTATGCCATGCAGGCCTCTACGTGTATTTTAACTAGCGTATCGTTTTGCTGCATACAAAAATGCAATCAGCGAACCGTTCATATTCATAAGCATTATTTCCATGTGTTCTTTTATTGAGAAAGTATCAAACTCATTTACTAAAGGGTATTCGCCGAACCGATGAACAATTGCAAAATACGTACTGCAATTGTTCGTCGTATGATCTGTCGGAGGAAAAGTGGATGCTTCTTATCTGCAAGGGTCTCCGTTTCCCAGGAATTTAAAAATATTCCCACGGTGATTCAATGTGATCAGTGTACATACGCGTACCTTAATTATAGCGTCCTAAATTTAACACATAATACGTATCTGTTAAAAATATTTCTGTCGTGATACCATTTTACACGGAGCAAAGCATTACACGTATCATCAAATAAAAATATGAATTTTTATTTAGGACGATCAACAATTTATCGCTCAAGTCCCGACAAAAATAGCACTCCACTGTAAATTCATAAAATAAGGCCCCTACATGTTTGTAGCATTATAGAACTTACTAGAGGCGAGTTCATACGCAACGTTGTATTATTAATTAACGTTCGTAGATTTGATGGTTTTAATTAAATGAAATGTATCGAATGATTTTAATGTCGGCGATCGGTATTCCTGTCTGTGGATTCATCGGAGATGTATGAATTGTAAGAGTATGAACACAGAATAAAGTAATACTCAAGATTTTCAAGCCCCTGATTCTATGTATATGTCGTACAAAGTAAATTGAACCACTTTGAATCTACAGAAGCGCCTCCATTTCACTAAAGAGACATACCTTCGGCCGAGGTAAGTTTAAATTGCCCAATCCATCTTGGTTTCGGGGCAAAGTATAGTAAGAATGTACTTTTCAGCGGCATGGCCTTGCTATACACCCAGCCTAAACAAAACTTAATTAAATTAATCATTATCTTCTCCCTTTATTGGCTGATCGTAGACCAACGTTTTTTCCCTCTATGAATTCTTTATAAAACACAACGACTTCTGTAATATTTCTATACTATTTGTTCTTACGCCGCATCAGTTGGTAGACTGCAAAGGGTAATAATCTGCGTCAATAGAAGCAAAAAATAGTTTGTTTCGGAAAAACGAGATTCTCCAGGTAGCAGTTTTTCATGGCAGGATGCTCCAATTTGCCCGCGAAAAGAAAAAAGGAAGGGGACGAGGGTACCGGAAAGAAAAACGAAGGTAACCCCGTTGTCACGAATATTCTCGCCCGGATGAACCAATACATTGTGTATATAAGAACTTCGCGCCGGCCTGCAAAGACTTGGCCCGAGCAAGTTACAAAACTTTCATACGTGTAAACGTAATTCGATGTTTTCGTACTACATACCTGTATTATCGTACTGCATTAGCTAGTTATGTATCCTGACAGTCTGAACTGAGAATAGGAGGCAATACTTATGAAATGAAAATTATGCAATATTAAAATTAAAATAGTGATTTCTTCCAATGCGAGCTTGTCAACATTTCAACTACATTATTATCAACTTGTTAGAAACATGGTATTCGGAGATATCGGCGAAATATCGTGGCGGTAAGACGATTGTTAAAAATAAACTAACAGGTGAACAGCCTTTGACAATACATAGTACCGTTAGGGAAGAAGACACGAGAGGAGATATGATTACGTGCACATAGACACTCAAAGAGTATTGATCCTGAATATCGGTTTAAAATCGGACAAGTAGAAGCCGAGATAATTGAATTTGTTTAAGGAAATTATAAACAAATGCGATTACTGCCACTTCCCGACGGACTACATGAATAACCAGACGACATAAAGTAAAGCTAGGAGTATAAGCTACCATCTCCAATAGGTGTGAACATTATTCCATATGCACTTCATTTGTTATGAACATTTAAACAATTAAAATTGTTATTACGGCCAACTGCATATAGTTACAGCAACGGAGTATTTTTTATCGTATAGCTTATTCGTTTCCCTTTAATTTGACACCCCATTTATTAAATATTGTGTATTATTTATTGCCCTGCTTCTTATGTAGACTCTTCTGTTTCCTGACGCTTTCGAGATAATGCATAAGTAACATAAATCATATATGTTTCGCCTACAGAATTACATTTTCTTATTTCTCAAGAAGCCTTCTTTTTTATAATTGAAATACCCGTGTATATATCTTTTAATTCATAAATTAATTAATATCTGTAAAGATATACTTGAATCTACGCGGGTCTCTGCCATATCTACAGTGCCTGCTATGGTTTCGCCATCTATACAGAACTCCATGAAACCACTCGCGCTTGCTATGGTAGTTCCATCTATACGGAACGCCTTGAAACTACTCACACCCCTTACTTACCATAAGTGTAGATATGGCAGAGGCCCGAGTAGTTTTAGTCACATCTGTATAGATGGCGATAGTAATGACTCTAGATAAAGCAGACATATATACAGTTTCGAGCAGTTCTGTATAGATGGCGAAATTAAAGCCCACTTTGAGTGTAGGTAAGACAGGGATGTGAGTGGTACGTAAATTCAGACACTTTTTTATAAGTAGCGGTGCTATAATTTGGTTCATCAAATTATGTTAATAATCCTCGAAAAACGTTTCGTACACCCATTTACATATCAATAATGTGTTAGGAAACACAGTGCTACAATCTACATAAAAATTAATATTTACGGTAACATTGCAAGTTCCATTGTTCATTTTATTCTACAACAATCAAGCTCATTAGCACAGGTAAATGCATTTGTGAATATTTTTCCTTTAAATAAACTTTTCGGCACGTAATAAATACATACTAATAGTAGTAGTATTCTTTATTTCGGCCTCGCAGCAATGAAAGTTTGGTTAGTGTACATATAACCTATCTTTGCAATACTATATGAACTCTTGCACTCTCATCTTCTGCTTCGCTCTTCCTTTTCATACCTTCTCTGCCTTACGCACCACACTATTTCTTGTCTCTTTATCGCACGTCTATTACACATCTTTTCATTTCCTCTCTGTTTCATTATGAATTCCTAAGTCATTTCTGCGCTATTAATTGCAGACTCTTTCCTGTTCCCTCTTTATTTTGGTACTGACGTATTGCTCCCGTTTTAATACATTTAAACCTTTCATTATATCTTGCTCCTTGTATTTTTCTTTGAAGGCTCTCCGTTAGATCCTTTAGTTCCGTTCTTATCAAATTTAGTATTCTGGCACTTGTTCCATTCGTTCTGAAAGACCCTTTCTCTTATGCTTCTAGTTTGGCCCGCCCTACTTTCTTTTTCGACTAAATATCATTTAACAATCTTTCTATCTCCTGTCATGTACTTACTAATATATTTTTTGTGTGCGTAGATTTTGTAGGCAAAAGATAAGGAGCATTGACCGCCAATTGTCATTGCGCATAAAAAGAAGGTGGAAGAAAGAATAACTCTTGCCATATACTTCAGCTATATTAAATTGGTTTTGTGGGATTGGAAGGTGTATGCAACAAAGGCTGATGTAAGTGTAATACGTGTTTAAATATCTTTTTCTTTAAATAAATCTTCCTGCGTGTAATAATTACATACTAACAATAGTATTCCTTTTTATGTCGGCCTCACAGCTATGAAATTTCGACTTAGTGTACATATGACATAACTTTAGATTACTATCTTAACTTATGCATCCTTCTCCTCCACTCTTTCTTGCCAACCTTCTCTACTTTACACATTATCCCATTCCTTATCCCCTTATTTCATTTCGATTATACATTTGGTCTTTAAGACTCTCCATCACTTTCTTTACTTCTCTTTCATCAAATTCATTCATGTTTGTTTCATTCCATTCCTTTCTAAGTAATCCCCCCCTTTTTCTTATACTTCTTTTGTGGTCTTTCGCTATTTTCTTTTCTTCTAACTATCCTTTAACAATGTTTCTTTCACCTGTTACATACTTACTAATATATCTTTTGTGTGTACAGGTTTTGCATCCAAGGAGTAAGGAGCATTAACCAGTGCATCTCATCATGCATAAAAGCAAGAAAGAAGAAAGAATAACCCTTGCCACATACTTTAGTTATCCTTTAGTTATAGTAAATTGGTTTATAAAAATAGTTTGTAACTATTAGCGCATAAGATTAATTTAGAACAATTGTGTAATTAACTGTTCTATGTACCTATTGTATATTTTATTTTATATTCAGTTTATTCGGTAGATCGTATATAAACTGTAATATTACTTATATTACTATTACAAGTTCTACTGAATGTGCTAAATGTAAAATGAAAGATATAATAAATAATTTACATATGCACCAGTTACACAATTGCTGCAATTTAAATTTTTACGCTTCTGCATGTAAACTGTGTAAATTTTAGTATAAGTTTTATCTGTAAGAATATGTATTGTAAATTAACTTCAAAGAATAGTTTATAAGTATTAGATCATTTATATTTATAATATTCTTTATATTATATAAATGTTAGTTTAGAATTGATACAAGATTTACTTGTACGATTAATTGTAAATTGATATATAAGAATACTTCATAAGTGTTAGCTTGTACATTTAAATTACAACATTCTTGTAACTTGTATCTTCATTAATTAATTTAATAAATCTTCAATAAAAGGAATTCTATTGCTCTCTTTATTTAAACACATTACCTATCCTTGAAAAGACCTGATTCCACTTCCTTAAACAAGAAGTACCGTGGACGGACTTTAAATGCAAAGTCCTAAAGCGAGAAACTTGTAAAAATAGACCTGAACATTATTAACGTTGGCGCTAATTGTTAAGGAATTAATACGTCTTGATGGGAGCTCTTCAAATTTAAATTCTCAGAAATTCTTGGAACGTGACGTCATTTCCAAGAATTGCTGCCATCGAATACCTCCTCGCATATCATATTCTCCTGATACAAATCCACGATTTTCAGCGAGATATTTTTGGCAGAAACTCGGAAATTTCAGCGCTCGGAAATTCCTGGAATGTGACTACATTTCTGAGAACGAATACCTCCTTGCATATCATATTCTCCTGATACAAATCCAAGATTTTCGGCACTTAAATTTCTACTGAATATCGTGGATTTGTATCAGGAGAATATGATATGCGAGGAGGTCTTTCATCGCAGGAATTCTTGGAAATGACGTCACGGTTCCAGGAATTTCCGAACGCAAAATTTCTGAGATTCTGGCAAAAATATCTCGCTGAAAATCGTGGATTTGTATCAGGAGAATATGATATGCGAGGAGGTATTCGTTCTCAGAAATGACGTCACTTTCCAGGAATTTCCGAGCGCAAAATTTCTCAGTTTCTGGCAAAAATATCTCACTGAAAATCGTGGATTTGTATCAGGAGAATATGATATGCGAGGAGGTATTCGTTCTCAGAAATGACGTCACTTTCCAGGAATTTCCGAGCGCAAAATTTCTCAGTTTCTGGCAAAAATATCTCACTGAAAATCGTGGATTTGTATCAGGAGAATATGATATGCAAGGAGGTCTTTCATCGCAGCAATTCTTGGAAATGACGTCACGTTCCTGGAATTTCCGACCGCAAAATTTTCTAGATTTCTACCAAGATATTTTGCAATGAAGACTTTAAAAATTATGTTATTTCCACGAATTTCTTGCAGCCAAGTTTAATAACGTATAGGGCAATTTTTACAAGTTTCTCGCTTGTGAACTTTGCATTTAAAGTTCATCCACGGTACTTCTTGTGTAAGGATTCGGAATTAGGTTCTTTCAAGGATTGGTAAGGTATGAATATAAAAAGAGCAGTGGAATTCTTTTCATGTCAAGTTTATTTAAACTAATCAATGAAGATACAAGTTACAAAAATGTAATTCAATTTTACAAGCTAATCCTTATAAACTATTCTTATATATATATTTACAATAGATCGTATAACTAAAACTAGTTGTTGTAAAGTTGTAAATTAACACTAAACTAACATTTATGTAATATAAAAAATATTATAAACATAAATAATCTAATACTTATAAACTATTCTTTAAAGTTAATTTACAATATATCTTATAGATAAAACTTATTTTTAAATTAACGCAATTGTGTAACTGGTGCATATGTCAATTATTCATTATATCTTTCATTTTATATTTAGCATATTTAGTAGAACATGTAATACTAATATAAGTAGTATTAAAGTTTATACAAGATCTACCGAATAAACTGAATATAAAATAAAAGATATAATAAATATACATAACAGTTAATTACACAATTGTTCTAAATTAATCTTATGCACTAGTAGTTACAAACTATTTTTATAAAACAATTTACTATAACTAAAGTATGTGGCAAGAGTAATTCTCTCTTCTTTCTTGCTTTTATGCATGATGAGATGCACTGGCTAACACTGCTTACTCTTTGGATGCGAAACCTGTACACACAAAAAATATATTAATAAATGTGTAACAGGTGAAAGAAACATTGTTAAGGGATAGTTAGAAGAAAAGAAAATAGGGAAAGACCACACAAGAAGTATAAGAAAAGGGGGGATTATTTAAAAAGGAATGGAATGAATCAAACATGCATGAATTTGATGAAAAGCGAAGTAAAGAAAGTGATAGAGAGCCTTAAAGATTAAATATATAATCGAAATGAAAGAAGGGGATAAGTAATGGGATAATGTAGAGAAGGTTTGCAAGAAAGAGTGGAGGAGAAGAATGCATAAGTTAAGATAGTAATCTAAATTTAGATTATATGTACACTAAGTCGAAATTTCATAGCTGTGAGGCCGACATAAAAAGGAATAACTATTGTTAGTATGTAATTATTACACACAGGAAGATTTATTGAAAGAAAAAGATATTTAAACACGTATTACACTTACATCAGCCTTCGTTGCATACACCTTCCAATCCCACAAAACCAATTTAATATAACTGAAGTATGTATATGGCGAGAGTTATTCTTTCGTCTTCCTTCTTTTTATGCACAATGAGAATTGGCGGTCAATGCTCCTTATCCTTTGCCTACGAAACCTACGCACACGAAAAATATATTAGTAAGTATATAACAGGAGATAGAAAGATTGTTAAATGATATTTAGTCGAAAAAGAAAGTAGGGCGGGCCAAACTAGAAGCATAAGAGAAAGGGTCTTTCAGAACGAATGGAACAAGTGCCAGAATTCTAAATTTGATAAGAACGGAACTAAAGGATCTAATGGAGAGCCTTCAAAGAAAAATACACAATACAAGATATAATGAAAGGTTTAAATGTATTAAAACGGGAGCAATACGACAGTACCGAATAGCGCAAAAATGACATAGGAATTTGTAATGAAACGGAGAGGAAATGAAAAGATGCGTAATAGATGTGCGATGAAGAGACAAGAAATACTGTGATGCATAAGGTAGAGAAGGTCTGAAAAGGTAGAGCGAAACAGAAGATGAGAGTGCAAGAATTTAGATAGTATTGCAAAGATAGGTTATATGTACACTAACCCAACTTTCATTGCTGCGAGACCGAAATATAGAATAACACTACTACTGCTATGTATTTATCATATGCTAGGAAATTTATTTAAAGAAATAAATATTCACAAAAGGATTTACCTTTGGTAAAAAGCACGATTGTTGTAGAATAAAATGGGTTATGGAGCTTGCAATGTCACTATACATATTAATGTATGTTTACTAACACTTTATTGTGAATGTGAATACGAAACGATTTTAGAGCACTATAAACTCAATTTTATTAATGAAGACAAATAACCAAACTTTATTACGTTTATCGTACAACTATTTATAAAGTACTTGAAATTTCCTACCACTAATATCCCTGTTTTATCTACACCCAAGTGACCGTTAATATCGCCATCTATACAGAACCCCTTGAACTACTTGCGCCCGCTATGGTATTGCCATCTACACAGAACTCCATGAACTACTCACGCCTGCTATGGTATCACCATCTATGCGGAACCACTGACGAGATATAGGAATAGACAAGACATCCAATGTATTTTTTCGGCCCGAATTTCTGGGTGCCTGAGGAACCCATACCATTTCCGAGTCACTCGCAACGTTACCAACAGATTATAGAAAACAATGAGAAAATTAAATAATTTTAAAGAGTTCTTTTGTTCTTTGCCGCAATGAAAGGCAACGAAGGATATGACACATTTAATGTTAATTAAAAATCTTTTAATTAAAGAAACACATGATAAAAAGTTTTCTTATTTCAATTGTACTATCAATAAAAGAAATAATTTTTAAAGTTATACTTTACATTATTTTCTGATAACTCACAAAAAAAAAAATGAGCTAAGAGATGTATATTTTTTTAACACCCAAACAATAATGTTGCCACAATGAAAAAGATAGTGACGATAATTGTATACTACAATTCTTAATTGTATAGTTACTAGACAAATTCTTTAATTATCTTTTTCCTTGGAGCAATTTTATCGTTAATGAAAGGCGCAATTTCTTATTTATATTCAACTAATAACAATAACGAAGTGCTAATGACCCTGGTGTTGATGCGACGTTAAACTTTAATGAAAAAAAACAAAAAACGAAGTAACTCATTTACTAATATAAGGCAATTCCTGCGATAAACGTGTCTGCAAACGATTAGTGTTCGTATTCGGTCCCGAGCGAAGTGTACTAATCGAGATTTTTCTGAAAATATATAATACCAAATTAATAATTGGAGTAAAATTTATACTCCGATTCGGAGTAGGTCCAAGAATTGGTAGGGATGACTCCGCGAACATTAACTGTGGAAAAAAACGAACATTAAGCGGCCATTAATGTACATTGTATCCTAAGTGCAATACGCAGTCAATTAGCTCGAATTATTTTCCACATAATTATCAAACGTCTCTTAGACGTTTAATAATTATACGATAAATAATTGATTGCCCGGGTCTCACCACGTGGAGGTTACTGCGCATGGAGACCCACCCTAGCCACGGCCCTTCCACCCTCCAATTATGCGAAAACAAATTCTAATATAACATGTGAGAAACAAAAATCTCCTATTATTGTCAATTTGTAGAACGTTCATTAATTGATCGTAGTACAAGTAAGACAACAAGAGGAGTACTTGGTAAATTCACGACCGAAAGCTAAGTTGAATATCAGAAGGAAACCTGAAAGAAAATTTGCAAGAGAATTCAATTTCCTGAAATAAAACTTTCTTAAAAATATATCATATGATCTTAAAAACTAGACAACGAAATATTATTGCAGTGGTGAACACTGCGGGCTTAAAAGCTAAGACATAACGTAAAAATAAACCCCACTTTCTTAAATTTTAGATTAGATTCGAATACGCCCTGCCTGACTAAAGAGCTAACTTAAGACTAGAATCACCCTACCTGGTATAACATCTAAGAGTTCAATTAAAAGAATAATTTCAATAATATCCTACCAACATAGGAATGTAAAAGATACTTTACCAAACTCATATAGGTATAAGTACGTACATATATGTTTAATTCCCCTTCAATTCATCGATATTAATCATGTGGTCCATGGTGTCCTAGAACAGACTGAAACACACACCAAAAAATTGCAGCACCTGCCAACAATTTTTGGTTTTCTAAACCCTGCCTAGTTAAAAGTCTAATATTTTCAATTCGTGTAAAACCTGCCTGTATAAAGTTCTAAGGTTGTCTGTTCGAAAAAATCCTGCCTACATAAAGAGCTAAACGTATTGATCGATCTTAATTGGGCCCACCTAATTAATTATCTAATAAATGTAGTGAATTAAAAGGCCCGGGTAGGGGCAGGGGCAGGGCGGGGATGTGGTCATATTATACGTATGTATTATCATGAATCTTCTTCTTTAGCTGATTATTTTCAATGCTTCTGAAGCAAACGCAGACACGAAATAATTAATGAAGTATTATAAAAATGACTTCTTAAACTCAGAAATTGAATCGACGAGGCTGGCTCTTTAATTTTATAGTTTCCAAACGTGCCTTTGAAAGCCCGAACTCGTCGAACAGGGCCCTGACTCTAATGGAACACTTATGATTGACAAACAAAGTGATTCTAATTTCGCGACAGTATTTCTACTGTGTTTGTGACTGCTACCGAGCAGCCCGCGAGCCCTCGGCCAGAGTCTGTACAGTAAAACGACTTAGCATCGACACCAGTTTCGATTCCGAGCCACAGAAATCATTAAGGCACGGATATGCAAAACCACAACCACGATTCTAGATTATGACCCGTATGCCTTCTGCCACCCCAAGGTGTGCTTGGCGTGGTCTAACACATAGGAATTTCCTACTAGGCGGGCCAAAGTGTCCAGAAAAGCAATCACAGCCCCACACACCGCCCCCCGATGACACTGCAACCCGGATATTGCAAGAATCGCGACCACGATTCCAGAATGGTGGATAACCTACCCATGTTAGAGAACGTAGTCTAACCGAGGGCCTCGTGACCAGGGTCCAGAACCACAATCACGCCCCCACACATCGTAACTGGCTGACACTAAGTCCCCAACCATCAGTCCCCCGAGCCGAGAACGGAAAAGGAAACGAAATAGTTACGAAAGGAAAGGCAACCTCGGGGTCGAATGCTAGATTCGCGCGCGCCGAGGAGGAATGGAAGAATAATTATGAAGGGAAAAGGGAGCCTCGGGGTCAGAATGCTAGATTCGCGCGCGCCGAGGAGGAATGGAAGAATAATTATGAAGGGAAAAGGGAGCCTAGGGGTCAATTCGCAGTCAATTCGCTCGAATTATTTTCCACATAATTATCAAACGTCTCTTAAACGTTTAATAATTATACGATAAATAATTGATTGCCCGGGTCTCACCACGTGGAGGTTACTGCGCATGGAGACCCACCCTAGCCACGGCCCTTCCACCCTCCAATTATGCGAAAACAAATTCTAATATAACATGTGAGAAACAAAAATCTCCTATTATTGTCAATTTGTAGAACGTTCATTAATTGATCGTAGTACAAGTAAGACAACAAGAGGAGTACTTGGTAAATTCACGACCGAAAGCTAAGTTGAATATCAGAAGGAAACCTGAAAGAAAATTTGCAAGAGAATTCAATTTCCTGAAATAAAACTTTCTTAAAAATATATCATATGATCTTAAAAACTAGACAACGAAATATTATTGCAGTGGTGAACACTGCGGGCTTAAAAGCTAAGACATAACGTAAAAATAAACCCCACTTTCTTAAATTTTAGATTAGATTCGAATACGCCCTGCCTGACTAAAGAGCTAACTTAAGACTAGAATCACCCTACCTGGTATAACATCTAAGACTTCAATTAAAAGAATAATTTCAATAATATCCTACCAACATAGGAATGTAAAAGATACTTTACCAAACTCATATAGGTATAAGTACGTACATATATGTTTAATTCCCCTTCAATTCATCGATATTAATCATGTGGTCCATGGTGTCCTAGAACAGACTGAAACACACACCAAAAAATTGCAGCACCTGCCAACAATTTTTGGTTTTCTAAACCCTGCCTAGTTAAAAGTCTAATATTTTCAATTCGTGTAAAACCTGCCTGTATAAAGTTCTAAGGTTGTCTGTTCGAAAAAATCCTGCCTACATAAAGAGCTAAACGTATTGATCGATCTTAATTGGGCCCACCTAATTAATTATCTAATAAATGTAGTGAATTAAAAGGCCCGGGTAGGGGCAGGGGCAGGGCGGGGATGTGGTCATATTATACGTATGTATTATCATGAATCTTCTTCTTTAGCTGATTATTTTCAATGCTTCTGAAGCAAACGCAGACACGAAATAATTAATGAAGTATTATAAAAATGACTTCTTAAACTCAGAAATTGAATCGACGAGGCTGGCTCTTTAATTTTATAGTTTCCAAACGTGCCTTTGAAAGCCCGAACTCGTCGAACAGGGCCCTGACTCTAATGGAACACTTATGATTGACAAACAAAGTGATTCTAATTTCGCGACAGTATTTCTACTGTGTTTGTGACTGCTACCGAGCAGCCCGCGAGCCCTCGGCCAGAGTCTGTACAGTAAAACGACTTAGCATCGACACCAGTTTCGATTCCGAGCCACAGAAATCATTAAGGCACGGATATGCAAGACCACAACCACGATTCTAGATTATGACCCGTATGCCTTCTGCCACCCCAAGGTGTGCTTGGCGTGGTCTAACACATAGGAATTTCCTACTAGGCGGGCCAAAGTGTCCAGAAAAGCAATCACAGCCCCACACACCGCCCCCCGATGACACTGCAACCCGGATATTGCAAGAACCGCGACCACGATTCCAGAATGGTGGATAACCTACCCATGTTAGAGAACGTAGTCTAACCGAGGGCCTCGTGACCAGGGTCCAGAACCACAATCACGCCCCCACACATCGTAACTGGCTGACACTAAGTCCCCAACCATCAGTCCCCCGAGCCGAGAACGGAAAAGGAAACGAAATAGTTACGAAAGGAAAGGCAACCTCGGGGTCGAATGCTAGATTCGCGCGCGCCGAGGAGGAATGGAAGAATAATTATGAAGGGAAAAGGGAGCCTCGGGGTCAGAATGCTAGATTCGCGCGCGCCGAGGAGGAATGGAAGAATAATTATGAAGGGAAAAGGGAGCCTAGGGGTCAATTCGCAGTCAATTCGCTCGAATTATTTTCCACATAATTATCAAACGTCTCTTAAACGTTTAATAATTATACGATAAATAATTGATTGCCCGGGTCTCACCACGTGGAGGTTACTGCGCATGGAGACCCACCCTAGCCACGGCCCTTCCACCCTCCAATTATGCGAAAACAAATTCTAATATAACATGTGAGAAACAAAAATCTCCTATTATTGTCAATTTGTAGAACGTTCATTAATTGATCGTAGTACAAGTAAGACAACAAGAGGAGTACTTGGTAAATTCACGACCGAAAGCTAAGTTGAATATCAGAAGGAAACCTGAAAGAAAATTTGCAAGAGAATTCAATTTCCTGAAATAAAACTTTCTTAAAAATATATCATATGATCTTAAAAACTAGACAACGAAATATTATTGCAGTGGTGAACACTGCGGGCTTAAAAGCTAAGACATAACGTAAAAATAAACCCCACTTTCTTAAATTTTAGATTAGATTCGAATACGCCCTGCCTGACTAAAGAGCTAACTTAAGACTAGAATCACCCTACCTGGTATAACATCTAAGAGTTCAATTAAAAGAATAATTTCAATAATATCCTACCAACATAGGAATGTAAAAGATACTTTACCAAACTCATATAGGTATAAGTACGTACATATATGTTTAATTCCCCTTCAATTCATCGATATTAATCATGTGGTCCATGGTGTCCTAGAACAGACTGAAACACACACCAAAAAATTGCAGCACCTGCCAACAATTTTTGGTTTTCTAAACCCTGCCTAGTTAAAAGTCTAATATTTTCAATTCGTGTAAAACCTGCCTGTATAAAGTTCTAAGGTTGTCTGTTCGAAAAAATCCTGCCTACATAAAGAGCTAAACGTATTGATCGATCTTAATTGGGCCCACCTAATTAATTATCTAATAAATGTAGTGAATTAAAAGGCCCGGGTAGGGGCAGGGGCAGGGCGGGGATGTGGTCATATTATACGTATGTATTATCATGAATCTTCTTCTTTAGCTGATTATTTTCAATGCTTCTGAAGCAAACGCAGACACGAAATAATTAATGAAGTATTATAAAAATGACTTCTTAAACTCAGAAATTGAATCGACGAGGCTGGCTCTTTAATTTTATAGTTTCCAAACGTGCCTTTGAAAGCCCGAACTCGTCGAACAGGGCCCTGACTCTAATGGAACACTTATGATTGACAAACAAAGTGATTCTAATTTCGCGACAGTATTTCTACTGTGTTTGTGACTGCTACCGAGCAGCCCGCGAGCCCTCGGCCAGAGTCTGTACAGTAAAACGACTTAGCATCGACACCAGTTTCGATTCCGAGCCACAGAAATCATTAAGGCACGGATATGCAAAACCACAACCACGATTCTAGATTATGACCCGTATGCCTTCTGCCACCCCAAGGTGTGCTTGGCGTGGTCTAACACATAGGAATTTCCTACTAGGCGGGCCAAAGTGTCCAGAAAAGCAATCACAGCCCCACACACCGCCCCCCGATGACACTGCAACCCGGATATTGCAAGAATCGCGACCACGATTCCAGAATGGTGGATAACCTACCCATGTTAGAGAACGTAGTCTAACCGAGGGCCTCGTGACCAGGGTCCAGAACCACAATCACGCCCCCACACATCGTAACTGGCTGACACTAAGTCCCCAACCATCAGTCCCCCGAGCCGAGAACGGAAAAGGAAACGAAATAGTTACGAAAGGAAAGGCAACCTCGGGGTCGAATGCTAGATTCGCGCGCGCCGAGGAGGAATGGAAGAATAATTATGAAGGGAAAAGGGAGCCTCGGGGTCAGAATGCTAGATTCGCGCGCGCCGAGGAGGAATGGAAGAATAATTATGAAGGGAAAAGGGAGCCTAGGGGTCAATTCGCAGTCAATTCGCTCGAATTATTTTCCACATAATTATCAAACGTCTCTTAAACGTTTAATAATTATACGATAAATAATTGATTGCCCGGGTCTCACCACGTGGAGGTTACTGCGCATGGAGACCCACCCTAGCCACGGCCCTTCCACCCTCCAATTATGCGAAAACAAATTCTAATATAACATGTGAGAAACAAAAATCTCCTATTATTGTCAATTTGTAGAACGTTCATTAATTGATCGTAGTACAAGTAAGACAACAAGAGGAGTACTTGGTAAATTCACGACCGAAAGCTAAGTTGAATATCAGAAGGAAACCTGAAAGAAAATTTGCAAGAGAATTCAATTTCCTGAAATAAAACTTTCTTAAAAATATATCATATGATCTTAAAAACTAGACAACGAAATATTATTGCAGTGGTGAACACTGCGGGCTTAAAAGCTAAGACATAACGTAAAAATAAACCCCACTTTCTTAAATTTTAGATTAGATTCGAATACGCCCTGCCTGACTAAAGAGCTAACTTAAGACTAGAATCACCCTACCTGGTATAACATCTAAGACTTCAATTAAAAGAATAATTTCAATAATATCCTACCAACATAGGAATGTAAAAGATACTTTACCAAACTCATATAGGTATAAGTACGTACATATATGTTTAATTCCCCTTCAATTCATCGATATTAATCATGTGGTCCATGGTGTCCTAGAACAGACTGAAACACACACCAAAAAATTGCAGCACCTGCCAACAATTTTTGGTTTTCTAAACCCTGCCTAGTTAAAAGTCTAATATTTTCAATTCGTGTAAAACCTGCCTGTATAAAGTTCTAAGGTTGTCTGTTCGAAAAAATCCTGCCTACATAAAGAGCTAAACGTATTGATCGATCTTAATTGGGCCCACCTAATTAATTATCTAATAAATGTAGTGAATTAAAAGGCCCGGGTAGGGGCAGGGGCAGGGCGGGGATGTGGTCATATTATACGTATGTATTATCATGAATCTTCTTCTTTAGCTGATTATTTTCAATGCTTCTGAAGCAAACGCAGACACGAAATAATTAATGAAGTATTATAAAAATGACTTCTTAAACTCAGAAATTGAATCGACGAGGCTGGCTCTTTAATTTTATAGTTTCCAAACGTGCCTTTGAAAGCCCGAACTCGTCGAACAGGGCCCTGACTCTAATGGAACACTTATGATTGACAAACAAAGTGATTCTAATTTCGCGACAGTATTTCTACTGTGTTTGTGACTGCTACCGAGCAGCCCGCGAGCCCTCGGCCAGAGTCTGTACAGTAAAACGACTTAGCATCGACACCAGTTTCGATTCCGAGCCACAGAAATCATTAAGGCACGGATATGCAAGACCACAACCACGATTCTAGATTATGACCCGTATGCCTTCTGCCACCCCAAGGTGTGCTTGGCGTGGTCTAACACATAGGAATTTCCTACTAGGCGGGCCAAAGTGTCCAGAAAAGCAATCACAGCCCCACACACCGCCCCCCGATGACACTGCAACCCGGATATTGCAAGAACCGCGACCACGATTCCAGAATGGTGGATAACCTACCCATGTTAGAGAACGTAGTCTAACCGAGGGCCTCGTGACCAGGGTCCAGAACCACAATCACGCCCCCACACATCGTAACTGGCTGACACTAAGTCCCCAACCATCAGTCCCCCGAGCCGAGAACGGAAAAGGAAACGAAATAGTTACGAAAGGAAAGGCAACCTCGGGGTCGAATGCTAGATTCGCGCGCGCCGAGGAGGAATGGAAGAATAATTATGAAGGGAAAAGGGAGCCTCGGGGTCAGAATGCTAGATTCGCGCGCGCCGAGGAGGAATGGAAGAATAATTATGAAGGGAAAAGGGAGCCTAGGGGTCAATTCGCAGTCAATTCGCTCGAATTATTTTCCACATAATTATCAAACGTCTCTTAAACGTTTAATAATTATACGATAAATAATTGATTGCCCGGGTCTCACCACGTGGAGGTTACTGCGCATGGAGACCCACCCTAGCCACGGCCCTTCCACCCTCCAATTATGCGAAAACAAATTCTAATATAACATGTGAGAAACAAAAATCTCCTATTATTGTCAATTTGTAGAACGTTCATTAATTGATCGTAGTACAAGTAAGACAACAAGAGGAGTACTTGGTAAATTCACGACCGAAAGCTAAGTTGAATATCAGAAGGAAACCTGAAAGAAAATTTGCAAGAGAATTCAATTTCCTGAAATAAAACTTTCTTAAAAATATATCATATGATCTTAAAAACTAGACAACGAAATATTATTGCAGTGGTGAACACTGCGGGCTTAAAAGCTAAGACATAACGTAAAAATAAACCCCACTTTCTTAAATTTTAGATTAGATTCGAATACGCCCTGCCTGACTAAAGAGCTAACTTAAGACTAGAATCACCCTACCTGGTATAACATCTAAGAGTTCAATTAAAAGAATAATTTCAATAATATCCTACCAACATAGGAATGTAAAAGATACTTTACCAAACTCATATAGGTATAAGTACGTACATATATGTTTAATTCCCCTTCAATTCATCGATATTAATCATGTGGTCCATGGTGTCCTAGAACAGACTGAAACACACACCAAAAAATTGCAGCACCTGCCAACAATTTTTGGTTTTCTAAACCCTGCCTAGTTAAAAGTCTAATATTTTCAATTCGTGTAAAACCTGCCTGTATAAAGTTCTAAGGTTGTCTGTTCGAAAAAATCCTGCCTACATAAAGAGCTAAACGTATTGATCGATCTTAATTGGGCCCACCTAATTAATTATCTAATAAATGTAGTGAATTAAAAGGCCCGGGTAGGGGCAGGGGCAGGGCGGGGATGTGGTCATATTATACGTATGTATTATCATGAATCTTCTTCTTTAGCTGATTATTTTCAATGCTTCTGAAGCAAACGCAGACACGAAATAATTAATGAAGTATTATAAAAATGACTTCTTAAACTCAGAAATTGAATCGACGAGGCTGGCTCTTTAATTTTATAGTTTCCAAACGTGCCTTTGAAAGCCCGAACTCGTCGAACAGGGCCCTGACTCTAATGGAACACTTATGATTGACAAACAAAGTGATTCTAATTTCGCGACAGTATTTCTACTGTGTTTGTGACTGCTACCGAGCAGCCCGCGAGCCCTCGGCCAGAGTCTGTACAGTAAAACGACTTAGCATCGACACCAGTTTCGATTCCGAGCCACAGAAATCATTAAGGCACGGATATGCAAAACCACAACCACGATTCTAGATTATGACCCGTATGCCTTCTGCCACCCCAAGGTGTGCTTGGCGTGGTCTAACACATAGGAATTTCCTACTAGGCGGGCCAAAGTGTCCAGAAAAGCAATCACAGCCCCACACACCGCCCCCCGATGACACTGCAACCCGGATATTGCAAGAACCGCGACCACGATTCCAGAATGGTGGATAACCTACCCATGTTAGAGAACGTAGTCTAACCGAGGGCCTCGTGACCAGGGTCCAGAACCACAATCACGCCCCCACACATCGTAACTGGCTGACACTAAGTCCCCAACCATCAGTCCCCCGAGCCGAGAACGGAAAAGGAAACGAAATAGTTACGAAAGGAAAGGCAACCTCGGGGTCGAATGCTAGATTCGCGCGCGCCGAGGAGGAATGGAAGAATAATTATGAAGGGAAAAGGGAGCCTCGGGGTCAGAATGCTAGATTCGCGCGCGCCGAGGAGGAATGGAAGAATAATTATGAAGGGAAAAGGGAGCCTAGGGGTCAATTCGCAGTCAATTCGCTCGAATTATTTTCCACATAATTATCAAACGTCTATTAAACGTTTAATAATTATACGATAAATAATTGATTGCCCGGGTCTCACCACGTGGAGGTTACTGCGCATGGAGACCCACCCTAGCCACGGCCCTTCCACCCTCCAATTATGCGAAAACAAATTCTAATATAACATGTGAGAAACAAAAATCTCCTATTATTGTCAATTTGTAGAACGTTCATTAATTGATCGTAGTACAAGTAAGACAACAAGAGGAGTACTTGGTAAATTCACGACCGAAAGCTAAGTTGAATATCAGAAGGAAACCTGAAAGAAAATTTGCAAGAGAATTCAATTTCCTGAAATAAAACTTTCTTAAAAATATATCATATGATCTTAAAAACTAGACAACGAAATATTATTGCAGTGGTGAACACTGCGGGCTTAAAAGCTAAGACATAACGTAAAAATAAACCCCACTTTCTTAAATTTTAGATTAGATTCGAATACGCCCTGCCTGACTAAAGAGCTAACTTAAGACTAGAATCACCCTACCTGGTATAACATCTAAGACTTCAATTAAAAGAATAATTTCAATAATATCCTACCAACATAGGAATGTAAAAGATACTTTACCAAACTCATATAGGTATAAGTACGTACATATATGTTTAATTCCCCTTCAATTCATCGATATTAATCATGTGGTCCATGGTGTCCTAGAACAGACTGAAACACACACCAAAAAATTGCAGCACCTGCCAACAATTTTTGGTTTTCTAAACCCTGCCTAGTTAAAAGTCTAATATTTTCAATTCGTGTAAAACCTGCCTGTATAAAGTTCTAAGGTTGTCTGTTCGAAAAAATCCTGCCTACATAAAGAGCTAAACGTATTGATCGATCTTAATTGGGCCCACCTAATTAATTATCTAATAAATGTAGTGAATTAAAAGGCCCGGGTAGGGGCAGGGGCAGGGCGGGGATGTGGTCATATTATACGTATGTATTATCATGAATCTTCTTCTTTAGCTGATTATTTTCAATGCTTCTGAAGCAAACGCAGACACGAAATAATTAATGAAGTATTATAAAAATGACTTCTTAAACTCAGAAATTGAATCGACGAGGCTGGCTCTTTAATTTTATAGTTTCCAAACGTGCCTTTGAAAGCCCGAACTCGTCGAACAGGGCCCTGACTCTAATGGAACACTTATGATTGACAAACAAAGTGATTCTAATTTCGCGACAGTATTTCTACTGTGTTTGTGACTGCTACCGAGCAGCCCGCGAGCCCTCGGCCAGAGTCTGTACAGTAAAACGACTTAGCATCGACACCAGTTTCGATTCCGAGCCACAGAAATCATTAAGGCACGGATATGCAAGACCACAACCACGATTCTAGATTATGACCCGTATGCCTTCTGCCACCCCAAGGTGTGCTTGGCGTGGTCTAACACATAGGAATTTCCTACTAGGCGGGCCAAAGTGTCCAGAAAAGCAATCACAGCCCCACACACCGCCCCCCGATGACACTGCAACCCGGATATTGCAAGAACCGCGACCACGATTCCAGAATGGTGGATAACCTACCCATGTTAGAGAACGTAGTCTAACCGAGGGCCTCGTGACCAGGGTCCAGAACCACAATCACGCCCCCACACATCGTAACTGGCTGACACTAAGTCCCCAACCATCAGTCCCCCGAGCCGAGAACGGAAAAGGAAACGAAATAGTTACGAAAGGAAAGGCAACCTCGGGGTCGAATGCTAGATTCGCGCGCGCCGAGGAGGAATGGAAGAATAATTATGAAGGGAAAAGGGAGCCTCGGGGTCAGAATGCTAGATTCGCGCGCGCCGAGGAGGAATGGAAGAATAATTATGAAGGGAAAAGGGAGCCTAGGGGTCAATTCGCAGTCAATTCGCTCGAATTATTTTCCACATAATTATCAAACGTCTCTTAAACGTTTAATAATTATACGATAAATAATTGATTGCCCGGGTCTCACCACGTGGAGGTTACTGCGCATGGAGACCCACCCTAGCCACGGCCCTTCCACCCTCCAATTATGCGAAAACAAATTCTAATATAACATGTGAGAAACAAAAATCTCCTATTATTGTCAATTTGTAGAACGTTCATTAATTGATCGTAGTACAAGTAAGACAACAAGAGGAGTACTTGGTAAATTCACGACCGAAAGCTAAGTTGAATATCAGAAGGAAACCTGAAAGAAAATTTGCAAGAGAATTCAATTTCCTGAAATAAAACTTTCTTAAAAATATATCATATGATCTTAAAAACTAGACAACGAAATATTATTGCAGTGGTGAACACTGCGGGCTTAAAAGCTAAGACATAACGTAAAAATAAACCCCACTTTCTTAAATTTTAGATTAGATTCGAATACGCCCTGCCTGACTAAAGAGCTAACTTAAGACTAGAATCACCCTACCTGGTATAACATCTAAGAGTTCAATTAAAAGAATAATTTCAATAATATCCTACCAACATAGGAATGTAAAAGATACTTTACCAAACTCATATAGGTATAAGTACGTACATATATGTTTAATTCCCCTTCAATTCATCGATATTAATCATGTGGTCCATGGTGTCCTAGAACAGACTGAAACACACACCAAAAAATTGCAGCACCTGCCAACAATTTTTGGTTTTCTAAACCCTGCCTAGTTAAAAGTCTAATATTTTCAATTCGTGTAAAACCTGCCTGTATAAAGTTCTAAGGTTGTCTGTTCGAAAAAATCCTGCCTACATAAAGAGCTAAACGTATTGATCGATCTTAATTGGGCCCACCTAATTAATTATCTAATAAATGTAGTGAATTAAAAGGCCCGGGTAGGGGCAGGGGCAGGGCGGGGATGTGGTCATATTATACGTATGTATTATCATGAATCTTCTTCTTTAGCTGATTATTTTCAATGCTTCTGAAGCAAACGCAGACACGAAATAATTAATGAAGTATTATAAAAATGACTTCTTAAACTCAGAAATTGAATCGACGAGGCTGGCTCTTTAATTTTATAGTTTCCAAACGTGCCTTTGAAAGCCCGAACTCGTCGAACAGGGCCCTGACTCTAATGGAACACTTATGATTGACAAACAAAGTGATTCTAATTTCGCGACAGTATTTCTACTGTGTTTGTGACTGCTACCGAGCAGCCCGCGAGCCCTCGGCCAGAGTCTGTACAGTAAAACGACTTAGCATCGACACCAGTTTCGATTCCGAGCCACAGAAATCATTAAGGCACGGATATGCAAAACCACAACCACGATTCTAGATTATGACCCGTATGCCTTCTGCCACCCCAAGGTGTGCTTGGCGTGGTCTAACACATAGGAATTTCCTACTAGGCGGGCCAAAGTGTCCAGAAAAGCAATCACAGCCCCACACACCGCCCCCCGATGACACTGCAACCCGGATATTGCAAGAACCGCGACCACGATTCCAGAATGGTGGATAACCTACCCATGTTAGAGAACGTAGTCTAACCGAGGGCCTCGTGACCAGGGTCCAGAACCACAATCACGCCCCCACACATCGTAACTGGCTGACACTAAGTCCCCAACCATCAGTCCCCCGAGCCGAGAACGGAAAAGGAAACGAAATAGTTACGAAAGGAAAGGCAACCTCGGGGTCGAATGCTAGATTCGCGCGCGCCGAGGAGGAATGGAAGAATAATTATGAAGGGAAAAGGGAGCCTCGGGGTCAGAATGCTAGATTCGCGCGCGCCGAGGAGGAATGGAAGAATAATTATGAAGGGAAAAGGGAGCCTAGGGGTCAATTCGCAGTCAATTCGCTCGAATTATTTTCCACATAATTATCAAACGTCTATTAAACGTTTAATAATTATACGATAAATAATTGATTGCCCGGGTCTCACCACGTGGAGGTTACTGCGCATGGAGACCCACCCTAGCCACGGCCCTTCCACCCTCCAATTATGCGAAAACAAATTCTAATATAACATGTGAGAAACAAAAATCTCCTATTATTGTCAATTTGTAGAACGTTCATTAATTGATCGTAGTACAAGTAAGACAACAAGAGGAGTACTTGGTAAATTCACGACCGAAAGCTAAGTTGAATATCAGAAGGAAACCTGAAAGAAAATTTGCAAGAGAATTCAATTTCCTGAAATAAAACTTTCTTAAAAATATATCATATGATCTTAAAAACTAGACAACGAAATATTATTGCAGTGGTGAACACTGCGGGCTTAAAAGCTAAGACATAACGTAAAAATAAACCCCACTTTCTTAAATTTTAGATTAGATTCGAATACGCCCTGCCTGACTAAAGAGCTAACTTAAGACTAGAATCACCCTACCTGGTATAACATCTAAGAGTTCAATTAAAAGAATAATTTCAATAATATCCTACCAACATAGGAATGTAAAAGATACTTTACCAAACTCATATAGGTATAAGTACGTACATATATGTTTAATTCCCCTTCAATTCATCGATATTAATCATGTGGTCCATGGTGTCCTAGAACAGACTGAAACACACACCAAAAAATTGCAGCACCTGCCAACAATTTTTGGTTTTCTAAACCCTGCCTAGTTAAAAGTCTAATATTTTCAATTCGTGTAAAACCTGCCTGTATAAAGTTCTAAGGTTGTCTGTTCGAAAAAATCCTGCCTACATAAAGAGCTAAACGTATTGATCGATCTTAATTGGGCCCACCTAATTAATTATCTAATAAATGTAGTGAATTAAAAGGCCCGGGTAAGGGCAGGGGCAGGGCGGGGATGTGGTCATATTATACGTATGTATTATCATGAATCTTCTTCTTTAGCTGATTATTTTCAATGCTTCTGAAGCAAACGCAGACACGAAATAATTAATGAAGTATTATAAAAATGACTTCTTAAACTCAGAAATTGAATCGACGAGGCTGGCTCTTTAATTTTATAGTTTCCAAACGTGCCTTTGAAAGCCCGAACTCGTCGAACAGGGCCCTGACTCTAATGGAACACTTATGATTGACAAACAAAGTGATTCTAATTTCGCGACAGTATTTCTACTGTGTTTGTGACTGCTACCGAGCAGCCCGCGAGCCCTCGGCCAGAGTCTGTACAGTAAAACGACTTAGCATCGACACCAGTTTCGATTCCGAGCCACAGAAATCATTAAGGCACGGATATGCAAGACCACAACCACGATTCTAGATTATGACCCGTATGCCTTCTGCCACCCCAAGGTGTGCTTGGCGTGGTCTAACACATAGGAATTTCCTACTAGGCGGGCCAAAGTGTCCAGAAAAGCAATCACAGCCCCACACACCGCCCCCCGATGACACTGCAACCCGGATATTGCAAGAACCGCGACCACGATTCCAGAATGGTGGATAACCTACCCATGTTAGAGAACGTAGTCTAACCGAGGGCCTCGTGACCAGGGTCCAGAACCACAATCACGCCCCCACACATCGTAACTGGCTGACACTAAGTCCCCAACCATCAGTCCCCCGAGCCGAGAACGGAAAAGGAAACGAAATAGTTACGAAAGGAAAGGCAACCTCGGGGTCGAATGCTAGATTCGCGCGCGCCGAGGAGGAATGGAAGAATAATTATGAAGGGAAAAGGGAGCCTCGGGGTCAGAATGCTAGATTCGCGCGCGCCGAGGAGGAATGGAAGAATAATTATGAAGGGAAAAGGGAGCCTAGGGGTCAATTCGCAGTCAATTCGCTCGAATTATTTTCCACATAATTATCAAACGTCTCTTAAACGTTTAATAATTATACGATAAATAATTGATTGCCCGGGTCTCACCACGTGGAGGTTACTGCGCATGGAGACCCACCCTAGCCACGGCCCTTCCACCCTCCAATTATGCGAAAACAAATTCTAATATAACATGTGAGAAACAAAAATCTCCTATTATTGTCAATTTGTAGAACGTTCATTAATTGATCGTAGTACAAGTAAGACAACAAGAGGAGTACTTGGTAAATTCACGACCGAAAGCTAAGTTGAATATCAGAAGGAAACCTGACAGAAAATTTGCAAGAGAATTCAATTTCCTGAAATAAAACTTTCTTAAAAATATATCATATGATCTTAAAAATTAGACAGCGAAATATTATTGCAGCAGTGTATGCTGCTGCCTTAAAAACTAAGACACAGGTTGAAAATAAATCCTCCCTTCTTAAATACTAGATTAGATTCAAATGCGCCCTACCTGACTAAAGATCTGACTTAAAACTAGAATCGCCCTACCTAGTAGGTATAACATCTAACAGTTCGAATAAAAGAACAATTTCAATAATATCCTATCTACATAGGACTGTAATAGATACTATCCCATACTCGTGTAGGTATGAGTATGCATATACTTAAATCCTCTTCGGTTAGTCCGTATTAATCTCTCGTGGTCCATGGTGTCCTAGAACAGACAGAAACTCGAACCGAACAATTGCAGCACCTGCCAACAATATTTGGTTTTATAAACCCTGCATAATTAAAACTCTAATAATTTCAATTCGTGTAAAACCTGCCAGTATTAAGATCTAAGATTGTGTGTTGAGACAAATCCATAAAGAGCTTAAAGTATTGTTCGATTTATATTTGGGCCTGCCTAATTAATTGTCTAACACCTGTAATTAGTTAATAAGGGCAGGGGTTTGGGGCAGGGATGGGGTGACGGTGTGTTCGTATTATACATTGTTTCATGAATCCTCTTCTTTTCAATGCTTCTAAAACATGCACAAACTCGAAATAATTAGTAAAGCATTATAAGAATGAATTCTTAAACTCACAAATTGGATCGACGAGGCTGGCTCTTGAATTTTAAAGTTTCCAATCGTGTCTTTGATAATATTTCTGGATCTGTATTCTATATATTCCACTCTTGAGCCTCTGACGTATGTACTTATGTTTGTTTAATATAGCATATTTGGGTTCATCTGTGAATCTGTAACAATCTCAAGCATTGGATGAGTGACATCCCCAAGTCTCCCCATTTTATATCGAAATGAAGCTGCTTCTAATTCGTAATAACTGAATTTTAGCAAAGTTAATAAATCAGAATTGATATGGGAAATGCAGCTACTTTTTAATAACAGTAGGTAATTGGATTTCGGCCAAAGTGATGTATTCTTTTGTACGTTCTAGATCAAACTGAATGGTGGTATCAATATCATTAAAAACTTCAAAATGAAGTAGTCACATTTCACTATAATTGATTCTATTTTGCTTCTACAAAGGAGCGACAAACGATTATTCGGAAGCAAAATATCAAACTTCCACTATCACTATGCCGAGCCACAACTACGGCCAAGAACATTTTTCGTGTAAGGATTTTTGTTTACACATTTACGGATATCGCGAGTGAATTTCAATTTCTACAAAGCAAGCTCGAAAAGTTATAAAAATTATCTCTACTAAACAAAGGTAAAAATACAATTGCAACGATTAGGGGAAAATATTTAAGAGTTAAAATCCAATAATGAACAGTTACTAGTATTGAATCTAATTGAAATCTACTATCTAGAATTATTATATATTTATCAAAGATTCTACAAATTATTTCTTTTAATTATTTCTTTTTATTCCTTTCTTTTCTTTCATTTTTTTCATTTATTTCCTTTTCTTTTCTTTTCCTTCATTTCGTCCACACGGTGATATACTATTATGTATGCAATTTTTTAGCAGTATTTCCATCAACAGACATTCCAGGTAGTATAATTATTAAGAAAACTAAATAAAATGAAACGCTGAAAAGAAAAAATACACCATGTAGAACAATAATTGACAATGAATTGGCTTTGATAAAAAAAAAATGTTGAAAATGCCTGAAGGTACAGGTGGCCAGAAGGGCCGCCAACAACTTTATATTATTTAAAGAATATTTATGTAACGCAACGCTAGTATACTACTTTTAAACATTAGAAAATTCAATAGCAACACAAATTTGTAAGAATCAGACGCGAGTGGTGCTTCAATATGTCAAATAGCAACTCTAATTCAAGTTAATCATTAATAGTATTAAAAATCAGCAAAATCGCGATTGGACGCAACACTAATGAAAGAATGACTCGATGCTCTATGCACCAATTGTCTCTTTAAACGCAACACTAAACGCGGAAGATTCAGCTATGGTCTTTGGCTGATGATGATGTGCCACCCTCCAGGGTGGCTCATGAACAGGCTTCCAATTGGAAGCAGTTGGGGACTGGTATTCGCAACTCTAATTAAAAACACGATCTTTAATCAACGCAACACTAATGGGAACTCGCGATGCAATCATTTCGCTACACTATTTATTAAGGCTGATAGAAAGCAAACAGTAAATTATTTGTAATATCAAAAAGCAATGTAATTGAAGATCCTCTGTAAAGTTAGCTGAAGGCTCAAGACGCGAAAATAATTTCCCCAACACTAGAAACTTTCTCATATGTAAAATATATTATAAAATACTACAATTTAACTAACAATAACCACGGCAAAATTGCAAGAACCATCGCGGTATCATTGCGCAACGCTAAATCAACCACGATTTTCATTTGGTCGCAACTCTAATTAAAAACCGCGAGTCACTTCGCAACTCCAAGAATACGCGAGACACGTTTTCTTTTTCGCGACACTACTTGAAAAACGGCGTGGCATTTAACGCAACTCTAATTCGACCCGTTCTCAAGTTTTTCACAACTCTAAAACAACGCGATATTTGGGAGGGCTGCATCGTTGGGCCGGAATGTGCGTCGGCCAAGTACAAATAAAAATTCTACAAATGAAAATGCAAGCACAGTGACAAAGTAGTAACAAAGAATGATTTCCCATTCTTAAAAAGGATGGGGAGCCATTATTAGTTGCCCTCTTGAGTGACAGTTTGTCGGGCCTCTTCGGCATATAGCCTCTTCTTTTCGTTGGACCCAAGGGCCAGCTGAAACTTAAACTAGGCTCGAGGCTCTAATCGAAAACCAAAGAAAAACTTATAAAGGTGAAATAAAGAGTTTAAATCGCGGAGCTAAATGGAACACACGTGGCCGAATCACGATGAAATAAAATCGTAAAATTGTGATTACGGAAAATCGCAAAGATTACGATTAAAATTATAATCGTTCTTCGTTCACACGTGCAGCCTCGAGCATAATGTAACACGTTTCGTTTCGGAGCCTAAATCGCGACCACGACCGCGAAGGATTCGAAAAATCGATAGGCAAAGCCAGAGGCGAACGCATTTTCGTTCGCGCCACAGCTTCACCGTCGGCTTTTCAAATTAGATTTCCTGAAACAGGTTGAACACGCGAATGAGTGCCTACACGATCAGAGACTGTGTCAACCTGCCCGGCCCTACCTACTTATGTCTATCAATCACACCAGAAAGTATGCTACCTATCCTACCTGGACCTATATTTAAAAAATGGCAAACAGACACACCAACACACGACACTCCACGGTTCTCAGTCAAACACTTGGGCGCAAAAGCCTACACTAGGGAGGCGTCCCGGGACACCCCCGACACCCAAGTGCTGTCGCACAACTTGCACACTCTAATGTACGTACCATTTTTCTGAAATCGATTGACAGTGGCTGGGATCTCTGTGTTCACGTGGAAAATACCACGTCGCGGTTGAGATATTTAATAGATATTTAATAGAATAATTAAATAGCACCGATACAAAAGGTACTTGATAGCAATTGATAAGTATATTCGATTCTCTTTGGAATTTGGTCTCCGTCATCTTAAATGACAAAAACTTCGTGGCCCGGTATATTAGGGATTATTAATGCAGTTAATAGTAAAAATGATGTCTCTGTTTTCAATTAATGGACATCTTATCTTGGTTAGAGTAACTACGTTTTAGTACGGAACGACGCAAATCCACAGCCTAACCACACACACAATGTGGATATTACGTCGTGCACGATACACCAAACGCACTGTCAGTCGCCAACAATAAATCATTATAAACTAAATAGATATCATCGTGCTCTACCACCGTTTTCCCACCCAAGTAGCACCGGGGCACGTGAGTGGGATCCGGGCAGTGAACACGGAAAGGGATAAACCTGGAAATCCTCGTCTAAAAAAATGATGAAGACATACTGATTTTCTAACGGGCTAAATGTATACATGTATACATATATATACCCGATCAATACATGATTTTATTCTATTAAAAAGAAACTGAAATGACTCTACTTTATTAGAAAAATTATGCTATGACTCTACTTTATTAGAAGAATTGTGCAATGACTCTACTTTATTAGCAAAATTGTACAATGACTGTACTTTATTAGGGAAATTATTCAATGACTCTACATTAATATACCTTGAATGATATTGAAACATCCTCCGGTGTTCCCGTCATCAAAGCACTGCTTCTAAAATGCACGGTTGATTTTGAAGTAGATTGCTTTGATTTCGAGATCTACCGGTTCGCGTATTGTCTTCTTGTACATTCAGGTTTAATTAATATCTTGTACGGAAAAAGTGAACGTATTGATATCTCTAAACGCTAAAGACTAATATGGATATCGTATAATAAAATTATGCGATAGTCCCAACAAATTGACAAGGTAAGTAAGTACCTTTACTTTATATACATATAATCAAAGTAGTAAAAAAGAGGAACGACTATACGCTTACTAACAATTTATTATAACTGTGCAGTAATTGCAATTGACAAATAAACGAAGTCGAATGGTATTCGACTTCTCCACTACAAACTAATGCACGTAGAATACTGGACGTTACTTTATATTCATTCAATAATTAATAACTATTTAAATATCGTTTCATAGGTATTCAATTAAATACTCTATTATAAAAAGATATATAGTGATATATTTTATTCTAAATATGATCTGTATTAAAATTATGAAGCTATTTAAAAACGCGTTGTACAAGAAGACCTATCCTCATATAATATAAAACAGTAAAAAAGTTACTACTCATGAGTATATTTCCATATACCCATGGTCACAATGCTTGCCAGAAAAAACTACGTAATTACAACCAGTCACTCGTGTCGGTTCGGACCTTTCGTCCTGCGACATGATTGAGTGACCAGAGGAACTTTAAAGCATGCCACTCACCGGTTGCAGACTCACCAGGTGTGCGGTCAAGCTCGTCGCCATCGAAGCCATGGAAGCTGCTGAAACATTCAAAAAGAGCCAACAACATTAAAATCTATGTATTTTCAGTACTTTTGGAATGTGTTAATTATCAATGATTATTTCAATACAAGATTAAAGAAATACAGAAGTACTTACTCTTCAAGTTGATGGATGAAAGCCCGAACTCGCCGAACAGCCTAGGTGTTGACTCTAATACCGGAATACTTATTGCGATAAAAAAGAATAAGATAAAGGACTACCGTCGCGCGCGTTTTATAATTGTGATCGACGAACAAAGTGACTCTATTTTTCGCGAGAGCAATATTTCGAAGCAAACACTGACTCTACTTTCGCGTATCTTTGCCACTATTTATATTTAATTATAATTATTAAGAGCGGTTGCGCTCAAAAAATAATAAGAAGAACTTTAACGAAACAAGCACTGAATTTACCAACCGCATTGCGCGCGGTCATCAAAATTTGCTGAAAGAAAATCTGTACATGTTAGTAAATGAGGGGAGGAGGTAAAAATTAAAGCAATACACATGTGATTTTATTTGTTTCTTTCTTATTTCTGTATGTCTGTTGAGGAATTACTGCTTTGGTGTTTTAATAAAGTACTACTGTATTGTTAATTGTCTATTCAAGATATATTATTATAGATTAATATAAATGATTTATCAAAAGCGTACTGTGACTGTTCTATGTCAGAGTTTTAAAAGTGATCATGATCCTAGTAAGTAAGCAATATCGCGCATTTATAAATTCTCGTAGCTGCTTGTAGAAATCAAGACTCGAAACTATTTATCATGCTTCAAGGGCATGGCAACAAATACGTAAGTACGCGGGCAATCCTGCATCGAAAATTCACTTTGACCGTACTTGTGCAAAGGCACAGAGATAATAAAAGTGTCAACAAGAACACTAGTGAAGCTATAATAGAAATCGCGACCGATATGCAGCGAAACATGAACGTCGTTCAATTTTTCGTTTAGAATTAATGAAATTTACTGACTGTAGTTTCAATCGCGAATGAAATTAACGTGATAAACCTGTGCTAAAATCAGAATGGAATGCAAAGTTGCGAAAGGCCATATGTAACTGGGTATGTAAGTGACATTGCAAAGAAAATAAACGCAACCTTAACACCGCATCGAATCCGAATAATCGTGTAATAAAATATAATAAAGATTCGAAGAACCGTTCAAACTGATAAATTAGTTAACGCGATGTTACAACAAACGACTAGTTAATCTCATATTCGTTCAGCAAAGGAAACTCAAGAAAGATTATAATCTATAAAGTTTAATGTACTGTTGCGATAGTAGAACGATTGTTAGTTAAACGCGTATTAATTAATAGAGGCTAATAATGAAGCGAACACAATGGTAAAGTAAAGCCTGAGGTGCTATTGCGTTGTAGAGTGAGGTATGTCGCTAACCATCAACACCGTAGACGACCTTACGCTGCGACACTCCAATTGAGAAAGAAGGGGCACGCGCCGCGCGACGGTCGACCACACTCCGCCAGCCTCCCCACTCCGCTACGCGCCGGCGCGTCAGCTGCGCTCGGCGGTATTCGCTATTTCCGAAAATTTTCGACGGTCGCCGACGGCGACCGGCGGTCTACTACCCTAGGGTCATACCTAGTGGACTTCTACTATTTCTGACCAAGTTTTAACCGGACCTACGACTCTAGGGTCGTGCCTACTGGACTTCTACTATTTCTGACCGACTTATAGCCGGATCTACGACTCTAGGGTCGTGCCGAGTGGATTTCTACTGTTTCTGACCAACTTTTAGCTGGACCTACGATCCTCGTTAAAGAATTCTTTTGTTCTTTGCCGCGCAATGAATGCGGGACAACACAGGCGGGACGCTTGACGTGACACTGTCAATTTCATCGCCCAATGCATCGCGATGTTGTTTCGACCCAACTCGAGCCGAGCCGAAGCGCATCGCGCGACCAGGCATCGTAGCTCAATTTTTCTACCGAAACGTTGCTCGAGAAATAGCTTTCCTGATCCCCCCAAAGCATTTACATATATTCACACAATCGCATGAATCCCGTCCCCACTACTTTAGTAAATAATAGTTGTTCAAGTGATCACTGTTCATGAGCAGGGGACGCTCAAATCAGTGTCGGATTTCTGAGTCGGTATGGCCGTCACAGTGGGCCACGAAAGTCCATAAGATGTCCTGTCTATTCCTATATCTCGTCAGTGCTAAAGGCCATAAGGTGATAGATCTATTCTGCTTCCCCTTTGTACATACGTACACTCACTGAGCATTGTATAGAGCTCTGCTATACCTGTAAGCAGTACGGTCTGAACGTTATTGAAAAGTGACTAAGCCCACTGTCGATCTGGTGCTAAAACATACTTTTCTGCAGATGGTGTGCATACAGGAAATTAATAAAAATACAAATCTATGTGTACCGCGCGATCCGTATCTGATTGTACAAAGTGATTTAATTCTTGACAAATGTTCTCTCGTTTCGGAAACATAATATTTTAACGAATATAGCTAAAATATTAGTTGACAAATAATTCCACACTTTGCGATACGCGTATGACTTGTACCGAAGCGGCAACCAATGGCTCTCTTTTGATGTGGTTGCGTAAAACCGAAGGACGGCGTCTAGCTAAAAATAGGTACGCACGAACCGCTATCTTGTGTTTCCCTCAACCAGCTCACTAACTCTGCGTCGATCTTTGGTTTCCTTCTCTTTTACGGTAACATTGCTACTATGAAAAATACGCGGAGCCCAAATTTTGTATAATTTTGAACTCAAGGTCAGACGACCCACCGCAAATTCTGCTAGACCTATCTTCAATACCTTTTCAAATGGGGGAAGTCCGGCATACCTGTCAGTGGTTCTCATTGGCAGTGAAAGTCGATAAATCAATATATTTCACGTCCTTACAATACATTATTGGGTCCAAATTACGCACAGGAATAAACTGCAGACAAATAATGTTGAAAAACTAAGTGAAGATGAGTGAAATGTGCCACCTGTAGGCGTAAACGTGATAGATACTCGTGTATGCATACGCAGTTGTGCATATCGACGGAATAAAGTTAATGAAACCACATTTTTCCAGTTGTGAGCAATTAGAAATACATCACTTGATAATTACGTTACATAATGTAATTAAAAATAGTGCATTTTCATTCCTGGCAGTTGATTCGTATCACCGAAATGCATTCAAATTTAAATTTAAATGGATGTAGGGTAGGCACTACTAAATTTAATTATTTCTTATCGAATGGCTATCCAACGAATATGAACTGCGACAACTTGAAAGATGTCTTTAGGTTTCACTGCATGTACATACGTATAGTAACCACTGCGACCGGAAAGTATACGTGGTAGTCACCAAGAGTCTTGGGGTAGGGCAGTGGAAATTTCCACTGTACCCGCTGAGACGGTCAATACTCTCTCCGTTCTGTAACGTATGCCACAGAGAGGACCACCCGGATTACAGAGAGTTTCAAATAGAGGGGCCAAAAAAGCATACATACAGTACGTCCGCATGTTTCGGTATCTAGAAAGCACCGACAATAATTATGCATGGTTTACCTAGTCGATTGCAATCCTGTTCGAAGGTATTGTAGATCAAAAAATATAAATACCGAAAGGTTTATCGTAAAAGACTCGATTAATTGTTCTTTATCCGATATACACTATTGCTTTGAATCATCGATAGATAATTTCATCGATAGATATGTTCAATCTTTCCTTTGATCGTACAAAGAAGGTCACAATTGCACATAGTACTTTGCCGAATGGAATGTGCCATATTGTTAATTGCAGCATAAAGGCCATGGGTTAATAAACGGGCAGGCAGGCGCCAGCTACAATCGAACTACTAAACATTGTAAACATTGGTTGCATACGCCTGCGCAGGGACGAGATATTGCATATATTTAAATAAATTGCTGACATTCAAACAACTTTTGCCTATGACGATTCAGTGGAATGCGAAGACGTATGCGGAATAATTTTCCTCAAGTGCCGTGTAGATAGGCAATCTCTCTGTTCTACATAGTGCAACATTTTGCGCGTAGACGCAGTAGTGTATATGTACATATACTAATAGCAAAGAAAAGGCAACTAGCCAACAGTCACGTGACTTGATTTCAATGCAGCGAGAATCTTTAAATAACTGTCCGTGCGCAAAAGCTTGCTTCCTCCAGCCTGTCTGCACATCCCCGTGGAATGCGACAGGGAGGATACCATCCTTCCCACTGCTGAGGACGCTTAGATATGTTAACGCAAACAGATATTTAATGTCACCATTGCCTGTGCCCATTGTACACGCATTGCTACGTGAATGATTCGAAAGACACACCTCACAGAATTTGTTCCGTTTGGTAATCGAATCCGCATTCATAAAACGAAAAGAGAAATTACCGTCGTCAAGGCGTTTGTTCGTGGGAACGCAGCGTATCCCTATCGCATATTACTGCGCTGCAATGCAATCGTGACACGATTGCGATTCTTCGAATATCTGCAGCTTTCCATTTTCCGCGCCCAAAGTTTCGAATTTTCCCGGGAACATTTATATTTGGCGGTATTCGCACGTGAACGTGTGAAAGGCGCACGTGAGCACGACTTGGCGTGAACGAGCGCGGGAAGAACTCGAAAGTGGAAGTCTGCACGATAAAACGTGCACAAGGGTTTCTTTCCAGCACGGCGATCATCGTGTTTTATCGTTCGAGCGACACCCTGTACGCACGGTCGGTAATCAGCAGACACTTCAAATTTGTCGAAGAGCTCAAAATCATCCACAGATGTCATGAAGCTAATTGCTTTTCAATGACAATGAAAAAAATGAGCATCAGCCGTTCGAATCGTTTGGCGGGAGAAGCTCGGTAAAAGAGTTAAAATGTTTGACAGGACAGCACGAGTCCAGGCCGTCCAGGGTGTAAGAACAATTTCAAAGATGCGTCGACTTCTCTGAACTTAAAAGAAGGCAAATAATCGCAGCTGCTATATCTTTTTAAGTTTGAGACGTATAAACTAGGAGATACGACGAACTATATTGTTCACGGATTTTGAAATATTCGTTTAGTGTATTTCACCAAGCATATGCGTTTTATAATTACTAAAATAACATATTGACACACAACTACACGAGCGTCGCCTTGACGGAACTTGAAAATTAAGAGATAACGAGTGCGCAAACTTGTAGCCGATGTAATTATTCATAGTGCTCTATTAATAAACGTCCTAGCGGTATGGAATAAAACTGGACGCAAAGAATGTATTATATAACACATCTGCTTTATTAGATAAAGGATATTATCATTCATTTGATACGTCGACCGAATGAAATTCAATTACTAATAATAAAAAAAACAGTCGGCTATGCGGTCGCGTCAACGCGTGAAGTGCGTAAGAAAATTAACGAGAAATTAAATAAGCCAAACGTTTATCTTTATGGTATCTTTATGTCACAGAGACGTCACTGCTAATGCGTCGTTCATATCCACAAAACTCTTGAACATTAGATCGATAGCTTGGCAAAGAATAATTTCTTAAACGTCGATGCTCCGCATAAAAAGTACCAGATGTTTGCTATTGCATTCCCGACTGCATAAGCGCCTGTCGATTAAATCGGCAATCCCATACAGGGAACAGCCTACGTGATGTATTGGCGATTATATCTTGAAGAGTTGCAATTTCTCTGTTACTTTTTTTCTCTCGAAGGAAGGGAGGGATGGGGAGATCCTGTTGGTTTTTAATCATTCTTCCTCTTAAAAAAACCGTACACTGATTACTTAAATCATTAAATCTGCTTACAGTTTCGCGAGCATTTCTTTTTGCTCGCAAACTCCTCGCGGTTTTGCTATGCAAATTCGTCGCTCGACAGATGTAAGCTAAAATTTTTAAGCGAGTAGATACACGCGATTATCAGTTTTTGCAAGGATATAGGGTTTTAGTCGAACAGCAGAGATATTTCTTCTGCACGGGTCTCGTTAACAGATGCGAATTGCGAATCAGATGTACCGCAAGGATTTGACGCATATTTTGTATATGTACATATGTACTGAATAAAAAGACAATTGCTTATCCGTTATTGTCTATCGCGGCGAATGTACTGACACATACATACATGTGAAAAGAAGGCCACGACGTAGTAGGCTAACATGGTATTGATTTCGGTCGGTCGGTCGGAGCTCTGCATCCGCGCTTTCAGTGTCGTTTTAGTGCGACGTAGATATGGTAGAAAGGCGTTCGGAGGGGAGTCAATTTGCCACTCTAATTCAGCAAAACCCCTTTCTACATATTCCAGTGAAAATTATGAAAGCGGAAGCGTATTGCAAGTAAGCAAACAAACTTTCGTCTCTTCTTGAAAATTGTCGCGCAATTTTTTTAGGGAACTCGTTTCACGCTCGATACATCAAATATCATCATCGAATGAGCGCGCTATGGTTGCATGCTGCTCCATATACTCGTCAGCTAGGCAAAGCCAGATCACTGAACTGCATGGGATATGTGGTTTTTGGGGGGTGGCGAATGCAAACTTAAGGGGTTGGAATAAACACGTGGAATCGCTGATACGATAGTCTTAGCGAAACTGGTTGGGGGATGCTGCACGAATCAAATGCTAACTCGTGCTGCGATTTTAGACTCTGAAACAGCTGTATAACTGGTCGGTCGGTAACCGGTCGATAGCAAAACCGTATGCCAGCATTGGTAAGGAGGGTAGAAAACCGATACAGAAACCTGACTAAGACTGGTTTCCCTTGAAAAAGCGAATCGGTCTCAGTAGACGACAGCCGAGAACTTCCCCAGCCAGTTGGTACCGTCCTTGTTGCGGATCCAAGATCTCGTATCAAGGTCGATTCTGCCTCGGTGGAACCATTTGGTCCGATTTTCTCAGCTTTGTCCGATATAAATCGACGAAATATATGTAGAAATGTACACGCAGAGTCTAGGCGGGATTATTTGGCAATAGGCGATGCCCGCAGTCAAATATTTATTGCACGTGATCCGTGCCAGACGGTTCACAATCGGCAGCCGTGCTAATCCTCGGAAACCACATTAGGTGCGATCTCGGGGCGCAGCGTGTTGCACGTGTGATACGCGAATGCGCAGCGAAATTTGTCACTCCGACGCGACGACGGAGTGATCCTCCTCCGATGTTCTTCACCAGATTCTTCGCAGGATATTCGTAATGCAGTAGCTATCGAAGGGCGACTCATACGTTATCCATGATGACATCCGAGTTATTTGATTGGGACGATCAGATGCACGGATCAATTACAGAGATATCGGTATCAATTCAGTGAACTGACAGTGCATCGCGTGCACGGCAATCGAGCTACCAGGTGCCAACTTCTCGGGTACGCGCGAGTCCAATTGAGGAACGTAATGCGAAACAGTCGGAATTGTCGCGCCAACTGCGCACGTCTCGATCATTACCAACAGGACCGATACGCGAATCGCGTGCGTAATATATGTCAGGTATGAGTAGGCCTCCGGCAGTCAATAAGACCTTTGCACATTATTGAATTTCTGCCTGCTGTCTCGTTCATACAAAACGTGGCAAAAGAAGGCTGATCCGTCGAATTGATATTGCTATTGCTATACTCCTGCTATTCCGGTGCAATTAAGGCATCTACGTTTTCTAAGTGATTGCGAGTCAGGATGTTGATGAATCGCTTATCCTGTTTGGCATGGCAGAATCGATAAGTACTTCTATGAACGCGATGACTGCCAGTAGCCACGCCGAGTTCTTTGTTGTCCCAGACCAAGTTGCCGATGAACTGCACGATTTGGCAGCTATCGTGACAATGTGCTCGCAAAAATGCTCACGTGGGTGTCGAGACTACGCGTCACGATACTCTAGGCGCCGCGCCGCGCCACTCGCACCGACGACCGACGTCGCTATTGCTCCGAAAATAACAAGGTGGACTTGGTCACTTATAAGTACAGACGTGCACGTCGATCGAACATGCCTACATCGGTTCACGTTCCTCTTGCGTGGCATCGCGAAATCATCTGCTGTTGGGTCATTATCAGATGAATCCACGACACCCACGGGATCACTTGCTCGCGGATTAGAATTTCCCCAATCGTTCTCATCCATTAAGGTACTGGCGCAAGTAATTCCTAGAAACTTGTGTCATTCTCTTAGAAGTTGTTTCCTCGGGATCACTGCGTGCCAACATTATTGGCCAAAGGTTGCAGCCAGCCGCTAAACAAGTTCATGATTTTTTACCAACCGGAGGAAGGGTAAATGAACGTCTGCAGGAAGCGCAAGGGATGTTGTGTTATGGCAAGAAAACTGGCGGAACGAATATGCCAGCAAGACAAATACCAATACCGTGCTATGACGATTAGCGCGTCGTGTGGATGGTTCTTAATTTTCTTGTCGCCACATTAAACTTATATTAGCGTACGTCGCTCGCAGATGGCTGACAATAAATATTCATTGCGATTGACAAGCATTCAGATAAGAATTAAAATAACTCGAGCCAGCATCGACGATGACTCCTTGTCGCAAAAAATAGCAAAGCCGCGATAGCGATAAACCTTTACGATAACCCGAAGGGCATTCGAGCACATAATTAACTTCAATAGCATTATGAATCGTAAGACGATAATAGTTTCCGATGCTTTCGCGCGGCGAAAAAGTTACAGAAAAATCTCGCGTCTATTCAGCCGTGTTGTCAACAGTGGAAACTTGTCAGTGGATTTTGCTTCGGGATTTTTCGTCGTCAACAAGAATCCCTGCTTCTATATCGCTGTGGACGCTAACTTTCAGTCGTCGTATAAGTGTCAGATAGTAAGAAGCTACTGTCAAATTGGATCAGGCTGTTCGAGTAAATCGACGACGAGCATTTTGCTTCCTGAAAAACTTTTATTGATCGCAAGATATTTTCAAATTAATCGAGCGAAAAACTCAGTTTAGCAGGAAATCTATCTCGCGATCGCATTAATCGCGAATGCGCAAAGTCGCGGAATCACTTATCTGTGCTATACAATCGTTATCTCAGCTCGCGCATCGAACTTGCTGCGCATTGACACCTTTCAAAACACCTATTTACTTACCTACTCGCGTCGCTCTGGACGAGGGGTGGCGGAGGTGTTCTTAAGGGACGATAAATCTTCGAGGGAAGGCCGCGAAGAAAGATAGAGAGAATGCACGGGAATTAAAGCGGGCTGGCAATTTTTTCGATCTCGTGAGTCCTCTCACACAAGAGCAGTTCTAGATTGCTGTTCACGCGTTACCCAGGCATGTCCCATCTTAACCGAATCAAAGTAACAGGAGTGTTACGTTCTAAGAATAATTTGCAGCAGGTTAGAAATAGTATCGTCGTACGAACGTATTGATCGTCGACCCTATTCCATACCAGCCAGAAAGTCCATCGACCTGAATTCTTTTCCGAACCGCGTTCTACCTGTGCATCGCAACTCGTGTCAACTGTAGCTTCCGTTCAACGAGCTCTTCCACTGTGGTTGCTTCGGGGACAACATCGGTAGTTCTACAAATAGCTAAGTCTCGAGCTTCTGTTCCCTAAATAAATCGGATTTAAAGCAAAGCCGTTTGTATGCAAAACGGGGCGGCTAAATGCCGTTGAAACGAGACCATTCACGGGCTTCACCTACCTTCTGGTTACAATTGCACCACTAGATATCGCTAGCTGACACGCTTCCTCGGCCAAGGACAGGGTCTTATCCATCCCAAGGCTGATCCGGCCCATTCTAGAACTCTGCGCATACATGCACATGCATACGCGTACGAACGCGATGCATCCCGAGGAGAGCTAGTCCGATATTCGAACGGAAGAATACGAATTGCTGCCGCGGAGGCGTAAGGAAGGGAGTAGGAGGAGTGCAATGAAACGTGCTTGAGCGTAGGTGGAACGAGAATCGATACACGTCAAACGCGAGCCTGGCGGCCGAATGAGCCTACATGCGTGCATGCATGCATATTTCGGAATCGGGCAAGATAACGACCAGTGGCTAGTATCCCGTAACTACCCGACGTCCAACTTCCTTCCTGCATCCTCCTTCTTCACCTACGATCCCATCCTCGATTTCTAGCCGTTCGCGAATAGGGCTGCCAGTAAAACTGCATCCATGCCTACTGACATGCACGCAATTTTCGTTTCCCTTAGTTTTTTGCACGTAAGCCAAGTGAACTCGGCAGTTCAATTTTCGCTTTAATAAGTCAGACAGTGACACATCATCGTACGCGGTAAGTCCTCGTGCTGCCATGGAAATTTCCATTCGCGAAAAGCATTGGCGTAACCGGTCGCGAATTCCGCGGGAAATATCCTCGACTTGCACTCCTCCGTGTACGCGCCGGTCGGAACACATTCCAGAATTCCTCACGAGCATCTTACATAAAATTGCGAATTTTAAACATGATTCTTCTGCCACGATTGAGTGTGCGTCCACATTTTTCTTTGACAAACGTGCGACTAGGAATTAGACGCGTGCAAAATTTGATCCCCTCGCTAACGTAGCTGTAATTTCTGCAGACGAGCAGACCATCGTCGTACGTTGCCCATCTTTTCAACGATTTCCTCGAGAAACATGCCGATTATGTAATGGGCTTATAAATTATGAAATTTTTTGTTGATCGCTGCACCGAACGTCAGTTTCGTCGCGCGTATGCATATGCATGTACGATGGTCTAACAGCAAGAGTATCGATGGCACGCAATATCGTAATCCAAAGTTTCCGATAACCTTGACACATGCAGAAATCGTTCCCATGACAATTGTTAATTCCTCCTCTTTTTAACATACCCCCTCGAAATAGTTCGGATAGCGACTCGATTTTTCTACTAAGATTTCACCGAGCGTTCGCAAACACGATCTTGCTATAGTTATTGCATACTTTGGAACTTTGCTTACTCTCCTTTGTGCACATTACGTCAGATTTCAAGTGTCTGTGATGACGTTGGCGATCGTGACACGTTCTTTTGCCATTACCAGTATGTATACATACATATATGTCTTGCATTCTTCTTCCAAATCTAGACGGTGCACAGAATACGGAAGTAGCGACAACTTTGCGTGCACGTAAATTTTTCATAAACCAGCTACTTGGGTCGTAGTTGTGGAGTAATGAACTCTGGCCATGCTCTCTCGCCTTTTTGCAGTCTCGGGAATATCGATTGACTTATTAACCGAGCACATTCAATGTGCCGATATCGGCCAAACAACCCCTTGCGAATTTCGTTCATCAGCTCGATACGATCTGCGCAGATTCATTACGCGATAGTTTTATAGAACCGTCATACCTGAAGAATGTTAAATAATCGTGAATCATGATGATGCTTTCTCGTATGATTCATTTCGGTACAATTGCGGGCGTGTGTTTCAAACCTACGGAATCTTACTGCATCGCACCAGAACGTAGATATGTATTTTGCAGGAAAGGGTACTGCAATTATACTTCAAAACTCATTTATTGAACATGACATAAAAATCACGATACATGATAATGATGAACCGAGTGTATTGGTAAGCTTCCAAACTTTAGATATATTATTTAGTTATTATCTTTGCGTGTAATATCTTACTCGAATGTCTTATCAAACGCTAACGGATTTATTACTTTATACAATTACGTATAATTATATTCATGGAATGTGCACTCGCCATTTCGCCTTCTTTCCTATTCAGTTTTATTTCCTCTTCGATTGCTAGCATCCGAGGTTTAAAAACTGGATAAAGAGAAAACTGTGAATCACGATCTAGCGAAAAAGATATTAAATATTCGGTTCAATGGTCATATAGATTTCTTATAAAATGAGCGTTACGAGGTCTTTAATAACGAATGCTCCCTGTAAAAGAAGAAAATTAATGTACGACGCACGGTCGGAAAATAGTGGGAGGATAATAAAGATTTATAGTAGCAAAGAACGATCGGTCTGTCGAGAAAAAAAAATAGCAGGCTTTCGACGAATCTGTCAACTACATATGTATCCACGCCATATTTTTATACAATCCTGGGGCTTTTGGCAGTGATATTCAACCGTCATGGATGAGGAGAACGTATCCCATTAATTACAAAAGAGGTAAACAAAACAATTTAACAAACCCTTTTTTCTGTCGTCTGAAAAACTGAACATGATTCAACGTATGAAATGGCAAGAAATTCATAATTACAATGTGGCAGCATTTTTCAGGCCGTTTTAGAAATCTATTTTTCTGCGCAAAGCTTCACACATGCGCGTATAATTGACGCAACAGTAGTCGGTAACTGATAGAATCGACGGATAATATACGATAGCGGTCCGTTTATACGGTGTTAACATTTTGCAAAGATGACTACCCCTCAGCTCCTCAGCCACGCGCTAAAAATCAGGTCAAAATTTCCCGCGTGAAGTATAACGTGCAAACATAAACTAGTTGCAGTAGTAGTAAAAAAAAAAAAAATAGACAAGACGTCGAATAATAAATTATATGTATATTTTTCAGCACGACGCGCGTGCACCCTTGTGTAAGTGTATGTATAAATATGTATAAACGTACGTTAATGGGTTTATACATATCCATACACGCGAATGTCCGCATAGATATATATATATATATATATATATATATATATACATATTTTTTTATTTATTTATATAGCTTTGTAATCGCGCAAACATTTTGACCGTAGAATGAAAATGGATCGGGATAAGATAGATAAACTGCATAATTCCTGTTGCTGAGCGTCCAGTAAATCGAATTCGAAACAAAGCGTCCTTGCAAACTGAAAAGTCGTCGTAAAAAATACTGTGCGTTAAAAAAAAAAAAAGAAGAATTTCAAAGACCCCAATCCACGTTTATTCTGCGGTCCGAGGCCGCCGTAATAAATAGATCGTATTATCTCGTCAATCTTTAAACTCTAGTAACACCATTGTTTCTAATCAGTACAAATGAAGCGACGAAGCTCTGGGACGCAGTTCCACGGGGGTTTATGACACAATCGTGATCTCCCGCCCGTCCCAATAATTCGCCAAGCACCACATTTTAACATCGTACAGTATTGGTAATTCTATTGTTTCGTTTTCTGTTTCTCGAAAGCAGTCTTACATTGTATGTACATAACGGCAGCATTTGCGAATTAGTCCCCTTCATTCTTGTTCACGGTTTCAATCTTTCTCTGTTTCCGTATCACGGTTCTTCCGCTCGACAGAATACTGCCCACGTTAAAAAATTGGTTAAATAATTTACAACCAGAAACGAATGCCGACTTGTTCGATTCTTTGTGCTTACTCTCCATCCATTATCTTGGAACGAACGAGGAACTTGCCGCTTCTGCTGCCAAAAGACACGCATTGATTGACGGAGAATCGAAGCGTTCGTACGAATTTTCATAGCAACAATCTTATCTTTCCAACTTCTTTGTCTACCATTTTATTCATTTTCTGTTATATGATCGTTGCAAAATAGTTCTACCTTATAGCTTACGGTATCACAGAGTTACACGCGGTATCGTTTAATTGCTCCCACTTCGTGATTTCGCAAAACGATAAAGATAATAGCGCTTTAATTTGTCTTGCTGGAAAAATTAAAAGCGGCAATAATTGGACGCAGACGAGGTCGCCGCACTATGTTTTTCGTAAAACTTTCGTAAAACAGACTTGAATCTTACACTCGTTTTAATACTAATTGAAATTAACCGATATACATACATACATAGCGTATCGTATATCATAAAGCCAATCGATAGGAATAAAGTGTGCGATGTATCGTCTTTGAATTTTCAATGGTTCAAGCGTGTACAAGACTATACGGCGGATTGAAAAAGGAAAAACCAACATGTTCTAACGTATTATAGGTGCGAAATTGTACGTAAAGTGTCTCTGTGATTTCATTCGGTGCCTTCGATTGACGTCGTTCTGCGTCCGAATTTCGAGGACATTTGCATTCTTACCTTCTCGAATTATTTGTTAGAAAGTTTGCTCAGTGTATTACATAACAAATAACAAAGTCAACCGCTTGCTCGACGGAATTAATAAATTACGCTATACAAGAATTTAACAAACGCTTCGTAACGATTAATCGGAACAGCAAATTCGTGTACCTCGGGCGCGGAAAAAGAGGAAAGCTGTAGGATGCACCTCGGTACGTGGTGCGAGAATTGCTTTAAGAAAATATCTCTTTTACGTTCTAGTGTAGGAAAAATGTCTCGGGTGCACTAAATGCATTTCGACCGAAACGATGCCGAGCTGTGCAGCGATTATGTACTCGCGATTGAATATCGAACGCAACAGTTTTCGGCAAGTTTTAACACGCGTTGGATATTATTTACGAAAGCTCAAGTAGAAAACAGAAGAGGAAATACTTGGGTATCTTTTCAACGACGTAGCCTTCCTCTTCCAGATCGATGCGCAAGTCACCCGAGAACAGCGCAATAAATGTTTCAAACAAACATTTACGCCTGCAAGTGCAGGAAATTTTGCGCGAATCATACGAACGATACGAGCGATTCAAATAAGTAAGTCTTTTCTTAGGCTCCGTTCTCTGACTCTCTCACTTCTATTGTACGTTTATGCAATATGCATTCGCGCCTCTTCGTATTTACATCCCCTCGCCGTGTTTGCGCGCATGCACGCACATTCCTCTTGAAGGCTGCGAGTAACCTTAACGGGGAAAACTAGCGTTTCCGGTTGTCCGTATGCGAGAAACTATACGGGGAACTGCCAAGACTTGGACGCGAGTTGCGCTTCGTTTTGTTACTCCACGCTTCTGCCTGTCCTAATGTTTCAAAAACATATTCATACTGGTTACCACTCGATGAAAAGGAAAAGGAAAAGGGAGAGAAAAAGAGAAAGGAGGTTAAGTGTAGCTTGTCGATGAGGAGAGTGCGATCAGTTCCCGGCTGCATTAAAAATCATGGTTCGAAAGGGAGGAAACCAAAGTTGGGATAACTAACAGATGTAGTCGTCCGCGAGATTTTATTGGACGCGTTAATCTTTAATCTAGAACTAGCTTCAAGGCCGAAAATTATAGAGATCCTGTATCGACCCCGACCGGCCGTGAACCTTGCGACTCACGAGTAGAAAACGACACGGTACAACATACGAGCACACCGCAACCACGAATTCCGCCGTGATAATGTACCTCGTTCTCTCGATTCTCGTAGCTCGTTGTCCTCGGCCACCGTGCTCGGTACAGGGGCTTCCGCGTCGGCTGAACAGTCGGCTGAACAGTTCCGACCAGCGTCTCTCTCTTCTTCTCTCCTTCTCTTCTTCCCTTTCCCGGCTATCCTAAACAGATTCTTACAGTTATCCAAAGAAGATACGCGCCGAATCTCGCGGTTACTCTCATTTCGTGAGATGAACGTGCATTTCGAAAAGCAAACGGAACACACGAATTATTTCTTGCGATCTTCGTAGCTCGTTTCCCGGCATCTTCTATACGGGGATCCAACGGGAGAAGTAGGGAACGAAATGCTAGATTTCATTTAAGTCGCGGCATTGTCTGCTGGCTTGGAAGAGAAACGTAGAAGAGAGCGCGACAACGTACTGATACCAGAAATTCGGCTGCTGGGAAGATCTGCCGCTCGCCTCGACATCTTCCGCTCTTGGAGCGCTTAATTGCTGTCCTTGGGAAGGATTTACGGCACTTCCGCTCTCGATGATGCTCCGTCCGTTCGAAGGTATTGCCCCCGAGCAATCGCGACTACGACACGCGCACGGTGTCGGACCTCCTCAAAATTGTTCGGCTCGCCGGCGAAACACCAGTTTCCACCGTCGCCTTTTCGTTTCGGTGTTGCGCTTCGCAACTCGATCATCGTTGTCGTTATCGGCGAACGTAACGTTCAAGACCACTCCTCTCCTTCCGGTCTGTCGGTACGTGCTTCCGTTGCCGCTCTGCCTCACCACGCCGAAGGCGGCGGATCCGGGCAGGATCGTGCCACCACCTCGTGGATCGTAGCGGACGCTGCAAGTGGTGCGGAGGTGCGTCGGATCTCGATCGGTTTCGAGCCGGAAATCGGTGGCCGGCCCGAAACCCCCTGACTGTTTCACGACAAGTTTCGCTGATCTTCCGCGCTGTCCTCAGCCTTTTTCAACGACCTCTTCAGCTTGTCCACCAGGCGGCTGTGGAACTTGTTCAGAGAGTTGGCGCTGCCGGTTTTCGGCGGGGACGAGCCGGTACTTTTGCTCGGGCTCTGCAACGAGTTCTGTGACGCTCTCGAGGATGTTCTCGAGAAGTGGCGAGACGTTAGGGGTACGGAGCGATGAGCCGGCGACGTCAAGAAGTCCGATCCCGGTGAGGTAGACAACGACGGTCCCTCGGACTTCGAACATTCCGACACCTACGAACAAAACCGAAAGAGTTTCCCTGATCAGAGACATCGATTTCCGGTAGCGTAGCTAGATATGTAATCGGGAGCGCGGGAAAGGATGACGTTGCACCGAAACGGCTACACCTGCCACCGTCGTTCACAGTCAGCTGGAGCGGTTCTCGAGTCGAGGGCCGAATTCGAACGGAGCGCGTTTTTAGAGACGCGACGCGTCGCGACGCGTCGCTGCGCCGGCAAGGCCAGACGCTTTCGATACGGCGCTCGATCGAACCGAGCTTCACAATCGAGCGTGCCGCATTCGAGTAATCGAAGCTGCACGTGCGCACGTGCGCATCGACCGCGGACGCGGCGAATTCTCGCCACAGATTCTCGTCCTTTGGTTACGCGCTATTACGTAATCTCCTGACACGATTAACCAGCCACTCGTCAGACCACGTCCAGACGGAAATTTTACGTTCCACGTCGAAGCAATTATCGACAATCGAATGGCACGCGCGTTAAAGAATAGGATGATTAGCAATTAGCGATCGCCGGTTCGCGCATTCCTTTCTTCGGTACTAATTCGACCGGGCAGGATCGTTCGACGTTTAGTTATCAGCGGCGCGAGGAATCGTAACGCGATTAAGGCGACACGGCCAAACAGATTATCGTTCACGGCGCGTTACGAAATTGGGAATCGTAGTTGCGCAATCGTACGTCACGGTGAGAAAGTTCCGTTCGATGGAAAACACCGTTGCAGAAATTTTGATGAAAGAGGCGCAACGTGCTTTCGAGTCTGTTGACTTCGTCGACGATACAAGACGGTCACCGACGATTATTTCTTCGTACGTGCCACAATGAACGCGGCGGTCTTCTCTATCAGTTTTATTTGCACCGGTTATAATCGTTTTGTTCGCGCGGAATCAACGATCCCAGCCCGGCAAATTATTCGCAATCGGCGTTCTGGATTTTTCGTACGTGGCGCCAGTGTTTTCGAAGAGTCGGTATGCTCGCGGTATCGAGAAATATCGGAGCGGGACCAGCTCCGTTACGGTACACATTGCGCGCAACAAAGTGGCCGATGTAAGAAACGAGCCTGACGATGATCACCGTTAACGCACCGACGTGGATTCTGTTCGCGGGAAACGCGGATGAAACAATATCGAACAACAGGCAAACAGTTTAATTTCGCGCGAACCGAGTGGATCGAAACGGAACGTGGTAGCGGGCCGCGCGAATTCCCCGTTTCCCCCGAGAGGATTCTCGCAGGGCTGCGAAAGAAGCACTCACCTTCCTGCTGCGACATGCCTGAGGATTCGAGCACTCCGAAGATCGCCGATTGCGATTAGTCTTGTAAATATCCCACTCGTTTTTCACAACGGGCATCATAAACGCCATCTCGATAGCCGGCACTCGTGCACGAGCACACTCTTTCCCTCTATCCTACGGCAAGCTGCCCTCCTTTTCTCGCGCTGTACGCTTAGTAGCCGTCCTTGTCGCTCAGTTTCACTGGAAAGTTCAAAGTGGACGGAGACGGCACCACGATGATTCGATAAATGTGAGCAGCTTTCCCGACGCTGCGCGACGATTCGAAAAGCCGTCCTCGCCGTCGTTTCTCTCGTCAGCCGAAGGTGCAGGAGGCAGGTTTCGCAGACGCGCGGAAACTGTCCAGCTCTATCGATGAAGCGTACGCGAACCGATTTCGCTTCCTCGATTACGCGGACCCTTTAGAAACGAACGGATGCGACGCGGCTCCGCTTCGACCGGTTTCTTCCGATTCGAATACGCTGGCGACGACGACGACGTGCCACTGCTGCTATTGTCACTGTTCTCGGTAGCCTCTTGCTAGCCGATCGTCACTGTTGCTGGCTGCTTTCTCGACTGGAAAACTGCATAAACGGTGGCCGCTTACACGGATTGCTCGTTTTTGACGGTAGTTCGGCGTGTTGTCTTTTCAACGACGTATTACGCGCGTCCACTAAGTGCAGCAGTCTGCTACGGAATGAGCACGCTGACGGTCGTGTGGGTAGGTGTAAAACGTTGCCAGAGAGGGGACGAGCTTGCCAGCTTATTGGTTCATTCTGAGGCGGGACTCCTACGTCACGGGTTACCATTGATTTTCCAATGTTGATACACACGACGGCATGACGTTCCCGATTGATTTTCTGCCGGAGGTTCCTGCTGGATCGCACGTACACGTAGCTCCGATTGTACGTCATCACACAGGAATGCCTCCTCTTCCTTGGGGAAGGGTCCGCTCCGAATTCACGAGCACGGCCTTTCTTCCGGATCCCTCCTCGACCGTCGCGTTCCTTCTTGCATTCGTCGCTCCCTCACCAAAAAATTCACCTGGTTTCTCTCTCAAGGTCGACTCGATGAATTGCATCGCACCGAATTGCTGCACACGGTATGTACGTCTCGTGCCATCACCTTCTCTGCCTTTCCCGCGATATATTTAGGAATCACCGCCGCCTATTCTCGGTCTATTGTTCCGCTCGAATCGGCCGATGAGAGGTGCTCAGGTTGTGCGCAATTTCAAACTTTCCGGCACAACCAGGCAATGTTCGATCTTGGAATTGCGCAATATGAATCACCGTGATGCAATATGTAAGCTAATCGAACGGTATCTTCCATCACACTTCAGATAACGTGCAACTAATCTTTTAACGCCTGACGATATGCAGCAGGTGTTCGCGCCTTTCAATTTCAAAATTAGGAATTTAGTTCGTGGTAAGTCGCGGTACAGATATCTTCGGTTGGTACTTTACTTTCAGATGGAACGTATTGAGCGGACGAATCTACTGTCGGTAGCGTAACATCGTTCGGTTATCCCAGACATTTGTCGAAAGGTAAATCATTTTTCCGATAGAAATGCGTATCGCGCTTCGAACAAATGCAATTTTCCAATTTCTTTCGAACTACTACCCTTGCTTGCACATTAGCGCAAACTTCTCCACGAGAAAACTCGTTTTATCTTTGTAAAAGGTAAATTTATTTTGTCTGCAAATGTATACATGTCTTTTTTTAAGTAAACGCAACTAATTAATTTTGTACGGTATTTTAATTTTAAGCGATTCGAGAAAACGATAGGGCCACAGAATAGTTTCTCCTTTCTTTTCTGTTCACCCACCGACATACTTTTATGCTACAGCGTCGCAAATTGTTCTACCACATCTGGTAACCATGCATAGTTCGCGCTTCAGACCGCAAAGGAACTGTAAACCTGATTTACTTTTTTAACTTAATCGTTCAACTGCACAGGGGGGCACATTGTTTTTTTCTTATTATCGCTCCGAGATGAATATGTACGAAGGACGCAGCCCTTATCGTCGCCATGCTTTTATCTTTTCGTAAACTTGCACTTATGCTACTGCTACGATCGAACTTCTGAAAGGTATTCGAAAATGTATTCCAATTGGAGCTACAATTTCTCGAGGCGCATTTCAAAACACGCATTCAATCGTAGCATTGCTATACGATAAATTCTATATTCTCTGCCTCGAATGAAAATACATACATCTTGAGAGAGTATCTGGATTATTCGTCGACAGGTACCACGATGTTGTCGCACTGTTCGCAAAACTCTTGTAAAATGTAAGGACTACAGCATATCTTTGGCACGATCAAGAGGTATTTGCAAGTGTTTCTTCTTTTTTTTTTTAAACACCTGATTTGCAACATTCGACGAGTTAAGTGGCAAAGCGTAAACATTACAATTTAATACACAACAAGCACCATGTTACAAAAATTGAGACGGATTCATTTTGGGCTACATGGCTCTGTATACTCGTTATCGTTGCAATTTGCAATCACCCACTAGGTATACTCGCAAATATATGTATAATACGTACATAACCCTGCTATATTTAGTGTACAATTGGTACTTACACGCTAATAAATACTTTATTAAATAATACGTCTCTTTTGGCAAAAACCAGACAGTCACACCGATCACAAACACTGAAGGTAAATCTAGCATTGCATTTAATAGTGTTTTTGTTAAACTGCGTTATGTTATCGAACTCGGTGCAATTGCAAATCGGACGATTCGAAGTCAGCATTATTTTAAGTACTATAATTATTTATATACATGGTACGCAACAAAAATAATGTACCCTTATTGTGAACACTCCTTACACAGGCATTACTTTCTTAATAGCTTTATGCAAGAAATGAATTGAATAATTAATTCGAATCGTGCCGATAGACACCAACTCCCAGGTGCTGTCCATTTCTTTTACCAAATGCCCTATGCAACTTGTAGTTTTGTAAAAGTGTCCCACCCTTGGATCTATGAAACTTTTAAACAAATCTCAAGCTGGAACGGGCAGCATTGTATAAATGGGCGTCACGATACAACGACTCTTTGTAAACGATTTTTCTTTTGGCACGCTAAGAACTCTATCGTTCCCTAAAGAATACTTAAAGCATTTAGCAAATTCAAACAAAGATAGAATTACTACATGAACGAATAAATAGATAATAAATAAATGAATGAACAAATAAATAAATAAACAAACAAATAAATAAATAATATAACAAACGAGTATATAAAATATACAAATATGTCTGGAAGCGAAGTCGAATAAGGACATTTCAGTTTCGCAATTCGAAGGTGCAGTTCGTGTACAGGTGGATTCTCTGATGGTCTCGCAGGTGATGTCGATGCTTGAATCGCTTCTCGCACCAGGCGCATTGAAATCTTGGTCCAACTCCGCACTCTAGTCGCAAATGCCTGGTCAAGTTGCATTTATGGGAGTAAGTACGACCGCACTTTGGGCACAAAAATGGTGGCCCATCTTCTAAATCCTTCAGCATCTTCCAAACTGCAACAATTTTGTTTAAACAGTCGGTGAAACGTTTGCCTTGCATTCGGTGCAACGAAAAAGAAGCAACTTGCGGCAAAAGAATATTAACAATGAAAACGGTTACGACAACTTCGTGGTTCTTACATCGTGCCATGCTATTGCGTATATAAATGGGATCGCTTTTCTTGATGAACAATTTTTTACGGTAGCGCGCTCACTGCATACTAGCCCAGACTTTTGCTCGCCCCGAGCAGTTTTCCGAAGGGTGATGTTAAAGCACATCTATCATGCTATTACTAACATTTCTATCAAAACAAATAAATATATCAACGAAGAAAGTTCTGGGGAACGCCTGAGTAAAAGTTCACATGAATTAACCAGAAATTTGGGAACATGCAGGATACTCTAATGATATGAAAATTAACGAAACAGGAAGGTGATTTCGGCGTCAGAAATCGATGATAATAGATCGATCGAATATTTTTGGCGTTAGTGGATAGAAAATATTTATTTCCGTTGTAGTACATACACAATGGTCAATACATCTGTAGGCTCGTTCGAGTATTTTGCCCCCAATGTCATCTATTTTTGGTAAGAGTAGTGATTCCAACGGTACGGTTAAATTTTATTCAAGCTCACCTTAGGATATTCGCTCTGAATTCTCATACTTTTATGTAACTTTAGCGTTTGCCATATATTCTAAGTTCTACCAACAATAGCAGCTAATGTGCTTAAGACTTTTGATGAGTTCTCATATGCATAAGCAAGTTGTGCTTGTGTTTCGACTTTTTGTGACATATATGGCACTCGAATTGCGGCGGGATGCCGCACTCGAATTTCATGTGCCTGTTCAACGAGTCCGACCTCGTGTAAGCGTTGCCGCATCGTGGGCAAGAATAAATCGACGAATCACGAACATTCGTTGTGAACGAAGCCTCGTTATGTCGGCTCTTTAGTAACTTTTCCGAGGCAATTACTTTGCTTAGACGGATTCCAGATTGCTGCACCTTTGCGGGACCCTCGTTTTCAGCCATCGTCTTCCATGCCACTTGATTTTCCGCCATCAGTGGAAGATACAAAGTCTGATACTGGTCGTGCCATCCGCTCGATGCACCTGGAGAACAGTTTCCTTCTAGAAAATAAATAACAGAATCAATGGTACTGTGCTACCTGCTGCTCGAATACGGCACCGTTAATTGTTCGACGGGAAAGTCGACAATGGAAATACGGATTTATACAGAGTACGAAGCAGGGTACATTTAACCGACCACCATGAGAACATTTATCACGCAACTCGGTACTGTAGGAGCACAGCTCCACGTTTTTCATCGAACTCAGTTTAACTTTCAAATTCCCGTGTTAAAATCCTCGTTGTTCGGAACCGATGAATTTTGTTAGGCAACCGTAAAGTATGTACAATGAGTTACGGGCATGTAATTGGCATATTTTTTCGAGAATCGACATTTACGAAGCTTAGATTCGCCACACAAAAGTGTTAAAAATAAGTAGCACGCTATAAGTTTTCATACAACATGTGACACTTGAATTTGCTTATTCGGTGAAGAATTTTAATCGATCAAGACAGTAGCATTCAACATCAACGGGCGTGTGGGAAATAAAATGGTATAACGACATGTTGCAATTTATTGAATCACAAAAGTTAATCAAAATAATATCGGCATTGTTAACATAATGTAACATAAAATTCGCAGCGTTCATAGTTTTTGGCCAAGAAAACTTATTCACATATTTATGCGCAGAATATTTTCGTGAAACTGTTTATGCACACAATACGTACGGTGTTCCAATACAGATCAACGTTGAATAATATTCATATGTCAGAGATCAACTTTACTATTCCTACCTTAATTAAAATTAAAAAATATTCGATAGAGCAACAGTTAAAAACATATTCTAAATTATGTGTGTAACTTTGAAATTTTATAAAAATAATTCCGCCAGATATTTTCGGTGTATTACATAAGTTAAGGAACTAACAGTATGCATTGCTTTTTGAAAGAAAAAAACCCCGCAAGAATATCTCCAAATTATCACAAAAAGTATAAACGATCGCTGGAAACGTCGTATTTAATGAAGCTTCGGTATCTTATGTCTACCCTGATAATGTTCGTTCAATTTGTACTTGTGGTAGAATTTTTTCGGACACAATTTGCAAGTGAATTTCTTTTCTTTGTTACCACACTCGACCCTTTGGTGTCTCAACAAGCTGTCTCTCCATTTGTATCGCTTGCCACAACCGAAACAGATGTTCATCGTGTTTCCATCGTTGCGAAAGGAATTCATTTCGAGTTGTTGCGGAAAGTTTGCGCCGTGGACGAAAGGTTGAAATCCTGATGACAAACCGTGCGGCATTTGTAATACAGAGTAGATATCTGAAATATAAGAAACAGACAAATCGCTTAGAAACTATTCTCAGATTACTGCGCAAGAATTTTACGCGGGCAGGTTTTTACGACCGACCCCCAAAGAAATAAAACACTATGGAAATGTTACGTAGAAGCGTCAAGTCAAAATATTGCCCTTTATTTCTCGGTTTATGTTACAATAGCCTCGATAAAAGTTATTCGAAATGATTAACCAACGAAGGGGTTGAACAGGAATAATAATAATAATAATAAAAAATACACTGAAATAAGTTTATTAGATGGGGAAGCAGAAGCCGACAGATCTTTCGTACAGTTCCGTTCGGTGAAAGGTAATTAAAATATAACGAGAGAAAAACAAAAGAAAGAAAGGTATGTACATAATATAGTTTTAAGACCGACGATGAACGCCCGAGTTTAGAACCACTCATTCCATGACCAATATTTATTAATACCGCCCCGTTCACAGAAGTTGTCTGTAATAGTAAGTCTACAGAATTGTGAGTTGCACGTTCGCTTCCTCGGTGCATACGGGAAGAGTATTCGAAGCAAGGTACTAGCACGATACGAGCAGTATAGCGAATTAAAGGTAGTCTCGCCAAGAATGTATAATTATTATCGGTGTTCGATGTTTATTCGATGCTTCATAGGTGCGAACATACACCTAGGTATTCCACGCGAATGCACGAGCATTCGAAACAAATAGTTCTGATATGTTTCCGTTAAACGTGATATACGCTAAGGAATGGACGGAAACGAAGTCTGCTTCGATAAACGCGTCGCGTTTCGAAAATTCCGAAATTTTTGCGAAAAGAAAGGAAAAAGAAAATCTTGCTCAATATATGCCGCGTTCCTCATTAGGAACTCGGCTTCTCCGAGTTCGGCGATGCGCTCTCCTTCTCTCCGCAAACGAGCCTCTGATGTCGCCTCAAAGTGTCCAGCCTTTTGTAACCTTTGCCGCATTGATTGCAGTAAAACTTTTGCCGATGAACCGACTCTACTTCTTCCTCCAATCTCGCCAACGAGACGTCGCATTTCATTTGGTGTCTTTTGAGACTGTCCATTCGCGTGTAGGTTCTGTCGCAGCCGTCGCAACGAAATTGCTGATGCGATTTCACGTTCTTTCGAAGCAAGCTCATTTCCACCGTATTCAAGATGGACGAATCGCATAGCAAATAGTTCATCGGCAGTTGCCCATGAAACGAGACCTCGCAAACATCCCCCTCGTCATCTTCCCTCTTCTCCGCATTGTTCTCCGATTTCTCGCCTGCAATGAAAAGTTTCTCCGTTACGACCAATAGTTGCAGAGGGCTACGCTGCGCCGTAGTTTGCCACGAAGGAAGAAGCATGCATGTTTCTGTCCAAAATGAATACCAAATTACCTTGCATCCGTGTGGATTTTGAGTGAAAGCTTGGAATTCACGACTACTACTTGTTGGTTATTCTACGAGCAACTCCGTTAGTAATAAGAGAGCATATTATGAACAAGCGATCGATAACGAAAATGTCCATCCGGCACCATTCAGCTGAAATACATTTACAGTAATTTACGTATTACGTAAACATAAATAGATGCTTTTCGATGAAAACTATGACAGAATTCAGGTTGGAAAGTCATTTATTATCATTGTTGCGTCACATCGTTACACTAATATAAGCGTATCGCTTTCGATGCACGCCGATCGGTCAGAAGCTTTTACAGAAAAACCTCTTTCGATTCTAATGGGAAGATGTTGCTGAACATGCGGGACGTTCTTTATGGAATACGGTACGGCCGAAAATAAAAATGGAAAGAAAGAAAAAGGTTGAGGGAACAAAGAAGCCCCGGAAAATCGTTTACAGGCAGCGATTAATCGCCAGCCTTTCCTATTGCGTTTGCGATTTCAGAAGAAGAGTCGAATGCATCGACTTCACGTGAGAGATCAAGGACAGCGGTTTGGAAAATTTTTTGCCGCAAAAACGGCAGTACATTCTGTCTCCCTTTACTCTGCAATAGTTCTTCTCGTGTCTTCGAAGGCTGTCTAGCCTGGAAAAACTCTTTCCGCATTCCTCGCAGATCACGCTCTTCGCAGCTTTCCTTCGTTCTTCCAGTTCTGTCGACTCGTATGTGCTGGCCACGAACTCGAACAAAGTCTGCGGAACCTCGTACTCGTTCTCCTGCTTCACGAACCAACTGCTCAGGCCAGCTTGCGTTCCTGCGAAGAAGGAACAGTTCGCGTTAATAAACAGATACGTAAGCAGCTTTTAATCGATTGGCTGAGATGAGAACAGGGAAGCACATGCATCGAGAAAAACATAGATATCGGTTGCTGCTTCCAAAGCAGAAAACATATAGGTATACGTAAGTTTATCAGTCCCATGAATCCCCGTACAACTTATTCATTGTCTATATTTGGAAAGCTTTAAGGATTTATCGGAATGAACGGCACGAGGCAGAAACTGTATTTCTAGGAGTCCAAACATTTATTGATATAACATAATGAAGCTGCTTAAAGCTATGCCCTCCCATCGCAGGACATCGTACAGTATTCCATTCGGTAGAGCGAGATTTGCTCCCGATATTTGGAGGAGAAAAAACATTTGGCTTATGGGACAGTGTGTTTAGTGTTGTAGTGATTGGTCAATTCGTATCTCCGATAAAATTCCTTTCGGCATATTCTGCAATGATGTTTGGGCAGCTTTCCACATTCGAGCCGCTGATGCCTACGAAGGTTCGCCATCCACTTGTATCCTTTCCCGCATTCTCCGCACATATAGTGCTGCATAGAGGCGACCTGCTGGCGTGACATACGCGGCCTAATCATGTCCGGGAGCAGTTTCATATTCTTGGTGAATTCGAAAGCCGCCAACTCGTCCATCGGAATGGAACCGTCTGAAATGCGACAAACAATGGTTACAGAGAGTCTGCTACGATCCGGAGAATTCGTAATTGAAAGGATAGCGTGGGAGAAAGTCGACTCGCTCGTGTACATGTCCGTGTGTCTCGAGGTTCTGGCAATTATCCATGTCCATATGAATTATCAACAACTTTATTAAATAGAATCGTGTTCAGGAAAAATACATTTTCTTCGTGTTCAGTAGTAGAATCGAGCATAAACGAAAGCATAGAAACGAAAGTCGATTTATACGTATAGACGTATGCTATGCGCGCTCGTTCCAACGCAAGGCGCAATTCAACATTTACAAACGGTGTGTGCGCATGATTGTTTATTCCTAAATCAAGTCCTGATGGTGTGTCAGTAAGTGCTCTTTAAGTCTGTCGCGCCTGTAAAACTTTTTCGTACAAAAGTTGCACTTGTTTCTCGCTTCCTTGTCCCCGCACTGTAGCTGATGACGGCGCAGGCTATACATCCAGGCGTACTCCTTGCCGCAAAGTGTACACGTGAACAGCTGCTGGGGTTTCTTGTTTGGTTCGGTTCCGGCGCATGCAAAGTAGAATGGCTCGGTGTAGCCCCTCTCCTTTAGCAACTGGTCGTCCATTGATGCGCTGCGGCAATCGTTCGACGTACTCCAGAAATTCTTCGATAGAAAACCTGTCGAAGGAATACACTCGTAAACTTCCAGCATCAGGAATCTAGCATAAAGAGAAAATACCTGAGAATGCAGGAATAAGTTTGCGGCAAAGTGTAAGAAATCGTATACGGGGCGGGTACACGGGCAATTAGCAGAGTTAGAGATTAGGTGACTCGTTCAAACATCGAGCGACACGCGACTTGCATGGGGGATGAAATTCTATTAGCTGTCAGCCTCAGAAGTGTTAGGAAACAATATCGTTTGTTTGCTTTACCACAAACACACCCGATCGTTTACAATCGTTTATTTATCGGTACATATAAAACGGTGAAATGTACAGCATTACAGTCGAACAGTTTCTCGTGCGCGTTGCGTTCGAAATAAATAATACAATTCATTTCCAGCTGTTCCTCGATGTCTAATGTCTGAAAACTGTTTAAAAAAAAAAGAAATGTATTTACACACCAAACTAAGAGTAAATCTAATCTACAAATCGACATTTTACTCTGCACGGTGTAATGTCATTCAAGTTTTATAGTAGAAGCAGTGGATCAACTTTTTTTCTCACATTTACCGTGCTGAAAAATATATTTGAAAGTTGAAACTAGGGAAAGGAAAGGTAAAGATAGATGTAAAGCATAATCGCGTTACGACTAAAACCGTTCCGCGGATCGAATGTTCGCAGTTATACTGGGATTGTGGCAAAGCGAGGATCCAACCAACGGCTATTCCCGCTCCTCGGTGAACACCGGGGAATCGCCGCTTTTTCGAACAATATGTTGCAGTTTTCTCTGGCATCCCACGATGTGCGAGTTCAAGACGAATCTGTGCTTGAATCTGCGATCGCATATAGGGCAAACTTCGCAAGGAACAACGCCGCACTCGAGTCGTTTGTGACGGCTGAGAGACGTGGTAGCCTTGTAAGTTTTCCCGCATCTGTTGCATGCGTATTTCGAATCCATGTCCTTTAAATCTTTCCGTCTTTGATTTCTGTCTGACTTGTAAGCCGTTCCAGTGTACGGTGAATGACTCCACAGAGCGTCACTGTTGTCCTGCGGTTGTTGCACGTCCTGCGACAGCAGCATCGTAGCCAAAAGCCCTGAAATGAGACGGTTCGTTCGTTAGACTTGGCTCTCGCACCTCTGCATCGTCGTTTCGTCCTTAAGGAATCGGCAGAGGAACGATATTTTCCTCTGGTTCAGGGGTTAAGCGAGCTTTAATTGTGCGATGTTCCTGAAAGATTGAGCTTTTCTTTGCTACACGTGCAGCTCTTCAGGAAGGAAGACCGATCGGATACATAGAGGGAAACGGGACCACGAAAGAGTGGAAAAGTGCGCTGAACGGGCAAGCGAGGAGGTAGAACGTTATTTGGAGTCGCAGAGATACGTAAAAAAATATATATGTAGTCTCCTGTTTCGATGAGTCACGTCTTTGAGAAACTTTTCGTAACACGTTGAGCAGGATAAACGATCGTATCGTACAGGAAAACGTATATTTATTTCATAGTGTAAAAACTGTACAGATGCATCGATTTTCTCGATGCATGAACTTTGTATCGCTCCTTTCCAATTGACCACAAATTTTTCTATTCTTTTCCTTTTTCTTTCGCACTTGCCCACGGTCTTGACGAAAGCAGGACAGTAGGTTACAAATGCCGTTCCATTGCACAAAGTTCCTCGATGAATATAAAGCTACGGTATAAAAAGATAAATATTTAGCACTATTTTCCTTTGGAAAAGCTTCGTCCTTATGCTTCACACGACTGTCGAATCCCAATTAAATTGGAAAAAAATCTTTGCTTCGGCATATCCAGCTGCTAGTATTCCACTGTCCAAAAGATCGACATCAACTCGCTGCACCGCGATGCAGCGCGATCATTCTCTATATTGTCCCGCAATATTCTCGTTTTTTTCTACAGGATGCTAGATGATGCGTTAATTTGAATCGGTGAGTAAACTTTTTTCCACATATTTGACAGCTCTGTCTCGGTTCCACTCCACACTCTAGCCTCTGATGTCTGCGCAACGACGTTTCCAACTGATACCCCTTTCCGCACCTGGTGCACTTATGAATAACTGGTCTCCTCTTGCATCGCAAAATCTCGATGTTCTTCACCGTGAGTCTCGGTACTGGAATACAGAGAAAACAAAAAATGCGAATCAGTGAGGGTAAAGTTGATCGCGATCTATTTCGATATTTATTCTCGATACGATGATAGACGATCGTTTCACGCGATCCACAGATTTAGACATTGCTTTCCGACATTCGGCGTTCTGTGCACGAACTTTGTACGCCATGGAATTTAATTGAAGAAGGAGAAAAAGGGCAGCAACGGACCAGGACAGAGGTTTGAAGCGAAAGGAAGGAAAGATGCACGTGCTGCTGGCATATCTTACACGTATGAGATACATTTCGGATATGCCTTTTTCCGTTTCAAGCAGGATTCAGATATTCCAACGTTAAATGCAAAATTCGGAACTGCACGCAATACGACGAGAATCTTGCCAGGGCTTCTCTAGAAAATTTTTATTGGCGTACTGATATTTGTTGGATCAATTGCCGAGGAGACTGCTAAATAACTGAGAACCATTTCTTTACGACAGCTTCAGAACACCGAGTATGCTCCGTTACAAATTAATATGATGCATGCATTTCGCGTGAGATTGCCAGCGATGCTTATGCTTGAACTTCCTGCCGCAAATTGGACACTTGAATGTAGGTTCTTTGCCACACTCCACTCTGATGTGATTCTTCAAGGAACCACGCCACTGATAGCGTTTGCCACATTGAAAGCAGATCCACACCTTCTGCGTGTAAGCTGCAAAAGAAGAAGCGTCGTGGCTTTAGATTTCTAACGCGAAGCAAACCCATACTCGATTTTTCTATACACCTAGCTACTACGGCGCGCATTTCGTTAATGAAACGATTAGGCAAATGTGACGAAAAAATTGTTGCTCTTACGTCTCAACACTCAAAACTTATTCGTCGAACCGTTTGCGGGGTAGACAAAAGAAGCGCTTCAATTGCGTCGCTTATACGATTAACGATTAATCCGATTGTGAGTGGCATGCACTGTCATTGAAACTTTATTGATTCGACCATCTTCTCGTATATCTTGCTGAATATCTCTGAGCGTAAAGGTATTATTTACATAACTCTTTGTAACAATAATCTGTGACGAATGATCTATATACAAAGCCATTACTTAAACTTGGAGTAAAAGATTTTGACAGGCACATGTTGTCGAATACCATTACGATTTTGGTTCGCTTAGCCAGGCAACGGAGTAGACGCGAATGGTACGAGTTTCGGAAGCACGAATCACGCAGTATCTTTTTTATTATCGAAATACTTGGCTATGCAAATTCGAGGTAAGATGCGACTGCAATCTGTGTTTGTATTTGAATCTCTTGCCGCAAAGGACGCAGATGAATTTCGGTTCCTTTCCACAGTAGCGGAGATGAGTGTACATAGAAGACTTTCTTGAGTAAATCTTGCCGCATACTCTGCACGGATAAATAGTGTCCCGAGCAGCTTCACCTGAAACACAAACGACAGATACAGAAGGCGTTACACCTCGTTCGAATCCAGACAATTTATCCCCTCGACCGATCAAGCGTTTAGAAGTTTCGCTCGACAAATAAAGTCACAGCACGTCTCACGTTAGACACGGCGAAAAGAAAAATGTTCGCCCAACCGAAACAAGTTTTATCAGGATAGATAATCGAAAGAAACTTTGACGGAACAGATATGCCTTTGTTCAAACAGTTTATATCAATGTCAATGCTTGGTAAAATACATTGTTCTCTGTCCCTATTATTGCTCTGCCCGTGTGTGTGGTTTCGATACTAGCATCCTGTCGAATCCCGTTCTCTAACACAAGTATATACATTAAGTAATACTAAATTTACTTTGCCACCCTCGTGCGGGTTGTCAACTTTGGTTCGCAATGAACAATTAACCAAGCTCGCACCACAATCCCATCTGTGCAAGATCCTGCACGTTTTTCCAATTTTCTGTTCGTATCACTGGTCGACGTAATTGTGGATAGATTTGTGATGTTTCGTGAGGTGATGCTTGTGTTTGAATCTTCTCCCGCAGATCTTGCAACAGAAGCGTGGCTCGATGCCGCATTCCATTCGTTTGTGCAAATTCAGCGATTCTTTCCATTTGTACGTTTTTCCGCAGGTGTTGCACAGATAGCTCGAACGAAACACAAAAATCGGTAAACCTGAAATCACAAAACGGTAAAGTTTTATTAACGTTACGAGCCAAACGCCGCCGATTCATACGGAACTATCGCTTGAAAATCATATCAAATCCGCAAGGATATTTTTAACTTTATTTTTATTTTTATTTTAGCAAAGACATTAAACAAAAATTACAATCGGATTCTTTAACAATACCGACCGATTCGATCCATACGGGCGTGGAAGTGTTAAATCAAAGACAATATACTCTATGGAGCAAAATAATGATTAAACATCGTAGATTTAATATTTGCGGTGGCCCTTTGACTGTCTACTATTTTTCGAACCCAGGAATTTTTGATTGGTCGCAATGATGGCGTCTCCTTAAATGTTCTTTCAAGTGATGCTTATGCTTGAATCTTCTATCGCAAAAGATGCAACCAAATTGCGGTTCGATTCCGCACTCTAGCCGATGATGCTGCCGCAGCGATTCTCTCCACTTATATGCCTTGCCGCAGGTGACGCAGCCGAATTTTCTAAGCAATCCTAAAAATTAACGACACATCGAGTTTGTATTGTCACGTCGAATCTTTCAGGTGAGATACATTTGGAAAGGTATGCACAATATCGAAATCTCTCTTTCACAAGGGTGGGCAAAATATTTCGTACAATTAGAGTAGCAGTGGAATTTTCGGTGTTGCGAATAATGCAACTAGGAGAACAGACTAGTCAGCGTTTTGTCGAGGGCGTACATTTTATCGGATATGGATTACGATCATCTATCTGTCCATCTCAATGATACGTTTCTTTAGCTCATTTATTTCCAATGTTTTACACAACGTATGTACATAAATACAGTTTCCTTTATGTATGTGCACGGGGCATTGCTCAACAGGAAACACTCTTTTCCTGCGACACAGTCCAACGATGAACGTTGATCAAATGTTTCTTTAACATCCACTTATGGCGAATCTTCGTACCGCAAACGGGACAACAATGTTGCGGATCCTTTCCGCATTCTTCTCTTTTGTGTCTAACCAGAGATTGCATCCATCTGTATTCCTTACCACAATTTGGGCAGAAATGTCTTCCGAGTCTCTTGTAATAGTCTGAACCACAGTAAGCTGAAAGAACAATGCAGTTTCTATAATTATGTTCAAAGATGCATCTTATCGAAGGACTTCTTTAGCGATATTTGTGAATGCTCTTACAGTGAACGCAATAATTCAAAACACTTGAAGTTCTGGTGAAAACGCTTTATTAAAATTGCAAGTCGTTTGAACCGGTTGGAGGCGGTCGTTCTGTCAAAGCGAATTCTTCTTGGAAAGGCTGGCGTATTATCGTTCGCATTTCGTCGTTTGCAAATTCAGATACCTTTGTCGTTCGACTACTCCGAAGTCTCGTTAAAGTGTAAATCTCCTTTGCCAGAAATATTACCGTAGAAATATAATCGTAGAATTTGTCTTTTATTTATTTGACAATTGTTAGTACCGGTTACTCGTACGACGACATTTGTGATACAGAAACGAACGAATCCTTATGTGTATGTATGTAAATAACAGGCTTACGTACGTTGCACATTCTTAAACAGTTTGGGTCCTATAAAACATCGAAAAACGTATGTCCTTCGAACATAGAAATATAAATCTGCGATACGTACAAAAAGATAAAAAATTTATTTACACTATATACGTATGAAAATGTTAAGCGACATAATTATACGTTTGGATTAGGCAAGGTAACAAGTACGAATACAACGCCTCGTAGTTATAGGCTAACGGTGATGCAATGCGAGGAAAGAACGAAGCACAGAGTTGTACTTGCAAGGTACGATTCTTACAAAGTTCGATGTCGAATTGAATATCGCGATGCTACGAGATGCTATATGTCTAGCGATACAATGACGTCTCCGAATGGATGGTGTCAGTCTTATAAACGATCTCGTCGGTACTCTGCATTAAGAATGCCGAAAATAGCAAGGGGAACATGGATCGCGAAAAAAGTTGTGTGCACGTTATATTTCCGGTGTATGTGCCTACCACTCTCGGAATGTTAAACACCGCTACTAGCAAAACTAGACGTAAAATCGTTTCCCTCGGACAGAGCAACGTCACTTGCTTGCGGTTGCAGTGATCGATTTTCTGATAGAACGAGAGGAAAGAGAAGCGAGGATTGGCGTACAATTTGTACACATTAGGAACTTCTCATTCGAGTTTGTGAACATTATTTTCGTGGCGCAACAAGTAATCTTTGCGTTTAAACTTTCTACCGCAAAGGGTGCACTTATGTCTGGGTAACTTTCCGCAGCCTTCTCGAAGATGTCTGGTCAAGGAATCGGTCCATGTGTAACGCTTCCCGCACTTGTGACAAGTGAACGGAGCATCGTAATTTACTCGATAGTGGTCCCTCTTCGACTCTGCAACAAATCACAAAAATAAGAACAATAAGACTAGCAGAATTTTCTTGAACGTCAACATCCTTTATCTCACACGCGTTGCCTACATTACTTCACGTTTCAACTAATTTCAAGTCTCGTTGCAAGGGGCGGATTTTCCACGAGGCAGACACGCATACGATGCGTCGCCCCATACCCATCAGAGCGTGCTAACAACCGCGAACAGATACGAAAAGGAACAAGAAAGAGGAATTAACACATAAGCTTCGCGCGAACTTGCTAATCTTGTCGATCGTAGAACGCTCATATGTTTTAATCGGATAGAATAATGGCGATAGTTTTTGAAGATGGATCGATAAAACATACCTAATCACCTCCACCATACCTCTGCAACTGCACTCTCATCATCCCTTAAACACTCACCTTGGTCAAAACATGTTCGTTGGTGCATTCTGAGGTGACATCGTAAGTCTATTCGAGCCGTGATTACGCCGGTACAGGGAATATCGAGAAGGAATAAATATCAGTCGAATCGTTATTGTTCTAAACTCTGTTTTTATTGCTTCCAGTACGTAAATCTGCAAGCTACCTGTAGAACAACATGAACGATAGCCTCCGGGGAGCCTTCAATGGAACCTCCTCAAGTGAGACGTCAATAGCTGTTTGTGGCGAAACTTTCTGCCGCACACCGAACACATGTATTTCGGTTCCACCCCGCACTCGTACTTCAAGTGTTTGTTTAAAGAATCTCGCCAGCGGTATTGCCTCCCGCAATTCTTGCACTTTGCCCTCTGCTGCTTGCCGCATTCTTCTCGCAAGTGTCGATGATACGAGGACTTCCAGGAATAGGTTTTACCGCACATGCTGCACTGGTACAAAGTGCAGGTCCCCGTGCCGCCGTGTCCTATCGCCAGTTGCCACCCTGAAATCGTAGGTCGCGCGTCAGATACGTCTTTATATGCGTTATCCACGACATTATCAGCTTTTACCGTCTGCAATTTGCCCTTTAACGCTTTCGCCTACTATGTACCTTCGATTCGATCGAACGTATGCACATACAGTCGCGGATCGAAGCGAGAAACGAACGAGCGCTTCTCAGCGACGGGCGCCAGCGTTCTACTCGCTGGCCAGCTGCGATAACGAATGTGATCTAATTTCAAGCGGTAAGCGATAATTGGGTATGGTAATGGTAATGGTAATGGTAATTAGTGGTCACCGAAAGCGATTAAAGGTAAGGCCAATAATTGGCGATGCATGAAAATCGTGCCTTTATTCTGCAGTGCGTACAAAGTTAAGGTAGCCTTGTCTAAACAGTGGATACAAGTCCCGTAAAACCACTGCAAATAGAGAATTGCAACCCCCTCTCACCAACGAATCGTTGCATTCAACGTAAACACTTCGTGCTACATTAATCGTATCTTCTCGGTCGGATAATTTCAATACGTCCGGATCACATGACACAGCCGTGAACTGTCCAGACGTGTCGCTGAAAATTTGAGCGCTGCTTAAACGCCTTTTGACAATAACGGCACAGATATTGCGGCGATTTGCCACATTCCTCACGCAAGTGGCGATTCAGCGTGCTTTTGTTCGTGTAGGACCGGGTGCACTTGAAACAGGGATACGGCTTCCGATAATCGTCCCGTGCAACGTTTCGCAGAAATGTCGGCTGACCTGAAATCAAAATCAATGGTAATTAATTCGATGATTGAGTCGGGATACAGTACGGTGCCTTTCTTGGATTAGAGGGGGTCGTATCGTCTTCGACAGTAACTTATTGGTTTTACGCTGTAAAAAAAATGCTTCGAAAATCTCTACACCTTTGAACACCGTCTGGACGTTAAACGTAATTCAAATATTCTTTTGCGCAAGGTGGCGAAGAAAGATAAAAGACAGTAGAGCAAGAAATTGGAAGTGAAAAATGAAAATAATTATTCGAAAACCGTTCGATCAATCGAGCAGCGATCATCGCGACTGGCGTTCTTCAGTGATGATTCTTTTCCGTTTCTTCGTCTTCAACGTTACGTGTGAAACATCTTCCAGATGGTGCAATCTTCAAGTTGCTCGAACACAGAAATATTAAAGCAGCTGCAGCGGACGAATACGAACAATCTTGGACACGATTCACCCTTGTAGTTGCTCGTTTATTATCGCGTATTTCGATAGATATAATCAAACTATATTAAAGTAGAGTAACATGTTGCGAAAGTAGATTAAGTATAACCAAGGCCTCGGCAAACATCATTTTCATGAACATTTTTAGATATAACAATTATTCAACGTATCACAGAACATCGCTTATTTCCCTTATATTTTTTAATCAATTTATCATCGCAATATGATCGCAATGTCATCGAGACTGAACGCATATTCGCCATTCGCACATCGAACGTTCGCATCTTACGCGAAAGTTAATTTCCGTTCCCCTTTCTTCAGTTGCTGTAGGAGAAGATCTTCGAGCCGCGCATCAGAAAAAATAAAACAAAAGCTCGAGCGAAAGTAGAAACATCCTGCCTGCCTTGTCGCTTAATCAGTTACTACTTAACTATGTGCCGATCATCGATAAAACTAGCGCAGTGAGATACATAAAGGGAAAATGAAGTATACCGTAAAGTTATACGTGTAAGAGGGAAAGCAAAGTGAGTTAGCAGTGTAAATTCGATTCTCTTCGGTGGTGGGAGGGTCCGAAGGAAGCGGTGAAAATTGAGAATGCACAAGTTCGCGAGACGATGGCTCTTCGTGGCGGTGGCGTAGTCCTGTGTATGCATTGGTCGCTTACGGTCCTAGAAGAAAAATCCGCCCGTGTATCTTCGAATTGTGACGCTGAAAGTTGGCCTTTTGCTTGAAGCCCCTGTCGCAGATGCTGCAGATGTATTTGGGCGGCTTACCACACTCGTCGTGGAGATGACGTTTCAGGCTGCCCTTGTTTCTGTAGGATCTACCGCACTTGTGGCACGGGAATGGTTTCGGCAAGAAATCTTGGCCCCGTGGCGATGAATACCTGCTCCTCGTGCAACTACCTGCAATTTAGAGGTCGAAAGGCTTCGATTATTCGATCTAATCTCACTTAAACGAAAGCGATGCAATCGCGTATCCTTAATATTCATCTTCAAGGATGCCTGTCATTTATGTTGCGATCTTTCCCTTCTCTTTTTCACTCTCGTTCTAATGAATTTACGTGTGAGTGTACAGACAAAACTACAAACATTCGGCAAACGAAAGTACGGTCGATACGTTTCGCATACTACGAGGACTCTACTCTACTCAAAAGCGAGATGCGAGGCCTGAGCGATCTTCGGTGATTTGCGTGGCTTCGGATGACGATCGGGTGTAAAATGAATAATAAACTGTCGACGATGATTTTCCAATCTTCCTGAAACTTTATTTTCATTTCGATCCCATGAGATGAACTCGCAAAGACCCAAATGCGCGATACGCCAAGCAGACGATATTATATGTATTACAAATTTCTTTCTCAAATGATGCTCGTGGTCATTAGTTTGTTCCGTGCGATTCACCCGGTTCGTTGAAGCTTTACACGATCGATAGTCGCCAAAGTAATAAAGAGATGTTGATAAAAATGATCTCCTCCGTGATCCTTTGGTAAGCTACACTTTCCATTGATTAAGGAGCTAAGAAACTTTTGCAGAAATTTTACGCGATATTCGAATCCGTTGGAAATTCCTGCCCCATTGAAGAATAGCACCAAGCTTGGCCGAACCTGCAAAAAATAAAGGCAAATCAGATGGGGCATTCGACGATCTTTTCTTAAAACTCCAGGGCGATTAACGAGAGGTACGGAGATCGGTGAGCAGTTATAACGACAGGATATTTTATTGCAGCACATTACATCGTTTCTACTAGGTGAGAACGCTATTGGAAGACCAGCATGGCGGCACAGTTCAGGGAGGTCATTCGATGAATGGAAGCCAAATGTTTGATCAAGTGATGCTTGTGCATAAATCGGTATCCACAAATTTCGCAACTAAACTGTGGCAACTTTCCGCACTCCACGCGTTTGTGCTTAAAAAGGGACTCCTTCCACTTGTACGACTTTCCACAAACCTCGCAGGAAAATCTCGAGTCGTCAAATCGCATGTCCTCCATTCCTTGTTGCGAACCTTGTCGTCGCCGACGTGGGCCTGGCTGCAGTCCCATTGCTCCTGCAAAATCATACGAATATACGGTGAAAGGAACGTAAGTCGATTTCAACCACAAAAATGATGGCCGTATATCTGGCCGTCATTAAAAACGCCACATTCAGGATGTTCGTTAGAATTGTTGGGTGATCCGCAGAAAGATTCTGTCAGAAATCGTGCGCAAAGGAAACGATGAAAGCTTTCGACAAATGTAACGAACTGCATCTGTAGAACGTTCGATATCTTCTGATTTATTTCGCACAGTAGAAAAACGACGACTCTTTCGACGATGAATTACAAAAATATCAGATCTCCGATTCTACGATAAATGAGGTTCGAGAAATTAGGCCTGGCCTAACAGTTAGAAAAGTCCGAACTCGTTGAATCTTTGAGCCGACAACTTTTCAAATGCTGCGTCACGTGATGCCGATGTTTGAACATCTTTCTGCACTGCGGGCACGGCACGTTTGGTATCTTTCCACACTCGTACCGCAAATGCCGATCGAGGGAACTCTTTTGACTGTACACCTTGCCGCAGTAACACGCGTGCTTCTTCGTGCTCATGGAGAGAGAGTCCGTGTCTGCGAAGCTGTCGGAAGGGTGCCTCGTATCATTCGCGTGAAATAATCTCGCGTCATCTGAAATCAGAAATGTACCACCCGTTAGTCACTCTTGTGCCTACTATCTTCTGTTATCTGATTCGCAAGTCTTCTTTCTTCTTGTAGCGGATATTCTATTTACAGTATAATTTGTTTTTAAAGGAGGCTTAAATTACTAAGCTTGCATTAAAATAATTTTTTAATATCTCAATTAAAGTATCACACCATCGGGTACAATAGTGATAGAGTGGCAGCTATTATTTTTGCACGCATCTTGGCAATCGGTGGTTTTACTTCCGTTTTTTGGGGATACAATTTAACGACTTAACGTGGCGCGACCACAAATACTGTTTACTGGTTTTGAAGCTGCACCTATGACATTGGTATTCTGCACGAAATTCCCTGTGCCGGTGACAGTCCATCGACAACTTGTGATTGAAACGCCTTCCACAGTGGCAGAGTAGGCGACCTGAAAGGAAGATGAAAAACGTGTCAGTACGGGGAATGGAATGAGCTTCAAGATTAATTATACGACGTTTCCATTTCCGTTCGATCGTATAGAAATTTCATCGACTAGAGGCAAAGCGAACGTAAGCGAGAATCGATGAGACAAATCGTTGCTGAATAATTAAATTCAATTGTTTATTATTTGTCGAGTATCCTCGCTAACACAACGGTTATCATCAGTGATACACTCATAATAGTAATTGTAGCTTTAAATTCGCAAAAAATCATAAACCATAAAGAATATATCGTATATGTATATAACATTTGTATAAGCAACATACGACTTCTGTCGAAATCACCTGAACGTTATACTACATGCTTCACACTTGCTATCCGATTAAACAATATTACGCAATGTCTCGTTATTTCTCGTTCGCATCTGTACCTATATCGCTTTTGCCTTTCATTCTTAGCAATAATCGGTCGTACATTTTAAAGCTCTCAACAAACGGAGAAAAAAGATCGAATGCTTACATGCTAATTATTATCGTCATCGATCGCCATAAAGTGCTAGAGGTATTCCCTTTTAGGGCTTCTGCATAAAGAAGCTTTCAATGTTCCGTCTGTCCGTCTTTCGCAAGTCCCGGAACGCAGAAAATTTACGACATTTATACGCCGTGCGCGCATTAAGCGCATAATAATCATACTTGTTATTTACACATACCTATCCTTCTTCTCGAATTCCCGTCCAACGCGTTTTCGCGTCGCACGTATCTATATATACATATATCGAATAATTAGTACGGATGCTTGCACTACTAATGCACGCGCTTTACGTATAAAGTCGCTTGAAAATAAATTTATAGGCATTTCGCGTACAGGTAACCGCTGATACCAACGGCACTACGAGTATCGCGTAACTAGCCCCGTTTATATTGGCACAAATGTTGTAAAGTCAACGGAAGCGCACCTATCGGAAAGTGGTTTTCATCGAGTTTATTCAACGGCGGACTCTGTGTAGTCCAGCGCGTCGAATATATTCGATGAAACCCTTCCCCAAAATCACGTCAATTCGACCATTTTTTATATGTACACCGTTCTACACTCTTCCACAAAATTAAGGGATCACTGAATTTTGCCCGAAAAATTCTTCACTCTTGAACTGCTGTAACTTTGTAAAAACAATCGCAGAGCAATCCAACTGGGCTTATTTTATACCGATCTCTACTTGACTTTAATTTTGTGGGGGAGCGTACGTTCTAAAGGCAAATCGGATACAGTGCCAGATTTACGTTTGCGCTATAAACTGCATCGCGGTTCAAACAAGCGAACATCTACCTTTCGCCATATTGAACGCTTGTTTATTAATCTATACCTCTCACTTTCTATATTTTTCCTTTTCTTTTTAATCAGTCTTTGCGCTCCTATTACTTCTTACTTATCTGCGAGCAAAAAATACAATGCAAACAGAAGATTGCCGATCGAAGCAAAGTTTAAATTCTCCGTTCTATCCAATCGCGGAAGACACGCTTCATCTCCGCTACTCTCCTATCGAAAATCTACCCTATTTTCCTTCCCCTCGATCATCGAGCAACGTTTCATCCCGGGAATTACGCGACGCTAATGATCGTGTGCGAAAAATACAGTGGAACATGAAAAGCTACGCTCTATCCATTCGGAATGATACGGATCGATAGAAGAACTAATCGCGAAAGACGTTCGATTCGAACAAATAACAGTTTAGGCACTGGAGTCGACTCGAACCGCGGCACATCGGAGTCCTTGTTAGAAATGCTCTCGAATTCCTTCCGACAAAGAAACATGCGAAGAAACGGAAAAGGGTAGCGTTCGCACGAGCAGATAGAAAGAGGCATGGATCGTGAGGACAGTTACGATTTTCCTTCCAAGTAATTCAAGATCAACGAGAACGAGCGCATAGAAGTTGAGAGGTTCACAGTTCGCCTCGCGAATTCGATTTCATCGAGAAGACTATCGGGATTCGGCAACGGATTATAGACGGATAAGACGACGAGCCTGAAACAGGACATAGCTATGGTCGGTCGTCGTCGAAGCTCTACAACATCTAGCTTAACTTTAATCGAACGACTCGTACGGCACAAGGTAGGCGCAGAGCGGAAAGATTGCGCGAAATGCACGGCATATCCTGCTATGCTATTTAAAACAGCTGCCAGAGCAAGTTGACAGGAACAGTGAGATGTAAGACAGAAGGGCAGAGGAAGGTAGAGCAAATTGGATAGTTTGGCAAACGTTTCAAGACTACGGACTAAATACGAGTTTCAATGCCTCCATAGGATATTATCGTTACGCTTTGTTCGCTGAGTTGCGGTTGGCCGGTGAACGAACCATCATCGATCTTCGATTTGACTAGAATCTTGCACCGAAATAATGCTTCGTCGAATCTTTGGTCCTTGGTCGAGAATTTCTTCGATTTCGTTGAGTCTCGCAGGAAGCTCGTTTAGCGCGCGGAAATATCGCGAGGATCGTATCGAATAGTTTGTGTATTGTCTTCTCTGATAATGGAAACATAAATCGTAAAGTGTATTCCCTGAAAAATCTGGAATCGACGTTACGGACCTTCGCGTTCATAAGGAGAGTTCCCGGATTCGATTCTACCAGCTTTTCGTGATCGCGTATCGCCTGGTTCACCCATTGGTAATTACTAACGTTATCACAGTGATCCTCGCGCAGTAGAAACCCGAACTCGATGAATCCATTGTTCCGGCCAAACCGCACGGAAAGACTTGTTTCTCCTTCAACCGCACTGCGCACGACTGAGGACGTAGGGTACGTATCTCATCGCCATAAACTTACCGCGCAATGTGTATACGTCAACTACCGGACAAAAATTTCGAGACAACTTCTACGTTTCACGGACATCGAATGTCCTACTGGGGGCCCATTAATTCGAAATCAATATTCTCGGGACTAGACAATTTCTGCGTATCCTAACATGCCCAATGGTCCCAAACTTTTGGCCGGTAATATGTATATGTATAATGCATTATATGTAATCTACCTAAGTATATATATTTTTTTCTTTTGATTTAAATAAATTCTCTATGTTGGGTACTATTCCGTATTAGGTGGCGGCCTACGTAGGCCTCTTTCTAGTCTAGGCGGTTCCACTTTCAACGTAGAGAACCAGGGCTAATTTAATGTATCGAACGAATGGAGCGAACGCTTTTCCTCGTGGCAACGTACCGCTGCTACAAATTCATTATCGAATTCGTTCGATAGTTCGCAGGGTTTCGTACTATGCACGATCATTAACAAAAATAATACGACTTTGATCGTGCGCGACGCCAGCGTTACAAATATTCCCTCTTAGCCTTCCACGCGGAGAATCAATTAGAAGGCATCGGCGTTCAACACAATGCTTTCGATTTTCCGTCCAATCGATGTCGTCGATATTGCGCTAGAATAGTCGTTCGTCGCAAACGAAACTTCTTTTCGTTTTCTCGTCGACACATTGAACGAAATTTCTGCATCTCTTTGACTAGAACTTCCAAACGTTTCTTTCAACTATCGCTACACTAGAGAGCTAGAACAATCGGGACACTACTAACGTCAGAAATTTTTCGTTGCATCGAGAGTTTCTACCGTTTCGACTGGAAACCGTGGTATATCTTTGTTCGAAGAAACGAATTCGAGGAGTCCGCAGCCTGCCTGGAACATCGTGGTTACAAAATCGAGGAATGCCCCTCGAATTTCAACGAACCGACAGCATTTCCGAAGTCGAGTCTTCTTCGATTCGATAACCCATGCCGCGACCACGAATGCCAAGCAGGCCCGTCCTCTATTCGATCAATGGAGGATGGAGTTTCTGTCGCGAAACGTCCACTTCCGTATCCGCGATAGCTCGTGTAAAAATTCTTGCTTCTCTTACAATTAGTACAAAAATAATGGGGCGATTTAGCAATCTGCCGAAGACACGAAACGATTCCTCAAGCGCACATTTCAGCGCGTGGCGGCGTGAATTGCGCGAATTTTGCGGGACTCTTTTCGGGTCTTCTATATAATATTTCAACAGGGCGTTGTACGTTTTTTTTCTATTTCATACATCGCTAAACGGGATCCAACAACGGCTTCGTGCCACAACAAAGACGGATCGCTAATTTTTCTATTACATACGACCAACAACAGCGACGCTGCCGTCTTTTCGCTCTAACACCTGTAAAAGTCTACTTCTCGTTATCGCGCATGGAGCACGAAGCAAAAGTAAAACAAATTCTTTCGAGTTGTATGACGGAAACGTATTGTCACGTGTATTACGGTTGTTTCGAGTTGCGTCAATCGGGAACACATGCTTGTTATTGCCAGCCGGATATAGTTGTCGGCTTTACGCGGTTAGAACAGCATTGCTATCCTGAACGTAAGATAGCGTAAAAGAGAGGCGAGCAAACGCGGTATGAAAAATGAGCGAGAAGCTTCTTTCGTAGCATCGAACTAAACAAATGATACTCCTCGATAATATCGATAGAACTTAAACGGTGAATTCCTCGTTTAGCACGGTAAATAAATTGAACAAGCGGGGAAAGAAAATGATAACGAATAAATTCCAACGGGGGGAGAAGAAACGCGTACGTATATGTACTGGTGTACAGCATTGTTCAAAGTAGAGAGCGTTTCACGCATACGAGACGACTCGGTAAATAGGGTTCGCGAGAAGAGGAGGGCTCGCGAGGTTTCCGAGGAGCGCCGAACCTCCTTCAGGCTCTCTGATTGACAGCAGTGCTCGAGGATTGAGAGGCCACGTGGCGGTGATTAATGTGCGCCTTCAGGTTTCTCTCGTACTTGGAGCTGAACGCGCAATGGGGACAGTTAAAGGAGGGCGCTTTGCCGCATTCGTACAGCAAGTGCCTCTTGAGTATGTACGCATTCTTGTAGCTCTTGCCACATCGCGAGCAATTATGTCGACGATCGTGGCCGGAAACGGAGACGGTGCCGATGGGTCGATTGCTGTTTCTGCCGGGATGACGAGAAGGACAGTGAAGTCTGGCGCGCCGTTGCGGCGTCAACGGTGCCGGCACCTCGTTCGCGGATGCTCGCGATACACGCCTCGTTCCGTCCGAACTCCACCCGAGGCTCGCGAAGAAACCTGAAAGCAATCGAAACAGACGTTTCGTCGTGTCGATTAGTGGTTGCGTCCTCTCTGTACAGTGAACGATACGTTCGTTAGACGAGTTTGCTCTTAACAACGGCGCGGGCCATGCGATAAAAAGGAAAACATTCAAGCTTAGCAACAACGAGCATGTCAAAGGGAGGATCAACAGGATCAACGAGAGGATGATTGCGTTGCGTTGCGTTGCGTTTCGTTGCTTTGCTTTGCGCTGCACTGGATCCCCTCGCGAGGGCTACTCTACCACGTCGGAGATCCTAGGAAATTACCCGCGTTCCATGGACCGATACCACCTTCGCCGGTCACACATCGTCGCAGCGAATCGTCTAAATTTTCTCTCCACCCTCTTCCAGTTTTTCCACCGTCCCCTGTTGTCGCTCCGCCTCGTAACGAGCCACTCGAGAACCGAACCTGAAACTCAACCAACGAATCGATTAATAAAAAGGTTCTACGCCGGTGAGATCCTTCCCTATTCAATGAACGCGGCGCGTTGACCAACTTTTCAATCTGTCGCTGTTTCGCATCTTCCGTTCCAGGACTACGTCTCCCCGTGGCACACGATCGACTTCTCGAGCGGCCGATGAAAAACGCTGTTCGGGACACCTGCGAAAAATGAAATTAATTAGTATGCGGAAATGGTGCTACTCGCGTGGCTGTTTCCGCTTCTTCTTCCTAGTGAACACCACTGTCGAGACCGACGCAGGAGTCTGACGAAAAGCTGCGAGTGCGACGGAGGAAGAGCACGGAATGGAACACGAATGGTCTGCCTTTCTAGACTTTATTTTGCTCTAAATCGAATACAAGGCTCTCTACAAATTGACAAAAAAGGAGGGAAACAAGCATTTTGGAATGTTCGAAAAGTCGAAACGATACGTGTACAAAGAAATGAAAAGGAAGCACAGTAATGTAGAAAATAGGGAAAGGAACGACCGGCCAGTAGATAGGGTCGCGCGCGATTCATTTGGTGCCGCTACGAAAACGGGTGTATCGAACAGAGGGCAATGAAAGAAATGGTCGCTCTCGTCCCACCCACCGACCGTTCGTTCTACAAATTTCACAAGCAAGCGACTGTTCTCGCGCGATACAACGAAACCAATAAAACGGCGACACCGCGATTCCGCCGCGTCGAGTACGACGAACAACCTGCGTTCTTGCGGCCAATATCAACCCACTTGGGTGCCGTGCACATTCGATCAGTCGTATGGCGCAGATCGAGGTGTACATGCTTGCTACGTCCATACGGATTCATCGCTAGAGAACAAGCAAAAAATTATCTAGAAAGAATATCGTTATCATCATAGCGTTATCGTTAATAATTATTGCTCTCTAAATAATATTAATATAAAATGGAGACAAAAATGTAATAATAAATCATCGTTCGTTGGCAAATACATGGCGACAAAGAAATTACGATTACAAGTATGTTTTGCGTTCGAGGCGCTGAGCGGAAGTTGTAGTTGCGTTAATTCTTTTTACGTGCTCTCTGTTCTTTCTCTCGCATACACGCACACACAATCACAGGCGTACACACAGTTAAACTTTGCTCGCGCAGTCATTCCCTCTTTCTATATTCGCCGCTGCTTTCGCTCTCTAAGCATTTTCTTTCGCAAACCAACCCTTTCAGTCTCGCTACATCTCTGTGTCCCTTCTTCTCTCCCATACTCATACGCGCGTACACACGCACACATATGTATATACTCTTTCTCCCCCTCTGTTTGAATGTAATCCAGTAACGGTGCTTGTACTAATTATAAGAATATCGCAATTAAAGCCGAGCGCAAGATTCCCCTGGGGCGCAGTGAATTTCATTCGCGGCATCTTGTAATACTTTTGTCAAAGCTTCTGGAATTTCTTAAGCTCGATGGACGTTCATGCCAGAAAGGGTCGAATAGTGCGCCCGCATTAGCGTTTACCGTGTATATGTATACTATCTATGCCACGCTATGCCCAAGGGATGTCTCGATCTCGACTTTTTTTCGCGTAGCATCGTGCTACGAACGCACGACGAACTCGCTATTATTTATTACAGGTAATTGTACTGTTCAATTAAACGCGAAAGAAATGGAAAGGAACACGAGCATCGCACTCTTTACTAAAAAAAAGAAGACATCAAAATGTAAGGATAAATGGGAAAAACGAAAGAGCACGGAAAAACCTATAGGAATAAATAGAAAGCAGGGTAAGATAGAAAAACATGGGAATCACATTGCGGTTCCTAGGAATCAAGGAAAAAAGGAACAAATTTAACGCGTATAGGATGGTTGGTGGTCATTATGTGTATGTGTATGGATCGACAACGAAGATGAGTAGTACGTCTTAGCGGATACATTGGCAGTATAAAGGCGAGTGATCGAGATTAAATTCTGCTTCCTTCGGCATAAATAAATAATTTCTAAAAAAATATCACTGGTCTCAAGATGTTCGGCGGGTGTCACACATCAGGGGTTATTTTATATATCAGGCGCAATTCCTTCCGATAGATCCGCCGTCCTGTCTTTAATCGCGTGGACGTAAATCGAGACGCGAGCAAAGGTATGTATGTATTTCGCATTTGGGTCCTCTCGCGGAAGCATGTGCCCCGACAGGACGAGTTTCCAGTCTCCGCCGAAGTTAAACGGCGATTGATTTTTTTCTCTATGCGACACCCGGCCAATAATACCGTAGAAATTCGTTCACAGCTGGATGCGCCCAGCGCCTCATTTTTCCCCCTTCGTCTATCCTAAAATCTAAATGGTACTTGAAGGCACTTAACACAAGGCTCTCTTGGTTCAGAAGCTACTACCCTCGGTATCGTTTTGCCTCATGGCGCTTGTTCGTTCGCTTCGCTCTCGTTACGCTTCTTTCTTTTCCCTTTCCTAACCCTTAGTACATATTTCTTTTACACTCCCTCCTCTGAATATTCATTCGCGAACACGCGCTACGCGAAAGTACCGAAAAAATAATCTACAAATTTTCCACGATGTCGTACGTTTCTACATTCTCTTTTCTTTTCGTGTCTTATCGATAATCGATTTCACAGCGAGACCGTGGCCCGGCAAGAAACAATCGTTGCTCATAGTTGCTTCATTTATAAACGCGTTACAAATAGTTATATATTTCACAAACAGGGAATGATTGTAGCGCAGTACCTGACTGCTGTCAGGCAATTTTATTTCTAGTACGATGATTATAGTACGACGTTTAGTACGATGTATCCAGACGTTTGTGCCCTTTTGGCAACAAGTACGCCGTTCGCCACGTTTATATTGTAGTCGCCTTTTCTAGCAAACTCTAACGACAAGGATAAAGATAATTCTCGTTCGGAATAAAGCTCGCGAAACGAAGTCGTGACGCGCTGTTCTTCTGTTACACAGAATACATACACCGTATCGTGACAATCGCTTCGTTTGTCTCCTTTAAGCCCGTGTTTCGGGTTCGCGCAAGTTTTTGACGTTGCCTGTCCATAAAAGTCTCTATGATATCATTTTTCCGCCCCTATCTCACCTTAAGATCTAAACGATCGTTTCTCACGGTAATCCACGGATCTCTCGCATTCAATCTTCGAATATTTTTACTCGCCGAAAATTATCTTACATTTTTGTCAATCCGCCGCATGTACGCCTGCACGAAAGAACAAATTTCTCTTCGTGCACAGGATTCGCATTCGCGTGACGCGTAACAAGAGCAACTGATTCATCGAAGTTAGTACGGCCGAAGAACGTTGATGGATTTAGGCAGACCCTTCGCCCACATTGAAATGAAAATGAAAATTTTCGATAAGGCGCCGTTCGATCGAAAAGGCAAATTTTGGGCTCCCATTTGTCCCTCTCACTCTCTCTTCCTCTTTCCATACTCATCCCAAACTTTTTCTCCCCCCCCCCAACCCCCTCTCTCTCACTCGCTTGCTAGAACATCATACGCTAAAGAGCTAACCCATTAGTTTTTCTCCTTTCGTTCAAACATTCGTTCAAACTGTCACTCTCAATGCATCCACGCCTTTCTACTTAACCATCTAATTGCGAATGCTTTGCAATCGAATCTCGTTTCTGACATTTTCTTTACTCAAGATACGACTGTAGAAATATTATGTGTCATACAAAAAATAAAGCAGTGTACTTTCTAAATTCCTGGATGGCATATTGGTCGCGCTTCCACGATTTGCCCTATGTATTCTACACGCTTCTACACACACAGTTTCTCTCCGATCTAGGTTTGCCGGAATCGTTCCTCTTTTTATCAAATCCTTTTTCAGTCGACAAATGCCGCGAAACAAATAAAACTCAGCCGTTTGAGAAACCACACGAGCCTAATTCTTAAGTCCCTAACGAACAATAAAAACTATATAACATAATATCTTTCCTTTGCATTCTTTTATATCTTATTTTTCAACTTTTTTTTTATATTAATAATATAAATTTCGAATAATCGACAAATATCTTTGCATCGAAGCGCTAAACAATTTTCTAATAAATAGAATTTTCTCTCGGCCAACAAAAACCGCAATAAATTTCACAACACCGATCGTACCGAAATTTCGTTAAATTCTGGAAAAAACATTCAACGAGAGCACGTGAAGTTTCTCGTTGGACCTTAAACTTTAAATTCACCGTTGAAATATCACACTGGGCACGCAATCCTCGATTCACCGTGAGCTACGTGATACGATCGAAATTTCTTGCACGTGCCGAGTCTCCGAGCGACAATTATCTATGAGCTAAAATTATCTTTATCTTTGAAACTAAGACTTCCAATTATCGTTCCCCGAAAAGGAAAATGGAAAAGGAAGAAGCAAAATTGACTCGGCCGTGTCTATTCAACATTTGCAACGAATCGAGGTAGTACATATTGGGGTAAGCGATCGTATTCCGTCCAAACGGTCCCTCCTCTTTTACATTTTCTTTTAAAACATTGCCACTTTTCCGAGAAATAAATATCATCGTTTCTGTGCATTACAAGATCTCTGACGGTGAAAGATCAAATAATATAGAAATTATCGACATCGCTTTCCGTCTAGTCGCACCTCGAAGATACTTATACATCTCGATACTTCGAATACATTGATTTTTGCGATAGCATCATTTTTTTTTTTTTTTTTTATCATTTGCTTTCGGTTAGAGCGTTCCCAATCCCAAACCGACACCCAAAATAAAGAAAATTTAAGAAATTCCACGTTCGCGCACCGCGGCGCGATCAAATTCATAACCACAGCTAATAAAGGTAAACGTAATGAAACCTAATTACAAAAACAAAAAGAAAAAGGTAAGTAAACGATTACAATATAAGCCCAATTATAATGCGCAAGACTCGAGTTAGACCTGATTAAAAGCCGTAATAATTAATATAAAGGAGAACACGTCAAAATGACGGCACTTTACGACGATTCCCTTGTTTTATACGTACGTGCTTCTTGTGTGTATGCATATATATATATATATATATATATGTATGTACATATCATGTTTGTCGCTTACATCTTATATCTCTCTTCCAGGCCACGACCTACTTATATAATTATTCATAATATATGCTTTTCTCTTTCTTTCTTTTCCTCGTTTTTTTTTTTGGAAGATTTTTAATTTTACGGCGCGCACAAACTTCGCGGATATCGCGACATGCATCGTCTGTACATACTTTCTCCGCAGCAGTTTTACTTTTGTTCCCTCTGTCGTCTTTCCATGCGTTATCTTCCTTTCAACCAGACGCCAACGCTGACAACACGCCCATCACGAATTTCATTTCCGGGGAATCCATTCAATACGTCCAGAATCTCAAATTTGTCTTACCGTGTTCTTAATTTCTTTAAAGGCACATTATATACGAACGAATTTGCACAAGCTGTTACGGCACGCAGGTTCATCCATCGCTTCTCACATTCCATCGTCCGTCGTCACTGTCCTGGTCTACGTCGATGTTTCGTCACCGGCTTGTCGTTCTAAAGTCGTTCAAGTCGAGCATGATCGATCCAGTAATGGTCGAAGAGTTAAGCGAAAGTTCGTTTACCTATCGAACGAAGAGGAAACGGATCAGAGGAAAAAGTCGAAAGAGCTAATCTCGCTTTTCTCCGTATACATCTTGACGGGATTGGAATCCGGATAGTGCCCGGGCTAATTGTAAGACTCGAATTACAATAATCGAGGCTACCGGGTCGAATAGAAACTAGTCATTCGCTCAACGATTCGTTCTCTCCTGTCGCCCCTGTCATTTGCTGCAAAATGTCTAATTAATATTTTCATTTTTATCACGACAGTCATTATCACTTTCGTCTTTGACGAAGACTCCCCGTAATCTATGTTCATCGTTCCCCACGAAATTAGCCTTTCACGCAGACGCACGCATTCTCTTTCACTTCTTTTACCTTTCGGTTCGCACACAATTTCCCGACACTCTCTGGAAAACTTTGTTCCGCTATATATGTATCTCTTATATGTTCGTCCGGCTTGGCCGGCTGCAGATATTCGAACCGAGAACGCTAAGGCGTCCCACTGTATTATTCTGCTTACGTACAAAAAAAAGAAAGAAGTCATTAAAAGCTACGAGCTAACTAATAGTACGCTTCTTACGTGCCTAATAATCTAGTAATCTCGGTCGATGACGGCGGTCGATTGGCCGGTTGGCACCGAAATTGCCGCTCTTTCCGATTTTCAGCATTTCACCCGACTATTTCCCGCGAACGTTCGAAACCAGCTCTTCCCCCGTTCGTTTCGACCGCCGCCATGCATCAAGGCCTCGCGAGGCAGTAGCTTTATCGATAATAATATTACTCGGTAGCTATGCATCAAATCGATCCATAAATGTGTCTATCGTAAACCGATATCTCCAGCGGTCTGTACACCGTAAACGCTGCTGCCCCTGCCAAAGCCCCTGTCTGCTTTTCTCACCCTCATCACCCCTCAGTCCTACTTTTACACTCTTCTCACTCTGGAGTCAGTAGCTGTTTGTTCTGTTAGCGTAAAATATGACGCGTCGACGAACGAATTCTCGATCGATGCGGATTCGGATGAAACGGCAAAGTGGTCAATTCTATGACCCGTGCTTGAAGAAGACCGGATGAAAAATGTACAGGTTTGGGTTCAGCTTTATTGCACTCGTACGGAGAAGTGTCGATCCTGGCCTGCTTCGTGTCGTCCAGATTCGAAGGCGCGGACACCGAAGGGATCGTCGAGATCGTCGTCGTCGACGATTCTCTCCGTTCGAAGCGCGATCGCGGGTATCGTGATTGTGTTTCCCACGAGAATAGCGAGATTCGATGGTTCGAATCTCGAGAACCCTCGATTCGAGAAAGGATACGAGACACGAGGATACTGTGTGTGGGGGCAGTCGATCGAGAACTCATCCGTTGAAAACGTGGAGCGAGTACGTTCAACGGGAAAATAAAAACAACAATAATTAAACCTATCGCTTCGTTCGCGTCAGACGTTGCGCACACTTGCACTGCATAATATGGATTACGAGTATAGTATTATAATATAATATAGTATAGTATAGTATAATATAGTATAGTATAATATAGTATAGTTTAGTTTAGTTTAGTTTAGTTTAGTTTAGTTTAGTTTAGTTTAATTTAGTTTACTTTACTTTACTTTACTTTACTTTACTTTACTTTACTTTACTTTACTTTAGTTTAGTTTAGTTTAGCTTGTCTCATAAATATTGTCTACAGTATGGAAAGTCGGGCAACCGTGGCGCGCGTTTTTGGCTTAGGAATACGGGACTCGATGCCAGGTACTCGCCGAGCGTGGGTGATGTCTGGGTTCGTTGTCTGCACGTGGGCAAATCGAACGAATCAACTGCTCGAGGAACATTTGCAACGGTAAGCCTGGTACGGTTGAGCATTACCGAAAAACGGATAACGACAGTGAGAGATTGATGAACGACCGTGCGCGACGGTATTCGTATTCGTAAAGTGGAAGAACATTGTATAAAATGGTTGGAGATGGGGCATAGGAGGCGACTCGGTGCTCGCTGAGATTACGAACCTACCCGCGCTCGGCACGCGATATGTACATCGTGGCTCGTTACGTCGAACCGATCACCGTGCTTCTAGATTTGACGGCAGTGAACAAAATATCATAGGAGGAAACGCGAGGGATCTTAATCCGAGGATCGCTTAATTAAAAAGCATTAATTGTACGTGTTATATAATATAAATATATGTATATACTTAAATGCATCGTATAGGAATCTACTAAGTTCGTGTATCTGGCAGTCTGACGATCACAATGCTATAGGAATACCCCGCGGTACTTAAAGTATCCGTAATTGTATATTATACGCGTGTGTCTGGTACGTGTATGAAGTGTTTACTCGCATGCTAGAGAGTTTTGCGAATGGAAAAAAGCATTATAGCGAGAAGCCAAAGATGCGCGATTCGGTCGAGAGAAAAAAATGACCGAATCGGTGCTTAATACTGTACCCTCTGTAGTTCACCGCACAAGCGGCACCGAGGAATTCTATGATAAAATGGCTGTCTTTCCCGGAAAGACAAGAAATGTAACCGAAAGCGAACGAGCTTGGAGCATCGAGAGTGTTCGGTGCAGGGTTGCTGACACGAACCTCTTGGACATCTTTGTATCGGGACAACTTATTGGTAAAGGTAGAGTCGTGTACGTGTATGTGTATGTGTGTTTTCTACAACTGTGATAAGAAGCACGGCAATCGGCGCGAAGAACGATTCCGCGATACGACGGAACATGGTTCTGTGAAATTTTTTAATTGCTTTCCCTCGTGATTTTGGTGTCCCCGGTGAGCCACACGCGCACGGCTAGCCCGTTTAAAAATATGGAACCAGTGTGACCAGAATGGTTGCTATGGAAGAGCTCCGGTTTTACCGGACGGTCCTAATCCGACTCGGGGCGGGCAATTTTTGAATGGACGAGTCCGCTTAGAAGAATACGCGTTAATTCTACTCTGCTCTCTTTTGTACTCGCTCGAAATCGTTTCTAATGGATCATCCGATCGGTCGAACCCGTCGAGCACGCCGAATCCGTCAAACCCGTTGAGCACAATGAACAAACTCGTCGCGAGACCGTCCGTCATTCGTTTTCGTGGACTCTGTCTAGGAAAAAATCGTTGCGGCCGCCGCAAAGTCCACGACTGATCATCGGCAAAAGGAAGGTGCGATCGCAATTCGATCCGGAGACTGTCCGCGAATGTTGGGTGAGCACGTTCAGCTACGAAGGCATCGCCCCGAGCGGGACATTGACGCGATCTCTCTTTTACACGCGGTACATTTCGTTACTTGAAAATAATATTAATTAATCAATAATAATAATAATAATATTAATAATAATTACTAACCAATAGGAATAAACCTTAGAAAAACGTTAAAAAAAAATAGAATCGAGATAAGGAGGATTGGCAGTTTGCCGTTTCGACGGTTTACCACGGTTACCGCGATAGCTCGGCCAGCCGTGTCGTCTTTACATCTCATCGTCCTCGATAAGTTTCGATCTTCGCGTCGCTGAATTAGCCTCGTTCTCTAACGCTCCATCTTCTGCTCCCCAAATCATTTCCACGCGTTTTCTACACGCCCCAATTTTTTCTATCACACGACGCACGCACGGCGGCACGCACGCACGCACGCATATCCTTTCCTCCACTTTCACTGTAACCCTTCGCGATCGTTGGTGAAACGTGAACCGAGCGCGAAAGAAGACGATCTGGATTTTCCCGGTTTCCTCGTTCTCCAATGTGCCAACGATTCGGCCATCTTCGCGCCCGCACGACGACGTCGACGGTCACCGCGTTCACTACCCCCGTTAGACGAGCTCCTGCTTGTAAATCTTCTCTTTGTGCATTCGTTCCATGTGCCGTGCGATGTGCATCTTCTGCTTGGCCCTGTACACGCAGTGAGGACATTGGAATTGAGGCTCTTTGCCGCATTCCCACTTCTGATGATTTCTCAGGCTGCTCTTCAGCTTGTAGACCCTACCACAGGCCGGACAATTGAAACCCTCGGGATTCGAAGAACCAGAGCCGAGGCCCTTGCCCAATCCACCACCGGACCGCCACATGATCGAAGGCACGCTCCATCTCTGCCAAGCAGCAGCCCATTTTAGCCCGGTGATGCTCAGGTCTTCGGCTGGAACACAGGATTCACGGTTATATTAGTAGGATGTTCACGCGGCCGAGCGAGAGTCGGACAGTGATTAAATCCTGGGATGCGATCGTTCGTGCGCTCGCTTTCGTCCGTCTTTTCGGAGATGCGAGTATCGACCGATACCGAAGCCCGATCTCGCTGTTTACCGTTTCGCAAACGCGAGCCAGTCATTCTGTGTTAAGCTTAAACGCTAAGCGACGAGCTAGACATGGAAGTTAACTCGAAGCAACGCGACGCGCTTCGATGTTTCAGCTCTGCCTTCGTTAGGCTGCACACGGCCAAACTTGACGAAAGCTATCTTCCGTCGAATATAACGATACCAGAAAGGATTCCTTCCCTCGCCAGCTCGCGAGACCCTCGTGCCCGTAAAGTATCGCTATTCGACGCGAAAGATAGATTTCATGAGTGTCCTGAAAAGCGATCGCGTTCTGCTCGAAAGCTCCGAGAAAGAATCATCCGTCCGCGTGTTTCGCATCGATTCCTTCTCGAGAGCTCGATCATGTCCACGCGATCGTAATGCGTACATTATTTTGCCAAGAAAGAAAAGAGTAATGCACGCTCGTCGTATCCCTACTTTCGAGCCCCAAGCAGCTAGCTATGAATTTCGCATACGAAGAAGGAGCGGTGTATCTGTGCGTGACGAAAGAAACAGAGCGTGTCGTTTGCAAAAGTCTAATTCACCACCCCGCGCTACCTCCGCCTTTTCGCGCCCAATGGTCTGTTCCTTTCGACGCACAAGCGATAAAAGTTGTGTTTCTATGTACAAGTTTCGAGAAGAGTTAGTGCGCATGCTACTCCCCTAATGTCGACGAGAAGGAAAGGAAATCAAGAGATCAAGAAAGAAATGCAATTGCGAGGGACGAGTCCGCTTGAAAAATCGCAGCGATGCGATACCTGTTCGTCGAACCGGGGACTAAAGATAGGGGAAACTCTTCAGTCGCGTCCAAGTATTTCACAGTTTTCATCCCCCATCCGTCGCCGTTCGAAGAACCGCGCACACGCCTCTGCGATTTATTGATATCTCTAACAATGTACAAGTATTCCTATATCAATGGAGCGAAGGAAAAATAGAGAGACAGTTAGGCAGTAAGAGGTCGAGAGAGAGAGACTGAGGGGAACGGATAGAGAACAACTAGAGCACAATAGTAAAAAGAAGGGGGGCAGAAAGGGGAGGGAAGCGTGGCAGATAGAAAAAGATATATGGGCAAAATGAGGAGGGGGAAATACAATGTCGCATAAACGATTCAGAAATATTCACTTCGCTGGTGTGGAAAAAAAAAAAGAAGTATGAGAGATCAGGTGTGTATCGGAGTGCGCCGGAGCGATAATTATCATTGATTCGTCAAGCTGAAACAAGTACGATCGATTAATTTGCTAAACGGAAAGAAACATTTTTTTCATCGACGTTCGTGGGGGAAACGAGTCAAAAACAAAAAAGAAAAAAAAATTAAAGAATCAAACGCGTGTAATAAAAAGGTGAATGCCTGGGTGTCGTTCTCGTACTATTCGTCTTTTGACACATTTATTTAATCAAACGTACGAAATACCATAAGACTCGTATATAACGTTAATACTAATCGCAAGACCATACTGCAACATTTGCGAATCTAAGTTGTCCGCGTTTAAACATGATCAGTCTTAACGAGAGTTCGCTTACGAACCAATATATTTCTACCACGTAAAAAATAGTCTTATCCGTACCGTTTCTAAAATCCAAGATTTAATACTAATCGCTCTGTATATTTTACTCTTACTCGTATGCAGATGTTCGAAACTCGCACTTATTGTCTTGGCAAACGATTATATCTACGCACATCAATAAGGCACTGAATCGAGTACATTACGTGTCAATTATCTTAATTCGCTTAAAACCTATGAATGACCGTACCTTGATAAAAAATTAAAAAAAAAGAACAGAGAAATTCGGAGGTCGATAAAATATGTATAGTTTAAAAAATAGAAAAAAAATAGATGTATCGCAAAGCGCATTAAACGCAAAAAAATTAACCGCAAAATCGACGTACATTAATAAATATCAGTCAATGTTTTTAAGCTCGGAACGGAAGTCGATTACGAACGGTACATACATGCTTCTAAAAATAAAACGACACCTTCCTTTTATTTTACCTCGCACGTGTCAAGCTTGTGTCAGATGAACTTCGAACGATCATTTTGCTCGTACTATCGTACTCGATATATGTATACAATACAGTATACATATATTCTATCTCTATCAAGGGAAACGATCAACACCAAACAAATGTATGAATCTTGCAATTCTCGAAGTAATTTAAAAGATGCGTCGGATCGAGATCAATATACCCGGACTTTTCTTTGTTCCAGCTTTCGCATTATTTTCGTACAATGTAAAAGAAAGAAAAGTCAGAGCAGATCCGTGTTCTTCGATAACTCGTACGTAGGGCAAGCTAATTGTAAGTCGCGAACGCGAGCCACCGATGGTAAGGACGCGTGGGCAATTGTGGTGCAAAGGTCCAAAGGGGTCGATCGTTGGAGTTCGTCGCGTAACGAAAACAGATGAACCGTTCGTTCTCCCGGATGCAACTTTCGTTTAGTCGATCTCGAGTTTTGGTGTATAAGCTAGCAGGTACGCTTCCATATCCCCAATTTTGTCGAAGTGCTGTCGGCGAATGTGTCGCAACCAGTGAGCCTTCCGTTTACAGCGTTGAGGGCAGAATGGACACTGAAACTGAGGTTCTTTTCCGCACTCCCAGTGAACGTGCCGCTGCAACGAGTCCTTCCTCATGTACGATCTTCCGCATCTACTGCAGCCGAATTGGCCCGGGGGTTTCTTGCCGACGTAGTTATAAGCCTTCGGTATCTTCAGCTCGGCGAACTGTAGCCCCTGCTCCTGTATCTTCCAAGCTTGAACCGGCAAATCGGCATTCTCTTCGCTCCCTTTCATCTCGCTCGTGTCACCTGCAATCGTGAAAAAAAGAAAAGCTTTAGGCCTGTCCCGTATGTCATGCCACGTCTCTGTAGCACTGTAATCGAGCACACACTTGATACACATACTGTGTTCGGAGCAATCTTTCAATCGCTGCGATTGCCAATTGGTACAGTTTCATTAAAGTAGCTTGAAACGTTCTGCCCGTCGAATTTCATTTTCTGCCAGACAGTCGTTCGCGAGCACAGCGAAGGAACCGTGTGCGACTGCCTCGCAGACTAGTCCGATCTCCGCTTACTTATATCTATAGGGACGGCAAATTGGAAAACGCACGAACGATCGGTCAGTACGTGATACAGAACAAAACAAAACAAAAAGATCTATGTATCTGGGTTAATAAATGCAACACTTTCTTGACATCAATTCCCACTGCAGTATCCAACATATTGTCCGCGATAACTTTCCACGGGAATCATTCGATCATTTATTCGACACGTACATTGGAGTTTGGTAAAAAAGAAAAGTAACACCCAAACGGTTCATTTGATGTGAAAATTTGCACAAAAAAGTAGCGACTGAAATTCATGCGTAGCGCGAACAAAGTTTCACAAACGCATCGTCAGCGTCACACTTTAACGGAGCTTGTTTCTCCTGTGGCGCAGCATGTGCCTCTGCAGGCTTGTCCGTCTGAGAGTTCGATAAGCGCAAAAGTCGCAGCTGAACCTCGGTTCTCGGTTGCATTCAATTCTCTGATGGAATTGAAGGGCGCGCATCGTGCTGTACTTGCGTGGACAATTGCCGCAAGGAAATTCTCGCCGCACGCTGCTCATAGAGACACGAGTTCGCATTGCATGGTAACTGGTGGCTGAAACGATACAAGAAAACGGCTAGTTAGCGGTCGACGACACGCTCAATGCCCCAAAATTCGATGGCAATTGTGCTGCGAGTATAGTTCATGCTCGGTGCGTTTGTTTTGTTACTACGGTATTCGCAGAGGTAAAATGTTTAATGTTCGACAAATCTGATTGGAGTGCAGCGATAGACTAAGATTTTCGCGACGCGAAACCTTGGCCAGAAAATTGGTGTTTCTCGCTAAACACAGTATCACTGTCACGGAATTACTTCACTGGAAATATGTTGTGAAACTTTTTCCCGTGCTCCACCAGCTTGTCCCGCCTGCGAAACCTCTTTTGGCATACATTGCACTGGTGCTTTGGTTCCTCTACGTGAATCTTCATATGGGCGGTCAAGTTGTGCTTGTATTTGAACCAACCCTGGCATATTTTGCACTGATGCTTTGGCGCTTGACCGCACTCGACTCGCAAGTGCCGCTTCAAGCACGACATCTGTTTGTACAACCGATTGCACTTTGGACATTTGTACGCCGTCTTGCCGTGCACGAATTCGATCATTTCGTGGATGCTTCGATTCGCGGAGTCGTCTAACATCGATACAGTTTGCCGAGCCTCTGCCTCGCCGCTGCCTCTTGAATATGGCCGCAGCCAATAACCTGAAACGGAAAGACACGATGTAGAAGGTGTTCCGATCGTTCGATGCTCGTACCTTTAGTAGCCTGAAATAATTTTCGTTTGGAAGAGAGCTGAATGGAAATGCAGCAGCTTTCTGGAGCACCTTGTAAGTCTATTCGAAGCGTCGCATAAGTTAGAAATCAAGAAAAAACATCGCACGATGTAAACGTCGTTGTACGCAACAAACAAGAGTTAACATTGAAAAACTGTAACTTTATTCTTTGTAACAAAAGGTTGAATTATGCAGGTTACTAAACTGAAAGAAAAAAACTTTTCTGTATTTCATCGCGCGTATGCATAAATAATCGTATAGAAAATTTGCCATATCGTATAATATTGTTTAACAATAATATAGACGTACGGCGGTGTTAACATTAAACACATGCTGCAATTAACTTCCTCGAAACGGAAAGCATGTCTCCTGTCGAACTTTTCTTTCGCAACTTTCATCACTGCTTTATTCGGTAATCTTTCAGCTGCGAACGGGCTAAACCGAACCGCACAAAAATGACCGAACATTCTCCAACGTTTGAAAGCGTATAAAAATTGTCGAGAATTCAGGTTTGAATTCAAGTTCGTACGCAAGGAGTCCCCGTTGGTTTTATTTCACAGGGGATTGAAATCTGTCAGCGGCCGAATCTTCTTTTCCCATGCATCGAAGTCTCTAGGTTCGCCTGTCAAGCTGATCTCTCCTCGCGCTCGAACTTGCTCGATTTATTCGCGTCCGCAACATGAACGTTAAAGTGCCTCAACAAGCTGTGCTTGTGCTTGAATTTTGCATGGCAAAGCACGCATTCGAACTGAGCTTCCTTTCCGCATTCAAGCCTCTTGTGCCGCTGCAACGATATCACCCTCCGGTACTGTCTGCCACATGTGTCGCAGGGATACGTCTCGAAACTCACGGGTAGCCGGTACCAATATGCTGAAAACAGAAATACTCGGTTAGTTAAATGTTTGCTAGTGAGATGTTTTCACGGCACCAACAGGTCCAGTGTATCGGTACCGGATTATTTCTTTCAGATTGCCATTATCCAGACGGTTGTCTTTTCGTTTCTGTGGCAAATCGGAGGCGCAATTATTCAGGATGTAGGTAACAGGTGTTCACATACCGTCCAATATAATCGCAAGCATACATACATACACGAGAGATACTGTACTAACGAGGAGGTATAGGAAAACAGAATTATACGTGCAATCTTTAGAAAATAACCCGCAACAAAGACTGTTTTTTATTAATAATAATATTAATAATAATAATAATAATAATAATAATAATAATAATGTTAATAATAATAATAATAATAATAATATTAATTGCTGATAATAATCGTAATAGATATTCGATAGTTCGAATGGTAAACCATTTAAAAAAAAAAGTTGCTAAATATCGGATCGAGTATTCGAGATGGACAACTTTTTGGCCTTTTTTCCTAGATAATACATGGGTTGTGTGCAATAGAATTGAAGCAAATTGTAGAATCGAAGTGTCGGAGGACGCTGATAAAATAAAAATGATGCAGTTTTTTTCACATCAAAGGTCGCAAATAACTAGCTATAGGTATGTATATGTACATGTATGTTCAGCCATCGATTTCAGACACGAGAACAGAAGGTATAAGGGAAACACGGTACAACGAGTATATTCTACATTAGTTCGCAGACAGGTCGATGCAAGCATCCGTAAATACTGATATCAAAAATACTGGACTTTGTTCGGGAAATATTATCCCAGCAAGTCCCTTTCTCTTCTCATTTTCTGCATATACATATCTCTCTCTCTCTCTCTCTCTCTCTCTCTCTCCCCCTCTCTCTGAATATATATATATATACACACACATATATATATATATATATATATATATTTCTTCCTTTTACTGTACGTATGTACGAATATTTGTATAAAAATGGAAAAGGTTATTTCTTACAAGGCTAAGAATACATAATTGTACGTAGAACGACAACCGAGGCGTTCTCGAAACAATTGTGGAATGTGAAAGTACGATTCGTACGTAATATTTAGAGGATTAGCGACCAATTTTCATCCCGCAGTTCATAGGATGCTCAACCTAATAAACTCGAGGATAATTTTGTACAATCGTACCGGCAGGAATCGGCACCTTTATTCGTTTGAGCAGATTGCTTCGATCCTTTCCCTATATTAACTAAGACAGGAGCAACAAGTTCCTTCGCATTGGTAAATTCGCTTAAAGGTACGGTCAATCCTAAAAATTCTAACGTCGATTGATTCATTGCGATTCTTCGATCGTAATATGTTTGCATAGTGTGAAGTTACGGACGGTGCATATCGAATGCAATGATTACTGCATCGTTATTGTACTACCGTTAAGTATTTCATTGATACCAGGCAATTGGGACTGCTAAAAACCAATAAACAGACGCGAGAATTTAATTGTCGAATATCTCGCGGGTGTATTCGAATACAAGGAAAGAAATGTCTATGATCGAGTAATCGTTATCGTCTATAATAAGTCTAAGTGTTCTCAGGTAACCGATTTTCTGGGGATTATTTCGCGAAAATCACCAGCGAAACGCGATAAATACACGGTCGCTTTATGCTTAAACTTTACTTATATTATATGTGTTCGATTTCTTTTGAAAGAAGGCACTATCATCCCGCATCCCTATTACGCTTGGAATGATCGATAATTTCGTATTTTAGTTCTAGCATTTCCACAGTTCCATTAACATTGTATACTTTGTAACGCTTTAACATCAAAACAGCTTACAGTTAATATCTAAAGATAAAAATACCTTAAGTATAAAAGTACTAGAAAATATGGGGTACTCTACAGTGAGGAATTTCAATTGTGGTAACACGATCGTCAATTTTGTTTCGATAATAAGAGATATTATGGAGCGATTGCCCTATTCTGCGTGTACGACACAATTTATTTCACAGCGTCGTTTTAAGTCGATAAAATCCTGAGACTCGATAGTGTACTGAACTGTCGCGTAATATCGGAGCAGATCGTTCGTCGATAATTGATAAGAGGCGTGCATAAATCGCGGCATACGTCGTTCGTGGAACGATCGTCATAGAAATAATTATCCCAATCATCCGAAAAATGATCAGTGACCTGAGTGGCTGTGGAGATGCGATATTGCCCCACCTCCGAACGCGATAGTATGGAAAATATTAAGTTGATATTGGCCTAGAACGTGAAAGAACTGTGCGGAAGATGGGGAGAATTGGGATAAAATCTTTAAGTACGAGCGTTTACAGGGCTGTTCGAAGCGATAGCATCGACTATCTGCAATAGTCGATCCCGATTGAAAGAGGAGAAAAGGAAGACTGGAGCGGAAGAAAAGCGTGTTGAAAGGAAGATCGTTCGGGAGAAATTGAAAATGGTCGCAGGATGATTTGTTGCAGGATGGTAAGGCGAGAGAATGCGGCGGTCGAATTTCCAGGACGATCGTGCCAATTACAGAGGCACGACGAAGGCACATTCTTAAGCACTTTCATCGTAACCGATTTTCTGATGATGCCGCTTGTAGTGTACCGTCAGATTGCCACGTTGCCTGGCTTTGTACGGGCATTCGGGGCATTGGAATGCCGGAGGTTTGCCACCACATTCGACCATCTCGTGACGGCGCATCGTGCTCTTCCATCGATAGCCTTTGCCGCAGAAACGGCACCTAAATTTCCGTTGCTGCTCGTGCGGCACGCCCATGTAGACGACACTTAGATCGCGGGGCTGCGGTAACACCTCGAAAGAATCGGGAAACACCACCTCGCGAGTCGAGGATCGCGCACCATTGTCGTTACCGCTGTCATAGCTGTTATTATCCCCGGCATTGCTGTCACGCCTGCCTGTCAAAACGACGCCCCGCGTCGTGGCTGAGTGACTCGAAGACGTAGACCGATCCTTCTTGTTCGTCTGTTGTTGCTGCTGCTGTTGCTGCTGCTGCTTGTAATCCGACCGTAACAACGACAGTAGCGCAACCATTCCTGCAACAAGTCCCGGCGCCAAGCGAGACGCGAGATCGAGGTAACAGGTTATTTTTATTAAATTAAATGAAATGGAGGAGAAACGAAAATGCGAAGTTAAGATGGGAAAATGGAAGGGAACTGGAGAAGGACGAAAAAGGCGGTGGAGAGAATGTCGAGGACGCGGCTTTTTCTGCCGCTCGATGCACGAATAGTTATGTGGCAAGAGAGATCAGTGAGATTAAACCCGTAACCAGCCCAACACATAACGTATCAGCCAATAGCCCCGAGAAATAAGTGCGCCCAGGGTAAAATTTTGCCATGTATACGTGAATAGGCGTGAGGTCTTCAGGGTAGCGAGAAAAGATCGAGAGACGTATTTAACGTTACGCTTGCGATGAAATATGAAAATGTTCGCGCGGCTCTAAATAACTAATCGACAACAGAAGTTGAACGTCTCTCAAACTTCTCCAACCCTTATCGTCGATGAAAGGATGCCAATTTCCAACCCTCCACAATAAAGTAACCAAACAGGATGCTTCCATGATCTTAGGATGATCTCGCTTGGTACATATTCAGTATTGTATTTAGTAGCAAGAAACGCTTTGTCTTATTCGACCAGTTTATACATACATACATATGTATAATATAATGTACAAAGGGTGCGCCGCATTTGTATGCGTATGACTGTACACACGTGCAATGCCTCCACTTGCTTTGCTACAACAGAATTAGCGAATCGTATTGCCTTAATGCAACGAAACCAATTCCGACGATTAAGTAAACACAGTCACGACGTTCGCGACAGAGCTTTCTCTTGGAAAAATCCACTAAGCGTGGCTCGCGACACCCTGAAACAAACATACAGATTAACGTACATAATGCAATTGAATGTAAAGTAGGACCTCCATTACCCGGCTCGACAAGGGGACGGCCTTATCTGCACGCCTAAACTGCACGCACAGCTGCGCATACCTTTCCCTTACGTGTCTTTTAATTAATTAAATTTACGAGAGGCGAGGTCTGTGAGAAAATTAACTCATTTACGCGTGTACCTGTAAAACTAAACGAACGGTGAATCAAAGCGTGAGCAATTTCGCGAAATAAAAAAGATGAGAGCAACTATATATGGAACTATAAGGAACTATGTACTTAGGAAGAGACACGAATATGCTTTATTCGCATCGGTTACAATATCTTTATAGGTGTGATTTCGTTATTATCTTATCACGGAGAACGGGAGCAGAGGATCTGACTCACCAGATGCGATAGGCGACAAATAGTTCTATTTATTTACATAACAATTTAGCGATTTTTTGTGCTTGTGCACTACGTGAGAGTCCAAGTTGAATTTCCTCTTCGAGCTGAAGCGACAGTAGGGACAGTGGAATTGCGGAAGTATACCACATTCGAGTTTCAAATGTCGGTACAGAGAGGATGCGTTCGAATACATCTTCTGACATTTTCCACACGGGTACATCCTTCGTGGCCTGTTCGTTGTCCTAGCCAAACGATGCAGCCGGAAATCTGTGAAAATTCGTTGCGTCAGCGAAGAATTTACGTGCATGGGAATGGGGCCGACATTCGGTGTTAAACTGTCGACTTTATTTCTTTTTTTTCGAATGTTTTGCGTAATTCCGTGAAGGATGAAACTCAGAGAAAAGGTGTAAAACATGAAGAAAAAAACACGTGAGGCCGTGCGATACGAAAAGTACTACTGCGAGCAAACGAGTCCCAGAACTGGACGCCCGTTCAGTCGGACTCATATGTATAAGCACACAAATCGAGGTAGAATCGAAGGTAGCCTGGAAGGAAAATCGTGAGTGATCGTAACAGCGTTAGCTTAGGCAGGCTACGACGAATGGTTTCGCATCTGAAAAGAACGTTACTGCGATTCAACGTCGGCGCAATCGTAACGCTTCAGCCATTTTGTTCTTTTTTATCAGAATATAGTGCAACATTTATTTCTATAAAAGGATTTCCGAAGTAACAAGAAAAGTTCGGTAAAAGTGATGCCCGCCGATTCGTCGGATATAGGGCGCATCAATTGTTAACGTTGTAGAGCATTTTGTAGTGAATCTGTCGGATGAATTCGCCGTCTCCGGATGTTAGAAGAACGGGCCAACATTCCGGACTCTCTCGTACATGCCGATGCAAAGACTTCCTCCATTTGTACGATTTCGAGCAGGCCAAACAGGTGTTCCATTCTGAAAAAGAAACGCGTTCGTTCCGTCAATAACCCGTTCGTTCGGATTTAATCGAAAGGCACGCGCGGACGTACTTTGATCTCGCGTCCGGAGCTGCGCTCGATCGTTCCACTGACTAAATAAAATGTTCGTGGGGGATGCATTAATTCGTGTACTGTTCGTGTGCATCGTTGGTCGTATTCGGGAGATTAACAAGAAGCGTCGTATTGAGACAAGCGCAGATATATTAGAACGATGGCCCGTCGTTGATCGAACACCGATCGATCCGCCAAACATTCGTCGAGTCAGCTCGATGGCTAACTTTACCTATTTACACAGGCGATGGGCACATGCTTAAAAAAAATGTACACTATGTTACAGTCGTAGCGAATCTCGGAAAGTTTCCATCGACCCACAACGTTGCAACTTCTATGGGTCGTGATCGCCTCACGCTGTCCGTGCCCCGAGAAACTTGCCGTTCGAACCGTGCTTTTTTCGCATATGTTTCAGCAAGTTGCATCGTAACTTTGTCTTCTTCGGGCAACAGGGACACTGGTATTTCGGTGGCTGGCCGCACTCTTCCCTCACGTGCCTCGTCAACGAACTGTAATACACGTACGCGTTTCCGCAGCCCTTGCACGTGTGCAATTGATTTCCAACTAGATAACCTGCGAACAAATTACAAACTTCGATTAGTAGAAGTCGAGGAAAGAGGAGCGGTCGGAGCTGTTCTTCGGCGATCACTCGAACCCAGTATCATTATCGGCCGTGCAACACCTCTCCGCGCGTTCCTCGCCGATCCGTTTCACTTACTCGACGGCAACGACAGATTCAACGCGTGCGACGATAAAGCGATGGTTCAGAGTTGCGATTAATCCGGCTTAGGTACCATGCACTCGTTAGTAGTTGCGCATTAAGTTTACTTCGCGTACAGTAGACGATCAGGATGGAAGCTACTCCTACATGGAAGAGAAGAAAGCAACGCCTGCGATGGATCGTCGCCCCGATGACACTTTATTATTCATGTTTCTGCCTTTGATTTCCAGCGAAATCGTCCATGCCGTGATTCAAGCATCGAGTAGCATTAACGCGAACGAATATCGTTCAATCGTAAATTACTCGCGAGGGCGAAGGCGAGACGGGCGACGGAAATGAATAAAAACCAAGTGCGCGACAGCGCGGCCGTTCGGAGGGCAGTCATTGACAAGATTCGCACTCGTGGCCATTGGAAGGGATTCGCTTCAGATATTCGCCACGCAACCGTGTTCCTTCTTCAAATGGTTGAGCAGGTTGAACTTCATAGGCATGAGACTGCGGCAAAAGGGACACGTGTACAATAGTCTTCCGCACTCCTCCCGAACGTGTCTATTCAGGGCCATTCTCGACCGGTACGTTTTCTTGCACTCGCAGCACACGTGGAAACCTGAAAGGAAGGAAGAAAGGGACCTTTGAGTACGACGCTCCGTTTTCCTGTTCTACGTTCGCCAACAAATTTTTGCCCCACACAAACATCATCAAAGCATAATGTACCGATTCTCGAACCGTTTCACCGCATGTCGGGCATTGCCATCTCCCCGCGCTAATTCTCGCGTCCGACTTTGGACAAATATACATTTTCCTCCGATACGATGCTCTCGGTGGGCACCTCCTCGCGCCGAACGTAACGTTTCTTCGAAACAAAGTGTTTTACGCAACAGGTTTACGCAATTCCACATGGTTCGTTTATTACCGAGCATACATTGTTCGCCGATGCACGACACGCGTCCTAACGCGCCAATCTTGTCCGTGTTTCATTCTCAGACGACGAACGGGACTATCCTTCAAGTTCATCGCGCGGGGACAGCGAGGGCAACGATATGGTTTCTTTCCGCATTCTTCCCGCTCGTGGCGCAGCAAACTTTTTTTCCACTTGAACGCCTTGCCGCAGGAACCACAAGGATATATTGCAGCTGGAACATGTAAGATTGATCGATCGTTAGTGAGAACTTTGATAACACTCGCTTCGCCATTTTTCGCTCTCCGTGAACGGTCCGAACGTGTCCGTCGTGTTCTTCCTTGGTCGCCGATGCAGGTAAATTCTGATAGTAAATGAGAAGGATAAGGTCGTTGCGAATAGAAACCGCTGCCCGCTGGTCGCCTAAGAAAGACAGCCCCCTCGATCGTTTACGATACTCTTCTGTTTCTTTATTTTTGGTATTACGAAAATACATGCATTTACGTGTAGTTAGGATTAAGTGTTAAATCTGCTAGACCGCGTCGACGATCGCGATTCTGCCCGAGCCTCGACAACGGAGGTCCAGTCGAAGGGCCGCTCACTCTTCCTTATTTAACTTTAGTTTTCCTTAAGGCTAAGCTATAAGATGATCGATCACGCGCTGGTAAGAAAGAAGCAACTGGCGAAAACGGTTTAATAGTCGCCAGCAACGGTCGTCCAAGTGCGGCTGTTGTCGCGATTCCGTGGAAACGAGTGAAACTGACCACGGCGCACCGCACGGTGCACCGTATAAAATCGTAGCGAGAGAGAAGGAATGACGATCCGCCCTCATCCACTTGTTTCGTTGTCGACCCGATCAAACCGTTCCCGCCGGTTGCGCAGAACACGCAGCCGGAAACCGATATAGGGAAATAGGCACGAAAAAGCGTCGACGCGAAATAAGGCAATCGATGACGCAAGCTCGAAGGACACTCGAAGCGGTGGGTTCAGGTGTTCGGAGATGTAACCTTGAAGTGCTGCTCAGCTTGATGGGCATGGAGAATGAAGGCCTTGAACGCGGCGAACGGGCACAGGGGACACTTGAACTGCGGCGGTTCGCACTTGTGCTTCAAATAGTTGCTCCACATCTTGTAGAACTTGCTGCACATTGTGCACGTGTAGCCGAGTACCTGGTCGCCCATGTACATCTTCCGGTACGCTGAAAACAGAGAAACCAAGTTAGAAATAAGCGGAAAAGGTTGGAAAGGAGGTATGTCGCGCTTTTAGGACCGTCGCGCAGTCTATTAGTCGCGAACGTCTCCATTGGATTGCGGAAAGGGAAATTCGGAAGTCAGAGGTGGTCAATTTAGAAGGCATTCCTGGGGTATCGTTTTATTAGAGAAATCCAGTCGTCGGCGCTCGAGCGCGAGCATCGATGCAAGTGCAAGGTAATGCGCTCACTGGACCGATACGTAATGCCGGAATGCTACAGGCTTGGTCTGCTGCTTCTGCAGTGGCGCGATAGATCAACCCACTTGCTTCTTCCTGTCCTTCGTGCTAGACGCGTGCCGAATCTATCTTTATTGGCTATTGCACAGAATAGCAGATATGCCGGCACACTGGATCGTCTTCGCAAGTGTTCTTTATTTTCATTGTCAGTGCAGTGTTTTACACAATTGCCGCAAACATTGATACCTTTCTAAGGAAGCCGTAAAAAAATTGGCACGTTCTAAACGCACACGCACGGAAGGATCGATCAAATGTGAATACGTATCGATATAGAGAAGAAAATTGGGGGAAGGGTTCGAAATATCGGGGTCGTGTATCACAGGTATACGGGCTAGCTTGGATTGCCAACCAAAAGCTTATCCGCTTATTCGGTGGAAGCTTTCGCGCGGAGTCGATGTTTCCCCCATGCCTCGCTTCATGGCGCTACTAGAACGGTAGAATCGGTATTGCGATTGGATCGATAAATGAAGTCCTTAAAAGATATCTTTCCTAACGCGCTAAGCACGACCGTTCACCTATCGTTGTTGGACGATAGCCGAACAAATCGTGTATCAATTACAGACGTCGCGTCGGTATGGTGCCTTCTCTTGTGGTTCTCTATGCACCACTTGTGAGGGCTTTTGTAGGGGCAAGCGTCGCACGCGAACTTTGGCTTGGCATTCACGCATTCGAACTTTCGGTGTCTCCAGAGCGATCTCTGAACAGCGTACACCTTGCCGCAGTCGACGCAAACGAAACTCCTTTCTCGAATATCCGAACTGCTGCCTTGGCGAAGCGGTTGTTGCCGATCGTTGCTTCGTTCGAATCGACTTGCCGGCTCGAACGCGTAGACAGTCTTGTAAGGCCACAACAACGCTGAAACAACACAACAGCAATTCGGTTAATGCGATCATAAACACCGCGACACGAAACCTAACCACTTTTCATCGAACACACACATAACACGTTTAACAAATTTCGTTTCGTCTACGTATCGCTGACGTTCGAGAAATATCCTTTCTCTCGCAATCAGCCGAGGCGATCCTCGCAGCAAGTGGCCTGAAAAAATTTAATAGCATTACAAATGTGTCCACAGTTCCGTCTCGAGCGAAGGAGGAACCGTCAGAAATAAAACGAGCAGCTTTACGATGCTCGAGCTTTTTGACTTTCGGTCGCGCGTCGTCCCAATCCTCTCCATTTATGTGCTTCGATGACACCACCTTATCCTTCGCGAACCAAAATGAAAAGCATGGCGCAACAGGCAAATGAATGAACGATAATCGTTTATTTATTCGTCCCACTATTCGTTTATTCATCGACAATTCAACGAGTACGTAATCGCCGAGCTTTCTACGAACGAAGCACCAGAGAGATACAATGCCAGCGAAAAGAGAAGTATATCGAGTGTAGCATGATTCTTCGTAGAAATACGAAAGCTCGTTTTCGTTACAATTCCAAGTACCTTCGCTTGGTAATAAGTCTACGCTACGCGTACTAAGTCCGATACGTATCGCGACCCCACCCTAACTATCGATAGTTCTGTCCTGTCGTATTGCTCCATAAATTATGGCTACCACAAATTTTCAACGATTTTTCCGACACTTGAGTGTAACGAAGAAACTGTTGCGAACGCTACTGCTGCTTTCTTTCGTTCGCATCGGCAGTGCGGTGAAAAGTCTTCATATGTCTTCTCACGCAGAAGGAATAATTGCTACGAAAGTTGCACAGATCGCAAGAAAACTTAAGCACGCCGGTGTCGTGAACGTTTCGCACGTGTCTCTCCATGTTTGCCTTGTAAGTGCTCTTGTACGGGCAAAAAGAGCAAGCGAACTGCGAATTTCTCGGGTTCATCTTGCAGCCGAATTGCACGTGCCTCCTCAGCAAATTCTTCAACGGGAAGAGCTTTTTGCAGAAACCACACATGTGACGTTTGTGATAATTCAACATAGACTGAGCCGCGACTGCAGTTGCCGTCGACGTCTCCGTCTCCGTCTCCGTCTCCGTCGTTGTTTCCGTTGCCGACGAAATCTTAAACTTATCGTACTCCGCGGGAAGTTGAAGGCCATCGATGGGGGTGTAACTGTCCACGTAACGTTGCACGTCCCAAGCCCCTGAAACAAAGCGAGAGGAACACGATGAAGCACAGTTCGAGAGAAGATACCTACGTCGTTCTTCTCTCGAGATTGAACGAAATTCGACGACGAATTCTCGACAGTCCTCGATCGTCCTCGATCGGAATGCAAAAGCGAACAATCTCAGATCCGGGTACCGACTTCGCGGTACCATGTATCGGACTTAACAAAATTTACCGCCGAATAGATGCAACGACGATCGGTATCCAGCGTGCAGCAAACCTGGATAAGATCATCTTAGAATCTCGGGCAAAACGATACAAGAAATTTCAAACAGTATCGTGTAACAGTGTTTATCTTTATTGAATAACTGGAAATGAAGGAAAGCTTAAAGCAGAGAGGAAAGGAAAATGGGTTGAAATGTTGGGAATCCCTCTCGATTTACCATTGTCAATGCAGTCGCTCGAGTTTCACGATCTCGCCGCGATCGGGGTGCGAGTGCACGATCGATCGAAGAAGCGAAGAGGGAATGAAAAACGGGCGGGTGAAAAATGGTGCTAAGCTGGAAGCCTTGAATGGACGTGTCTCATGTGCCTGAAGAGTATGTCCTTCCTACTGGTCCGGTAGTCGCATAACTTGCAGCAAAACATAGGCGGTAGTCCGCAGCCGGTGCTCAAGTGACGCTGGAGACTCGCTTTCCAGGTGTAACCTTTGCCGCATTTCGGACAGACAAAGACAGGTTTGCCGGATTGATCCAACATCAGCGAGTCGTCCAATTGTTGGCCCAACAAGCTGCTTCCTAAAAATTGAAAGCGCTCATGTTAGAAAAAGAAAGTTTCACGTTCAAATTCAGCGGCGAAAACGAACTTGCGGTGGACCGCAGGGTGTCCTGAGTGGCAAAGGGAGATGTTTGGGCCGCGGAATACAAAAGTCCGTAGCCATACGTGAAGGTACGACAACGTTTCCGAACGATATATTTTTATTGTATCTCACACTAGCGGCCAGCAGCAGCTACAACTTACTGACAAAACTCGTAAGCGAGCACGCGAAAAGTTAATAAATTTCGATGGATGCAAATGCTGCGTGCTCGCGTACGACATGATATTTCAGCAGAGTCGGTATTCGGGCCCTGTGCGTGCAGTATGGACAAGGATAGAGAGGTTCCATCTGGCAGAAAAAATTCATGTGTTTCCGCAAACTCCGCCAGTCGCTGTACTTCTTTGCACACTTCACACAGAGAAGCTCGTCCTTGCAACGCCTCCAAATATCGCGTGGCAGTTGATCGCAAAAAAATGGACCTTTGGCTGAAACAGCATCGGAAAGTTGTGTCAGTGAGAGATTTTTCCTTGCTTTCTTTTACGCAAAGAGAGGGAAAGGAGCGAACAAGAGGAGCGTGTGTCGGGTACGTTCTAAGGTATCTTGTGAAACGTTTCCCTCGCATTCGGTCAAATTAATCGATTGTACAGAGTGAAAGAAAATACATACAAACGTACATAAACCTGGTCTATTTATTTGCTTTTACGTAACACCTTACACAGCAACAAAGATTGTATTTATAGATTGTATTTATCGATATTGCAAAGGGAAAATAAAATGAAACGGACAAACTCGAATTTTCGGTACGCGAGCCCTTGGAATAAAACTGGGCACCGTGCTGGGTTTACGAATTTTTCATTTCACCGATGTTGGATCATTCGAGACGTTCACCTGTATCACCGTTCTCGAAAAAAGGGGGCAAGAGGGAGAGAGAGAAGTAGCAAGAAACGGCAGGCGCGTCATTTTCACAACCCAATTAATAGTCAGACGCGAGTTGGTGAAGAAAGTTAGCCTCGCAATTAAATGATTGCAATACTCAGTCTTAATGGATTTCATTTTTATAATAATAACGTAACGTCACAGGGATAATACTAACGATGTCCATGAGCATGATGATGGTGATGATAACAATAGAGGTGCTAGTAGTGCCTAGTAGTAGTAATAGTAATAGGTGTGATACAATGGTAATAAAAATAACAACAAACAACAACAACAACAACAACGATAATAATAATAATAATAACAATTGTTATTATTATTACTATTATTATTATTATTATTATTATTATTATAGTACTAGTAATGGTGATGATAATGATAATGATAATGATACTAATGATGACGATGACGATGACAATTAAAAAAAATGGCTTCCGTAATAATAGTTGTAACTGTAAGAGCGATAGCAATAGTGATAAAGAAAAAATAAAATAGCACAAGACACAGTTGAGCAACATCGAACTGTACCGCGGCCGACAATACACCTTGAAAAAATACACGCGTATAGTTCGATGCCACGGAATATAAACGTAGAACGAGCACGTAGAATTTCGTTAGCTCGAATTCACGCGGATCGAATTATGCTGTTATCCTCGATGCTTTTAAAGCGAGTCCGTGTGCTACACACCGATAACAGTAACAAATCTGACAACAAGAAAAAACCGTATCAAAGTCGTTTTACGTTTCTGAACGTAACAATGAATCTGAAATTCGAAGCATTTTCAGATCATAACGAAGCATATTATGTTTTTGTACTTGAATACATCGTCGATGTACGTACTGATATATTATATGCATAAGACACTTGTCAGGGAAAGGGCCCAAAGTTGTTTCGGATGCCGCAACATCCATTGCAGAACGTTTCCTCGTGATACCGTGTCATTTATAATCTGATCTTACAAATGCTAAGTATCTACGCGCGCGTGTCTGTATGTGTATCGTATGTGTGTCGATATATGTATGTATACATATTTTTCTGTTTTAAAGGAAATACAATGTATACGTACATATGTCCTCCTACCTCGGTTGATAGTCAAAAGATTATCGAAAGGCCATTTGTATTCTACCCATTGGCATGTATTCGAACTCTTAGACGAGTACTTGAGCCGTAACACGCAATTGTTACAATAATCGTAAGTTTGTCGTGATCGTTCGTTAAACATCGGAAGCTAATGACCGGGTCAGCTTCTCTTCCATGTTTCGATTACGAGATTTATTTTTGCCAGTAAACGAGAAGAATCCGGATCCCGAAATCGCAGCACACGCAGCAACGTGTTCTATACTCCGGTATTTCTTCTTTACAAACTACGTTACTTGACACGATGTAAACTTTGACTTTGCAATTCCGTCTCCTCTTCGAGGTACCCGGTGCACGTTTTCCAGGTATAGCTTGAAAAATATCTACTTTCTAATCGACGTCCTTAAAAGTATATAAACAGCGACCAGTGCCTTCCGCTGATCAACCGAGGCATCTTCACGCTACAGAGCCCTCAGATTTTTTCACTTCCTCGAGACACGTGTTCATCGATTCACACTCTGGAGGAAGGGCGGCACTGCCGGTGCTATCGAAACTCTCGTTATGGAAGTTTCTCAGATGTCTGATCAGACTGCAGCGTTGCGTAAACTTCCGATTGCAAAAAATGCAGCAAAATTTTCGCCTAACGCCGCACTCGAATCGAACGTGACGAACGAGATTCCCCTCGGTGACGTACGATCTCGCGCAACGCGGACACTTCCACTTGCCGTTAGTATTCCTGATTTTACCGCATACCGTGCGACGATGACGATTCAGAGTGAATATATGCGTGTAACCCTTTCCGCAGCTCGAACACATGTACGGCTTGTCCGTTTCCGGAATCCAAGTCGACGAACCCTGATAGAGCATCCGGAGATCCGCCGTGCAAGCCATACCCTCGTTAAACGTAGCCGCGTTGCTCGCGAAATCAACCGGTGGCAGAGACTTCAGGTACATTTGGTAGTCCGATTTGCACTCTGGAAAAAAGCAAATTTCATACGTTAAGTAGGGAGTAAGCGCGAACGTATCCAGAATAGAAGAAAAGAAAATTCGTTTAAGTCTCAAGATATTTGATAGTACAAAAAAGTCGCGGTGGTAAATTTACTCGGAAGGAAAGCCAACAGATACGGTAGCGCGTGCTACTGATAATTAACAAAAGGAAGAAAAAAAATACGCGTTCGAAACAATCACCAAGTTGACAGATACTTGTTTCATTCGGAACGCATGGTTCTGCTTCTATATGCATAAATCTTTCGCGGATAAAATTTGCTCGGAAACACTCAAAAGGATCGTGCGATTATCGGAAGACAAGAGCCGACGACAATAATTGCATTATACGTACATGAACATTGTATTGATACGCAGGACGAATACCTTCGATAAGTGCTGATGTCGATTGCAGTGTGAATACTGCGTGAGAAAAAGGAATTCCATATGGTTTTCTTTTCGTTTTATCGTGTCGCAGAAAAAGAATAAATAAAGGCGTGCATTCCTGTTGCCACGTGTATATACGTGAATACATGCAATTTCCGAACGGAATACCAGCGATATTTGCAAAACGTGCTTGAAGATTGTCGGGTTCCACTGTATCGTGACGACACGTTATTCCACATTTTATTGTTATATTTATTTATTTTGCTAGACACCCGGTGGCACAGTCAATGTTTAAACATTAAACTACTATCGACGCTCAATGATATCAGATAGATTGAACTTTGATAATATTACAATCGAGAACGACAGACACTGACTACGTTTAAACGCGGTTCAGCCGCAGATATCTTTTACAATTCGTCGACGTTCAACTACTATGCACGCAATTTGTTAAATTCGAACTTCTAAACGTCCGCAAAATTTTCCAATGTTCGTCTCGCGATTGAACAATCTTCCGTGATGTATCATCTTCGGGTTCGTAGACGCACAGCGCTCGAATCTTCGTGGTCGTGTCTTCAATGGTGCTCCCCTGGCCGGAATGGAACGATTGATCTTCGTGCAGATAGTCGAGACGAGATCTTGCCTGGGGACGCGTGGAAACTTTGGCGATGGTTCAGAGAGTCTTCCAATGCAGTATGGTTCTTCGGAAGTAGATCGACGCGTTGTTTCTTCCGATCGACGATCCGACCAAGGAAACTGCGGCCAATATCTAGTCAACTTTGTACGCCTACCGTTGCAGATTCGATCGAACGCGATAAGCCGAGATTCGTAGCAGGCTCGCCACGACGAAACCTAAAAAGAAAGACATGAACAGCAGAGTCGCGTTAATCGCGAATCGATCGACACCCCCGGAAGTATAATCACTGTTCCGGTGCGACAGACAGGGCTGCACGGATCGATGCACGAATCGAAGGAAACAAGAGGAGAAGCGGGTAATTAGCTTTGGACGGGAACGAGATTAGCATCGAGGAAGACTCGAAGGGGACGCTAAAGCGAGATCGACAGATCCCCGCGGGTTACTAGTGTTAGCAGCCTGTGTGTGGGGATGCAGAGAGGTTCAATTTCCTGAGCAATTCCGCCGCCATTCGCGCCATTCGCGCCATTCCCTGGCGCGATTGTCGTGCGACGCTAGAATCGGAAGGCTGAACTTTTCTACAACATCAGACCAGACTCTACTCCATTCAGAACGTCTATTTTATGAATCGCGGTCAGATGACGTTGCAGGCTAGTCTTCTGAGTAAAACTGTAGCTGCAGTAGAAACAGGGAAACTGGCGTTTCCCTCCACATTCCCATTTCATATGCCTCCTCAGGTTGCACAGCATCGTGTAAGCTCGGCCGCACTGCTGACAGGTAAACCGAGACCTCGCGAAACCTGTCGAACGAAAAGAAAAAATAACATTGTCAGAAAGTTTCATGGAACGGTGCTAACCGGGCTATTGGTGTGTCGGAGAGCTATCAATTTTCTGACTGTCGGATGGAGGTTTCTAATCAGTGATAAACGTGTCACGAATGAGAATTCTCCGCCGTCGATAAGGGGGTGCATTTCAAACTTTCGACGTTTATCTGTCTCGACCAGCAGGGAGGGCTAGCAAGGGGGGACTAGTAAGGCTACCTGGCAGTAATCTTACGTTAGCTGCGCGAACTAGGAAACGAAAATGGTAGCGGGTTCTTCCAAAACGTCTTCCTCCCGAGTACTACGCGTATACGTTTAATACGCGGCAATGAACCAACGACCTGTAGACAATTGTTTATTACGTTCTACAGGGGGAAAAAAGAGAAAACGAGAAGAGCGAGTATTTTTGCTAGTACTGGGAAATACACTAAACGGTCGTAAATCTTGCACTGCGACGTTACAGGCGCGCGAAATAGATCTTCGTAAACGGACGGTCCATCTTCTGGCCATAGGGACGCCAGCAGAATCTTCGTGGCTCGGCGTAATCAGCTGCTCCCGAGGAAGGCTCTTCCTGTGCGGTTCGCGTACGAAGCTGGCTGCGAGTTCTAGATCGTCCGTGGAGATCGTCGATATCTTCGTGATCGTTGCCGATGCATCGACAATTGCGACTTGTCTCTCGCGAGTACCTGCAAAAAAATGATCGTGCCTTGGTTAGAACGATACAACACTTGGGCTCCAGGGCCTCGGGCTTTCCCTTCCAGATATCGGTCCGATTCGAACGATCCGACGATGGACCGTTCTTGCCTGGCTTGGCTATCGCTTATCTCGTCTCCTGCGACGCGCATCCGATACCGATAGCAGAGATAACTGTTAACTAGAAACGGTACGTGAAAATCGGCATCGATCGAGAGTGCGCAGCTGCGCAGCTGCACAGCAAGCATTTCTTTTCCTCGACGTTTTATTCTTTCCACGTGACTCGATGTCACAAGCGGTACATGATCAAAGATTCACACATCGTGACTTTTAGTCGCATGCAGGGAATTAATTCCATTGCGAGAAACGACGGGGAATGAACGAGCGATTCAACTGTAAGCTGGTATTGTCCATGTTTTTCGAGGCGGAATAAAAATGTTGTGCGCGTTTAGCATGTGCTGTCTGAGCTTTCCATTTTGCGTGTATCTCGCCGGGCAAAAACTGCAGGCGAAATGTTTACGTCCGCCGCACTCGAATCTCAAATGTTTCACCAGGTTGTGTCTCATTTGATACGATCTCCCGCACTGGTGACAAGCCAGGGGTTCCTCATTCCTGATGCATCCGTTCCCAGGCCTCCCGCCGATGCAAATTTGCGGCCCTGGAAAAGAAAGAAAACGAAACGTGAAGTAGAATTCGCGGATGCCAAAGGTTTCTTGGTGAAGCGATAAGCAGCACGTATTCTCTCCTTTTTGCCGTCCCTGCGCGACACCATTCTTGGACAATGAAACGAAATCGGGCATTCGTGTGCAACCTTTATTTCGTATCGCTTATATCATTAAAATCTTACAAAGATCTATCTGCGTAAAACTCGTGAGCAAAATTGGATTTTGCATTTATGAGAATCGGGTTCGCAGGTTCCTTAACGCGCTAACCATTCTACTGAAATAATTCGTTCGTACATACGAGTAAGTCAATTATTCGACGCGGAGCCCAAGCGACCCAGCCGATTTCCGTTCAAAGCTATTGCTGGCGTTCAGGCTGAATTACCTATGTCCTTTTGGCAACTATATTTCTAAACGATAAATTAAAATATTCCCAGTAAATCCTATTCAGTGAGCAAAGATACGCTTAGGAACGGAGTACTTTGGCGGAAGATAGATGTTGTGTCTCTGCAAAAGGTGTCGACGAAGGCCGATATTCTGCGTGTATTTCGCGGGGCAAACGTGACACGTAAAATTCCTTCGCCCGCCGCACTCGAATTTCATGTGGGTGGTCAAATTTCTCTTCATCTTGTACGTTCTCCCGCACCGAGGGCATTTGATAAGCGTCTGTGCCAAGCCCGCGGTTCCTGCCCACGTGACATCGCTACTCTCCATCCCTTTGGCCCACCCGAGTCCTAGAAATAAACGGGAGAACCTGTTAGAAAAGATAGTCGAGGGGAAACAGATTGGACGACTTACAGGACAGACAAATACACGCACGCACACTTTTAGCACAGCAGCTCTTGACATTCACCGTGACAATAGAGTCAACTACGCGACTCCGTTGGTCGAAGCTTAGTATCGTAGAGCGCCGAATGAATTTCGAGGGTGCACATCTTTATTCAATTCGTACAGATACACGGCATATTTGGAAGCGACCGGTATTACTCGCGGTACGAGCTTAGCGCAACTATTGTCTACTTAAACGCAATTCTTACATTCTTAACTCGCGCCTCGATCGTCGATACTTGTTGCCAAAGATTGTTCAACGAAGGCGAGGAATAGACGATCGACGGGGCGGGACGTGGACGCGATCGATCCTCAGCGACTAGTGCTTGGTTCGAACGTGTCGGTCGAGGTTGCTCTTTTGGGAAAAGCGGAATTTGCAAATGGGACAAAGGAATTTCGGCTCCACGCCGCACTCGTAATTTCGATGTCTCCAGAGAGACGTGAACACGGCGTACACGCGGTTGCAATCGGGACAACCGTATCTCTTCTTCCGTCTCCTCCGCTCCACTGGCGCCTCTTGGACGTTCCTCGCGGTAGCGAGCGATTGCTTGCTGCATTCGAACATTCTGTGGCGGGTGAGCGATGCCATCAGGGCAAAAGTTCTGTTGCAATCGGCGCAGATGTATTTCCTCGCTCCCCATCGGTGCACCTTGGTGTGTTCGTCCCTTAGTGTCATGGACCGGAGGCGTCTAGTGTACGTGACCACGCGAGAAGTTGACGGCAAGGTCGGCACCGTCCAGTTGGACGAGCTGTAGTTCGTGTCTGAAAACGAACAAACGGAATAAATGACTTTCAGCTTTCTCGTCGAAACGAGTCGTTTGTCGCAACGAAACGTTATCCGAACCGAAGAATCACGATTCCAATGGAAACTCTGGCACCAAAGTAAAATACATAGGATCTTTATTTACAAGACAAGGTTCTCTGCGCGTCTACAATGCTAAAGACACGATCGGTGGTCAGCATCCGAATTCGAACACGAATACACGTGTTGCGCTACGCCGTAAAATGTCGGTGGTCGTCCGACAGAGGTACAAGGAAGTATCTTATAAATTCTGTGGGAAATCGTGGTACGAGGCGAACATCGCCCCCTGAATCTGCCCGCCCCCCTCGACATCGGCGACAAGACTGTCCATCTGTTGCAGCCTGTATCGAGGATTCTGATCGAGGAGGTGCTGATGCCTCGCGAGCATATGCTTCATCAGACTGTCCTTGTATCGGGTCCTGTGCGGGCAGAAAGCGCACTTGAACTTTGGATCGATGCCACATTCGAAATCGTGGTGCCTCTTCAGATGGTGCTTGTGCTTGTACGTTTTCCCGCAAGCGACACAGGTGTGCTTGAAAACCGAGGTGGTTAACGCCGGATAATGCGACTCCGCTGAAACAGACACAACATTGGCCCGATTAGTCGACGCTGATCAGCTTCTCGATCCGAACGCTTTTCCAACAAACGTCGTCGGACGGTCTCGAACCACTCGTTCCTCGAACGTTCCGACGAGCAATAAACCAATGAAGAAACATGGAACGGAAGAAGCTTCGGGAGGAGGAAGGAGCCTTCATAGGCAGGGGCTGATTAACACGCCAGACACAACAGACAATCGTATTCTACAGAACTTGACAGAGTTTTATTTGCTGATACGTGCTCCTTTTCACCGTCCAGTTTATGAATCTCGCAACCCTAGCCAGCTATGGCTGACGCGAATGCTCTGTAACGTCCGGGGACGTTTCTCGTTCTCCGCTCCGTTTATCGTTTCCTATCGTCCCTTCTCTTTCGTTTGCCGTGTAACCTACGTTCAAAAGCCGAAGCAACGGATCGAGGAAAAGTGTATATACGCGTGTGCCTGTGTAAGTGTGTTATCGCGCCAGCAACGCTTCGCGTTAGCCCATCTAAGTACTTGTAACTTGTAACTTGTAAGTTGTAACGCAGCTCACTGAAAGCGGCAACCATCGCCCTTTATACATGTGCGTACTTGGACTCGCTTCTCCGATCGATGGACGAAAGATCTCGAGATCGCTAGAGGCGTTCAGGGATTCTCCCTGTGGTGCCTGATGGTCGCCGTGCGGGGCGTGAATCCGGACCTTGCGTGCTTCATCATGTGCACCTGAAGGTAAGACCTGTACGTTGCTCTGTAAGGGCAGAAGGTGCACTGGTGCATCGGTTGTTTACCACACTCGTTCATCACGTGCCGCTTCAGATTCTTCATTTGATGATAACGCCGGTCGCAATTGTCGCACGCGAACCGCCCCTGTCCGCGTGATCTTCTACGATCCTTTGGCATTCGGCTCACGTAGAACCTCATTTTCGCGTAATCTGTAAGCAGCAACAGAAATTCGGTTAAACTCCTAGCTCGGAGATCGCGATCGATCGATCGACGTTCCTCTAAGCGTACGCGGACAAGCCGTGCCTGCAAGAGAAAAGAAAGCGGGACAAGGGAAAAGAGTCGTCTAGTTTCACCGGAGCGTGAACAAACAGAACACGTTTTCGTTGCATGCAGGCGGTATAGTATGAACACAATAATCATGACTGGACGAATCAACGTGGTTTTCGATCGATATTTCGCGCGACGAGCGTCCCTGCTTCTCGCAAAGCGGACGAGCACACCTTCGGCTAGGCCCAGGCGACACACAATTGGCGAGCCGCGAATACCCAAATATTTATTGTCGAATATATTATCCAACGATCGAAACTCGTCGAATCACGGACAGGGAAGACTCGGGCGATTGTGCAACGCGGGCACCGATATTTGCTGGCGGTGCTGTCACCGTGGTTGTTGCCGCACTCTGAAATTGTCGACCCGCAGGTTGGAGGATTGCCGCGCGTTGACCCGCTTAGAAACAGAACGGAAAATGAGGAGAAACAAAGGGATACGATTTCACGGAGATGAAATCGACCGAATTCTTGGCGCTGCCTGACATTCCGACGAATGCAGGGAATAAATTGATGAAAATTTGAGTAGAAGGAAGAGGCAGCAGCGTGATGTAACGAAAAAAATGGTACAACTGATTGCCGATAAAGGTTGGCGTTCGAGGAGAAGAAACTTCCGAGAAAGGAAAACCGGGGTGCAAATTTCTCGTCTTTTATTCATACGAAAGAGGTGCGTGCACTATAATGGTTATTTTTCGTCCGTCCAGGACAAAGTTTCGAACGAGGTACGATTCTCGAGTACTTGCGCGTGCGGTGTTTTATTGTCGATCATCACTCGTATGGAAATAGACGTAAGTTTTGAACGCGTCCGATCGATAATCACAGACATCGGTACAAGCTGGCAGGTATCGTTGCGAAAAGAAATGAAACAATGCCGCGCACTTCCCTTAATCATCTACCTAGACGATACGTCACCGTATTCGAACTTTGGTTGCAAACGGATAGACTCGCGTGTTAGTCACGATTAATAAAGAGGTCTGGTAACTTGCCTAACACTTGCACGACTTTTATTCGATCGCTTTGCGCGTTTCGGTCGTCACCGCGACGACTAAACTCTCGCGAGGATCGGCACTCTGCTGGCGTTTAAAATACACAGACTAGTGTACGGGAGCATCGTCAACTGTCACGAAAATATAGACGCTATGAAATGTATAAATCATCGGCGCTATTCGTCCTACGAATATCGTTATACATTGCACAACTAATCGTCTCTGAAATTTTCTGGAACGCGGAGCGTAAATATCGGATAAATATATCGGACACGGATGCAACTTTCGCGCACAGTTAATCGTCCTTTCGTCGTTGCTACAGAGATACACTTGGAATTTCTCGAGCAGCAACCGAAAGCGCAGTCCGCGTGTGAGAATTTAATTGCCGGTATCCATGGATGGGGACAGCTTGTTTCCGTTTGGCATCGCGTAGAATTCGCTCAGGAGCTTCATATGCCTGCCGTTGAGGTGAGTGTTCAAGCTGGACTTGTGCTTCGTTCTGTAAGGGCAGAGGGGACAGTGGAACTTTGGTTCCACGCCGCACTCGTGCTTCAAATGCCTGGCCAAGCTGGAGTAGTAATTGTACACTTTGCCACAGTTCTTGCACGGGTAGGTGACTCTCTGGCAGTTCAGGTAGCCCGCCGAACGCTGCTCTGAAAAATCCGAAAGACAGAAGAAATCGATATTAGAAACGATCGACGGATGAACGGAACACTCTCGCGCGAATAATTATTAAAAATTCCAATTGGTTCGGTCTTTCTATGAAAGAGAACGCGCGGAAGTTAGCTGCCGCTAACTCGAGACTAATTCGAGCCTCGATCGAGCGCAATCTTTCCGATCGGTTTGCCCGCAAATAGTGCGCCCACTTTCCGGCAATTCGCTTGGGGGTGGCCTGGGGGCAAGGTATAAGGATTATCATCGATTCGACAAGAGGCTAAATAGATTGAAACTGTTTCCGACAAATCATGCGGCTTTTGTCGGGTCATATTTTAAAAGAGTAAAAGCAATAGAAAATGCGATGCAATTCACGTTTGTCGTTCCTCGAAAGAACCGAATTTCTTGATATATTTTTCTTTCATCTTCCTATATATGTATACATATGTATATGTATATATTTCGCGCCAATTCTGTCCAACTCTGCCCTCGAAGAAAAGTGCACCGAAGGGGCACGGTAGCGGTGTCATACTTTATTTACAAGCTCTCTGTTTGGCACGCGAAAATCCGAAGTTCCGGATTACACTTACAAGCAATCGAAGACCGGAGCAACTTTCAGTTAGAAATCGTAAAAAAGTAGCCACGATGCGTGGCGCGACTTGGAAATTACGCAAAACGCCGAATCATTGCGTATGTGTCTTCGTTATAACCGGAACACCCGATTTGCTGTAACGGTGAAGAACAGACTTGGACATGCAGAACATTTTGGCAGCTTTCCTCAACGATAGTCCATTGGCCACTGCTTCGACGGCCAATTTTATGTGCTCGATTTCTTGTTTCTCGTAACCTCTTCTGAAATACCTCGGTCTTCCGCCTTTGATAAACCGCCCTGGAACACGAATTAATCGCACCTGTAAAAGCTACTTCGGAGGTACTTGCCACTATTAACAGAGAATCATCCCCCACGAGGCGCAGGAGTACCTACTGCCAAGGGTACGCCCGATGCCGAGCAATTCCCATTCAAACGAAATTCCTTGTACCCACTTCGGCAGGTACTACTCTTGCCCGTGAAAGAGAAAATATCGTCTCACAGGGACGGGCGTCGCGTCGCGTCGGTACAGAAAAATGAAACAAAAGTATCGAAACCAAACGGTTCAACTGTTTCGAGCGTACATTTTTCTGGAATAGAAACGGCGCAAAGTGGCAATGCTACGACAGCGGGGCTGAAAAGTGCATTGAAAATACAATGTCGAGAATGATCGGAGACGAAAAAAATGCTGAAAAGCTTGGCTTGATCGGACCAACGAAACGAGATATCCTTTATTGCGAACTCGAGGAAGGAGAGTGAAATCGAGAAACAGGCGTGAGGTGTACGGGCGAAAGATTTAGACATCCGCGTGAATCCTTTTCATGTGAGCCTTGACGTTCCATTTTCTGTTGCTTCTGTAAGTGCAGAAGGGACAGCACTCGGACTTCTCTTGGCCGCAAGACGTCCTAACGTGTTCCACCAAGTGATGCTTCCAGCGGTACGATTTCAAACACTTGTGACACTGGTATCCGTCCGCGAGTGGATCCGTGCTTTTTTTCCTGGTGATCTTGCTAGACTTGCGATCGACCTCGAAATAACTTGTCTCGTAGGAATATCCTTCGGTTTGGAGTTCGCCCGTTTCGCGCGTCGTTGGCGTCTCGAACGGTTGATAGTCCTCCCAGACGATCAGTTCACCTGAAACACACCATTCAATTTTGTCATTAGCCGTGCTCAAACCCGCAATGTTCCGGCAGCCTTTGCGCCCTCACGGATAGCGCGTACCGGGTCTAAGGTAATTGAAATTATTCGTCGGCGTGAAACGTTCGAGCAAAACGCATAGAATGAAGCGACGAGTGTCGGATGGAAAAGAAGGAAAGCTATACTTAGTTGGAGAAAAGTGCATCGAGCTATGCGAATTTTATTTCTCGCGCACTCTCTCCCCGTGCCTCTTCATTCGCCTTTAAATAGAAATAGAGACGAAACAAAAGCGTGCACTTGAAACATATTGCGTGAATCGAGATTCCATGTCCTGTAAATTAGGCGCCGCGTGTGTCCACGCGAAACCTCCAGTCTCATCCTTTTCTTCGTCCTCGCGACCTTCTTCGGCTCTACGAGCGCCTGCTGCCCAGTCTCTGAAACAAACTATCCTCGGGATGAATCATTCTTGGATTCTTGGAAGAGAATTCCAAATCCAATCGTATTTCTCGGTTAATCTCCAATTAAATCCATCACCTATCCGCGATGATCGATTCGCGCCAAGAACTCGGCGACGAAGTGAAACAAAAAGAAAACGGAAGAAAACAAATTGGATCGCGAAATAAAAATTTAATGAAACGAAGTGAAAGGTATCGAAACGGGGGCGTTCCTCGAAGAATCTCTTAAAAAGTTTGAATCTGTACACAGGTATTTATTTAAAAAGCAATCGGCTGTCGGACATCGTTACACAGGAACACTTAACCACCGCTGCGCAACATTCTTGCTCGATCTAATAGATCTACGGATCTATCGAATCGAATGGATAAGATAGACTAGATGGTCATGCATCGTAGACAAGTGACTCGTACATTATTCGTTCTAAGCTATCGGTAACAAGTATCATTCGTCATCCGCGTTCGTACAATTATACAAAGAATGAAATCAGATGAGATGAGATGAGATGAGATGAGATGGGTTGGGACGAGATGCGAGTGACATTCACTACTTGCTTAGCGTGAGTGTAGGTATACAAAATGGAATCCGTTATATCGATACGATTTTAATCGATCGCAGCTTCGGTGCCAATGAAATTTATTCACCGTTTTCTTTTGCGTTTCTCCTCGCTTTCCTTAATTCGATGAAAATTAAAATGGCAACGACGCGGGTCGAGCAAAGTCGGGAAATCATTGGGGATCAACGCAAAACGCAACAATGCCGAACAACGTGCCGTGTTTTCTTTTCGTCTGAAACTGGGTAGGAAATCGCTTGCCAGACTCTGCTGCATCACCGATTATTTTTCGTCGATACGATGAAAATCGTGACCGATAAGTATGAAAAACTATAGTTCGCATTCCACAAAAGACAATTTCGGCGACCCTTGGCCGACGTAGCTATACTAACGATAAAGGCAAACTATCGATGATCGATTCGTAACGGGGACGTCGCGTCGCGCCGATATGAATAATTTTGATAAACAACTGTACCGCAGTTGCGTCTTCGTTCCATCGCCCATAACAAACAAGGACAGCGGACTAATCTCGTGTCGCAAGTGGAAAACGTGAACGAAATCGATCGTCGATAAATATTACATGTATAAGTATATGTAAAGAAAGAAAAAGAGGACAGCCTTTAGACTAGATTCGACTCGTTTACGGCACGATTACGATTACCTCTTCGGCCGTGCCGTCGCATCGCGTCGATTATCGAGTAACGATAACCCTTTATCGCAAAACGTAGCACGCGACAAATTGCCGCGGTCAGCCCCGCGGCTCATACGGTTGCAAACGATCGGCTACCGGCGATAGTAACATCGAACAGAATTCAATGTCGAAAGAGACCGCTCGGTAGGTCGGTTGGTTGCGCGAACGCCAACGCTGGATTTACTATCGACTGTTCGAACGTTGAAGTTCGAAATCGGCGATGGTGAATCGATATGTATATTGATAGGATTAGAAACAGCTACTCAAACAGAAGCTGTGAGAGATGTTCGTGCTGCTTGGAAACGAAATTCCGCCATGGTGGAAAAGATCGATCGACACTGTGCCGAATATCGCTGAACGAAAAGATTCGTAGACGGTATGTGACGTTCAGCGAATTCCGGTCTACTTGATGTTATGCACCGAAAGTAGGTGCTTGAGAAACGAGGCCTCGATTCTCGATCTGTAAGGGCAATATTGGCAGGAGAAGTGTGTCTCGAACGTGACCATCCCGCAGCCCATCTTGAGGTGTTTCCGCAGATTCGACGCCCAGGAGTACATCTGGCCGCAACGCGGGCAAACGTGCAGCCGCGGCCTCACGATCGGGAATAGGGGAGCATCTGGAAAGAAATGCCGGTTAAAAAAAATCGATCACATGGCACAGCGATCTGCTTCGAGCTGCGATCACTCGGTAGATTCGAGGAGGAAGGAAAGAAAAACGAGAGGCTGGGTTTCGCGGTGGCTAGCTTCTAGACACTGAAGCGCATGCCTTGTCGGGTTATTAGAGTGTAGCGGAACACGACGGCCGTCCCAATACTTGGGGAAGAGCATCCTCTTGCTTTCGAGCAGCTAGAAAACAACGATGCTAACACACCTGTACTTTCGTACTCGTGCACGCGCATAGATAATACTTACGTTTCGCTTTCGTCCCGCGGATAAACCTCGACCGTACGGTTCTGGAAAGAAGCGAAGAGACAAAGAAATATACGATTCGTTCGAGGGATTAGGCATCGCGTGGGTGAAGCACACTTTATTGTTAAAATCGACGTCGATCTTCGCGTAACAATCTCGCCGCGAAACGATCGATACGCTAATACACGTGGGTCCCATGTCGCCGGACATGCGTCTCTTCGAGTGCCCCTTACAATTAGATTCGTAATCACGGACGGTGGAACGAAAGGTTGACGGTTTTCCGCGTGCCATTCTTTGATGGAGTTTTAGGCCGTCGCACCACTCGCCCGTACACTTGTTACCTGAAACAAAAATCTTAATCAGCGTACTGCGTACTGTGGATCTGGAGTCTTTCGGTTCTCTTCTTGCAAGCGCGGCGGCTGGAGATCCCGTGCGAAACGACACAGTAGAGAACGAGCACACGTGGGACGAATTGAACGATTTCTCTGGCTACCAAGAATTTATTAATAAAGTATCGAACAGCGCTCATCGTCATCCAAAGTGAATTCGGAAGATGTGTTTTTGCAAGCTACTCTTGTATTTGGTTCTGTGCGGGCAATACGGGCAGCATTCCGTTGGATCTTTGCCGCACTCGATCCTCAAATGGTTCTTCATGTTCCGCAACCAACGGTAACCTTTGTCGCATCTCGGGCATCTGAAGCAACCCGGTTTCCTATCCAAGCAGCTGCTCGATCTCGTTGGTATCTTGAAGCTCGGACTATCGGAAGGGAACGGCAGTTTCCGTTGACCGACCGTTCTATCCTGACAACGATGTGCCGACCAGGAGCAGTCTGGAAAAAAAAAGTGAGAAATAACGTTCTCTCGTTGGGACGTTTTTTCGTAAATGAAAGAAAATTCCTTGGGGATTACAGGGAGGCAATAAACTGGATATAACGTTGCTCGCGGTGCTGGAACAGATGGTATTCGAATGTTTTACAAACGTTGCATTTTATTCTCCGTTATAGTCGTTTGGCACATCCTTTACAGGCCCCGCGACAGGCCGCGTATATACAATATGTAAGTCCGATACGAGACGGCGAACGGAATCGCTCCGCGATCGTCACGAATCGTTGTATCAAGCAAAGTGTTCGATTCGCAGACAACTAATTGTTCTCTACTCTATCGCGTTACATGGCTGAATTGTCGGTAGATTCTACAACGCTGTATACGCAGCATTTGTCGAAGGGACCATTCGGCCGAGTCGTGATAAGAGGGGAATCTTTAACGGTCTGAACGGCCCCCTAGATGCTGCTCGAGAATACGTTCTTTCCAGGATGATTAGTTCGAATGTGTTGATAAAGGTTGCCGCGTTGTTTGGTTCTGTGAGCGCAATACGGACACTTGAATTGCGGCTCCTTGCCGCACTCGTGTCTGGTGTGCCTGACCAAAGTGGCGCGATGCTGGTACCCTTTGCCGCACGTCTCGCATCGATACGGAAACTCGACACGCTTCGCCATCCAAAGGGTCGCAAGGTCCTTGATCAAAGGCATCATCGGGTAGGTGCAATTCCTTTGAAAGCTCTTCGGCATAGTCATACACGGGATCGGTATGTCTGCAAGTCACAGGAAGAAGAAAACGAGAGACGTTAGTTGTCGGATATAAACTAGCGACTCTTCGAATTGGGAGATGCTTTTTGTCAGAGAAGAAACCCAACTACGATCGAGAATATTTCGTTTAATTGCGTGTCGATACGGCGCACAGCTATCAATCGACAGCGAGGCTACATGGAATGAACGATCGGGGCGGCGCGGCGGAGTAAATTACTAATTTCTCCCGCCGTTTCTCCGTCCTCGCTTCTTTCTTGCTTTATTAACTACGAACGACTCAACTAATGAACGAGCATTTATTCGGATACAAAGACAGGGTATGAAAATATTTCAGTGAATCACAGGCAGTTCCCCTCTCAATTTCCATCCACCTTATAGACTTCGAGCACCGCCGGCTGCAAGCTTGGATGACGATTCACGATATGTCGATGAATCTGGTCGACGGTATTGCCTACGGTGTCGCAGTACGGGCAAATCTTCCTCGATTCGAATCCGCACACCCGAATCATATGCGCGCGAAGGTCGCGCAAACGATCGAACTTTACGGAACACTTTGGACAGAAATTCGTGCCGGAGAGCGACTCGCAAAGCCTCGAGTCGGGATTTTCCGCCGGTCCATGGTCCCTCGCGCGCCGGTGTGCCGCCCTTCGACCCGAACCTGAAATCGAACGAGACAATTAGACATTTCTTTCCGCTGCACGCGTACGCCGCGCGTCGGCCGTTCGCGCGATGCGCCCCTCGTTAATGTCGCCCCCGTCGTACGATCGGAGGAATCACGCAGAGCGCAAAGATTTCTCGCTATCTATGCAGCAATTTATTCTTTCCAATACTTATCGTCCAGACTACGCGTACAATAAAGGAAGCCTCGCTCTCATTCTTACACATTTCCCCGTCGAGAGAAAAGAGACACTTACACTGTCGTGGATTGTCGGGTTACATAGAGAAAGTTTGTCTGCGTCCAGCAAAACGCGTGGAGAGGATTTTGCGGGGCGAAAGTGACAGGTTTCGACTGTGTGTTGTATCTGTTGTTCGGTTGTTTGGCGTGTACGCTTCGTCGAGTGTAGCGAAAAGACGCGGTCGGTCCTAATTCAGATCGATCACGTATACGTTCTGACCGCGATGGCACTGTCGAATGTGTCTGTAGACGTGGCCGCGTTGCTTCATTCTCGCCGCACAATAGGGACACTGAACTCTCGGCTCTTGGCCGCACTCGAACTTGGTGTGCCTTTTCAAATGCCAGGCGTGTATGTAACTCTTGGAGCACCTGGAGCACGTGTGCCTTTCGATGTTTCGAAGAGCGTTGCCCCTTCGTCTCCGCGAGCCGAGCGGCTTCTCTTCGTCGAAATCGAAATCCTTCGCCTCCTCCATCACCACCGAGCAGAGCTTCTCCAGATCTGTTTCGATTTTCATCCTCTTCAGGTCTAAAAAAAGAAAAGTAAAAAGGATGCGGGATTAGTCGAGATGGCGGTGCATGTTCGCACGACCGGCCGAGAAAGTGGAGAGACAAACATGATGAAAGCGATTATCGTTACGAAAAGGATCGGGTTATCGCGTGTTATTTTTCCCGCCACCTTGTCCCCGAGAAGACCGTAAGCTGGCGTTACCAGATCCTGCGAGAGACAAACACGCAAAGATAGAGCTTCCGTGTTCGAGCTTCTCCGCCCCGGCCGGCCTCGTTAATCGAACAGAAATGAATTTCAATGATCGGACAAAGCGGCTGAGGGGAAAGTACCGATCGATCGCGAACAGGTATTTCTTCAAACCCACCAGCATCGTAGCAATGCTTTATTCGCATTTGGCACATACATTCGATCAAACGGGTACACGTTGTTGCTGCGTTTCGCATTGGAAAGACGCCGACGACGACGACGACGACGACGACGTAGACGAGTGCAATGGAAATGTAGAGAATCGACGGAGGGGAAAGGTAAATCGGCGATGCGCACAGTTTCGACGGGGAGGCGATTTCCGATCACCGTGATCAAGGCGAGTCGATAATATAGATGCGTTGACCCGAGTGCTTTCGACGTATGTGCTCGTTGACGTGCGCTCTTTGCTTGCTGCGTGTGCCGCAGTACGGGCATTTGAATCGCGGCGCGACCCCGCACTCGTAACGAAGGTGCCGCTTCAGACTTTTCGCTACGGTGTACCCGTTCCCACACTTTGGGCACACGTAATTCTTTCTCTTGCATCCTCTGCGTCGAATAGACGTCCCGTAGACTTCGTCCGACACTTCGGACTTCCTTCCCTCGAAACACGGAGCAGCTCCGTAATTTCCGTATAGCAGGCGAAACGAGCGTTCCACTGAAAGCAGAAGGGCGCACTGATTAGCGAGGGCGAGAACCGACGCGACGGTACAACAGCCGCGAGAAATATCAGTTCTGCTCGACGAGAGCGGGGTGCGTAGATGCGTATCTAACCAACTCTTTCTCTGCACTCTGAAAGAGAAAGCGTTGCCGAGGAAGGACGTGGGATCGGAATTGCAGTTGAACGATACGTTTATTGCTTTGCTCGAAAGTGGTACATCACGCGATATGAATGTTCGATGCGATCGGAGCTAGTCAGGACTTGAGGTCGATCACACGGACTAGCTCGCCGGGATGTTTCCTTCGAATGTGGGAGTAGATCTGAGACGTCTGCTTGCTCTTCAGCTGACAGTATGGACACTTGAATCTTGGATCGTATCCGCACTCGTACTTGTAATGCCGATTGCGGTTACCTTTCAACGTGAAACCGTGCAGACACCTCGGGCAGTAGTAAACCGTACGCATGTTTCCCGTCGCCTTGGCGCTGGCCGGCGCCATGCCAATCAGCGAATCCAACATGCCCAGATCTGAAAGCAAACACGGCCCGTTGAATACCTCGCCGAAGAAAAGTCCGCAGAGCCAACGTGGTATCGTGGGATCCCTGAAAGAGAAAATAATTGGCGCCAGTGAAAGAAGAAAGAAGAAAAGGAAACGTGCGAGAATGAGTGGTGCACGGTGAAAGAGACGCAGAGCAGAGTCCGCGAAAGTGAAGCGCAGATAGAATTGGTCCAGTATTTGAACATCGATTTATTATTCGTATGTTACAATTCCACAGCACGTACCTAGGTCCACAGGGACGATATACGATCACAAAACATTGTGGAAAGTGGGGAGTAGTAACTGCTTAGACATCGAGTGTTATTCGCGAACAATTGATTCGTAGTCGAAGTCACGAACCGAAATGCCTATAGCCCGGCGTTCGTCGGGCATACATTTGTTCAACGCGCTTAATTCTACAACATCGTTAAATAGTATCACAGCAACAAAAACAGTCGGCCACTAACGTCGAACGCCTAAGTGCAGGTAGAACAACGGTAATCAAGGAAATAATCTCGATCGTAACACGCGGAACGACGCCTTCGCCGTGCTTGGCCGTACCTCGAACGTTCCTAAATACCAGAAACTTCCTATACCGATTCTTTCGGAACGCAACGAAATAAAAGCGAAAGAAAACAACGTTGGTTCCGACCGCTTCACCCTGTACCGTTCAGTCTTGACACGTAAAACGTGCCGGCAAAGTGCACGGCACGCTTACTTACCTTTGCTTCCTCTCTAAAGCACGCAACAATAACCCCGGACGCAAAATCACTTGAAGCTATCTTAAAGTACTCAATGGACGCGCGATCGCTCTTTCACTCTGAAAATTTAATCTACCAGCTCGCTCGTTCGATCTCATCGACTTCTTTGCCCCCTGCGAACATTAAGGAGTTTTCCTCGCGTGTAGTCCTATTGGCCACCGCTCTCTTTCGACAGCGCGCACGCATCGTGGAACTTTTAATGCGATTGTACTTAGGACACAATTACGATCATTACGCTCGGACGTGCCGACGACGTTACTCTTTTGTAAAAAAATACGGAAAATTGCAACGGGCTGTAAACTAACAGACGATCGTGTTCGGTAACCGAAAATTCGAGACACGCTTGAGCATCGCTCGTCCCGTCCCATAATAATGTTTCGCAATCGAGCGTTTCTTAATTTTATAAAATATTTGAAAATTCGGTAACAACGCAAAATATATGTATGTATACTATATGTATAGGGCACGCAGGGTGTTCCGTTTAACTGGAAGCGCTGGAATATCTCGCGAAAGATTAAAGTTCTTCCCAAGAGAAATAATGTTCCTGCAATAGGTGTTTGGCACGAAGGGGGACATTAAACGGTAGAAATAATTTTAGGGCGCGTGCAGCGATGGAAGAGGATACCAAAGTCTGCATTTTTGATGCGCAGTATGGTAGCTCGTGCTAAGTCGAATACAGCGACCCGCGGCGCGCTATCGTTCCGTGCGACAGAATGCGATAAAGTGCGAGATCCGAAAGAGTGAGATATCGCTGGCTGAATCCTCCGAACGAATCCAGAGGAAAGTCTCGCCGAACGGTGGGGTACAGGGGAAAGAGGAGTCGATCACTGGCTTCCAACTGTCCCAACCTTTGATGCTCCCGTAGCTTCCTTGTCCACTCGCGCTGCACGTAATTATGCCGGCCATTTTTACGGTGCATCTCGTTGGGTACAGATAGAACAACTATCGCAAGAACATTTCTTCGATAACTTTGCCTATCGTGAGACATGTCACCGTTTCCAATTAATCGGAGCACAATGTTTAATGAACGGTGAGGGAACGCGAATGGATGTGTATTATTATTACTGTTATTATTGTTGTTGTTGTTATTAATGTCATTATACTATGTTCTTCTTAGCACTATCGTTATTACTATTATTACTATCATTATCGTGTGTGTATGTGTGATTGTGTGTGGTAAATTTTGTTTTCTAGCGGACGAATTTCGTGGATCCTTCAGTGCTCGTATTTGAGATGCACTACGTAAACCCTTTGACCGGTATGCCTGGTTCTGATGTGCGACATCACGTTCGACGTCTGTTTGCTACGAAACTCGCAATAAGGGCACTGGAATCGGGGTGCTTGACCGCACTCGTACTTGAGATGCCTGGTCATGTTACCCTTCACGGTGAAACATCGGCCACACTTGGGGCAACCGAAAGGCTTCCTGAAGCAGTCCGTGAACGACCCCTTCGCATAGGTGTTCCTCACCCTCGCTTGAGTATAGTAATCCGACAGAGATCTTGGCACGGACCCGCCGCCGGATTCTGCCTGTCCAACCTCCTTGCTGCTGTCCTCGTTCTCGAATGCCTTACAAGATTGTAAAACGAAGTTTAGATCCAACTGTGGCGCCGCGGCGTAAAAACCTGAAACTTCAAGATTGGCTGGTCAGTTGTTGCGAGGAAGTGCCGAACGGGCGATTTGGATAGAGATCAGGATCGCTGGATCCGAGTGTCGGGGAGTCGATCGTCGGAATCGGATCTCGCATTGGATCGGGTCGGATCGGATCGATTTGGCCAGGCTCGAAGAGAACGACGGTGCTGGGTCGGGTACGGGGTCGGAACGGGTAACGACATGCTTCGGACAGATGTTGAGCGGTAACCAAAGAAAAATGAATAAAGATACCTTATATCCTTACGGATTTCTTCTAGACGAAAACGTCGATCCGGTTTCGATCGTTCCGTAAATTTGGATTTTCTTTTAAAGTGAAATTCCTTTCGGTATATACGCGCGACTTTAACGAACTTTATTTCATTCTTATAGCAATCTACTAGCGAAACCTGCTTCTACATCTACAACAACGATAAGTCAATTCATCGAATCGCTGTCGCTTGTATGTATCTTCGGGCGATGACGGTCTCCTCGATGTTCGGCCCCTCCGTTCGCGTGCGAAAGTATGCAGGCAAAAAGTTGCGCTCGCATACGATCAAATTACGGGGGCGGCTTTCGAATGTATCGGCTCGTGGAGCTCAGCTCGATTACGTATTGCACGCGAAAATTATGATTTCCCTTTAAACGTTCTTGAATGGTCGCGTCGTGCGGTGAACTTGCTGAATGTGCGTGTCGCAAGTGTAACATATGTACTTCTGTAAAGGGGGTCCAGACGGCAGAGGAATTAGAGAGAGAGAGAGAGAGAGAGAGAGAGAGAGAGAGAGAGAGAGAGAGAGAGACAGCGATTCATTTAAAATGTAAAGCGAGTGAGCTCGAAAAGCGGCACAGTAATTTACATAGAATCGAGAATCGAGCACAGCACGGATGAATCGTCGAGCATCGATCGAATTCAAAGCTTCATGTCGAAGATGAACACTTCCTCTTCCGGATGTTTCTTCCTGATGTGAGCGTAGACCGGCGAGGTTTGCTTGCTGCGAAGACCGCAATAGGGGCACTGAAATCTTGGCTCGTGGCCGCACTCGTAGTTGACGTGGCGATCTTTGTTCCTCTTCAGGGTGAAGCCACGTCCACACTTTTGGCACTGAAACGGTTTCTTCTTGTCCGAGGCGTTCATCTTCAAGCTCTTTCGTTTCGTGCCTCTGTTCGATTCCAAGCAACGTTTGCCGATTGTTCCGGATCGGCACTTGACGATTACGTTCTGCCCATGCGGTGGCGGTAGAATATGGAATCCTGAAACACGGAGACGTAAATACTGAACAGCATATTCTCGACCCCTCGCGTAAAGGCTGTACAACTTACGGAGGCTGGCCACGCCGTCGAACGAGCGTTTCGACGGTCGACCAGGAATCGTGCGGAATCGGAAATTTCTAGCAGGATCGCTAGAGCAACGCGGCGCAGCGCAACGCCTCGGAGGAGCATCGCCGGCAAAAACGTAGCTCGCGCAAATCGGAAAGCATCGAGGGAACGACGAAAGGATAGGCGAGTCCTGTCGCTCCTGTGTTACACAACTTACCGGCTACCGGAACACGACGTACGATCGATCGTGAGTCGGGGATCGTGCCGAGGGTGGGATCAATGTTCTCCACTATCGATTCATCACGGAGCTTTATTGCGAACATCAATTCGTTCCACTATCGGTGGAAGTGATTCGAGTTACAGTCGAAAGAAACTACCGAGCTTTCGGTCCCAGAACATTTGCGCGAGTTGAGGATGATGCACCCGTAAGTGACGAATCATGTGCGACTTTTGATAGTTTTTCATCGTGCAGTGGGGACACTCGAAACGCGGGGGTTGCTTGCACTGATTCCGTAAATGCGACAGCATCGACTTTTTCCACTTGTAAAGATTGTGGCAACTCGGACACTCGTACATTCCCTCTCGTCTGACCACCGTGAATTCCCTGCCGGAACGGCCGCGAAACCGCTCGATTTCCGCTGTCCGTTTCCTCCTCTCTGAAACATGGACAGAAAGAAAGAGGCGGTTAATAAACGGCGCATCGCTGCTTCGACTCGTTCGCAGAACGGGGCAACGATCGGCAGGAATTTCCCTCGCCTACCTAAATCTCTTAATCTCTTCTCGGACTCGACGAAACTGTCCCGAAGAAACCACTTACTCTGTCACGGGGTTTTCTTAAAACCTGCCGCAACTTTGCAACGCGCGTTGCAAGAGCTGCTGCCAATGGCCACTGCGCGACCCCGTGAAAACGACGCATGTAACGGGACACATTGGAACAAGATGAAAAATAGATTGGCAGAGTTTGATAAAAAAATAGGACAAACAGATTCGTCCGTAGCACCTTTGTCCCGCGATTTAATCGGCACGATGATCCTGATGGAAGAGTTTCGCGTTCGTGGCGATATCGATGCAAAAAAGTTCGCGATACGGATGAAAGTTGCGTATATGAGTCCACACGTTGGTTCGTTGACGCAGGTGATGCTTGCAGTAAGGGCACTCGAATCTCTGAGGAGTCCCGCACTCGTACTTGAAATGCCGTATCATGTGACTGCGATGTTTGTAGCTGCGAGAGCAGCTCGGACACGGATGACGACTGCAATTGAACGACTGCTTGCACCCCCGCTTCGAGCTCCAATTGTTCGCGGGCAGATCTGGAAAAGGAAGAAATTTTCGGACGGTTAGCCGAGAAGTATTCGGGGGGAAAAGTGTGTCGAACTGTCTCATTGAGTCGTCACGATCGTCGTTGTGCAGTGCAGTGGCAGGGTTCGTCGGTGACGGACTCGATTTCGGGGCACGATGCTGCTTTCGGATCGCAAGATGTTTAGCAGTTAGGCACGGCTAAATAGAAGATGCGATGTCGCATATATGTATGCGTATATACGATACATACGTCATCGACAAATTAAGGGGAAGCACTACTCTACGATACGATTAAGATTTGCTCTCCTTTATTGTCGTAGGCTGCGCGTACGATAGACGATAGACATAGCGCGAGAGAAACAAAGGAAGGAGGGGGCCCGGGCTGGGAGGAATGTCGGAAGTGGCGTAAGCGAGACGTTTCTATCGCTGAGGAATTATTTATTTTCTATACAATGTCTACGAATAGAAATGTACAATGTATGGAAAAACGTCCCGGTGACGGAACCGATCGGGAAGCGATCTACGGACGACGATGGGCGACGAGGGGCGGCAGATGAGAGGCGAGAGACGGGAGACCGTCGACAAGCGCAACGTTCGTTACCGGGATGCTGGAAAGGTGTCGAAGAGCGAGATAATCGGACGGTGCTCGACGCTCAGTCCTGCTGAGTGTCGAGAGCGTAAATCGGTCGATTGCTGTGATTGCTCTTGATGTGCGAGTACACGTGCGACCGGTGTTTGCCGGTGTACATGCAATGGGGACACTTGAAACGCGGCGCCTTACCGCATTCGTATTTCAAATGTCTGTGAAGTCCTCGATACCATTTGTAGGTCTTCTGACACTTGGGGCAATCGAAGCTACCTCTGGAAGCAGTGTTCGCTGCTGGAAGCGCAGCAGCGTTGTAGCGTGTTCGCCACCGATCCGGAGCCACGGCGACCGTCACGTAAGGCAATGCGGACAGGTTGAACATCACTGGAAATTATACGGTAGTTTTCTCGATGAGTGAAATTAGAAGGCAAACATTAGCTCGCTGACACATATAAGAGCAGTAATTGCATAGAGGTTTTCACCCTTTCTCCCCCGTGTTGCGACCAGAGTTTCGTCGCCGTTCCGGGTCGACGGACGGAGCAAAACGATACGTGTACACCCGTGCAGTAGTCTAGGACAACAAGTACTCGCGACAAGCACTCTCAAGCGGTTATTCGATCGGGCATACGCGAAGCAAATGCGACGCGCGAACCTTCCTGCAAGCCAGCGCCCTTTGGAGAAAGAGGCGTATAGGTGTAACGGTGTCAAGTGTGCGAGCTCGTTTGCTCTTTCTTTATTCGCTTTCATAAGTACACGAAGAAAAGGCGAGCTACGGGATCGACTGTGCGCCCGTCGATATTATCGTGGGGGACTGCGGCGGTTCCGATCCCTGCCACCTGAAATCAAGAGGGTCGAGGTGGTTATTATCTCGACCGCGTCGTTTCCTGCGGGGCAGCGTTCTTCGCAAATGAACACACTCGAGATGCTGAGATCGAGAACTTTATTAAACTTGTCTGACATATCGACGGATGAGGGGAGGACACTCGAACACGGAAAGAGGAACGAACGTCGAGGGATCCGGGCGAGTTCAGTAGAGCCGTTTGAAGCAGAGCGTCTGACCAGGATGATACTTCCTGATGTGGGCGTAAATATTCTGGGTAAACTTGGAGGGCTTGTCGCAGTAAGGACATTGGTATTTCGGCGCCATGCCGCACTCGTGACGCAGATGTCGCGTCATGTTTTTCTTTAAGGTGAAGCCACGATTGCAGCGCGGGCAATAGTGGCTCTTGTTCACGGAGTACACTTTCCGTCGTCTTCTGGGAACGGTCCGGCAAGCACCTGAAAGATCGAAGGAACGAGTTAGCTGTTATGCAGTTAGGGGCACGGCGCGCAGCGGCGTGGAGATCGGGGCTGCTTCCGAAGCAGTTTCCTAGGGCGGTCCAGAAGTGTGAACGCGTAACGCACGGAGATGGGAAAAGAAAATCAAGTTCAGAGCTCGAGGACGGTCGACGACGGGGGGACGATCGTCAACGAGGATCATCGCGAGCAACACTCGGGTGGCAACATCCTCGTTGAGACGTCGATCGAGCAAAGCTGCGGCTCGCACGGAATGCTTATACCGAAGGAGCAGTGCGATCAGAGACATTGATACAGAAAGACAAATATATGTATATTTTCCATCGGTGAACATGTGAAAAGTCTTACACGTTCTTACGTTGCTAACGTCGCATCGTTTCACTTTGGATCCTCTCGTTGGCGTCCGCGTGCTCTACAGATGCACGTGCATATACGCAGAACCGTGTACGCGCGGACGCGCTCCATTCTTCCAACTACGGGGTTCACATGTTTCTACGTGGATTCATCGGGGAGAAGAGCTTAATGGCGCGAGCTTCGTATCCAATGTGTCTCGATCGAACGTGTCTGTAAATGTTAGACGAGCACGATGCTTTCATTTCGCAGTAAGGGCACTGGTAGCGATGTCCTTGGCCGCAAAAGTACCGCAGATGCCTCGTCATCGTCGTCTTCTGTGTGAAACGGCAGCCGCAGTTCAGGCACTCGAATCTCTTACGCTCGTTCGCGTGATATCTGTACCTATTCAACAGGCTTTTCATCTCCGGCAAATAGTTAAGAAAGTCCGCGTCGTTCCCTTTGTACAAGTGCTCTCCACGGGAATCACCTGAAAAATCAAGACACGCGACGGTTAATCGAGGTTAAAGCCAGGTAGCCCCCAGCTTGAAACCGCGCAATGGACTACGTTGTCGGAGTAATCGCGCAGTCGCGCGGCATAAACAGAGACAGTGAAGGGGGAAGTGTAATTCGTAAAAAGATGGGAGCCGGTGTGTTCACTTTCATCGGGATGGATTTATGCGTGCTGAGTGAAGAGAGACAGAGAGAAACGGGATGGAGGTGACGTACGAATCGACGGATCATACGCAACACCTTGTGGATCACGATGGAACACGCAGGTCAAGATAAAAAGAATGAAAACTAAAAGTCATCGAGCCTTTAATCCTTCAAAACACACGTTACATGATGTCCGCGAGATCTTTTACACTTTTCACGGTCGATCGCAGATCCATCGAATTACTAGAAGCAACGAATCCGTAGGTTCGACTTTACAGGTATCGCGCCCGTGCAACGCGACAGGTCGAGCGACTGCGGAAGGAATAAAAATTGAAGAAAAAGAAACAAGAGCCAAAAATCAGACGAGGCGATTCGGTCGCCGTTTAAAACAGTTTATTGTAGTAGATCTCTTTTCCCTTGTGATACCGACTTATATGATATTTAACGTTAGAGGTGTACGTGTAACACTTGTAGCAGTAAGGACACTGTATCCCCTTTATTCCGCACAAATGACGAACGTGATAATTAAGATCTTTCCGTCTTTTAAACCTCTTCCCGCATTGAACGCAGTCCAAATTGCTCGCATAGTGAAAAGCAGTTGCGCGTTTCACACCACGAATCTTGGGTTTCTGATCGCACGCGTGCTTGAAATGGTAGGTCAAGTCCCTATGCTTGAGAAACGCCTTGCCGCATTGCGAACATCGCACCGTGTTCATCTTCGAACAGGACAACGGGTCGATCCATTCTGAAAATTGAAACACAAACACGGCATGTAGCGAAAATGAAAATCGAGAGGCCGCGGGCGTCGTTCGTTATCGACCATCAGGTATTGGTATACCTATACGTACTAACAGACAGACATGTTCAAGCGAGATTCATGGAAGTGTAGACGGATTAAACCTTGCAGCGTGCGCTCGAATCGGAATGCAACGCCAAAGGGGATTCACAGTTTGCAAAGCTTGTTCTGGGGGGCCGAGTGCATTACGATTCGGTTGGCCGATATTGTTTCGACGTTCGCGCACGCACACACGCAGTAACGATAAAGAAAAATCGGCGCAACCATCCGATCACGTATCGCGGACCACATGGCTCGGTTTCGATGCTGCTAAGCTAGAATGCTCGATCGGCAGTTTCCGGCATCGTTTAAAACATTTTATTCACGCCGACTGGCATTTTCGGGTGCCATCGTCTAATGTGCCTGTAAACGTTCGAGGATGAGTTGTCCTTCTTATGGCAATAGGGACACGCGTATCTAGGGATCTGGCCACAGTTGTGTCGGATCAGGTCCCACATCCTCCGGAATCCAGCGTTGCATTTCGGGCAGATGTAACTGGAGACCTCGGTCTGCGCCCTCACGTTCGGCCACTTCGATAGCCATCCATCTGAAAAGAATCGGGAAAATTAATCCTGCGTCGACGGATTGGACGGAGTTTTTATCGAAACTATGCGCAACGTCTCGGGCATCGCCAGTGGACGGATCTAACGCGCGTATCGACAGGCGCGACTAATCGCTAACGCCGCGCTGCCAACAGAGACACCAAAGTGGAAAGAGTCGGTGGATTCTGCGACGTGGCGATTACTCTTCGTCTCCCTATTCCCCTTTTATTCTCGCAGGCGTCCCCCGACCTACGAACGCGACTTTCCCCATCAATGATGGAAAGGGGGAATGGTGGCGATCGGGGCAGCCGACCGACCGAAATTCATAGCGATTATTGGCGGAATACTTTCGAATCTCGGGTTCAACGTCTCACAATTTTATTGAGGTAAACGATACATCGGGCTCCAGCTTATCTAATTTCCAGTCGACGAAAATTGTTCGTCTCTCTTTCGTAGTCTCTTCTATCGTAGGAACTTGGAATTCGCGAAAGTGCGCGACACCCTGCTAGACTAGTCGTTGAACGGAAGCTTAATCCGAAAACGTTGACGGGCGTCGCGGATCACCAGGAGATAACGATGGAAAGGGCGGGCTACGATCTGGGATCGTCGACGGGTTTGCGGAAGGAACAGGGACGTCGAGGATGGCGGGGAGCGATTCGGTGGCGAATAAACGACAGGCTTCAGTTTCTATGCACGATCACAGGCATCCCGTCGTGTCGCATTCTGACGTGCTTGTAAATGTTCGACGAACACTTGTCCCTCTTGTTGCAGTAAGGACACTTGAACCTTGGCTCCTTTCCGCAGTCGTACTTCATGTGAGTCTTCAACGTTTTCTTGTACGTGTAGCCGGCGTTACATCTCGGGCAGTGATAAGCCATCTTGCCGGTGTCCCAAAAGGGACCGTCCTCGTGTTTCACGGCGCTCCGTCTGACCCTGTACTCTATGTTCGCTCTCAGCGTGTCCAGAACGCCGGTGTCGTAAGGCGTCGAGAGGTGTCGGCCTACGAACAAGAAAACAGACGCGACGGTTAGGGAAAATGGCGAAACTGAAGCGCTGCTACCAAACGCAAACGAACGAGAATAGTGAATGAACGGAAGGGGTGTAACGTACAGCCGAAGGGAAAGTATGAGAAGAAGCTAGTTAAGCGCCAACCGATATTTATCGATCCCTGGTGCTTATACGGCTGGAACGCTCGGAGAAACTAGAACGGCATCGAATAAAAGGAAGAGACCGAGAGAGAACGGGTAGAAGGAGAACGGCGATGATATCCTCCGTGGGCAAGGAGCACGTCTATTTCGCAATCTTGTACAGAGAGAGACAAAATCTCGGAGTTTTCCCTCGAAACGGACACTCTCGGCGTACACGGGCGTTCGCTGATACGCAGCCACGCAAGATCGTAGGGCGGCGCTTCCTCCTCGTTCAGTAGAGTTTGTAGGCTTGAATTCTGCTATCCTTGTGATACGTCCGGATATGCCTGTAGGTATTCGAAGACTTTCTATCCCTTTTACCGCAGTACGGGCACTGAAATCGTGGTTCCTTGCCGCATTCGTACCTAAAATGCGTCAGCATGTTCGCTTTCTTGCTGAACGAACTGCAACACCTTGGGCAAACGTATCTCTGAACCTTGTCTTTCTGTCCTGGCCAAGGCTGCTCCGGAAAGCCTGGAAAATACAAAGAAATCACGGCCCTCGTCAGTAATCGTGTCTGCCATTCGGCCAACGAATTTCGGGGAACACGGGGAGATTTTACTTTGAAACCGCAGAAACGTCGTGCTTCCAACTGGCTGCCTCTTATATTGTACGTTTCTACGCTCGCGGCAAAATAATTAATTAACACCGCAACGGCGATCGAATGAAATGAAGGAATTTTATTGCTTCGCTGAGACAGAAGGAAACAAACCAAAGAATACGACCGATTACAAATGGGCGTCGGTGCAAGGAAGGAAGAGGATTCTTTCGTCGCAATGAAAACGTTGCGCATCGACGCTGCACCGTTTTATTCTGCTGCTCGTTGAACCGAGCTATCTTCCTTTCGTTTCTCTTCGCAAATGCCTCTGGAGGGTGGAGCTACACCGTGATCCGCAATTGCAGTACGCACACCGGAAGCAAGTCTCGTGGGAGTTGCAATGGTATCGGAAACTGTTCGGGCAACGAGGACAATGGAACCACGGGCGATGATTTGTCGCCGGACTACCTGCAAGCACGGGTTCAATATCAACTTTCTGATTAGCGCAGACGACATCGTTGGTCGCCACCCGGCGTCGATGTTGGCGAAAAGAGAACGACGAAATCGAAGATCTGTTGCGCCGTGACTGAAAAACGCTCTGCCGAGGGGAAACGAGATCGCGAAAAGTAACGCGTACATACAGCGTGCAAAAAGAAACCAATCGTTACCATTGCACGTGTTCTCTTTTCTTGTGTTTTTTTTTCCCCCATCGTGCATCGTCGTGATCGAAATCGTACAAGCCACGTACATACATACATATTCATATGTATATATGTATTGGTTGGCACGCGCGAAATTCCTTGGCTCGTCGCAATAAACGTTCCACTGGCCCTCCGACGATAAACTGTGGAGAGAGAGAGAGAGAGAGAGAGAGAGAGAGAGAGAGAGAGAGAGAGAGAGCTGCACGAGAGAATCGAACGAATAGTATTGTTTTTGCGCGCACGCACATTACAATATATGTATATTTCGTCGAACCATCGACTAAAATCGGTGCTACAGAACAGATTCATATTGGTATTCATATTCGTATCGGCAATTGTCCTCCTTGGTTGAAAAGGTTTCAGAGCCACGTAACGCGGTATTGTCGAAAATCCTGTTGCTAAGATAGGAACGACGATGACAATCGTAATACAATAGTAGTCGAAACAGTGGTACGGGGAAGCAGCGTTCATTTCAGATATACATCGCTATCGCCGCGCTCAGTCGAAATAAAACATATCCGACTGGTGTACGTTATAAATAAATAACGCGGTTTACATTGTTCGGCACTGCCGTGGAAGACAGAGCATTACGTAGTTCCGGAGACGTTAAGGTACGTTAAGCCACAGGGCATCGATCGCCACGGTTCTCCTACGGAAGGAAGAAAAGTGCGACGAGAGTCCTAATCCGTTCCGCGGTGAAGAGTGCACGCGCGGAAGAGATTAAAGGAGGATGCGAGAGGATCGATGCTCTCGGTTTAAATTGAGGAGTAACGAGGGCTCAGTAAAGTTTGACGAATCTCAGCTCCATATCGCGATGCTTGGCCCTAATGTGCCTGTACACGGCCTGAGTGTACTTGCTGCGCATATCGCAATGCGGGCACTTGAAACGCGGCAGATCGACGCACTCGAGTCTGTAGTGACGACTCATGCCGCCGGACGTGTGAAACGTGCGGGCGCACCTTGGACATGGAAAGCCACGCCGGTTAAGGGATGTCTGTAGCCTCAGCATGTGCCGAGAGCTTCGAACGACACCGTGGTACTTTCCCAGGACAATCGGTCTGAAGTCTGTAAGCAGAAAAAGAGAGGAGGATGGGCCGTTAGAGAGAAGTGGAAGCAAATTTAATCTCCTCTGAGAACGGAGGTACCGAGTAGCGTTCGAGGAACGCGAGTGATGCGAACTAAAGGTAAGCGGCTGCAGAGCATCAAAGTCGGAAAGGTCTCTCACGGGGGAGCGGAGGAGGGCGCGATTGTTTAACGGGACAAGAAGGACACCGCCTTCCAAAGGAGGGACAAACTTTCGTTTTCCTCGTCCTGTCCAAATCTTTCTTATTCTTTCATTTATTGTCACGAATACATAGACGCGAACCGCCTCTGTTCCAGAGCCATCTTCCCCAATGTTATCTAGCGTGCTCGGCCCGAGCGCGAGAACCGGCGAACTCTGGAAAAGATAGGGCCGGGAACGCGATCATGCGAAAAACGCGCGCCAACTGAAGCTCGAGGGCGATCAGTAGAGAAGATTCGTCATGACTTCGAAACCAAGATGAATCCTCCTGACGTGTCGATAGATCGCGGTGGCATATTTGCTCCGCTTGCCGCAATAGGGACAGGCGTAACGTGGCTCGATACCGACGCACTCGTGAAGCCGGTGCCTCCTCCAGGATTGTTTGTGACTGAACCCCTTGTCGCAGACCTGGCAGACGAACCTCTTGGTCCCCCGCCACTCTGTGACATCTGAAACGAGACAGATCAAAAGGGTTCGTTAATCGAAGAACGATCGTGGCTTGGCCAGGAGCGGCAGAGCGTTCTTAACGGGAAGGATCGGAGCTGCCGCGTGTCGCCGCCGCTGTAAACGCAGGAGGAAAAGTTGGTACCAGACTAACGAGGAGGAGAGACACGGTAGCTTGTTCTTCTGGAGGAGCTTTATTCGTTCGAACGACAAGTAGAATTCGCTCTGCACGGGTTCCATGAGAGTCGGGAACTGTACATCGAAATGCCGGTATCGGTTCGCATGGAAGGGCTCGAGACAGCTCAATAGAGTTTAACGAGGGTGACTGGTTCCTTTGGATGCATACACCTGACATGCTGATAAACGTTGGATGTCTTCTTGCTGCACAGAGTGCAGTAAGGACACTTGTATCTCGGTGCCTTTCCGCACTCGTACCTAAAGTGACCCAACATAGTGTCTTGCCTGCCGTAGCCGTTGTTACAGTTGGGACAGTGAAATTTTCCGGTGAACGCGTTGTACAGCGTGCCCCGTTTCTTTGCAAAGTTCCTCGAGTGCGCGTCGGGAAGGTCGTCGTCGTCGTCGAGTCGGTCACCTACAAAACATCGTATCACGGTCAAGATCGTGGGTCAGCCGTTCCCTCGAAGAGCTTTATCGAACATCGCCTTAAAATCTGGACGCAAACTGAAGGCACACGGGGGAGGGGGAGGGGGGGAGGGGGGGGGGGAGAGATGTTCATGCAAAAGAGGAAACAGCAAGGTAGATGAGTATGTACTCAGCGATGGACATCGAGCCGCGAAACCGGTGGTACTCGTCCCGAATAATCATAAAACACCGACAACAATGTTTCTTTTCGCTTCTCCTACGGAAAACCGTTTACTTTATTCTCTGAAACAAAAGTCACACTCCAACGGCTTTACATGATCGACGGGAACTCGACTCCTTCGAGACGGGTACATTTTTCTGCGCCTAGAACTCGTCGCCTCTGTGGCAGCGGGCCTCTACAATATTCTCGAGTCTACTAACTCCGTTTGCCTGTGCTCGGCCAGCCGAACGAAACTATTCTCGCGACGTTATCGGCTCGAGCCCCGAACGAAGCGGGGCGATCGTGCGATCGTGCGACCGTGCTCCTGTCAAAGATTTCCAACGACGAATCGTTTATTTGCCGGATCGTTTATTTGCCGAGAGCAAAATGCACAGGAGCCGGGCCGTTCTAGAACAACGTGTTGCAGATGACGGGCTTGGACGGGTGCTTGTGCCGTATGTGATCCTGAACGTTGAACTTTTTCTTGCTCAACTTGCCGCAATAGGGGCACTCGAAGCGCGGCGGTTTGCCGCAATCGTACTTGAAGTGGGCCGTCACCGCGCTCTTGGTCGTGTAACTCTTTCGACAACGTGGACAGGGAAATCGGCTTTTACTCTTTCTCGTGCTTCGCTCCGGGTACTTGTCCTCGACCCAAGGTAGCGGCAGCATCTGCAGAAAGGCTGAAAACAAAAACGGAAGTGATCTGTTAGCTGGTTCGCGAATCGACGGACGCGCGTCACCCTGCGGGGCTCGAAAATAATTTCACCTGGGAGCTCGATGGAGAGCTACCTTGTGTACGCAACCACGATCGATCGGTAGTCGCTGCTTTTCTTCCAAGCTTTTTATCCATGGCCGGGTCGGTCTCGCGCGACCGATATTCGCGGAACGTTTCTGCGAATCGGAACTCGAACGAAGAGCTGCGTATGCGAAGGATCGCGCTGGGCGAACAAGGTTTTGCGAACGGACAGAGATGAATGAGACGGTTTCAATGCGGGCCAGAGTTGGAGATTACGCTTGCTTGCAAACTCACACACATACACGCGCGCACGCACGATGATATCTTGCCGAGTTACGGACAAACAATTAAAGCGGTTGCAGACATCCCTTTGAAGCTGGCTGTGCGGAAAAATATCTGAGGAGCGCGACGTCGACGAGGATCCGCCAGCTATCGTCGCCGTGACCGCTCCCTGCACGCTGCACGCCGCCCCCGTGGTCGCCGATGCGCCCAGGAACTTTCAACCTGCAAAACGATCGTGGCGAGTTAATCGCGACTACCATCCGAACGACCTTTTCCTCGTTAATCAGCTTCCAGGCCACTGAATGTGATATCACGGAACGGACAAAAAAAAAATACTCTGTTTTTCGATAGATCGCGCTTTATTGCAAAATATAAAAGAGCTTTTCAAGCTGCAACCAAAAGGGGTTTTCGGCTTCATTGCTGATCGTAATGCAGCACCACGATTTCTAGCTTCGATCCTGGATGCTTGCACCGTATATGCTTGTACACGTTATTGGACTGCTTGCTCCTCATTCCACAATACGGACATTGAAATCTCGGTGGACTACCGCACTCGAACTTGGAGTGCCGTAACATGTGGTGCAAGTGTCGATAACTCTTCTCGCACTTTGGGCATCTATACCTGTGTCAGAATCGTAATCGTAATCGTAATCGTTGGTGGCCATCACCAATGCGCGGAGTACGCACGATAGGTGAAGCGAGCGAAACGACGAACCAGATCGAAGGACTAACCTATCGTTATCGGTGCCACCTTTCTTCGTGCCTAGCCGACGATAGCTCGGTTGCGATTTCACCAGCTGACACTGATCCATGCCATAGTGAAAGCCCGCCGCTGCCGGGTAATAGATCAAACCTGAAAGCACAAACGGAGCAACGCAATGAAACGCAATTTCGCGTAAGTAGTGCAACAACGATATCGACTGTGACAATTGTGAGGGAGGGATGCAAGTGGTATTTTAGGGAGAGATGTGTATAAAAAAAAACAGAATAAGAGTCATATCTCTTGAACGGTGTGCGCTGGAGTTTGAATCGGATGCCTCGAACGAAACAATATTTATTGTGCGGATACTGATTTGTGCTTACACGCGAAGAAAGTCTCGACAATTCGTAGAACTTGGACTTTGAAGAAAGCGATGCTGCTCGGGTCAGAGTACGACACTGATCGTCTTTCCGTGTCCACGATCGATTAGTTCTTTCGCGCGTAAAATTGTCTATTGGTTGCCACGTCTACGAGAAACACCCGCATTCCTCGATGCTTAGTCCTAATGTGCCTGTACACGTTCGAAATCTCTTTCGAGTGCATCTCGCAGTAGGGACACTTGAACCTTGGTCCTTGGCCGCATCCGTACCGCACGTGCCTCCGAAGGTTCGTTTCTCTAGTGAACCCGCTCGGACAATTAGGGCAGCAGAATTTCTTCGGCCTGCTCCGCAACGTGGCGAAGCCTCGACGAACTGAAACAAAAAACGCAGCAAGATACTCGCGCACACTCTACGAACTGGCACCATTAGTCGCCCAAATCACCGACGACTAATCACGAGCGTGCAATAGCTATGACAATTACAGAACGACGACTAGCATCTAAGTTTTCGTTGGCATCGAAATCATTCGGCAAGGGGCTGGGCGAATCGGGGCAAGATTCGCAGCCGTGGAGATCCCAAGGAACGTTGAAAATGTTGCGAACGATTCCACCTTGCACGCTGCAATTCCGAAGATCCTCCCTATCGGCGGCGATACCTTCTGCGTGCAAGCAAATTATACGAACGCGAATCGCTGCGCAGAATGATACGAGTACATTTGCAAAATAAAACACACGCACCCAAGCCTGTTTAAGCTGAACGCCTGTTAAGCTTTTATTGACTCATAATTCGTCCCTATCGCAAAGACACGAAGCGCAAATATATATATATGTATGTACGTGTAAATGCACAAGGATACAATGGCTCGAAACGAAATCGAGCGACCGCACGCGACGAACCATCGAAACAATATTATACGCAGGTGTTCGATCTCGTTACCTGCCGGTCCTCGCGAACAAATTCATCGAACAGCTTGCCACGATTGAAAAATGTCTATCACGTAGACGTCGCTGTTCTTATGCTTAACTCTGATGTGCTTCCGTATGTCAGATTTCACCTTGCACGCGTAGTCGCAATAAGGACACTTGAATCTGGGCTTCTGACCGCACTGATATCGCAAATGACTAGCGAGGTTCTTCTTCCAATCGAAAACGCTTCGACAGTTTGGGTTTGGACAGGCAAACTTGCGAGGTTTCACGAACCAATTGGTGCGCCGATGGCTCGTCCGCATCACGAGCCCCCCTTTGTGCCCTGAAAAAGAACGCATTGTTCGCCATCAGACGTTCGACAAACTACTCTGCCATCTACATAATAATCGTGCTTGGACAAGCAAGGCGAACGTGATGGAACTCGATCTGTGCCGGTCTTTGAGCCTGCAATAAAAGGCAAAAAAGAAAAGAAGAAAAGATGAAAAAAAGTACGGTGACGAAACATCGAAGGTTGATGCAGGCGCGCTTAATAAGTGGCCCGCGACTCTGGTAAACGAAAGGCAATTTTATTGAACGAAAAGTACAAATTTCCAATCAGCTCCTGACTTAGCCCGTCGAATTCGTTGCTGTATCGGACGACGAGTTGGCGAACAAATCCACCACGTAAACGACCAACCCCCGATGCTTTCTCAGTATATGCTTGCTCACGTCTGCCTTCACTTTGCAACAATATTGGCAATACGGACACTTAAAACGTGGCTGGAGGCCGCACTCGTATCTGAGATGCCTGTTCAAATTTCCTTTCCAATTGAACGACCTGTCGCAATTCGGGCTCGGACAGATGTGAACGGCGCCCGGCGGTTTCTTGCACTTGGTCGATCTTCCAGCCTCGCCGTGCGACCACCAGCTCGGCTTCAAGTCTGAAACAAACGAGTAGACGAAATTTTCTTGTAGCGATGGACCCGTTCTCGCTTTCGCATCGTTTCACGCTTCGAGTAAACCTAGGAGAAGTGCTACGCTTCGAATAGTCGTATTGCTTTATTCGCATCGGTACGTTCCCGGACAGATGTGTCAAACCTTCCCGTTTGATCGCTCCGTCGAAAGGAACACGCGGGTAAAATCGGTCGCATGGAAAGGAAAGGTTCATTTCCTCGCAGTGCTACACATTCGCGAGTCTATGTATCCAAAACGTAGATACTGCAGTCCCTGTGAACCGTCTTGACGTGTCTGCATATATTAGCCTTCCATTTACCACGATAATCGCAGTAAGGACATTTGAAGCGCGGTCCTTTGCCGCACTCGTTTCGCAAGTGTCGATTCAGCGTGTACTTCCAGACGAACACGCTCGGACAATTTGGACAGGGATACTTCCTGTACAATACATCGCTGCACCTCATACGCCACGTCTCGTCGCGATCATTCCTATGATACGGATAATCTGAAAGCAGAACGAAATGCTCGCGATATAATCTTTGCTGTTGGTCGTTTCATGTTGGTGTCGACGACGACGATGACGATGACGACGCACAGTGAGCTGGATGGGCATTCTAGGTGGGATTTTTGGCCGAATTTTAAATCATTTTATTTTCTTCGTATTAATCTTAAATGTACATTATTGTTACGTGTTTTATAGAATAGAAGAAGAATAAAATTCAAGCGAATTCAACAAACACAAATACAAAGAAATAAACAGTTGTTAAACAGAAGCTAACGAACTTGTAATAATTTGCACAAGATAATTCGAATAGACAACGAGCTACCCTCGCACTATGCTGGTCGGCCGAATAGTTGACCGATTCCGCGATCGAGTGGTGCAAAGGACAACGGACGAAGGGGGTAGAAAAGCAGTCAGAAGAGAACTATCGTCCAGAGCTTCTCCAAACAATTTATTGCATATTTACACGATACCCTTGAGCAAGAATCCACGCGCACGTTGCACGTCGATTCTCCGCGGCAGGACGGTCATAGTCGTACTATTCCGATGGAATAATACAAAATTCATTGCGAATCGTGCTTCTCTTGCTTGCTTTGCATATCGATAACGTATACTCTTTGACCAGGATGCATTCTACGTATGTGAGACCTGATGTTCGACGAGTGCCGTGTCCGATACGAACAGTATGGACAATTGAACCTTGGCAACTGGCCGCACTGGAACTTTAGATGATTGTAGAGATTATTTCGCCTGGTGAAGACATTGCCGCACTTTGGGCAGTAATAACTTTTACTCGGATCGTTTCGGAGACCATCGTAGTTGTAGCAACGTCCATCTGGATAAGACGGCTGCCATACCAGACGATGAATACCTGCGAACAGAAAAGATCAAGCAACTAGAATATGGATCAATTATCCGATCCCCTTATCAGAGAACCATAAATCTGCAATTAAAAGAGCGCAAAGGAAATTTCCCAGTTCCGTCATCCCATTATCATCCCTATATTCCCTGCAATCATCGCGACACTATTTTATCGTGCCGCGAATTCGTACATTCAACGCAGAAGGGACGAATTCAAGGGAAATATTTTTGGGTAATCGATAGAATAAATCCGGATAAAGTGTCATAGACGAGCTCGGGACGGACGGCGTTACCACTTGGAGATTCGTATACGATTGCATATTTATTACGAGATCTTGTGTACAAGAAACATGTCGCTTACAAAATTCTATGCATCGACCTTATTTAAGTTCGATGTGATAATTGTCATTGTCCAACAACGAAGATTACATTCGCTTAGAGAGATACGCAAAGGAATAGTAGGGAGAGAGGGAAAATACGATGGCGTGTCCTACAAGTGTACGAACTCTATTGCCCGAACGTCTTAAAAGGTAAAAAACAGAGACTGGTAGCGTCGTTGGCTTGGCAGTAGATCTCGTATAGGACATTCGCAATCGTTCGTATCGAACAGATTAGAACCATTGGCACGATCAACCACCTGGTATCGCGAATGCCTTTTTTAACGCGCGTACGTCGCATTCGATGAATCCGAGATCGAAGGTAACTAGGTTCTTTATTTACAAGTACCGCAACGATACAGCAACCGCGTACACCTTGGTTAGACTAGAATTATTCTCAACTCGTGACTGCAAACGCGTTCGAAGCCGGTTCAACGGGACGAACAACTTAGCCTGTCAACATTTTACAGATATCGATCGCGTAAACGTTGTTACCAGGGTGCTTTCTACGGACGTGGGCACGCACGTTCGACACGTGCTTAGTCCTGTATGGACAGTAAGGGCAGTTGAATCGCGGCGACTGGCCACACTCGAACTTGGAATGATAGTAGAGATTGTTCTTGTGGCTGAAGACGCTCGGACAAGTCGGGCAAGGAAATTTTTGCTTCTCGGCGCTCGAGTTCGCGGAAACTCCGGCTTTTTGATTGCTTCGACGTCTTCTTCCGATAGCGGACGCGTACGCGATATCTCCTGCCGCGAAATAATCTGAAACAGAAACAGCACAAGGGTGTTGTCAATCATCGTGCACGTTTCGGCAACCAACGGTGTTGGTCGGCGATGCATTTCCATTGTACGCTAACAAGCTCGATCGTAAGAGCGGCACACCCCCCGGGGATGAACAATTCGTTCGCCTCTGCGATGTCGGTGAACGATAGTCTGTCGGAGAAGCCTGTCGGAGAACGGGAGTAACAGGGATCGGAAATATCTTGTTGGCGGTAAATGTAAATCAGAAATTAAATAGATCCAGGTTTGTGTATTTTTAAAAACATCTGCCCGATTTTATGGCCAGTACAGGATTTGCGTTTACGTATTGCCCTGCAATTTTCACGCTCGCGCGACGCGCAATCTCGACAGATCGTCATCTTCTTAATTAAATCGTTTCAGCGCAGGATAGGCTCGCTAGCGGGAGGATAAATTGCGATCCGATTTTCTCCGTATCTGCAAAATACACATCCTGCAAAAAAAATAAAAATAAAATTTCACGTTTAATCGACAAAGTGTTGTCATCCCAATGCCGCGCTACAAAATTTGGGAAAGATTGCATCAATCGTCCACTTAATCGCGAGATGGTTCTTTGCTGGGGGTTCTCGACACACTCGTCGAGCCGTCCATTTTTACAAAATTATACTAGGAGACGAATACTGCTTGAATTATGTTTGCAGAAGACTAATAAATTCGAACCTGATCGATGCTCGCTTAAAGTATTAACGTACGATGTAAGCACCTTTCCCTTACTGGGATATCTGTACCGTTCGTCGAAAAGGTAGCGACGACGACGACGATGGCAAATCTTCGAAAGGCGATGTCGTGAAAATGAAGAGCGTCCCCTTTCTTCTGACGCCCACCTTCGAATCTTCGGGAGTCGCAGTTTCAAGCAGAGTGCTGCTGCAATTGACAAAGGTCGACGGTGTACACCTCTCTTCCTGGATGACATTTTCGCACGTGCCGACGAGCGTTTGAAATATGTCTAGCACGATAAGTGCAGTAAGGACAATTGAACCGCGGCTTCTGACCACACTCGAACTTTTGGTGATACGTCAGCCCGCCTTTTCTACTGAAGATGCTGGCACAATTGGAGCAAGGGAACTTTCTGCCGAACGTTCTTGAGGAGTCGGAAGGCGGAACGATCGCGGTGCCTCTCGAGAGTCCGTGATGAGGTCGTTGAAGAAGAAAGTTTTGCGATGGCGTAGGTACGCCCACGAACGCGCAATAATTTATATCTGAAACAGAAATAAGCACACGACATCCCCGTCAGATTTCTTCGTATTGCCGAGGTCCCTAGCGTACAAGGAGAGAGAGAGAGAGACAGGTAAAGAAAGAAAGATAGAGGGAGGATGAGAGTCTATAGGACAATAAAAGTCGGTGCTGACGCCAAACCTTCTTCGGACGTCGATCTCGAATGCATCCGCGGCTTTGAAAGTTCCGTCGCGGATTGCCATCTTCCATGAAGAAAAGGGGGAAATAAAACATAATCATTCCTCGGGTCGTGAACAGCTTATAGTATTTTATTGACGAACGAAAATTTTGTCTCCGCGCACGAAAGATAGGCTAGATCGGAGACGAAACCCTATTCCAATATCCAAGGGTGAACTTGGATCGATGGTCGTGAATTGTTAAACAAGCGTGAAAATCCTTGCGCAAATTGCAACGGGATCTCAACAGCTGTGAGAAAAACAAATACAAAGAACAGACACGGGTCGTATCTTCCATCGAAGTCTCAAACGAGTGCGAGCTACCTCGACGATAGTAGCAATAGGAAAAACCGAACTTTCGCAGCCGTGCGCTCAGCAATCGTAAGTGCGAGTTACAAATGAATTCTTCCGGTTGAAAGTGCTGGCGCGCTTGCTCTTGTTTGCTCTTGTCGCGTGCTATCTTGAAGCCGCGTCAAGTGTTTCCAAATCTGCGAAAAAATTGTTCGAATGTTGTCGCGGACCAGGCACGTGCATCCAAGCACGTTCTTCGTGTTTACCAACGTACCTGCAAGCTCGGCGAAATTTCGAGGAAAGAATTCGGAAAGGATACTCTTGGCAATGCGCGAGAGCAAGAGTCGAACGATGAGACACACTTTGTGAAGCAGGCGCAAGGGTGACATATTCCGGCGAAACGAATCTTTATTTCGTCTGCATACAAAAGTAATCGAAACTACCTCCGTTTATGAAACGTCACCTCGATGACGACACTGCGAACTTTCAGTGAATTACATTGCCCAATGTACAACCCTGTTTCTCTCTCGCACTGCGAACGGTCAGTCGCCAACCGTTAAAGTTACGACAGCGTTTCATTTTCTCATAGCTGAAGCATTTCGAAAGGAGATTCGAAAACCGCTAGGCGTAACTCGCGTTCAAATCGATTACGTAAACGGTGGAGCCGAAGTGAATGCACCGAACGTGTGCGCGAACGTTGGACGTTTTCTTCGAGCGGTAGTCGCAGTACGGACACTTGAACCTGGGTAGCTGGCCGCATTCGTACTTGAGATGCTTCTGCAAATTATTTTTCCGATTGAAGACGCTGCTACAGTTCGGGCACGGGAACTTGACGTTGCGAACTTGTTGGTACGCGAACGACGTCGTCGTGTTTCGCTCGCTCTCTAGAGGTTCGAAGGAAAACGGCTGGTCTGCAAGCAAAAGAAAAGTATCGCACAGGGATAGATCAGTGTGTAGTGAGTGATCCACAAACAAATGGTAGATTATGACTTAGACGATCGACAAACACGGCCGGGCAAGCGATTCGGAAAACTAATGGAAAAAATGGCAAGAGCCAAGAGAAATGCGAATCGGTTTCACGCTCGGCCTTTCGTTTCTTTCTAGCGCTACATATTTTCTTCCCTGATTGTCAGATCGATGCAGCACGCCGATTCTCCGTGATGCCAGCGACGCGTGCAAGTTACAAAGGAAACTGCGAGGGCGATCGCTGTGTCAGTGTCGTCGAAATTGTGCAAAGAAGATAGAATTCTAGCAACTAAACAATTTCCTACTCCCGACATTTTCCATCCGATTATATTTTTTCGGTTCACACTTTATCTCTCGCTCGCTCGTGGCCATGAAAAGCGACAAAACCTAAAACGAAACATATCGCGCTGAAGCAGGGATCAATTATTAAGTATTATCGCAGAGGAAAAGCTGACGACATCGCGTTATTTTATAAATCGTTTTATTGCAAGGACACCTGAGAAGATAATCGAGAAACGCAACAAAGATCGCATGGAGATATTTCTTCAGCGACGATTCTTCAAACGGCCCGGTTCGATAGTCGATAAATGTCTTGAACATAGACCATGTTGCCCTCGTGTTTGCGTCGTATATGCTTCTGTATGTTGGACGTCTTCTTAGAGATCAGATCACAGTACGGACACTTGAACCGCGGTGGTTGACCACATTCGTATTTCAAATGAGTGACAAGACTTCGTTTCTGTCCGAAAACGCTCGAGCAATTGCCGCAAGGATATTTCAGACTCGTCGGTACGAAACTCCTGTAAAGCCTGCCACTCTGGCCTGCATTCAATAACATTCTTGGCGTGGCAAATTGTTTGAAACCTGGAAAAATTCAGTGGTCTGTCAGTACAATAGCCCGGCGGTCGACGGACGACGGGCGTAGCGATGCTTAACAATTAAACAGATCGAGATGTCCGACGCACCGCGTAATAAAGCGCGTAATCTATATTCTCTGGTATCCGAGATCTTGCGTACGGCGAATTAGATTTTGCAGACGACGAGGAAAAGAAAGGCATACCTATTTCGTAACAACAATCATGCTAAGGAAAAATAAGAAGAAAGAAAACCGATAAAATGCAAATAATGTCAACTCGTTGAGCAGCAACGGATACGTTCGAAGTGTACTTTATTCAGAGTAGGTCTGTGACAAATGTTAAACAGATGAAGTCTGCAACGGGCAACGGAGCGAGAGCATAGGCATCCTTTCTTGCAACGCGCGTCGCCTTTCGCTGGAACGTACACGCAGTCTGGCGCTTTGCGCTTGTGAGACACTGGAAAGTGGAGGTGCAAAGGGATGATCTTGGAGGGTGAATGATCGAGAACAAACGGAGGAAGAAGAAATTTAACCCCTTCGCACCGGCGGACGAGATATCTCGCCGCGTGATTTCGTTCATGATATGCTATGGACGAGATATCTCGCAACGCAATGTCTTTCGTGCGACGCTGGGTACGGAATATCTCGCGACACAAAATCACATGCGACGCTGTGTACGGAATATCTCGCAAGCCTTTCTATTACAACGCGAGATATCCCGTCCAACGATTTGGATCAAAATGAATTCGTAGGTCACTATGAATGTGGCATTCAGTTGTAAACATTGAAAAACGGGTAGGCAAGCGCGAGGTATCTCGTCCAAAGCAGCACGCGAACTGTGTTGCTTCGCGAGATATTCCGTACACAGCGTCGCATGAACGATTTTGTGTCGCGAGATATTTCGTACACAGCGTCGCATGAAAGACATTGCGTTGCGAGATATCTCGTCCATAGCATGTCATGAACGAAATCACGCGACGAGATATCTCGTCCGCCGGTGCGAAGGGGTAACGAGCGATCCGTAGCGGGAGGGTGAAATGGAGACGGTGGAAGAGTAATACATAGTACAGAGTGACAGTTAACGGTAGTTAAAGGTTGAAAGTGTAGTTACTGCTGCGACTTTTGTCTCCTCGTTCGAAGATTCTCCTATCTGTCCGTGACGCATACTCCTACGATACTTTGCAAGACTAGCTAGTAATATTTTTACATAATTGTAGAAGATACGTTCGATTCGTCTGGTTCGATCTCCTTCCTTTACGCCGTTTTCTTTTACCCTCGATTACCTTTGCCAATATTGAAAACGTTAATAGCGAACTCTGGATAGCTGCTTGTACAGATCAATGATTTGTTGCTTCTCGTCCTTGTGCATTCGGCGTACATGGACATACATATTCGAAGAAAATTTTGCTTTCTTTGTGCAGTATGGACACTGATATCGCGGCTCTTTACCGCATTGAAAATGACAGTGAGTTTTCATGTCCGACAGTCTAGTGTAGCCACTGTTACACCTTGGACAATGAAACTTTTTCCTGGACGCGGTGCTTCGAACGAGAACACTATCGGGCCAATGAGCCCTAGGAACAGAATGTATCGGGCCTTGACGACAACCAGCATTCATGTAGACGTCCTTTGCCTCCTTGCCAGAATCTCTTCTAGGCTGATAGGCTTGCCCCGGTATAGAACCCTCTGCCACCATTTCGCTTCGAATATAAGACGAGTGAAACTGGCCGTACATTGAATCTAGAAAAAGAATCGAATTTTTGTTGCCAGTTAGTGGATGATGCAAAGCAAGACCAGCGAACTGACGACATGCAGAGAAACACATTTCCGCCCATGCTCGGATCATCCAAATGCGCGTCCTCTGTCCGCATAATTTCACTTTAATCGAGTCAATCGATCCTATACGCGAGCATTTCGTTCAGAATCTCGCCCCTCCTTATTCTATCTCTTCTTAAAAACGCAAACCGGTAAAGAATGTAAAGGTATTATATAGGAAACGAACAGAAAGAATCAGAGGGAAGAAGAATAGATACATGATGCTCGCTGCGTCATTATAGCGAACAACACTTGTATTGTAGATAGGTAGGCTTATCGGCATATAGAAACAAAGGAATGGGGAGAGAGAGATGACTGAACGTAGAATAAAATAAATACATAGTTGCCTTCGCTGAGTTCAACCACGTTGGAATATTTTCTGATGGCTAGATTCTATTGCGTGCTTTCGTTTATTAACGATTTCGTTACGCTGGGCAGTTTCACGCGTAAACGTACGTAAATTTACGACTTACAAATATAATTGCATCGAATGCTAACGTTGCACGATATATCGAACGGCTGGAACTTCTATGCCCGATTATTCTAAATGCACTTACACCTCGAACCTTACCTGCTATGCACGGGTGAGAATAAATCCCATTTAATTTCCCGCTCACCAACATCGCGTCGAATGTAACCGTAGAATTGTGTTGCAGGTTAAAAAAACAGAGGCCAAGTATTAAATGCAAAATTATAAAACGATTTTATTCAATTCGTATGAAATGTTTGAACGAAACTTTCGAGTTCTATAAAAGAAAATAAAAAGAAACTATAAAATTTCAATACTGTTTGATTGAACATATAAGAAGTAGCATAGTACGTGGTAGAACATAAAGAAAACAAGAATAACAATATTGATACATCGTAGAAGGGACGTGTGTAACAAAAGAAATTAGTCGCTGTCCGTTGATTCAATTACAATGGTTTCAGACTCGTATAACAGCTCTTTTGATATCAATTCGGGTGATTCCGGCACCGGGGTTCCATCGCTTATGCCCATTTTTCGTTTGCACAGCTTCAGATGTTTTTCACTCACAACCGAGCCGATCATGATTTTATCACATATGGGACAACTCGCATAACTACTGCACTCGTGCTTCCGATGATACGTTAACGCCTTTTTCATCTTGTAACGGCATCCACAATCCAAGCACACGAATGGCCTATACTTTTTGTCCGTATTGCATCGCGCGTCTGGATTCATTAGACAATTATTGGATACATGACGACTCAAATGGTGCTTGCCGGCATATGATGTACCACAATAATGACATGAAAAGACAGGCTTGTAGCGTGAAGTGTCCTTCGTATTAATCCATTCTGGTGTCTCGGGTGAAGATGGAGCGTCCTTAGGAATAGAGGCACCGTCACCACCCTTACTATTTGTCCAGTTCATTGTGCGATTGCGTGTGGCACTGCGCGTGTTATAAGTCCTTCTGCAACACAACGAACCAAGTCTCTCTTTGAGAGCTGAACTGAGAAACGAGTCTGACTTGAAGATCGGACAAAGGGAAAATGAGAGGACTGGGACCAGGGGGCGGCACGCGGATTTATGCCTGACGTGCTACGCCCTCTAGGACGATTCTGCCTTTTTAGAAGCGATTTTCAAATGTTGCGTCCCGTCTGACGAGCGGCAGCACTAATCGACGCACGCCCGAGCTCGATCTGACAGTGAGCCACGAAGTAATCGTACAAGAAAAATATATACATACTCGTTGTTGCAACAAAATAGAAATTATAATTACAATATCAGCTATTCTTTCAAACATTTTATCGCGCTGCAGCACGTAGCACGCATCGAGTGGCCGCCCCTGATTACGACGGTGAACGAAACGTATCGCACTCGTATACACCAGTCGCGGGAGGGAACGGGGGTCACAAAACAAATAGAAATAAGACAAAAACGTCACAAGATTCGCGATCTAGCTAATCGCAAATCTCCCTTTTATTTAAGTATTTTATTTCTTGTATTTCGTTTATTTCTACTATTTTCTGGGTACAATTTTCTTTGACGACACCTGCGATGATGCACGTGCCCCCGTTTCGTCACGAAACTATTGACTAGATCGTAATGAGAAGCCGCGCAATAGAATAAAATACCGCATACGTTATGCTTTCACCCTTTAATTCTTACGCGTGTGGATTCGGCTCGAGCCCCGTACTGCCCATGCATTCCAATAAGAACAACCTAAAAACAAGCAGAATATTAGCGTACGCGGTTCTATGATAGCACAAGATTGTCGGGGGCCAGATTTGCTGGAGAGCGAAGTATACATATACGTCACGGCGTTACGGTATACCGGGTCTGAATCCTCTTCGCATCTTTCATGCCTTTCTTCCTCGTATTTCTCTGTAAAATGACATTTTGCGCTTTTTTCCGCCTTACGCGAAGGCATTCGGCATTCGGCATTTACGTAAAAGCAAAAGGTACGATATAAAAATGTAATACTTGTGTAATATACATATAGTAATTTCCCTGAAAACGCGATACTCTTACCGTAAATCGATAAACGTTTCTTGCAAATTACATGGTGGGCGTTGACGGTGCTTCCGCAAGCTGCTGCTATGAAGGAAAGTTTTCCCGCAGGTGGTGCATTTCTGCGTTCTACCACAATCGTGTCTAATGTGAAAAATAAGATGAGACTGCTTCGCATAGCGGGTACCGCATTGGTCGCAAGAGAACGGTCGAGTCTTCTCCGACTGATGACAGGTCGATCGAGGATTGCAATAGCAAAAACTCTTCTGATGGCTCCTCAAATGACCGGAAAGGGTAAAACCCTTTCCGCAGTATATACAATTATACTTTCTCTTGTAGTCTTCGCCGCCTATCAAGTCCACGAATAGCCCTGCAACATTATCGTCAACCAATTAGTTGTATTATCGTGCCCCATCGAAAAACAGCAACGCGTTAGAGCGTACAATTCTGCAAATGCGTGCGGTACTTAACTAAACTCGTGCATAACAGTAAAAGGCAAGTTCCGGGTATTACATTCTTATGGATCCAGTTTGTGTCCCGATACGCCATTGCCGCAATCAATGAATAAGCAACAAAGAAAATCATGAAACGAGCCAGTACTGAGATGGCGACTACGTTGAGACGAGACACGAAACACAAAAGAAAACAAGGGTGCACGAGTGTAGAGTGTAAAGTGTAGGGTGAGTGTGAACGAGTAAACGGACGTACTGAAAACAGAGGAAAAGGGGAGATTGAGAGAGGCAAACGAACAAATTTGTCGGATAGAATAGATAAGAAATAAAATGCATTCGATAATTTTTTAATTTTTCTTTTTTTTCCTATGTTTAACAGGTGACGTATCAATGAATGATCATTGTCACCGTCACGAAGCTAACTCCGAGACGTTTTATTGCAGTTAGAAACATTCGACGTAGCGAACATATTGTTCTAACCCAAACTGGCTCGTAAGAATGGGCGAATCGAGAATAGAATCGATCGTTCAAATGGTCTGCAAAATGTTAAAAAATGTGACGTCGCGACGAAAAGGTTGAAATAATCAGTATGAACCACCCTCGTTTATACCCATACATAATTTCGTTTCTACATTGTGCAAAATTGATTTCCTCTTCGGCACTTCTGAGAAGCACGCATGCCGCTGCCTTTCAATTCTGAAACAACGTTAAACAGATGTTATTTAACAGATTTTTAAGTCGTTCCTTCCGATGCCCTTGTCTTATTACTTGGAAAGACAAACGTCCAAAATTCTGTTCGAATTGATATATTAATGCATGGAAAAAATGTCAGGATAGTCAAAGGTAAAGTATTTTAAAAGTACAGTCGCGACATAGATCGAATTTGTAACATAAGCTGTACGTATCTGGAAACTTGACCAGCAACTATAATTTTAAGTGTAACACGCGTTTCTCTGTTCGCAATTATCCTAATAAACTATAAATATGCAGGTTAGATGCAAAGGAAACATTTATCTTGTGCTTTTCTTTTTCAATACTTCTTTTTATTTATAACCCATAACAATCTATCAAAATACGAAGAACAGTATAATGTGCGGTTACTGCTCAACAATAACGACGCATTTTCATTTTTATTTGTATAAAAAATTGTTGAAGGACTGCACATCCGATGAAAAATATCTCTTTAAATGAACCGCATCGAAACTAAATCCGCTAAACGTGTATCGTTTGCCCCTCGTGAAATTCTTCAAATGTTATATTACAATTGCGTACGTTTTATCTGCGCATAAGGATACGTGCGCAAAACATGTATCTATATTAAATGGTATCGCTAACAAATTACTTTCCTCAACATTGTCCCATGCAACAGGTGATCGTCTCGTCAAACAAGAACGACACATTCTGCGAAACCAACCATGTACTAAGTCACTCGTGTACAACACTTGTACACGCTGAATAATGTAACTGTATAAAATAACTTATAAATATATTAAAAAAAAAACAAAAAAAGAAGGTAGATACGAATATTATCTATTTGGCATTCGTGATCGAATAATTTGGCAGTTTGCAGCATGCATTCGCGTATAGCATGCGGCAATATTATTTAGTACAGCCTAAATAGAATCAATATTTCACCGACACGCAAATTCAATTTTCATGTTCTTTCTGAAGTGCATTTTACAAAATACACAAAATTAGGAACAAATCAAATCAAAGCGGATCGGTTTTCATTAACTGTACGCGTACAATCGACTAAACGATTTTGAGATTCGATATCGGAATAAGAATGATAAATTGCTACGAACCAACATTAAATGGTTCAGCACCTTTTTATAAGTAATTATATTAGTTACGACACGCTTGATCCCACATTGTTTGAATACCACGCGAATAAAATCTCCATTCGTGGCCGTTTGATCAAGTGTTTCATTCACGACACTTGGCAAATGTTATAAATAATGTTCGTGTAATTAATAACATCCGACGCTTTCGTATTCAAATCTTATCACAAAATTTTCCTTTGGTATTCCTTTGGATAACAACAGGTAAAGACCCCAGAACAGTATTAACAACGTGAAAAACATGGAATACAGTTACGCTATATGACAGATAAAAAAAAAGCTAAGACCAAATAATCCTCCCGATAAGTTAAAAAGTACAGGAGGGAGGAGGTAAGGTAGTAGAGAATATTGAAGGGAGGAGTAGGAATAATGGAAACGATGGTTACCTTATAAGCCGCATCGTACAGAATGTTCTACAAAAGATTTAATAATGCGCGAGTCCCGAAACGGTAAAACCCGAATAACTGAAAGAAAATTCGACGTGTATAAAAACGTCGCAAAGAAGAACGATTGGTCGATGGTGGTCAACAGTTTAAAGTCCAATAACCGAAGCACGGAGGGCTCGTAGGCTCTCGTGGTCAAGACTCTTCCGAGGAAAATTGTCGATGAGAAACGGAAGCTATTTAGCAACCGATCCACCGTGAATATTGAGGATGTGTTGCTTTAGGTGATCCGGTCGACAGAAGCATTTTCCGCAGAGAGTGCACGTGAAAGTGTACCTGGACCCGAGCTTTCCGCACTCGTACCTGGAGTGTCGCGTCAGAGAGGATCGTGACCTATATCCACGTCCGCACATGACACATCGAAATCTCAGCTCGCTGGCAGAGACACCCTCCATCATGGGGCTCGCTGTAAGCATACACGGAGGCTCTTTACACATGGGTCTTCCTTTGCCCCCGGAGCAATCGAAAGCCACGTTTCACGAGTACCTTATACTCTCTCACCCTTTCTCACCCTTTCTCACCCACCCCTTGTATCATATCTCCTCGTTCAATGCGGCCGTTACACGGATAGTGCACAAAATGGACAACAATAGTATTCCGAAGCGATTTTCCCGTCTCTTGGCGAACGATGGCGATAAGAAAGCTCGAGCCAAGCATATGGACGATACACGGTCAAGGCTTAAGCTCGCTCTAAAAAGAAGACTGCGCCGCTTAATGTAAAGTGCTTTTCTATGCTTTCCCATTCGTGAATCGTACACATATGTATATCTATTACGGTGGATTCGGAACGTGTCGTGAAGCAATTGCTTGTAACCCATATCTCTGTCGGGAACGCGAAATTCCCGGTTACATATTTTTTTCGCGCGTCGACCCGCGACAAGCAAATAACTACTCGACGTGAAACGAATTGTCTGGAATTCGGGTTAATCGTTCAATTGAGAAACGACCACGCGTTGAATTTAAGCAAACAAAACATGCCGATACAGGAACAGTTGCAGAAACCTTTTTTCCCCAAATGAACAAGAACGAATCAATAAAACGCGAGCACGTCGTTGCAATGACGCGCAATAGTATTATCGTCTGTCGAGCATCCATATTGGGAAAAAACCTCCCGAATAATGAACAATTGCGCGCAGTCTTCTTTACTCTGAGCCATTGTTATTTACATGCTGCTCAAAAAGAATGAACCGCTTTTATTAGTGTTTCCATTTTTACACCAGTAGTATTTCACGAATCCAACCCAACGTAAAAACGTAAAGAAAAAAACGGTTCCTTCCTGAGTTCCACCCAACACACGGCCACGACGCACGAGTATGAACTTCAAACATCAGTAAATGCAACTTGTCACGAGAACACGAAGCTGCTGTAAGCAGAATGCTTCATGAAGCAGGCCTGCCGTGCTAGCGACTGAGGTGCCCAGGGATCTTCCACGAATAATTCGGGGCATCCTTTGCAAATGCCTGTTAGTCATGCAGCACATAATTCTATCACTATTTCCATCCCTTATTCAGACTAAATACAACGTAAAAAATCTCACTTTCCTAAATCAGATATTGTGCTGCGTCAAATTTCTCAATTGGGTAAGCAGCTTCGAAAAACAAAACATTAAAACTAAAGTATTAAGGAGCCAAAAGCTTTTATTCTGAAATTATATAAACCATTTTTGTACATGAAACCGAGAGCGCATAGTGTAATCATAACTGTTCTATAGTCTCCCCCCGATACGTACAGAGGGAATTTTTATGGGTTTCTAGTGTCACCTGCCTCTCGTACGCCGTTTTGCAGATACTTTTCCAAAATTTCCTGCAAGGAATAGAATTAGATTCACAATAACGATTATCCGTTTATCAAAACAAAAAATAATTAAATAATTACGATTGTTATGGATATCCGTGAAGGGCATCTAGATTCTATTGGTCGCAGAATATTATCTTGAAACAAAAATGAGAAGCTACTCGTGTCTCGAACCGCTTCCAAATAAATATGCAGAGTAACGCGAAACAATCAACAAATGGCCAGATTTAATTATGCGAGGCAATCTTTATCGCATCTTGCGCTTTGAGAAACCGTATCAATGAAAAAAGATGATACACGAAATTTTAAACGAAATAATAACTACAAGTATACTTTATAGTAATGCAAGATTCTTTCCTAATGCTCTGGAGTGTGAAATTAAATATTCTGCTAACGAGCTAATAATCGCGATGATCACGATCCGATTAATCGAGGTCCTTATTGTATGTGTCTCGTGTAGTCGGTGAAAGTAAAAGTGCAATAAAAAAACCGTGATGCTTAAAAAAATATCTTTCAGTTGAATACGGCTATTTGCTATTTCCACACAATTGTCTGAACTACACGATGACTTTCGTGTGCAATTTCAAACTAAATGAAGCTACATGTTATTTCCAATTTGATATATACCTTTCTTCTCAACTTCTTTACGGGCGACCAAAGTGAACTATGAATTTACAAATTGCATTACATAAAACCGGGCGCCTGCGCCTCAATTTAAATTGATGTATAAGTCGCACCCAACGCGAAAGTCGAAACTGTAATAGCTGCAATTCAAAGTCTGTTCCGATTCTAATTTTTTCCATGTGGAATACTATATGTACAAAAATTAAATTAAAAATAACAAGTGATTTCTATAATTTTAAGATTTCTTTAAGAAAAGCGGCAATCTGCTATTGAAAGGAGAAATATAAAAAAAATATCTTTCAAAATATGTCAATTGCGTGATCGAAAACTCCATTTGTCAAAACAGTGTGTAGTGGCATGTTTTATACGCATGTATGTGGGGGGTATATATTTAGGCGGCTGTTTTTCAATACTGAAACAGGATAGGAGGGGGAGCATGTAAAAATAACGATATAAAAACAATCGATTCTTGTTGAAAACAATTTATTGCGAATCTTCTTATGCTGCAGTCCACTGCGCCACAGCTGGAATACGTGCAATCGAAGTTTGTAAACGACGTAGAGCGCATTTCTGTCATAGGCAATATATTCCGACAAACTAAAGGCGAGTCGATGAATCGACCACAAAATCAATTCTTCTCGTTTACGCATGGATCCGAGAAAGCCCAATCTTTCACAATGCGATTAGCTAACTCATAAAACCATAACGATGTAGGTTCTACGCAGTGTTCGGTCATCTCTGGAGAATTAAACGATAGTTGTCTACCACTCAATACTTAATTCGCACCTTGAAAAACAAAATTTGCAATTAACCAAGAGGAGTCGCGTCTGAGACCGAGATCGTGAAAGAAATGAAAAAGATATTTTGGATGCTGTTATACTCGTTACAAGTTCCTCTTTTGCAAGAAATGGAACATATTACAGCAACACATTGATATTTCTGTAAAACTGCCGATTATTTATTTCAATTGCTTTACAAATACTGCGCCCCGATTGATATTAAGAGAGAAAAATAGCTCGCTCTCTAAAGGACACAATTTTGAATTTGTTTTTTTTTTGTTTTTTTACAGTAATGGTACATATACCAACGCCCTTTTTTCACATATACACAAAACTGGGAAGCGAAAATCATTTCCGACCAAATTTTAAGTTAACGAATTATGGTTGCAACCATAGCCACAATTTAACTCTACAGTGTCCGTCATTTCGGTATAACTATCCAGTAACAAAAGGTCCAAGAATCATGGATAATGTCGCGAGCCAAGATGTCTCGTTCCACCTTGCCTGACCAACGTCAACTAGGTTCTAAACTGCGCGACTTTAAAATCAAGAAACTATCGAGATAAATTGAGCAGCTGCATGCGAATGACCGCGAATATTTGCATATAAAAAAGCGGGCAAACGGAACGTGACATACTTGGCAACGGAACGTGGTCGTTTTCTCTTCTTTTCCGGTCAGTAGTTAGAAATGAGAAAAGCAAAAAATGCGAAAGAGGAAACGGAGAACGGAATGATTTTCCGCTACTTGACTTTTCTCGAAAATCCTGGAAAGCTGTGGCGGACGAGATGTTGCATCGACCTGGAAAACCTCCCCCTGGAGTACGGTGGCACATGGTGACCATACGACGATGTGCCCAGCAAGCTGTCCAACCGAATAAAACGGCACCAGTTTCGCGCTTTCGCCGTCTCTCCAGGTTGCAGTAGACGGTACAACGTTGACCGCATCGCAAACGAAGTACTCAGCAAAGAATTCTATCAGAACATGCCCCATTCTCCTCCCACACAATATCGCGAGCATCCCATCTATCGCTAATCAATCCAAAGTACTCTTTTTTCTCCTCTAACAATCACTCTCTCTCTCTCCGTTTCTCTTTCAGACATTCTCTCTCGCTTGCCTGCTTATTAGCTGTCACCATATGTCGTCAAAAGGACGCTGAAAAGTTGTGCCGCAAACGAGCTACAACACTGAATGATTTACGTCACCCTGCAATTCATTGAAACTTCGGTAATGATCGCTGCGCAGCAAACATTAGTGAAGATGCAATGATCGCATGATGCGTCCTGCCAATGGCTCATATATTTATATCACGAAACGTAATCTGAGTATATTGCAAAAAAAAACCACAATCGAGAACGGATATATCCAGCAATTATCCGCAGGAACAATCACGAACAAAGGAAAGTATGCTACCTTTATAAAACTTGAATACGATGGACAATTCTATCAGAAGCGCAAGAAGTAACTTGTAATCATGGAACAGAACTGCTTCACAGTTTGCTATGCAACAATAAAATGTGTACACGCACCTAACAACCACACTAGAAGAGCAGAGAATGTACATATAAGCACAAACAGTTCTGTGCACACGATGTCCGTGATTGACTTATATTAGTCAATAAATTCTGTACCACTGTTCGACGAGTCATAAATCGTTTTATCTTACCAATATTGCTGAAAAGCATCTCTGCGATACCCGCAACGAGATGGGGATTGAATACACAAGTGAAGTATCGGACATGTTGAAAATTCCGATTATCCATCGACGATGTTCAATGAGTAAAAAAAATGTTACTAATCAAGATACCGTGGTTAACCAGGCGACATGGCTGACTGCAATGAAATTATCGAAAAGCAAATATCGTGATCATACCACGCCTGGACTATCGATCAACGCGCAAAACCCTAGATTGAGTGTGGTATATTTTTATAAACAAAGAAATCACGATGGATGAAAGCACAATAGTATCGTTCTTTCATTATCTGGCGCCATAGAATATGAAAGCCGCAAATGAACCAACATCCATCTTATGACTTTCCTCTTAAATTTTCCTAAGCTTCATGTGAGTTGAACTAACCAGAAGAAAATTTTGAAGAAAAATAAAAGTAAAAGAACAGGGGTTCATAATATACGTAGCTCCGAAGATGACCAATGAAAAATATCTGATAATAACACTGGACGGATTTGTGTCCCCTGTACCCTAAGAAAAAGAATTATACACATCTTAAAATACACGAGAAGGCAACGAGTAAAACGCTTAAAACGAGAGGGAATTGATTATTACAGGAGGTGCAAAAAAAAGATCAAATTAAACGAACCATGGGGTAAGATTACAACAGAATGATAGAAATTTAAAGGGATACAAAGGAGAAACATCGTGAAATTTTCGTGTACGACATACTGTGATAAAAATGATTGTTATCATTATCTTGAACGCAGAAACAAGCATGTCTGCTTATGGCATATAAAAAGAAGCAGGGTAATCGATTCAGAGACAATCATTTTTGTGCTACACATCACTGTATGGAATATATAAAGAAATAAAGATTGTCTTGTGTGACGATACCACACGCAAGACCAAATACTTACCCTCAACCGATATTTTTATCTATCGTCCAAGATAAGACGATATTCATATTTAATGGCCACTGCACATTCTTCGTTCCTTCTTCTCGAATCACCGCACGAAAATAATTTCCAAATGTTTAGAAATTTTATAGCTGACACATTTCACTCCGTCGTGTATGCACACTAACCAACCAAGCAACGTAATAAAGATAACGTTGCAATAAATGGCCACGTTAAAATCCAAAATCGGCAAGTTGTAAAAATCTTGAAGGCGCACAACAATATCGCCAACAATTACGCTTTGGAAACAGCGCAATGTAAAAATAAAAAATAATATTATCGTAACAAGGCGAATCCATTTAATGTTACGTGCAGTTTACCAGCACACGTACAACAGTGAAATAACCAATCTCCGTGATTATGGAAAAGCGCGATATTTGAGAGCTGAAAAAATTTGTCACTTTTATAGGAGGGATTAATAAACGGTAGCGTAGGATACACGTTTAAAAGTTGACCAGCTCGCATAATTAAAAAAATTAGAAATCGTAGAAGCAATTAAGGATGACAGCTGTAAAACAATGTACAATTACCCATTATAGAAAAGTAGAAAAAGATATGCAATATTATATATAAATATATTTAATACATTGCAAACAATAATCTCGAAAACCTGTTCCGTTGTGCTTCGTCTTTCAATGACCGAAACCGTGATCGCATATTAAAATAGTTGAAAAGACCTGAAATAAATAATTGTTTTTACCTGGAAAAAGGATACAGTAAGATTGTATCAGAAACTTTGAAAAATGAAAGCTTCATACGTGAAAGCAATCTGATTTGTTTGTCTGCAGTTTCTTCCAAAAACTTCAAATGAGAAGATTTTTGGAAACAGACGAACATGAAACATATTCTTCGAGCTGCTTGCTGAACACTGGTAATTTTCGCGCAAACTTAATCCGTTTCCTACTGCCGAATATAAAATCTTGTTCTATTCGGCATCAAATGTAGGTACAGACGAAAAGTGCAAGAAACGAAACGCCACAGTCTACAGCACCAACCGCAAGTGCTATAAAATCGCAGGTTCGTTTACCAAATCCAATTGATTTAATATTTAAGGAACATCAGAAATGTAAAAATGTAGCAGCATAGTATTACGGATAAACACTGCCATGGAAGAGAGGTATGCGGTATTCAAATAAAAGGGTTAAATTTTCTTATAGAACATTAGTTATGATACTTGCCTCTTTCTCTTGCGACCTCGAACACTACCCACTATGACTGAAATGCAAAAGAAAGAATATAATTAAATACAAAAGTTGCGTGCATTTTCTGCAATCTATGCGTTACAGAAAATTCATTTACGTGCAGTGTATTAGAAATAATACACTATACGAAAATGAATATCACGAAACGCATAGCCGTATAAAATTAAACATAACAATACAGAAAACAGATATGTCCGAAAGATTTTGGACGATATATCTTGAAATTCGTCCGAATAATTACACTTTCGAAATCATTGTTATTACCATAATATTACCATGTTGCAATTGCGATTCCACTTTCGCATACACAGATTTTTCTTCGTAGCGATGTATACCTTTAGCAGTTCGCGTTGATAGAAAATCACATACCCGATAAGAGTCACGCCGCACGAATCATTCTTAAAAAGAGAATCGGTCTCGTCCCGACGTGGTTCGGCATAAATGAAATTTATATTTACGCGTGTACTCAGCTAATCGAAATGTCATTAGCTATTAGTGGGGAGGGCCACGAAATATAAGGACGACGCATTTTCATAGGAAAATTGCTAGCGAAAACGCGATAAAAAATACTACGAACCGACCAATGGACAAACAGGTAGCATTGTTCGATTCAGCTTCATCCGTAGTGTCACTATAAAAATCCGTCAACTTTCGACGTCCCGATCGAGAAATCGCCCGATCGCGACTGGAGAACTTCTTGTCGTCGTTGAACCGATCTTCCTTCTCACTGTTATTTAAACAGCCTAAACACTTGAAATATAAATCGACAAAAACATCGAATATCGTACAAAGTGACATGGGATAGTAAAACGAAATTGAAATTGCAATAAAGTGCCATACCATGAGCGATATTAGCAATCATCCAAATGTATGTTTCCAATACGCAATTTAGATATATGATAAAATAGTACATATATCGAGTGGAAAACATTGTATAATAGATTTATAAGTATGTATACAGGCATGTGTATGTACAAGCACGCAACAAAGCAGGACGCGTGCATACTCGATATGTATTTATATACACATACATGTATACCAATACACACAAGTTGACACGTGTTGCTCGCTCATGTCCTGTACATATACAAATATACATACACTTGTAAAGTAGCGTTTTAAATCGGGTTAATCCAATACTTGATGTTTAAATGCGTTACGAACAAAAAAAGCAAGTTATGTACAAATGGGTTAGTTAAAAAAAATGTACCGGAACGTGTGCAAGCGCGTACGCCTCGTATCGTAACGTATCGTATCGTAGGAAGAAAAGAAGGATGTATGTTGTGTAAAATGAACACCACCACCGTGTTGTGTACATGTAATGTGTTCTATATGGCGCACGCCCGTGCACCCGCGCACGCCTTGTGTGTGCCCGTATAAAATCAGTTGCTATTCTTGTGAAAGATGTTATTATCCTGCAGGCAAATCGCAAGGAATTTTCGAACAACGAGAACGCATCGCGCTCGCTCACCTCCTCAGAGTTAAAGAGTCGTAATTACACTACCGAAGGAAGCGTAGCATGCAAGACGAAAATTACGCAAAAAATGACACAACGCAATGGATTGAGAACTATCGAGTGTACGCATACACGGATGGACAAAGAAAAAGTACGTTGATGTCACACATCATATACATATACATATTAATATATATATATACATATAGGGTCAGAAATAAATAAATAGATTTATATATATATGTGTGTGTATATATATATATATATATATATATATTTTGTTTTTCATACGCGTGGAAAAGGTTGGCACGCGTGAAGCGCGCGTGCACACACGACATCGGACAACGATTCAAATTAGCTTTTACGAGAGCGGGTGCAGACGCGTGTCACGCATGCCGCGACTACCAAATGAGCACGTGCTTTTTTTGTTCAAACCTTCATTACTTGTTACATTATTGTTGCACGGAGCTGAAAGCTCTATGCAACACGTTTACGTCATAAATATGTATGTATGTATGTACAGTGCAATTCTTTTACAGGCACGATCGTCCCATCGCCGCCGTGTGCCACGAGACACTTGTCCGTTGCACAAATGAATGATTGCGTTTGATAAACGTGAAAATCACGGCCGCGCGTGTTTGCGTATATCTAGCAGCAAGAAAATGTAACACATGCGTTCGTTGTTAATCGACTCACGGCCGATCGGTGCGCTAGAAACACGAAGGGGAGCAACGCTCAGGTAGCCTTTGTACAATACGCGATGCAGTTAGTGCGAAAGTAGGTTTCGTATGCATATGTATACTAGTAGTTTGAAAGTAGATGTGCTTCTGAGTCCTTGCCCCCCAACCTGCAACCATGTTTGACCCATTTTTCCACTACTTGCGCGCACAATTGCTTTTAGATTATGACGTGTGCATCTCGTGTGCATCTTTAGGACGAGCGACGATCAAGCAATTACACACACATAACATGTACGCCTTCTTTCAGCCAATTATGTTCCCTTATTCGTTACCATCACGTATACGTGGTACACTTAGTCGTTTATTGTTCGACAAAAAAAACACGTAAATGACTACGAATGGATTTGTTTATCCTTTTCCTTCAAGGTACGAGGGTTGCATTCTGGTTTCAATGGAGAAGATGAACACGGTCCACCTTTCGCTCGAAGAAGCCCTTTGGTAATTCGAACATGATACTTCTCATAGCATAAGACGAAACGAGCGAGGAAGCTCAACTTCTTCGAGCAACTGGAATCGCACGTTTGCCTTCACCCTTTCCACCGAAATATCATTGCTTTCGCAACGACATTTACAGAAAATATTTCCTACGCACTGTAAATAACGTGGCGCAATGCCGGTTCTACCCTTTCACTTTATCTACGCACACAGCGTAGCGAAGAGCGAATTCTTTACGACCGGAAAATTGGAAACGATTGTATGAAATAAATCGCGCGGGAACCGTACTCAGCCGGTTCGGTGTATCAAAATGATAGAAAAAAGCGGACTGAACATTTCAATTAAATAAAGAAACTGCATGTCGGATATTTAATGTAGAATAAAAGAAACATGTAGATGTATGCAAAGAACACGTTCCGTGCAACGAGTTGGCATTGATATTTACGCTGTATGACGTTCGCTTTACATTTCCCGACATTAGCTCATCTTCCACTCTCTATCAAGTTCATTTTTTCCTCAGCCACACACACACGCACGCCGTTCGTTTCCCCAACCTACTCCGATTCGTTTCGGACACAACTTAACCCCTCAACGACGGAGGCATTTCTATTCTGTCTACACGGACGGCGGTAGTTAATGGTTATTGCTGATTACTGACATGAACATTGAAATTATAAAAATTGTTTATTTTGAATTTAAAATAACTATGCGTACATTTGTGAATGATATTTTTAACAAATTATGTAAACATTTGAATAACAAAAAATTGATCAAAGGAGGACTATATAAAGAATATTAAGAAGGATAATAATTTAATTTAGTGTGGTACAGCTCGAAACAGTTAGAGATACACAAACCCACGTCACATTGCGGACAATGGTAAACCGATGTTTTTTTCTTCCCGCGTTTTACACATACAACACATCGCCTTTGTCCCTTAGATTTTTCATTCGAAACTCTCCTCAAAAAGTGTCTTTCTGTTAGGCGGTGTAGGGTGTTATCTGAAGAACGTCTTCCTGCCCCACTAGGTCGGCCTTGGAATGCATATTTTAAGAATAAATTTTCTACTAATTGCATTCTATAATTTAATTGATCTACACTTTGCTTCGTCGTTTGTTTATACATAATATGAAGTTAAATAATGAAGGAAATCAAAGATCCATCGCCCCATGCGACATATAAAGACATTGCAATCTATACGACGCATGGACGTTGGCGGGACACGAAAAAGCTGTGATCCATACGACGTATGGACGTTGGCAGCATATGAAGAAACTGCAGTCTATACAACGTATGGAGGTCGTCGTTATGGAGTTAAGCGGAGCAATCCTGGCAACATGTTGCAACTTTGCACCGAAACATTTTTACAGTTTCTTAAAACGACTTCTCGCTATCACACTTTCTCCTCTCTCTCTCTTTCATTTCGTGGAAACCCAAGATTTTCTCAGATGTACGGCGAATCTTTGCTCGCGGCACGGAACGTGTTGAAATTCGGAAGGACATCATTTACGTTTGACTACAAGCTCCTTTAGAATTTTAATCCAGACCCGCGGAAACAATCGATTCAAGGTAACAAGTCTCTGACGATAAAAACAACGACCTTCCCCATCAATGCGAGCACTCGTATATTCTCGCTTGTTCGGCAATTTATTTTTTAATACACGGGAATGCATAAAGAGCCCCATACGATGACTTCCACTTAAACACGATCGAGCGTGGAGAGTTACACCTCGAGCCATCTCAAAACGGACGTGAAATTTTTACTTCAAAGTCGAATACGTAAGAACTAGCATTGATAGAGTAATCGCTACTCTCTCTCCCAAATTACCTTGCTTCTTCCCACGTTGGATCACCTCGTCGGGCGACCATTTATTCTAACACCCCCGTTCTTTGTTGCTACTGAGGAAAAAATACGGAAAAAAAAGAGTAGGGAAGTATAGGGACGTATCGCGTTCTAATAGTATTCCCCTAGTATCTGTTTCTCTCCTGCGCTCAGTACCGTCCCGCAATTTCACGGCAATATTGACAAATTTGGTATTTCGAAACTTCGTACACCGTCGCCCCTACAAACTACGCAGCTTCGCGTTACATCTGCCAACGCGACAGCTGCACGGGTTACTGCAGCAGCAGATGCATCGATCGAAGGGAACGACAGCTGCGCGTATCTCTCTAGTCCCGGTATCGTAACAACCTCACCCCATTTGGGTAGAAGGGTTCGAAAAGTATTGATCGAGCTGTGTCGGACACGCAAGCAACTTTGCAAGTGTTTACCCCGATTTTTATGCATAATCTTCGCGCGCTTTCCAGGAGTCCACGGCACTCTTAAATCGACCTGCATCGTTCGTCGCGACGTTAAACGTACCTTCGACTTTCGTTGGACTGCACACGGTAGCCAAAGTAAACCTGCTTTAATTATTCTCACTAATACCTCCACGGTCGATCCAATAATTCTATTAACGCGTAATCATTTCGAAATGTTACGATTCGCGACAAAGTTGCAAACTTCCTACAAGCTGCATTTCCCGCCGTTGCGCACAGCTTTACTGCGACACTCATTACGCATCGATGCTCGTATAAGACGCATCACGGATTTTAATTACGCTTCTAGCGTACTTCGCGAGAACCTTGCACGATTTTTGTGCAAATGTGTTGACGACCCGCCTGACACTAACGATTAATAGCAAGACAATGCGAATGATCTAATTACGCGCAGAGATACTTTGAAGAGATGTGCCCTGTGTGCATACCGAGCGTTTCCAAACATTGCCGATAGATAAAAGCGCGGACTCGGGACATTACACGGTCCGAAGTGTAATTGCATCCGATTATACGCATCTTGACGGACAAACGATTCGAAACTTGCTACACTATTCTGTAACTTTCATAGCTTTGAGATCTGATCCTCATGTACTCACACTCGATGTACACAACTCTACACGCACCCACACTTTTTCTCGCTCTTTCTCTTGCATGTTTTCTAATAAAATTGTTCAGCCCTATAAAGTACACGTAACGTATATGACGGTTGAGATAAAAAAAAAGGCGGTCACGGGATACGACGGAATGAGTTATTAAGTAGACTACTTTCCCTTCATTTGCAAGAATAGTACCGAAGAAGAGAGGTCTCGTGTTTCCCTTGGTCGGTGGTCGCGGCGGAGAGCTGCTCCGCACAGTTGACTTTTTCCTTACAAAGGAGAGAGAGGACGCGATATCGCGTTGCGAGGCCAACGGCAAACACTAGCCACATCCAAAAAGAAAATGAAAGAGATGAGAAGTGAAAGAAAATGATTACAAATTGCCAATATGTCTTGTGCACCGCCGACCGATCAAAATGAGGCGTATGCATGGAACGACGAAAAATGCAAGGAAAAAATTAGGACGTTAGTGGCGAGTCTTGCGTCAATCTCGTAACGTAGTATCGCAACGAAAATACAAAAGTAGACAAAGATACAAGAAACTTGAAAATAAACTAAAAGCTACATGCCCTGCTTAGAAGTGACAAAGCTCTTTCAGAGACCGTGCTACTCTTGAACACACCGGCTTCTAGGTTGAACCACGTTATTTTACAGTGAAAAGAAAATAACTGTCCTGCCACGCCTGCGCAACTGGCACATGTCGCAAATAAACGCTTGCTTTAACCTGGACTGCGATACAGTGTATTTCATAGAATGATCGTTTCAGTTTTTATGCGCGCCTCTTGGATACTTTATTTTGAATTATATTGGAGGAATTCTATGAACCTTCGTACACGAGGTGCATTGTGCTAAATACGAGTGCCTATTGTTACAGCGGGCAGGAACTAATGAAAAATGATATGGATGAGCCTACCTTGAGAGTCGCGGTGGGCCTGTGCAGCCTCCTGAGCTGCAAGAAACACTTCGTCCGTCGTTCCGGGCGCACCTGCCACGGATCCTACGACTCCCGAGTTGCTTCTTTCACCGGAAACATGCCATGCGCCCATACCTGCTAATGAATCAAAAAGAACACGCTCATGAAACCTATCCTCCTGAAGGGTAGTAAACGATTTCGCATCTTTCAAACGGTCTTCAAAGAACAAAAAATACAACAGATAGGTCGTGGTAATTTCGCGTCCGACATCGAAGTATTAACAAGATAGTAGATAGGCTAATACTTTATTAATACTGCTATTATCATTATTATTATTGTTAATATCATTAGTTCGCTCTTTATTCTTATTAAAAGAAGAAAAAATATAGACCGTAGTAGCGAAATACAGGGTGGTGTGGAAGTCATGTGAAAAATCATACATACTGTTTTTTAGAACAAGTATAATCCAATAGTGTCGTGTATATTGTACAGTATATTGTACATGTAGTAAACGCAATATAACCATAGCTGAATCCCACAATTCTGCTATTGTTTTCACGCGAGTAACATTCAGTATAGAACACGGAACATCTTACATTCCTATTAAATACATCCGCAGTCACCCTACCAATATGCAACCAGACGAGAACGTACGCTGAACCAGTTGGTATATTGAACCAATCGAGTACCCTTGCCTAGTTACATCTACGATAACACTTAGAATAAACAAGTAATAATACTGATAGTTTCGAAGCTGCTCCACAGTCTGGTTTTTTCTACTCTGTATTAGTCGTAACCTCTCCGATCCCTCATCGCTGTTACGGAGATTTCACGTAAACGCTAACGCCACCAATTTGTAACAAAGATAATAACGTTTTAATTAACGAGAGCTCCTCCCTAGATACACCACACAGTTACGTATTACAGGTATCCTTCGCCTCGATAACATTCTTTTTAAAATATACAATAATAACTTCGCGCTACGTAGAAAAAGAAAGCAGACAAAACGAATAACCGCTCGGCAATTTAGCTGCGGAGCACTTAGAAATTTCCTTCTGAGAAGGTTATATCTATATGGGCTGTTCCTTCCAAAGATTTAAGATAGGGGTATATGGTCAACGTTTGGTGCCAACCACGATAAAATATGAACAAATTGGCACGAAACGCAGAAATCAATGAACACGTTGATACATACGACAAATAGATAGGACAGAAAATATGGTAGAACGTCGCTTAACATTTATCGCTGTTACATGAAAGGCGAACACACCCCCCTCTTCCAGAAGGAAAAAGAAACAAACAAGTGCAAAGAATTGCGCGCGGGGCAACGTCTAGGAGGCAAAAAACAGAGCAGAATATAACAGAACCAACTTCTGTTCGAACCGTGACTCGAAGAAATCACTATTTACTAGCAAATCTCGATGATATCGGAAATCGTAACACGTACACTATTCTTGGCGGTGGAACCGTGTACAACACCCTAAGGTTGTCTAGGCGGGATCAAGTTACTAGGCTGTTGTCTCCATCTCCTCCTGACAACGTTCAATTTTTTCAAATAGAACTGCAGGGTGGATCGATTGATACCATACATTTCTGACGCCTGAGTGGTGCTAACCCCCTGCTGCAATATTGCTTCCAGGGACATTTTAACCGAGTCTAAACTATACTTTCTGCCCTGTTTGTTTGCCAGCGATTTAAGCAACGCGCCTACGTCAACATCCGGGCGTGGCCGCCTGACATTCGGCCCTTTTTTACATTCGAGGAAATGGGACGCCCAGAGGGCACCACCGCCGCCACCACCCAAATTCCCTCTCGATCGAGACCGCGCTCCCGCCCCCCCACCTGCAACGAGGAAACCCAAGCTAATGTCGGCCGACTATTGCACGAACCGTATAACATTTAAAAAATAAAGAAACGAAACGCTCGCGTGATTAAATCTGGACACATCAATAGAAGCAGTCCTTTCCGCGGGAAAAAGCCGAATACTTTTTGTGCCAACGGGTCATGTATCCTTTCGTTTCAATGTTCGCGTCCTGACAGCGTACAATTTTTTCAAATAGAACTGCAGACTTGTGATGGAATGACACAATACATTTCTGACTGGTTTTAATTTTGCGGGGAAACTCACAGCCACGCGGACGGCGAGATAGATCGAGAAATAACCAGCAACCAACAATTAACCCCTTAACAGCGTAATAAAATTTGGATAAACAGTGAAAGACATGTGTCACTTTTGTAATTGGTTCTATACGTTTCTATATGTGATCAAAAGTGTAGAAAAATATGTTTTGCAAGTACCTGCTCAATAATCTCGTCGCGTATGGTAAATTTTAAAACACAGGATACACAGTCCCACATTACAATCCGGGCAGTGGTACCTTGTTTCCTTCCTAATTTTTTTTCCGCGAATCCGTTTCGAGCAACATATTTTACACTGCCTGGTAGGTTTACTTTTATTTTCGCTTGGCGGAATGAGTTCTATGAAGTGTCTTTCAGTTAATCGGAATGATGCTGCGGTAGAACGTGGTCGCCCTGCTTTACTTGTTCCTGGTGATTGGTTGACATGGTACTTTAAAATCAGTGCCTCTATCGTATCGAGTCGAAAGAGTAAACTTAGATATCTGCGTTATACTAAACAACTACTGTGCGCCACCATGCCCCCGGTTCCACTTGGCATAAGACTACTCGACACTTAACGCACTGCCAGAGTCTCGCTCAGGATACACTGTTAAGAGGTTAAGCTCCCAAGGTATTCGGAGAGAAGTGACATATTTAACGCGCATCGTGTAAGTTCGTGAAATTACCCTGTACGTTCGCTACTACGTTATAACAAAAGACTAAAACGAAATGCAAAGGATGCAAGTTTTGCTCAACTTACCCGGATGCTGGGATGGGTCATGAGACGGTCCGGCTCTATTCGTGTCCTGTTCCATTTCATTTAAATCGTTCATATCGTCGTCAAGCGTCAGATCTTCGACGCTCTCTTCCGGGTCCTCCAAGTATTCTGACTTTGGTTCAATCAAGTTATCGTTTGGTTCAGGTTTCTCCAGTGGTAGCTACAATAAGAAGTACCTTTGTACTTTTAACTGTTCATCGCATATTTCTTTGGCATAGAAGCATTCGGAACAGGCAGTATTAGATTTCATTCATTATGAACGTGTATCGTACCGTTTCCGCACTATAAGACGAAATTTTGAACAGAAATCAAACAGTAGGATAAAGTACGATATATTTACTCTACCAACGCGCGAAAGAAACAGAGCATCCCAACAACAGTTTCTATTAAAACGTTGGTACACACGGGGTTAAAGTGTTCGTACGCGTTCCTATTATTTTGATATTTTTCATCAAATTTCGTGGAACTCACCTGAAGCATTTCTTCCGCGGGTTTCGTTAATTGCGTCATTAAAGCCGACCTGCCGATGGAATCTGTAGGATCTGCGTGTGATTTCTCGTCTGCAACGGGTGCAATTCCAAGGGCAGGAACACCGATCTGTGATGGCATATCGTTCGAGTTGGATGCATCGTGGTTCTCTATCGAACTTTCATCCCCTATGCTTCTTCTTCTAAACTTCTTTCTCTTCCTGGAAGTCGGGCTTTGTGAGCCCTCCCTACGTAAAAATCGACGAGAATAATAAGCAAACTGATAGCATCGTTTGCACGCACTCGCTATACTTCGAACGTAGCAGCAAATTCAGCGGTACCATGTGTAATATTTGATTCGCATGTTTACGGACGTAAGGGGGTGGGTCCTTACCTCGAAGAAAGACCTTTAGATAGTTGAGGGCTGGCTGTGTCTTCCGGAAGGTCCCCTACAGGACCGTGCGCCATAACTTGCCTAGGAACTTTGTTTTTCTCTATTGTTAAACCGGAAGACATATGTGGAATGTCCGCTGCAGTAGTCGTTGTCTGTGGTACGACCTTTTGTTGCCTAGTATCCATCATTTTGCTGCTGTTGCTACCACCCGTTTTACTTTCGGAAAGACCTTTAATTTGTAAAGACTCTGCGGCTTTGAGAAGAGCAGCCAGTTGATCTTGGGAGATATTTACTTCTCCCCTGTACATGTAATCCATCATAGCTTTTAACTCTTTGAACTTAACATCCTTCAATATAAACACGGGATGTTTATCGTAGTGCTCGCTCAGCAACCCCTAGAATGAAATCATTTTCATGGAACACTTTTGCATTATTGGTAAAAGAAAACCCTGATATTAGCCTTCTTATATTCATCGTTACATTCGCAGCAAAAATTTGTTGAGAAAAAAAAATTTATAGTACAACTGCGAGCCGTATGATACTATAATAAATATAAAAGTTATAGCAGAGAAGTACTCGTCGGCTAATAAAACGTTTAAAATCGATACACGACAAATGGAATTTAATTTTGCAATTAATAATAACTGAATTCGACGAATCGATATGTTTGCCGCTTTACACACCCCCTCCCGCTCCGGCCGACAGGGTAGAATCCTGGGGCAAGTGCCCTGGAAATCAGCCATCTTGCTTTCTCTGTATTGATTACCAGGAGGAACCAGGAGGGGGGTTGAGTTTTAAGTTCCCCGGCCTATCGTGCTTCTACTGCCCAGGCAATACTCAACAAGGGAAGCCATCTTGTTTCAATTTCACACCCCCTTTTCCCCTTTCCCAACTTTTCACTCAGATATATATCATAATTTTAATTGCAATTAGCCATTAAAAATTCTAATTAATACAGGAATAATCCTGTACCATATGTTAAATATAAAAATCATTAATTATGCTTTTGATAAAAGAATCAATTTTAAAGTGGTCATTTTAAAGCTCAGTTATAAAAACTGCTCCTTTCTACATAATTTATACATTACGAATCATATGTGCGAAAGTTGTATTAAGGGTAGTGGTAACAGTGCTAGTAGTAATATTAATAATAATAACAATAATGTTATCCATATCAGCAACTAATGAATATTATAGTAACGGCGGTGACAAGGATGTCAAACGATAAGGACAACGATAGTAACGAGGCCTTAAAAAAAAAGTGTACACTCACCTCAAAATAGGGACTGCACGCGGAAAGAACCACCTTGTGCGCTTTCAGGTATTTGCCTTCCGCGGCGAGCGTGCAATCAACTAAGGTACCGCTTTCGAGGAGCGTGTCGAAATTCTGTATGAGAGTACTTTGATGGTTGTTCCACCTAAGGCAGAATTGTTGGTCGTCCTCCATTTTTGTCTGTTTTTTGAATTCCTTCCCTCGTTTCTGGACAAGCAAAATATATTCGTGATAAGGAGCAGACCAAGCTACGGTATTTTATGCTCAATATGAACCGTGCCTGATGCTATCTATCTATCCTTCGCCTGGTTAACACGACCATTGAAGCAGGCGGATACTCGCTACCACAAGGCACCACTAATAGTATTATCTACTCGATCGAATGATATGTAACCGCGGTAAAAGCTCCGCTAGGAAGCACCGAAGCTTCCAAAATGGCCGTACGATGCAAGCGCGTCGGTAGAATCGGTCTCCTGGCCTTTTCCTTTGTGCGTGTCCCTCATAACGGGAATGGACGATTTGGAGGGGATGATGCAGGAGGAGGACGTAGTATCGCGCATGCGCAACTATGCTCGACTTGCGCACAGCTCAGGGTCCCTGGAAATCAGGGGCGTATAATGGCTATTCCAACACCCCAACGATACAGTCAAAATACAGAGAAATTTTAAACAGCCAACCCCTTTTGTTGAAACTAGACACCGCTTAATCTTTTCGACTTCGCAAACAAACAGAAGATAAGAAAATAAGACGCAGATAATGACGGTGAGAATAAAAATAACAACCCTAGATTGTTCCAGATGTCACATAGTTAATAATCGAGCTCCAAACGCATGTCTGACAATGTCAGTCCCGATCTACTCGTCGTAAACTACTGTACAAGTAGAATCATACTCGATATGAAAATAAACAGACCGCATGAAACTGTATTTAGTAGGCAAGTACTTTATGTACGAGTCACTCGGAAACTGCATCAGTTTCAAGAAAGCAAAAATATAACTTAATCTATCGATTACTCGCTTCACATGCGCACCGTGTACGTATGCTATCGCGAATGGAGCAGGCGACGCCGCAACCAATGCACGCATACGCGCGTGAAATAAAGTGAAGAGCATTCACCACTGCTTACGCGCTATTGCGTAATCTATTTATATTGTTATCTTATATTGAATGTTACGTCAGATGGCGCAGAGCAACGTGCGTGGAAACAAAAACAAGTTGGCGACAGATAATTTTTACAATCGCATCTGCCAACCGGCAAAAAAGAACGATGCACTCACCACACCGCTCCGTGAACTACGAGAGGAGAGGAGACGTGGATCACAATATGGCCGTCCGCGAGGTCGCGCCCGGACAAAATGGCGATAGAAGAAAAGCTCTCAAGAAATGAGTCGATTTGAAGTTTATCACTGATGTTGAAATTTCCCGTCAAAGCATCGTTTGGACGAGGACATGGAAATCGCAAACACTTGCTTCACCGGAAAATTTCCCCATAACTATTTAATGGTGGTTCTCCGAAAAAGTACACAGAGGATCCGCCCGCGCCATGTCGCCCCACTTAAAGATTTTCCGGAATTTTCTTGCGAGTCTCAAATGAATCGAGAATTTGTCAAATAAAGAACTAAACGGTAAGTACACTCACCTAATAGGATGTACAAAACAATCTAATATCACAGCAACGGGATAATGGGTGAAAAGTGAAAAACTCCGTAAACGTTCAGCTCGGCGTGCGCCTCGAGCGCTGCCCTTTACAACAATGGCGTAGCGAAACGCCTGTGAGCTCGACTGAACGCCGACCGTCAGAGAGCGCAAGCTTCCCGGAAGAGGGCACAAGACGAGAAAAAACGAAAGAAACTAATGAGCATGCGCCGTGATCCCGAAAACTAGAATATATCTTCCCGTGATTGGAAATTGTGTCTAGCAGATGCCGCCAACCAACAAAACGCATATTTATCTACTTTCACCCGATGTAGACTGATACAGAGTTAACATTAGCAGAAGGTATGCGCTTGATAGAATGTTATTTTAATTTTCAATTGTTAATGGCATAAAGACATTCGCGGTTCGATGTTATAAAAAAATAATTCTTACGCTACTCCGATTGTACATGTACGGAACACCTAATTAACTAACAAACATCTTACGAGCTGCTAAACATTGTGCAGACAATATTCGCGATACTTAAAATAATGTCTTAAAGAATTACGTGCAAGAGAAGAGACTGGCAGAAAAAACGAGATGTAATCAACTTCCATGTTTGAATTAGAAAATTCAGGAAACACGTGCCATTGTTGGCATTCGCTAATTAAAAGGGCCAATGATAATGGTAACGCCTGTATGTCCAACAATATGTTGCTTATTAATAGTAAAAACATGTAAAATGTATCGCACGTCATTACCGGCCCTGGACCGCGAACTAGCACGCGTACATAATGGCCGCCTTTGCAGACTTGACCAAAGCAAAATGGCGAAAACTGTCCAAAAATGCTTGGAAAATGAAACTAATTATCGTGAAAGCAATGCACACTTTTATCTGGGACTCGAAATGAACATTTTCTCCGTAACGTTTTGTATACTATGAACATGTACTTTCACATCGGAACACACTTTTCTATGAAGGGAAGGCCGCTTCACGAAAGCGATTTAACACAGCGACCTGATTTTCCACCAACCATATCACGCCGAAAACGAATCTAATCGGAACAACGTTCATACATAAATAATCGACGTATTTCTATAAAATACTCACCTGTGTATTGGCACAAACTAAATATCACAAGAGGAAAATTTCGAAAAAAAGAACTACACGTCTTGTTCCCTGCGTACACTACCCGAGTGTCGTGGCTTCTTTTTACACAATGGCCGTAGTGCTACGCGTTAACGATCGACCCGCTCTGCGAGGGAACAACCGGGATGCACGGAAACAGGGATCTTCTTGCGGGGAGACGCGGCGCAGAAAATTGAACTAGACGTTCTGCGCATCATACGAATAGTGGGGCAAAGAGAACGGCCGGTTAACGTAGGGCCGTCGAAAGTCCTTCTAGAGCCCGGTGCCTCTATTTTTGTGCGACAGAGAAATACTGGATACGAACAATAAAGCAAGACTGAAGCAAATAAAAAGCAATTTTAGTCGTTTCTCTCTATACAGTTAACTAATTGCATACAAGGAATTTGTACTCGTACCAAGTACATTCACTTCGATGAACAAACTAGCAGAAACTGTTATATGCTAACGTGAAGTTTAATATTGCGCCTTAAAGCTCCTTCGAATGATACGCGTTAGGATATGGAATATGGCGTTCAATGTTCTGTTTGAACTTTTCAACCGAGCTCAGACGAGAAAATTGTTGTCCTGCAAAGAAGAAAGTTGATACAATCCTGATTTTTGCCGGCTTAACATTATGGCAATTCGCGAAGGTGGTAGGGGATCACGTAAACGTAGTGGGGAAGGCGGCAGATTTCCGTTCAGGGGCGCGTTTACAGCGTAGCGCAGCCGGCGGGAGAGGCGAAAGGCGGCGCGGGAGAAGTGGAAAGCCGGGAAGAGAGAGCCGACGAAGGGAAGAATCGAGGTCCACAACAAAATCGCTTAATCGCTTTGCGCCACCGTCCGCAACGGAACACGGCCCGTCCGCCGCCATCACGGTGCCCCCTAGTGTGCATTTATGTCTTTCTCTCTTTTTCCGTCTCTCTTTCTGTGATTCGCTACGCCAGTTCGGACCGCCGCGACGTTTTCACGGGCAACATCGAGAGTGACAGCCGCCAGTTGTCAGCGCGATACGTGCTTTACAGGACGATTGACAATTGCCTCTGTGTCATCTGTTGAACACCGCGTTTTATGAAAATCCTTCGTAATAAGAAGTGTTCTCTGTGCGTCGACGTGTATACCAAGTGTCATAACTATAGCAAAAGTGAGTGTCACTGCGAACCTTGGTGCGAAGTTGTCAAACAGAAGCCAAGCTTTTGCTCCGCTGGTGATTTTATTCGTGAGCCAGGTCATGGTGAGGTAAGTGCAATGACAGATTCGTACGCTACAATTAATTTACTCCTACCCGTTTACACCGTGCACCTTACGATTCGCAAATCTTAAATATTCGAATGTTAGAGCATCAAATGCATTACGTATACACTATTCTATAGGAGCTATTACTTATCAGTGTGTCCACAGATTCGGGGCTAGTTTGTTCGTACATGCGTCTCTAATGTGTCGAATTGCGTATTCATTGTCGAAAAGTAAACGATAGCGGCAAACGACTGAGAGAGTGTACGCTAAAAAGACATCGGAGTGAAAATTGTTTGGTTACGTTGCGTACTACTACTTACTACACCCTGTATCGTGTCTACGCGTGCCCACGCGTATTGTTTTGGCTTTCGACCACTCCGTTCGGAGTCCCGCACAGCTGGCCAGCCCGGTTGTGCGTGCTCGCATAGGTGTGTGTGACAATGATCTACAATGTTTAACGACTTGTCGCACCGAGAAGTAAATTAAACGTCCCTCCACGCATACCCAGTGACTTGTTTCCACAAGGATTTGGAACACTTGCCATTGCCGCGTACGCGTTCGAACCGCTGTCTCACCGATTACGGTAGGTCACGTGCACGATAACTGTCCAATAATCAGCGATTACGTATGCGCAGGAAACGCGTATTCACTGTTTGTACGTATTACACAACTAAACACCGCCGGTGTCACGTGTACATTGCTTTATGTACAAGTTTTATTTCATCTTGTATGTCTAAGAAATGGAGAATACCAATTTTCTAGCGCTCTTTTTACTTATCGGCTTATAATACTTTACTTCGTTTACTGTTCGTTTGTTGCACAACACATAAAATATCGTGCGTCGAATTTCGATTAGTTCATTATCAAATGGCGCGCGCGTCAAATTTAAATAGCGACGCATTCTAAACTTATGCGTAGGATGAAAGAATTGGGGATAAATCTGACGGGTAAAGTTTAGCAAGATCGGGTAGGGGAAAGAACGAAAGCAACGAAGAAGGAGCGGCGACGAGAAGAACGGGTGCACAGTTGCAACGCGAGGACAAACGGTGGAAATACGATGAGAATATACTACGAATTCGTACAGCTTTGCCCAAGCTAGTATTATTTATTAAACCATTTGTAAACCGATCGTGAGAGTTGTTAATGGGTACACAGTGCATGCACCTGAGATTTTCTCCGTGATCGTACGGCAGGCAATGGTTTACCTATACATATATTGTGCATCTGTACATGTATATGTGGCTATGTATATATGTGTATATATTGTACTCGTGGTGCTGATGATAAAGAGAAATGCTGGCTAGAAAGCAGGTCTTGACTGAATCTAGGCCACCCTGATGGCGCGTACACATTCTCCACAATTTTACTGTTCCTTCTCTCGGCCTTGCCGCGTTCGTACCACCAAGAGAACCGCACATTTTCTCTTCTCCCGGTCTCTTCTCTTTTACTTCTCCCTCTCTTTGTGGCATTTCTATCCCTTCCATTCGCCTGCCTATCTTCCTCCCTTTCACCTCCCTCCTCTCTTCACTATTTTTTCTTAGAACGATTCAAGGCTCGAGTTCCGGAGGACGTATATACGCGGCTACACACGGTAACGTTAGCAATTGTATCGAACAAGTTGCGAAGCTTGAACTGCTGATACTTGAAACGTGTAATCAAGTAATGCGAGTTACTTAAAACTGCCGGAACCGTTGTCCACGAGTACAAAGTATCTTTTTTACGTGTCAAAAGACATGGTAAAAATGTGGAGGGTATAAGGTATAAGCAATGATAATTCCAACTTGCGCTACGTCTAAAAGAAAAGTACGATGAGATCGACTTTTTTCTCGAGCGCCCCGAGCGGAATCGTGTGTATGTATGTACATATATGACTGACAGTGGGGCGATCGAGAGCGACCCAGAAAGGTTTCAAAAGACATTTTTCCGTTCACCCACGTATAAAGGTGCCCTCCCGCCGCAAAAGCATAGAACCACATAACGTGAAACCTCGTATAGTAATTGAGACGGCGATGCACATAGAAAGAAGAGGGAGAACGAGGAAAAAATGTTGCACAGAAGTGTGCTAACAATAAGAACATAAAAAGAAACGGAGTGATAGATCGAATGAAAGGTAGCGCGGACCCGAAGAAGCATAAAAAAGAAAGAGAATGCGGGTGAATGTATGTTTATCCAGATAGAGTGTACTGCGTACGTGTACGATATATACGATATATACGATATAGATATACATAATATGTATGTGAGGCCACGCGCAATCGTTCGCGTTTGTGTGAAGATCGGAGTACGCGCGCGCGCGCGCGCGCGTAGGAACAACGGAAAGTATGGAGCATAATACGGAGAAAACGCTGGTAAAAGGAAAGAGGCTCCTCCGCCTGCCTTTCCAATCGAATCGAACGCCCCTCGCGCCTTTGTCATTTTCTCTTTGTCCTCATTTTGGGTTTGCCGTTCTCTCGGAGTGCTGGTTCTCCCCCTTTCTTCTCCTTTCCCCCCATTTTCCAGCAGTCTTTCCTCTTATTTTGCGTTACTCCCGCACTCCTTTTCGGATTTTCGCTTTTCTATCTTCTACCACTCCTTCTGACTTACGCAGAACAACCAAAAAACTTGACCATTCTCTTCTTTCTATCCACCGTCTTCCCCTTTTGCCCCTTACCTCGTCCTTCCTTCTCCCTGCCTTCTTCATCACCTCCTACTCTTCGTCTTCTTTCCCCTCTTCATCGATTGCGGGCATCCTTGGTGTAAGAAGGAGAGAGTGGGAGAGAGAGAAGGGCGAAAAGAACGAAAGGGAGCAGAAGAAGAGTGGAAGAAGAGGAGACTAGGAATTGCTGTTGCTCCGTTCGGCTTTGTCCGGTTCCTTTCTTCGCCTGTCTACCATCTACATAGTCCGCCACCCTAACCTCTCCTTTCTTTGTTTCTTACACTTCGATCTGCCTCTTCCCATCTTTTCCTTTTCCTCACTGCCTCCTTGTCATGCCCCCTTCCAGGGTAAATTCCTCCGTCACCTCCACCTACCGCCGCCTTCGCCACTCTTTCCTTCTCCACCGAACCTCCTTTACGTGCCTGTTCGTCGTCGTTGTATATGTATACATACGTCGTACATCGCCGTCGTCGACGTCGTCGTCGTCGTCGTCATCGTCCCCTCTTATCCTACTCCCTGGAACCGCTCTTTTCCGCTGGGCAACCCTCTGCCATTCTCTCGCTCCCCTGTATTCCACGTTCCTCCTCCCTCTACGGATACATCCTGTTTCTTTAAAGGAGACCAAGAAGGGAGGCGGACAAGGACAGATAAAGAAAGTCTCATAGTCGAGAAACGGAACGCCAACGTGCAACTTCGTTTATTTGCGTTAAAATCTTTGAGTTTTGCTTAACTTAATATAAGTCTCAATTGAAAATGCATTATCATTTGATTGCTATTGAAATCTTGCGGGCATGAGTACCTGATTTTTGAAGAACAGTTGCATGGGAGGCATGCCAAGATTATAGGCGATCGTCCTGTCCTTACTCGACTCACTCAAGATACGTTTCTGTGTCAGCAGTGCAAAATCGCAGCATACAGTTTCTGCTTAGGTTTGCTAAAAATCTCAGCACATTTACGAACATCTATGTGTATCGACGTATTCAAAAAATATCCTATCGCCCATCGTGTATTGCATTTAACGATCGTTCGTATCCGTACAGCCGATTCCGCAGCTGACTCACTCGACTTTATCCTTTCTCTTTCTTCTTTAGTCTCCCTTTCTATTCCACTCTTTCTTCCTCCCTTTCTTGTTCTATCTCTATCCTTCTCGCCCTCTCCTGTCCCGTCGTTCATTATGTTCCTCTCCATAGCTGTCTCAAAAAAGCAGTTTTGCCTCTCCTCCTTCTTCCTCTCGTCAACCTTTTCCCATCTGTTCTTTCTCTTTCTCCCCTTAGATTCTCACTCGCATTCCCCTTATCTCCGGAGTTTCTCATTGTCTGAAAGGGCCATCTGTCCCCCGGCTTTTTCATCCTACGCTTTCATCCCTCCGCTGTACACGAGCACACAAAGAGACTCTCTTATCCGCTGTTCGCCACCCTCTCTTCACCCTTTCTCCAGCTCCCTTCTTCTCCGTTGCTTCCGCTCAGCCGACAACTCCTGCGCATCCTCGTTATTCCTTTCTTTTTCCACAGAACTTTACCGTAGGGAGCAAGAGAGGGAGAGGTGGAGACAGAGATAGACGCACGCAGCGAGAGAGAGAAATTAGGACGGATAAGAAGGGAGGTAGGAAGGCAGTAAAGACCATGGCAGCGTTACGAATTTCAAATAGGAAAGACAATTCTCGTGGAAATTTTTTTCTTGTATCGAATAGTCTTTCGATAGATATGGAATCGAATGAGCGAGGCGAGAAAAAAAAATTGCGCACCCTCGTAGCTAGGGAGGTAATATCCCTCTGGGCAAGACACGTGCGACCTTGAGCGAGTCCACGTCATCCTCTTACGTTGCACCCTTCGAAGGGACGCAACCCTGATCACGTGGATCTCGGGGGTGGTTTTCATCCCTCGTTTATCCTTGTCCAGCAAGGCAACGGTAAAAAGAGGTGCACAACCGTGCTCTCGCTAGTCTGACGGTTAAAAACGATGCGCTTTTCATCTGCTAAACAAGTTCGCGTCGATCGGTTTTAGTTGGGTGAAGCAGGAAATCTCTACGCGAGAAGAACGAAGGACGACCGAAAGCGGTGTCGAACTGGCTCCAATATGGAGCGGATTTTTCCTTTCTCCTTTCTTACACGTTTCCACGTGTCGATTCCGCCGCTCTCATTCGGTTCCAGTGAAATTCGCGTTTCCGGGTCCGTCACCTCCCTCCATGTCATGGACCGTTCTTCCTCCTCTCACCATTCCTTCCCTTCGAAAACGGCGTCAGAGGATAATGGCGGGAGGTAAAGGTAGTAGGAAGAACGGAGCCAATACTACTATATACGATTACTCTTGCCAGTGGTAGGGCGAAGGGGAACAGGTGAGAGGCCGAGAGAGCCTGCTTCTCTCGGAAAGGTGAACGGAAAGAAACGAAGAAACGAAGGGCATTTGGAATGCGGTACTGTTATGCCTTACGGTACAGACAGGACGGAAATTAGGACTGCTCCGTCTCGTTGACCACTCTGCTCATTATTCTCTTCGGTTGTAGTTGCATTTAGTTCTCTCGCTCTCTCACTCTCCCCCTTTTTCTTTCTCCTCCTTCCTATATATTTTTCCCATGCACGCTTTCTCCTTCCTTTCGTTTGCTCCATTTCCACAAGTCTCCCCTCTCTGATATTTTTCCGGCGAGAACGGTACAAAACGAATCGGTGTCAGAAAATTTGAAAAGGCAAGGATACGGAATGACACAGTCTTATCAAGTTGCGCGTTATTATTGATAAAGCTTACCGCGACGATGCGACATTTATATTGGGGCACGCAATTTCCTGCCAATGGGGACGCGAATTTTCCTAAGGGTTAGGTTTATCGGCCTACTACCTAGTATCAGTACGGTGGCGAAAAAAAAAGGAAACATGGAAGCGAAACGAAGAAAACTGTTCTCGAAGATTTCAGCATTCCCTGTAGAAACGCGATTCTGACTGGAAGACTAGGCAGGAGGGGAGAAGTCGTTTCCGCTTACGTTTTCCCGGCGAAGAGAGAGCTGGTTGGTCGTCTCGAGGACGACGGTACGACGAAAGGAAAAAGTCCGAGAAGAGCCGAGGAAGAACGTCGATAACGTTGGAAAAACGTAAAACGTACACTGTGCAGGAGGAGAAAGAAACGCGGCGTGTAGTATAGGGAAAGGAAGAGAGGAGAAAGAGAGAGGGTAGCTGCTTCCCATCGAGCGAGAGAACGGTGTACAGGCGCGGTAGAGTGGAGCGGCGAAAAGATGAGCGGAGAGTCGTGTGGAGAGTATAGTAGCGGAGGGATGAGGAGTGAAGAGCGAGTGGTGCGGAGCGGAGAGAAGAGGAAAGAAAAAGAGAGGAGGGTGGCGGAGACCGAGGAAGAAAAGGGGCCACGAGAAAATAGCGTCTTCGCCTCGTGGGGAGGGAACGAGGGAACGAGTAAATGGAGCCAACGCGCGGAGAAAGAGGGAACGAGAGACGTGGAGGGTCGAGAAAGAAACGATGAAACGACCGAGGGACAAGGAGGGCTAGAGAAAAGAAAAGGAGGAGATGGCAGGAGAACGATACGGGGGTAAAAGAAGGGGGAGCATGCTCGTCTACTCCACGAATGGCAGAGAGACAGACGGGGAAAAAGAAAGAGGATGGGATCCGAGGGAGGCGAGGTGAAATTGGACACAAAAAGCTCGAAGAAAAATTGAGATGAATCGTGGAAGGGAATATGGAAGGGAGGATTCTCTGAAAGGGAGAGACCAACGCAGTGTCCTTCTCTGAGACCGCGAAAGAAAGCGCGAACGCGCGAGGGATGACCGTCCACCACCAATCTATCCGTGGTTTTCTTGCCGATTTTAGTCGTCGCTTTAACGAGACCCGATCGCTCCAGCAAACGTTCGTGCGCTAATCGTGCTTTCCTTTTCACGATCGTGATTCGCCTATCGGTGACCGGCCCCGCGTGCCGTGCTGTTTTGGTTGTTGCTGCTCGTGCTGTTACTATCCTTGCTGTTATTCCTAGTGGATACCATCGAACCTGTAAGTGAACACTAGCGTTTCGCGCTAACTTTTGTGCTCTCTATCTTCGATTCTGTGCCTCCTCGTCTACCGCAATCGTTCGCTTTAGCCACGCTGTTTCGTTCACGGCCAGCATTTCCAGGGCAAACGCGCCAAAGCACGTGCCCCAAATGAACTTTGCTCGGCCCGATTTCGACGTCTCCTTCTGCAGATGCGAACGCATCGAGATGAGACGATTTTACCTCTGTGGTCGTACTCGATTCGCCGGTGTCTTTGCAACGAGACGAGACGTCTCGCTATCAGTGAAAGTAACGGGAATACATCGTTAAAAGGTGTTCGCGCAGTAGTAGAGAAACCGCAGCTTCGAAGCGCATGCATATACGCGCTAAAAGGTCGGGCGCCGTGAAAGCGTATCGATCGATTCCATCGGCCACGATCGACTGTCATCGATCGGAGCGTTTCTACCACTGCTTCCCATTATTCCGATCGGGTGAACGTCAACGAATAAACCGTATCGATGGCACGCCTTCTAAGATGGATCCTCTCCTCGTGCCAGTTTGCATTCGGTTTTCTCCCAATTCGCGCCACGCGTTACTCGCGATTCCTCCTTTATCCGGAAACGATACTCTACTTGTCGCGCTCGGATCAGCGAAACACGAGAAAGAGAAGGCTCCGATAGTTCGTTATCGCGCCCTTCTTTTCGTGATTTCCAAGCGAACGAACCCGATCGAACGGCTATCGATTGGCAAGTCGAGGTTGTTCGTTCCTTATCGTTGATTAGAACGACGCGTACAGAATTAACCCACGTTCCAGATATCGATACGTTTATTCGCGAGAAATATGTTCTATTTTGTACGGCCGAGCGCGCGTTTAACTCGTCGAGAAATCGCGTGCCAAAGGTGCAGAGGCACGCGCGTGCGCCCATCGAGCACGGTTAACAACGAATAGCAGGTAAAAGCCGACAGGTAAACGCACCAGGTGTACTTACTTATTGCCGCATGCTACTTACGGCCTCGGCGAAAAGCTAAGCCCCCTTTAAGACTTGTAGCGCGCCATTTTCCGGCGATCAGACGTCGGGAAAGTCCGCAACGCATTTAAGAATGAAACGTGTCAGCCACTGCAGAAGCAACGCGATCAACGAAGCCGTTATACAAATTGCGAGCGGTATGCGTGCCTGTAGCGGGACACGGCACGCTGGAAATTGGAGTGCGAAGAATTGCGAGGAATGGAAAGAGCCGCGAAACAGTTGAAGAGCTCCAAGTTTCCACGTTATCGGCGCACGTCTAAGCAACTGATAAAAGTCCGTGTTCCTACGGATAGATAACACGGAATGGCCCGTATAAAGAGTCACATAGATAGAGGCAGATAAAGCACGGTCCACGGAACAGGTGAATGTTACGAGACAGACCAACGCCCGACCTTCTTCGTCGCTTTCGCAGTATCGAACCTCGCAGCAGTACTTATCACTCGTTTAGTTTGTCAATTCATCACGGATATTTACGACATTTTCCACGGCCTTTCGTTTCTCGCTCGATTTCGTTTCTTCTTCGTACTCCGAACGGCCGACGTGGTTTGCGCGCCCGTTACCGTGAGCTCGAACGAAGATTTGTGTCGCTGGTCGCTGGTCGATCGTCGATCGTCGATCGTCGATTGCCCGTCGTTGACGTCGCTCGAATCGCGAAAGTGTCCCTCGATTTCGCACCAACGAAAGGGAAAGAGACCGGGTGTGCACACTCCACCAGCAACAATAGCAACAGCAGCGCCGACGAGTTCGCCTATTTTATTTCCACGCCGACCTTTATTTTCCCTTGGAACGTTCGATTCCGTTTTATACATCCTATCCACTCCTCCTCCTCCCCCAACTCTTTTGCCTATCTCCGGATACAATTTCTTTGGCGCGTGCAAACACGATACCGTACGTTAACCGTGTATTACCGACACCTTCTCATTGCTGTGCCGGAAAAGAAAACGAATATTTCATGGAGACGGATCGTTATTGGGGCGTGCACTACAGGTACTGTCCCGCTTTACGGATCGATCTGAAAGAAGGGAAGAAGGGCACCGCTTCGAGATACGATTCGCGTCGTGCGTTGCGGCTATGAACGGCGAATCGAGCCGTCGAACGTGACGGTTTTTCGATACCCTTATCCGATATTCTTTGGGACCAAAGCAGAAGACTACGGACTACGGATGTAACCGAACGATGCATAATTGTTTTGGCATTTTTGTTGCAGCGGCGGCATGGCCGGGCAGCATTACTGCCTGCGCTGGAACAACTATCAATCGAACATGACGTCCGTCTTTCATCAGCTCCTTCAAACGGAAGCTTTCGTGGATGTTACCTTGGCGTGCAACGAAGCTTCCTTGAAAGCACATAAGGTAAGCATATAAAGAGAGACCGAAAAGAGATTGCGTTTAACAATTGCGCTAGGAAAGACTGTCCTGTTCTTCGCGTGTAACCAATTATACATGATTCCGTCTGTCAACCTTTTTCTCGATGCACCGATCATCCTGTACCAACATTATTGATCGTTCGATAGAACTCCTTCCGTTTGCGCAGGTGGTACTTTCAGCGTGCAGTTCCTACTTTCAAAAGCTTCTGCTTTCGAATCCCTGCAAGCATCCAACAATTATTATGCCGCAGGACGTGTGTTTCAATGATCTGAAATTCATCATAGAGTTCGTCTACAGGGGAGAGATCGACGTTTCGCAAGCAGAACTTCAGGTAAGCCTAACTCGTACTCGAACGAATGATAAAAAGATTTTGGGACCGATATTCGCTGGAAGGAAAATACGGCGAATAAATTGCACAGGATAGTTTCTACACGATCGCCTCACGGTGCTTCCTAGCATTGTCGCGAGTACAACTACGGCGATGGAAAACTGGAGGCGACCAAAACTTTCCCTTTTCTCTGCGTTCAATAGCGTACATATTCCTGGCAATTACACGAGATCCTCGCGGACCCCCTTATCGACAGTGGAAACATATTGTCCATTCTCAAGCAGCCTCGTGCATACCAACGTAACCCGATGCCTCTCTGTACATCCGTTGGAAGTTAACCCGTTCCGTCCTCCACTGCGATAGACCTTGGATTGTTTCGCGATGCAGACTGCAACCTTACCGACTGAGATTCGTTTTCTCTTTGCTGCTGCTCTCGACTCCAACGGTTGCCGGCAATACAGATCCTTCGGATCTTTCGAATTGCCCAATTTTTCGCGCCATATGCATGCATGTGTGTACGTATTCCCATTCTCCGTCCTCGATTCTCTATAGCGCGCTTTATATATAAGGGTAACGCTGTCGCCGCTGCCGAAGATGCGCTTTCCCTTTCCGGCGCGCTGTTAAACCCTTTCTCTGGTTTTGAAACGACAAACGGGGCAATTTTGCTCTATGGAAGTTGCCAATTTCCATTTTTTAAACTCTAGGTAATTCCAAATTTGCATCGTTAAGCATTTCGCGAAATGTGCGATCGGCGACCTGCGACCTGCGATTCCACCCCATCCCATTCTGAACGCGCTGCGCTCCTACGCATAGACTACCTTCGCGACGGCCGAATATTTTGGGTGGACTGTGCCATTATTGTTGTGCTTTCCACTTTCGCGAGATCAATAAGACTGTCTTCGAGCCTGTCTCGTTAGATTCTATTGTCCAACAATCGAGCTACTACTACTACCGCATTGACACTGATTCTGGTGTTGCCATCGCTACTACGTGTACCACTTCAGTTCAGTGGCACTCAACCGATGCCGCCTGTATGAGCGATCGATTTTCTTGTATGTCCACGAATTTGTACGAAACGTGAACGTCATATGCAGACAACGATTTGCTTCGCCGATCAACCAAATACTCCCGTGACGCTTGTCGAACAATTTAATCGGTTTGCTAGCAAACGCTGGCAAAATTAACGCGCTTTTCTTTTCTTCTCGCACCTGCTTCTGTATCCGTTGAACATCTAACGCGACGATACGTTCCTTGGAGAACGCAGTATGTAACCCGTAAACGATACCGCTGCGACTTTCATTCTTTTACCATTCTTCTTTTCTTTTCTTTCCCTTTTTGATCTTCCTCTTTAACCCGCTCCGTGAAGCAAAACGTGTTGGCACGCAACGATGCTCACGCCCCTGATCGGTGCAGCTCGCTCAGAGTATCGTTTCTCTGTGCCAACATACACCGCGGACACGCAATTGTGAATCGCTTGGGATAAGCTTGCAGAACAACGTCTTCCCGAAGACTTCATCTGTTCACTCGCTTTCCCTTCGCCTTTCATCTTCCGATCTTCTAGTTTTCTTTTTTCGCACAGTGGTATCGGCTAAACGATCCGCGCAGCTCAACGACACACTTAACAAGGTGTACATACATATGTATTTGATATCCGAATACGGCCACCGTTTTCGGAAAAAAACTTATGGGCTGGGGCCGACGCGTGTTTCTTCTACTGGTTTTCCTTGACAACGCGAATTAAGGCAATGTACTGTACGAAAGGAGAAGGCATATCGGTCATTCGATGTTCTATTACGACCTTTCAAAGGCAACGTCTAACATTTGCAGCCCGCGTTTTCCTCACATTTTTTCGATGTAATCGTTTTGTCGATACCTAGATCGTTAGCGATTCTCCGGTGTCGAATGTGTATCGGTAGAGAAGCAAGAAAAGCTGCGGGTCGTACAATGTACGGACCCAGTACCGCAGGAATAAGGATAGTAGTATCTTCTACTGACCTCGTTCCCGATCGGCGGTACCTCCTTTCTTCGAGTAGTTGGCAAGATGTACATACTCGTTCTTCGTAGCGAGATGAAAATCGGAGGCACGCGACGGTAATCGGTATTGTTTCTCCGCTTACCTTGAACTTGACCCGGTTGATCGAAATCTCTCCCCGACGCGATACAGCATTACGCGTGCTCGTCCAAGACACGAGAAGTTACGCAGCACCAAGATGTTCGTACACAAATTCACGCGCGAAAGACATGACAGACGTGGTGCGATCGCGATTTCTCTGGACTCCACGTTTCTGGCAAGCAACGGGGCTAATCAGTTTCTTCTGTTTCCGAGCGAGTGAAACGTGGCAGTTCGTAGGTCGCAGCGTTCGTGATCGTACTTTCTTTATTCCCGTTAATAGATGCGAACTAGAGGGAAAGCGAAGGAGAAAGGAAGAAGTGCGAGAAGATGATAAGAAGGTATGGCGAACAGAATCAGCGAAGAAGAAGCAGCGAAGAGGGAGGAGGGATAGCGACAAAGTCGAACGGGGAGAAACAAGAGAATTCGGGCCTCTTCCGTTCACCGTGTACCCGCGGTTCTACAGTGACGTGCACGCGTGCGTAAAGTTGCACGTTACCCGCGTGCATGCGTGTACAGGTAACCCGCGTGTGCGTAGGACGATTGGAACCGCAGATTCTCTTTGTCCCCGCAAACACTGCAATTCGCGAATCGCGTCTTTCTTTCTTTCTCTGGTCCCAGCGTTACTTTTTGTTTGCCTTTTACCATTAACTGTTTCTCCCTCTCTCTCTCTTCCTAGGGCGCTTCGTTTCGACCCACCTACCCTTTTCTATGGTGCTCGCAGTCTCGAAATTTCGTCTTCTTCCTTTAATTGCGGAAAATGAATCTCGTTCGCGATGAAATCCAAACAAGTCGAGCAAATTTAAATCGAGCCAAGACCAAGTCGCGTCAAGATCCCATAGAGGCGAACAAAATCGAATAGATTTGAGTCGGGTCGAGTCCGCTCATCAGGGCCGGTCTGCCTCTTCGAATGCGGGCCTCTAACCAGCGCCGTTCAAAGAAAGCCCGAACCATTCTATCTTTCCCAAATATTCTTCGACATTCTTAATACCACGCGGATGCGCCTGATTACTCGCAACCTGCGATTGTTCAGAGTACCAACGATTCTTCGTTTCCGCCAATAATCGCCACTTTGATGCTTCCAAAAGTCAACCCCCTTCTGTCCTCGTATCTCTCTCGCGTATTCGCATCTTCGCTATTCGACATCGTGCTCTTTCGCGCCTGCGAAACAAAGGCTCGAAGCTAATACCAGGTAGTTGGATCCAGACACGTAAGCCGCGATGACTCGTTCGCCACTTTGCCAATACGAAGTCTTACCAACTATCACGGACGTGTTTGGTCGTTGGCATTAAAAGTGACAATTCGTCCGTGATTGACTCGTAGCGCATGGAAATCGGGATCCTACCTTTAGGCGTACATCACTGCGACGTTCTCTCTCCTCTGCCTCTTTGTCATATGTGCACACACACACGACTCGATCGGCGGCGCGTCCACGCGGAATATATAATGCCAGCTTTGTCGCACCGACGGCAAAGTGCGGCTGTGTCCTTTCCCGTTCTCTCGCGAACCTTGCATCCATCTTCGTCATGCTGTGGCCAAACGCGTTCCAGGTCCTCGTCTTTTGCGTTCGGTCTCGTTCGTTTGTTCGCGTCGGCGGTATCTCTGTCTCGTCCGGCCGCGAAAAGTCTTCCTTGCTCCCACGGGAACCACGCGTCCATCTTCGTCGCGCAACCGTCAGAGACGAGGGCGCGTTTCTCTCAAACACCGCAGACTTGCCTCTCATGCCGATCCCCGCTCCAACTTGCCTGTCTCGGTTCACTATGTTACCCCTCCACCGAACGGCATGCTGCCGACCTGCTCCCCTCGTTGTGCGCCGCTTTCCACCAACCATCCTGCCACCCGCCGGTTTTCAACCCCTTTCCCCGCCGACAGGGACTGGTCAGGTGCGCTGACTCGCTCGCTCGCTTCACGCGTATGCTCAATCGCTCTCTGTCCATCGCTGAACACGCATCCCCCGCGAGTCTCTTCCTCGTTGTACGCGCTCGAGCGCGGCCAGAATCTGTCCTTGTCCGTCGCGCCGGCGAATTTCGCGGCGTCCTCCACCGCCGCCGCCGCCGCCGCCGCCGCCGCCGCCGCCGTCTACTCCTCCTCCTCCTCCTCCTCTTCCTCTTCGGTTCTGGCTTCGACTCTGGCTGTGCCTCCTCCCGCTCTTCGCCGCGTCCTCTTCATCTCCGCGCTCCTCCGAATGCCGTGCGCCCTCAGCACGGAGCGCCGAATGCCATTTCACTTTCGTTGGGCTTCGCCGCGTAGGAGATCGGGCCCTGCCAGGAATTATCCTCTCGTTCTACGTGGTCGTAACCTCCTCGTACACGGTTTCGTCTGGCTTTTTCACCGCGTCGACTCTAGTAACGCGGGTACCATCTCGTTTTCCCGTTGCAACGTCTGTGCCTCTTTTTCTCCTCCTTCTCCTTCTCCTTCTCCTTCTCCTTCTCCTTCTTCTTCTTCTTCTTCCTCTTCTTCTCTTTCTGCTACTTCTCATTCTCCTCCTCCACCTCCTTTTCCTCCTCCTCCTCCTTATCCTCCTCCTCCTTATTCTCCTCCCCCTCCTCCTCCGCCTCTTCTTCCTCCACCTCCACCACCTCCTCCTCCAGCTTCTTTACAGCCACCTTCGCCTCCCTCTCCTCCTCCACCTCCTCCATCTCTTTCGTCCCTTGATCCCTTTTCTCTTTCTTTTTCTCAGTCTTTCTCGCCCTTCGCCTTCTCTTCCTCCTCTTCTTCTTGCACTTTTACTTTCCTTTCCACCACTTCCTGCTCCACAATTTTCGTCTCATTGTCCGTTTCCTGTTTTCCCTGCTCTTCCCTTTCATATCCTCTGACCTATCTCCGTTACCTCGTTCCGACTTTCCCCCTGTACTTTCTACCCTTCGTTTTCTGAGCACGCATCGGAATTTTTATGCTTCTCTTTCTCTCCGTTCTTTCCCTTCGGTTCCCTTGCTGTTTCCTTTCAACCTTTCTCTTTCCTACACGTATCTGCCCTCGCAACGGAGGACCGTGCGCCTACGGAGTATCACAGTGAGGTGAGTGATAAACGATACAACTTCCTTCGCACCAAAACGGAAGAGTGTCTTGCCGGCTCGTCGCGTCGTGTTATTGCTGCTTACGAAGGAATGAATATTGGCCCCGTCGAACTTCTCGTAACAGACGCGGAGGGAGAAAGTGCGAAATGCAACGGGAAGGGGAGAGTGTGTACATATGTGCGTGAGCGAGAGAAAAAAAGGGAGAGAGAGAGCGCGAGAGGGAAAGAGAGAGAGAGGAGAAAGTTTTACGTGGATATAAACTACTCGGCGAATTTTGTACACATAATCGTGTCGTGCACGTGATCCATGCTCTAGCACGATGAGTCGGTGAACCGAACTTTTGCTGGTAAAATATAGTTGGAGACCTCTAAATTAAAGTAATGTCCAGTTACGCTTCCACGATCGTAAATGGTTGTGCAAAGTTCGTACAAGTGAAGGCGTGTACGCGCAAGTTTCATTCCTCATGAATGAAGCCCAGACATTTGGCAGCGATTCTATGCAACGTCCAACGCGTACGTAAAGTCTGACCGAAAAGCAGCTCTTGGATCATCCAACTTGGGACAAATATGCTGACCAAAATGCACGCAGCGTCGACGAAAAGAGTGAAGTGTTGTGTGTGTGCTCATCAGAAGAGAATACCTTTGAGAATATCGCCGCTCTAGTTTTGTCAAATTGAACAACTCTGCGAGTTTTAGAGCAGCGATGCCTCGAAATTGTCCAACGACCGAAAAGTTTCAGTGGTACGCATGAATCGCGTTCATCTCTTATCGATACTATCGGCAGAACGCGCGTAAGTGGTTCGCGCGTTACGTAGAATTACGTGTACACGTAGCTTGCTGAATCGTGCGAGCGATGGTTTTCGTCGAACGTAGAGTAATCGCGACAAAAGTCAGAATTTCGTACGCGTACGTCCGCATGCGGGCATGCGTGCATGTAACGTGGCAGCACAAGAATCCTGTAGAATGTCTACGGAACTACGCCATCCACATTATCAGACTTCTCCACTTCACGTTCGTAAACACGCGGCGAGCATGCCTTATCTCACCCGCTTAAACCTTCTCGTTAGATAATCGTAAACTGATGCATGCCGTCTGCTAATCGCTGCTTCGATAGTGAAATTGCAGAGCAACTCGTGAGCTCGTTCGGCGCGGGTCTCTGTGCCGGATTGCTGTATAAATAGAGCCGTTCGCCCCATAATTGGCTGATAAAAATAAAACGTCGCAGAGCGAAATGAAAGAAAAAATGGAAGCATTTCCAAGGCGCGCGACTCTTGCGATAGAAAGCATTGGGGCGTAAAGGGAGGATGCTTCTGGGCCTGCACGTAAAATAGAGGGAATCGAGAAATCCGGTACGCTTTTGCCATTCGTTCGACGAGCACGTGTCGGTTAGAATCGCACTCCCATTCAGAAAGGGGGTTACGTAGCCAGGAGAAGAAGAGAGAAAGATCATGCTCGTGACGCCCGTTACATTATCAATTCCGTTATGACGCCGTATTCGTAATAGCGGAGTAGACCCGGCAACCATCTTCGGGGATTCCCCCGTACATTCTTCTCACCTTTCTCTCTTTAACGTTCACCTCTCGCTCGTACGGTCTTTCGTCTCCTCTTTCAACGACAGGTTCTTCTCGCACGGCTCCGTCCCTGTGTAACGAGCGCAGCTTCTGCTGCCTTCTACTACCTGTACGTACGATCTCGCACGGAACAACCACCCCCTTGCTATCCCTTCGCGTTCTTCCTGTTCTCGTGAAACGTTTGCAGGGTCGATCTTTTTGCGGATTTACACCTGTTGGACCTCTCTTCTTCTCGACCCCTTATTCTTGCCACGAAAGAATTTCAGCCCTACCACTTGCGTCCAAAGATCTTTCCGCGGTATTCGCCCACGTTTCAATTCTCCCTACGCTTCGATGCGATTTTAAAGTGGACAAGCTGGATGCATTGCTCGTCCGATGTCGACGAAAGCTTTCTTCGAACGATTCCCGGCAACCTCGCCGTATTGTTCCGGCGAGAAAATTGTGAAAAAATGGTAGCAGCGATAGGATTTTTCTTTCTCTCGTCTCGCGTCAATTAGTCTGGGATAATTGGTCGGGCGATGCCCTTGAACCCTAAGTATTGATTGGTGAGGTTGGATTCTGCCGGTGGCTTTCCCTCTTTCCTCCGAACCGATGGCACCACCCCTATGCATCCAGCACCGAACCAACCCAACTACCGACCCGTTCCCTAACCCCTTCACCGGCACCGCTACAACCCTACGCATCGCCCAGCGCCCGTGGTTCTGCAAGTGCCGTCCTCGTCATCGCGCCCCCTCGAACGTTCCGTTCCTTCCTACTACATTCGTTTAGATTTAGATGAATCGCGAGAAACTATACCAAGCTTGATAAACGTTGCCACAGCGTATCTACGGGGACCACGTTGGATCGAGAAATTTCATCGCTCTGCGGACCATGCGACACGCAGGCATAGTTGATGAATTTCCAGGCACTCGGATCATTGTTCGTCGCTTTTGCTCGGGACTTGAAGACGATGCAAAGCGTGAGAAGCAGATAGAGCGGATGGAAGACGAGGGATAGAGGGACGCGTAGAGTAAAAGGCACAGGACGTGTACGTGGAAACGGTTGGAAGTCATGTCGGTGCCGGTGCCGTCGCGAGTGTCGAGAAGAGAGGATCAGAGGTTGGGGTGGTCGATACGGCCCTGAGGCCGCGACAGCCGCGTCGGAGGCCTCCCCATTCTTCCTGCGGGCGTTTTTGCCTTTGCCCCTCTCTTTCTCTCAGTCGCTCACTCAATCGCCGCTTCGCTCGCAACCTCGCTGTTCCTCTCTTTCGCTCCCTCCCTCTTCCTCTCCCCCCGCCCTCTCATCCCGCGTTTCGCCGCTTCTCGCTCTCTCGTTACAGTTCTCTCTACTCACTGCCACCCAGTTTTCCACCCACGCTCCACGTTTCCAGCCGCCACCAACACCCCCGGCACAGCCTGCCTAAACCCCCACCTGAAACTCCGCTTCTATCGTCTAACTCTTCCTCTGCTTTCTCACCCCCCCACTCAGCCATGCTGTTACCGCCGCCACGGCCGCCACTGCCGCCGCCGACGCCGCCGACGCCGCCGACGCCGCCGACGCCGCCGACGCCGCCGACGCCGCCGTCGCCGCCGCCACCGCCGCCGCTGCTACCATAGCCGCTCTCGTACCGCCTGTCCCCTTGCCGACCCCGCCTAATCGCACCACCCCTGCCTTGATTAAAGAACAGAGAGCCTCAACTTCAACGCGGACCTCGGTCTCGTCCGTTCGTTCGTTCGTTCGTTTGCTCGCTCGCTTGATCAACCGCTAGTTTCCTCCTTTCCTCTCGAATCGACAATTTCTCTTGCTCTTGGTTCATTTCCTTTCCGACGTATCTGCTGTCCATGTCTGCGACCCGTACGCAGCGCAGTCCCGTTGTTCACCCCGGTGCAAAGATAGGTTCGGCGCGATAGCGGCGGAGGATTAAAACGGAAACCTAGAGGCAGGGACGCAAATTTGTCTGCCTTAGCGGACGAACCGTTTCCCTTATGCACCGTATTCAAGGTTAAGATCGCAAGAAAGGGCAGCGCGGTGAACGTCGCGAACGCGGGAAAACTGTCGCGCAGCTCGGCACCGGTCGACTCACTATGCCGGTGAATCGCCCCACGCCGAAAGTGAATCGCGAGAACCGATTTTGCAGCGATCGACCGCAGAGCACGTTCGCTGCAGCATGAAATCTTTCTCGCTGAAACGGCCCATGGAGATGACGGGCTTTCGTCAGAATTATGCAAATCCAGCCCGGCCGATTCCTTTTACTTTGCTTCCCTCGGATGGCGATTCGCCGATACGATTTGCCCCGTGTTTCATCTCCGGCGAGATCCACGAACGGCGGTACATTTGCAACCTTCGTCAGGAATCGCTGCGAACGCGAAAATACTCCGATAACGAGCACACCGATCCAGTTGTACGAAATCCTAAGTTGCTCGTTTAGGTGAATACCCCGCCGCTTTTTCGCTGATCGATGCCCTCGCAAAGCTAGCCGCGACTTTCGTAATGGTCGTTTCGTAATGCTTTATTCGAGGAGGATTCGAAACACTGCGGCCCGAGTGAACGACTTTTTACATATGTATCCTGTGTGCGCTCTGTTGCAGTCGTTATTGAAAACAGCTGATCAGCTGAAGATCAAAGGACTGTGCGAGGTGCCGGAAACCAGAGACGGCCCACCATCCGTGAGCCTGAGTTCGCCACCGAGAGAACCCGGCACGCCTAGGATAAATTTTACCAAACTCAAGAGGCACCATCCGAGATACAAGAGGGCCAGAACCACGTTCGAGCCCCGTGCGACAGACTCGAGGCATTACGACCGGTACAAAGAGGAGGAATTGAACGACAACTATAACCGGGAGAACAAAGAGGTAAGCAACGATGAGCCGTGAACGCTAAACGTTCACGAGATGCGCAGGGAAAACCGTAAGAACGTGACATCCGTCCTGTCGAAACGGCGCGGCGCGACGATCTCCTCACGGTCGACGCTAAATTCGTACCGGATATTTCGCAGAACCATAGAGACTGGCAAGCCGAAGATGAAGAGTGCACAGAGGCAACCACGGGAGCAGTAGTCTTGGAAGCTTGCCAACGCAACAGTAACAGCAGCAGTAGCACCAGTACCGGGCACAACAACCACAACAGCACTGCAAATAACAATAACAATAGTAACGGGAACAGCGCGAGCAGCAACAACAACAACGGTAGGCAGTCGAAGGATACGTATGCCCCGCACCTGACTCCTCTGTCGGATCGGACGAAAAATTGATAACCATTTACAGATGCACCTGTAACTCTGCGAAATTGACCGACGGGCGAGAAAAATCGGTGGAGGATGTTTGGTGTGGGGCGAATTACCGGTTTCCGGTAGCACGCAGGGCAGACTGTATTCACTTTGAGTAAAAAGGTGACATGTTTTGTCATACAGGTCTTGGCCATTACGGGCATCATCCGGATCCCGGGGAGGTCGACCTACCACCGGAGACCCAACCTACGCCACCGAGTGCCACGTTGGTCGGTACTACGATTACGCATCTAAGGGATCCGGATCATCATTCGACAGGTGCAATCTCTTCTTCGAGTTGCATTTACATCGACACACTTTTCTCTCTCCACCACCGTGATCAACGGAATCGTCTATCTACGCATATTATCGTTTCACCGTGTAGCTTGCCGCGAATCGTAAGGGAGACTAAAGCCGTAGCTGGTCATTAGACAGGGAGGGAATCAGAATAATTGGTCTAATCGCGCTTAACTAGTTGCGATTAGATTTGCGTTGCTCGGTTCGTAGCAGCCCACGCAAGCTCGTTTAGTGTGCGCAGCCAACTTCGCTTTCGATGGCGATGCTTTCGCCGACGGCGAAGTTGGCCAGGTAGAGAGAGAGAAAAAAAGGGTAGTGGCAGAGAGAGGGCTGGTTCGATACCGAATGACTTTTCCCATGTGTTCACAGAGATTCAGAACTGCGACAGCGTGAAGATCAAGTTTGAAACGTTACATACGATGGATTCCTCGGATACGATCGACATCGACAGCCACATGTCCGATCGGGCGAGCGTCAGTTCGAAAACGGCAGCCGACAGCGACAACATGATGATGATCACGCCCGAGTTGCTGGGTCTGATGCCTTCTGGAAGTTCGGTTCACTCGGATTCCGGCGAAAATAACTCGAGGGGTCACTCCGGGCAGGCCGGCTCGCATCATCATGGCTCGAAATCGTGGACCCAAGAGGACATGGATGCCGCGCTGGAAGCATTACGAAATCACGATATGAGCCTGACGAAAGCCTCTGGTAATTCGAGCATACCTACTTCGCTTTCTCCCGCACGGCCAATCTCACCGCGAACACAAACTCTTTAAGTAAGTTTCTCAGTGTTCTTCTATTTAGCCCGGTTATCGCGATCGTTCTAGCAACATTCGGTATACCCTCGACGACTCTCTGGCAAAGGGCACACCGGCTGGGGATCGACACACCCAAGAAGGACGGCCCCACCAAGTCGTGGAGCGACGAGAGCTTGAACAACGCGCTCGAAGCGTTGCGAACCGGCACGATATCGGCGAACAAAGCTTCGAAAGCGTTCGGCATACCTTCCAGTACCTTGTACAAAATCGCGCGAAGAGAAGGCATCAGACTGGCGGCGCCGTTCAACGCGAGTCCCACCACCTGGTCTCCAGCCGATCTGGACCGCGCCCTCGAGGCGATACGCTCCGGGCAAACGTCTGTTCAGAGGGCATCCACGGAATTCGGTATACCGACCGGAACGCTGTACGGGCGATGCAAGAGAGAGGGGATCGAACTTAGCAGAAGCAATCCTACACCCTGGAGCGAGGACGCTATGACAGAAGCTCTCGAAGCTGTTAGGTAAATTGCACTTTATTCACCCGAACCCATTGAATTTTAATTACTTCTAGTTGCCCGCTCCGTTCATGCCTTCTGCCTGATCGCGCGCTACTTAATTGCTGATCCAGTACAATTTTCTGGCGCCCGTAATCTTGCCATTTCGATGCTTCGTCGAGGAAGGGAGAAAACGTGTGTGTGTGTTTGTTCGTTCGCAATTTTTCAGATTAGGCCACATGAGTATCAATCAGGCGGCTATCCACTATAATTTACCATACTCTTCTTTGTACGGTCGGTTCAAGAGGGGAAAGTACGAGGAGTCGGCGGTCGGCGATATATCCCAAGACGGTAGCAGTCCTCATTTTCATCAAAGTCCAACTCAGAATCATACGTCCGCCGTGCCGGATCAAATGTCGTATCAAGGTAGCTGAAACTTGCCTCTCTATTAGAAAGGTCCAAGTTTACTTAAAAAAATCCGTTCTTCGAAACGAGAAGAACAGGACAAGAGCCGCCGATCAGAAACGTGTTGGACAGTACGATTGGTGAACGTTTTTCTTGATGGACAATTTATAGCCGGATGCAGGGACTTGTGGCGTCGCGAAAATGCAAGTTGACAACCGAAAGGCCGGAACAGCGAATCCGGTTTCAACGGGATCTAAGGAGGAGAGACAGTGGTGAGCCAAATGGCGTGTAAGACGGTGTTGAGAGAGGAAGGAAAAGGTACGCAGTATTACAGACGAATTGTCGCAAGCATTAAGCATTATACATATATGTTGTATGACATTTGCGTCAACATCGGAAAACGTAGATTAATTATAATTTATAAGAACTATTTATAAAAAGAGACTTTGTACAGTAGTCGGGTCTATCCCGATGAAACATGCTGCGCAGCATGTTCGTAAGTCGCTGATTGACCGATACGGGGCGATATAAAGTATTCGATAAACAAATCCGGTTTCGTTCATTTCGATCCTCCAATGGATTCGCAGAAAGAAATTTCTTTCGCCTTCATTTTTGTGTCTTATATCTTCTCTTTGATTGGCCACTATTCCTGAAACGTTTCTCTACTTTATTCGGGGCAAGGTGCCGCAGTACAATCAAAAATTATATAGTATCCTGGGTGGAGCGCAGAGAACAAAATGTGAACGCGCAAATAAAACGCGTTTGCGTACGAAAATTCTTGCAAGATATCCAAAGTTTTCTACTATATACATATGTGCCTGAAGGAGAACTCCTTCACCGGCACAAATCCGCAGTACTCGCTCCTATTTTCGCGTTCACGTAACACGATTACTTCAAATTTCTGTTGCGTACTTTGCAAGGGACTGATTGTTAAATGCTAGCATAGAGAATGCGCGAAGGAAATGTTTTATCCATGAGGAAAACGGACGCGTATGGAGGTGCGCGAAGCTTCTGGAAATTTTCACAAATTTTCCTGCAGAACACAAGCATGCGTTTCTCGTTCGATTAAACTGCCACGTGTAAAAATATGTTATACTACCTACTACTAATTTAACATGCTCACGACTATTATATAAGAATATATGAATGTATACTACTTATAAATATATGTACAGTTTATATATTTTAAATTAAAAAGTAATGCGATCAAGTAGAGCATTTTCAATCGGTACCCGAAACGTTGCCCTTCAGACTCAGCTTATAGTATTAACTTGGCCCTGAACGATAATGAAGTTAGCAAGGAAATTGTAATAAACGTTTTTTTATCTACATTTTCTTCGTTTCTCTTCGTGAAATTTGATGCCGGTAACGCTGATAGAAGCAAGCGGCGCAGAGCGCTCTTCGTAAAGCACAACGGCGCACAGTGCAATTGACGCTGTGCAATCGTTGTGAACGTTGTTTTAGTACGTACAAAATGGTTCGCGTCACCTAGTCGAATAAAAGTTTTCCGCGTCGATTTTTCACGGTACTCTCGGAGGAACATTTTTTTCCTCGAATGTTAAACGTTCAAATGGAGAGCCACGTGGATAATTGTGTTTTTTGCAATATCATAAATAACAAAGCACCCGGTGAAAAGATATACGAGGTATGGGAAAGCTAACCTGTATTGGCTGACTTATAAAAAAAAATCAGCGTATGATCTGATCCGACCTCGAGTCAATTCGCAGGCAATTCATTGCTGCCGCGAAACAGCATCTCTGCTGCAACGATCGTCTGCTAATTGTCCTCCATTATATTTTATCGCAGGACGAACACGTGGCATGCATCAAAGACATAAATCCAGCCTCGACGCATCACTATTTAATTCTACCAAAAAAACATATACGGAATGCGAAAGAACTTAGCGCACAGGATGCGGAGCTTTGTGAGTTTTTCGATGGAAAAATTGTATTAACTTCGAACGCCTCGAGGGTTCGCTCTGCTCGTACATTGCGACATGTTTCAGACGACAGAATCGTGTCCACGGTGGAAATAATATTGGAGAGGCAAGGGTTGGATCGCACTGCGACGCGTACAGGATTTCATTGGCCTCCGTTTAATACGGTGCATCATCTGCACTTGCACGTTATCTCTCCGACAAGTAACATGAGCATTATTAAAAGAATAATGTTCGAGCCAAACTCGTATTGGTTCGTAAGTGTACGTATTACGCGCTCCTACGTATCATTTGTTTCGCTGCATTCGATTTAATAGTAACAGGTATCATTTTGTCTTGCAGACGGATTATGTAAAAGCTCATCTGGAGACGCGCAGCCAGTGAAATATACAATAGGAGGTTGAGGGCAGAATTCATAGTTGCGCAACACCTTTGGGGAAAAGGTAAAGGTGCGTTTCGTGCAAACGTAACGGGCTCCAATTTGTCGTGCCGAAATCACGAAGATGCATTACCCTTGCGAACACCCCGTTCGCGTTAAAGTATACAGTGTACAATTAATATAAATGCGTGCATTCCAATTCAGCGTTCACTTTAATCGGACGGTCTCAGGAAAAGTCCCTCGTCGAACATGTCCTGCCATTGTTCCCCGTTCGGATAGGAATACTTCCTAACGCTATCGAGCTTGAGCTTAGTCGAATAGCCGGGGCCCGTGGGCACCATGTAGCAAGCATTTCGAACACGAACTGGCTCCTCGAAGTGTTCGTGCTGTTGATCGACGTATTCTATCACACGGTTTTCAGAGGTTCCGCTCAAGCGGACAAAGTCCCACATCTGGAGATGCTGAACCATTTCGCACAGGCCCACCCCGCCAGCGTGTGGACATACCGGAACTGACGGGATAAAATCATTGCGAGAGATTAGTTTTCGATGCATTTGTCGAGACAATTGTGCGCAACTTACCTCCAAATTTTTTCGCCATCAAGTAGACCGCCAGTATTTCATTGATACCTCCTATTCTGGCTGAATCGATTTGGCAGTAATCGATTGCTTTCGCTTGCAGCAGTTGCTTAAATACGATGCGATTAGCGCACATCTCGCCAGTCGCGACACCGACGCCGTATTGCCTTAACTCGCTCGCGATTTTTGCATGGCCCAACACATCGTCCGGGGCAGTCGGCTCCTCGATCCAAACGGGCCTAAATTTCACCAAACTCTTCATCCACTCTATCGACTCGTTGACATCCCAAACTTGATTAGCATCTAGCATCAGTTTCTTATCGTATCCTATCGCGTCGCGTATCAGTTGACATCTTCTTATGTCGTCTTGAATATTTTGGCCCACTTTCGCTTTGAACGACTGGAAGCCAAGAGCTAAGAACTTTGCGCAAAGCTCTTTCACTTTGCCATCGCTGTACCCAAGCCAACCTATCTGCGTCGTGTATGCGGGATAGCCGTTGCTTCGCAGCGTCTGCTCGCGTTCTTCCTTACCGCTTTCGTTATCTTTCAGCAATTTTATCGCCTCCTCTTTCGTAATCACGTCGGTGCTGTAATAGATAAGTCCCAATGATACAATTATGTGCGACGTAAATGTTCATCGGAAAATTTCAATATTCACATGTATCTGAAATCGATCGTGGAGACTAGCTGTTCTGGCGTTAAGTCTACGAGAAGTTTCCAGACGGGTTTATTTTCCATTCGTGCCCATAAATCCCATAGTCCATTTACTATAGCTGCAGTAGCGAGATGAGTGACGCCTTTCTCGGGACCAAGCTAGTACATACGCGTGGTGCACACTTACAGTAACGTTGAATTACAAATGAAAAAAAAGGAGAATTTCCTTAAATTTTTTCCGGGAATTTCCAATATCTTCTGCTACAGTCGCGCGTTACACAAATGTATTGTACGATATATTGTGTATATACGTTACCCATCTCAATTGCGATTCACTCGTTAATCTCCTCCAGAAAGATCCGAAGTGTGTAAAAATTTCATTTGCCTTCTGTCCTTTTATCAAGTAGGACATTGACTTGCACGCTTGTACAACTGTAAAGGTTTCGATTAGTTTCAAGAAGGCGCCTAGCCCTAATAATATCTGCATGCCTTTTTCCATAAGCACGCGATGTGTTTACCGATTTCCGTGCCTCGACCCAACGTAAACGTGAACCCATATCCTTCGATTCCCTTGTTGGTTTTAATTGTAACGTACGCGCACGAATAATCCGGATCAGTGTGCTGTAATACAGAAACGTATCGTAATTGACAATTGCATAAGTAAAATGGAAAGCGAGCGATATACCCTGCAATAAAACCATTACGTTTTTAGGATGCAGAGAAGAGAAGTTTGATACGTTACGTACCATAGCATCGCTCCCATCTGCTAGCAGCGATGTTGGAAATCTAATGTCTTTGACGTCGACGTCTGTAATTAGAATATCCATTATTTATGCAACGAATTAGCAGGACGCGCGATTCGCGACAATGTAAAATAATGTAAAAAGTTTTGTGCAATATGTTTCCCCACTGCGACACTTCTGCCAGCGAAATGCCAGACCTCGATTGCTACGGTTCCTTTTATCATATTACTATCATATTACATAAACATTCGTGTATGTATAAGCATTATCTCCTGAACACTGTATTCGATTCGATATGCGATCGCAAATGAAGCAGAAATATGATTGGGTAAGACGTGTTTATCCCGATTAAGAAAAGGTTGAGCGAAGTGTCGCGGTTCAATTAGTTTTCTATTGCAATCAATTTTTTACAGCTTACGCGATCAAATATAAATTAAATACCGGTGTTGAAATTAGCTAACAGTTAAGCTTTCGTGTTTCTCGTCGATGGAAATTTTTAATTAATCAAATTCTATTTCTAATATCGTGAATACACAAAAACAAAATATTACAGTCTAAAAACTTAAGCCAGATATCTAATTGAATTTGTTTAATGGTATTATAAACAAATGCTATTACTTCGACTTCCAGGCAAGCTAAAACAGCGATTGAGGACATCGAATAATGTTACGAGTCGACGAAGCTACAATTCTCAATATGTAGGTGCTAACAACATTCCATGCGCGATTGATTTGTTATAAATAAACAATACAAGTTACAGCAACGGGACAATTTTGTATGTCTAGATTATTCTCTTCCCTTTCATTTGATACCCTATTTAATAAAAAACAACCACCAGAAGCCGAGCTAACAATTTTTAAACATTTTGCCGGTAACGGTAAGTCGATAATAATCAGACATGTGGAGTTTGCCGCGCCTTCGAAACCGAATTCCCGGGTTACATCGTTCAATTAAACAAATGCGTTTTTCTCGGTTTCTAGTGCGTATTTTTTAATCGGACTCGTCTTAAATTAAAGCTAAGAAACATAGCTATCTCTTCCTACAGTTGCAACAATATGGGACTTGTGGTTTAAAAATTATTAACAATTGCAAAATTGGCCAAAATGCCAATTGTACCAAAACCAAAAACGAAGTAGTTTGGGGCAGGACTCGTACGATTGTGTGAATATATGTGAATGCTTTTGGGGAAATCAGGATAGCTATTTCCCGGTCAACGTTTCGGTAGGAAAATTGAGCTACTGTCACAGACGAGATATATGAATTCCTATATCTCGTCAGTGAAATGACCTCTTATATCTCGTCTGTGTGAAAAGATGCTAGAAAACTATCTGAACGCTCACAACGGTAGTAATTGCAATTTAAATAAAGTTAAAGAAAAACAAATATTAGTTGGACGGAAATAGTTTACTTATTCTATAGTGCAACAAACATTACAAACATTTGATTACACAGATGCGTTTGTTATTACTAATAAATATATTTGCATCCTACTATTCGACTAATATCCATACTGTAACACTTGCAATAAAAAACATTCAGTTCGATATGATATTCAAAAACACCCGCCGTAAGGAAAGAACATCACCCCCATCGCCCAATCAGCTACCAGCCAATCAGCGCAATCTATTTCAAAGCTCTCCTTCTTTCGACCAAGGGATCTCGTAGTGGTTAGACGTGTTCAGAGTGCCCCTCGAATTACGGTATGTCACATAGTCTAATATATTCTTGAAGACAGGAAATGATATACATTGTTTTCGTTTCCCTGTCTTTCAAGTTTTCTGTGGTTTCTTTCTTAATATTAATGAATATTTTGCAAGAAATTAAGTAAATATTGTGCAGTGAACGGAATCACACCGCGCGGCGTGCATTTTCTAATCGACTCCAGTATGCATATACGTATTATGTTTGACGTATGCGTATACGTATTTCACTTCTGAATGCCATTATCTTGCAATATATTCTGCAGTTTTTAGCAATATCACCATGATATTGGTGATTCTTAATACATTTATCTCTGATTTCAGTTCGATTCTGTTCCATGGCGTCTCTTTCGCTAGCTTTGAATCAGAAATGGCGCGAACGCGACACTTTCAAACGGGAATGCGCAGGAGCAGAGTGACGCGGCGCCATATTGTTAAATCAACTTCTCGCCTACAGGTAAGCATTCCTCAAATTTCTTATGGAAATAAGTAGAATTTTAGTAATATGCCTCTATTAAATTATAATTCGTACCACGCATAAAACTTGTATGATATACAGTCGCGCTGTAGATAAGTAGTAACATAATAGAAGCCATTATTTGCGGCTATATCTTGTTTCTGCTTGTGGTCGGGAAGCTTGTTTTTCGTGGAAAATATCAACAATATATCGCGAAACAAAAAAAGCCACTTATCAAGTAACGTGTGCGTTGAAATATTTCTAGGAAACACAAGCGATCGTAAACAAAAATGGTGTTTGGTTTTAGTCGGATGTCGAACATTGCCGAACAGCAAAGGGCGATGGCGAAGGACGTCATTCTACTACTTGACGCCGAGCTGACAAAACGTATGGTAGACATCTCGTGAGGTAAGTATCGAGGCGTGTATAATTTGCGATTGGTACTAAGATGAAACAACAACAGTTAAAATACTTACAAAAACAAATAGTTAGATATCTATATTTGATAACAAACACTCGATAGGATGAACATGTTCCATTTCAGAAAATTATGTGACCGCGCGCAATGCGGTCAGTAGAGTCAGTGGTTTCTCCGCAGTTTTCTAGTATTTCCAGAGCAAGTGACTCTGCTTAAATTTTCGTTTACAGTTTACCTACACGCGATTGTAGAGTCAGTGTTTTTCGCCTAGTAGTTATTAATTCGATTATCGGAGCACCGGTGCTCCTCTTCAATTATTTCAATCGCGAAAGTAGCATCTTAATTTGTTCGCCGATGTAATTTGCGGTCGCGTACATAGTCTTTTATTTTTATTTTTCTCTTATATTCGCTATCGGAAGCAGAGTCAGTGCATCACTGAAGGGGATGTTTTATGCGACACTGATGAAGTGAGAAATGTAAGTATTTTTAAAACAAATCTCAGTTTTCTATGAAGAGTTAAATTCTGTAGATTTAGCAGTAGATTTTAATGTTTTTTTCTTTGTTGTTTAGTTACAGTTTTTCATACTTCCTGACGATTGAGCTCAATTCAGCTGCCCCGGTGATGTTCCTGATGTCTTCCACGAGTACTTGCTCTACTTTTGCAATCAACGAGTTGGTGAGTCGCATGTGTTTTGGTTCCTCCGGTCCCCAATCATGCCGTAGGACGATTGGTCCGAAGCGGCACGGGTGACTGGTTGTATTTTTTAGTAGTTTTGCGAGCATAGTGACTACGGGAATAATTTGTATACCCGTTAGTTGTGACGTTATTTTTATGTGTATTATTTCTTATACGAGGTTAGATCTGCCTTCTTGTACTCCGCGTTTTTTAATATAAAAAGATTAAGGACCATAGAAATATTTCTTACTCAAATAAATATTTGATCAAAGAAGCACTGATCCTGTAGGTTCCTCTATTTCGATAAAAATATATGACAGTAACAAGTGACAGTAACAAATACATTGCACAAATGTACATATATTGAGGACATTGCATTTATAATCAGTTGAAATTTGTTTTCGCTGTTCAGCAGTGCAGAAGTCGGATGCCCCCCGACTTCGTTACTGCAAGTGCTACATGATTATAGCAATCAGGTATTAACGATACGTTTATTGAAATCAGCATTGAATATGCATAGCCAATGATAGCATTTAATATTAATTTTCATATGCTATAGTCGAGTCCATTTCGAATGAAATTTATTACACATTATGTACAAGAAGGCACTTTGTATACGGGTAGATTTTCAAATCGGAGTAACTCGCTTGAACACGTTACTTCGATTAAGGAATCACCTGAGGCTTATTTAATATCTTGTCTATTTTCCAAGTAAATATTTAATTGCATTACTTATTCTAGTAAAATCAGTTTCAATGACAGTCATTTCCCTTAATAAATAAATTATTTATCAGTAATTTTTGAGTCTTTATTGATATTTCATATATTACAAAGTCGAGTCATGTTTAAAGAGATTGAAAATAAAATATATTATTAGCTGTTGCAATTTTACGTGTACTAATCATCTTTTTAGATCAGGATTTTCAGGTTTAACCCCTTCCGTGTTCATTGCCAGGAACTCACTCACGTGCCCAGGTGCTACTTGGGTGAGTGAGAGGCAATGGGCACGATGATCATATAGTTTTAAAATTTCTAACAATGTTTGGCGGCTGACATTTGCTAGTGCACCGTGCACGACGTATTTTCCATACCGTGTGTGTGTGGGTTAGGCCGTGGAATTGCGTCGGCTCGGGAATTTCATAACAAATTATAATACTATGATTTCATAAATAGCAATATGTTTTACAATTGCAAATACACATTGAATGCCGTAACGAATTATGAAAATATGGCAACGAATAGAGTACTATACGAACCAAGCGTACATAGTAGAAAGAAAATGTACAATATACATATTTGAGCAATCAATATATCATACGAAAGTAATGCATAAGCATATACGTTTGCGCAAATTTACGCAATGGTCGCTAGCCTTTGTCAGCCGATTTCAGGAACTGGTACGTACCCTTAGAGTGTGAATGATTGTATGCCAAGCTCGGGTGTCGGAGGCGTCCCGGGACGTCTCTCTAGTGTAGGTTCTTGCGCCCGAGTGTTTGAATGAGAAACGTGGAATGATGTGTGTTTGTGTGAATGCTTTGCCATTTTTTAAATATAGGTCTAGGTAGGATAGGTAGTATACCTTCTGGTGTGCCTGATAGATATAAGTAGGTAGGGCCGGGCAGGTTGACACAGTCTCTGATCGGGTAGGCAATATTTCGCGTGTTCAACCTGTTTCAGGAAATCTGATTTGAAAAGTCGACGGCGAAACTGTGGCGCGAACGAGAATGCGTTCGCCTCTGGCTTTGCCTATCGATTTTTCGAATTTTTCGCGGTCGCGATCGCGGGTTGGTCTCGAAACGAACGTGTCACATTATGCTCGAGGCTGCGCGTGTAGGCGAAGATCGATTACAATTTTAATCGTAATCCTTACGATTTTCCATAATCGCAATTTTTACGATTGTATTTAATCGTGATTCGTCCACGTGTGTTCCATTTAGCTACGCGATTTAGACTTTTATTTATTTTTGTTTGTTTGCGAATAGAGTCTCGAGCCTAGACTAAGTTTCAGCGGGCATTGCGCTCGAAGAAAAGAAGAGGCTAAATGCCGAAGAGGCCCGACAAACTGTCGCTCAAGAGGGCAACTATCAATGGCTCTGCATCCTTTGGATGGAGAGTCATTTTTTGTTATTATATTTTGTCACTATGCTCGCTTTTGTATGCTGTAGTTGTAGTTTACAGTATGGCCAGCGCTATTGCCTGACCCACCGTCATCGTATTGGGCAAATCGCGATTTTTATTAGCATCGCGTACGATTGAATACGGTTTGCATTAGAGTTGCGAATTAATAAAGATTCGGGTTTGAATCAGAGTTGCTTTTACATTAAATTATACTTGCGATATGTATTTGCTTTTAGCGTTGCGTTAATAATTTTCGTGTTTCTTTTATACACAGGTTTTAATTAGTATTTACAGCACCGCGATATTTTTCTTAGATTTTTATATAGTGTTGCGATGATAAATGATCGCGATTTTGAAGTAGCGTTGCGAACACAATGAAATGCCCAAATTGGTTCCTGAGTCACCAAAGGCAGCTATTTAGCTGCATAAGGCGATTGCTTTGATGGTAGTCCTGGATGCGACTACCATAACTTCTCCGTTGTTAGTGTTGCGAATTAAAAATTATGGGTGCAGTGAATTACTATTTTTTCTTTTCCTATTTTCTGTAATATATTGAACGAAATACTATATTACAGATAATGAAGCACCATACGCGATTGACTTTGCAATTAATGCAGTAAATTAGTGTTGCGAAAAAAAGAGGCAATCCGCTTTCGGTTTTCAATCGGGCTTATAACGAGTGGACGACAATTAATAGTAAAATGCCCCTCTGGCTGTTGAATTTGTATAATGTTCTAATTTATTATTTTTCTTTGCCTCTCCCATTTTTATTAGCACTAAAAACAAGTTGTTTCATCTTAGTATCCATGTAAATGTTTGTATTTGTCATTCATAATTGTTATTCAGCGCATTTGCATTTTTGAAGAACATGCTCCCTTTGTACTACTGTACTATTTTTCACAGCTACTAATCTCATATATAAGTTTGTTACAGAGTTATTAAGTTATAGAAGATACGGTACAAGTACGTACGATACATACATTGAAATATGTATGTAATCAGCGCCTCAAAGGTGATGTTACATAGATCAAATAAATCGAAGAAATCATATGATTCGAACGAAATGATACACATTCACGTCGGACATGCTTCCTATTTAATTGTCTACTACTTTCTCGTAATTATTAATTCAGTAAATAAATTTGTTACAGCTCTTCCAATTGCCAAATGCATCGATTCATCGATATATTGTTTCAAGTAAAGAAGAAAAGTATAAATACTTTCAGAGTTAAGGTGAAGTATTATAAACTGAACCAATTGGGAAGATTGTAATTTTTATTTACTTAGATCTATTTCAGGCTGCAAGAGTACGATTTTAATGCAAGAAGATTCATTGTAAAATATCCTGTTTAGATTTTCAATTGGGTAGACTGTTTTTAAATAACCTTCAATTTTTATTCATGTAGGGTGTCTCTAAATTAAGTAATTGTTTAAACATACAGGAAATTCCTAAATTAAATTCGATTTTTAATTAGGCAGGCTATGTTTAAGTCGAGAAAAATGTTTAGCCAGGCAGGTGTTTTAGTGTGTTTCAGGTGCAGGACCACAACTTCCATGAAAGAACTTCAAGATACATCATGCAGTATCCCTATCTCCACCTTTTATAACCCTTCAGATTTTTAGTTAGGTAGGATGTTATTAAATTAAATCTTACGTATGATGAAGTGAAATTTTATTTATAAGTTGTGATTGCATTTACCTTGAGCATAGGTAGGATTTATTTCAAATGCATATATGCTAATTTGTATCATAATCTTTATATTTTACTTTATGTTTAGGTCCAGCAGAATTTTCTTTTTCAGCTTTCGTTAAAATTATTTATTTTGATACATTTTATTTACTTAAACAAAGAATAAGCTAATTTATATTACAATCTTTATTTCTTAATTAAAGTTGGATCTAACAGAATTTTCATCTTTCGTTACAATTATTCATTTTTATACATTTTATTTACTTAAACTAAGAATAAGCTAATTTATATTACAATCTTTATTTCTTAATTTATGTTGGTTTTAACAGAATTTTCATTTTCAGCTTTCGTTACAATGATTCATTTTAGTACATTTTATTTACTTAAACAAAGAATAAGCTAATGTATATTATAATCATTATTTCTTAATTGAAGTTGGTTTTAACAGAAGTTTCATTTTCAGCTTTCGTTAACACTATTTATCGTAATACATCCTTCTGTTGTTATTTTGCATAGCGTTTGCATATCAAGCGTATTGCAAATATACATCAAAAGGAACTAGCGTTTAATTTACAAATGATCATTTTCGTAAATGGAGGGTGGTTGGGACGCGGCTAGGGCCGCGCGGGTCTCCATTCGCAGCAACCTCCACGTGGTGAGACCTGGGCAATCGATTTTATTTACCATACAGTTACCAATTTTAACACTTATACTTTTGTGATTTAATTGTTAATTATATGGTAAAAATGTCGAGCTAATTGGCTGCGATTTTTTAAATTTCTCCTATTCCTAACATTACACTTAATTGCCTTCTTGAGTTCCTCGCATATCACCGCGGTTGACCACGGAGGTTTATTTCAGGTCAACGTTTTCACAGAGTGCTAAACTGTGTTGTATTGTATGCCCATTGTATTGTAAGATACCCATGATTATTGTAGTGTTTCTTTAAGATTTTTAATTAACATTAAATGTTTCATATCCTCTGTAGCCTTTCATTACGGCAAAGAAAAAAAGAATTCTTTAAAATTATTTAATTTTCGCATCGTTTTCTATAATCTGTGGGTAACGTTGCGAGTGACACAGAAGTGGTAATGGGACGCGGCGTCCCAGAAATCGTGGCCGAAAAAATACATTGGATGACTTGTCTATTCCTATATCTCGTCAGTGCCCGGGGTCCCAGAAATCGTGGCCGAAAAAATACATTGCATGGCTTGCCTATTCCTATATCTCGTCTGTTCTACTAGTGTCCCTGCACTATCCACACTGGAAATTTGTATTAAAAAGAATCTCTTCTTTTGTGCACGCAATTAGTTTATAGAGCGTAAAAATAGTTTACATAATGACTGATAACATTAGATTTATGATAATAATGCACTAAAATGAGAAAAAAGCAGTTTTTATTTTTATTCCAGTTTCGAGTGTAGATATGGCAGGAGCACTAGTAGTTTCCAGCACTTGTGTATAGATGGCGGTACTAGTAATAATCCTACACTGGTAGGATCCCTACACTAGTTTTGCAGGTAGATATGGCAGGGACCCGAGCAGTTTCAAGCACTTGTGTATAGATGGCGATATTAGTAATACAACTTTTGAGTGAAGATAAGGCAGGGCACGAGTAGTTTCAAGCACTTCTATAATATAAATATAAATTAAGCTAGAAAATCATTTAGTTAATAAATATAGCTTGAAATTTAATTATTTTGCGTATTATGATATACTCAGTGTATCCGTGAGAGTCCCTAATCTTCACTGCTTTGGTGTGCTGATCATTTCAATATTAAATCCTTTTTTATTTTTTATTTATTCATATCGCTCAAAGTGTAAGGCAGACAGAACTACAATGGATAATTATTCCACATGAATTCCTCATTCCTTTTAGAAGCGAGGATGGTGTGCGGGAGAGAGATTGGCGCCCCGTAGTCTATCTTCCTTTATGCGGTTGATAGCAACTCCCTTCTGGAGTTATTTAGTAGAGCCAAAACTCGTTCATTAAGTTAGCAATAGCCTGGTGGACGAGGTGCACAATGGTAGGAGAATGGGATTAGGAGTTAGGGTGGCTCATTGTTCCATAGCAACCTCCAAGTGATGTGACCCGGGATCTCGATATTACTTATCACATAATTTTCGAATTATGTTATAAATAGTATCGTGCCAATAGCTACGGGCATTGCTGTATATGTATATAATCCATTGATAACGAATATGCTACTTTTATTTTTTCCATTTTTCAGACATCAGATGTGTATTCCATGGTTCTATTTGTTCGTGCATTTACAAGGGTCGTTTACGGGTAGATACGGACGGACGGGATCAAAGTACATATACTTATATGTGCATATATAATAAGTTAAAAAAGAAAACATAGTGAAATGGGTACGTTAGTTTACGTTGGTCCAATTGTCATTTTCATCAATAAATGCGATACAATGAAAGTGGATTAAATACTGCTAACGACTTGGTCCATTGTTTCACTTTAAGACGGAACAGCGAGTTAAATCTATCGTCGTCATAGCGTACAATTTTTTCTTGCCGCGATATCGTACAGAGTGATATGTCATAGGAGATCGCTAATCTTTGTGTATGAAATTCGCGGCTACTGACTTAACGCATTACGTATTATGAAAGGCAAAAAGAAAAAAAAGGGAAACGGATAAGGTATGGGCGTGGCAGGAATAGGAGAGAGAAAGGACAATAAAATTGAGAAATGTATACGATAAGTTAAGAGATATTGCAGTCATCCGTGTGAGTATCCCGGATCTGCTGTTTGGTTTTCCGTGAGGTGCGTCGGATCAGGCTACGACTGCGCGGTTTGCTCCTCGTCTCTTCATTGACTGTGACAACGACGTTCGAGCTTTGTGCGGCGATCACTTGCTGAGAATTACCCCCAGGGCCGGCGCTTCCGGTTCTGCCGTGCGGACTGCCAGACCTATCGATTCGATCGCTTCTGTAATACGCGGTGTTCGTTAGCGATTGAACGCTACACACAGACAGGGGATTCCTACTGGTTGGATAAATGGCAAACGTAGCGTGAAATATTCGACCTAGCCCTTTGGCTCTTCGTTTACTCTTTTAATTCACCGAAAACTGTCACGGAAGTATTAGCAGGGAAATAGTTTTTCCCGAACAAAATGCATGTGCATTGCGTTCGCGTGTTACTTTCGAGCCTCTGCACTCTATTCGCTTATGAGCTCGTTTGCGTGTTAGTGTATGTTTGTTGCATAGTTGCAGGGGCGTTACAGAGCGGTTGGTATTGTTAGAAATTGATTGTTTGCCATTAATTGGAAAATCATAAGTTACGAGTCGCATGTACACCGCGTACGCACGCTTGCGCGAGCTCGCGCACTGCGATATTGAAATGTACGAAGTCATGTGCTGCTCTCCGAAGTCGATCAACGTGCCGAGAATATAAGGTGTGGTAAAGGGGGAAAAGAAAGAGAGCAGTATACCTGCGCGATCCATACGCTGAACATCTCCGTCGAAGGCCGGACTCGTCTGACTCGCCGGCATGGTTCTTTGGTACGATCCTCGACAGCGTAATGAAACAACGGAAAATGTCTTTAATATTGTAATCGTCTTTGGCGGAGCATTCCATCACTTTAGCACGCAGCTTTGGCAATTCGCAAAACAGCCATTCGCTCACGTCTTCGATCGGCACTTCCCTTCGCGTCGCTGCAAGGTCCAACTTGTTTCCAGCAACGACTATCGGTACTTCCTGTCGGATAGTGTCGAAAGAAACCAACACAAAAAGGATATATTATAAACGGTTGCGCAAAATTTTCGTTAAAATTATCGGTTCCGTGGCTTGCGAGTCCTATCATTTTTTAACGATACCTGAAAATCTGGTCGTTGCTCCCTGACCTCTTCGAAACATTGCTTAATGCACTCGAAGCTGGGCAACGACGTCGTGGCGTACACGAGAAGAAACGCGTGTGCCGTGGCTATGCTTAGTCTTCGCATAGCCGGGAATTGTAAATCACCTGAAAATTTGGCTGTGTAAATTGCGGAGCAAAGATACCTAGGCCGCGGCCGACGGGCAGACCAGAATTGGAGAAGCGAATTACCAGCAGTATCCAGGAGATCAACTTTTAGGGTGAGCGTTCCCAGAACGCATTCCCGGGAGTAAAGGTCTTCAACGGTGGGCCTGTACCTTTCGCTGAATCCTTGGCCAAGTAGACGACGTATAATCGCGCTCTTCCCAACGCCTGCACCACCTAGTACCACCAGTCTGATTCTTTCGTGATCGGCCATCTCGTGATGCTCGTTCAATCTGTCTTGCGACCCGATTTTGAAATGGGAAATGAGGGAAGACAAAGCCGAAGGCGAACGCGGTCGCAAACGCAAACAGAAGACTGCTGTTCAAGAAGGCATTGGTCAATTGACGGATGCACAGGTTGCGAATTATCCACCACCTCGGCAAATCGAAATTGCCACCCCCCTTTGTTTCTTCGTCAGTTTCCCACCACTTTCGCTTTTGCTTCTGCGTCTCCTTACACGATCGATTCAAGTTGCGCTACGACTACGATTCAACATGTTTGGACGAAGATTATGCAGACCCTGTCTTGTTCACGTTTTCCAATATCAGCTGAAAAAGAAATTTTTCATCGATCAGCGGCGTTACGCCTTTTCTTTATTGATTTAATTGATGCTGGTGATAAATGTCAAATGTCTCGCTCTCCCTGCCCCTTTCTCAGGAAACACGGGAAACATAATTGGGATGATTTCTATTAATGTATGCCCAGAAATAGTTGATGCGGCAACTGTAGCTTCGGTGTAAAAGGTTTTCTGGATGGCTCACCAAACAGGCCGCCGTTAACGGCTTGAGCTTGTTAATAGCCGCGAATGCATCGCGTCAGCCGTAAAGCCACAAACTTTGTTCACGGGGGTATAGCCGTATTCGACGGGATTGCACATCCGTTGACAGGTATGACAAAACGAGGAGCATCATCGTATATCGTGCCCCCTGTTCGATAGAGCTGGCTTTCGGCTGGTTTCGATTCGATTTGCGGTACAGCTAATCACTATCCAATTAGCGGTTGGTCGTTAAAAAAGTCAGCAGCTCTCCTATATATTGGAGCAGCATTTCGGGAATAAATTGAAATACATTTGAATATAATCACCGAATCGCTAGCTTCGGAACATTTTTGTAATGCTGCTGTTTCGTTCTGTCGAATCCAACCGCTAAGAAATCGTTTAAGAGTTCGAATCTTGGTTCAATGAGAATACGTAGCCTCGTTCTCTGAAGTGTGTGGCCAGACCAGAAGTAGCAAAGCAGGAACTTGGCTCGTAGTTTCGCAGACTTACATTCGCGAGTTTCTTGCGCGTGAAATCAACCTTGTGAAAGAGATGCATCTCGTTTCCGCTCGCTGTGCCACCTTGCGTATAGTCGCGCTCGATTCACGAGCAACCAAGTGTTATTAAATCTTGGCGATAAACCAACGCGACATATCTATACCTGGCTTGCTCTAATTCAGCCCCGAAACAAACCGATTTCTTTAAACGTCAATGTATACAGCTGTTTTCGTCGCAATTGGAAAGCTGTTTGTTTTCATAGCGAATCGCACGATTCAAATGTACACAAATGATTTCACGCGCTTAGCGTACTCGCGATTTCTCTATCACGCTACGCTCAGGTGTTCGCTGCGAATCTTCAATTCGCACGCAGCACAAAGGATAAACGTGTTCTCTGTACAATGAAAATTGATACAGCCGTATCTCGCGTGAAGCACATGGCTTTTTAGCTGCAACAAATGCCATACGTACACGTATGCGCGAGGTTCTCGTTCGCTGTTGTTGTTGATAATAATCCTTTGGAATACAGGTAAATCGAGCAATTGGTCACCGCTCCGTTGTCCGATGTGCTAAAGATACGCGTACATAATAGATTTAAGGGCAGGCTAGAACTAAAGGTGCACGAGGGGCGGTCGCGGGCAAGAGTGTGGCAGCTCTCCATGTATCGGAGCCGATTTAGCGTGAAACGATCAAAGCCAGAACACGTGCGTTGTTAGTCGATCTATTTCTACGTCGACCAGCATCTACACCCCTTCGTCCCGCTGTGGGATAGTTCCATCGTTTTCTTTTTCATCGCTCTCTGCCTTCTACTAGCACTGCCGTGCACCTCCACCCGCTCCTTTCATCTGCTTTCGAAAGCTCGTTTATTGGAAAAGTTGCGGTGGTATCGCATTCCGTTATCCGCTTGATCACACTCATCGATCGATCCTTGGCTCTCACGATCGATCGGATTCACCGTTCAGGTGAAATTCCATGTTCAAATGCCTGTTTAGTCTAAGTAATTTTCTCACAGGCAACGTTCTGATCTATCGATTGAAATCTTGCACGAATCAATAGCGTTTCTGTTGGAATCGTAGCCACGCATCCGTATCTTCAACGCGCGTCGCTTTGCCGTTCGACCGTGGAAATCGCACGTTAGGTATGCGGCCTAGAGTTACTAATCAGTGAAACAGGTCAACGTATCGTCGGGCAGGGAGCTTGGCTGTCGCCAGTGGAATAAGTCTCTCGCGATCAGCCGCAACTAAAACGCTATACATACTGCACTTTTCCAGAATTGAAAGTAAATTAAGAAAAAACTATCCGTTCATCTCAATATATTGCTCGATTTCTTTGCCGAACTTGTGATGCGCAACACGTGAATCATTCCGTGATGGATTTTCCGACGATCTTCAGCTTTTTCCCTGCGATACTAGTTTCTGCGTAAGGAAAGCAGAAATAATTATCGGGACTCTCGTTAATATCGACGGTCGAGCCTCGTGTGTCAAATGTCTAGGTAACTGAAGCATATTTTGAAAGCACTTTAAGTAATCAAATTGTTTCGCACGTCTTGCATGTGGCGATAAGATTTCATAGAGAGAGAGAGAAATAGGGAAAGGCTCGAGGACTGAGAAAGAGAAAGGCGAGGGTGTAGACTCTACATTGCGAGGGATACAACCGACGAATGAAGACAGGAAAGGACAAAGGGCGCGATTTTGCTGGAGTGCATGGCTGCCGGAAACGTGTACAATACATCGTAAGGTTGCGGAGCCCCTTTGCTAGGAAAAGACAGTTGATGTTAAAAAGCGTGCCGAACGCGGTAAACAGGCGAGATTAAGGTCGAACAGTGCACTAAAAAAGTATTACACATATTCGCCAAAATATGTTTTATCACTCTGTGACTATGCAATCTTGAATATTCTGACGAATGTCGTCGCTTCCTGGATCGTCTTGTTCAGAAGGATGAATACTCCTGCGAATGCAACCCTACTTGCATTGCTGCAATATTCGTTTCGTGCATACAAATTCTGAGCGACTTGAACTTGGTAATTTCATTTATTATGGATAGAAGGAGGGAAAGAAATGTCCAACAATCACGATCTGAAATGTAATTTCGTTTCTTTAACAACATTTACGCTGGAAGGAGATTGCTAGTCTTAATCACGACGAAATATTTAATTTTCATAAATACGTTGATGATAGACGATTGTACGTGAGAGCGCGGTTTGAGATAGTGCAAAGCGGATTGTTCCATTAATCGCTGGCTCGTTGAAATTTCATCCCTTATTCGTTATTAATTCATCTTTCTTATTTAATGTATCACACAACTTAAATAAACGTATCAATTGTGCTGATGGACATAAAATGTGGGTAAGAAAGTACAAGGGTGGATAAATGCACGTAGAGACAGTGCACCCAGATGGAAAGAAATAAAATAAAATTCCACATAACCTTAAAAACATTTAGTTTGTATTGGTGTAAAAATTATTAACATATGTTTCGTGTGAGGCAAAATAAGCAGCTAAATTTAGCAATACCATTCATAGAATAAATTGTTGGAAATCATCGTGAGGGATGGTGGGATACATTACGATCTTGTAAAACGAATATACGTACATCATAGTTAACTATTTATTCATCGACAATGTGGACAAATACGCCCGGTTTTATTCATCTCTATTGTCTATCATAATGTGTACGTGCGTTCGCGTATGATTAAATTTCTTTTATCGGTCGATGAAAATCTAGGCAATACAACTTGACAAGCAAATCATGCGGACAAAATCTGGTTGGTCTTTGACATGTTAAAATTTGAATAAAATACGCGAAACTTTCAGTTTGAAGTTGTGCAGCAACATTATCACGCGCGTCGATTCAAAGTTTATTGCGTATCAATTCTAAGAGTTAGTGGGTATCGAAAATAATCGGTAATCTCTGAAACACCTTATTCGCGGATTACTGAAAATATGGTGGAGTCGCAACTTACCAAACAGACAGAGATGTGGATACGGATACGGAACGGATTACGATATCGGCACAGTCGGTAACGAATCCTAATTTACGATGTAATATAGAACAGATATGTGTGTGTAGGGCAGCGTGTAACAGAGCAGTAAGATAAAAACAGACCCAGCTCCAATTCTAAGCGCTGTCGAAGCGACACTGAACCCCCTTCAGACTGTTCTGTTGTGACCCGCGTTAGCCGCGGAGTACTGCAAAAATCAACTTCCCTTTAAGGAGCGTGCGCAGCATTATTTATTTTCTGATAATATGGCCGATGGTGCTTGCGGAATACAGACATGAAACACAGTATCTTTTTTAAATGATTCTACCGATGGTTCGAGTGTTTTATTCTCGTTTCAACTGATAGTGCCCTTCAGAGCTAATAATAGAAAAGACAATTTGCCGCCAAGCAAACGATTAATTTTATCGCAGGTAATTGAATAAACAATTGAATGTTGCATGTGCATGCGCGTTGACAACGCTATTACTTTCGACATAAATTTATATAATTCTTCGCTTACGAGTTTAAATTTTAAGCGACAACAGTAAAAGGACACTGCAGTAAAACGATTTGTAAAAATAAAAGCAGCTCCGCGCGATTTCCCTATTTTTTTTTTTACTATTGAAGCTCTATGTACAAATTCTAACGACCAAATTAAAACGATTACTTTCTTCCCTTTGCAAAGCAGGGGCGTTTCAAATGAAAAGATTTTGCGATATAATTCATATCTAATTTCCGAAATATTCCTTAGAGTAGAATGACGACTAAGAATAATTATGAAAAATGTTTAATCCATCTTTATTATATAAATAATATCACCATATAATGTTGCTAGGTGGTCGCTTTTGCATAACAGGGGCAAATAGATAAAAAGAAAGAAAGAAAGAAAAGATAACAGACAAATAACTGCACGGAAATGTGCAACGGGTAAATGGGCGAGGCTATTAAGTTTGTGGGTGAAATAGAAACGAACAATCGTGCGACTGAAACGTCGAGAAAAATTGTATGTTTTAGGCATGGAAATTTGTATAACTAAATTGCTAACAAAATTATTATCAAAAATGACCGTCAGTCGTAACACGCTTCTCCCTTCTTGAGTCTTAAGTTTGTTCGTTTCGCAATTTAATACACGCTGTATTTGTTCGTTGCTGTTATCGTGGCCATTGCGATAAATTGCTGTTCGTCGTGGCTTTCCTGATGCAGTAAAAGAAATACATCCCCTTTCAATTTTGCTAAGACTTCTATTCAAATTAATATTTAGATGAATGGCATGTCGAGATAAGAATAAGAAAAGTGGTAGGTGCCGTTTGCTTTTCCTATTTCGGAGCGATGCCGTTCATTTGCTCGCAATCAGTTACAAAACCACGGCTAAGAGTAAGCGTAATGTTCTCCAATATAACTTTTAACATACGCATGTTGCATATTAAGTCGCTTCGAGTTCGAAAAAGTTTCATAATAGAATCGTACGAATAACATGATGCGAAAACATTTACTTTGCTTTACAATCACCAACGCCAAGTAATTTTCTTCTACTAGTTCGAGAAAGCGGATAAAACAATAGGGAAACAAAATAACTGGCTGAATCGACTAAAAGTCGTTATTCTTTTCATTCTTCCTTTTTCTTCATTCATATTTCCTCTTTTACGCGAAATTCATAGGCGACTTAGATACGCTTATTTACAATATCTTCAATTTCACTATAGCTTCACCATTCTCGCAGAAAAAACGGAATGCTTGGCCGTATAGAGATAAAAAAAAGAAGAAGGAAAAGAAGAAGAATATGATCACGTTCGTACGGAATATTTTAAAAGGAATTATTAATTATCGAGGGCAGCGCAGCATTATTTATAAACATTCATATACCTATACGCTTATACTTGCAGTTATATAGATCATTTTCATATAATGAGCTCGACGCGTTACAGGAACGAAGGAAAAGAAAACAAAAGATATTCCTAAAGCACGTTTGACGCTGCTCTCAATTTCGGACTTTTGTAAATTACACCTTATGCTTTATCTAATATAAATGTTTATCAGAAAATTAAGATCAACAACCCATCGGGAATTGTAAATTTTTAGACTACCTTTCTTCATAATAATTATTCGAAATTATTAACAACCTTATTTTAATCGATAGCCGCTGAATCACGTAGTTAAAACTACGAATCACGGGTGAATTTGTACAAGAGGGTATACTGCACGTTGGCCGTTTGTACGCCTGCGGACACGCATCTATCGTTGTTTCGAATAAATTTCGTATTCTTACTTTTCGAATGAGAAACTCCGAATAAACATGTTCTATGAACAATACTTGATAAGATAAGACGTAAGGGATGAACCGGGAATAGTTCGTCTACTTTGTCTCGGTAGTTGATCCTCGGTTTTTCATTGCTTCTCGCACAAGTACTCTCGAGTAGAACGACAATACGATACTAATATCGTATGGGTTGCCAAATACCGGTGGTTTCGTCTCGGCGGTAATAATGTGGTCTGTTATCCCGAAAAACGGTGACGGCTGGAAATTGATTGTCCTGTATATATTTGAGCGTTGCCCGCACCTGCGACAGATTATTTAATTGAAGGCGTTTCATCGGAAATCGTCGGGTTACACACAATTCTTTCGAGTTACCTGTGATACAAAGTGCGGCAGTTCCACTTCTGGCGAAGTCGAGAGATGTTGTAAAATAAATTGATCGGATTGAGCTAGCCAAAGATCGACGCCTCTTAGAGGATCGTAATTGAACGGCCCGATTCTGAGTAATCCGAGGGTGCAGTCGTAAACATCCAAAACCTGTGTAACGACAGACAAAGCGCGCGATAGAACATTGTCAGAATTATTATTTAACCGAGAGGAGAATTCGCTCTTAATCTCATACGCACCTGTTGGCCCCCGGTTAAATGTCTGGCGCATCTCAACGCCTGATCCGGTCCCTTATCGGGAAAAGTTGCAGGGAAAATCTCGCCTGTCTTTACATTCAAGCCGATACCATATATTACAGGCCAATGGATTCCCCCTCTTACAGTAGTATTCAACTCGCCCACGCAACACAAAGTCAGGTCGATCTCAACTGGCTGCTTGTGAAATGCCGCTAAAAATAAAGCACGATATTTTCGCATTACTTCTTCCCCTTTCTTTCTTCATTCTCATTCATTTATTCATTTTTTTCTTTACATTCTTTTAATATGCCGACACAAAAGAAGCGGTGGAACCAACAGTGAAGGAGAGGAACAACTACTCACAAAGAATATTGCAGAAGAGCTCCTCCGAATAATTTCTCGGATCGGAATAACCACCAACGAGTTGCAGCTCTAAACGACCCTCTGGAAACCCAAGAGCAAGCTCTGTTACCCTGTGAACCATCGTCGCCGCTGCATCCTCTGTACCAGCACCGTCCAAATGCGCCAACGCTGCTGCACCGGAACCTAAGCAGCACGAACCAAGGTGAAGAACATGTATACCCTGCTGTATATTTTAACAATTTTGAATTCACGCAAATTACTTAGTTTCTGCTTTGCATTGTCGGCCACGATGGGACATTTTTGTCACGTGTATAGTCTCAAATATGATGCATGTACGACTTACCGGAATGCCTGACAACAACGATTATGCAGGTAGTCATATCATCCGAGCCGATAATGCTCACGTTCTCTGAAAACGCAAGCAAACCAGGTAAAACTAGTTTTAATAAATGATAATTCTTGCAATTTCATTAGTCAAAACATGAAATCGCGATTCGCAATCGGTGAATGTTAATAGCGTCATCCGTGCAAAATAATTTCAGGCAGAGTAGTTGTTAGGGCTTGGAGGAAAGATGTAAAGTGGTTTCTTCCCTCACAAGAAATACATACGCCCGTGCAATACTAATTATGCATATGTAAATGTATAGAAAGGTTTATGCTTACTGTCGTGCGGCAATGTAGCAGCCATCTCTCGTTGTTGCACGTAAAGGAGACTCATAGGTCCAACCAATTTAGCGGGCATTGAGTGAAGTTGTGCGGCCGTTTCGCGATATACAGGATGGGCCGCGTACAAGGACCTACTGTCCGTGGGTATGTCCTCCTGCAGGACTCCGTTCACCACGAGCACCATCCTGTGTACCGAACAAACAAACAAACGCCTCGATTCGTTCCAACTGCAATATTAAAACGTGTTGTTTGGAGTTGAGATAAGAGAAGGTAATTCGATGGGAAGTCGAAAAAAGAGGGGAAAAATGAGGCATTACGGTAGCGTATTTGGCAATTAATTGGGGAAGAATTTGGGACGCAAGAATATCGTCGCCGTTGTCGTCCTCGTCGTTTTCGTCATCAGTGAATAAGCTACTCATCTCGGTGCACGATATAAAAGGCGGTGCGACAAAGCTGGTTGCAACAGATCGAAAGATCGAAGATCAGAGGCAAGCATTGTTGGTACTCGGTCTCTGCCATAACGACTGTGTTAATCGCGTTAACGATAAAACCTCGGGACAATCGTGGCAGCCAGTCAACTAGCTAGTCAGCCTGTTCGCCTAACTTGCTCCAAAGGTTAAGGCCATTTGCCTCGAACGACATTTTGCGTTTAACCTTTCATTTGTTAAACGAGATTACCAACGAAACGAGCTTTTTCGGAACGCAGCCGGACGATTTGCTGGTATCGAACGCCTATTTAATTGCCCAATATTTAGTTAATTTTCTTCCTCGCAAGATTCCCCTCGAGCAAATTGTTAAACATTTCAATATCGAAAAGGGTTTCTGTCGGCTTACTTATTTGGTCAAACTGGGCGACTCGTTGCAAGAGCAATAGGAAAAATGCACATACGTGCGGAGCCACAGAGAAGAGTATAATTACGTCGGATCGTCCCGTCGCGGTATTACGATACTGGTCTGCTAATTCCACGTTGGTGGATTCCGTGGAGTTCCGGCGAGCGAACGACGTCTACGTGGCGGAAAAATCGATCACGGGCTGATCGTGAAACAACGTTCGAGAGAGCATCAGTCCGAGATCAAGTACACGACTACGACTAAATATTCACGACGTCCGTTTCATTCAGTCGTCTTAGCGGCTCGCCTGAACTCATTAACAAATCACGTTAATCATGGCATGTATTATCGGTTAAAATGCCGATTGGTCAATCGGTGCGATTCGCACTCGTATAGTGGGATGGGTTAAAACCAAGTCGGGACCAATCGAAGCGGGTGGTACCGATCAGATATCGAGTCGCCACCGCCGTCGACGCCACTACTAACGCGAACGAGAAAATAACATGTTTGCTTCGTCCCCTTCCTACATCTCTCTCGATCTCTTTCTCACTCCTTCCATGCACCCCTTTTTCCCACCACCTTCCTCTCCCGTTTGCAATTAAAATCTTCTTTGCAATGCAGCCTTTTTAGTAACATCCTATGCCACACAATATCCGTATAATAGTTGAAAAGGATGTTCTGTTCGATTTCGGAAATTATTCAACGATCGGGGCACTCCTCTGGTCGGCTTTATTGTCACTGCGTTTAGTTTTGTCGGAAATAGCCGCATGTTAAAGTTCACTGTTATTCTCGCCGCAGTTAGGGGAAGACTTGGGGAGGAGGAACAGAAAGGATCCTAAGTTAAACTTGGTTCTTGCATTGAATATATACATATAAAAAAAGAGATAAGCATCGGAATACGGATGCATTCAGGTTGCCCGCGATTATGTAAACTACATTTTATCGGTGACCTTTATCTGTACATATAATATATTCTCCGACGTCAAACCTTCCTTATCTACCATGTAAAATCTTTTCCCTTCCGAAATATGTACTTCTGTGCGCGTAACGAATGACAGCCAGTGATAAAAATCGAATCTTCCAAATAAAACTGAGCAAGAGGAATATATATGTGCATATAAGTCCTTTTTCTCGTAAAGCTTTGCCTTTCACGATCGCACTCTTCATTAGAGGAATGCATCCAATACACGCGGGGTTTACGATATCCTCGATTTCGCCGATCCATATCGCAGAAGGTGATTACACGCACACACCTGGTCCAGGTCTATCAAGAATTCCCAGGACTCGCGGTGAATTGGCACTACGCCGTCGGTAAAATTATACTGCACGATCCACATAACTATTGTTACCAGCGTAAATTACACCCTTTAAAATTCATTCTACCAGATTGCCGGTCGCGGTACACGTTCCTTGCCTGTCGCCGTTTTCCTTTCTTCCCCAGACCTTCTCTGCCTCCCTCTTCTATGCGCGTAATTCTTTATACTTTGTTCCTCCTTTTCTTCACAAACTACTATAGTCCACATTAGGTAATTCGTAATGTTTGTCCCCGTGATTTCTGACAAATCCTACACAGATGTGCATGTATCGTTCAAGTTGCCCGGGGAACTGACAAATGTCCGATCCGACCAGGCGGAGTAGTAAATAGATGGCAAGTAGACTGAAAGGGAGGCTGAATGAAAACGGGACGAGACAAGGGAAAAAGGGAGAACAGAGGAGAAGTGTAGACGAAGAAGACCGGGAGAGGCAAGGCTTCGCGGTTGTTCGTGACCATAATCGGTGGAGAGGTTGGCTAGCTGGCTGTGTAGATCGAGCCACACGGAAATCCACTTGAAAAGTAGCCATTACCTTAATTATTGGCCTTTCTTAGAGTGGTTATGTGTACACGCTGGCCACAACACGGAATATCCTGTCCAACCATTCTCTTCTATGGGTGCAGGAATACTTTCACGCTGGGACATATTTTCCAGTAATAATTGTCGTTCGCAGTACTAGATGGGGGTGATGATAATGCGACATATCACGGGCGCTGTCCGAAATCTTTCAATTTCAGCTGGATTGAAATGTATTATTCATCCAGCAGTTAAAAGGAGAAGGGTAGTCGACGGATCGAGTGGTATACGAAAAGTTGGAGTACGGAACTGCGTCCGATCGGAGCCCTTCTCATCCGCGATCCTTGCTCTTTTCGAGGGTATAATTTAGAAACAGCATACCAGAAACTTCGTATCCGCTCCTCCCCTTCCTTCTTTTCCGTACCGATTACTCGCAGAATGCACGCCAACCACGTAGAGCAAACTTGTACCGCGTTACATGTACACTTATATACGCGAGCGTAATTACACACAGCCAGGATGCGGCGGCGGCGGCGGGGCAGTTATTTATTTAAGCGTGCAAAAGGGTTGCAGCCATTAACGGGTACCTTTCCTCGAATCACCTTCTTCTTCGAGGCCTCGGCATTCTAATGACCGGTGATTCCACCGGATACATCCACGAACGGCTTAAACGAATGCGCGACTTTGCTCGAGCGAAACGGCAATTTTCATTCGTATCTTGTCGCGGTCGCTTCTTTTCGCGAGCTCGTTCAATCGTGATTAAATGCTCAACGATTAACGAGCTGGCGAGCTCTACGATAATTTTAATGGATCGTGAAAAAAGAGACGCTTCTTTCCTCGTCGCAGCACGATTTCCTTTTGCCTTTTCACGAACGCGAGATGCGTACGTTAGAGTATATGAAAAGGGCTGGCGCAGATATTTACGACGTTTAACGTTTAATTAACCAACCTAATTAAATGGCCAATTACTGTTATCGTTGTTGTCATCGGATACGGATCTCGTCGTGTAATCGGTCCTCGATGTCGAGATAGAACACAATATAGATGTACAGTCGGACAGCAGATACGCATACAAGCGTCTTTCAACACGTTACTTGTTCTCGATTTGGAGTTATCCGGAGATAGAGGAACGCAATGTTTAAATGAAGCCGGTTATTCGTGCATCGTGCTTTTGCCGGTTACAATCGTGAAAGACAAAGGGGCCGGATAAGAGAAGCTATGTTGACGGTATAGTAATTAGTTATCATCTAGCAGAATGTATATTTCAAGCCCGACAAGGAAGGAAAGAGCGACGGAAGACCAGTGGAAAATTTCACACCGCCGCGCCGTCGATTCGATTGCACTTGTCACGAGTGAAAAGATAAATTATTTATTACTACCAATGGAAAATTGTTTATAGTGGTATAACAGTGGAAGGAGAAGAAGAAATCAACTAACGAAATCGAATCGTTCTGCGATAGCAGCACGGTGAAAGAGGTCGGCATCGTGTAGCAATACCTTTTATCTATGATAGAATTGAATCGCGATGCAATCACGCTGTAGCAACGCGACAGATGTTATAATGCACATGATTTTCCGTATATCTTTCGTCGCGCTTCCCGTGATAATTCAGGTTGATACGAACTCGAAACGCCTTCGTCGGTCAGTCTTCGATAGAACAGCAAATCCGACTGATCTACGTAATTCTGGTACAGGTCAGCACTTATATGAATTTGTCTGGCAAAATAGTGCAAAATTCAACTTGAAACTGCTATTAACCGTGACACGACACAAATGGAGTAATCAACGACAATAACGCCTTTATGCTTCATACTCTCACTAACTTCTACGAAACTTTTTTTCTCCAGAATGTACTTTTACGTACCGGCTTCGTCAATAGGCTCCCCTGTTGCATTTTATTTGATTCGCACGAATCTTTTATCCAATATGATTGCCGTGATCTGTGACTATACAAATTTTCAAGCAATGCTGCATGACTTGCACGGGATTCGACATGAAATTCGAGCGGGTGACGATTTTACCCCTTAACATTACGATATTTCCTACGAATTTATATCAATGCCCATTTCATGTGTATTTGTAACTTTAGATGGAGAGGATATGGTGGCCAATTACTAACTACTTACGCCCTAGTGGGATTTTACGCAAAGCGTAGTTCGCACTTACAGGGCACACCTTCCTCGATTAAAGGATCAAGAAAAATTGGTTACCGTACGTTTAAGCAGCGATGAATTATGGACAGATTCAAGGAATGGTGTACTCGTGCGAAGAAGGAATTATCAAAAGAGTGAAGCGGTGAACATGAACGCATGCTGGTACGTATACATCTCTCCTTCTCTCTCCCATTCCAATTCGAGCCACACCGATTTGAATTTTCATGACCGAAGAAGAGGAACAACATTTCTTCCGTTCCGTATAGTTACGGGACTGTAGTGGGAGAGGGTTGCTATTAAATTTATGGGTTTTCCTCCTTGAGGCGGGGGCGATAAGGCGCATAATAAGCGCGGTCAGATAACGGGTGACGCACAAGTATACTTGTAACCCGATAAACAGTGACCGAATACGTATTTCCGAAATGATCACCATTAGAAACTTACGAGCCACGATAGATCATGGGTTTCGAAAAGAAAAAGAAGTACAAAAAAAAAGGAGCACGTATCACCATGAGACCAGGGGGATCACACGGTTGCTCGCGTTTGGAGTACATATCGGGCAATTTTGGACTGCATTGAAAATTGAATGAAAACGAAAGAGTGTTCGGCACGTGCTGACTCAAGTGAGTCAAGTTCGAAGGGACGTTGCGATACACTCACCTCGTGTCTCTTTGAATTTCTTTTCAGGCTAATTGGCACGTCCCCGCCGCCATTCTCGAAGAATATCCCGTTCCCGGTTCAGCTTCTACCCTCGTTCGTTCAACTGGCCGCGATTCTTTCTGTAACAAGAGGAAACACGCCGATGCGCATTAGAGGAGATCGAAAAGAACGACGATTAGAAAATACATATCAAAGTTCGGACCGATGGACCGAGGCCACACTCTCGTAATCCTTTTTCCATTTCAAACTAGCTACACGCAAAGTTAGCTACTCGAAACGCGCCTCTAACTTCCTCTGTCTATTGCTTTTCGAAGAAAAGTGCTAGCAGTTTAAGTGACTCATCCCAACTAACGGTAAACTGCACGTTCATACGCTCTAACTCTAACTACGATATTGCGGGTCGCCGTAAGTAAAGATGAACTCGCGGTGCAGCGCGCGATTCGCGGGAATCACGCACGATTAAACATTAGAGAATCCTCGTTCGGTTGAGCAGGCTGTAAGTTCGCCAGGTGTAAAACAAAGCTCTGCGTTTCGTTTATTCATTACTTGTAAAAGGCAATCGATGGGAGATCCCATCGACGTCACCGATCTACCCTATGGCCACACGGCTGAAGAAAGCATCTGGCGCACCTGGTGATTCCCCTTTCCTTCTCGAAGCTTCTCTTCTTCCTCTTCTCCCACTTCTTCGAATGGCGATTTAAAAAGAAAAAGGACTAATACATATATCGTGCTCTCCCGCGTAATGCAACTATACGTACAACCGGTAGGCAGAATTTGCATATAGTGGCCCCGCAGGCCTGCAACCAACTGGCTCTCTACATATTTATACGCTACGACTTCCTCCGATTGTTTATAAATGTATTCTTGTATGTTCGCTACTCGATATTTCAATTTTTCCTGTATATCGCGCAGACGACTTTGAACGCGTGGACTTTGCTCGGTATACGTTCACGACGTCGTTACTTCGTTGCGAGACCGACTCGTCGATCCTCGAACGAACACCGATCGTTCTATGCCGGCAACAGAAAGCGTGCGAGTTTTAGATGGAAAGGACAATGCAGGTTGCACATTGTCCCCGAAAGGCGGTACTCCAAGTGCGCAGGTGAACTGTATCGGCAATGATAATCGCAAAATTGCGATCGACTGTTGCAAAGATGCGTACTTGCGCTCTCGCCTCTAATTTCTGCATGCGAGCAAGTGTGTATAGGTGGAAGTAATATGGATAGGATGTGGACACGGACGTGAATGTACATGCACGCATACAACAACGAGCTAGTCCGCATTCCATGAGTGGAACAACCGGTACATGGTACAGTGACTCTCAAGTCGCATCTCTTCAAGTTGTATTCGAACGGGATGGAGTCGTTATGCAACAGAAGACGAGAGTCAGTGGCCCGGTGGATTCGCGGAAGATGAGCTGCTGGTACCCTTCCGGATACCCTTTTCTTCTTATTTCTTTTTATTCCACCTCTCGTCCCTTTTCTCTTTTTCATTTCGTTTCACCACTTTCGCGTAAACAAGCCTACGGTTTGCCGCGACCGAAATCGAAAGTCTCAGCTGCCTGCCATGAGAAAAATTAACCGCGCCCACTTCTGCTTGTCATTCTTCCTTTTTTTTTTCTCCTTCATTATACATGTATATCACGATCTTTTCACGTTATCATCGAATTGTTGTTTTTTTCAGACAGCGCTGGATCTTCAGACAGGATCTTTTGTGGGACACGTTCGATGATCTTAGAGTTTTCGGAGTATGTATGTAGTTGGAGCAAAAGGACAAAACAGTAGAGTGGAGTATACAAGGGGGAAACAGCAATGCGGTAACTTTGTTCCAATTCTGAACTCCATAAACCTCTAGCTGGAGAAATTATTTCAGGAACACTGACAATGTGCATCTAAATTTCAGGTATCGCGCTTCGAGCTAAGCTCAAACCTGAGTTTCTGATTTATGTAGACCCGTAGGAGAGCTTAGTTGCCATGCTGCACTAGACACCTCCTTTACCCACATCTCTACGTACGGTCTGTCCTAAGTTATGTGGCAACGATACGTATTATATCTTTATTAAATGGGTATACCGAGTCGTGTGCGAACGTGGAAACGCATCTCTACATAGACTAGATCCTGCAAGTAGATTTACTAGCAGGTATACTTCTCATTTCTAGTCAATCTCCGGACTATTTACTTTACGTTGATGATTTTTAGGTTGAAATAGGACAGGAAGCAAAAGGTATTAGATTCGGCAGAAGAGGAGCACCACTCGACAGGGTTATGTATTCCGTTAAAGCCCGCTTTTCCTTTGCTTCTTGGATAGAAGGCTCCAGACTGGGTAAAACGTAAATGGAGAATTGAAATTAAATCCGTGGGAAAGTGGCTGCTCGTGCCTCGACTACGGAACGCAAGGTATTGCTTACAATTCTGTACTACGATTCATTTAAGTACCCTCCGATTAAAGTCCACGACCACGTGAAAGTACAGACTTACGTTTGCAGCAGTTTTCTCATGTCGTGCACACGTGTGCACATTCTACCGTTCAAGATCATCTCATCCTTGGGACTGGCGATCGAATAAAAGAAACCTGTGAAAGTAAATCTATAGCAACGTGTTACCTGAAGTTATCGTAGCAAGTGGAACAAGTGGAACAAGTGGAATAACAAAACGAAGGACAAATAATGGGAGAAGAGGAGTTAGAGAAGAGGGCGAAAAAAAATGAAGAGTATGAGAACAAGTGGAACAGCAGTCGGGGGTTGCGACTGGAAAGACGTGCTCCATCGTATCGAAAATGCGACTACACACGTGGTGGAAGAAAACGAGTGATACCGACCACGATACAGTACTGAAGCTCCAGCAGAGCGGTCAGATTAATGAAGCTCGTACAAACAGTGATTCTCAATTGTTAATCGAAAATCTTTACCTGCGGAACTACTTGCTCTTTTTGTTGATGCGTTGTAAACGATGAATTCAGGTGATCGTAATTACAGAAAGGCTACCACTGGTATTAATAATTGCCTTTCGGTGAGCATGCATATATATATATATATATATATACGTAATGTGTTTTGAATCAATAGCTAATAAATGAATACGATTTTTTGTAACGATTGCGGTGCAATTACATTAACGAAGAGCTATTCTAGTCTTACACGTTCTACACATACTTCTAGATATGTACTTGAATTAAACGCTCGATAAATAGTGACTCGCGCGATCAAGTTCGAGCGGTAGAGTATTTAATAAATCAAATCTTTTCATTGTTAAACAATTCAAGGGGAGAACAAGGGGAATGGAATGAGTTCCGTAATAATCATTCGCTTCGGGGCATAATTGATCGGCAGTTTGATACGCTGTGATTGTTGTTTCTCAATATTCTTCCTAGACATGTATATGTTTTCCTTTGAGAGTAATCGTAAATAGCAATGGCAACGAAGCGTTTGTCTACTCACATTCAATTATTTTTTTCTCAAAAAATTATGCTGGCTCGATTTCATTTTTTCTTCTTTACAGATTTAAATCGGATGCAGATTTGATAGTATATTTTTCGAATAACCAGTGCGCCTGAATGATAATCGAGAAAAATATTTTTCTAATACAAAGTGCGATAAAAATTGAGCAACCTGTAGAACCAGTTAATTCCGGTGAAAAATTAACCATGCCAGACTTGTTTTAAATGTGTAAATAATTTTTGCCCAAAATGTAGAGGGTTTTGCACGTGCAAGGTGGTTGCTCGCGGGGTGAACTGATGTTTACTAGACTTTTAATAAAGTACATATCGATATATCGATGATGATTCTAGGCATGGCATTCGATCAGTTGCTGGTTGCAAACAAGGACTGCTATTCATTTTACTAATACCGTTCCTGTTCGCCAATATTTGGTGAAATGCAATGTATTGAACTTACGTTGATTTGTGCGGGGAGGTGGCTGCCGTAAAATCGTATAGTTACGCAACACGCAACTGGTGGTAGGCCACACGCGACACAGTCGATCAAGAACGAAACGTCAGTGATCACGCCGTCACGTGTTGTCGTCGTTCTCGTCGACGCTACTGTTTACGTGAGAAACCACACGATCTTGTGTAGAGCACGCACAGCGTATCAACTCCAATCCCAAGCATAAACGAATCGTCCAGAGGAGGTGACCGAACGAAAGAATGGTGGCGAGAGTACGGAGCGTATAGGCATAGACAGAGGAGGAAATCTGTCGATTCTACAAAAGTGCGCCACTCGCGAACCACTGATCTTTTTGTTGCAACTCAGGAAGACATCAGGTCGACTGACAGCTGAGCAAAAATTCATTAGACTTGAATCGCAACAACCACGTCCCTCTTTCTTTCTGTCTTTCTTTCCTTTACATTACACTTGTTCACGCACCGTCCGTACTGTCGGCACTACTACTCGCGTCTGCACTCGACTCGCCTTCTCCCTACCAATTTAACTTCGTCCATTTCCGTCAGTGGTCGGCCCTCCCGACAAAAATGGCGCCGCGCCGCCTCCCGCTTTCAAATCAGCATACCGCTTCTACTATTTCGACATGCAATATAATGACACGGATATGTCTTTAATATTATTGGCACAATATAAAATGGATGCAACGTATCTTTGTTCGTGCCGCAAGTAAAAGCAAGTTCACTTCAAAGTATAAAAAAGTGCAGTGCTTTAGAAACGACATTGTTACGCGAGATATCAAAGGGCAAGACGCATTGCGCTTTAAATTACGAGACCGACATTCAAGAAACCTTTGAACGTCTTGTCGTAAGCTTGAAGGGAAACGATAGAAATACGTTCTGATCGTGTATGAGCAAGAAAATAATTGCACGTACTTACATGATGCGCATAGGTATTTACGTTACTTCGTATAATCGCTTGATATTTTTGTTTCGCGTGCCCGCGCGCCATCTGTCGGAGAAGTGCAGTACAGTACAGTATAGTGCATTGGGATCGTTTCGCCCCTCTACTCGGCTCGTCAATTCCATCAACAGAGTCGAGTGTGATACGAAGATGGCGATAGGAGGATAGGGTTGAGCGGATGCTTCGCAAAGAAGCCCTCTTTCTTGCCGTGATCGCTGAAATAGCGTGACCCGTGGTGTCTGGTAAGTAAACCTTTTACCGCCGCAAGTTGTAGAAAAATTTCGTGCCGTTTGACGTTCCCCGATCAGGCGCATACGTTTCGAACTGGCGGGAAATTCGCACCGGGTCGCGCGACCAAGTCTCGCGACATGAGCGGCCGTCTTTTTCCAGACTGGTAAGTTCAATGCGGCGCGGTGCACAAACGTGTCGCATCGCGATGAAATAAGAGTACCAGCTCTATGGCGGCCGTTCCTTTATGGATACGAATGTTAACAAACACACGAACCAATGTTGGCAATACTTGCTGACTATCGTAATTGTAATTTAATGATAAGTATCGAGAGAGACGGAAAACCTACTTTAAGTCACCATCGGTTGACACTCATTCTCGTTCCGATGGACAAATAACGTAAAGTCATTTCGTTTTCACTTTGCTTGCAAATCGACTGCGCGGTATTTCCAATAGGGTATCGAAACGAAATTTTTTTTCACCAAAAGACCCGCAGAGAAACTTGTTTAACTTTGGTTCCGATCTTTTCAATTGCAGTTGCTGCTCTCGGCCCGCAGATTGCGAGAACGTGATGCAACGTGATGCATGCACATTATGCGCAGAGCAAGGCCAAAGGAACGAAGAGGAGAACGGATCGAAGAAGTTGGCAGGAACGGTTAAAAATTAAAGTGCATAATGTGATATTTGTCACTTTCGATTCCGGTCGGCCAGTAACGAAAGGAGAAACGGAGAGGACGGTAAGTTGTAATAAGTAGCACTGGACTAAATGCCGCAAATAAATATCATCGGGATTGTTCTTAGTTTCTTTCAGATGCTTGCTGGTTCTTCGTATTTCCCGCTAATCAGAAGAGCGACTAAAAAAGAAGTCCTAAGATTTCTAACGCAATTCGTACTATTCCTGAGACAGAAGTAAGTAGCTTATTTGGTAAATCTACGCACGTACATGTATACCTACAACTATAAGAGAAACACTAAGCAGCAATGTAATAACAAATAATTGCACGGCACGCTCGCTGGCGTAGTTAATCCGCCTCGTAATCTAGTCAGGAAAGGTAGATCCACTCCTTAGAAAGGAAATTATGATGCACCGAGATAAGGAGAGGTTCAGAAGGAAATATAGATGGGCGATCAGTGAATTCAATCGCGAATATCGGCGAGATTTAAATTTCGAAGCCCTGCGAGGTGCATGTAACTGCACACCTGTGGTGCGGGTAATATTACTCTAATTCGTTAACGAAATCTGAACTTGTCGATCGCATTGAAAATTATTACCAGAGAGAATATTTACATTGCCAAAGAGAGGGCCGATTGAGTACTTTATATCATAGCGTGGAGTACTTGGGTAATGTAAATCGGCGTAGCGGCGAATGATATCAAATGTGGTTGGATAAAAGATAAGGCAGTGGAACAAATGATTTGGAGGCAAGAACGAAGAATCGTCGTCCCTAGATTGAAAACAGGAACGCAAATTTTTATTTCTGTATTCGCTAATAACACCGAGGTAGCCTGCTGGAAGAGTATGTCTCGACTGAACGGGTAAAGGGAACGCTTCCTTGAATGCTTGCCAATTCTACGTTTATTTTTCCATGACGTGTATGACATACTCGAGGATAGAACGCTTTTTATCGAACCAACAAACAGAAACGGAAAAGCAGGGGAGAAGGAGGAGAATGAACGTTTGCTCGTTCGCCCTATATTGTCCGCGAGTGTGCGGGAAAGGAAACAAATATTGATAACAGAGTGTAAAGGCGATAGTATTCCAACGATTTGTATCACCGGCTAAGGTAATGTAACGGTGGAATCGTATAACCGGAAAGCGAAAGATCATAGGCAGGGGTAGAATCGTAGGGGAGAGGGTTGGAAAACGAAAGAGGTACGGAAAGAATCCGAAGCTGGGTACGAGAGAGGGTGTTTCACTGCGTGGAGGGATAAAATCAGAGCGATATCGACCGCGAATTGCGCTTGCGTGGAAAAAGGCGCGCAATCGCCGTCGAGGAGACGGCGTATCATCGCAAAGAATAGACGGAGAGTCAGTCGATCGTCGGGACGAACAGCATCGACGATAGGCAAGAGACCCGTCGTTTTCTTTCATTGCCGTCGCGGTTTATTCCCCGACCTATGATGCGTCCCTCCTTGCCTTCAATCTGAATCGCGTCTCTTCGAGCAAAAACCACCGAGCACAAGTTCCGTGTACCTTCGTATATTCTGCACCGCCTCGCTCTCCCAACGACAGCCGGTCGTCTCGTCGGCTAGGCGACAACGCAGCAGATCGTTTATCGCTTTTGGCACTAGTCCTCCATTTCTTCCGGTATCCTTGTAACCAAGTCGGTGATTCCAATGCGCGCATCAACCACATGCATATTTGCAGAAAGGTAGCACGCGAGAAGGGACGCTATTATTGCTGCTACGTGCACCTAGATGTCGTAAGTAAAAGGGAAAAAGAGGGCACTCCTATTAACACCTGGCTGTGCTTTTGCGAGATTAAAGCGAGCTCCCGTTCCGCTTTTCTCTTACATCTCAGAGCATTCTGGCCACCTTTGAGAACGACGCACGCGACGTTCTTACTTGATATACAACTGTTTGAAACAATGAATATAACAATTGAACGCCCCAGGCAGCGCTGAGAGAGGGGCGGGAGGCGATAAGAGGGGCAACGGGAAGAGAGGGAATATCGAAACGATAAGAGTGCGATAACTGACTGTAGCTACTACTTTACGGACGCACGCGTACGTTTCTTTGCCTCTCTGGTTGCCAGCTCTTGCTTTAGGAAATAAGCCGAGGGTTCTCTTCGTAGCTGGAGACCAACTGAATCTCGGGCGGAAGTGTCTCTGGAATAGCAATAATTACGCGTGTCGATAAATGGCACCGAGCGTCGAAGTCTCTTAAAATTCAGAGAGAGAGAGGGAGCGAGAGAGTCAGAGGGGGGGGGGGGGAGAACGGAATAAAGATTAAGAGGATCGAGAGGAGGAAGATAAAGGGTTATTATTATTGGAAGAAAATACGAGGGGATATATTTCGATCTTCTGTGTCGGTTAAAAAAAAACAAGAATTAAGAGAAGTCAAATGGCAGCGCTCAATGTAGAGCAAACCGTTTTAAATGAATTAAGTGGAAGCGAGCAGCCCCTGCAAGAGGAAGTTCAACTAACTGAATTGCTACCTGTGAAACAGTCGCAAATACGAGAAAATGGAATCTTCGAAGACGAGAACACGGATACAGATGCGACGGATGCATTAAAAATACTTCGAAGCTTTACAAACATCGATAGCTGCAATGACGCCGATCGACAACGAAATTTACCCCTCTATGGAAGATTCGAGCACGCTGAACAGGGGAAACAGGAGAGCGAGAAACAGTGGCGGGTGGATAAGGTGCGAAAAAGAATCAAGGAGCGCGGCAAACATGCGGCGGATTCTATCGAAATCGTGGAGGGTAAGGAGAAACAGGAGAATCGATCGCTCGAGTGTGAGTCGAGGATGGAGAAAAGGAAGAGGAAACGTGCCGCTATGAAGTCGCTAATCGGCAGTGTAGGAACATCGCCGAGACGAAGAATCATCGATACTGCAGAGAATAGCGAGCAAGAAGACGAGGGATACAACGGCAGTGATGGTGGATCGAGAAATAGACAAACGATTAAGGGAAATACTTTCCTCGACGATAGTAAAGAGCATTACTTGTCGGAGGGTGACGAATCGGCGGAGGTGGCCACATATCTAGATCTTGATAAAGGTAACCATTTGAGCGATGAGATTTACGTGTTCGATCGCGATGCTATTGATGGGGATACGAGGCAAAATGAAAGAGAGGCTCACTCGGCGACCACCGATGGTGCGTTGCTCGATGGAATGACAATTTCTTCCGGGACAACGATCGAGAGTGTTGTTAAGAAGATGAACAAACGTGTCTCTGTTGCAAGCACTCGAAACCGTTGCGCGTTTGCTTCTAGATCGACAAATTCAAGATCAATGTTCGGGGATTCGCCGAAGAAATGCAAAGAAAAATCCGAAAGAATGGCGGAGGGTTATTCAGTTGAAAGCGAGGGCGAGGGTGAGAAAGAACGCGAGAGTAATCGTATGCTGGGGTCGAATTGTTTCAAAGTTAACGCAGGTCGGACAAGTTCGTCGTTTGAATCGGGTGCTTCGAGCAACGTGGTCATTATCGTTGAATCGTCATCATCGCCTTCATCTTCATCCTCGTCCTCCTCGTTCTCTTCGTCGAGTTTGAGGAACGGGAATGGAAGTGGCGGCGAAGAGGAACCGGGATACGTAGAAGGTAGTCCCGGGAACGGTGTCGAAGGTGGACAGGAGAGTCAGCAAAAAAAGTATTGCTGCGTGGTGTGCGAAGCACGATTCAAAGGTAGCGGTGGACTTCGTAATCATTACAAGATTGTGCATGGAGCGGGACCTATTTTTAAGTGCGACGAGTGCGGCAAAGAATTCCCGCTAAAGGAAAGATTGAAGCTTCACGTCAGAACACACACCGGCTTCAAGCCGTACAAGTGCCCGGAGTGCGACAAAAGTTTCGCCAGAGGAGGGCAGCTAGTTCAACATCGACGTACTCATAGTCAGGTAAAGCCGTATCGTTGCGGCCTGTGTTCGGGTACATTCACCTGCGCCGCGAATTTAGCATTGCACGTGAAACGGCACAACGGACAGAAAGATCACAAATGCGATATTTGTGGCCGCGCGTTTGTTCGTCGAGACGCGTTAAAGAAACATCTGGAATGCCTCCACAGAGACGTGAAATCCTTTCTATGCGTGATCTGCAATAAAACATTCAAGGGCCACCTACCCCAACACATGAGAACGCACGCGCGAGATCGACCTCACGGTTGCGCTACCTGTGGCCAAAGATTCGCTCAAAAATCTCAGTTGACCGTCCATCAGAGAACTCATTCTGGTCAAAGGCCATTCAGATGTCTGGTCTGTTGGCAGGCGTTCGCGCACTCAACGGCGCTCAAGTTGCACACGCGGAGGCACACTGGCGAAAGACCGTTCAAGTGTGCCGAGTGTAACGCTGGTTTCACCCAGCTACCCCATTGGAAGAAACACATGAAGTGTATACATGGCAGGAATGAACCGTACGCTTGCAAAAAGTGTAAAAGTTTCTTCAGAATTAAGAACGATCTCGAGTGCCACGAGAAATCTTGTCATCCTGAACTCGCATCCGCGCCCGACGTCTCGAATAGTTTGGGTTCGACGAAGACGACAACGACGACAACGACATCGACGACTACGACCCCTGGCCCGTTGCCGACTTCCACTCCAGCTACCCTACAAACGATGGTATCGCCCTTTTCCAACGAAATTATCCCCGACAAAGCCACCCCGCCAACTTCAAAATACAGGGTGATGACCGTCGAGAAGATGAGATTATTGCTCGCTGTGCTTCTCAAGAGAATTAGCAAGCAGGAAAGACTCGACGAGTTAGGCTTTGGTAAACGACTGATCGACGAGGTTCTTCACGATTCTCTAATATCGGCTGGCAAAAATCCAGTTCCAAGCAACGGTTTATCAGAACTTGAAATTCTGACTAAGAATCTCGAGATATTTTTGAAATGGACTGTGCCGAAAGAACATTGGGAGAACTTTCAAAGATTGCACAAGACTCCTGAAGATATCCTGGAGACGCTTACCGCTACTTAAACGAAACATTGTAGCGCAAGATATCGAACGTAATTGCTATTATTTCATGGGTACCAAAGATTAAAGGAAAAGCGATCGTAAATACCATGCTGTTTAAATCAAAGACTGTCTCTCACCCTCGAAGTTTACCTCTGCCTGTGGAAATTCCATACTTTTACTACGTGATGGATATATAATATATATATGAGCAGATAGAGTTAAGTAAATAAAGACTGCGATAGAAGAGGGGGAGAGAGAGTGAAAGAAGAGAAAAAGAGGCTATCTCGGTAATTATTTGTCAATGTATATAGGTAGATGAAAAATGTTAGCCACTGTTTATCAAACTCACGATACACAAGATATCGTTTTGTTTATCATAAACTTAGTATTTACTAGTCCAATGTGCAAACACAATAATGATCCGTGCTATTCTTATTATAAAAATACGCTGCGTATATTTCATAAAAGTAGCAATGACTTGCGCGTAAATTTGTAGATCAATTGGAGTTTTTGTTAACATGTAGAATTGAAAAATCTATAGGTATCTGATTTTCTGTGTGATAAGTTAATTGCGCGTTATTATTAAGTGCCATATTGTTAATACCAACGATCTACAAACACATGCATTTGCAGATGTTACACAGAGTTATAATATGTATATTTGATTACGTACTATTTAGCTAGTTATGCTCCAATTTCGCGAGTTCACAGAGGTTTAAAGATTTTCTTCGCTGTGCCATACGTCGTTCTACTTCTTGCCGCATTACAATATTAATTACTGTCATAGGTCCGTTTATTTATTAAAGAATGTGTGGGAGCATCGTGGATGTAACGTTGCTTAATAATTAATCCTTGGCTATGGTGAACGGCACTTTGTACCGCGCTCTTCGGAAAGATATTTTTATTCTCATCTGCTGAACCACGCATTCTTTAAATGTGCATTTGTCGCATAGCGAAAGAATGAGTATTTTTTTAATGATAACCAAAGACGAATATTTCGATGTATAATTTAAGATGCACATCTATATATGTATGAATAATATGGATAGATGGATGCCAGTGCAAGGCACGTGTCTCTTGAACTTACGTCTTTACGTGATTTCTTACCTAATTCAAAGAGGCTGAACATCGCATTCTGTAATAATGCTGGTCGCGAAACTATACATGTAACCAGAACGCGTGTAATTTTATTGATTTTTATCTATCGTAGACGAGTTTCTTGCCATTTTCTTGCTCTTTTCTTCCAATCCAAGCATGGTTTCTCATTTCGGTTTCGTACATCGTAATAAATGTCTCTGTCTACTTTTGATAATCTTTCTTGTCGAATGTTTAGTAAATTGCGTGAAACGCATAAGGTCCTCACTTGAAGTGGGACTTTGCTGCCTAAGAGCCTTACTATCGTTATCTTCCTTTGTATATTGTCTAGTGCTTGTTAATACATTTTTGTTCATTTTGATATGTGATCTTATACATAATAACGTTGATGCGTTTAATCGTCCGTACGTTAAGTGCGACTTCTTTTAGGTAGATGTAAGGAAATGTGAGCAGACAATAATGTTCAAAGTTGCAAAACTAGTATGATCCAGTAGAAAAGAAAACTGCATATACACGTGTATATCACGTGTTATGTACATTATTATTATTATTATTAAAATATATTTTATGTTAATATGTGATAGAAATAGAAATGATTGATGGATTGAATGATTTTATGTTATACGACGATAAATAACAGTTTACGTTCGCAGAAAGTGTTTTTCACTGTGCGAAGAATCCAGCAAGGTGCTATTCCATTTTATGGAAATACGTCGACACAGCATGCTATTGCGCATTATGGTGATTCCCCGTTAAAGTCGGGCTTTTGTATCGGTCTAAATTTCCAAAGACATGATTCTGGGTCAAATGATAGTTGAAAATGTGAAACGACAAAAGGTATCGATAAACCATTGATCGTTTAACATTCACATGCGTGTGTATCCTTCTCGTATAAATTCATCCGATCGTATGTTTAGTAAGTAACAGTCGTTGTCGTATTGAAATTTATTCGAAAGATCGGAATCTACTTGTCTGCCTGCTGTAGAAATGCAAATAGAGTTCGAGGAGGACACTGAATATATGTAGATCGATGCCAAAGGAGAGCCCCTGTACATTTTTAGACACGTACAAAGTTCGACCAAACAAAGGTTTTGGGATTTTTAAATGATTCTCCGTATGATATAACTTAAGGGTCCGAGTTATTTTACGCTGTACGTTTCACAATGCCAAAGAAAAAATGTTCTGCGTTAACGTTACTAATATTACACGACCGATTAACTGTGTTATTATCTTTGTCGTCACATTTTTAAATCACGTTAGATTTATTAGGCGAGATACATTATTGCCAATGAGTTAAAATTCTATTTCGTTGAACCTGATTATAGTGCCATGAACGTTGCGTTATTCGTATTTTACCTATTATACTATACTGTACGATCGATGTAAGATCATTCGAATAAAGTGTTCTTTCATTATTGAAAACGTATTTATTGTTAACATATAGGAATATAATCAAGTGTATATGATAGTAGTAAAGGTAAATAGTAGTAAATGTAAAGATTCAATTAAAAATTATAAAAATCATAACATTGTATACATGCACGCACCTTTAATTACTGTTGCGATACCACGCTATTTTGGGTCGGCATATTTCCAAGACAGTGAAAACTTTTCTCGCAGATCCACCTTTAAGTTGCGCACTTTTAAACACTGAAAAAATATACCGAGTAATTAATACTCCTATATGTGGCGTTGCTACTGTATTATTTTTCTGTTTCTTCTTTTAGAACGAGAAACTCACGTTCCGCTTATTATCGTATTCGAATTGTATTTCACGATTGTTCAAAGAAACTCGTGAAACGTTAGACGTTACTCCCCATATTTGTACTTTATCCAAATTAAGTCTCTCAGCGAAGGTACTTTTCATTGCTCGAGTACTACGCAGGATATCATTCTCGACCGCGAAGAGTAACCATATAAATTGTCCTTTCTCGAATGAATCTATACATAAAACATGTAAAATAAGTACCCGCACAGAATGAGAGTTAAGGGGACAACGGTAAATATTATTACTGATCACTGCAATACCTAAACTGTCGCCATCGTCCCAGTACAATTCTCCCTTTGCTCTTTTCGCGTAGTCCAATGCTATCAATAGTTCGAAGCTATTTTTTCTGCTGTTTACCGTAGTGTTGGATGGTTCTTGTGCCGGTATAATAGACCCGCCGCGAATCATCAATGGTATGGTGTCAAGTGGTGCATTCAACGTATAAGATTTACCCGAGGCATGCATAGGCGCCTTCGTATAAAAATTGTACCAAAGTCCGCATGGCAAATATGCTGTTACTGTTGTCTTGTTCTAATCGTCCCAATCAAACATCAACAAAATAAATATTTCATTTGAACAGATGACCTGTTACTTAAGAAGGGACTATCCTGCTGCATAACTTTGTTCAACTTACTTCTTCTAAAACTGGAACGATCATCAGAGAACGTCCCCAGAGAAACTGAGTATCGATTTCGTATGTAGCCGAATCGTTGGAGAATCTAACATGCATACGTGTATTCGTATAACTCGTTTAGAAGCGATACCACCAACAATCAATCGTGTATGATTAATACTTACTCGAAGAATAATGGTCGCACTACAGTTTCTCCATAGTGATGTGCACGGAAAAATAATGTGTACAAGTACGGCAACAGCCAGTAACGTATCGTGAGAGCTTGTTTCGAAGATTTTACTACTAATTCACCCATAGCAACTGGATCTTGTTCCTACGAGTAAATAAAAAGAACGCATTAGTATATGTAGTTGTGCAGTAAACGAAGGATAGATTAAGGTAATTAATTTATACAAACGATTGTTTCGTCGGAGTTATGATTGCGAGAGAAAGGGTAAAATGCGCCGAGTTGCATCCAACGGTTGCACAAACTAGTTGTTGTATTTCCATTAAATCCGCAAATATCTGCACCAACCATTGGTATTTGATAAAAGTTTAAGGATAAAATAGCTGGTATACTCATTTTTAAATCGTGCCTAATGTAACAATAGACATAACATTATAAAAATAAGTTGAATCATTTATTGCAATGTGTAAATCTATTATATACCATGTAGAATAAACATCCCCAGTCCAATGACTAGCGTATCGCCCGTGTCCCACCCACGTTGAACGAGATATTATAAATGGCCTTTTTTGTCGAATTTTCGTCAGTGCGCTGCATACAATTACACAAATAAGGTTTGCAAATTTTATTCCAGGAATTTTCGTCCATACTCATCAATTAGAATACTTACTAATTCGTTGCTATAGCCTGACTCATGCCGTAAGCGTTGTGGAGATCGTAGTGAAGTCCTAAATAATGTTTAGAATTCATACACAAAGTTTTCGTTGCTAGCAGACCGCCGTCAACGTTGGGCACATAATCTGGATAATCGAACTTATTCTGTGTACATCCATTTTGTCGACCATTATAAAAATTAGAAGGTTCATTCATATCCTAGGAATGAAAGGTATAGAAAGCACCAATGAGTGCAAACAAATACAACGAAAGTCCGGTTGTATCGTGCAAAAGAAAGAAAAAAACACATACGATCCATGCACCGTCATAAGCAAAATTGTCGTGCATGTTGCTCATCATACGGTAGTAATAGTCTTTCGTTTTAGGATGTGTAAAGTCCGGCCACACGGTAGAAACTAAATTCCACACTTTCCCCACAAATGGTTGACCAGTCTCTCCATCTTTTACAAATATATCTTCTTTCAAACCTTCGTCGTACGGCAGATAAGTTCCTGCATTTTCAGAACCGGATATTCCTGCATCGATTAACGGAATATAATGCATTCCTTTCTACAATGCAGAGAATAAAGTGCATTCTTCTTTTTCTAAAGTACATACATCATACATAATTGGCTAAAACGTACCATGTGAATTTCATCTACAAATCGTGGCAGATCCTTGAAACTACTTGAATTATAGGTGAAGTCATTGTTCTTATCCATGTAATCTAAATCGTTCCACTGAGTATCCTAAATGCAACAGAGATTGGTTTCAATTTTCTATTTTAGTTTACCATGTATTTAAGCTTTGACAATATTTAAAATACGTTACAAATGGAATTCCTGCTGCTATGGTTCTATTCCATACTTCTTGCGTTTTCTCTAAATTTCCATATCCATATCTACATAATTTAAAAATACATTAACCAGCAACCACTTGAAAGTAACATTATTGTCAACAATAATTATATTTCTACCTGCATAAATGGAATCCAAGGGACCAATACGGGGGGAGGATAGGTTTTCCTACTATATTCGAATATTGTTTTATAACATCTGCCGGGCTTGATCCCAAAAATATATAGATATCAAAAATACCGCCAATAGTTCGGAAGGTAATAGCAGGCGATGGTTGCAATATGACATCTAAAAGAAGCGAACATTATGATATATTTCCCATTGAGTTTGCTTGCATGTTAGGAAAAATAATTTAATGTATTGTTACCCATAGCGTTACTGTTCAGGAACAGGACCCCGTGGGATTTTCCGGAATTCTCCATCATTAAATAGAAAGGATGAGAACCGTACAGGTTTGTCTAAAATGAAAAAAACACCTTTTATATGAATAATAAAACTGAATTTGATGAAAACTTTAAAAACCATTGACTTACATTTTCTAGGGGTGGCTGGTCTTTGTTGAAGGATGTAAATGATTGCCAGCTGGTATTTAATTTCAAACGAGATTGGTGCTCGCCGATACCATAAATGTTATGCGTCGGTAAAAGTGCACTTATCTGCAGAAACTGGTCCGCAAATATGAAACCCCCCATATCGAAACTGTTGAATCTAAATATCATAAAAGAGCAATAACGTCATTCAATCGCTACCAAAGAGTTAACAAATATTATGCTCTACGAAATGTTACTCACATCGCTGTATTATCAGATGCTCTGTATATTTTGAAACCAGGTTTAGTAGTATCAATGTCTACTTTATATTTTGCATTAACATCTCTTCGGGAAAAGGGTTTAGTATCTGTTCTGACAGGCCATGGTGGCTCGTATCGCGCCTTAACAGGATCATACATTTTTATACGCAAAGTGGAATCATCAATACTACTGACTTCTACCTTCACATACGGTAGATCAGATTGGTAAGTGGAGCTGTTCACTAGTTTAAGAAAACCTGAGAAATCATTTCCATTTCTGCTAAAGTTATCGTACTTATAAACACTCCAGTTTCTTGGATAATAACAATACGGAACATTTAGTGGAAGACGTTTTACAATAGAGCTTAGCTTGCCAAGAGGATTCCAGCAACAGCCTCTACTTGCACAAGACAATTCGGATATCCCATCTTCTGGATGACAATCAAAGCGCAATGCATTTGGTACATTGCTACACTGTTTGTAATAAATGCATGTTATTACTTTCATATCTTTTCGTTATTATCACACGCTCTCAAGTAAAGGATGAATGATTTACCTGAATATTTTCAGATATTTCTTTCTTGCTCGATAATTCGGAAATATTGATAAATGTAGGTTTCATATCCTGTAGGATTTCATTGTCTTTAAAAACAATTATGTTTACCTCGTATTTTTCAATGTTCACATATTTTCCTTGCTTTATAAGTATTATTAAGGTGGCAAATGAAATAGCGATCAAGATCAATCTCAAATAATGATGCATTAATATATATCTGAAATATCTTCTGAACTGCGCATCCCTTGTTATAAGCTCTCGAGTATCTTTGACATCCATTTTGTGGCTGTTCTATTTAGCAGCAATAAGCTGTTCCTTTCATGAGATTATTTTCTTACTACAAAAAGGTGTTATGTGTTGATTAAACGTTTCGATTTGACAAGGAAACGAACGAAGTGACAATAAGAAACAATCATACTTTCTAACATGTTTTAATAATATTACCTTATGCTGGGCCTGGAACACAGTCGTAGGTCTAAAATAAACAAATTTGTATTGTTATTCGTTATGCGTACATCTACGTTCGTCTATTATTCAGTCGACTATTCGTTAGTGTTAAAAATAAGACATACTTTATAATTACGTTTACTATAATACACAAGTATTGAAATACAACACTTTGCTAAATACGACACAAGCTCTCTATTATCACTGCACATTATTCATAACATTGCACTGACCGGTCAACAACCGTTATCACAGTCGAGATATAGGATGCACTCATCATCCAACAATGCATTTGTCATACCACCGATGAGATATAGGAATAGACAAGACATGCAATGTATTGTTTCGGCCACGGTTTCTGGGACGCCGGGTCACAGACGAGATATAACAATAGACAAGACATCTTACGGACTTTCGTGGCCCAACGTGACTGTCATACCGACTCAGAAATCCCACGCTGATTTGAGCGTCCTCTGCTCATGGGCAGTGATCACTTGAAGAACTATTATTTACTAAAGTAGTGGGGACGGGATTCATGCGATTGTGTGAATATATGTAAATGCTTTGAGGGGATCAGGACAGCTTTTTCTCGAGCAACGTTTCTGTAAAAAAATTGAGCTACGGTGCCTGGTCGCGCGATGCACTTCGGCTCGGCTCGAGTTGAGTCGAAACCACATCGCGATGCATCGGGGCAATGAAATTGACAGTGTCCGTCAAGCGTCCCGCCTGTGCTGTCCCGCTTTCATTGCTCAGCAAATAACAAAAGAATTCTTTAACGAGGATCGTAGGTCCAGCTAAAACTTAATCAGAACCCGCAGAAGTTCAATAGGCACGACCCTAGAGTCGTAGGTCCGGCTAAAAGTTGGTCAGAAAACGTAAAAGTCCAGTAGGTACAACTCTGGGATCGTAGGTTCAGCTATAAGTCGGTCAGAACCCGAAGAAGTACAATAGACACGATCCTAGAGCCGTCGGTCCGACTAAAAGTGGGTCAGAAAACGTAAAAGTCCAGTAGATACAACCCTAGGATCGTAGGTTTAGCTAAAAATTGGTCAGAAGTCGAAAAAGTTCAGTACGTATGACCTTAGTACAGTAGTACGCACGACCGCGATCGGAGACCTTCGAAGAGTTCGAAAATTGCGAATACCACCGAGCACGACCGAGCGTTACCGACGCGCCGGCGTGTCGCGGAGTGGGGATGCCGGTGCGCGGCGCACGCGGTGTCACTATCAGTTCAAGCGTCGTACCGTACGGGTCGTCTATGCTGTCGAAGGTTAGCGACATATGTACATCAGCTTACAACACAATAGCATCTCGGGGTTTACTTTATCACCGCATACGCTTGTCTATTACCTTCTATTAATTAATACACGTTTATTTAACAATCGTTTGACTATCGTGGATATCCATTAAACTCTTTCTCGAGTCTCTTTTGCTGGACGCTTGACCGGTCATCCGGTACCACCGATTTTTTTATTCGCGATAACTAGTCATTTATTAAAATATCGGGTTAATTAATTTATTAGTTTAAACGGTTCTTTGAATATTTATTATATTTTATTACACGATTATTCGGATTCGATGCGGTGTTAAGGTTGCGTTTATTTTCTTTGCAATGTCACTTACATACTCAGTTACATATGTCCTTTCGCAACTTTGAATTCGATTCTGCTTTTAGCTCAGGTTTATCACGTTGCTTTTCTTTTTGTTGCAGGTACAATGGGTGATTGGTTGGTGGAGGATAATATATTGAGGCTGCAGGAATGGAGTATTGAGATACAATTACTGCGATGCATAACAAGCAGTCCGATGACCTATGATGAAGGATTGGTAACATTTAACTTATTATCCCAACGGTTTACGTATATTTCTTGTTATCTGGCGATTGGATTTTGGCTCAAGTTCTTTTCTTTCGGTTGCAAGTTATTGAGCAATTTAAACATTTTAAATAGAACTTACAATATGCCACTCGCGATTGAAACTAGAGTCTGTAAATTTCATTAATTCTAAACGAAAAATGGAAATACTTTCATGTTTCGCTGCATATCGGTCGCGATTTCTGTTATAGCTTCACTAGTATTTATTAAAAACTTTTAATATCTCTGTGACTTTGCACAAGTACGGTCAAATTGTATTTTCGATGCAGGATTGCCCGCGTACGTACGTACTGGTTGCCATGCACCTGAAGCATGATAAATAGTTTCGAGTCTTGATTTCTACAAGCAGCTACGAGAACTTATAAATTCGCGATATTGCTTGCTTACTAAGATCATGATCACCTTTAAAACTCGGGCAAAGAACAGTCACAGTACGCTTTTGATAAATCATTTATATTAATCTATAATAGTATATGTTGAATAGACAATTAACAGTAATTAAATCAGAATAATAATACGGTAGTACTTTATTAAAACAAAGCAGTATTTCCTCAACAGACGTTTGACAGGATGAAGAAATAAGAAAGAGACAAATAAAATCAAATGTGTATTGCTTCAATTTCTACCGCCTCACCCTATTTACTAACTTGTACAGATTCTCTTTCAGAAAATTTTGATGACCGCGCGCAATGCGGTCGGTAGAGTCAGTTCTTGTTCCGTCAAAGTTCTTTTTATTATTTTCTGAGCGAAACCGCTCATAATAATTATAACTAAATATAAATAACAGTAAAGATACGCGAAAGTAGAGTCAGTGTTTGCTTCGAAATATTGCTCTCGCGAAATTAGAGTCACTTTGTTCGTCGATCACAATTGACGTGCGCGATAGTAGTCTTTTATTTATTTATTTTTTCTTTCGCAATAAGTATTCCGGTATTAGAGTCAGCACCGATGCAGTTCGGCGAGTTCGGGCATTCATCCATCAACTCGAAGAGTAAGTATCTCTGTATTTCTTTAATCTTATTTTACAATGGTCTTTGATAATTATCATGATCGAAAAGTACTCAAAACGCAAAGATTTCAATGTTGTCTGTTCTTTTGAATGTTTCAGAAGCTGCCATGGGCTCAATTGTATCACCATAACGATATTGTTGGCCGCGCGCAATGCGGTTGGTAGAGTCAGTGCTTGTTCCGTCAAAGTTCTTTTTATTATTTTTTGAGCGCAGCCGCTCTTAATAATAATTCAACATAAATAACAGTAAAGAGACGCGAAATTAGAGTCAGTGTTTGCTCCGAAATAATACTCTCGCGAAAAATAGAGTCACTTTGTTCGTCGATCACAATTATTCCGTTTCCTTTTCCGTTCTCGGCTCGGAGGACTGATGGTTAGGGACTTAGTGTCAGCCAGTTACGATGTGCGGGGGCGTGATTGTGGTTCTGGACCCTGGTCACGAGGCCCTCTGTTAGACCACATATAATCTCTAATTTGGGTAGGTCATCCACCATTCTGGAATCGTGGTCGCGGTTCTTGCAATATCCGGGTTGCAGTGTCATCGGGGGGCGGTGTGTGGGGCTGTGATTGCTTTTCTGGACACTTTGGCCCGCCTAGTAGGAAATTCCTATGTGTTAGACCACGCCAAGCACACCTTGGGGTGGCAGAAGGCATACGGGTCATAATCTAGAATCGTGGTTGTGGTTTTGCATATCCGTGCCTTAATGATTTCTGTGGCTCGGAATCGAAACTGGTCTCGATGCTAAGTCGTTTTACTGTCCAGACTCTGAGCCGAGGACTCGCGGGCTGCTCGGTAGCAGTCACAAAAACAGTAGAAATACTGTCGCGAAATTAGAATCACTTTGTTCGTCAATCATAAGTGTTCCATTAGAGTCAGTGTCCTGTTCAGCGAGTTCGGGCTTTCAGCCATCAATTTGACGAGTAAGTATCTCCTTCGTTCTTTAATCTTGTATTGCAATAATCATTGATAATTAACACATTCCAAAAGTACTGAAAATACATAGATTTTAATGTTGTTTGCTCTTTTTGAATGTTTCAGCAGCTTCCATGGCTTCGATGGCGACGAGCTTGACCGCACACCTGGTGAGTCTGCAACCGGTGAGTGGCATGCTTTAAAGTTCCTCTGGTCACTCAAGCATGTCGCAGGACGAAAGGTCCGAACCGACACGGGTGACTGGTTGTAATTACGTAGATTTTTCTGGCAAGCACTGTGACCATGGGTATATGGAAATATACTCATGAGTAGTAACTTCTTTACTGCTTTATATTATGTGAGGATAGGTCTTCTTGTACAACGCGTTTTTAAATAGCTTGATAATTTTAAAACAGATCATATTTAGTACAAAATATATCACTGTATATCTTTTTATAATAGAGTATTTAATTGAATACCTATGAAACGATATTTAAATAGTTATTAATTATTGAATGAATATAAAGTAACGTCCAGTATTCTACGTGCATTAGTTTGTAGTGGAGAAGTCGAATACCATTCGACTTCGTTTACTTGTCAATTGCAATGACTGCACAGTTAGAATAAATTGCATAATTATTGCTGTTAGTAAGAGTGTAGTATTTCATCTTTTTCTACTTTGATAATATATAAAGTGAAGGTACTCATTTACCTTATCAATTTGTTGGAACTATCGAATAATTTTATTATTCGATATCCATATTAGTCTTTAGCGTTTAAAGATATCGATACGTTCATTGTTTCCGTACAAAATGTTAATTAAACCTGAATGTACAAGAAGACAATACGCGAACGGGTAGTTTTCGAAATCAAGGCAAACAACTTTTAAAGCAATCTTGCGTTTTAGAATCAATGCTTTGATAACGGGAACGCCCGAGGATGTTTCAATTTAATTCAAAGTATATTAAAGTAGAGTCGTTGAATAATTTCTCTATTAACGTAGAGTCTTTGAATAATTTTTCTAATAAAGTAGAGTCACTGCATAATTTTTCTAATAAAGTAGAGTCACTGCATAATTTTTCTAATATAGTAGAGTCATTGCACAATTTTTCTAATAAAGTAGAGTCATTTAATTTTCTCTTCAATAAAATAGAATCATATATAGATCTGTTGTACATATATATGTATTTTAGCCCGTTAGAAAATCAGTATGTCCTTATCATCTTTTTAGACGAGGATTTTCAGGTTTAACCCTTTCCGTGTTCACTGCTCGGATCCCACTCACGTGCCCCGGTGCTACTTGGGTGGGAAAACGGTGGTAGAGCACGACGATATTTTTTAGTTTATAAGCCATAAAATGATTTATTGTTGGCGACTGACAGTGCGTTGGTGTATCGTGCACGACGTAATATCCGCATTGTGTGTGTGGTTAGGCTGTGGATTTGCGTCGTTCCGTATTAAAATGTAGCTACTATGACCAAGATAAGATGTCCATCAATTTAAAACAGACATCATTTTTAGTATTATTTGCTTCAATAATTCCTACTATACTTGGGCACGAAGTTTTTGTCATTTAAGATGACAGAGGCCAAATGCCAAAAAGAATTGAATATACTTATCAATTGCTATCAAGTACCTCTTGTATCGGTGCTATTTAATTATTTTATTAAATATCTATTAAATATCTCAACCGCGACGTGGTTTTTTCCACGTGAACGCAGAGATCCCAGCCACTGTCAGTCGATTTCAGAAAAATGGTACGTACATTAGAGTGTGCAAGTTGTGTGACAGCACTTGGGTGTCGGGGGTGTCCCGGGACGCCTCCCTAGTGTAGGCTTTTGCGCCCAAGTGTTTGACTGAGAACCGTGGAGTGTCGTGTGTTGGTGTGTTTGTTTGCCAATTTTTAAATATAGGTCCAGGTAGGATAGGTAGCATACTTTCTGGTGTGATTGATAGACATAAGTAGGTAGGGCCGGGCAGGTTGACACAGTCTCCGATCGGGTAGGCACTATTTCGCGTGTTCAACCTGTTTCAGGAAATCTGATTTGAAAAGTCGACGGTGAAGCTGTGGCGCGAACGAAAATGCGTTCGCCTCTGGCTTTGCCTATCGATTTTTCGAATCCTTCGCGGTCGTGGTCGCGATTTAGGCTCCGAAACGAAACGCGTTACATTATGCTCGAGGCTGCACGTGTGAACGAAGAACGATTACAATTTTAATCGTAATCTATGTGATTTTCCGTAATCACAATTTTACGATTTTATTTGATCGCCATTCGGCCACGTGTGTTCCATTTAGCTCCGCGATTCAAACTCTTTATTTCACCTTTATAAGTTTTTCCTTGGTTTCCGATTAGAGTCTCGAGCCTAGTTTAAGTTTCAGCTGACCCTTGGGTCCGACGAAATGGAGAGGCTATATGCCGAAGAGGCCCGACAAACTGTCACTCAAGAGGGCAACTACTAATGGCTCCCCATTCTTTTTAAGAATGGGGAATCATTCTGTGTTACTACTTTGTCACTGTGCTTGCATTTTCATTTGTAGAATTTTTATTTGTACTTGGCCGATGCACATTCCGGCCCAACGATACAGCCCTCCCAAAAATATCGCGTTGCTTTAGAGTTGCGAAAAACTTGCGAACGGGTCGAGTTGGAGTTGCGTTGAATGCCACTTATTGCTATTCTTATTGCTAGTTAAATTGTAGTATTTTATAATACACTTTACATTTGAGCTTCTAGTGTTGCGGAAATTGTTTTCGCGTATTGGAACTTTCAGTTCATTTTTCAGAGGATCTTCAATTTGCTTAATTTTGGATAGTACATATAATTTACTGTTTGCTTTCTATTAGTCTTAATAAATAGTGTTGCGAAATGATTGTTTCGCGAGTTCCAGTTAGCGTTGCGTTGATTAAAGATCGCGTTTTTAAGTAGAGTTGCGACTACTAGTCCCCATCTGCTTCCAATTGGAAGCCTGTTCCTGAACCAGGAACTTTTTCTTTTCAGCGTTTTATATTAGCCTTTCTTTTTATTTTATTTTTCTTAATAATTATACTACCTGGAATGTCTGTTGATGGAAGTACTGCTAAAAATTTGCATACATATTAGTAAATTACTGTGTGAACGAAATGAAAAGAAATGAAAAAGAAAATAAATGAAAGAGAATGGAAAGAAAAAAGAAAAGAAAAGAAAAGAAAAGAAAAGAAAGAAGAAGAAAAGAAAAAGAGCAAAGTAAAAAACAGATATAATTTGCAGAATCTTTGATAAATTTATAATAATTCTAGATAGTAGATTTAAATTAGAGTTAATACTAGTGACTGTTCATTATTGGAGTTTAACTCTTAAATATTTCCTCTTAATTGTTGCAATTCTATCTTAACCTTTTCTTTAGTAGAGCCAATTTTTATAACTTTTCGAGCTTGCTTTGTAGAAATTGAAATTCACTCGCGATATCCGTAAATGTTTAAACAAAAATCCTTGCACGAAAAACGTTATTGGCAGTAGTTGGGTCTCGGCATGGTGATAGTTGAAGTTTGATATTTTTCTTCCGAATAATCGTTTGTCGCTTCTTTGTTGAAGCAAAATAGAATCAATTGTAGTGAAATGTGACTACTTCATTTTGAAGTTTTTAATGAACGTGATACCACCATTCAGTTTGATCTAGAACGTACAAAAGAATATATCACTTTGGCCGAAATCCAATTAACTATTGTTAACAAAAAATAGCAGCATTTTTCATATCAATTCTGATTTATTAACTGCGCTAAAATTCAGTTATTACGAATTAAAAGCAGCTTCATTTCGATATAAAATGGGCAGGCTTGGGGATGTCACTAATCCAATGCTTGAGATTGTTACAGATTCACAGATGAACCCAAATATGCTATATTAAACAAACATAAGTACATACGTCAGAGGCTCAAGGGTGGAATATATGGAATACAGATCCAGAAATATTATCAAAGACTCGATTGGAATCTTTAAAATTAAAGAGCCAGCCGCGTCGATCCAATTTGTGAGTTTAATTCATTCTTATAATGCTTTACTAATTATTTCGAGTTTGTGCATGTTTCAGAAGCATTGAAAAGAAGAGGATTCATGAAACAATGTATAATACGAACACACCCTCACCCCATCCCTGCCCCAAACCCCTGTCCTTATTAACTAATTACAGGTGTTAGACAATTAATTAGGCAGGCCCAAATATAAATCGAACAATACTTTTAGCTCTTTATGTAGGTAGGATTTGTCTCAACACACAACCTTAGAACTTTATACAGGCAGGTTTTACACGAATTGAAATTATTAGACTTTTAATTAGGCAGGGTTTATAAAACCAAATATTGTAGGCAGGTGCTGCAATTTTTTGGTTCGGGTTTCTGTCTGTTCTAGGACACCATGGACCACGAGAGATTAATACGGACTAACCGAAGAGGATTTAAGTATATGTATACTCATACCTACATGAGTATGGGATAGTATCTATTACAGTCCTATGTAGATAGGATATTATTCTAGTCTTAAGTTAGCTCTTTAGTCAGGCAGGGCGTATTCGAATCTAATCTAAAATTTAAGAAAGTAGGGTTTATTTTTAAGTTATGTCTTAGCTTTTAAGCCCGCAGTGTTCACCGCTGCAATAATATTTCGTTGTCTAGTTTTTAAGATCATAGGATATATTTTTAAGACAGTTTTATTTCAGGAACGTGAATTCTCTTGCAGATTTTCTTTCAGGTTTCCTTCTGATATTCCATTTAGCTTTCGGTCGTGAATTTTCCAACTACTCCTCTTGTTGTCTTACTTGTACTACGATCAATTACTGAACGTTCTACAAATTGACAATAATAGGAGATTTTTCTTTGTCACATGTTATATTAGAATTAGTTTTCGCGTAATTGGAGGGTGGAAGGGCCGTGGCTAGGGTGGGTCTCCATGCGCAGTAACCTCCACGTGGTGAGACCCGGGCAATCAATTATTTATCGTATAATTATTAAACGTTCAACCGACGTTTCATAATTATGCGGAAAATAATTCGAGCGAATTGACTGCGCATTGCACTTAGGATACAATGTACAATAAATCAGTCACTGAACGGAAAGTCGATTGTCAGTCACCGATGACTGACGCGGCCTGAACGGAAAGTTTAGTGTCAGTCACTGAACGGAAAGTTGATTGTCAGTCACCTATGACTGACGCGGCCTGAACGGAAAGTTTAGTGTCAGACGCCGATGCCTGACGTGGCACTCAACGTGTTAAATATATCTCACGCTGGTTCTCAGTACATCTCAATCCACTCCCAACACAGCCTAAACCGAGCGTGCCGAAAAGTGATAAGCATGAACAATTCCTTATAAATCACATCCCTGGATAGTGTTCGCTAGGCAGCTTCGAAGCAGCGAACTACAGTGGGCATTACTGTCCACTGTAGTTATTTGAGCGGAGAGAATCTTAAGTTCTTATTGCAATTACTTTTGAGTTCTCGTTTCTATCGTTGTATCTATCTGCAGCTGTAAATATTGTGTATTATTTATTGCCCTGCTTCTTATGTAGACCCTTCTGTTTTCTGACGCTTTCGAGATAATTCATTAGTAACATAATTCATATATGTTTCGCCCAGAGAATGACATTTTCTTATTTCAGAAGAAGCCTTCTTTTTTATAATTGAAATACCTGTATATATATCTTTTAATTCATAAATTAATTAATATCTGCCAAGATATACTTGAATCTATGTGGGTCTCTGCCATATCTACAGTGCCTGCTATGGTTTCGCCATCTATACAGAACTCCTTGAAACCACTCGCGCTTGCTATGGTAGTTCCATCTATGCAGAACGCATTGGAACTACTCACACCCCTTACTTACCATAAGTGTAGATATGGCAGAGGCCCGAGTAGTTTGAGTCACGTCTGTATAGATGGCGATACTAATGACTCTTAGATAAAGCAGACATATATACAGTTTCGAGCAGTTCTGTATAGATGGCGAAATTAAAGCCCACTTTGGGTGTAGGTAAGACAGGGATGTGAGTGGTACGTAAATTCAGACACTTGTTTATAAGTAGCGGTGCGATAATGTTCATAAAATTTGGTTATTTATGTCTCCATTCATCAAATTGAGTTAATAATTCACAAAAACCGTTTTGTACACTCATTTACAGATCAATAAAGTATTAGCAAACACCGTGTTACAGTCTACATAAAAATTAATATGTACGGTAACATTGCAAGTTCCATTGTTCATTTTATTCTACAACAATCAAGCTCTTTAGCACAGGTAAACGCATTTGTGAAAATTTTTTCCTTTAAATAAATTTTCCGGCACGTAATAAATACATACTAATAGTAGTAGTATTCTTTATTTCGGTCTCGAAGCAATGAAAGTTTGGTTAGTTTACATATAACCTATCTTTGCAATACTATATGGACTCTTGTACTCTCATCTTCCGTTTCGCTGTTCCTTTTAAAACCTTCTCTACCTTACGTATCACATTATTCTTATCTCTTTATCGCACATGTATTATACATCTTTCCATTTCCTCTCTGTTTCATTTCAAATTCCTAAGTCATTTCTGCGCTATTAATTGCCGACTCTTTCCTGTTCTCTCTTTACTGTGGTACTGTCGTATTGCTCCCGTTTTAATACATTTAAACCTTTCATTATATCTTGCTTCTTTGTATTTTTCTTTGAAGGCTCTCCGTTAGATCCTTTAGTTCCGTTCTTATCCAATTTAGTATTCTCGCACTCGTTCCATTCGTTCTAAAAGACCCTTTCTCTTATGTCTCTAGTTTGGCCCGCCCTACTTTCTTTTTCGATTAAATATCCTTTAACAATCTTTCTATCTCCTGTTATATACTTTCTAATATATTTTTTGTGTGCGTAGGTATCGTAGGCAAAGGATAAGGAGCATTGACCGCCAATTCTCATTGTGCATAAACAGAAGGAAGAGGAAAGAATAACTCTCGCCATATACATACTTCAGTTATATTAAATTGGTTTTGTGGGATTGGAAGGTGTATGCAACGAAGGCTGATGTAAGTGTAATACGTCTCTAAATATCTTTTTCTTTCAATAAATCTTCCTGCGCGTAAGAATTACATACTAACAATAGTATTCCTTTTTATGTCGGCCTCGCAGCTATAAAATTTCGACTTAGTGAACATATAACATAACTTTAGATTACTATCTTAATCTTTAAGACTCTCCATCACTTTCTTTACTTCTCTTTTCATCAAATTGATTCATGTGTGATCCATTCCATTGCTTTTTAAATATTCCCGCCCCCTTTTTCTTATACTTCTTGTGCGGTCTTTCCCTATTTTCTTTTCTTTTAACTATCCTTTAACAATGTTTCTTTCACCTGTTGCATACTTACTAATATATCTTTTGTGTGTACAGGTTTTGCATCCAAGGAGTAAGGAGCATTAACCAGTGCATCTCATCATGCATAAAAGCAAGAAAGAAGAAAGAATAACCCTTGCCACTTACTTTTGTTATCCTTTAGTTATAGTAAATTGGTTTATAAAAGTAGTTTGTAACTATTAGCGCATAAGATTAATTGAGAACAATTGTGTAATTAACTGTTATGTATATCTATTATATGTATATTTTATTTTATATTCAGTTTATTCGGTAGATCTTATATAAACTTTAATAGTACGTTTACTACAAGTTCTACTGAATGTGCTAAATGTAAAATGAAAGATATAATAAATAATTTACATATGCACCAGTTACACAATTGCTGCAATTTAAATTTATACGCTTCTGCATGTAAACTGTGTAAATTTTAGTATAAGTTTTATCTGTAAGAATATGTATTGTAAATTAACTTCAAATAATAGTTTATAAGTATTAGATCATTTATATTTATAATATTCTTTATATTATATAAATGTTAGTTTAGAATTGATACAAGATTTACTTGTACGATTAATTGTAAATTGATATATAAGAATACTTCATAAGTGTTAGCTTGTACATTTAAATTACAACATTCTTGTAACTTGTATCTTCATTAATTAATTTAATAAATCTTCAATAAAAGGAATTCTATTGCTCTCTTTATTTAAACACATTACCTATCCTTGAAAAGACCTGATTCCACTTCCTTAAACAAGAAGTACCGTGGACGGACTTTAAATGCAAAGTCCTAAAGCGAGAAACTTGTAAAAATGGCCCTATACGTTATTAAATTTGGAAGCAGCAACTTCTAAGTCCTCACTTCTTGCAAAATTGGATAGCAGAAGTCCAAAAAATTAAGAGCTCGGAAATTCCTGGAACGTGACGTCATTTCCAAGAATTGCTGCCATCGAATACCTCCTCGCATATCATATTCTCCTGATACAAATCCACGATTTTCAGCGAGATAATTTTGCCAGAATCTCAGAAATTTTGCGCTCGGAAATTCCTGGAACGTGACGTCATTTCCAAGAATTGCTGCGATGAAAGACCTCCTCGCATATCATATTCTCCTGATACAAATCCACGATTTTCAGCCTGAAATTTTTGCCAGAATCTCAGAAATTTTGCGATCGGAAACTCCTGGAACGTGACGTCATTTCTGAGAACGAATACCTCCTTGCATATCATATTCTCCTGATACAAATCCAGGATTTTCGGCACTTAAATTTCTACTGAAAATCGTGGATTTGTATTAGGAGAATATGATGTGCAAGGAGGTATTCGATCTCGGTAGTTCGTGGAAATGACGTCACGTTCCAGGAATTTCCGGGCGCAAAATTTCTGAGTTTCTGGCAAAAATATCTCGCAGAAAATCGTGGATTTGTATCAGGAGAATATGATATGCAAGGAGGTATGCGTTCTCAGAAATGACGTCACATTCCAGGAATTTCCGAGCGTTGAAATTTCCGAGTTTCTGCCAAAAATATCTCGCTGAAAATCGTGGATTTGTATCAGGAGAATATGATGTGCGAGGAGGTATTCGACTTCACCAATTCTTGGAAATGACGTCACGTTCCAGGAATTTGCGAGAATTAAAATTTGAAGAGCTCCCATCAAGACGTATTAATTCCTTAACAATTAGCGCCAACGTTAATAATGTTCAGGTCTATTTTTACAAGTTTCTCGCTTTAGGACTTTGCATTTAAAGTCCGTCCACGGTACTTCTTGTTTAAGGAAGTGGAATCAGGTCTTTTCAAGGATAGGTAATGTGTTTAAATAAAGAGAGCAATAGAATTCCTTTTATTGAAGATTTATTAAATTAATTAATGAAGATACAAGTTACAAGAATGTTGTAATTTAAATGTACAAGCTAACACTTATGAAGTATTCTTATATATCAATTTACAATTAATCGTACAAGTAAATCTTGTATCAATTCTAAACTAACATTTATATAATATAAAGAATATTATAAATATAAATGATCTAATACTTATAAACTATTATTTGAAGTTAATTTACAATACATATTCTTACAGATAAAACTTATACTAAAATTTACACAGTTTACATGCAGAAGCGTATAAATTTAAATTGCAGCAATTGTGTAACTGGTGCATATGTAAATTATTTATTATATCTTTCATTTTACATTTAGCACATTCAGTAGAACTTGTAGTAAACGTACTATTAAAGTTTATATAAGATCTACCGAATAAACTGAATATAAAATAAAATATACATATAATAGATATACATAACAGTTAATTACACAATTGTTCTCAATTAATCTTATGCGCTAATAGTTACAAACTACTTTTATAAACCAATTTACTATAACTAAAGGATAACAAAAGTAAGTGGCAAGGGTTATTCTTTCTTCTTTCTTGCTTTTATGCATGATGAGATGCACTGGTTAATGCTCCTTACTCCTTGGATGCAAAACCTGTACACACAAAAGATATATTAGTAAGTATGCAACAGGTGAAAGAAACATTGTTAAAGGATAGTTAAAAGAAAAGAAAATAGGGAAAGACCGCACAAGAAGTATAAGAAAAAGGGGGCGGGAATATTTAAAAAGCAATGGAATGGATCACACATGAATCAATTTGATGAAAAGAGAAGTAAAGAAAGTGATGGAGAGTCTTAAAGATTAAGATAGTAATCTAAAGTTATGTTATATGTTCACTAAGTCGAAATTTTATAGCTGCGAGGCCGACATAAAAAGGAATACTATTGTTAGTATGTAATTCTTACGCGCAGGAAGATTTATTGAAAGAAAAAGATATTTAGAGACGTATTACACTTACATCAGCCTTCGTTGCATACACCTTCCAATCCCACAAAACCAATTTAATATAACTGAAGTATGTATATGGCGAGAGTTATTCTTTCCTCTTCCTTCTGTTTATGCACAATGAGAATTGGCGGTCAATGCTCCTTATCCTTTGCCTACGATACCTACGCACACAAAAAATATATTAGAAAGTATATAACAGGAGATAGAAAGATTGTTAAAGGATATTTAATCGAAAAAGAAAGTAGGGCGGGCCAAACTAGAGACATAAGAGAAAGGGTCTTTTAGAACGAATGGAACGAGTGCGAGAATACTAAATTGGATAAGAACGGAACTAAAGGATCTAACGGAGAGCCTTCAAAGAAAAATACAAAGAAGCAAGATATAATGAAAGGTTTAAATGTATTAAAACGGGAGCAATACGACAGTACCACAGTAAAGAGAGAACAGGAAAGAGTCGGCAATTAATAGCGCAGAAATGACTTAGGAATTTGAAATGAAACAGAGAGGAAATGGAAAGATGTATAATACATGTGCGATAAAGAGATAAGAATAATGTGATACGTAAGGTAGAGAAGGTTTTAAAAGGAACAGCGAAACGGAAGATGAGAGTACAAGAGTCCATATAGTATTGCAAAGATAGGTTATATGTAAACTAACCAAACTTTCATTGCTTCGAGACCGAAATAAAGAATACTACTACTATTAGTATGTATTTATTACGTGCCGGAAAATTTATTTAAAGGAAAAAATTTTCACAAATGCGTTTACCTGTGCTAAAGAGCTTGATTGTTGTAGAATAAAATGAACAATGGAACTTGCAATGTTACCGTACATATTAATTTTTATGTAGACTGTAACACGGTGTTTGCTAATACTTTATTGATCTGTAAATGAGTGTACAAAACGGTTTTTGTGAATTATTAACTCAATTTGATGAATGGAGACATAAATAACCAAATTTTATGAACATTATCGCACCGCTACTTATAAACAAGTGTCTGAATTTACGTACCACTCACATCCCTGTCTTACCTACACCCAAAGTGGGCTTTAATTTCGCCATCTATACAGAACTGCTCGAAACTGTATATATGTCTGCTTTATCTAAGAGTCATTAGTATCGCCATCTATACAGACGTGACTCAAACTACTCGGGCCTCTGCCATATCTACACTTATGGTAAGTAAGGGGTGTGAGTAGTTCCAATGCGTTCTGCATAGATGGAACTACCATAGCAAGCGCGAGTGGTTTCAAGGAGTTCTGTATAGATGGCGAAACCATAGCAGGCACTGTAGATATGGCAGAGACCCACATAGATTCAAGTATATCTTGGCAGATATTAATTAATTTATGAATTAAAAGATATATATACAGGTATTTCAATTATAAAAAAGAAGGCTTCTTCTGAAATAAGAAAATGTCATTCTCTGGGCGAAACATATATGAATTATGTTACTAATGAATTATCTCGAAAGCGTCAGAAAACAGAAGGGTCTACATAAGAAGCAGGGCAATAAATAATACACAATATTTACAGCTGCAGATAGATACAACGATAGAAACGAGAACTCAAAAGTAATTGCAATAAGAACTTAAGATTCTCTCCGCTCAAATAACTACAGTGGACAGTAATGCCCACTGTAGTTCGCTGCTTCGAAGCTGCCTAGCGAACACTATCCAGGGATGTGATTTATAAGGAATTGTTCATGCTTATCACTTTTCGGCACGCTCGGTTTAGGCTGTGTTGGGAGTGGATTGAGATGTACTGAGAACCAGCGTGAGATATATTTAACACGTTGAGTGCCACGTCAGGCATCGGCGTCTGACACTAAACTTTCCGTTCAGGCCGCGTCAGTCATAGGTGACTGACAATCAACTTTCCGTTCAGTGACTGACACTAAACTTTCCGTTCAGGCCGCGTCAGTCATCGGTGACTGACAATCGACTTTCCGTTCAGTGACTGATTTATTGTACATTGTATCCTAAGTGCAATGCGCAGTCAATTCGCTCGAATTATTTTCCGCATAATTATGAAACGTCGGTTGAACGTTTAATAATTATACGATAAATAATTGATTGCCCGGGTCTCACCACGTGGAGGTTACTGCGCATGGAGACCCACCCTAGCCACGGCCCTTCCACCCTCCAATTACGCGAAAACTAATTCTAATATAACATGTGACAAAGAAAAATCTCCTATTATTGTCAATTTGTAGAACGTTCAGTAATTGATCGTAGTACAAGTAAGACAACAAGAGGAGTAGTTGGAAAATTCACGACCGAAAGCTAAATGGAATATCAGAAGGAAACCTGAAAGAAAATCTGCAAGAGAATTCACGTTCCTGAAATAAAACTGTCTTAAAAATATATCCTATGATCTTAAAAACTAGACAACGAAATATTATTGCAGCGGTGAACACTGCGGGCTTAAAAGCTAAGACATAACTTAAAAATAAACCCTACTTTCTTAAATTTTAGATTAGATTCGAATACGCCCTGCCTGACTAAAGAGCTAACTTAAGACTAGAATAATATCCTATCTACATAGGACTGTAATAGATACTATCCCATACTCATGTAGGTATGAGTATACATATACTTAAATCCTCTTCGGTTAGTCCGTATTAATCTCTCGTGGTCCATGGTGTCCTAGAACAGACAGAAACCCGAACCAAAAAATTGCAGCACCTGCCTACAATATTTGGTTTTATAAACCCTGCCTAATTAAAAGTCTAATAATTTCAATTCGTGTAAAACCTGCCTGTATAAAGTTCTAAGGTTGTGTGTTGAGACAAATCCTACCTACATAAAGAGCTAAAAGTATTGTTCGATTTATATTTGGGCCTGCCTAATTAATTGTCTAACACCTGTAATTAGTTAATAAGGACAGGGGTTTGGGGCAGGGATGGGGTGAGGGTGTGTTCGTATTATACATTGTTTCATGAATCCTCTTCTTTTCAATGCTTCTGAAACATGCACAAACTCGAAATAATTAGTAAAGCATTATAAGAATGAATTAAACTCACAAATTGGATCGACGCGGCTGGCTCTTTAATTTTAAAGATTCCAATCGAGTCTTTGATAATATTTCTGGATCTGTATTCCATATATTCCACCCTTGAGCCTCTGACGTATGTACTTATGTTTGTTTAATATAGCATATTTGGGTTCATCTGTGAATCTGTAACAATCTCAAGCATTGGATTAGTGACATCCCCAAGCCTGCCCATTTTATATCGAAATGAAGCTGCTTTTAATTCGTAATAACTGAATTTTAGCGCAGTTAATAAATCAGAATTGATATGAAAAATGCTGCTATTTTTTGTTAACAATAGTTAATTGGATTTCGGCCAAAGTGATATATTCTTTTGTACGTTCTAGATCAAACTGAATGGTGGTATCACGTTCATTAAAAACTTCAAAATGAAGTAGTCACATTTCACTACAATTGATTCTATTTTGCTTCAACAAAGAAGCGACAAACGATTATTCGGAAGAAAAATATCAAACTTCAACTATCACCATGCCGAGACCCAACTACTGCCAATAACGTTTTTCGTGCAAGGATTTTTGTTTAAACATTTACGGATATCGCGAGTGAATTTCAATTTCTACAAAGCAAGCTCGAAAAGTTATAAAAATTGGCTCTACTAAAGAAAAGGTTAAGATAGAATTGCAACAATTAAGAGGAAATATTTAAGAGTTAAACTCCAATAATGAACAGTCACTAGTATTAACTCTAATTTAAATCTACTATCTAGAATTATTATAAATTTATCAAAGATTCTGCAAATTATATCTGTTTTTTACTTTGCTCTTTTTCTTTTCTTCTTCTTTCTTTTCTTTTCTTTTCTTTTCTTTTCTTTTTTCTTTCCATTCTCTTTCATTTATTTTCTTTTTCATTTCTTTTCATTTCGTTCACACAGTAATTTACTAATATGTATGCAAATTTTTAGCAGTACTTCCATCAACAGACATTCCAGGTAGTATAATTATTAAGAAAAATAAAATAAAAAGAAAGGCTAATATAAAACGCTGAAAAGAAAAAGTTCCTGGTTCAGGAACAGGCTTCCAATTGGAAGCAGATGGGGACTAGTAGTCGCAACTCTACTTAAAAACGCGATCTTTAATCAACGCAACGCTAACTGGAACTCGCGAAACAATCATTTCGCAACACTATTTATTAAGACTAATAGAAAGCAAACAGTAAATTATATGTACTATCCAAAATTAAGCAAATTGAAGATCCTCTGAAAAATGAACTGAAAGTTCCAATACGCGAAAACAATTTCCGCAACACTAGAAGCTCAAATGTAAAGTGTATTATAAAATACTACAATTTAACTAGCAATAAGAATAGCAATAAGTGGCATTCAACGCAACTCCAACTCGACCCGTTCGCAAGTTTTTCGCAACTCTAAAGCAACGCGATATTTTTGGGAGGGCTGTATCGTTGGGCCGGAATGTGCATCGGCCAAGTACAAATAAAAATTCTACAAATGAAAATGCAAGCACAGTGACAAAGTAGTAACACAGAATGATTCCCCATTCTTAAAAAGAATGGGGAGCCATTAGTAGTTGCCCTCTTGAGTGACAGTTTGTCGGGCCTCTTCGGCATATAGCCTCTCCATTTCGTCGGACCCAAGGGTCAGCTGAAACTTAAACTAGGCTCGAGACTCTAATCGGAAACCAAGGAAAAACTTATAAAGGTGAAATAAAGAGTTTGAATCGCGGAGCTAAATGGAACACACGTGGCCGAATGGCGATCAAATAAAATCGTAAAATTGTGATTACGGAAAATCACATAGATTACGATTAAAATTGTAATCGTTCTTCGTTCACACGTGCAGCCTCGAGCATAATGTAACGCGTTTCGTTTCGGAGCCTAAATCGCGACCACGACCGCGAAGGATTCGAAAAATCGATAGGCAAAGCCAGAGGCGAACGCATTTTCGTTCGCGCCACAGCTTCACCGTCGACTTTTCAAATCAGATTTCCTGAAACAGGTTGAACACGCGAAATAGTGCCTACCCGATCGGAGACTGTGTCAACCTGCCCGGCCCTACCTACTTATGTCTATCAATCACACCAGAAAGTATGCTACCTATCCTACCTGGACCTATATTTAAAAATTGGCAAACAAACACACCAACACACGACACTCCACGGTTCTCAGTCAAACACTTGGGCGCAAAAGCCTACACTAGGGAGGCGTCCCGGGACACCCCCGACACCCAAGTGCTGTCACACAACTTGCACACTCTAATGTACGTACCATTTTTCTGAAATCGACTGACAGTGGCTGGGATCTCTGCGTTCACGTGGAAAAAACCACGTCGCGGTTGAGATATTTAATAGATATTTAATAAAATAATTAAATAGCACCGATACAAGAGGTACTTGATAGCAATTGATAAGTATATTCAATTCTTTTTGGCATTTGGCCTCTGTCATCTTAAATGACAAAAACTTCGTGCCCAAGTATAGTAGGAATTATTGAAGCAAATAATACTAAAAATGATGTCTGTTTTAAATTGATGGACATCTTATCTTGGTCATAGTAGCTACATTTTAATACGGAACGACGCAAATCCACAGCCTAACCACACACACAATGCGGATATTACGTCGTGCACGATACACCAACGCACTGTCAGTCGCCAACAATAAATCATTTTATGGCTTATAAACTAAAAAATATCGTCGTGCTCTACCACCGTTTTCCCACCCAAGTAGCACCGGGGCACGTGAGTGGGATCCGAGCAGTGAACACGGAAAGGGTTAAACCTGAAAATCCTCGTCTAAAAAGATGATAAGGACATACTGATTTTCTAACGGGCTAAAATACATATATATGTACAACAGATCTATATATGATTCTATTTTATTGAAGAGAAAATTAAATGACTCTACTTTATTAGAAAAATTGTGCAATGACTCTACTATATTAGAAAAATTATGCAGTGACTCTACTTTATTAGAAAAATTATGCAGTGACTCTACTTTATTAGAAAAATTATTCAAAGACTCTACGTTAATAGAGAAATTATTCAACGACTCTACTTTAATATACTTTGAATTAAATTGAAACATCCTCGGGCGTTCCCGTTATCAAAGCATTGATTCTAAAACGCAAGATTGCTTTAAAAGTTGTTTGCCTTGATTTCGAAAACTACCCGTTCGCGTATTGTCTTCTTGTACATTCAGGTTTAATTAACATTTTGTACGGAAACAATGAACGTATCGATATCTTTAAACGCTAAAGACTAATATGGATATCGAATAATAAAATTATTCGATAGTTCCAACAAATTGATAAGGTAAATGAGTACCTTCACTTTATATATTATCAAAGTAGAAAAAGATGAAATACTACACTCTTACTAACAGCAATAATTATGCAATTTATTCTAACTGTGCAGTCATTGCAATTGACAAGTAAACGAAGTCGAATGGTATTCGACTTCTCCACTACAAACTAATGCACGTAGAATACTGGACGTTACTTTATATTCATTCAATAATTAATAACTATTTAAATATCGTTTCATAGGTATTCAATTAAATACTCTATTATAAAAAGATATACAGTGATATATTTTGTACTAAATATGATCTGTTTTAAAATTATCAAGCTATTTAAAAACGCGTTGTACAAGAAGACCTATCCTCACATAATATAAAGCAGTAAAGAAGTTACTACTCATGAGTATATTTCCATATACCCATGGTCACAGTGCTTGCCAGAAAAATCTACGTAATTACAACCAGTCACCCGTGTCGGTTCGGACCTTTCGTCCTGCGACATGCTTGAGTGACCAGAGGAACTTTAAAGCATGCCACTCACCGGTTGCAGACTCACCAGGTGTGCGGTCAAGCTCGTCGCCATCGAAGCCATGGAAGCTGCTGAAACATTCAAAAAGAGCAAACAACATTAAAATCTATGTATTTTCAGTACTTTTGGAATGTGTTAATTATCAATGATTATTGCAATACAAGATTAAAGAACGAAGGAGATACTTACTCGTCAAATTGATGGCTGAAAGCCCGAACTCGCTGAACAGGACACTGACTCTAATGGAACACTTATGATTGACGAACAAAGTGATTCTAATTTCGCGACAGTATTTCTACTGTTTTTGTGACTGCTACCGAGCAGCCCGCGAGTCCTCGGCTCAGAGTCTGGACAGTAAAACGACTTAGCATCGAGACCAGTTTCGATTCCGAGCCACAGAAATCATTAAGGCACGGATATGCAAAACCACAACCACGATTCTAGATTATGACCCGTATGCCTTCTGCCACCCCAAGGTGTGCTTGGCGTGGTCTAACACATAGGAATTTCCTACTAGGCGGGCCAAAGTGTCCAGAAAAGCAATCACAGCCCCACACACCGCCCCCCGATGACACTGCAACCCGGATATTGCAAGAACCGCGACCACGATTCCAGAATGGTGGATGACCTACCCAAATTAGAGATTATATGTGGTCTAACAGAGGGCCTCGTGACCAGGGTCCAGAACCACAATCACGCCCCCGCACATCGTAACTGGCTGACACTAAGTCCCTAACCATCAGTCCTCCGAGCCGAGAACGGAAAAGGAAACGGAATAATTGTGATCGACGAACAAAGTGACTCTATTTTTCGCGAGAGTATTATTTCGGAGCAAACACTGACTCTAATTTCGCGTCTCTTTACTGTTATTTATGTTGAATTATTATTAAGAGCGGCTGCGCTCAAAAAATAATAAAAAGAACTTTGACGGAACAAGCACTGACTCTACCAACCGCATTGCGCGCGGCCAACAATATCGTTATGGTGATACAATTGAGCCCATGGCAGCTTCTGAAACATTCAAAAGAACAGACAACATTGAAATCTTTGCGTTTTGAGTACTTTTCGATCATGATAATTATCAAAGACCATTGTAAAATAAGATTAAAGAAATACAGAGATACTTACTCTTCGAGTTGATGGATGAATGCCCGAACTCGCCGAACTGCATCGGTGCTGACTCTAATACCGGAATACTTATTGCGAAAGAAAAAATAAATAAATAAAAGACTACTATCGCGCACGTCAATTGTGATCGACGAACAAAGTGACTCTAATTTCGCGAGAGCAATATTTCGAAGCAAACACTGACTCTACTTTCGCGTATCTTTACTGTTATTTATATTTAGTTATAATTATTATGAGCGGTTTCGCTCAGAAAATAATAAAAAGAACTTTGACGGAACAAGAACTGACTCTACCGACCGCATTGCGCGCGGTCATCAAAATTTTCTGAAAGAGAATCTGTACAAGTTAATAAATAGGGTGAGGCGGTAGAAATTGAAGCAATACACATTTGATTTTATTTGTCTCTTTCTTATTTCTTCATCCTGTCAAACGTCTGTTGAGGAAATACTGCTTTGTTTTAATAAAGTACTACCGTATTATTATTCTGATTTAATTACTGTTAATTGTCTATTCAAGATATACTATTATAGATTAATATAAATGATTTATCAAAAGCGTACTGTGACTGTTCTATGTCAGAGTTTTAAAAGTGATCATGATCCTAGTAAGTAAGCAATATCGCGCATTTATAAATTCTCGTAGCTGCTTGTAGAAATCAAGACTCGAAACTATTTATCATGCTTTAAGGGCATGGCAACAAATACGTAAGAACGCGGGCAATCCTGCATCGAAAATTCAATTTGACCGTACTTGTGCCAAGTCACAGAGATAATAAAAGTGTCAACAAGAACACTAGTGAAGCTATAATAGAAATCGCGACCGAAATGCAGCGAAACATGAACGTCGTTCAATTTTTCGTTTAGAATTAATGAAATCTACTGACTCTAGTTTCAATCGCGAATGATATATTGTAAATTCTATTTGAAATATTTTCATTATTTAATGAACATGGATATACGAATAGAAAACCATTGGAATAGTAAGTTAAATTTTACCAATCCTGCATCATAGGTCATCGGACTTATTGGTATGCATCGCAGTAATTGTATCTCAATACTCCATTCCTGCAGCTTCAATATATTATTCATTACTAACCAATCATCCATTGTACCTGCAACAAAAAGAAAAGCAACGTGATAAACCTGTGCTAAAATCAGAATCGAATTCAAAGTTGCGAAAGGACATATGTAACTGGGTAAGTGACATTGCAATGAAAATAAGCGCAACCTTAACACCGCATCGATTTCGAATAATCGTGTAATTAAATATAATAAAGATTCAAAGAACCGTTTAAGCTAATAAATTAATTAACCCGATATTTTAATAAACGTCTAGTTATCGCGAATCAAAAAATCGGTGGTACCGGATGACCGGTCAAGCGTCCAGCAAAAGAGACTCGAGAAAGGGTTTAATGTATATCCACGATAGTCAAACGATTGTTAAATAAACGCGTATTAATTAATAGAAGCTAATAGACAAGCGTATGCGGTGGTAAAGTAAACCCCGAGATGCTATTGTATTGTAAGGTGATGTACATATGTCGCTAACCTTCGACAGCATAGACGACCCGAACGGTACGACGCTTGAACTGATAGTGACACCGCGTGCGCCGCGCACCGTCATCCCCACTCCGCGGTAACGCTCGGTCGCTCTCGGTGGTATTCGCAATTTCCGAACTCTTTGAATGTCTCCGACCGCGGTCGTGCGTACTACTGTACTAACTAAGGTGATACGTACATACTGAACTTCTGAAGCTTCTGACCAATTTTTACCTGACCTACGCTCGTATGGTTACACTTACTGAACTTTTACGTTTTCTGACCAACTTTTAGCCGGACCTACGACTCTAAGGTCGTGTCTATTGGACTTCTGCGGATTCTGACTAAGTTTTAGCTGAACCTACGATCCCAGGGTTGTACCTACTGGACTTTTATTATTTCTGACCAACTTTCAGCTGAACCTACGATCCTCGTTAAAGAATTCTTTTGTTCTTTGCCGCGCAATGATAACGGGGCAGCACAGGCGGGACGCTTGACGTAACACGCATCATGAGTATTAATTTATTAAAAATTACATAGCTATTGTTTAAGAGACAAAAAGCTAGGACCATCAAGGATATCTTTGTCTATTACTGTAAAATTTCCTACATACTGATCCGCTTCGTAGAATAATGATGTAACGAGAGAGGGGACACTTAAGATTCATTAAGATTTATTCAAATTTATTTATCTTTATTACACATTTTACGTACTGACTTCCAATTTCCGTGCACACGCATCGCGTGTTTGTCGTAGTGTATTCCTGTACATATACAAAATACATAATTTTTGTCTTTGGATCATATTCAAGCTCCTCCATCCTCCTCATTACATGTCTCATGTGTCTCTGTGCATGTTACATATTATTTATTATAAATGTTTTATCACCATTTTCTATTTTTTGGAAAGGCTTCTTTAGCGTATTCAGTGGACCTGCAAACCATTAATGACTTTGTAGAAACTGCTTGCAGTTGAAGCAAATGACTATGTATTCACATTTAAAAAGATACACAAGTTCGTACCTATGAAACTAAGTAGTACCGGTAAAAATATCAGACCGTGCGCAGCGCCAAAGAGTACAATACCCAAATACATTCTGAAGTAAAATACTTGGATTATCTGAGTTTTTGAAAAAGCCAGTATTACGATTCCTATGATTTTTGTAAGTGTAATGCCAGAGAATACCTGCAATCAAAATCATGTTTAATTGGCGCTTATGAGGACTATAAGTATACAGACATTGGAGAAGATTTCCTGATTATTGGAATACCATAAATTCTGGACATACGCTGTACTGTTACTTTATCAAATCATATATGTACATATATGAGTATCACATACCGAACTTCCCATGCGGTTAAGTGTATTCGATGCACGATCAACTCTTGTAGCCCCGTTGGAATGTAAATAGGAATGTAACATGTGACTGCAAAACTCTACAGATATACCAGAAGCCTATAAAGAATCACAATTTAATGTACACCATCTTTATACCTTTTCCTGTGTCTAACATGCAATCATCATATGTACCATTACTAAATTTACGAGAGAAACCGCATTCAGTTCTATATTCCACCAATACATCAGACCGCCTATATTTACAATGATCATAAGTACTGTCAGGGCTATAGTTATCGCCGAAAATAATGACAGTCCTGTTAGAATGATGGTCACAACGAAAATCACACAAAGAGATAAACCCAGCGATAATAAGGTCTCCTTCCAAATGGTTAAATATTGTTCGTAATATACGTAGAATACGCTGGAATGAATTAGAATTTTTTTTACGCGAATTCATTTATACGGGGGCAAGATTGTCATAAAATATGTATGCGTATGCAAACCTGTACGGGAATACGGTTACCCCCTGATCGGTAAAATGTTCATTGTTTATCATAGTAGTAATATTCTCGGCTATCGTTCTGGCTGATCTCAGAGCTTCGTACCAGTCTGACGATTTTTTTAACGGCGTATGGTACCCCATAAAATAACTGTCTCCTATATCTGTTAAACCGTATTCGTCCGTGTAATAATTCAATGCCTGTAAGCACACAGCAAAGCAAAGTGGAACAGATTAGACAAGGGGAGTTTCTCACGTTGGATGTATGCTCGCGGTGAACATCAATGTATGTTGGACGAGAAAAAAATTAATAAAAATAATCTTACATCAAGATAAGCAGCACGACCAGATTTTGCGCAACTCAGATCCGGAATGTCCTGTAGGAAGTACGGTATGTACTTTCGGAAGCTCTTTTCATTTGGCCGGAACTTATCAATAGTAATATCGCAATTCTTGCATAAAACTACATAACAGGAATAAGTCAAATGGGTTACATGGTAATCTTTTTCCATTTTTAGACAGGTAATATTTAGCTTTGCATAAATGCAGAAGCATTAACGCTTGCTGTGTGTGGTTACCGTTCGAATGTGGACAGAAAGACTGATTATTTGGAAAGTGTTTGCAGCAGCCACCAATTTGCGACCAATCCATATAATCGTCTATCCAAGATGAAGCTCCTTTCGACAAATACGATCTATGATAGAAACGATTAAAAGAGTAAAAGATATGCGACCGTAAGCGGTTTACTGTGACTGTACATGAAATGAAATAATATTGATCTCAACATACGCGGCAGGTCGTTTTGATGCAGAGTAGACTTGCGTGTACAGAGAGTCCGTGTTACACTTTTGACCGCCACAAATTAGATTTTGTACTTCCGTTTGGCTGTAGTTAAGACCAGGAGTTAGAACAAAGTAGACAGGTGGTCCCATTGATAGAAGATCTTCCATAAACTGTAAGGGTTGAAAATTATCAGCACGAGCGTCGCTATTGCTCCTATTCAATTTCGTTTGATCAATTACCTGGAAATATTTCAAGACGTAAGAGTCCTCGGGCATTGAAAGTTTTTGGTCTAAGCCGATACCAACATTCGGTATCACTAGGACGTGTGTAATTAAAGCAGCGAAGAATAGGATTAATACAATTATTCTGATTGACGTTTTCATTAGAAAAGGTGTATAAAAGCGTTCGAATATCGTGTGCATCAGACTATAGTTTTCCTTATCTGAAGAATCCATAGTTTCCGTTTTCACGCAACAGCATACGTCCAACAATTTATTCTAAGGTGTCGGAAGGTATTATAAGAAAATCGCTACCTCAATAGTAATCAGGTAAAAAATTATCAGACATTTATAATATTACATACCTCAAATCTTCGCGTGTCCAGCGATAAGAGACTAACAAATGCTGTTATTTGCAGGAGAAAATTAATCAGGATAGATAAGAATGCATATAGTGCGAAGGTATTTACTGCAGGCATCGTTGACAATGTTCCTAAAAGTATGTTTAACATACACATAAAAAAACGTGCTGGACAACGTGTAATCAAGCAATTGTTCCATACTAACCGATTATAAAGCAGAAACATTCGGACATACTGGTCAGTAGCATTGATGGTCCAACTTGTGCCATAACTCTTCCGATGTGATCAGGTATCGATTCGTCGACACGTCTCGGATTTCTTTGATGAGTATGGACCAAAATAAAAATGTTGTCCACCCCCACGGCCAGTACCAAAAACGGAATTACCTGCATGGACGTGGAATATAATTGATGATTTATATTTTCAAATGTTTCTTACATACTTCGATCGTAAGGAGGGTCGTGGGTACTCCGATATATCCGAACACACCAAGAGTACAAGCTACAGATGCTATCACTATGATAACTCCACCAACGCTGAGTATAATTTTACTATTTGCCTGCAATCGCATAAAACGATACAAAGTTATTAATGACAGCAAGTTAACTGAGTAAGTATAGATGCTAATAAGATGATACATTGGAGCAGAAAACTTACGAAGTATTCTTTGAATGAACATTTTATTTTGCCTAGGGCAAATGCAACGTAAAGAAGCATCAGCGCATAACTAATCATTACTGTTATTGCTTCTGCTTTCGACGATCGTTGTAGCTCATCCTGGATGGATTTCTCTGTAGTGTAGGCAACATCCATGAACTTTGGTCTCTGTGTGGTGTCCCACTTTTTCATAAAGTCCAAAAATCTGCAAGATTTAATTCTGCTACAGATTTGTTCGTTTTATAGATTGCTCTTATGAACAAACATATACCGTTGCTCCCATTTGTAGGTCGATTTAAGCACGGTTTCGTTCAGAGAGTTTCTGATGAGAAAAGATAAAATCAAACCGGATGCCTTGATGTAATCTTTGGAGTCATAGGCAAATTCGTTTTCTCGAAGAAATCCACCGTAAGCTAACTCAGGAAATACTGGGCCTTTGTATGGCGCCAGACAATCAGGATTATATGCATTCCTAAAAACAAAATATACTTATGTGTTGGAAATAAAAGGTAGTAGTAAAAATTGTATCGTGTAATTTCGAGCGACTACTTACTGTGCGCACTTGTACAAATGATCCAAATAATTTATTGTATATTCACCAGATGAACTCGTCTTGTTAAAAATATCGAGATTGTTCTGAAAATATCCCCATACGCTTTGCACAGTGCAGAGGTCCGTGGTAACGGGTCCGGTGAAATCGCTTTGCACAGGTGCATAACAAATGTTCTCTATACCTTCTCCGTCATTTTGTCCAAGCTATAAATCGAAATCCCATTGAACAGCTGCATTCTCGACTCTGTCGCTCCCTCCCTCCCTCACAATTTATTTCAATTAGATAAAAGAATATTTACGTTTAATATTTGGTTCTGAAGATCATACACAGCGAGTAAAAATTCTTTCCTGAACACAGGGCCGAATTCAAGAGAACCACTGGAAGTGTTGTGTGTTATCTAAATGACATAACGCACAGAATATTGTATATGCACATCTGTAATAATATCTATCAAAAGTAACGATTATAGGGGCTGCATTGAATTTACCTTAGAGAGTCCTACAGATTTGATGTATACCTGCTCGGTTCTATAGAAGGGCTGAAAATGAGAATCGAAGTAATCTTTTTCAAGTCTTGCTCGACTAGTAGGTGCCGCCCAAATTTCGATCGGATCACTTGTTATAGACAGATACGTGATTCCGTAACTTAGGCCCAATATTATATAGGAAGACGTAAATAATACGATGGACGGATATTTTGCAAATGCTGTAAATACAGTACAAATAAAACTAGCTTTTGACGGTATATACATAGATATTAACGTCACGAACACCCACCTTTACCCCAAACAACAAAAAACGCTTGGAATGCCTCGTGAAATCTTTTACAAGAAACTCTATTTTCTTCGTGCTTGTTCTCGGCTTCTACTTCTTCTTCGCCATTGCCATTCTCATGGCACTTGGATGCTTTGGCTAAAATATTTTAGCAGGGCCACTATATTATTTACCATGTGATGAAGTGGTTTTCAATTTTTTGTGAAATCAAATCTTTGGAGTTATTGTGAACTAATTTGCTAAAACTCATGATTTAAAACGCTACCTTTTCGGGATGCCCTTCGTCTAGAAAATCCGTACGCAACTATTACTATCAACGTAAATACGATAAGTAGAATTGCCACTAAGACTCCGTGTCCGGTGTGTCCAAAAATAACGAACTCTGCATCTTTTTCTAGTAATTTCATAACAGGACAGGCTGTTGGACAATCGACGCAACTGCACGCTGACAGACCCTGTCGAAAATGAAAATAACGTGAACGGTTTGTTGAGGATAAAAAAAATTGGTAGTGGAACACGTTTCTCGTCTCCGCTATTCCTTGCATCGAACTTACATCGTACTTTTCATCGCACGTCTTCACCGATTGGTTCCAATACGGTTTATCGGGAACAAAAATCATTCGAAAACTTATAAAATTATTCACATCTGGGTCGCCCTGGTACTCGTACCACCTGTAATCATATTCTTCGAAAATCTTATGTGCGTAACGATGGTCCACGTTCAATTTTACTACTGCTGATATACAGTTAAACATACAATTTTGCCGTGCATCTACTGGCACCATGGACACCACAAGCCATATCCATTGCCAAATTCCCCGTGGCTGGATAAATGACATTCTTGCAGGAGTTATAGGCATCATTTATATATTCCTCTGCAACATAAGCCTGTGAGCGGAGAAATTTTTGGATTATATATTTATTCCGAATGAGATCCACACGTTTTATAGATTAACAATTAAATATAAAAATTAACTCACTTCGAGTTCTTCAACGTATTCTTTACCATCTGAATTTATATTGGTTTTTGTCACACGTAAAAACCTACTTTGTTCTGGGCTGCAGCTTAGATCGCATATTAATTTATATACGTTTTTTTTGCACGTTGGACATCGGCCAAATATTGTTTCAGCCATGGTTAATTTTTCAACCAGAATCACTATATTATTGGCGTCGCAGCATAGCTTCGGCTCAGAAGGATCCGAAATATCTATGTAAAATGTGGCGTAAGAAGCCCGAATGCGTACAAAACTGTTACAGGTGAAGCTAACTTACCTATGCCTTCAAAATATTGCGGGCACGCCTCACGAAGAAGCGCCGCGGCTGTTATATTGTTGATAGGCCGTGGAGGATCGTTTGATACACATGTACGATTTAAACCTTTCTCCGACTGGCCACAATCTCCGTACCATATACATCGAGCCGGGTCTGTACACTGCGTTAATGTTAACATGTAACATAATGGTAGCAAAATAAAAAATGCACACTTCCGAGCCATGCCGCACACAATTTCATTTATTAATTTCGCGTAACGATTTCACGTAACTGTGTTCATATAGAATGGAATTAGCCCAGGGTGATTCTAGGTAAAGCTGATCTTCCGTCCGGCACGGCATACACTCAATAAACGTTTTGTCAGGCGGCCGGATAATTTAGTAGGACAGTTATCAGGGAAAAAAGATTGATATATTGTAATCAAGCACTGCAAAGCCAATCGAACAAAAGTGTGTATTAACCGGACACAATCGATACTTCGATAATAATTACTGTAATCGTCGAATCTCTTAAGCTGCGCACACCTGTGTCTTATCGGTATCTAAGTTTGACGGAATCGAAAAAACATTGAATCGCCCCTATTATACAGCAATATTTCTTAGTTCATTTTCCAGCTGTACACAAGTATGCCAGCTGCGTTAACACTTCTAGGGAATTGGGTTTCTCACAGCCGGTCAAGTATACTTCTAATGGAAGGCAGAGGAACAGACCAAGCAGCATCAATACTGAATAATCATATTTTAATGACTCAATGATTGTACAAATGGATCACTCTTGAACATTTTCGCATAACCGAGGAACAGTAACAATAAATACAAGAATTATCGTAATTATAATGTTCAATACTGTCGCGTACAATTAGACAATAGATGAAAAAAGACACAATTGCACGCTCCGCCTGTGTGTTCATACCTACAAGATGTTGTTTCCTTTTCTTTTTTTTTCGCTTTCTTATTTTGCATTCCTGATTCATCGCATAAAGTTGCGTACGTCAATAAAAGGAAAAGAATATGGAAAGACTCGTTAGATCGTTACAGTACACCTGCCTCTGCTTCATTTCAACGTGACCATCGAACCCGACACCATTCCGTTCGGTATTCATATCTCATACTCGCTTAATACAATTATATAATACTATCAATCATCTAAAATCTCTGGATTTACGGACACTTAAAGGATTCGTTAATTCATCTACCTTCTACTTCTTTTCCCCACACCCTCACACTTTTTCTTTCACACACACGAGCACGCTTACACATACGGATTTTTCTCTCTCTCTCCCTAGCACACTTTTACCACCCTCTCCTCCCTCTCCTTCTGTCTCACTCTACCGTTTTTTTTTTATTTACTTATTTTCTTAACTTCTATGTTCCTTTTTTACGGTATACTCAGTGTCCGTAACAATATCGAAGTTGTTGAGGTCATAATTTAAGTATATTATGTTCAACGGTAGCAATAAAGTTTATTTTAATAAAATTTGTGGGTAATATTAATAATATTGTATAATAGTCGATAATCGTTAACGATTCATTGGAATTGGGAGAAAAATATAAAATTCGTTACTAGGCCAACTATTAAGATACGCCTCCGAGCTAGACTGTTTCGACAATTTGCGATTTTTCTAACTGCCTGCCTTTTGCATTTAATATATTTCCAGGAACATTGTAATTGCAATATTTTTATAGTGCCAGTACCCTCATATGCCACAACCTATGCCTAGAAGATGCTTTTCTTGTTCCCGTTCTCCTTTTATATATATCTCAATTTAGCCTTACTCTTATTGTTACTAATATTATCAATGCTGTTATTTACTAGTATGATCAGCATCATTATAGTGAAAACCATTCTTGTTTGCATTTTTCTTTCCTGGATATAGTAAAACGAAACAAAAGTACCGGTCTAAGTTTTCCATTGATTGTCATATATGAATTTGGTTACATAAGTTATAATTTATAATATAACACATTATTAAAAATCTTTGATTACGTCGCTTTGATAATTGTTGTGGCATAGACGATCTACATACATATGTGTCAATTGAGCATTGGAGGTAAGCATAATCCTAGTAATTTAGAATGCTCGGACTCTATTTTTCTTACTAAAGTAATTAACGTTTCTTGCCATTCTTATCGAAACAGGTAAATCATTTTCCATTCAAATTAATTTCTAATTAATCATCATGCGAAGGAAGTCCTTTATTGTCTAATTGTAAGAGAAATCGCACAAATTGTGAGAATGAAAAAATAAGGCCCTTGCTCGGAGACGTGCCTCGTTAGAATCTATACAATGAAATAAATAAATAATACATATATATGCATATAGTAGTACTAGCAGTAATAATACTGACCATACTATTAATAATAATAACAACAATAACCAAAATAATAATAGTAATAAAAAATAATAATGATAATAGACAATGCAGTAATTCGAGCAACAAATAATCTTTTGCACATTTTTTAATATGCACGTACGACGTCTATAGTAATAGATTAGTAGATATCTCATTATTCTTACCCGTCGTGAAATATTAATCAGTATCTTATTATTATGTACGAGTTATGTGTATATGCGCACGTGTGCGATCATACGCTTCCCTATGTAAGTGTGTGCATATGTTAAATGTGCGCACGTATGTTTATTGAATGAGAAAAAGAATAGCACTTGAAACGAACATTAGGTACGTCTAATTGCAAGTATGTCACCGTGCAGGTGTGATCAACATTTTCGATTCTATAAGACATTTCAAAGAAATTCATCATCATCACTTCTCGGTGATTTTAATCTTTGCTCTTATCACTTTGTTTATTCGTTAATTATAACTTTCGATTCTGACAAATTCGTTCTCTATCCCTCTCCTCCTGTTTCCCTCCCTAATATTCTCTTTCACATATCTGCTTCCCTTGCTTCTCAATTTTTTCAAAGTCCCTTTTACTAAATTTTACTCTATGTCACGATCTTTGTCACTCTTTTGAAACAGTTCATCTGCTGTTCGGCCGTATTCCTATCCATAAAACTTTTACGAGCATCGAAACACAAACGGGTAATGTTATAGAATCTTCTAAATCAAGCAAATTAATTAATGGCACGTGTTACACGGATACGTGTAAAATTGAGCGTTTTAGGAGAACAACGAATAATGCAAATACATACTTCGGACACGTGTTATAGTTGTCAAGTTTTAATAGTAGCATATACATATATATTATACCCTGTGAATTTCTACGTTTTTTTTCCTATTGACTCTAAACTTTAAACGGCTTAGTTAGTGATGAAAAATTGTTTTCCTGTTGAATTGCTATATTTTGTCTCGATGATAACGTCCCACCCTCACACATGCTCCTATTCCTACACATGTTGTGCATGTACATATGTAAACGTACATGTGTAATGGAAATTTTAGCTATTACTTGCTTAATTCTTTACCCGTTGATTGAAGCGGATCAATCATCATATAGAATGTAGAAATTCTGCACCGTCGATACAGGGATACACCCTAAATATGTATACCACCAATTAAAAATGTATTCCGACAGGAGCTGGAAGCATCTTACCCCTTGAACCCAAAAGCTCACCACGCGATAGGATATGCTATGCGAAACAAATGAGATTCAGATACAGATAAAAACCCTTACGTTATTCAGCTACGACATACATTGAGCCTTCTCTTGTATCTGTGTAACAATGTCACCGATGTCTGGATAATACATTTAGTATATAATTTTTCAGAATTACACCGTCTATTGATAAATGTACTAATAGATAATGCGTGGGCCTCCTTTTTGTAAAGATTAGGTATCTATCAAAATATATTTGCTAATAGAAATGCGTGCAAAGGGGATCTCAATTGAACTTCAACGTTTTCATTACTGTTCACACATGCCTCTCGCGCAACGGATCGGTACCTGTGTATATGCAGCAAGGAAGATAATTAACGTATAAATGGGTTGTGTGCTTTTCCTGTTATTTTGGATCATAGAGCGATTCAATAAAAGAATTTTTCATCAATAAATAAATGTCACGTTTAATATTCAGCTAGTGGAACACATTGTGTTAATCCGTCCATTAAAAGTGTAGCAATAGAAATGCATCAGAAATTAGTATTTTAATTGGTAGTGTCGAATGTATAATGGGGTAATCCATACAGGATGAGTCATTATCAGTGCACATGTTTGAGTGATTAACAGTAAAGGTAGAAAGTAAAGATTGAAACGTTCGTTGTTATCTTGAAATTGGTACGAAATTCCTCGACCGAACAGGAACATTCCATAACGTTAAATTTCCAACAGGAATCACTAGTCAGATACAATCCAATTTTTTGTAGACAATGCTCATGATCAGAAAGAGGTGTTATTGAAATTATGCAAACCTGTTAATTCGTGCTATGCACGTATGTATATGTATAATGCAGGTCCATTAAAAGGTGTTGGTAAATAATTGAAGAGAATCGTTCCCTTTAAGAACCTAATTATTTATCAGGTCGGGTAACTGTTTCATCTTTAAGAGCACATATAGAGGTAAAGAAGAAAGGTATACTGCGCATCGAAAACAGAAAACTTCTTTGACTGTTCGCTTTTTTTGTTATACCAATCGATGGGCGAACAACCATTTACACTCATTCTGTATATATATTGTATATATACACACACGCACCCAATGAGCGCGCTCACGCACGCACATACGTACATATCATTTTCTTTTGTAGTTTGCAAATATTCGTCTGCGTAGACAGCAGACAAATATATACATACATATATGTATATACGTATATATAGATATAGGTGTAGATATAGATATACTTTCTGTTTTCTAATTTACAAGTATTAGTCATTCAATATCGTATTCACTTATCGTTTAGTACTCATTAACAATGCGCTATACGTCGAGTGTCATTAATTCTTGTCATATTTAATCGATGCTGCGACGATATTCCACGAGAAGTTCAAGTTCGACTACCTAATCGAATTGCGTTACTCTAATAATGGTATGTCCTTAGATCAAAAACAATGTTATTCGTTGATTTTAATAATGAGCATGATCGCGACTAGCCACGTTCGCGCGGTTCTTACCGTTCCCTTTCCTCCGTTAATATTTTTAGTCGCGAATATCCCAATTAAACAACTTAGATGAAAAGAAAATTTCCTATAACTCATTCGTAACAGAGGCTGAAGTGTAAAAGAAAAGTGTCAAGACGTTGAACATGTGGAAAACCGCCTCCTTTTATACGATATACATATGTATGTATGTATGTATGTACATATGCATACATATACGCATGTATATGAATGCATCTGCATCTGTGTCCTGTGCCTATAAATACAGAGATCTGTATATGTATATACAGATACAACCACGTGCGTACAGATGCATACACGAGCGACATACATATGTACATACACTAGCTGTACGTTTTCTTGAAATCCATATACATACGTATATGACTTATTCTGTAAAGTTTTCTTAGCTGACCACTAAGTGTACACGTTATGTCGTCACTTTTCTCTTCTACAGACATTTTATTATATATATATGTATATATATATGTATGCCTATATCCCCTCACGTCGAGCTTCAATGATGTTCATTTCACGTGAGTTGTTAACAATGAGAATATAATGATTACGACGATTTAACTAATGAAATGAAAAACAGTGACAGTAGTAATAACTATAATATCGGCTGTAATAGTAACTGCTGCACGAATAATAATTAAACAATCAAACAAATAATAGCAACGATAACGATTTTAATAACGAAATAAAAATAATAACAATGACGATAATGATCAAACGTAATGGGAACATTTACGTCAGTAATAAGACTAATGAAAATAACAACACTAATTACGATAATGATAGCGATAATGACGATGTGACACGGTGATCGTGATGACGACGACGGGACGAATAATAATAATGACAATATTGATGGCATCAATATTACATTATATACAGAGTTTATTACGTTGTACTGCGTTGCCGTCCACGTAGGAAGAAGATTGGAGTCACATAAAAATAAGTTGCCGTCTGAAGCAAATGTATCCAGAAAGAACTTTAACAATTTCAACGTTTGTCATAGCATACATTTCTATGGATGGCATGCAGTAGAACTGTAGCAACTGCATATAATAGCCGTAGCAGCAATAATAATAGCAGAAGTAATAATAGCTAGAGTGACAGTAGTAGTAGTAGTAGTAATGGTAATAGTAGTCGTGGTGTTGGTGGTGTAGTATAGTAGTAGTAATAGTAGTAGTAGTAGAGGAGTAGTAGTAGTGGTAGTAGTAGTAGTAGTGGTAGTAGTAGTAGTAGTGGTAGTAGTAGTGGTAGTAGTAGTAGTAGTAGTAGTAGTAGTAGTAGTAGTAGTAGTAGTAGTAGTAGTAGTAGTAGTAGTGGTAGTAGTAGTACTAGTAGTAATAGTAGTAGTAGTAGTAGTAGTAGTAGTAATAGTAGTAGTAGTTGTTGTTCTTGTGTGGTAGTAGTAATAGTAGTAGTAGTACTACTACTACCAGTAGTAGTACTAGCAGTAGTAATAACAACAATAGTAGACACAATCTTATTAGACTTGTTTTCTCTATCTAGCACTGCTAGATACTTATGTTTCTTAATATTTCTTGAAACGATACTTGATTTCGAATCTGCTATAATTGCCAATGACTGTATCAATCTGTGAAAAATCCGAATAATCTCTTTTCAAATAATTTTCATTACACATGCTGTACCAATGTTTTATCGAATTGCTCCTGCAGAATTTTGTATTTCCTGCGAGAAATAGCATTGCAACGTTTCATAACTTAACGCATTTGGAAGACGAAACGAGAAGAAGGAGTTGCGAGAGAATGAGAACGTGCAGCGTTAAACTGTTCCGTGTGGACGGCAAACGCATTCTAATCTTTACACAATAATCGAATAGTTGCTCGGTTTAGTTCACTTGGCTTTTCCTTTTTTTTCCTTTTCTGTTAAACTTAACTCTCGATACTTGGTTAATCAGTTAACATCTAATTAATTTAAACGTGGTTATTACAATTAGATTGTTGAGCACAGTTGTTAATTTCTATCAGAGACTTTCGAGAGGCGCTATGGGATGAAGATATATCCCCAAATTCGCTGGCCGACTTACCCTTGCGCGGCAATGTCGTGGACTCCCCTAGAGAGGGCAATTCCCGTGGTTTCCAAATCGGCGAACCTTCAACGTATAATATCATAATATAATACAACGTATTATATTTTTGATTGGATACTAAAGTTTTCTCTTACCAAGCTCTTTGACCGCGATCGGCTGATAATTTTCCGGCTGTTGGGAAGATTGGATCAGTCGCGCCTGACTACCGGTACTTCCTGCTGAAATGGTGGAAGTGGTGCTCAAGGTCAAATGATTCGGAGTGCGACCCAAATTCGCCTTCTTCTCACCTAAAAAAGCTTGCGAGTCTTCCTCCCCCTCAGACTTGGTTCCCGAATCCATTTCCGAAACTTTAATCTCTCCTAGGCGATTAAAAGAATTCTATATTAACCTCGGGTCGTTGGAATGACCAATTGTCGAATTTTCCGGGGCTTTAAATTATCTTTATCTTCGCGCTGAAATCGAACGAAGCAATCATACCGGATGTGTCGCTTATAGTCTTGCTTCTAGAGCGGAACGTGGTATGCTGTTGATTAACCGCGATGGTTGTTTCCTCGGTATCTTTATCTTCGGAGCTCTCGTGCTCTATCGCCTGCTTCGATTGACTGTATTTTCGCTTTACGTTGTGCGACGTGGATAGCAATTGCGGTTTAACTGTTTTCTTCGACAATGTCCCCGCAGTTGCAGCGCAACCATTTCCACTATTCTGCCCTTGGCTGGCTATTTGCTTTTCGTACTTGTCAACATGCCCGGTTGACATTCTCGGTGAAATCGTCATCGGTGGCTGGCTCATGTTCGGTTTCGTTGATGGTATACTCATATTTCGAACCGATTCACGTATAATTTGACGAATCGTCCTCAAAAATGCATTCCTAAATTCTGTCGTGCTGAAGTAGGGGGAAAAAAGTATTTATACAGACGTTTATTACGTACGTACGTATGTAATGAAGTACTCCACATATCATTTTATAAATTGTTCTCATTTCGGCATTTCTTTCCAATCAAGATGACACAACATCCAATAATACGATGTTCCGGAACAAAGCTTTGTAGTGTATCGTTAGACATTACCTGTTCGAAAGCACGTATACTTTCTCCGATCTTCTCTGTAATTGACTTCTTAAATGGATCAGTTCCCATAGGAAATGTGATTCCATATCCTTGGCAGAACTAGCCCTAACTTGGACTTCTGTTACAGGAATCAACACTTGATAGCGAATTATTTCTACCTCACTAGAATTTGCTTTCGTGGATACTCCCTGGTTAATGGATTAGTTGTTGTACCCACAGATATATATATATATATATACAAACACACACATGTACACTGATATTATGATATGCTTATAATGTGCGAATAAGTATGTAAAATGTATTTACTCGTAAACATGATCCGAAGCAAAAAGAATTTTATTCGAAACTTACCATGAGCTTTTTCTTTGGCCTCAGCCTTTCCTTACATAGGAACACAACGGCAGATTTAAACACAAAGCACATCGCGTGCATTTCCAGACCTTTCTTGATTTTACCAAGAAAATCGGAAATGTTGAGCCACTCCACTCCACCGTAATACAGAAGATCACCGGGACTTAAATCGATTGGCTGTCGGAACGTGATAATTCGTAGGCTTTGCATAAAACGGTGAAATGAAGTAAATCGAAACATTTCTCACCTGTTTGCAAGATTTCTGATGCTGTCTGAACAAATGTTCAAAGATAGCCCCATATTCCTCGTGAATTCTTTGCATCTCGTTTATATGTTCTGCTACTTTCTCCATACCTTTCAAAGCTTCTGTAATCGACAATCGATTCAATCCGTTAACACGCATTATCTTTCACGCTAAACAATGCACTATTTGAACACAGAATCACAGATGATTTACCGATCAAGTGCTGATGCTCCTCGCTTCGTTCGTCTGTCAAATTTCGAAGCTGTTGTAGTAGTAAAGGATATTTCAATATTCGTTGAATTGGTTTTATTAAGTATGATTCTAAAGTCGACGAGTGTTGTTGCCTTGGATTTCTCGCTTGCAGGAACTCTTGTAACGTTTGGTTTCCTTCGTCTAGAAATATGAGTTAAAATAAGGGGGAGTATTATCATAAAAGATTTCTTAGCTTTATTGAGAAAATAGTGCACATTAAAATTTCACACTCACTTGGATGTAATACCTTCTGCGCCTTTGAATGACTAGCACAAAACGAGCTGTACAACTTGAAATGATTTACGTAATACAAAAAGGCACTTCCAATTGAAAACAAGACTCCCTACGATAATGATAAATGTATACGTAAGTCTTATGCAGGTAGGAAAAATGTACGTACAGATTTCGCATTATCAATGCGTACCTTAAATTGACTAGGATGATCAAAATTATTGAAATCAGCTTCCATTTCGATCGCGTGATCAAGATTTTGCAGAAACTGTCGTTGAAATGTAACAATCTCTTGTATATTTCCAAACAATGCATTTATTTCTGCATTCGATAAAAATGTTTCGCGCTTAAGGGGTTCCAAATAATTCTCCAACAAATTATTTAAATTCTGAAAGGGTTTCACGCGTGTATATTTAATAGACATGGTGACAGTTTCTCGACAGGTGAAACTCAACAAAAATCTTTCCATACGTGTTTGAACTTACCTTTACATAAGTACGTTCAGTTTCGATCAATTCTAAGAGAACTTTCTTCAACTTTTCTGCATCGCTTAGCTGTCGACTCGGCGTTAGAGCTTGCGAATGGGAACTAACAACACTTCCAGTAGGACTGGACTTTCTTGTTTCGCCGGGTGATCGGCAGATTCCCGTCACTTGTTCAGCGGTTTTTAATAAATTTTCAATTTCGAACGAATTCGTGCGAGACGTTTGCTTGCCGTTTTCCATGTGCGGCGTCGACGTGCATTCCTGCGCGATACTTTCTTTGCCTGGAAACATGGACAGAAATGTGGGTATGCACGGATGCGATATCAAAATTTGTATTTACTCTTACATATTTCGATAAATGATTTCTGTGATCTATCTATGACAAGTGTACACATGTACATACACGAGAAAATAGTGATGCTCATGTATCGCATGAAGCCCGAGCCTCTAGTGTGGATAAAATTAATATTTCTAATCGTGCAAGACGGAAACAGACACGATGATAGGAAAATAAAATAAGCAGCTTTTGAAGTGGTATATAATTGAACGAAAAGAATAAAGAAAAGTTCGATTGGCCAGATGAAAATGTTCCTCCTTACTCCATCCGGGAGCTGGAACGATTAAACCAGATATCATTTCTTCACTTATAACTGGTGGGTCGGAAGGTGGAGGTGGGCAAACCAAACTCTCAATAATATCATCGGTAACCCTCATTATGCCAGTAAGATCTGGTGGTTCAGTTCGGGAAGATCTCATCATCATACATAGCCCGACCTCTTCTTGCAATACACTTTCCAAGTACATCATGTCTAGATCGCTTACTATAGCGCCGTTGATCACCATGATTTCGTCGCCTTTAATGATCCCTGTAAAAAATATTCCAATTATGCTAAAACACAAGAAAAGAAAGAAACTAAAATACAACGGGCGACATAGAAGTATGGGCGACATGTATGTATACACATATATTTTTTATTTGCTTCAATGATATCAAAAGATATAAAAAGAATCAATGGGGGACGTAGCACAATAAAAATCCATTTTCGTCAATGCCATTCCCCACAAGATTCTGTACACGCACGCAAATAAAATCTTGTTAAGGTCAAGCGACTTTGTTCTATCGCGTGTAGCTCACCTTGATTTTTTTAATTAGAACAACGATGGGTGGAGAACGGATCATGAAGTTTACAAAAAATTGTTAATATGTACGACTTACCGTTTTGCATTGCTACACTCTTATCTTCAACCCTGCTAACATAACAGCACAACTCGTCTTGTCTATCAGAATTTTCAATTAATTCTGCTTCAACTGAAAATCCCCACATCTGTTCGAGAGTGTTCCTTTGCAATTCTACTTGGTACAATATTTTGGCGCAAACTTCAACGATTTCATGTGTGTGCAACTGAAAAATTAATCACAATGCAACATTTCATTTCGTTTAATTTCCCCGTTGAGAAGCTTGCAATCTTAACGGATCGCTAATACCTACGTAAGTTTCTATCACGTCGGTTCTATGTGGAACGAAGTAATTGTGATCTTCCATGTCACGTCGTTTCTTTACACGAACAAAATGTTCCATTGGGTTTAAATTTTTTCTGTTGCAAGCACTCGCAAGGAATTCTTCCACTGTCATAGCGTCGCGTACAAATACAGACACCAGCTGGAAATCGAAACATAGATAGATAGTATTCCAAGTTAAGAATTAGCAAACGTGTAGGTGAACTTTGTAGCTACGCTAAAATGTGTATTAATAAGTAGTTTAATCGTAGAAAAGTAATCGTCAAACTTGTATATGTATATGTATACTTATCATTTTTCATGGATACAATTCGACTTGTCTTACCTGATTTTCTGGTACGCACACCTTTACAGTTTTTTCGTCGTCTCTGGATGAAATTTGAAGGGACCTTCGGCTCGATCCACTGTTGGATCTCGAGAGCAACGGCGGCCTTCTTTTGGTTGCGCCGCGGCCTGCTAGTAAATTGTTCAGCAAAGATGGGCTACGTGCGCATATAAAAGCGTGAAACGATGATACGGTGAAGACTCCCAATTTGTTCAATGTCTGCTTCGTAGCACGAGATACATGCGTCAATAAACTCTGCAAAGAAAGTAAAAGATTGGAATCGAAGCGATTCTTGCGACGATATTATCGGATACCCCTGCTAATGTAGCGGAAACTGGTAGCTCATTAAAGTTCTGCAAGAATCTATTTGTGGTCTACGGTGATCGATAGGAGCCCCCCGATATGCAATCTGTAACGCCTTTCAATTACGTGCATACGTTGTACGTAAATATAATACAGACGAACATGAATTACACAATTCATTTATTGTTGCCGGACGAAACTTTTGTATTTAAAAATATATCAATATACAATACGGAGAAGAAGACAGTGGATTTAAATCTTTCATACGGCGGGATATTTCTCTTCTGACAACCACATATTGCTACTTACCTTTGGATTAGGTAATTCACCACTTTGTAAACTAGCCATGTAACATCTCAAACGGAATTGCTCGCAATGGAGACGTTCCAAATTTTCTTCCCACTGTACAATCTGATTGTTGATCTGCTGTTTCGTCTCCATGTCAGACACGACAGATTGCTGAAGATCAGCCATGTGTTTTAACTTATGATCCTAGGAGCAAGAGGACAGATTTTCGTTTGATTATTTACGAGCGATGAATTGCAAGGAAAAATTCAGATGAGATCAATATCGGATTTGCTTACAGATTCTATCGCCTTTTCTAAACGAAAAATCTCTTCTTGCAATAAATGCAGAGTTCCAGTTTTACCACGATGACGCGCAAATGCCGCGGCGCAAGCCGAGTGTATACTGTTCACCCAGTTCTCAAGTTCCACTTGACAAGGTGCCTAATGTAAAATAAATTATGCGCACGTTCTTAATGGCAGAATGGTACGAAAGAAATTATTGCTCTATACATTTGGACGTATTGCACTTACTTGGAATAAGTAAGCGTCGCCAAACGCGGTGCTTAAGCAAAAAATGTAATCACGTTTCGGATGTTCCGGGATTGGCTGCATTATTGCGCCATCGACAATAATTAGATGCTTGGGCGCCGCTTCCATGGCTCTGCTCTCTTGCGAATCACAAGGATAGAAAAGAAGCGTTGTCCCTTTCAGACAAACCCAATAACCCTTCCATCCCCTTTTCCTCGCGAGCTCGATTTGATGTTTCTTCCGTAGGAGCCACTTTTTCACGCTCAAGAATCTATAATTGCATATTATAGCGATGAGCATCGTTTATATTTTCATTCAGGACATGACGAAAAAGAACATTTCGTTTGTCACGCGAATTATACTCACCCAGCTTTCCGAACCGCGCCCGTGCAATTGAACGAAGCTGCAGCTGTGCCAGTCTGTTTTCCTCGATAGGGTGAATTTATGACGCTCTCACCGTCGTCATCGTCGCTGACGGCCGTAGTTAACGACATTCTGTCGTCATCTGACATCTACAACATTTACTTGTATTACCATTCGATTGTTTAGCTAATTTTCTACAATTATTCAGTACAATTTGCAGTGCGCAAGTGTGTTTTTAACGAACGGCCTGTGTATACAAATATTGTGCGGGCGTAATTCTCAAAGTATGTAATCGGTGGAGAAAGTACAGCGACGGAGTAAGCTATTCCGATGGGGACAAAAGGTGAAAGGGGAATAAAAAAGTGTCAGAAATAGGCATTAAAGGTCCGCAGCAGTTCGATAATGGGATTATTGGAACAGTGCCAGTAATTACAATATTAAACGATGGTAGCTGTGATTGACGGACGGTAGTAAACTACATAGTAGGAACATAGAGATATCTGGTGCACGGACAATATCCATTGCAGCATGAACACGGTAAATTCGTGTGTTTGGGTAGCTGTTCGGGCGTAAAGAGGAGGGAAAGACGAATATGTAAGATCGATTGTCGAGACGGTGTCGGTAACGATATAGAAAACCGCACTAATTAAGGGTAACGGTACATTAATGACGATAGTGTAACACGAAAGCTCCTGTTTCTACCTTCTTAGCGTAATTTGTCATACCGCGTAGCTTCTCGCGTAATCCCCTAAGGCCTTCGCCGGCCCAAAAACTTACGACTTTTTTTAGAAAGTCGGCGTTGCACGCGTCCGCCGTCATATGCGGATGATAATGACAGTAGCAACCCTCTTTCAGGAGCTTCATGTTCTTCTTGGCGGTACCATTGATCTTGTACATGATCTCTTTACGAGCAATGTTGAGACCGTCGATGTAATGCTGAGCCCAAGTGGTCAGCGCACCGTTAACGATTCTAAGCAACTTGTAGTAGTATCCGTCTCCGAGACCTAAGTTGACTTTCTCGCGAACGTTCTTGCAATTAAACCAGTACAATTTTCTTGTTTCGTTGATACATATCACACTGATAGTGTGCCTCTTGCAAAGGCAGAAATACTTCTTGCAGTGTTCCTTGTCAAGCGTTTCCAAATCTGTGTAGCTACTGCTCGGATTCAATAGATTCAAAGTACTATTCATGCATTTGGTCGACCATCTCGGTTCTACCATTATTCGTGGTTACGTCGATACTTTCGTTAAACCAAACAGGACAGCATTTGATGGACAAGCGTTGTGACAAAACGGCCAATCTCTTCTGAGTGGGCAATTTTGTAACAGCGTCGCGGCAATACTATTTCGTTCCCTTCGACTCGGTCGTTCTTTTCCATCGATGCCTTTATTGTCGTTTGGACGGTGGAAGACTCGACGATGTCGATTAGCGATCTCAGTAAAATCCGTTCGACTCACTCGTTGGCTTGATTATCTTTAAATTGTTACCGATTTTTTCAGAAGGGGTTTTTCCCATTTAAAGAAGTCCTTCTATCGTTTCTCCCATGAGATACAAAGCACGTAGAGATACGTATTTATATTTAAGACCAGCTTTGATCTGATCCAGCATCGTAACAAATGCTCTCGTTATGCTATTCTCGTAAGTTATAGAATTATTCGTCTCGATTGAAAACTTGAACAACCAGATCAACGATTTTCTTCAGTAGATGGAAAATGCTGATTATGAACGTGCAAAGGAAATAAAAGGACCACAGTCGTCGTGCATTGTGCATTTTCTGTGGACCCTAAACAATTGTCCACGATACCTGTTTTTTTGTTTAAACACGAGTCCGAGTGTCTTTGAAAGCCACGTAACCATGTAGAAGATCGAGAAAAGATAAGAAGTATAGACGCAACACTTTGTACTAGTTCAATACTTATATGTATATGTATATATACATTACAGGTATTAATAATATTCTTGCCGTTTTCGCAAGTAACAAGCAGTCTCTTTGCTACGTATTATCTAGAGGAAAGCATCAACAACATCACTAGATGAAAACCTTCCAATTATTTGTACACTTTTAATCTCATCTTAAGGCAAATCGTTTTTGCACTTTACGAGTCGCTACTAGCAATTTCTTTCGTGTAATTAATCCTTCTGTAGAATTATAAAGAATCTATGCCATAAAATCGATAGCCTCGCGGGTATACGGTAACCTTGTACTATATGTGACTCTGTATTTTATTCTTTAACACGATTTTTTCAAGGTAAGTTCCGGAAAAAGAAAGAGTTTCCTCTTTGTTCTCTTCGCCTCCTCCCCTCTCGATCACTCGCGTTCTCCCCCTGTTCTCTTCTTCTCTCATGAAATCTAATAGGTAATTTGAAGAGCCGAAGTTATCACTTCGAAAAATGTTCCTTTTCCTAGAGACTTCATCTGTTTTAAAGATAAATATATAGAATACTTTTGTAATATATAGATAGAAACGAACTCTTTGTATAAAAATATGTTACGTTTTTCGATATCACCTTCTGCTTTTTCTTATATGTACGTATAGATATTTTCATCGAACAGGATATCAAGAATCTTGCCTTCGTTCACTTCATACTAATCATTCATTTAACTCTCTCGGTTAAGAAAATTTCCATCTTGTTTCCCCTACTGTGTGGCTAATACATCACTATCAGCTACCTTTTACTAACTCAAATCCGTTGCTTTCACATTTTCTTTTTTGCCATATTTTTGCATACTTTCTCCTCCGTCCTTTTTACTTTTCTCTTCTCGTTCGTTCTGTTCCTCTGCTTCTTGTTCTCCAGTCTCCCCCGCTCTTCCTCTCTCACTCTCTCTCGCCTCCCTTATTCTCTTCCTCTATCTATCTATCTATTTTCGTATCAGGCGTACTCACGTTCACCTCCTTTCCCTTTTGTACTTTCGAACGATATTTCTTAAGGAGTATTTATTTCTTGTCTCAGAAATTATTATCCTTCGCTGATTACCGGAGCTGCACCTTTTGAAAAATCGTTACTAAGCCAAACACAGCAGGGGAATAAAAATTGTAGATAGGTCAGGTACCTAAACATTCGCGTGTACGCATTAACATTTAAAGCTTGCCCATGTAATTACACTTTCAGCAACATCACGTGATCCTGCACGTGTCGAAAAACTGGCTACTCTTCTTAAAAAGCAGATCCTGCCAGAGATTTCAGTGAAAGTATTTTTCTCCGGTTCGTTACCACTGATAAGAACGTTCGGTGGAACTCCGCGTATCAAACAGCAGCGAATGCAAGTTCAGCTAGTATTGTTTGCAATACAGTTTTCCTCGGGCACTGTCGAACTCCGTTTCTCACCAACAAGTATGCATAATATTTCTCCGTTCAGCAGCGTACAATAACCAAAGTTTGTTTACGCAACCAATTGTCTAATGTTTCACTGGTATCCCCGTCCATCGTGAAAACGCGTGATCTTCCGCTGGACGTCCTCCAGCTCCTGGAGAACCATCCGTTCACCGTTAGCGAGCACACAAAATTGCCACCTTTCTGCACCCAGAGAAATCGATCCCGATTTCTCCAAGCGTATACACGGTGCCCGACGATTATCGAGCCCTCCTTTTTACTTTGCGCGAGCGAGTGGTAAATTAGTGGTCCACAGTCTCGAACGTGCGTTGCTCCACACTGCTGTGCTGGAGAACAGGGAAGTGGAGCTGCTACCGCGAGGGGAATCAATACCTCCCTCGTTCGTTCCGTGGAGGCCGAATGGGGGTCGGGAGTGTCGGGGTAGTAGGGAAAGGAATGGTGGATGAGGGGTTGCGAAGAGGCCGGAACCGCCGGGGGGTTGGAATGGGAAAGTGGGTGACGGCGTAGAAGGGGTTGAAGAGACCATAGTGGGATATCGGAGATAGTAGATGCTGCTGCTGCCGCCAGGATTTTTAGTGGGGAGAAGGAAACGTTTCTGAAGCAGCAGCGCGAGCGACGAGAAAAGTGTGCTGTATACATGTGCATGCACACTCTACGAGGAATGTGTGGCAGCAAATGCAACGCAATTGCGCTATGGCCGTCACATATAGCGTACTCGTAACTGCACCCCGACTATCATTCAAGTGTTCTCGCGCTTCGACTATCTTGCAAAAATCGATTACTAATCTAAAGTGACACGATTATATTCTGCAGTGTATTATTGATACGAACGTAGGAACGTTGTTTACGTTAGCAACGGTAGTATTAGTATTAAAAATATAGAAAAACGATGGAACCTTGTACCCCACTTTCCCTAGCTGTTAAACCATATAATTGCTACCCACACTTCTGTAGTAGCTCAAATTACGATTATTTCAGCGATAAGTTTTTAGATGCACCTGTTGAGTATGCGAGTTTATATTTAACCGCATGTTCCTAATCACCCTCATTTATCGGTATCGTACATGAAGTTCCCATTATTTTGCTTTCTTTCCACCTTCATACCTTCCTCCGCTCTTTTCGCACCTCTACTGCGCGCGCGCGCATACATATGTGTGGGCGCGTGTGATAAGCATATACATACATATCAAATACAAGATGTATAGAAATAGGCTGAAAGGTGACTCGTGTGAGACGAATGTGAGCAGGGTCAGTAGGTTATCGACGTTCGATGAACAGATATGTGCTTTCCTTGTAATATTAATGATAAACAAGCATTGTTTCGGTTTGCATTGCACGCGCGATTCTATTTCGTTGATCAAACTGTGCGCGCAAATAATGCAATTTTGCCGAACAATTATACCCATGATTCCTATCGGACAAATTGCTCCGAGTGAAGTTTACGCGAAACAGGAAAGATATATTCCCGCGCCTCTGTTGCTTACAAGATATTCGCGTATTCATATTCGCCTTACGAAATTTGGCAAGCCGAGAAGCAATAGTGAATAACTCGAGTGGAATCTTGATATATCGAGTGGATAAGATCAACAACTATTCAGGCAACTTACCTCTGAGGATGTTAAGTAGCATAGTCTCGAGTCCGTACTCTCCAGAGAAGCTTGTTGAACAATTCCGTATCTACCGTCCCTATCAGACATATAGTCCGACCTTACGCTATCCTGTCTATCGAACGTGCCTCTGGAAAATGGAAATGCGGAAATAATGAAATATTAAGATGCACTGTTTGATTACTGCGAAAATCGCATGCATACTTAAAGTGTGTCTAGCATAATTTTTTTTATACTGCGAGTGAACGATATGCAGGTTGTTTATTTTCCTATATACTATATAGAATATACTCTATTTTTATATGCACTAGTCGATACAAGTATTCACCTTTGCTCTAAAGAATCAGTTCGATTAGATTTGTATCCGCTGTCGTTAAGACTGCCCTCGTGCCTTAGCGATGGCAAAGAATCCCAAGGCGATTCTCGTTTATGCCCCGAATAACTTGGATTCATTGAACTCGATGCACCAGAGCCTAGTGTCGAACTACCAGACTGCCAACCATCAGAATGCCGAAACCATTGGGCACGTGCGGATTCTCCAACGCAACTGGCACATCTTAAAATTGCATCCTTATGTTTCATTACTTTCGAAATGTAACGGACGAGTTACGAAACGATGGACAACTCTTGAGAAGTCCTTTCAATCGCTATTATGTTTCGCTAGCTTTGCGAGATTAGTTTACACGCTAAAATAGAGGGATTAATAAAGAATTACCTAGAATTATAATCGCTGAGATAACCACGATCTCGATCAGCGTCTCTCTCCCGTTTTTCTCTTATTATTTCGTTACGATCGCTATAATAACCATCTCTATCCTTACTATTTTGCCTCTCGTTGCAATAACGATAAGATAGCGGTAACGTGGACGACTTGTTGGAATTTGTACCTGTAAAAGTGTTAACCGTGTTAGACGAACGAATAGGGCCGTTTGTAAGGAAAATAGAACGGAACGGTATTTCTTTTTTCAATGGGACCAGTGTGTATCATTTTCATACCAAACGAAACAATTTATAAAACTTACGCCTTCGTGAAACGTGAGGTGTGCGTTGAACGTTTAATGGTATATTCTCTGCGAATTCTGAAACATCATCGTTCTATTTAGTACAGCAAAGTAGGAAACAAGAAAATATGAACGAGGGTAGGGAAAAATGGTAGCGCTAGGAGAATCGAAGGAGGAGATTTAAGGGGTAGAAAATGAGGTTGCGGTATCTATGGCGCGTGGGCTATTAATTTGATTAAGCTACGACTTACCCAAATTCTCCATGCTTTGCGTTAACAGTGCTTCGAATGTACGTAAACTGTAGCTCTCAGCATCCATGCCTTTGGCTAATGTATTCCTCAGATGCATCTCGTATTCAAGGAGGAGCCTGCTAGTTGGAGTGCCAGGCGTTGAAACCGATTGCATGTTTTGTTGTTGATACGTCTGGCTACCGTTGCACCGGCGTGAATTACAGTGAGTAGGCTGTTCCATATCCGAGTTTCCATTCGACGAGCTTGGCGTAGTCGCGTAACACTGATTATCGAAGATGACATTATCCGACGGAGGTGACATATCACCTGTGCATCGATTACGTTCCGAATCTAAATAGGTCTTGCTTCTGCCGCCTACGACAAACAGGTGCTTCATGCAGGAATTGGAAACGGCGTGTAACGTTTACATTCAGCTGTCGGGTTAGCTAAAGAATCGTTACTTTTTTACGTTCAAGTTCGTTCGACGACGTGCCTTGACATGCGCCATGCATCCCTGTTGAACACAACTACGCACCCCATTAGATTTATTTATAGAATGTACAATACGTTCGTCCGCTTGTAAGCAAATGAAACATTATGAAGTAAGGAAAAACTCGAAAGTTCAAAGAAATCATAATGTTTCTCAGACTATTACGTCCCCACTAATTTATTATGTACCGCTATATATCATGTAATGCGTTACATATATTAACAGAATTCCATAACTTGATCATTTATAACAGGGATGCTTATGTGCATACGTAATTAATTCCTGTCGTCCTTTCTCTCTTTCACTTATACATATAATTATGTTAAAGGATAATAAGTTATCAAGTACGCGCGTTTCGAGGATATGCTTTCATTTCTTTTGAATAAAGACTAACACGCGTGTGTATGCATCGCTATTTCGCGTGATGAAATGATGAACGGACCGCTGAAGCTCAAGTGATACCACTTTCTTAGTGGCGCGTATGCAGCCGCAAGCATACTTTGAATATTTATTATATCCAATCGATGAGAACATACCCACAAAAGAAGAAAAATAAAAGAGAATAAGGAAATGAAGTGAAATAAACGCACGTGTCGTATAGTATATGCAATTGTCGTCGTATGTACCAGTGTATTGATGTCCCATGTCGTGCACGCTTCTAAATGCCTGGAACTTGTTATTATATGGTGGTCGGTATGGATGCGCGTAATTTTCATTATCAGCTTCTTGCATAACATACTTCTGATTATTGTTACTCGGATGGTAATGATAACTATGATGACTATGTCTCTTTCTTGTCATCTCGGGTGATGTGACGGGGCTATCGATACTCGATATAGGCTTCAGCATTCGTTTCAGAGTATTTGAATCTAAACTAATCCCACCATTTTGCGCGTTCTCGATCCTCATATCGTCTGTGCTCTTACTTTTTGATTTCTTCCCGCCGTGATTATTGTTCACTATATTGAAAATATTGCCGTTTTGCATCTCCAGGTCTGTGTAATCAGCAGACTTCGTGTGATGTAGTTGCTCCTTACGCAAAGATTTATTCTGCAAAGTACCACCGGCCTGAGTTCCCTCAGACTTCAACATTTCTATACCATTTTGTTGAGTGGATGTATCTTGACTTTGCTTTTGAGCTTTTTTCGGGGAGATCGCGGGGCCCTTATCCTCGGGACTATCAATCTGTAATTCAGCATCGGTAAGAATTTGTTCAGTCGGTTTCGTTTACTTTATAAGTGCACGTTTACACCTTACCTGCGATCCAACGGTGACTGTTTCGATGCCTACATTAGCCGTTTTTGGTGTTGTCTGACACGTTTCACTCTGCTTGTCCTTTTGCTTCGATTCACCTCCAACTTTCGATGTTTTCCCGGGTGTTACATTCGCATTGTTAACGTTGTCGTAGAGGGACGCGCTGGATGTTGCAGCGGTTATTTTGTCACGGGCCGGTGTCATATCCATTTCTGTAGATCTTGCCATAGTTCGTGGAAGCGTAGAAGTATCTGTATGCGCGACAGAATAATTGAAAAGCAAGCACACTTCCACGAGCAATTGCATGTATACATGTAAATATCGTACCGCAGAAAGTCCGATATCTAGCTTCTTGAGTTCGAAATCTGGCCAGCTGTTCCGGTGTCATGCAGGTGCATTGCGGCTCCCTGGATCTGCTTGGTGATGCAGGCGTTGATAGGGGTTTCCTTCGTGTTTTAATCTTTTGTTTGTTAGGTGGTTCAAGCTTCAACGAGTAAGAGGAGGACGTTTTCCTTGAAATCTTGAACGAGGGTGACTGTGTAGAAAAATTTATAAACTTTATCATTTATTGTAAGGTTGATGCGCGTTGCCGGAGAAACTTACGCAACATTCTCTAAACTGTTTGGCATCTATCGGAGAAGTAAAATTCAATCCCCACGTATCGTTGGTCACCGTATCTTTCCAGTAAACGAAACACTCCGACGCTTGTCCGATACGTGTACCTGAAAAATCATTAACGGATAAAGTGAACAATTATATGATACAATTTGTCGTTTGTAACTTCGTTGTGGAACAAGTCAGAAGGGACGGAAAGATACGTGACAAAAGTCTTACCCGGTTGAACCAATCGCACATCCAAAATTTTGTCCACCTGACTGTTGTACGCGGTAATATGGAAAATGCATTCCGGTGAATCTTGAATACATGTGATATTTACAGGAACTAAATCTTCGGAGACCTGCTGCCATTTTATAGTTCCCGCTCCACTGGCACTTACATGGAACACTTCGGCCCACAGCCTGAAATTTTGTATTGCTGAATTACACGCCCCGATAGGTATTATTTTTCGTATTGAAATAAATCTTGAACAGATTAATAGGAAAGAAAAGAAATCGAGGCTACTTTAAACGATACCGCGGATAAATTGAAATTCTACCATTTTGGTAACTATGCAATCGTTCGAGTAAATGAAAGAACCAGACTACGAAACAAGAGTACCTACAACAGAATGTATTTGAACGCATCTCGATCCCGCTATCATTGCATCGTCATATTTTCTGCAACGTTAACGTGCACGATTGTTGATTTCGCAGCCGAAAAAACAATGAACATATCAGATTTGACTTTACAAGCTATGCAACGTGCACGCAATGCGACTAAGCAAAGCGTTATGAAACATGCAGCACGACACCTGACGATAGCCGATAAGCTAAACCGCGCTTAAAGGAATATCTGATTCGAAACAGGTGTTCGAATACATATATATAGTACGCACACAGTATTTAAGAAAATAAAATGTAACATGAGCAATATCCTCGACATTGTCGATAAAATATATGACCACAGTAATTAAGTTTTGAAGTTATTTTAATCAGTCCCTTCGTTTGAAAATTATATGAACGTAATGCTCCAAAGGTATTTGTAATCGTTGAAAAATTTTCTGCCCGGTCGTCAGTTCCGCAGCAAACACAAAGAGAAGTTCAGGCTTAGGTCGTGATATTACATAGCAAACGAAAGATGGATAGATGACCGGAGATTCATAAATTAGAATATATGCTATAAAACAAAGTCTGAATAGAGAGAAAGGAAGGGAAGGTGATTTGACTAAAATCGTAGATGCATGTAAATACCAGTATATGCGTGTTTGAGAGATAAAAAAAAGACCGGAAGCGTGTAATGAAACACGTGAAAATGATAATCTAATTCGACGCGCAGATTTAGCCAGCATGACTAAAACGTTTCTTATGCGCGAAAAGTTAGTACCATCGATTTCATTCAAAGTGCTGGAACTGTTAAAAAATTTCACGTCTTAGTTAACACAATTTGTCAGGCCTTGTGTATTAATCGCGCTCGCATACAACATGTACGTGCACGTCCGTACACAATGCGTGTGCACTTATGCATTACAGAAAAAATACTTGAGTAGCCGAAAGGGGGTCAAAGTTTTTAGCCATTCAGGAGGAAGGAAAAAAAATGACGGTGCAGTCTACGTAAATGTACGGTCGTGGGCGTATGTATGGGGCATGTGTGTGGTATGTGTTTATGTGTGACGATAGGTAAGTAGTAGGTAGTAGCCTCCCCAAAACAATAGAGATTGATAATGGAGTCGAATGGAGCGGTTGAATGGTATGGTATGCGCACCTCTTCCTTTCTCTTAAGCTTCCGCACCTGAGCAAGTGGCCAGTGTCACCCCTGCGACCTCCGCTTCCGACCATTCCTCCTCTTGTACCAGCCTGCCATGGAGAATCATCGTAACGATACGTTTTTCTCATAAGAGGAGCACAGCTGCAAGGCAGCTTATTGCCCATTCTATTCCTGTTACTCTCCCTTATACCACCTGTGATCCTTCTCTACACCGCGCCACCTCTCACCGATCTATTCACTTTCTCTTCAACCACAAGAACAACAACAACAGCAACAACAACAACAGCAGCAGCAGCAGCACCTATGTATATGTTCCAATGTATTCCACTTTACTCGCACTTTCAGGAAATACAACGCAGGCGTCCCGTACGTTTTGCGTTTGCCAATCTCTCCTTCCTTTCTCGTTCTCGTTCCTGCTTTCCTTTTTCTGTTTCCTAATTGGCGATGTTTATCGGGATATCAGGATACTGTATATTCACTTTGATTGGCTCGTCTACAGACGTTTGGCACCGTTTTTTATCAATCACCGATTTAAGCGATCGCTATTTTTATTTCGTTCCTTTCTTCTACCCTGGGAAGCACTGTATAACAGGGACAATACCCTTTGATATAAGAGAGGATGTAGAAGAAGATATCTTTATTGTCACATCATTGCAGGTGTTCGATATAATACATCAGCTTGTTCCTGACATGATCGCTGAAAATATAATAATTACATTGTATTAGTTCATTTATTCTGGGTCTGTCCTACCTACGAGTGAAAACAATATCATTTTTCTTTGTATAAGATTATACATTGCCCATATGAATTATTAGATCTATGCAAAGATATCAGCACTTAAGCATATACACGTATATTGTACGAAGCACTTTTTACAACTGTGCAATAACGATAATTATTATTACTACAAATTCTACTACTAAATTCTCTTTCCTTGACGATAGATTCTTTCGGTAATTAAGGGTGAATAATTATTGTGTCATACGGGGTAGCACAGACATCGGTGAGGTCAATGAAGCAGAATAGAGTGTTGCGTGAACGCATCATGGATAATAATAGGGGTGACGTTGCGAAAGGGTTGCTGAACCGATTGAACCAATACCGACTTTTAATGTACACAATAAATTATTATAAGGATGCAGCACCACCAACAATTAATTACCAAAAACTAATCACTGTGCAACACGATTTCGAGCAGAATATACTATTCCAGATTTTATTTATACCCATCATTAAGATGGGGGAATGAACGATAAGTAACACGTGACACAGTGATTAGTGGTATTATCGAAACGAAAGAAGATTGACACCGCCTAGTTTAAGGTATATAAACCTGGCGAACGAGTAAACACTGCGCCAGGCAGTATGCACCAGCCGTGCACTACCGGTACTCGATCAAAGGCCTTCTCTTCCTATCCTTCACAGACCGAAATTCTTTCATTCCAGATACGTTTGAGCGTTCTCCGTTTATCGAACACCCTTCAACCCCATAATACACTTTATCACACGCTGTATTATTCTCTAGCCGTTTTCTCCGTTTCCCTTTCTTTTTCGTGGATCACAATTTTTCCTATCCCTTTAAACTTCAGGCACACCATCCAACCCCACCCTTACTCGAACCCTCCTTCTTACATACGCACCCTCCCTTATTCGCACGGTCGTCCGTTCATTCGACCATTTACACACAGCAGAATTACACGAGTTTTCAAGAAACTGAAACTCACCATCGACGAGATCTTTGCTGCGATGCAAGAAGATATACTCTCGATAGTATTAATGCGTTCAACCTTTTTCCCTGTTCTGTGTTACGATATGCTGCAATAACACGATAAGAGAAGGCGGAAGCAGTATGGAATGGAGTTAAAGAGAAAAGCGGTGTAAAGGGAAATGACGGAGGAGTTGAAGGGCGGGATGGTTGGCGGAGAGGAATGGTAAGAGAGAAGAAGAGTAGTAAGAGACAGAAGGATAAGCGAGTAGATAGGAAGGGGTTACGGACGGGATAAAGAAGGGATGGGCTACCGTGGTCATGGTAGAGGGGTGTGATATCACGATACCCACCCTTTCTCTAAAGCAACTAATTTCGCAGCAATCACCTGTCGAGTAATGTCCCACAACCTAGCCAGCGACAAACATCGCCAAGAAGTTTTTGAAACACCCAATACTTCACTGTTACAGAGTATCGAAAACGCAAGACTACACGTCCGAAATATCCGGTATTTCGCGCGAAATCCTCGCAGAAGACGTAGCCATGGATACTGCAGGATCGGGCAAAAGAGGCGACTGCCTCGTTACCCACCACCCCTTCTTCTACGAATGCGCGCCCCTCGACCGAAAATGTCAATATCCTCTCTCGCTGCGCCCGCGATGCGCTCCACGTTATTCTGAACAACCCTGTATGCGTTTTCCATTCCCCTCCATCCTCCTATTACCACTCGCCCCCTCCCCTCTCATCTCACCCACCGTTGCCTCGTTCTCCTCATTCTCCCTCGCCCCCGTACCTGTTCCAACGCTCTCTTGATTTTTTCATCTATTGTCATTACTCCCGCCACCCTACCTACCCATCTACCCGCCAACTCCCGACCATCACCCCATGTAAAAATCTTTCTCCGTTTATCACCTCGCAGCTTACTTAGTTCTTCTCACCCTTTCTCCCGCGATTTCTTTCTACCGTTTGTGTTTCTTCCCACTTTCGTTTCTCAACAAGTAAACACGAATGTCGCACGAGGTTCGGGACGTTTTTGGCAAAAATTTACAACTCACGCCATCCTCCATCCCTTCCGCCGACACTCTTGATCTTTAGACACTTTGCCATTCGAAATCTTCACTTTTCTTTCACCGTTTGCTTTTGATTTTGCATTCCAATGCCTACACTGAATCCAACTTTCAAGGTTTTTTTTTAAACTCACCGCAAAACAAATGCACGGTGATCACTGTCACCGTCGCCGTCTTCGTCGTCGTCGTCGTCGTCGCCGTCGTCGTCGTGGTCGTCGTGGTCGTCGTCGTCGTCGCCGCCGCCGTCGTCGCTGTCGTGCTTCTATACCGAGGCGTAACCATAGTGATTAGCAATCGATAACAGTCATGCGCACCCTTGCATTTACTCTTTAAACGGAAGAACCACCCTCTCTTCGCTCGCTTATATGATTCTCAGCGTCAACGAACGACACCAGATTTACGCTATTCCATATGCACTGTTTACCATAACGTACAATTTAATTGCGTAAGAATATATAGATCATTGCATTTCCATTCTTACCGTTCCTCATTCCATTCTTCTTCAGCGAAGGGACATTCCTATTTTCTTTTACTACTCCAGCAACTATTGGATCGATCAATTCTTCCATATGGTTTTCCATATTATCAGTAACGATGTACGAATAAAATTGCTCTGCTACATCAATAACGGATTAATCCTTAAAAAATCATCCTGGCTGCATGTTAATTCCCTCTCTAAATACTTTCTTTAGCATACTTTGGAAAAAAATATGCATACTCGCTGATATGCTAGAACAAACATGTTTTCATAACTCACCGTGAACTTAATTTAAGAATAATATAAGAAACTGAACTAATTGTACTCTGATTAACGATGGAATTCTTGCCAGTCTAAAGGGGTTCCACTTCTTTTAGGAAACTTATTTAAAATGTTCAAAAGTTTTTTATGCGGCACGCGATAACCGTTGCATGGTAGTTTCATACACCGGAAGGAAGTTGCGATTGAAATTATGAGCGCAGTGAATTCAAATATCACCGGCAGCGTAATTGCAAACATTTCAGAACCAATGCGTTACATCAATATTGATCTTTTAGTTATAACTTTTAATTATAACCTCAGGCACCCAAAGGAAGCATTTATTTTTAAATAATCGCAAATAAGAAAACGAATAAATTCGAGACAATTGTATAGGGAATTTCGTCATTTACGCATGCCTGTTCTCTCGATCCGATGTGCCATCTTTTTTATTGCATACATGCGCGTTATGTTTTTACTGTAATTCGTATACGTGAACGTATTTAAAAAAAAGACATTATGTCATACTAACGTTCAATTGATGTTGAATTCAATCAGTATTTTACGTACACTAAACGCGCCTATCATGAAAAGACATTTATATTAAAATTCATGAAGTGAACAAACATTATGTTGCCCAGTTTTTAAAAAAACTACCTGTGCACGTACTATTATTAAACAATTTGCAGAATCCATTTAAACATTTCATACGCAATATAAAATTTCTCGTTTTCTCAGCGCAAACGCAGGATCATCTGAGAGCAATGTTAAAGAAATTAGCATTAAATTTTAAACCCGACATTGGAAAGTCTCGTTTTCTTAGTAACCTGTCGGTAAAACATAAGGAGAATGTTGAAGATAAAATGCAAGCATGGCAGATTCATTCGTACGGTGGTTTGGAAGAATTGAAACTTTCGAATATTAGAGTTCCAGTAATAGCTAGACCGACTGATGTTCTTATAAAAGTTCAAGCGTCTAGCGTAAACCCTATAGATATCGCTATGACAAGTACGCAGTATCTTATATTGATCCTTTTATTCCACTATTTATTCTTTCACCGAATATTTTGTACCAGGAGGATACGGCGCTGTAATTTTAAATTTCATGAGAAAGGCAAAAAATCTTAGCGGTGGGCAATACGATGAGCTAGAATTGCCATTAACTTTAGGAAGAGATTTTTCTGGTACGTTAATTTCAAAGGGGCACGGCGTCGGAGATAGGTTGAAGCTGGGCGACCAAGTATGGGGTGTAGTTCCAGTTGAACAACAAGGTTGCCACGCTGGATATGTAGTTGTTGATAGTAATCTGGTAAGTGGTATTGTAATGTACTGCCCTACCACAACAAAATAACCTACCTGCATTTCAGAACTAAACTTAGTAGGTAATACAAAGGACATTATAAACTAATAAAACCATTTTAAACAAAACACATAGGATAAATAAATTCAGGTGCTTCTGGGCCTGTACAAAGCACATAGGTCTTTATTAAAAAATTAAAAGTACCTTGAAATATGAAAAAATGCTAGATAGGGCATTTTAACTAAGGTGGGCAGTATAGTGGTTGGCCAAAGAATTGTGGTAAACGCAAGAATAAACAACATATATCTATAGGTCAGCCAAAAGCCTAGCAATTTGTCCGACATTGAGGCAGCTAGTATATTATATGCAGGCCTTACAGCATGGTCCGCATTATGGATTACTGGGGGCTTGTGTTTTAAAAGGGCATTGGCCATAAGGAAAAATAACAGAGTTCTTGTATTAGGCGGTTCAGGAGGTGTTGGAACGTTAGCGATACAACTTTTGAAGGCTTGGAATATGCATGTATGCCGTTCATGAGATCATTAACATTCAATGTTTCCAATATGTTGTAAAGCATAAATCAAACTGGTTTAGGTAATCACAACCTGCAGCAGCGATGCTATAAACCTAGTACAAAAGCTTGGAGCTGATGTTGCAATTGATTACAAATTAGATGGTGCAGATTCCAAAATTATTGCAGAGGGGCCGTATGTAATTTATTGATTTATCCTGTGTATTAGCTCGTACAACTTTGATATAACTCTTGGTTTCCTCCAATACCACAGCTACAACATAATATTGGATTGCGCTAATCAGGGGCCAAATCAAATACGGGTAAAGGGTTATCCTCATTGCACTTACATAACATTGAATTCTCCGCTATTGAAAAATATTGATCAGCATGGATTAATTGCTGGGACAGTAAAAAATATAGGAGAATTGGTCAAATATAACATTCAAATAATTGAGAATAAGAGTACCGTAAAATGGGGATTCTTTGCACCTTCTCAAACAGGCATTACAACTCTTCAAGAGCTGGTTGAAAATGGAGAGGTGATACCTAGAATTGTGTATTACTCTAATTCATCCCAATTCCGTTAGCACGTAACTATCTCTTTAATCTGTTCAGGTGGTCCCTGTGGTTAAAAAAGTATATCAATTCCAAGATCTACCATTAGCATACGACAGAGTATGTCAAGGTCATGTGAGAGGTAAATTAATTATCGATATGAGATAGTAAGAAAGGAACATAAAGTATTTAATAAAAGGGATGTACGTATCATCTGCAAATAAACATACACTAACCCATTATGCTTTGTATATTATATTTCGTAATTGATTTTCATTTATACACGAAATATCTTTTTTAAAACCAATTTTATTAGCAACTTCGTACCAGCAACTGCTAGCAATGTCTTTTGCCCTCTCTGTACCATTTTGTAAAACATCTCGCAAATAAACGGGCTCCTTGATCAATCTTGAAAATTCCTCACGGATCGGTGTTAATTTTTCTATAATTACATCGGCCACCACCATTTTATATCTGTGTATTATACAAGCAAAGTAAGAAATAAAAAGAGAAAAAACCAAGTACTTGTAGGAGACTTAAGGGGGACAGCAAATTTCTTGATATACATACTTTCCAGTATCCAAGCTTTCGACTTCAGAACATATTTCACTCGGCGATTTTCCGGTCAGCATAGAATGAATAATAACTAAGTTTGAAACACCTGGGCGTTTCTCTGGTTCGTAAGTTACCTTTGGCGTACAATCGGTAACAGCTTTTTTCACTTTCATCCTCAATACATCCGGTTCATCCAATATGTCTAATCTGCTCTTTGGATCTGGACTAGACTTTGACATTTTCTTTGTGGGATCGCGAAGCGATTTTATTCGTTCGCTTGCATTATCTGCAACATACATGTACTATTACAAACTTTTTTTATCATCGCAATTATGGCTAGTATAAATAAGTTCAAAATTTACCGTTAACAATAGAGTGAGGCACAGGAAAAGTATCTCCAAATGTTTTGTTGAATTTGATAGCTAAATCTTGTGCGAACTGAACGTGTTGAACTTGATCACGTCCAACTGGAACATGAGTTGATCTGCAACACAGTACATTTAATCGTTACATCTGTGCGTCTCAAAGGTGGAGACATTAACAAGCCATACAGACCTGTACAGCAATATATCTGCAGCTTGTAGAACAGGATAAATGTATAAACTCAAAGGAACATTATTTAATGTCTGACTTTTTTCTTTGAATTGGGGTAAACGCGCTAATCTTGCTAAGGTTGTTAAACATCCCAAGACCCAGCATAGTTCGCTGTGCATTTCAACTGTAGATTGTTGGAATAATATACTCTTTTCTGGATCTATGCCACATGCTAACAATGTTGCTGTCATTTTAAGTATGTTATCATATAATTCATTGGGATCCTAGGGCATGTATCTTAGATTTACACTTGTATCATTTTTATGCAAGAACATAATTTATCACGTTTATATACATATAAAACGATATAGATATCATGCGAATAGTGATAAAGTAATAAGTGTGCGGAGTAATGTAATTAATGCTTACTTGTGGCAATGTAATAGAGTGCATGTCTACGATGCTCCAAACAACATTTTCACCATTATTTTGATGTTCTACCCATTTTCGTATGGCACCAATATAATTTCCCAAATGTAGATTTCCCGTTGGCTGAATTCCAGAAAATATTCTCTTTGGATAATCACTTGTACAAACCTATAAGTAATTTCATGCTGTGTATAAAACAAGCGTTACATAAATTTTGTGTGCAATCAAAATTAACCTTTTGGGTATATTCCCTTCTGATTGTACGTGTAAAGCTACTTCTTCCAAGAAGGCCAACATTCTTCAATGGTTTAATCATTTCGGCCAAATTATTATATTTAACTGGGGCACTAAATCCAGTTGAAAATAATGATTTGTAAAATGTCTCGGCTCAATTATATGTTTCTTTATACATATGTTTATAATATAGACCGACAAAGGTGTGCAATTGCTTTCGAATTATTTCTCCGCTAGATGCCGCATCATTCCTAGAATGTTCCTAACTTCGATATGCCCCTGGGAAGAAGAGCTTGCATTCGAACAGTTGCACAGCTGATCTCGTACTACCTTCTATTGTGATATGATATCGTATTTTTTTTTTATGTGTATCGCTATCTAGAAAAAAATCGGCTGTGAGAAAACGTTAAGATATTAGGGAGATTTATTTTCTTTCCGTTCATCATAAATTATAATGTCCTGCTGTTCGTTCAACATGGTAAAGCGTTGAAGAAGAATGTGTTAGCCAAGTTGTTTTTGGTGACGTTAAGTGGATGAAAAAACCGTATCGACGGGATATACAATACTAAAAATCGTGTGAACAATTTGTTGCGATTTAGCTTTTACGTGTTGAACTACATACATAGTTGGCGGTTATGGTATATTTATCGGGTATCTGGGGCATGGGAGAAACTAAATCGCAGTACCATAATACGAATAGTCCCTCCTTCCTACAGGAGAATGACGAAGAAGTCGCATTGCTGCCACTTAAGAACCAGGTGAGATTGCCAGTCTTATTTGGTTGCCTCACTGTATGTCATTAAAATACTGTCAAATACCTTTGCTGTTAATATGTTTCTTACTCTGCCTTTTTTTAATAGCTGCACAAGTGTTGTTTATTGTTAATGGCAAAGGCTGTGATCTTTGCAATTGATACATTTTATTGTTAATCATGGCATTCTAACTTATAACCAGTATACGTGCATGATCGTAAATGTAGTTTACATTTTTGTAGATTCGAAAAACGATGTAGAAATGTTTATTTAAGCTTAAAAAACGGGCGCATGCAGCGATTAAAATCTGTTTAGCGATTATGAGAATTATAATTACTGAAGAAAGTGTGGCGAGAAACATAGACATTAATAATTACGTTGACAATGAATAGAAATGTTGACTTATACAAATTATGACACTTACATATAGCAAAGAAACTTAATTATAGGACGGCCAGAATAGATGGAATCTTCTAGAAATTGTATAAAATTGTATTCTGGAAGTCTGATATTTTGATAATTGTTTTTTTGAGTTAATAAAGAAATACTTTTACATTTCTTCTAGGTCGGTGGACATACAAGATTACTCTTGCTTAACCAAAACACTATCTGTAAACCATTGAACTGCAGAGAACTTGACTTTTATCAACACATTCCGCGGGACATCGAAATTTTTGTTCCAAAATTTAAAGGCAAGGCATTCTCACTGTTTCTTCAGGGGAATAAATTCTGTGTGAAATTCTTCAAAATACTAAAATTCTTCGAAGTATCTCTAATCTAACTTATTCGTTGCACAATTCGATAGGTGTTTTACAAGCGTCCAATAGTGGAGAAGTTACATTGGAAAAGCGTTATAGTCCCAGCTTCAGAGATTCTGATAACAGACAGGGGCATGGTTTGAGTAAAAGAAAACGAGACGATGTACTAAGGTACATCTTTGCTTAACTGATAAGAAAAAGTACATTCAATTAATGCACGTATAGGATGGTTTTGCTAATCAGATCTGTATAATATTTCAGAATGAAAATTCATCGTGACGGTGCATTGTCTGGAATATTGAAACCGGAAAGATATTTGGATAATGCTCCAAACAGACAGGGTAAGTGGAAGTTGCATTGAATTATAAATATTTTGATGAAACATAATGCAAATGTTCTCTTGAAAATAATACCTGTCCTTTGGTAAAACAGATTTTCTTTTGCTGGAAAATATAACATCGCAGTACACTCACCCTTGTATATTGGACTTGAAAATGGGTACCAGGCAGCACGGCGATGATGCATCTGCCGAGAAACGCAGCAAGCAGATAGCAAAATGTGCTGCTAGTACGTCTGCTTCGTTAGGCGTTAGACTATGCGGAATGCAGGTTTGTTGTTATGTGGGGAATATTTCAGACTTTATTGCATGGTACTGTGTATATTCCTGATACAAAATAATAATGAAACAATTATAGAATAGCAACAGAGTCTGATACTCTATTTAGACAATACAGACAAAGAATGTTTATAGGTTTATCAAGCTGATGCAAATCATTACGTGAAGAGAGATAAATATTGGGGCAGAGAGTTGAGCGAAGAGGGGTTCAAAGCCGCTTTGTATCGATTTTTTCATAACGGTTTTTGTTTAAGAACATTGGTTATTGAAAAGGTGGTGTCTCGGTTAGAACAATTACGACGAGCGATCGAAAGACAAAGTAGTTGTCGATTTTACTCGTGGTGAGTTTTTTTCGAATGACAAAACATCTGGGTAAGTATTATATGTTGAAGAATCCTAATTTTTTTTTTTTAACACGTTTCAGTTCATTGTTAGTCGTTTACGAAGGCTATCAGACGGATATTTCGGGCTTTGACCATTCGCCGTCTGCAATAAGAACAGATGAAGAGACAAGCAATTCTAGTGACTGTCCTCATAATTTAGATGATGGTTACGATGGTGACATAAGTAATAGTTCCACAGATTATAATATACCGATTGAAGATGAAATCAACCAAACGACCACCCTATGCACGGGATATGCCGAAGCAGCATCTAGGGCGGCTAAACATATCGCCAGTTTTTACCCTACAAGGTTTGTTGTCTTTTGCCATTTTTTCCCCATATTCTTAGAGTGTTCTTAGGTAAAGTTTATTGTTAACACTTTCGGAAAGGAAATATTGGCCATTCCATCTCGATTCGTCACAAATTCTTTCAGATATTAATTCGGAAGCTAATTATTACGAAGGATCGTACTACATTCAAACATTTTTCTTCTTTCCAAAAATAAAAGAAAAATGAAGCTAAAATACAGATGCCTAATAATATAATGTTCATTACGAAATTCATTAATTTTTGCACGAATAAAAAATATCCAACACCAGTTCGTAGGAACACATTTACGACGACTCGATATGGAAGAGTCTGAATTAAATTCCTAACGTTTTAATATTATTACAAAATTTTTTGCAAACCGTTCGTTGGATGAGACATTGTTCACACACGTTGGTTTGTTTAACTGTTTAATTATTAATAGATTTATTAACTTAATAATTTTTATATCCGTAGTTAGATTGTTTTAATGTATTATAAGAGTAGGAATCTAGTTAATCATTTCTTTTCCGTTTGGTTTTAAACATTCCACTTCTACAATAATTGCATAACTTTTTTTTACTATGTTGCCTCTGAAAATGATTTAAATGCCCGAATCATTTAACCCTCCGATATCTTACATAGAAGTCGGATCATAGATGGTCTGGTGAAGTATGTGATTAGATGGTACTAGAGTTAGCCGTACATGTATATATGAATACCATTCTACACCGTTATTTATTTCTACCGTTCCGTTCTTTTTTCTTTTTTGTCTCTGATAAACCATTTCTCTATCGAATAATTAATTGGAAACAGAAAAAGAATAATTGATGGTTCCTAAATTTTATAAGAACTGCGCGTTGTACTATTTAATTACAATTCTTTCTGTAACACGTTTTACATTTGTACTTATAGCATACTCCATCAGAAAATTGGAGGGTTGGTTCATGCTATGATTCCAGGCATTATTCCGAAATTATTTCAATAATAATTCATTCAAAACCGGTTTAGAGGAAATATCGCACCCTCAGTACCTTTAGTGTACCAATAGAAAGCTATTCCGGGTCATGTACCAGCAGTTCTTTTTTCCTAAATGAAGTTTCTTCGGACAGTTAAGTCAGACGGCTATGTTCATTGCATAATTAAATGAAAAAGCGTAATGGCAAAAATATTGTGGAAGGTATACGCGCTTAATTCGTTCTTAACAAACCAAGGAATTCACTGTGTACTTGTAAATGATTTAGTCATGAGACACTAATAATGAAATGCATTTACTAATGCCAGTTGATCCCAGCATTCTCTACAAGACTAAACTTTTGTTAGCAGTAAACTAGCTAATCAAGCAACGGGTGTTGCGTACATTTATTTTACATTTATCGTATCGTTACACTAACGAACTGACAGTGCGGTATTTTCCTAATTTAAGCATGTATATTTCTGTGTACCGTCACTTTTTAGAAAACTGCTCTTTATTACGGCCGAACTATAATAAAGCGCGGCAATACCGGTCCCTAATCAAGCCCGATCAGTTTCTTACTAGGGGAGGATCAGAGCTGAAAGTGGTGGATTTCAAAATCCTTTCGTAGGTATATTGTTGCTCATGGGTAGAGTACAGCTCTACTAAAGTTATTAGGTGCAAATATCTATGAATAAAGAAATGGAGGGGAATTTACATTGTCCAATACGTATATATATACGCGCGCACGAGAACATGCACGCATATGAATGTATATATCCATATGTATACAAAAAATGTTTTATAAAATGTAGCGCATTGATAAAGAAGATATAAAACTTGTTATATTAAACAGATGCTGAACAATTGTGTTACCAAGTACAGCAAGATGCGTACCTATTATGAAAAGCTTGGGTTATCGATTTTTAATTTTTCATTAGCTCTACATTCTATGTTACATTGCTTGTACGTATTGTATATACGTATGTATATGTGTATGTTTGTGTGCGTGTATATATAAGCACACGCTTAATGGCATGCGTGTGCATCTATTTTTCTGCATTCCAATGAATGTTTTTTTCCTTTTTTTTTTAACTTTATCCCGTTTCAAACTTAAATTGTGCAGTAAACGAAATCAAGTATGCAAGACGTTTGGCAAGTGGTGTATAGTGTATATGGTATATTGGAAAAGAAAAGACAGAGACGGGAGAAACATACACATCCACGCAGCACACGTACCATGCAACAAATTGCGATTAAACAAAATTTCGACACACACTAGGAGACTTATACTTTATGGTAGAAATGAAAAAAATATATTTGATATATTGTATATCAATATATAAAAAGTAAGCAATTCGGTTAACAAAGAAATCACCATTTACTTAACATCTTGTATACAAAAGTTTAATGTTTTTTTTTATTCGAAAATATGTATATGACCAACAGGGCCTGCATGCCCGCTACGGTCTGGGCAGTTAAAGGGTCATAGATGGTAAGAGGTCATGCATTGTACAATGTGACATCTGATAGGAGCATGTAAAAACTTTGCAATATTTTTTTAATCCAATGAAATAAAGTATTCGAAAGAGAGCAATTATTCTAATAAGAAGATTTTCGTGTTTGCGCCTCGCGGAATTCGTTGCAACCAAGCGAAAATTAAAAAGTATTTAACGATTACCGTCAACGTAAATAAGTTAAAAATACTTTAATATTATGTGTTCTTCAGCAGAAGAACTCCTTCATTTCCTATCACATATGCTTCATTGCTTTTATTACATTTGCGTCCCCCTTTCTTTTACACTCTTACACCTGTAGTCATGCTTCCCCTGTATACACGTGCAATCATCCTTATTTATTAAAAAAATCAATTTGCATCCAGTAATATAAGCAATTTTATTATAAATTTTACTATATTTAATATTAAATAGAATTCAATAGAAAGAAATGAAGTAAGCATTTTCAACAGCATACGTTCAAACGAGAAGCATTGCGAATTTTTTTCACGCTCCGTACATCTTTTACGTTCTAATTTCCTAATATTTAATACAGCGCTGGAGTAAAGCAATAATAATTAATAATGATTCGTATATAACAAACTTACGATCCCAGCAGCGAGGGAACTGTTTTCGTCGAATCCTCGGTCAGTAGAATACTCCACACGGAGTGGATGCTCTATGGCACTTCCAGTGATGAATTTTGTCTCGAACAAAGTTCAGACAACGCAGAAGACACTAGTTCCGACAGTGAAATTCGATCGGATTGCAGATCAAAAAGGCAAAGGCATGAGCATCAGTTATTTCATGTTTACGAGAGAGAGAAAAGAATAGAAGGAGAACTGGAATGTACCGATGTGTCGACAAGGTAAAAAGCGAGAATTAGTTTGTTCTGAAATTAGACACAATCAATGATTTGCAGAAGAAAAAGAAACAGTAATTTGATTTACAGGTATACGCCGTATCCTTACCAGCCGAAAGGAATCACGCAAAGGAGCCAAGAGGCACGCGTCGATGTTAGAATGATTGATTTCGCGCACACGACATTCGTTCATGGGTCCACGGTGGGTTGCAACTTGGATTCTATGGTTCACCAAGGTCCGGATTGTGGTTTCTTAACCGGCCTTGACAGTTTGAGACGACTTCTCCTTGAAATATTGACTGAAGGTTGAAAAGTTCAGCAATAAACGATACGCACATGCGTTAGAAACATTTCCATTAAACTGGAATCAATTATACAAATTTGACGAGAGATGCGATGGACGCGTTCTAGATACTGGGGAGAAAATTCTGACCGTGAAACGTGTTCGGGTTTTCACGACGCCGATTTGTACATATTTTACAAACGTACAACGTTAGTGTAAGAAAGTGTTTTATGAAAAGTATGCGAGCGAAACATGAGAGTATACAAGGTAACGAACTATGTGAGACTAAAGCAGAGTTTTACAAAGTATTATATATGAGACAAATTACCCCTACACACTTGTGTGAGAATCGTCTGTCCTACGGTTCCTACTTGTAGTATATGATTCGTAATACAAGGAAGCATAGAAAGAGTAACTTTCGAAAGATTATGCACGTTTTGTCCTTATCCAGCGTCCTATAAAATAATAGATTGTTAAATTGCTCTATCAATACTTTTTACAGTAATTTTATAGGAAGCCAATTAATGGGACAAATGGGCAGCTTTAAGTTTCTAAAATTTGCAGTTCATTCAACTAATGTCGTAAATAACAATATTCTTTAATACATTAATTATTTCTACAATTTCCCTCATAAATACTTACTTAATAAATTATTGTATAATGTAATGCTGCCTAACTTCTTTGTTTAAATACCGCAACTTCTTATAATAGTATTTCGCTAAACTAATTTTCTTAAGCTCCTCTTATAAGTATCTTTAAATTTTTATTTGGAATAAACATCTAAGGTGATATATATGCTGTTCAATTTTTAATGTTCCGAAATTCCTAACAGAATGTACATTTTTTACATTCTTTAGTTTAAGCCTTGATTTATTAAAAAATACTTTGTCAAAGGCAGAGGATATTTAAAAGCAGTTTGTTTTTCTCTACTTCACCTGGACATTTTTAAAGCAACCACAGCTTAAATTAAAGTTCAGACTTTCGAATTCCCTATCCAGTCATAGAAACCAAGATAATTTCATTTCACTACTACAACTATTTTAAATGTATACCTGGAAATTTGAGATACACACTACTATAACTTAATGTGTAGTAATAATAGTGTACTATGAAAACATTTAGGTAATTTTATTAACATTTTTACACTTTCCCTTATTAGTTATATTACCGTTGGAACGGTAAATCTTGATTTGCGTTAATCACGCGATATCTACGTCCCTCCTTCCTCTTTATTATAATTTGGCAAATTATAAATATTTCGTGCCTTGTTTGTGTGCATGCGTAGTCATGTACATGTTGTATACATGCTGCTTGTAATATTTTACAATGGTCAATGGAAAACAGGTTGATAATTTAACTGATTCGGTAATAACTACTAAAAGAATACAAGTAAACGACCCAGTTTGATTAAAATCTTTCTCTCTCTCACACACACACACACTCCCCCTGCATCATATTAGAATTAAATAAATCTTTATTTACGCAACGATATAGACGAGTTTCACCTAAGCCACAGTTTTAACCGAAGAGCATCCACGCCGTTCAAATAGTATCGGAATAATCGTTTGTCACGCACAAAACCAAGATTCTCATACAAGCGTAGCGCAGGTCGATTTGTAATCTCTGTTTCCAAGACTACTTCGTCTGCATTATCTTCTACCATAGCTTGAATAGCTCTTCTTACCAAGTTCGATCCGATTTTTTGCTTCCGATATTTCACGTCGACGGCTAACATCGCTATGTATCCCCGTTTTATGACCTTTCTGTGGATATCCAGCTTGCAGACAATGGCACCGACACACTCCTCACCATGCATCGCCTTGATGAACAAAAAGTGAGAGTTTTCTGTAAATTCTATACCTGTAAGAGAAAGAAAACCAACCAAACCTGGCCAACGGTTGTATATATTTTTTTTTACACTTTCTACTGCAATTACTTGAATGCTTTGTTTCCTTTTTGCAATAACAAGAACATCCCATATGAAGATATAATAGATTTAAATAAACTTACTTACCAAGAAGCATAATTTTGGCCAATTATAAATGAAGTATCTATATGTATAAATAGAATATGGTTCGCTTAGGTCCTTCTGTATCAATTTCATAATATTCGGCATTTGTAGTTCACTCGTATAGCTAACATATCGGATGTTATCCTCTTTATTCTCCAAAGGTAGCATGTCTTCTATATCCAAATGTACATATATATATGTGTATATATATATGTACAAAGAAGAGGCAAGAAGAAATACATTTATAAGAATACGTTAGACTTTCAATGTATTTTGATTAAAATCAGACAGACGAATATGCAAAAAAAAAAAGAAATACATAGATATGAATTACTCATACCATGTTTAGGTAAATGACTAGTTTCCATAGTTTGCGATTGGGAAAGATTAGCTGCACTGGCAACTATCCCAGGAGAGATACAAATACCATTTAGCCAAGAAATGCCGTTTGCATGCGGCTTTCCGTATATTTCAGGAGTTTTCAGACTTAGTCGAGACTTAATGTCTAAACTAGCAATATCTGTCATGGAGCTTTCACACTTTTCTTCAATACTACTTCGTTCAGCTTTGGGTTCATTTTCATCTATAAGATTTTCTACATCAACGGTTTCCATTTTCCCTTCGATTTTTCTATCCTCTTGATATTTAAATTTCTCTTCTTGAAGTGCAGATCGAGTATAGGTTTTTCGAGATGAAAATTTCTTTAAATTTTTGTACGATTCACTAGAGTGACATTAAAACTTTTCTATGCCGTACCAGTTCTATCATCGAAACTTCATAATTTCGATATGGTCAGCTTTTTTTCTGCCGCAATTTTAACGCAAAATACAAAAATCCGAAGAACACCTTCGAACGGCGGACACCATATTGAATTTTCTGCAATGATTACTAGAAGGCAAACATAAACAATGATGTTTGCCAGAACTGACCAAACTGTTACATTTTCAAAACATTTTATGAAAAATTAGATGACACGAATGATCAGTTTAGATATATACATATCGTTTCTACAATTAAAACGTACAAAAAATAATGAAAAACAAATTGCCGTACGATCGAAGAATATAATTCTATTTTCATTACATTATTACTATATATTTTCTTCCGTTTTTGTCAGAGGGCGCTTGCGTTCTTGAATGAGTGATATCTATTCTGAAGAAGGTAGAAGTCTAACTAATATCCTGAACGTTTAAGGTTCTTTTTGATCGAGACACGATGGGTGAGTTGTTCGATATGATATGAGTTTTGTTTTCATCGCTTTGAATCCGCAGTTTTTGTTTAAAAGTTATTGCTAAACAATTACCAATAACTTAGAAGCGAATTGGTATCTTCTATTCAGATGCATATTATTTGCAATGGGGGCTGTATATAGACATAAAAATGTAATCAACTATTAAGTTCAGCGTTTCATCCAAACAATCAAATGTTCGTCGTTAACTATATAACTTTTGTTCAAATCATACGTTTATTCACAGCTGCTTTCTGAATCAAAGCTTATTATATTTTAAATGTATGATAGAAGAATAGCATGTAACGTGCTCTTTTTTTTCCAAGCATCAAATGATATGCATTGTTGATAGAAGCCTGCATATTCATGTTTCGATTATTTACAAAGACTTCATTCTAGATTAAATACGTATGTTCCACTAAATATTAATTTTTTCTAGGTATCTCCCGTGATCATTGGCATAAGAGGCGGGCAACTGGTGGTAAAAGGAAACCTCTGCGCAAGAAGAGGAAGTTCGAATTAGGACGTCCAGCTGCAAATACAAAACTTGGGACACAGCGTATTCATACGGTATTAAAAACATCATGATTGGTTAATTGCTTTAGTTGTTTCCAAAATGATGACTACCCTTTACCTACTCTGAGTAGTTGTGCTGACATTATATCCCACAGCGTACTGACTAGAACTGTGCTATATGTATTACATGCTTGTTAAAATATAGCTATTAACCATGTTTTTGTGTGAACCAGGTGCGTACTAGGGGCGGTAACAAGAAATACAGAGCTCTTCGTTTGGATACAGGAAATTTCTCTTGGGGTTCTGAATGTACAACAAGAAAAACACGTATTATTGATGTAGTTTATAATGCGTCAAACAATGAATTGGTCAGAACCAAGACCCTGGTGAAAAATGCTATTGTTACCATTGATGCAACACCCTTCAGACAATGGTACGAAAGCCATTATGTATTACCACTCGGCCGTAAACGCGGTGCTAAATTGGTAAGAGATTAGCTACTTTCATTTTGTTATATCATTAATATTCTACAATTTTCACAAACAAAAAAATGGACGAATGAATTTATGCACAGACCGAAGCTGAAGAAGAAGTTTTAAACAAAAAACGGTCGAAAAAGGCAGACGCTAAATACAAAGCAAGACAGCGATTTGCCAAAGTTGAGCCAGCCTTGGAAGAACAGTACGCCACAGGACGTGTTCTTGGTACGCATAACTTTTTCCACCATATAGTCGTTAGTTTAGTTAACACGGATAATACGCTATTGCTATCGACTGCATGATTTTTGTACTCCCATTGTTCACAAGACGGCATTTAAATTTCAGCTTGTATAGCAAGCAGGCCTGGACAGTGCGGTCGAGCGGATGGTTATATACTCGAAGGAAAGGAACTTGAATTTTATATGAGGAAGATTAAAAGCAAAAAAGCTAAATAAACATGTAGCTACAAGAAGAAAATAAAATAAGCTCTGTTAAAAATCGAAAATGGATTACAACTATATAAAAAAGTCATACCGATCATTCCTTTGCTTATTTTTTACGTAACACACAGTTTATACGAAACACGGTGTATTTATATAGACCCAATACCAATAATATCCTCACGCATATGAAAAAATGGTAGTATACATATATTGCTGTTACTCGGTCGTTCTTTTATGTTTATTTGAACCTCCTCGATTGCTTTATTGCTGTATACATATATCAACTTAAACGTTTTGTAGTTCTTTTTTTTTCATGATTTATCTTCTATTGCAAAAATCTTTATGCACAAATTGATATACTATGAAGTATTTCCATCGCACTCAACTTTTAGAACAGTAAAATGGTAGGGATGCTGATATCTCGTTCAATTTACCACAAGATAACTTGTACATCTTGTCAGTAGGGCTGTTTACTTTGATATGGCAATCCTGAAAAATATATAGGAAATTGTTGGAACATCGTGACAAGTCGTTGAAGTTCACTTTTTTTTTTGTTTAATACATTTATGTAGCTGCCAATTTTTTTCTTTGCTACACTATGTAGCGAAGTAGTAATTAATGAAAGTAAAAGAATGATAAACATAAAGATAACGCGAAGGTGTGGGGGCATATTCAGTGTAAATTAAAACGTTAATTATACATCACTGAATTGGTTCAAATGTTTCTCTTGACTATAACATGAAATACTAAACAAACGCATAATTGTGAATGTAAATCCTGTTGCTGTTATATGAAGTAATTAATGGAGCACCCGGTGATCCCCAGGATATACCTTCTTTATTTCATGTAATTGGTATTTTTTACATTACAAAAAGTATACGTATAAAGGGCTGTTTGATTGTACGCTGTAACAATGAAGATTGATGCGTGTAAACATAAAACATGTGAAGAGCCATGTAATAAAAAAAGGAAAAATAACGATATTGCTGAAACTTAGACATTAAGTAGATCTAGATTATTAAGTTTCTGATATCGCTTTCACTTTGGACTTACACCAATTTGCTTTAGGCCCTCCGTATGTTTGACGTCACATGCTGTGTATTTAACATAAGTCTGGGCATCACCTGCTGCTGATTCGAATTTGCAGTAGAATTGGTAACAACGGTAGTGAACGAAGGTTTCTGGGCGCATGTTCTCATATGCATTGGCCAATGTGATTGTTGGCAAGGATAATCGCAATACGCTGTATTCCAGCAACAGTAAAATAATGCTTCGCGACCGCACATCGCGCACCATTGTTTGCGTTTAATTTCTTCTATGCATCGTAATCTTTCATTCTCAGCTTCCTTACGCGCTTCTTCGACGGCACGCAGTCGTTCAGCCTCTAAACTCGCCTTCATCTCTCGTAATATTCTATCTGAAATATGAAATATTTAGAAGTTGCATATACAAACTGGTCTATTCCATACATTGAAGCTACAAATGCGTATATAAGGGAACGACGACTGCATCTGTAGCAACACAAATAATAAGAATTATTGAATTGCTTATCTAGAGGGAGACATACCGGTGTTGTGTCTTAATTCAGCCAATTGTTGCTGATGTTGCCATCTCATACGTTCCATTTGTAACCGTAAAAAATGTACTGTGGCCTGATGATTATCAGACATAGCACCATTCTCACAATGTTGACTATCTTGCGCCGCTTCTTTCAATGCTTCTTCCATCAACTTTGCCATTTTCCTAGTTAAATCTTGAGCATCGTGATATAAACGGGCACTGATAGGTCCTGCTTCTGGTGGCAACATTTGATATTCCGCAGAATTTTCGAATTGATGTGTAGCCATGTAAGCTACAGCCTCATTCGAATTGGACAATACACTTGACGAACGAGGAATAAGCTGAGGACAATTACGAGCTTTGTTGGAAAATGATTTCCTGGCTTTGCTTTCCCTTGTTGGACACGTTTGCGGCGAATCTTTCGAATTCAACTGAATTGTTGAAATATCGCATCTTTTTCCCTTCTCGGTAGTAAAATTGCTACTAATATTTTTATTCAGCAGTAGTACAACTGGCTGCTCTGTAATCTTCGTAGTACGAGTATCTTCGTCGACTTTGTGATCGACATCGATATCAGCTTGGGCTTGATTTATATTCATGGGAGTGTTCGGTGCAATTAAATGGTTACTGTTCTTATTATTATTGTTGTTATTATTATTATTATTATTGCTATTGCTTTTGGAAATATTCCTCGTTGGTTTAGAGTCTTTTTGTTTAGCTGTGCTTATCAGTTCAGACTTGCCTGATTTCTCACCCGTTGCAGTTGCAATAGACCTTAAAGCTTTTTCTGCGTTTATTTTATCGACTATTCTAGTTTTTGGTTTGTACACTTTTTCCGAGTATTTGGAACCCTTCATATCGTTGTTTCGTTGTGAATTTGAAGAACTTTGATTAGCATCTCTTTTGTCAATGATCATTTTAAAGAGAGGTTCCTTTTTTGGTACTGGAATATCGGCTGCCGTCGGTTTTCGCAAAAGCGATTCCTCATCTTCTTTAGATGAATTTACCAAAAGTTTCGAATCCTCATTCACTGCATTGTCGTCCTTTTGTTTCAAAGTCAGAATGCTGGAATCCTTCTCGTCGTATCTGATTGCGTTACCACATTCGTTGTTAACTGCTTTGATATCTATTTTACTTGTACTTGGCTTCAGGTCTTCTTTTATCGCCAGCTTCAAATTCGCCGGTACGTTTTTATGAGTTTGTGCAGAATCGTCAGTTCCCCTTTCCACCGATTTATCTAATTTGTTGTCTGTAATCTCGATTGATCCAGCTTCACAAGATTCTTCTACAACCTTTACTGCATCGTCAATCTTGCTTCCTTCAACGGATACGGTGGCGTTGTGCAATGTTTTATTTTCGACATCGGAGTTGTCTGCCTTTTCTGAATCGCTTTGGCACTTTGTTTTAACATGTGATCGTTTCTTAAGCAATGGTGTTTTTTTGGGGGCGAAATGTTGCGGGGACATGTAGTTATTAGAACAAAGGGGATCATAATTTGGTAATATTAATTTTATTTGCATCGGATCGTGCGGATTGTATTGCACTTTAGGGGGTGCAAATTTGAATAGGCCAAATGCAAGCTCAAGCTTCCGACAGTGACGGGTTATTTCTCGAACACACTCTTCCATATCTAACTTCCTTTTTCGCGGCAAAGGAACAGGTGGGTCTTCCGAATATAAGTACAAGTCGCGGGGCGAAACCCATGCCCGGTCGTGCTCACCAAAAAAACGTACATCTACAAAGCCTTGAGTGTTCATTCGTGGCATAGCTTTTGCAGGCCAAAACGGAAACCCTTTTAATTTAGCCCATACAAGTGGATGCGGACGACGACAGGGTTCGACGAACCACGCTGGTTGCGGTCTTGGTATGTTTCTTCCGTGGGCATAACAATCCGGGCATGCTTCGATTTCTGATACTTCTTGACGTGCCAGCTTAATCATTTGCTTGGCTGCGTTTGTTAATTTCGAAGTATCAGCATATACACCGCCGCCTACACAATTCAAATGATATTCATTCATAAAATTTTTCCACTTAAGTTTGAAGTTTCTAAAAGCTAGTTAGGCACATACATGTATTAAATACGATACAATTATGCTGAATCCATTTAGCGTCAGCCATAAACGCGTCTGTACTACCGTATAGTTTAGACCGAACATTCGATTCTAAAAGGCTTAAATCCATTGGTTTCACAACATAGTCTAAATAATTTGGAGCCTCTGAAAGTTCAACCGCTTTCCAAAATGGTTCTGACTGTGGAGTTTAAAAGTATTTTAAAATATTACATTCCTCGAGTGATAGAAATCATTGAATACTAAGAAGCCAATACATACACCAGGATATTCTCTCATTATCTCAACAACATGTTTTAGCAATAAGCATAACTGGTCAATGGACAATTGAGCCATAGCTGTAGAACGTGTTTCCGCGTTTTCTGCGCGCAAAATGGCCGCGCATTCTCCGCATATCCAATTTTGCATGATAGATTGTTGCATTCCTATACATTTACGATGCCACGATCTAGGACAAGCACTACAGTGCGCTTCAACAGATTCCTTGTGACATCGCCAACAAAATCTATCAATTGCATTCTTTTTCTTTCTCTTGCTCCTCAAATTATTTTCCTCCAAACTTATATCTGTTTCTTGAGTACTGAAAGGTGAGCTTATTTTCTTAATTCGCTCCTTTAAAGAGTTCCAGTATTCCTTATTAAATATTTAATAATATATTATCTCCAACACTGATCCATGCATTTCTATACTCACACAAAATTTCTTCGCGTCCTTTTCAAGTTGTTCCCACCTTTGAATACAGTTTCATTTGTATTCTCATTTTCACTCATCTTTGAATCATTTTCAGATACAAATGGAACTATATTCGAATCTCCTGCATTTTCTTCATAGGTTTCCCTTTTATTGCTTCCTATTGTTTCACCCTCCTTTTTCTCCAGATTGCAACTTATAATCGATGATGCATGTCCCATATTATTCTTTACATTATTTACTAACGCATCAATTTCACAATTATCGCTGTTAGTAACCTGAGCAGAATTCTGTTCATCTTCAACCTTAGTCAATTGTCGTGATTCAAATGGGATTAGACCCGAGGAACTTGCCAATTCTAATCTTCTTTTCTGATCTTCTATAGACGTCATTTTATCTCATCTCATGCATTTAGATGCATCTACAGTTACTTGAACATAATGCAGATAGTAAAACGATTATAAACTTTATTTATATAGGAAATTATTTATATACAGCTAAGAAAAATTGTTCCCAGCAGCTATATACCATAAACTTATATATACAGCTATATACATTAGATCTGTTGAACCAAATATGAGGTGCCGAATAAATATATATAACAATTCTAATATCGTGTAAATGAAAAGCATTCATAGATTATGCCAACATTCCAATACTTGGCTAATAGTTCATTAAACAGACTACCAGATTCATAAAAAAAAAAACTTTAGTCCCTTATTTTATTTACCTTTCTTCAGTAGCAATGTGTTTATGAATTTTGATTCAATTACGTTCACTAAATAAGAGTAACAAATGTAGTGGCAGCAATACTATGATCATACATATGGGTAGACACAATAATATGGTATAATGCATAATAAAGGAAAAAACTACACATAGGGTTTTAAATTATACCTACTATTAGAATCAGCATAGACAAAATAATTACCATCTATGGAATTCATACACAAATCCAGGTGTGTAAACGATAGATATCTTTTATATGATTTCAATAATTATTGAAATACGTTCGACAGGTCAAGTAAACCACATTCAATACAGATCCCAAACAACACGGATAAGCGAAATATATCACTTACTAACACGATATTGCATCAAAAGCATGAACATTCCTTCCCCTTCCAACGTATAAAGCTCCACGCAACTAGTGTCGCCATCATTCGGGAAATCGTGTAGGTGACTACAAAGAACCACGTGATACTTGAAATTGCAGGCAATTACAAGAATGTCTACATTTTTTTTCACTTCTTTCGTATGAGAAATCGATAATATAATAACCTATTTTATACCTTTCACGATGTACGCCTTATATTACGTATATACGCTTAGCTGTACCATACGATACGTACAAATGATATACATATGTCCATTCCTCTGCTATTTACTTTATATAGTTAATACGCTATATACGAATGTATATACAGGGTGTTCCCTGTATATTCATGCATATATATATATATATATATATATATATATATATATAATCATGTATATATGAATAGGCATGTGACATGTGCCCGAACACAAGTTCTATTTGATGACACATTATTCTTCTCTCTTTTTCGTGGAAAGAGGTTAGGCTTTACAAGATATTCAACTGTTTAGAGTGAAGATCAAATATTTTCTTCTCGTACACTTTGACGTTGTTACTCGTTCTGTTGAAATATCTGTAACCTCATGTTCCTTCATAATAATCAGTAATATGTTATCCAATAATATATAATATTTATTGCTAATTTTTCAACTATCTGTTCGAAACACGCGCGAGCAATCGTAACACGTGTTGTACTCGCCAAATGTACCAAATAGTATGTTGGTGAGAATATGAACCAATAACATTTCTCAGTTGTATATTATTTAATTTGCACGAGAATAAATCATTCAAGCGCACCATATTTTAGAAAGAATGCACCGAGTAGACGATATAAATCACAATATAAAGTGTTGCTTCACTTTATGATAGGTTATGCTGCGTAGTAGGTTATACAAATATTAGATCTAGTGCTTCCACCTATGAAGGCGGCAGTATGTTAAAATCGTTTTCTACAATCTGTTGGTAACGATGCGAGTAACATGGAAATGGCTCTAAAGCACCGACGAGATATAGGAATAGACAAGACATGCAATGTATTTTTTCGCCCACGATTTCTGGGTCCCGGGGACCCATTACCATTTCCGTGTCACTCGCAACGTTACCCACAGATTAGAGAAAACGATGCGAAAATTAAATAATTTTAAAGAATTCTTTTGTTCTTTGCCGTAATGAAAGGCAACAGAGGATATGAAACATTTAATGTTAATTAAAAATCTTAAAGAAACACTACATAATCATGGGTATCTTACAATACAATGGGCATACAATACAATACAGTTTAGCCCTCTGTGAAAACGTTGACCTGCGGTCAACCGCGGTGATATGGGAGGAACTCAAGAAGGCAATTAAGTGTAATGTTAGGAATAGGAGAAATTTAAAAAATCGCAGCCAATTAGCTCGACATTTTTACCATATAATTACCAATTAAATCACAAAAGTATAAGTGTTAAAATTGGTAACTGTATGGTAAATAAAATCGATTGCCCAGGTCTCACCACGTGGAGGTTGCTGCGAATGGAGACCCGCACGGCCGCAGCCGCAGCCGCGCACCTATCACCATTAATTTACAAAAATTATTATTTACAAATTAAACGCTACTTCCTTCTGATGTATATTTTCAGCCCGGTTGATATGCAAACTGGATATAAAAATTCTGTTAAACCTAAATCAATTAAAAAATCAACATTATAATATAAATTAGCTTATACATTGTTTGAGTAAGTAAAATGTATTAAAATAAACAATTGTAACGAAAGCTGAAAATAAAAATTCTGTTAAACCTTTTGAAGTAAAAAATAGAGATTATAATACACATTAGCTTATAGTTAGTTCAAGTAAATAGCATGTATTAAAATTATTCATTATTGCGAAAGCTGAAAATAGAAATTCTGTGAGACCTGACTTAAACTAAAGAATAAGCAATATAATATAAATTAGCATGCACGTAATTCAAATACATTCTACCTTTAATTAAGGTAAATTAAATCTCAACTTAAAACATCCTACCTGACTAAAAAGCTAATTCAATTTAGAAGTATCCTATCTAATTGAAAATCTGATTATTTCTGAAAATTCTGTTAAACCTTTTGAAATAAAAAATAAGGATTGTAATACACATTAGCTTATAGTTAGTTTAAGTAAATAGGAGGTATTAAAATTATACATTATGGGGAAAGCTGAAAATAAAAATTCTGTTAGACCTAACTAAAACCAAAGAATAAGCATTATAATATATTATAGATTAGCATGCACGTAATTTAAATACATTCTACCTTTAATTAAGGTAAATTAAATCTTAACTTAAAACATCCTACCTGACTAAAAAGCTAATTCAATTTGGAAATATCCTATCTAATTGAAAATCTGAAAGGACAGGGGGGGGGCGAGGGATATTTCATGATGAATCTTCTTTCGCTAAAATTGTGATCGCGTAACCTGAAACAGATCAAAGTTCATAAGAATTTAGTGATATTTCTTAGGTATCATATGATTTCCTTCGATCGATTTGATCCATACAACATCACTTTTGAGCCTCTGATTATTTACATATTGCAATGTATGTTATTTAATGTACTTGAGGCAATATTCTATTCCTTTGACATCTCCTTTAACTTAACAATTCTGTAACAGACTTTTTTATGAGAATAGTAATTGTGAAAAAATAGTACAGTAGTACAAAGGGAGCATGTACTTCCAAAATGCAAATATGTTGAATAATAATTATGAATTACAAATGCAAACATACACTTGGATATGAAGATGAAACAACTCGCTTTTAGTGTTAATAAAAAGGGGAGAAGCAAAAGAGAATCGTAAATAGCCAGAGGGGCATTCTACTATTAATTATCGTCCACTTGTTATAAGCCCGATTGAAAACCGTAAGTGGATCATCTCTTTTTCTCGCAACACTACTTTACTGCATTACTTGAAAACTCAATCGCGTATGGTGCTTCATTATCTTTAATATAGTATTTCGTATTTATTAAAAAAAATAGTAATTCACTGCACCCATCATTTTTATATCGCAACACTAATAACGGAGAAGTCATGGTAGTCGGATCCAGGACTACCATCGAAGCAGTCACCTTCTGCAGCTTTAATAGCTGCCTTTGGTGACTCAGGAACCTATTTGGGCATTTTATTGTGGTCGCAACGCTACTTCACAATCACGATCATTTATCATCGCGACACTATAGAAAAATCTAAGAGAAATATTCGCGATGGAAAAATATTGCAGCACTGTAAATGCTAATTAAAACCTGTGGAGAAAAGGAACGCGAATATTATCGCAACGCTAAAAGCAAGTACATATGGCGAGTATAATTAAATATAAAAGCAACTCTAATTCAATCCGCAATCTGTATTAATTCGCAACTCTAATGCAAACCGTATTCAATCGTACGCGACGCTAATAAAAATCGCGATTTGCCCAATACGATGATGCGTGCTGGAAACAATAAACTACAACTACAGCATACAAAAGCGAGCATAGTGGCAAAATAGTAAGAAGGAATGGTTCTCCATCCTTTGGATGCAGAGCCATTGGTAGTTGCCCTCTTGAGTGACAATTTGTCGGGCCTCTTCGGCATTTAGCTTCTTCTTTTCTTCGAGCGCAATGCCCGCTGAAACTTAGTCTAGGCTCGAGACTCTATTCGCAAACACACAAAAATAAATAAAAGTCTAACTCGCGGAGCTAAATGGAACACACGTGGACGAATCACGACCAAATATAATCGTAAAAATTGCGATTATGGAAAATCGTAAAGATTACGATTAAAACTGTAATCGGTCTTCGCCTACACGTGCAGCCTCGAGCATAATATAGCACGTTCGTTTCGGAGCCAAATCGCGATCGCGACCGCGAAAAATTCGAAAAATCGATTGGCAAAACCAGAGGCGAACGCATTTTCGTTCGCGCCACAACTTCACCGTCGACTTTTCAAATCAAATTTCCTGAAACAGGTTGAACACGCGAAATATTGCCTACCCGATCGGAGATTGTGTCAACCTGCCCGGCCCTACCTACTTATATCTATCAGGCACACCAGAAGGTATACTACCTATCCTACCTAGACCTATATTTAAAAAATGGCAAAGCATTCACACAAACACACCTCATTCCACGTTTCTCATTCAAACACTCGGGCGCAAGAACCTACACTAGAGAGACGTCCCGGGACGCCTCCGACACCCGAGTTTGGCATACAATCATTCACACTCTAAGGGTACGTACCAATTCCTGAAATCGGCTGACAAAGGCTAGCGACCATTGCGTAAATATGCGTAAACGTATATGCTTGTGCATTTCTTTCGTATAAAATATTGATTGTTAAAATATATTGTACATTTTCTTTCACCTAAGTAGGCTTGGTTCCTATAGTACCCTATTCTTTGTCATATTTTCATAATTCGTTATGGTATTCAATGTATATTTGCAATTGTTTATAATTCGTTATCAAATTCCCGAGCCGACGCATTTCCACGGCCTAACCACACACACACACAGTGTGGAAAATACGTCGTGCACGGTACACTAGCAAATGTCAGCCGCCAACATTGTTACAAATTTAAAAACCATATGATCATCGTGCCCATTGTCTTTCACTCACCCAAGTAGCACCTGGGCACGTGAGTGAGTTCCTGACAATGAACACGGAAGGGGTTAAACCTGAAAATCCTGATCTAAAAAGATGATTAGTACACGTAAAATTGCAACAGCTAATAGTATATTTTATTTTCAATCTCTTTAAACATGACTCGACTTTGTAATATATGCAATATCAATAAAGACTCAAAAATTACTGATAAATAATTTATTTATTAAGGAAAATGACTGTCATTGAAACTGAATTTACTAGAATTAGTAATGCAATTAAGAAATGAATGCAATTGAATATTTACTTGAAAAATTGGCAAGATATTAAATAAGCCTCAGGTGATTCCTTAATCGAAGTAAATTGTTCAAGATAGCTACTCCGATTTGAAAATCCAGCCGTATACAAAGTGCCTTCTTGTACATAATGTGTAATAAATTTCATACGAAAAGGACTCGCCTATAGCATATGAAAATTAATATCAAATGCCATCATTGGCTATGCATATTCAATGCTGATTTTAATATACGTATCGTTATATTTATTTATTTCAATGCATGATTACTATAATCATAAAACACTTGCAGTAACGAAGTCAGGGGGTATCCGACTTCTGCACTGCTCGACAGTGAATACAAATTTCAATTGATTATAAGTGCAATTATGAATTTAGTATACAAGGTCCTCAATATACATACATTTGTTCAATGTATTTATCAATGTCATGATATATTTTTATTAAAATAGAGGAACATACGTGAACTGTGCTTATTGGACCAAATATTTATTTGAGTAAGAAATATTTCTATTGTTCTTGATTTTTTTATATTAAAAGACGCGGTGTACAAGAAGGCAGATCTAACCTCATATAAGAAATAATACACAAGAAAATAATGGCGGTCACTATGCTCGCAAAACTACTAAAAAATACAACCAGTCACCCGTGCCGTTTTGGACCAATCGTCCTACGGCATGATTGGGGACCGGAGGAACCAAAACGCATGCGACTCACTACTTCGTCGATTGCAGGTACCAAGGAAGTACTCGTGGAGGACATCAGGAACATCGCCGAGGCAGCCCAATTGAACTCAACCGCCAGGAAGTATGCAAACTGTAACTAAACAAGAAAGCAAAGAACATTAAAATCTACTGCTAACTCTACATAATTTAATTCTTCATAGAAAACTGAGAATTGTTTAAAAGATACTTACATTTCTCACTTTGTCAGTGTCGCCTAAAACATCCCCTTCAGTGATGCACTGACTCTACTCCGATAGCGAATATAAGAAAAAAATCTAAATAAGAAACTATGTGCGCGACCGCAAATTATATCGGCGAACAAATTAAGATTCTACTTTTCCGATTGAAATAATTGCAAAGGAGCACCGGTGCTCTGATAATAGTATTAATAACTAGTATGCGAAAAAAAATGTCTCTGCAATCGCGTGTAGCTAAAGCGTAATCGAAAATTTAAGCAGAGCCACTTGCTCTGAAAAACCTAGAAAACTTCGGAGCAAACACTGACTCAACCGACCGCATTGCGCGCGGTCAGAAAAATTTTCTGAAAGAAAACATGTTCATCCTGTCGAGTGTTTGAAAATCTAATTGTTTTACAAGTATTTTAATTGTTGTTGTTTCATCTTAATATCATAACGTCTCAGATCATATAAAACCAATATGGAAAAATGATTAAAATGCTCACGTACAAACACCTTAGTTGCAATGAATTATTTCGCATCATTGTGGCTATTGGCTTACTCTATTTCGTCTACTCTCTCCATACTGCTGGAACAAAGAGGAACAAAGAAATAAAACAAGTGCACGAAGGTAATGATAATTGCGATATACTAAAGCAATAATTCATCTCGAATTCTATAACAAATATGAATATTCGATTTGCAAACGTGTAAGCACGCGATGTTAACAAAAGATTTAGTATTGAAGCAAAAGTCCTCGAACATGCTTTGTTCGAAATTCTTTGTACAAAGAAATAGCCGCAAATAATGACTTGCATTATGTTACTACTTATCTACAACGCGACTGTATATCATACAAGCTTTATACGTGGTACGAATTATAATTTAATAGAGACATATTGCTAAAATTCTACTTATTTCCACAAGAAATTTGAGGAACGCTTACCTGTCAGCGAGAACTTGATTTAACAATATGGCGCCGCGTCACTCTGCTCCTGCGCATTCCCGTTTGAAAGTGTCGCGTTCGCGCCATTTCTGATTCGAACCAAGCGAAAGAGACGCCATGGAACAGAATCGAACTGAAATTTCAAATAAATGTATTAAGAATAACCAAAATTATAATAATATTGCTAGAAACTGCAGAATATATTGCAAGATAATGAAATTTGGGGCCTGAATATGTACATCTATACGCAGGAGTAGTGTTAGATACCAAAAATACACGTTGGGCGAGTCCACTTGCTACGCAATTTTTTCTCACATTCTACTAAAATATGACTTAACAGTAACAAAAAACACTACAGAACTCTCAGGAGACGGGAAATGAAAATAATTGATATAATATTATGCCTTTAGGACATAATAGACTATGTGACATACCTTAATTCGAGGGGCACTCTGAACACGTCTAATCACTACGCGATCCGTTGGGCGAAAGAGGCAGAATTTTGAAATAGATTGCGCTGATTGGCTGGTAGCTGATTGGGCGATGGGTGTGATGTTCTTTCCTTACGGCGCGTGTTTTTGAATATCATATCGAACTGAATATTTTTAATTGCAAGTGTTACAGTATGGATATTAGTCGAATAGTAGGATGCAAATATATTTATTAGTAATAACAAACGCATCTGTGTAATCAAATGTTTGTAATGTTTGTTGCACTATAGAATAAGCAAACTATTTCCGTCAAACTAATATTTGTTTTTCTTTAACTTTATTTAAATTACAATTCCTACCGTTGTGAGCGTTCAGATAGTTTTCTAGCATCTTTTCACACAAACGAGATATAAGAGATCATTTCACTGACGAGATATAGGAATTCATATATCTCGTCTGTGACACTAGCTCAATTTTCCTACCGAAACGTTGACCGAGAAATAGCTATACTGATTTCCCCCAAAGCATTCACATATATTCACACAATCGTATGAGTCCTGCCCCACTACTTCAGTAAATAATAGTTCTTCCAGTGATCACTGTTCATGAGCAGGGGACGCTCAAATCAGTGTCGGATTTCTGAGTCGGTATGGCCGTCACGTTGGGCCACGAAAGTCCATAAGATGTCCTGTCTATTCCTATATCTCGTCTGTGTCTAAAGCCCCACAGAACTCTACTTACTGTACAATATGATCATGAGACATAAGGTACATGATACGAAGCATTGAAAAGTAAACAAGGATCTTTGACAGTTATAAATTAATTCATTCTTCTCTTTTTTAAAATTGATGACAGACCAGTCATAAAGAATGAGTACAGTTTACAAACCCTAATAAACAGTTTAGATAACTTTGCAGGGATCCTAAGATAAATTTACGGTCGTGATATTAACTTGTCAAAATAAAAGCCATCTAGCATTGATTTCATGTAGATTCTAACGTTTGGTTATGTAGAGCTGTCAAAACAGATACATGTTGTGGAAAATAGCCAGCAATTAGAGTGTACATACTTTTATGTGAAACGCATAATGGAACTAGGAGACTTAATATTAATCCCGAAGCTGGACAATGTTGTACTGATAGATAAAAGTGATGGAAATAAAAGCATTGATGGAACATTATGTATTAGTAGCCACCATCTTCTTTGGTCTTCTAGACAAGACAATGGTCAAGAACTCTGGGTATAGTTTAACTTAAGGGCAACTTGATCTCGATATTATGACAAATTATACAATCTTCTTAGTATACTTATGTTTTATCATTTTCAGCTGCTGTATCGTAACATTGATCTCATTGATAAAAAGTTGAATACACAAAGCCCAGGCGGTAGCATTATATTGAAATGCAAAGATTTTCGTATCCTTCAATTGGATATCAACTCAACGGATGACTTGACAAACGTTATATTATCTATAGAAAAGTTAATGTCACAAGGTGGAGTATATTTCATGGTAATCTGCGTTGAATGCATTTATATGATACATATTGTGTGCTAATTTCTATTTCCATTTTGTTTGTCACAGAGCAAGCATTACAATATCCCTTTTTTAATGGACCGCAAATAACTAACAATACTTCGGTACAAGTTGAAGATGGATGGACTGCATTTAGTCCAATATCGGAATGGTCCAGACTGTTAACTACACATGCAGACGAATGGAGAATCTGCTATTTAAACAAGAATTACAAAGTCTGCGATTCCTATCCCGCTGCTGTTATAGTACCACGCCATGTGGAAGATAAAATTATAATATCTTCCGCCAGTTTTAGAGATGGTGGAAGATTTCCTGTTTTATGTTACAGACACGAAGGAGGGGTATGCAATAAAATTTTGAGAAGCTGCAATATACCATATACGATACACGAATATGTCTATAATGATCAATAACTGGCTAATTGATATTTGTAGAGTATCTTGTTAAGGAGTAGTCAACCAATGTGTGGCACTAATGGTAAAAGATGTAGAGAAGATGAGAAACTATTGAATGCAGTGTTAGGTCCAGGGAGGCGTGGGTAAATACAATATTGTTTAAACAACGTGATTAATTTTAATTGAGACTATGCACTCAACATTGATTATTATGATTACTGTTCATTGCAAAGCTATGTAAAATCTACCGGATGTTACTAATGCAAAATTTCTCGATAGTTACATAATAGATACAAGGTCCATAAGTCAAGCTCAAAGTTCCAAAGCTAAGGGTGGTGGTACTGAAATGGATGCTGCTTATCCGCAATGGCGAAAAATACACAAAGCAATTCCGCGACCACACGATTTAGCAGATAGTTTTTTTAAATTGATAGAAGCTTGTAATGACATAACGTGTTCTACTTCCCAGTGGATCTCAAGACTCGATAATTGTGGATGGTTATCCGCCATACAGAGTGCTCTACATGCATCTTGCGTAACGGCTCTGTGTCTTCATCAAGAAGTTGCAGCTGTGCTAGTTCATGGTGTGTATTCTGTAATATGTTACAGCAAACGCTATGTCGTACTAATTGCAATATTGGCAAACGATAATATATGTTGTACTTTCGAACAGGAAGCGCTGGAAGAGATTCCACTTTAGTGGTAACCAGTTTAGCGCAGGCAATATTAAATCCTGACTCCAGGACGGTGCGTGGCCTTCAAGCTTTGATCGAACGTGAATGGATACAAGCAGGCCATCAATTTTTTAGTCGCACTCGTCACGGACCGTATCATCCGTCGAATTCGCAAAACTCAACTCATGCACCTAGTTTCCTACTTTTCCTTGACTGCCTTTATCAACTTCATTATCAATTCCAATTTAGTTTCGAGTATACAGCAGAATTGCTGATCGAATTGTATAACCATGCATATTGCTCCAACTATGGAACGTTTTTAGGTATTTATATGATAAATATTCTATTTCATTCTTCCGAAACTTCTTCTAATGCTTGATAAATCTGTACACACTAATTTTAGGTGATTCAGAATCAGAAAGGGCTAGTCTCCGATTGTCTGAACGAACATGCAGTTTGTGGTCTTACATAAATCAACCAGAAATATTAGAGAAATGGTTGAATCCTTTGTACGAGCCAAATCGGGGAGTGATTTGGCCGAGCATCGCGCCCGTTAGTATTCAACTATGGAAAGATCTTTACTTTGCTCGCACAAGCATTGCTCCGTGGAAAGGCTTACTGTCATGTGTAAAGCAAGTCAAACAAAATTACACGGCAGTGCGGAAAGTAGCCAGTCAATTACACATCCAGATTAAACGGGCAATAGACGACGTGCGTTCAAACCCTGACATGTACGAAGAAGAAAGTCAAGATGAACATACGTGCATAGCACAATTAACTCTAGAATCTCGCCACACTTGATACAAGTCATAGACATTGAAGGAAAAGGAGTTTCATCTTACATCATATTATAATAATACTGCGACTCTGCCTATATTTATCATATTAAGCTGCTATCTAAAAGTTCATATTTGTCAATACCTTACCACAGACTATAGTTCTTGTCTACAGTACATATTTTTAAAATGTGTTTAAACTAAAATCGGTTTTTATAACATCGAAATGTAAATACAGACATTAAACATACATGTATGTATATATACGTTTCTTACATATGTATTTATCCCTATTTATATATAGTTAAAGGAGCGAGATTTTAATATCAAACATTTCATGTATTGAGCACATTTTTCCCTTCTGCATCTCTACTTCGAGTTTTCTATGATACGTAAAAGTAACCTTTGGTATAGATAAGACAAGCTTTAACCGTTATTCAGAAAGTATGATTGGAATATGGGGAGAGAGAGGGAGGGAGGTTAAAAGCAACAGGATCATTGCTGCCAATAAAAAGAGGGAGACTATTGGGGGGGAAACACGGCAGGTGTTCGTACACAAAGGAACCGAGAGAAATCCTATAGCCACTAGCTAGTTTGGGATTCAAGAATCTTTCGTGTATTTTCTTCATTTTATGCAAAATTTGTACATAAGTATAACTTTTTAAAGATAAATTGTATAGTTCCCCTGAAAACGCAATCTTTGTAAATGTACTTAACAATGATATAAATTCACGACGTAAATGTTACTTAGTTAGCCTTCCTCTTCTTGTTTACCTTGCTTGCTTGTAACAATTGTTTTGTAATTAAGCACAATACTTCTCGACAAATTGTTAAATTTCTTTCTCTAAATCGAGGGTAGAAGTTCAATCTTGAAGCTTGTACGTGAAGATTGCCTCGATTTCCTTGGATGAGTGTGGATCTAGTCACGAATAAAATTAAAAAACGTGGACTGAATTCAAACCCATCCGGGGTTATCGAACAAATTCGTTTGTTGTCGTTTCATCTGCGATGTTTGATGATGTTGATGAGACGTAAACTGTGAAGGGAAACGTATATGCCAATGAAAATTTTATGGAACAGGAAGCACACAACCTTAACCGACTACGGATCACGAGGCAGAATGTGGTGGAATGATGCGTTTGAAAATGGAATTGCAGAAGTTGCTGGTAGGGGAATAAAAGCAATAGGGGCATGGATTGGTGTGTCTCCCTACTCCACCTCTCTGAAAAGTAAGACCCTTTGGAGGAGAGGTATATGTATAATCCTTTCAAATGTAGCAATATGATAAAAAAAGGTACATATATGAACGTCTCCAAAGAAATTATTTTCCTTCGCTACATGAATGTTAAGAATATTGCAAATTATTATTATCTAATATTTATGAAATCTTTCTCTTTTAAATGCATATGAGTATACATTGAACAATTAGTAAATAGCATGTGCTGCGCGCGCGTCTTCCAGCTGCGTGTGTCGACAGTCCACGCGCAATTACGAAAAACGAGAAATATCTTTCCTTTGCATTCGCTTAATATTTATAAGTACACGCGATCATATTTAAAGCATTTAATTAATTGAAACGTGTATTCTTTCCCAGAGAAAAATAATAACTATTTTTAACTTTGTACCTATCTGTTCTGTTTTTATCAAAATACTAACAATTTTATATTAATTAAGAAAATCGTTGCGCTTAACATATTTAACGATAGCTATTAATCATTACTTACAAAATGTATTTGAAAGGAGTTGAAACAAAATGTCTAGTCTTGATTCGTTAAATGGAGTCTTTTAGGGATATTGCATGTCAACCTTTGAACTTATTGAAAATCGGGTATAAGCTTGTTCTTAGGTTAGATGGCATATGGAATTAGCAAAGCTCCTTATTGTTTATTTAAATTTCCGTGTTTGTGTGTATGTAAACTGATTTTTGTAAAGGTAATTTATACGACAGAACATTAAAGTGGAATTGATCGAAATTTGCGATTTAAACGAAATGTTCCTACGTAGTGACGAATACAAGTAGATGCATAGGACATTTATTTATCTAACAACAATTTGCATGCACTGCACTGTGCTTACATTGGGCGCTATAAACTTTTGTGGTGATTAGAATGGTACTGTTCGAGTCCTAAAATGTTTTTTTCAAAACGCATCAATGAAACTGGAGTATTTCGAAAATGCCATATGTGTACGTTCAAATAAGTCGGTTATGATCGCTCGGTACTACATTTTCAGGAAGGTATGCATAGTTTTAACACGGTATTGGTAGAAAATACTGCTTACTGTCAGTACCAAAAGCAAAAGATTGTGTTGTCTGTTATAATATGCCATATCATTTTATTTCTTGATATTATCACTGTTTGAGTAACACTAGCATTCTTGTTGTTACTATGATGTTTGTAGAGAAATTGCTTCGATACAATGCAACCGTTGCACGAATTAAGAGTGACTTTCCTTACATATTATACTTCATGTATCGTATTCTTTAATTTAATATGAAATTTAGAAAATGAGATGACGATCATATGATACTTTACAAGAATAACAGTGAACATAAGATTGAATGAATTCTAACGTGCATAGTACCTTTAATTAATAAAACTAATTTTCAGAAATATAGAAATGAACACAACGTTAAGTTCAGTCGACAGTGGCGGTGATAAATGTCTGCCGGAAACAACTGTACAAAGCATAGCTCAGAATTTAACTACTATGCAGAATATGCAAAATGTGCAGACTGTTGTTCAAAGTAATGTACAAAATATTCAGTCGACGCAGACAATGGTTGGATCAGGTGGAACGCCAACAAGTCTTGTAGGTAAATCAATGTCAATGGATACAAATCCCAAATTACCTGTAATGAAGCCTGTAGTTCCATCCGGTACCACCTCAACGTCTGAAACGAACAAAATAACAACAACGGTAATTTTTTATATAAATTGTTTTATAATATACATTTTGTAGACATTGATGCTAGTAGTAAGAATGAAGAATTGTGAGAAAAACCATTCTTCTATGTTTTCATAGATTTGTTCTGTGGGTTCCACTGTGAGGATAATATCTCCCGGTATGTTAAGTACAGTGGAGCGACAGAATCAACCACAGCAACTGTTACAACAGACACAGCAGGTGACAAATATGCCAGCAACGTATCATGTGCCTCGTGGGCCAGCCGCAGTTGCCAATATTTCAGCTCCAAGATCAACTGTGGCTACTCCTATTGTTAGAGCGAATACAGGACAAACTGTTCCCACGACACGGTCAGGGTATGTACATTCGACTAAAGCACATCTGTTATTTCGTAACGTACGAATACAGTTTTCCCTGTACACATCCCGTGTGGTATGATATAATATGTGAATAAACTTGCAAGAGTCAAAAACACATTTAGTATACAAGTGCGCACTATTTTTTTTTATATCTTTCAGAATAAATACAACTATTTCAAATCCTCAATGGCAATCTAAAACATCGGTCGTGTATGCGCAACCACAAAGGCATTCTGCACTCCCAGTCAGTCGCGTTTCAAGACCACAGTCAACGGTATACGCCAGTCAGCAACCTCGTCTAATAACGCCTTCGAGTCAAGGAAGATCTGTGCAAGCTACAATGGTTACTGGTGTTCCTGGCACACCGTCTAGATTAATAGCACCTGTCCTTCAAGCTAATAACAATATCACAAGATTGCCAGTTTCGCAAAGCAGACCATCTGCCCCTCAGGTGTCAAATATATCACAAACGACACAACCAGGCAGATCTACAGCTCAAACTATTCAAGTATGTAATTGCTGGACAATTAATTCATTGAAATGGTTAAACGATACCGCCATGAATAAATAGAATTACTCTCTCTTGTAATTGTAGCCCAACCAATCAAACAGACCTCTAAATACCACAGGTATTTTAAATCGTATTGCTGTATCTGCGCCTGTAGTTGGAACTGCAAGTAGAGTAACACCTTCAGCTTCTGTTACTGTTCAACCAACAGTTGGAAGACAATTATCGATTAACACTGTAACCACTCCTCCAAGTGGTACTGTTAGTCGAATTGTAATTCCTCCTCAGCAAGTAGGTATAAAACTACTTCGTTATGTGTAGTTTATTTTTGTATAGTAATATTTTCTTAATGTTGTACATATTGAATATAATTGACTGTACAACAGGTACAGCAACAGCAACAGCAACAACAGCAAACGCAATCACAGACAGCTCCACGTGTAGTACAAACTGCGACCTCTTTGTCGAGTCTGAATGCAGTGTCACGTGTAATCGCTACAACTGCAAGTACATCGAATACTACAAGAATACCACAACCAGCATCGACTACTGTTGCTAGAATTACTGGAATGTCGTTGCATCCTTTACCTTTAACATCTGCGCGAGCTACGCCAGCACCTGCTAAAACCGTACAGACACAAAGTATCGGACAAGCTGTACAAATGAAGCCATCTCAGCAGTCTGGATTTCGTGTCTCTTCAGCCAGTAGTGCAAACAATAATTCAGGTACAGCGCCTGCTCCGCCCGTCCAAGGACAATATCTACATCCACCGCATACTGCTACCTATTATTCCTTTGAACCAACAGGTACTTTTTTTTTGTGCCTGAAAATCATATTTTCCTAGCAAATTGTACTTAATTGCATTGTGCAGGAACGTATACCCAGTACCGTCAAACTCCAGTAAGGTTACTGGTTGAACCTGGTTACGATGAACCGCATACAAAAACTAATGCATCGCCAAGACCAAGTATACTTAGAAAAAGGGATCACGACAACTCGCCTATCAAAGGTACGAAAAGTCTGGAGAATTAAATGATATTCTGCTTGTGATTTACTTATACTTGCCTTACTTAATTGGCCATTTTTAGGGGCGGCAAAGAATTTAGTTCCTGTACTAGCATCTCTCCCACCTGTTGTAACATCCAGTCCTCCGTGTTCACCGAGGGGTGATCAAGATGGTGGTGGCTGTCAAAGTTCGGGGTCCACTACAGTTTCAGCAACATCGTCTCCGGGACTCGATGAAGAACCAGAACAGTCTAGAATTACTATAAATACAACGGTGGAAATGTCTCCAAGGAAAAAGCCGCGGAAACAGCAACTCACGGGTGTAGAATTAACGGAATCAAGGTGTACAGATGAGGAAATGCAATTCATTACGGAAGAAAGGATGAAGAAAGAACTTAAAGAAGAAACAAAAGAAAAATTGTTGGAGAAAAGGCAAACTTCGAGTACCCAATGCGATGTGATTAAATCTCCTACGCAGCAACATACAGTTGCTATACGGGCACGGCCTACGCCTAGCTTGTTGGGTTTGTAAAATATATATATGCGAGCCAGATCATCATCAATATACGTTGAAAAAACTGATTCTGAATTCTGATTTTCTTGATTCCCAACAGGACCTTCCTGGAAGAATAGATGGGGGAGTAGACTTCACCATTATAGAAGGCCAAGCGAAGTTCGCCCACGCGAGGAAAGGCGACCTACAGTTGCGGAAATAGCCCAGCAAAAGCATGTATTACAGAAATTAAATGGTTGGAAAATATATCATCTTACAGCGCAAATGGAAGACATTTCAGACCTTGAAAAACAAGTAGGTTTACAGTTTTACATTAAAACGAACGATTTAAAAAAACGTTGAAATATTCAAAATAACAGCGTATTTTTATACAATTTGTACAGGTACATGAAAAATTGAAAACAACATTAACAATACTCGAATCACAACAAAATGTCAGAATTCGGCAAGATGATGGCCTCGAACGTGTAAATGAACTGATCAAAGGGAATATGCAACGCAGTAGCTTAATTAGTGAAGGAATGAATGAAGCACGCACGCAACTAATTGCGATATTTCAACACAAAGGACCCATTACAGATATTTTGCAACGATGTGGCAACAAACGAGCTCAAAAGAAACGAGATAAATGAGCTAATGTGCGCGTCGAATTAGAGTGAACGTGTTTATAAGGGACCTTTGCATGAATGGAGTTTTAGAGGGTGTTATTTTTATCTGTGTCACAGAATCTATATATTATAGGAGTAAAATAAATGGTTTTATAAGTCTATGACACGATTGTCATTAACTTGTTCATAATTTTATTATATAGATCTACGATATTTTATTTTAATATAATACGAATTATTCCACTATTTGGAACGTTTTTTCATTTTTATCATACTATACATGTGTATAGATCCATATACATATGTACATACATATAGTTGTACATATAAGTTAAATATATAAGAGAAATATGTATGTATACTGTTGAAATCATTTTAGGGCACGTGTTTGCAGCCAACGTGTACGGTGAATGTGTAGATGTTACTATGGCAATAACGGACTTTGATATATATCCTTAGTAACGAAAGGTTTGACAATTAGCTAGCTTATAAAGACATTTATAAATTATTTTAGGAAGACTAATATAAGAACATGTGGTGGGGATACAGTCCTTCATTAGACATACAGTTTGAAGTGAATAAACATCAAACTGGCTGTTCGAGTGAATGTCTGGAGGTATTAATTGTAGGTGCTGGTGATGCAAGACATGTTCTGAAGACGATAGCATCGTCTTATTTACACAGTGATCGCATTATTATATATAATGTAGTTGAACCAACACTGGAACAAGTTGCTAGATCCATTCTTTTATTGCACACTTGTTTAGAAACAGATTTAGGTATGTATATTAAGCATATTTCAAACACAGATTGTGACCGCCTCTGTTAAAATAAGTTCACCAAATATTACTACAAACACAACAAATGTCAAAGGATTGCAGGAAGCAACTCGATATTATTTAGAAATACTTGGAAACACACTAATAAGGCCTGCAACAGCCAAGTATTTGATAAAATGCTCTAATCAATTAGCATATATAACGGCAAATATGATTGATTGTCCATGGTTGAGTCTTGAAAAATTCAAGTACAAGGATAAAGATAGATTGGAAGCAATTTTTAAGTAAGTTACCTCAATGAATATATTTACTTGAGAAGTTTGTTTGTGTAAACTGTGCATATGTTTTAAGATTTTGGGAGCGTGCAACTCGTGAGAATGTTCCTATGATGGAATACTGGGATCAAAGAGTCAGGAACTCATTGAAATCAAGATACGATTATAGGGAAGGTGTTTTTGACTGGGATTATCATATGGTACTAAAATTTAGAGGTATTTCAAACTTGACTTTACAAGAATATAGGTGCGTTTACCAAATAATCTGTAATATATTATAGTGAATATACATCATTATACTTCTTTTTCATAAATAATTTATTGCAATGGACAGATTTTGGAGGAATAATGGAATTGCTTTTACTTGGATAGAAGGTGAACCTGTTAGGAGTAATCCAACATTGTTGAATAATATAACGCAACATGGACCTGGTTTTATCCATTATACTTATTTAGGAGACATTACAAATGGTCCTTTTTTTGTTTGGGATTTACACGAAACAAAGGACTATCATAAGTAAGACGCACATTAAACATGGATATCGGTATTTCTGATAATGCAATATTGTGGATGATTCTAGTTGCAGCAAGTACAGAGCAACAGATATAGCCGAGCGTGAAATTCTATGTTGTGTATATGAAATTAAGAGACAGGAACCAATGTGTGAGGATCTTGTTGCATCGCATAGAGATTCCTCTATATTAAATGGAACATTGGTAATTGAAACTCCCAATAAAGAAATGGAACAAGAGTCGTGGAAAATAGAAAAAAATATGAATAAAAGGAATAATGTATCTTGGACAGACGTTGCAAACCACAAAGTACAATATCATTTAAGAATCGCAGAAGTTATATTGGATCTACCAAAAAACATGAACTTTCGTACTGTATAAGAATTCTCTATATTCATTTATCATATTTCAGGTAATCTTCCATCCTGTGACATCTTTAAAAACAATGAAACACAAGGATGAAAATATTGATAGATACGACTTTATTTGGATAGCTCATAATATGGTAAATCAATTGCCTAATCTTATTCCTCTGCTTAGAAAAGGGGGAATAATGGTGGTAGAGCTTCAAAAGTATATAGTGGAGTCGCGGGATGAAAATTTGCAGAGTTTTGTAGCCGATTTAAAAAGTATAATGCAAAAAAATGGATTGCACGAAATTAGCGACATAGACGCTAAAGAACATTGTATCTCTAGATTTAGCAAATAAATAGCACAGCAAAGGTAAACCTCCCTCATCCTGTTATTTGAATGAATAAAATATTTTCTCAAATGTACTTTCCTTCGTATTCGTAATCAATGTAAATAATTTTATGAACTTATGGTCGTGCAACACATAGAATGATTATAAATGCATATCTATACGCATCATCTATATGTCGCTGATTGAAAAAAAAGGATAATAAATTTAAAATACTGAATTCCGTATCAGAATGTAGCGATATATGAATACAAAGTTGGTCCATAGAGCTTTAAAGTAAGGAAGTCATTAGGGCGGTAAGGAAAATTAAGGTGACGGATAGAAGAAAAATCACCAGATGTTACGTTATAGTGGAAAATCAAACTAAGCATGGTTATGAGAATCACCCAAAATCGCGGGAAACGCGTCCTGTTGCTGTTCAGAGGGGTTCGTAAGGTTCAGTTACAACACCTTGGCATTAATAAACGAAATTGTTTATGCAACGTCGAGCTAAATATTCTGGAAGTTTACGTGAAAAACACATACAGATCTCTGTATATTGAGTAAGCCCAGGTGTTGTTTCTCTAATAAGAAATAAAATAGCCCTTGAATATCGGCCATCGCAGCTATTTTCAGCGATAATGAGAATTGTTTTCTATACGTGAACCGTTTTTGTACACAACACCAAAGTTTTCTATTATGTTAAGTGTTGAGGAAGCATACGAAGATTTCAGGATAACGAACCACTTTCGTCGTTGATAAACAAAAAATGGTAAATTAGTAGGAAAACTATGAGCACCATCAGCAGAGTGAACAGCAAGGTGGACATAACTATTGAGTCAAGATTTGACAAACTTGGCAGTAATTTGGACGCAACTAGTAACAATTCGGACGATGGCAGAAAGGAACACGGCGTGGATTCTAATAAAGGTTCACCTGGTAGAAGTCGTTACGGCAGAGCAATAAAACCCAAGTCTCCTAAGAATGAAGATGCCAGTTCACCAAAGGCATGTTATGCCTCTTAAGATCGATTAAAATCTTTCTGATTAAAGATCGAAAAACAGTTCTTAACAAATTATGGTACAATATGTAGTAACTTTTTCAAATTTTAATATATTTTTGTTTTTGTGCATGACACGTGCCTTAATAATTGTTTTTTTCTTGTTTTTCTTTCTCTCTAACAATTGTGTACATAACATCGAATATATTAATTGTGCAGTTAAACGGCAAAGTGTAATGTAAATATCAGTATATGCGATCTTGCAGAATTCCAAATTGTCCAAGGGTCGTAGATATCAAAATTCGTCGGCGAGTAGTAATGATAGCGCAGATGAAAGCAATATAGCCAATGATATAGACGATACAAGCGATTCCTCCACCAGTTTGAGTACAATGGAGGAAACTGCTTCAAAATTGGTTGGTTCATCCGTAGAATGCATTTGGATGCTAGGTCAATTAGCTTGGGCCAGAGTTGGAAATTTTCCTTTTTGGCCATGCGTGATAACGCTTGATCCAGTTTCAATGGTCTATCATAAGCTGAAAGGTATATCCCCTTTATTAATTTATTACCATTGTCGCGAATTAATGTCATAAATTATATCACTTTTGTTTTATTTAATATTTAATTATTATCCTTGAATATAAGTGATAAATGCTTCGTTGAATATTCATAAGATATTATGGTGACAAAGATATGTTAGCGCATGCAAAAGACCATTCACATAAAATCTTGTCGAATGGTTATACTTGCTAATAATAAATGTAGTAATTTTAGGGTAAACGGTAGAATTTATATAAACTATATGTATTGTATTTATGTATGTACATTTTTTTTGACTAGCCACTGCCAGATCACAAACACTAATGATACATGTCCAATACTTTGGTGATAAAGGACGTCACAGTTGGGTTTCATCAAATTCTATGATTCCATTTACAAATCTTGCAGACTTTAAAAAGTTATCAGAATCAATAACTGTAGAAGTAAAGAAGAGAGACCCGAAATATGCCGCAGCATTTATTGTGAAGCCCGGTATTAAATCAAAATGGGAAAGCGCGATTGAAGAAGCTACCGAGGTTCAATCGATGAGCAACGAAGATAGATCCCGTGTCTTTAAGCCAAAAGAGAAGAATATGAAAAATAAGTCACCAAAAATGTTAGATGAAAGGGATAAAGTTAATAAGAGGAAACACTCAAGCGACTCGATTGGGCCTGATCTAAAACGCGCAAAGCAAGATAATGTAGGCACGCAAATAAAGCATTTAGTATAAGATAAAAATTGTGCGAGATATTAGAAGTATTGTAATTAATTAGGTATTGCTAGTATCGTTACTAAAATAATATTTCCACAGGAATGCGAATTAGAGAAATTGCAGTACAAAACGGACGGGGCAAAAACGAAAGTGCTAAAGTATATTGAGAATGGTAAAAATCATTCGAAACTCAATTCTGATACTCCTCCGTTGTCTCCCTCGAGTCAAAGAGATTCCAGCGATGAGGTTTCTACGGCGCAAAAAGTTGAATTTAAACCTGAAGAGGATGTAGATGGTGTTTTTGAAGTTTACTATGAACGAAATAGAGATATGTTGGAAGACGAGTATCCAGATGCGTCAGAGAACGATATTAGGAAATATTTAAAGAAGACTTGGGATACAATGAATTCTTCCTTCCGCAAAAAGTATCGATCGTATGTAACGACAGACGGAAACAGTGCTCAGACGAAAGAAAATTCATCCGACCACGAGGACGATTTATTGGTAGAAATTGATGGAAATAACAAGGAGAACAAAAAGTCAAAAGTTAAAGTCGAAAAGGATGACATGACAGTCTCGGAAACAAAAAGAAATAGACCTTATAATCTCTTCAAGGGAATGAAGCAAGAGAAAGTTTGTCAAATATGCGAGCAAACTGGAAAATTGACGAGATGTAAGGGTCCCTGTTACTCATACTTTCATCTTTCTTGTGTGAAACCAGGAGAATCTAGTCCGGAACATTCCATTGACGAGAATACAATGGACGATAAGATCCTCGACGATATAAGAGAAATAAAACGATGTAACACAGACGACGATGAGAATAATGGTACTGAGACTTACTCTCTGCTAATATATTTCACAATTTTGTGTTTCTTTAAATGTCATTTACAACTTTAGGTAAATCGGAAGAGCAAGAGGACGAATCATTCAAATGTATCGATTGCCTATCGGGCGTTGCACCTGCTTGCTTCATATGCAACGAAAGAGAAGGAGATAGAATAAGATGCTCTGTATTAGCTTGCGGAAAACATTACCATTCACCATGCTTGAAGTCATGGCCACAAGTAACATTTCACGATAAATAATTTGTGCATATTTACTATGTATGCTGTTAAACCGTGCTATTTGTAATTGCAAATTTTTCTCATTGTATCAGTCTCATTGGCAAGGTGGTCGTTTAACTTGTCCGTATCACGTATGCCATACATGCAGTTCGGACAATCCTCAGGATAGCCATTCGAGAGCACCAAATGAAAAATTGGCACGATGCGTTCGTTGTCCGTCATCCTATCATACATCTACGTCTTGTTTACCTGCTGGATCGGTAATTTTAACCGGCAGCCAGATTGTTTGCCCAAAGCATTATCAGGCGCCGCAACCCCCGGTAAATGCAGCATGGTGTTTTTTGTGCACGAGAGGCGGAAGTCTTATCTGCTGTGACACGTGTCCGACATCTTTCCATCTTGAATGCTTAGGTAATTATTCTTAATAAATATACTGGATAGTGTAATGGTAAAAATAATGGTAATAATAATTTTAGGAATAGATGCTCCGGACGGTGCATTTATTTGCGAAGATTGTGAAACTGGCAGACTGCCTTTATACGGAGAGGTGGTATGGGTTAAACTTGGTAATTATCGTTGGTGGCCCTCTCGTATTTGTTATCCTCATCAAATCCCCGAGAATATAGAAGCTATACCTCATAGTCCTGGTAAATTTTGTGTCATGTTTTTGGGATCAAATAATTATTATTGGGTTCATAGGTAAGTGGTTAATTTTGTTCGATTAAACATGTAATAGGATGTTCATGGCTACGATGATCGTGTATCCTTTTAATACAGAGGTCGAGCCTTCCTTTATCAAGACGGCGACGCAAATATAAAACCACCGATAGGCAAAAAAAATAATAGGGACGATACTTATCGCAAAGCCTTAGAAGAGGCCAATGAAATTCATCAGCGTTTAAAAGTGGAAAGAGCCGCAGCTAAAGATCACGGACCTCGGGGATTGAAACCCCCGCCTTACGTTAAATTAAAGGTAAGAGGTAAAAAGGTTCGTTTTATTCTCGCGTATGAATAATTTTTTTATCGCATGAATTTAATAATTGGCAGGTGAATAAGCCCGTTGGTAATGTAAAACCCGCAGAAGTTGAAAGTATTGTCGCGTGCGATTGCGACGCAGAATGGGAAAATCCATGTGCACCGGGAACTGATTGCCTCAATCGAATATTACTAGTTGAATGCAGCCCGGGTATTTGTCCAGCTGGTCCGAAATGTAATAATCAGGCATTTGTCCGGAGACAGTATCCGGCCATGGAGCCATTTCATACTGTAGGACGTGGTTGGGGTCTGCGAAGCTTGGAACCGGTTCAAGCGGGGCAATTTGTTATTGAATATGTAGGCGAAGTCATAGACGAGGCTGAATATAAACGAAGACTACATCGGAAGAAGGAATTAAAGAACGAGAATTTTTATTTTTTAACCATAGACAATAATAGAATGATCGATGCAGAACCAAAGGGGAATTTAAGTCGATTCATGAGTAAGTACCTTTGTAGTACCTTTAACAAACAACGAATCGCAAATGTATTTCTATTTAAAATAATTATTTTAACAGATCATTCGTGTTTACCAAACTGCGAAACACAAAAATGGACGGTCAATGGGGATACACGTATAGGTCTGTTTGCGTTATGCGATATCGAGTCCGGCGAAGAATTGACTTTTAATTATAATTTAGCCTGCGATGGAGAGACTCGGAAACCCTGTCTGTGTGGTGCACCAAATTGTAGCGGATTTATAGGTTTAAAAGTACAAAAACCACAAGTAACAACACCATCGATTCAACAGAAAAAGTTTGAGAAGATCGATAAAATAAAACGTCAAAGAAGGTAAGCAATCATACACATATAAGGCGAATACTGCATACTATTATTCTCATTCTACTGACTATTAAAATATCCCTGAAATGTTTTCCCTTTCAAATATATTTTACCATGAGCAACATTGAGTATAGTAATAGGCAACAATTGTCAAATAATTAGGTCGAGGAAACACGTGCTATGTTGGAGTTGCGGTCGAAAAATCGATAAATTGGGAGGAGATTTTGTCATTTGCGATCAAAAGACGTGCAACAAAAAATATCATAAAACTTGTGTGATGATCGATGACTCTGATTCGAGATTCAGCTGTCCTTGGCATCATTGCGCGGAATGTGGTCGTAGGACATCCGCCCATTGTTCCTTTTGTAGTGCTGCATTTTGTCAAGGTAAATTAATCTTGCAATATATTAGTTGTCGTCATTTCGATCATCGTAAAATTAATTAGAAATTACGTTACCACTGCCGATAGTACATCTGGATGGAAACTTATTCGAATATGGTGAAAAAAGTGGTTTGGTCTGTAAGCTGCACGAATGTACGGATATGCAAAGATCGTCTAATGAAGATGAGAAAGATTATTCGGATAATGATACCGAAACAGACAAAGAATATTCTTCTACAGGTTCCAATAGTCCACTGATAACAATGGAGAAATCGATACCACGTGAACCGTCACCAAGAGTTTCCATAATAGAGGTGAGATGAAATACAACAAGTAGAGGTAGTGGCCTTTGCAAATTGTCGGGGAAAATGAGAAATACCTATGTTTTTTTTCTTTTTATCCGACTTAAGCTTATATCTGAAGTAATTCTAGTTTTTACGCGTTGTTAGCTTATTATCTTTTGTTTATGATATTTACATAACAACAAGTAAGCAACTACAATTGGCAATAAATTCTGATGGTGGTGGCAAGCATGAAAGGAATATTTTTATATACAAACGATTTGATCCCTTTCTGTCTCTCTTTCTTCCTCTCTTATTTTCTATTATTATAGAATGAATATAGATCATCCTTTCTACTGAATATGAGAATATACACATCGAAAGTACAGACACTTTTATAATTATCTATTAGCGCACAGTACACGTACAATTAGCACGTATATGATTTATCTGTGTACAAGAAACAATGTTCAGAGCATAAATGTACCAAATTAGCAGTGCAATTTTCTTGCTTATGCAATGATTATTATTAGGGTATTCCGAAAAGAAGAAGATTGAGATTAACAACGATTAACTTTTTTTTTTTTTTATGGTTTTTCACTGTTCCCAGCATCCTCTCCCTGACATTGGCAGTAGTGACAAGTAGTAACAAACAAACATGTTCTGTTTAAGTTTATACGTTCCAAGTGAGTGCATATTTTTGGTATTACCTCTTTGGATTTTTGATTTATAGTACAACGATAGTATGAAGTCTGCAATGCTCGTATCTTGTAATTAACGTATAATTTGTAGCAAAATAGTTTAGTTGCTAGAGTGTTTAATACATACAATATTAAACACCGATCTGTGAGTAAGTAATTCTTTGCACATAATAGATTTTCAGATTGAATCATTATTCGCATACTTTTTTCACTGTGGGTATTCACAATTACTTGTAGCACTTTAGTGCACGCAAATTATCTCTAAGGCAAAATTTATGTTTTAATCATGTGAAATATCGGGCTTCCTAAGTATATCAACCGAAACATTTTTTTAGAAGGTAGTTGATGCATTATTCTTTTTGTGTCGAGTATGTTGTGCATTATTTTAAAACACAATTATATGAGGAAGATTTTCTGAATAGCAAGATATATTTCGTAGGTTCATCCAAGCAGTGAGGAAAGTGAAGAATCTCAAAAAGAAGATGAAGAGGAAGGAATGCAGTCCATTGATTCTATGCCTTGCGAATACAGTTTAAAAAATACAAAAAGAAAACCATTACATCGATTATCCCTAAGATTAAAAGAAGAGAAGAATCAGGTAGAACAATTAAGTAATCTTACGTCTAGTCAACTGGAAGCCATAATCGGTGGCAGTCTATACGAATAAAGAATTTATCTTCATCGACTGAGTTTGAATAGTAAAATATGTTTGAATGTGCATTAGCTTTTTGTACCCTTGCAATTGGTAAGTTATAAATTCTATTATGATAAAACACCGATATGTGAACAGCAACTGTGAACGCCAGCGGAAGGTGCCACTATATCCCGATATAATGTATATTATTTGTAAAACATTCGTTCCATGTCAAAGAAATCAGTGGATCAACAAATATTACATTTAACGTGGAAATTTTACCGTATGATATCACATACATTTTTATATTTCCTTTGCGTAAATAGATTTGAAAATAAAACTTAGTTAATTGAGAGTATTGCTTATTCATTTGTAATGAATTGGTAATAAACAGTTGTTAATCGTGCCCGAGAAAATTATGAAAGTGAGGTGAATCGGTTTATTCATTGTATTGGATTGACACGGAATGCTTTCGTTTTTAATTAAGATGTCAAGGCGTATATGTACGCGTACAATAGCTCATTACTTTGATTTTATCAGTATCCAGCACCTGTGTTACATTAATTCAATAGTATGAATGAAACAGGAGACCCTTTATGTGGATGAAGTTTTGTGGAGATCAACGTTTGTGTTGTACAGTATACCTACACATTAGTCCGAAAAAACTTTTTTAAATCTTTCACATAGTAGTTTTAAATTTTTAGTCGTTATACAGACAGTCGTAAACGTGATATAGTTATCGAAGCAATTATAGTTTTAAATTATAGCAACAGCCTCCACACTGCCTTGTGAATTTTTGAATGTTTATATTATACAATATGTATGTGTTATTTTTAAGAGTATTTATCATTAAGGTTGCAGGTAATTGAAAACCTTACCTGTCCGTATTCCGTAACAATATTGTACAGCATGTTTTATGCTTTCAGTTGATTCATTTAAGTCATTCAGACTGTTTTGCTGAATTGAAACTTAATAATCTAGAATATATTAGAAGAATTATCTCCTAAGACACTTACAGTAATGTGTACACAGTAAAATGAAGAAATAATTATGAATTCTTTAATAGCATATCCTCTATGTATTTTAAATTGTACATACGTTACATAAGCGCGTTCTTAGTAAATGTCAAAAAATGGAATTAAGTGCAAACGGTTTTTTTTATAATGCAAATGTAAATTACTGTCACTTCCCAATCCATGTTTTATATTTAGGTGTAACTGTACGTATATTAATAGTAATAATAAAATTATGAAAAAAACGCTTCCTTTGGTGAAGGCAGAACAAAATGATACGCAAAATACTCTTACATTTATCACCTCATATTTACACATGCACTGCCTCCATTGTTTATTGTATTTTTCATAAATAGACATAAGAGTTATTACCGTTTGGTATCACAGTTGAATCTCTATCCTTTTTAACTTAAAACCGGTATTTAACTTCGATAAAAAAGAATTGAAGGATATCGCTGTTATTAGTATTGTTAAAGAACTCACGTTACAGATAATCTAATCTCAAAATGTTATTCCATTTTTTCTAATGAAAAATTACCCTTATTCACCAATTACATTGCATACATCTCATAAGATTTCTGAGATATTATAAATAAGTTCATTTCCAATTATAAACGAACATTTTCCTCGTAAATATACTATAAAATAACATTTTCTTTTAAATAATTACCATTCAAAGCATTCCACTGTACTTACAATGAATGGTTATGTTATATACATTTAATACCATAATCCAAGACGAGGGGCTATCATGCGTGTGATTCTTTCCCATAATTTTGATATAGCTTTGGACTCTCTTGTATCGTACAAACGTTAGCATTTCTTAAACTTGACGGACTAGCATCGGAATTTGAATTTACAGATATAGTTTCTTCTATTGAACTTTGTTTTTGTCGTAACACGGGAGCAATGAAATTTTGCCCCGCAGATAAATCTCTCTTTTGTGTTTGCATCTGTTAAAGAAACCATTTTCGATTGCAGAGGTAATTTGAATGATGAGGAACCGTACTTACTCCAGTAGTATAGGTCTTAACTGTACCTTAGACTTTGATGAGGGTAAGGTAGCACCAGTGACGAGACCTAAGATACTAGCAACAAGACCACTAAGTTGTACAGCCGCCAGAGGTGATAATCCTCTCCTCACCAAACCTAATGCTAACAATGCAGCTTGAGCTAAAATAGGAGCTGCTCCTGTTGCATTTGCTGCTGCCCCTGCCAGCTGACCGCCACCAATACTTGGTCCATAAGCGAAACATAGATTGTGCCTATCTACCTGTAACACGTCGGCGTAAAAAGGAAACTGTACTTTCATGTTACTTGTACGTATTATTATATTATATTATAATAACATTGGCAAATATACCAAATGTTTCACTGTAAGATATAGCAGCCCAAAAGGTGTAATTAATGGACAAGCCAAACTGTACACCGTTGTCATAGTAAAAACTAAAAGTAACCAGCCATAATGAGCGCCCAGGGGAAACTCCCATAATACTGCTTTACGCACGTGTATCCTTTCCGCTCTACTACGAGATATGCACAATCTGAAGGTATACAATGCCAGTTCTGGAAATCTGACCAATTCTAATCCACATCCGAGCAGAGCTGCTGTAATTACGTAATTTACAAACAAAGCACCCTAAAAAGAATAAATGTAATATATTATAAGTTGACGTGAAACAGTGCCATTTCAGTCATCTGATATTACCTGATCAGGTAAAAACACGCAGTCCCATCGCCCTGTGTCATTTGCTGCGTTTACTGTCCAGTATAGAAATGCCTGCGCACTTGTTAGTCCTAAACTAGGTAATATAAGAACCATCAGTAGCAAAAGCAGTAATGTTTTCGTCATTACCGCACGATTCAAGCTACTGCGTGTCCAATGTCGAACTAACGATTCACTCCGTGACACTAATGCTGGCATTAATGCAGCTACGCTAACTAATAAAACAGTTGGAAGAAAGGACGACACTATTGGACTAAGGTTCATGATATCCCCCGTGATCGGTAATTTATTTAAAGCCGACACTATTACCTGTGGGAACAGATGTTACAGCATTGTAAATAAATTTAAAACTATATCTCACTGACGTTACTTACAGCTGGTGTTGTGAGGAAAAAGAGTACAATGCCCAAGGCAAAGTTTATCAAGATAGCGTTCAGATACCAAAATGGCCTCGGTATACTCAAATTTTCCCAAAATATATCAGACGGTGCAGGTGCATAGGCAACAACCCATTTTATACTGGGTAAAGAACACAATTGTGTCCGCATACTTTTAGCCGCACCAGATGTACCTTATTATAAATAAATGGATCATAAATAACTTGCAGCATACTACATATTGGTAACCATTATAGAATACACGATACGTGCAATACGAAAACACGAAGAGAACCTTAATAAAATAGTGACTGACCTAACGTTACGAAAGCTACACCGAGAGGTCTGTTAAGCGCTACCTTCTTCTCCTCTTCAACTAAAGCAGTTAATCGTATCTCCTCGTTTGCATAAAATTCTTGGGCATCAATTTGCTATGAAGGAAACGATAAAAATATTTTACTCTGAATCTTTTGCCAGAATTTTCTTAATAGCTTTACATACATTTTTACAGCAACAACCTATGACTTGACCACACGGATGTGGATACATTTTCAATGGTTCTCGTTTCCTTGCGTAATTCTCGCAGTATAAACGCGCTTGTTGAGCACAATCCCTTTCTATGTCCAAAGCTGAAAGCCGTCTAATATCATAGGCCAATGTAACATCTTCCACTGTCAAAGTGGGAAATGCTTGTCTGCAAAAAAAATGTAAAAGAAGGAAAATAAGAAAAATTATAGATGTTACTTTAATTACGAATAAAAATTGACCAACTTGAAATAATTAGAAAGGGTCTGTACATCGCACTGATGCTTTGGTATCTCTGTAATTAATAGGGTCCTAGCTGCCAATTCACTGCTGTGCCTAGAACTCCGTACCTACATAGAATTATCATTGTTGATATTACTGTTGCAATCGAAGATTCATTATAACTTAGTAACCAGCGAGACATACCTTCTTTAAAAATCGCTTCATGATGTACCCACCAATTGGTAAATAGGATAAGATTAATATTGTATGAACCCAGATCCATGTAGACATTGGATCCAAATTAGATAATGTTGTGTGACCGAACGTTGCATCATCACCTTGCATACTTCCATGAAAATTAATTGGTAAAGCAATACATAATGATGCGATAACCATTAAACACATTAAGAGGATTAAGTGCCGCTCGAAGGATATGTACAGCAGACCATCAGATCCAGCTCGTTTTAATAATTCTTCGTCGCTAAAATCATGTATACAAAATATTGTACCCAGTATTTTTATCGGATATATTTACTGAAGCGACTATATTGTCCTAGATTATGTGCTTCACTTGTTTTCACTGAATATTTGTAATACCAGAATCGAAAGACTGTACATTTCGCAGACTGCTATTATACTTACGTAACTTTGAATGCAGTAACAATCCACGATAAAAATCCTCTGTCCACTTGCGAAAGTTGTGAGGTGACAGAAGTTTCTACGCATATCGCATCTGTGTCTCGAACCTCGTTGTCCCCATAAAATATCTCCATCCATTTTTCATCCGTTTTGTTCAATAAAGCAAGGCGTCCATAGTTCCAAGCTTTTTTACGTAACAAGCCAAACACAATAAGAAGCAACTGTAAAGGCGGATTACAATTTTTGAACAGACTTGTTAAACCAATAATTAATTAAGTTACATTTTTAAATACATTGTCAAGTTTAATAACAAAAGATTCAAAATTTTCTACCAAGAATCCAAGAAAGTTTAACAATAAGTTTTCTGGAATGCCTGCGTATACATCAGTTATTATTGTTGTATTATGCCTTGGAATTGGAATACATATTTCTGTGGATGGGGTTCCACGCAAGCTGGAGCTACAATTTAAATAACAATTTCTTATTGAAAAAAAATATCTTGGATAAAGAAACAAGTATATTTTAAAATAACAATCAATCGTCATAATAAGTAAACATATGAATAGATCCCATGTGTGTGTGTGTGTGTGTTTATGCATATTTGTGGGCACAAATTATATGCATATTTATGTTTCATATCTTTATAAAAAGCAATGATACCGATCAATTAATAGAACAATCAAATAACAATTGTAGCCATTGCGATAAGAGTTATTAATCAAACTTATGGACAAGATATCTTTACAATGGAAAAGAGCCAATAAAGGGTCGAATTACGAAAATATTTCCATTCTAATACTTACTGCCCGTAACCGTAACCCATATTCGTTCAATATTTATATTAATGTACAATTAGATCCATACAAAGACACATGTCGATAAATATGTGTCAAATTGACACATCGTATGCCAGTGCCATCAAGCCAATAATACAAATATACGCATAACATAAACTAACCTAACCTAACCTAAGTATAATGATTACGACAGAGATAATATACTCTCGCCTTGTTTATTCGCTTAGCTTGCAGCATGACGCATGCTGATAAAGTAAATTATTTGATGTATTGTTAATTAAATCGTATTAAATTTTAGTTCAATCTAATAACCGTGGAAAATAGCATAAGACGTTTATAGGAAAAAAATTCATTCATTATTGCATATTGTGGAAATGATAATGACCCATTCCGTTCCTTTTCAAATACATAATCGTCCTTTTCCATTATGCTTCTAGTTTGGCCCTCCCGATAAAATTTTTAAATATTATTATCTTGTCTCCTGGTGATTGTTTTTTAATAAATGGCGTGTCAAATGAAAGGGAAGCCAATAAGTTACGCGATAAAAAATACTCTGTTGCTGTAACTTTATTCAGTTGGCTGTAATAACAATTTTAATTGCTTAATTGTTTATAACAAATGAACCTCACATGGGATAATGTCCACAGCTATTAAAAATGTTAGCTTGTACTTCTAGCTTTAATTTATCTCCCCTGATAATTGACGTAGCTCGCCTGCAAGATAAAATTTTCAAAAATTGTTATCTGGGCTCCTGGTGGTTGTTTTTTAATAAATGCGGTGTCAAACGAAAGGGAAAGAAATAAGAAAGAAAACAATTTAAATAATAATTACGGGCAATTGGATTGTCGCGCACAAAAGGGGGTGCAGTGTTACTTAAAAAAATGTTCAGTATTTATATCCACCTATGCTCGTTGATAGTAATTGCATGGTTGCAATTCACCTGATGTAATGCAGTCCAATATCCACGTTTCCTTTAAACCTCCTTGACCAATTAATATCTTTGCACTTTCCTGATTTTCTGTAACATTACCACCACCAGCTTTTAAAAGCTCTTTCAATACATTACATGGTGGTGTGGTATTGCCTTCTATATAAATATATCCGCAGGCAGCAAACAATTCTGGAATGTATGATCTTCCAAATAGTTGTCGGTCTTTACGATTCTCCTAAATGGCAATAAAATATAACTTAGCAAATTGAAGTGTACCGTTCCTTTTGATACCCTCGTATGTTTTTTTTTACCATAACTGCTTTGGAAAAATGTGCCATTTCATACTTTTCTGGATTTATCCATGCATTACTTTCCAATGATTTGAAAATCCATTCAAGACTAACCAGCCAACAACCTCTTATGATAGCATGTAATAGATTTATTGTTCGCACTCCTGTAGTTACAACGTGAGTTGTTCGTTTTGTAACATGTGACTCGATGTTTGCAGAACCGAGAACCTTCACGATTCTTTTGACTATATTCTTGTCTCTACGAAAAGAAAGTAAATGATTAATTAAGTCGTAAAAATAAGATAATTGTAAAATAAAAATTTCACTGACTCATTAGAGAGACCTGTTACAACAATATTTATCCTTTGGATTTGTTTCCTTGAAACCTGTGCAACAGATGATCTTTTTAAAGGTTGAAAATCATTTGACGATCTTCTATTTGGAGTACCATCATTTACATCCACTTTGCTGCAATTCTCATTGCTTATCTGTAGTCTCTTAAAAATATCTTCATTGACTATCTTTTTAACAACAATTTTCTTGCTTATTATTTTTCTTGGTTTCTTTTTCGGTTTTCCTTCCACATCAACATCTTTATTCTGCTTTCTTTCTTTATTATTATCCCTTTTATTACATTTATTTTTTCTACCTCCCAGTCTTTTTCTAAATATTTTGTGCTTTCGTGGCAAACAATCATTTTCAACCGGAGATAATGATATTAATTGGGAACATTCACGAAGGGGTAATAGTCTTTTTTTATGCTTCGCCTTATCAGGACACGATATTAAAGACTTAGAACTTAGATCCTTCTCTGTATTTCTTTTAATAACTTGTTGATCGACTGGTGGGGAGCTCAGACTGGCCCTATCGCTTATAACTTTGCTGTGATTGTCATTAAGAATTTCATATGAAGCTCTTTTTGTTTGAGGCTGTTCTTTGCAGTTTCTGGCATTCTGATCATCAGATTTATTATTTCCAATATTGCACGGGTTGGATGCATCTCCCCCTTTATTAATTGAACTGTGCATGCTTCTAATTGATGACCAATTAATTGTATCATTACTATGTTCAAGTTCATTTAGAGCACATACTGATGTATTCATCTGTAGCGAAGTACAAATAGTATTTACACTCTCCTGTACACCTTCCAAACCTTTCGAACATTCCAAATTCTCCGAACATATATCTTGTTTATCTCCTAACTTTGCACATTTCTTTTTCTTGGAATTTGTCCATTTACCTTTACATGTAGTTTTGTTACTTTCCATTACCACATCGACAGATGTGTTTACATGTAAAGAAGTTTGCAGAGTATTTAAACTGTCTGTTCCTTTAGCAGTCTGGTTAACAAACTCGTAATTTGTTTCTGCCACTTTGTCTAACGAAGGATCTTTATCCTGTGCTTTGTGACTTAGTCTAGACATATTACCTTCATTTTGGGAGCATGATTCTGATACTACATCTGATATCCTATCCATTATCATTGTAGAACATCCAATCGGTATGGCTGTAAAAAAAGATTCATCCTTCGAAATATCTGAAGAAAGAGATTTATCTTTAGAGGCAGCAGAACAATTAAATCTATAATCATTTACTTCATTTTTGCTCTTTAATTGTAACACATCTTGTTTCAGTGCCCAGCACTTTAATTTACCATCATTAACAGTTCTGTCTTTACGGTTTAAATCTTGTTGCAAGTTAAATAATTTCCTTCTCCTTAGTCTATTTGGTCCTGCTTGTACATTAGTACTTTTATCTTTACATTTATCTCCTGACGTACTGGCGATACTTGGAGATAAATCAGGATTTTCATTTGTAATATGTGATGTTTGGAATAACAATTTGTTCCTTGTGTTTGTGTACTCATTGTTGCTTCTGTTAAGTTTCCCTGTATGAATACTCTTGGTATTTAGAATTTTACATGTCTTAAGAGCTAATTCATCTTGCTCATCAAATATTTCCTTGGTTTTACTTAAAATACTATTTTTCAATGTTTCACAATTCTTAGTTAAGGTTGCATTGTTTCTGGTTATATCTTCTAAAACTATGCTTAAGTTTTTCAAGGGAAATTTGTGAGAAGTTGTATCTTGTATATCGCAACCAACAGGTATATCACTAAGGGAATTATCAGAGTCTATTAAGCTGGAAGCATAGCTTAAATTAACCTTTAGAGAGGTACGTTTACGTGCAGATTTTCTATTTACAGTCGACATGATCTTGATCCTTTTATTTCATCGTATGCGCTTGTATCGCATATTCAATTGTCATTAAATATTTCGTTGTATTTCGCCTGCAATAGATATAAAGTATTCTTTAATCCATGAAATTATATTTAGTGATATTTATCGAGACGTACTAGATTATATTATTTCTACCGTAGTTATTGATGTAATGTAAAGCATCTTATTTGATCTTATAAACATAATGGAAAATTGTCAATCATATTTCCTTGGAAAACATTTTCAAACGTTTTGTATTTAAGTACGTAGACGCTTTTGAAGTTATATTTACTTACGGTTATATCCACGTACAAATTGTATTAATGTTGAAGAGCTCTGCAATCAGCAATTATTAATGACAAGATTGACGAAAGTGATACTTCTGAGATAAGGTCATCAGGAACATTATATTAAACAAATATTAAAAAGTACTGTGTGAAATCAAAATGCATAATATCATTAAACATGAAGTTGTTGACACCATTTAGGAAAATATGCAACTTCAAGGCGATTGTATATTTTGTACTGTCGTGTGACGGTCTGAAGTTCGTCCAATACATTTGATTAACGCGGAGTTGACATTTTTATTTGTGAGTCTGTCAACTTTGGGAAGATGTAAATTGCTATCACTCATTCGTAAATGTTAAAACAAGAATGCTTGGAGATAGGTGTTTCTAAGCGGTCAAATGGCCAACGATATATAGGGAGTTCACGAAGGTGTAAATGAGCTTATTTATATGTATATGTAATTAGCATTCTTTACCCGAACAGTTCGATAAGTACATCAGCTGAGCCCAGTGTATACAAGAGAATTTGTTGCAATCAAAAAATCTGTTACTACGTTTGCTTTAAGATCGTAAAATGGAAGGTGCCGACGAAAATGTTAATCACGACTATTATTTAGAATTATGTTCCGATCCAATTAAATTCGAATCTGGCAGCTGTACGACGAACGTATTTTTCGACGACTCGAAACAACAGGTTTGACGCAAGTTAATTTTTCTTCTTTATCGATTTCGAGGTAGATGTTGATCAGTGTAATATTTGTTTATATTTAGGTATTCGCTGTTCGATCAGGTGGTGTGACCGGCGTGGTAATCAAGGGACCCAATCAGGACATAAATTTCCGAATGGAAGATAAGGGTCCCGTGATTTCCATAAAATTTTCACCAGATATGAATATACTAGCGGTGCAGCATAACAACTCCTCAGTTGAATTTATTAATTATTCCCCAGCCACTGGGCTCGACAATGTAGAATATTCACAGAGTTGTAAAGGAAAGAATGCAACGATATTGGGATTCGTCTGGACACACGGGAACGAAATTCTGCTTGTTACGGACTACGGAGTGGAGTTGTTTCAAGTAAGAGGAGTTTAGCTGATTTTGTATATTCACCGCATATTTATAAGGGTCTAATCAATTTCAGGTAAACCCGGAGAAACGAAACGTTAGAGTTATAAAATGTTTAAGCTTAGGCGTAAATTGGTTTGTCTTTTGCCCGCAAAGTAATTTGGTATTATTATCGTCTGGCACGATAGGAAATCAAATGCAGACATTGCATGTAACACCTGGAAATCTTCACAAATTACCAAAATTTGAAGGTACGGTGCAGGAAGATTATTGCATCATTAACATCTGCATTCTCAACAATGGTAAACAATAATTAAATGTCTGCAGTGGAACCTGCTAATGTAAATATAAAACCGGGCAAACTGTCCGTTTATGAGAGAGACGTCGCATTGGCGGTCCTATACGGGACGCCGAGCATTATCTTGCTTCAGCATCAAGCAGGTACTAACCGGACAGGGACTGCTTTTGTATACGTATATACAGTGCACAAGTATGCCATTCATATAATACTTAATCAATTGAAAACAGATCTCGTCTTTATCGTTCGGTATTCTGTACACTTTTCTACTTTAATTTCCAAGTAGAATGACAACGATTAAAAGAAGTCATACCTTAAAGCTCGAAGTTGGTGGTAAATTTGCCATGAACGTGGTTGATAATCTTATCATTGTTCATCACCAGGCGACAAAAGTAAATAAAGCAATGCGCTTCTGTTCAGAAGAATATATTTATGAAATGTTGCTTGACCGACTTTAAAGCGCTCCTACTTTTACAGACATCGATGATTTTCGACATCATGTTACCGGGTGTGAGCGATGGTACAGTGATGCATCATACTAGCGTGGCATCGGCCAAACCGATAAAACCATACAGTTTAAAAGTTCCGGGCGCAACTTTATCGAATCAATCATACCAGCCGTGTCAGCTGTGTATCCTTTCTATGTATAAGAATGCAAGTCCCAGAGAGATTTGATCTCCGTTCCTGTAATTAATATTTATCCCTAATATTCCATAAATAGACTCGTCGAATTGGGTTGTTTTTCAACCAAACATAATAATCGACGCCAAATTGGGTTGCCTTTGGTAGGTCTCATCTTTTCTTCAATTTTTATCCTCTCCATCTCTCTGAAACAATTATTTAATACGTCTAACAATTTTATTGATCATACGTATGTATACAATATACAGGTACATTGAATTAAAGCTAGAAGCCTTGGTTAAACTTATCACGGACAAAGTGTTGCTCGTTGGTTTTTTAATGCAACGGATGAACGCGAAGCTTATTTTACTACAGGTGTTACAAAAATTCATGATGCAATTGCCTGTTAGTTTAATGGATATGCCAATTATATTTGACAAACTCAACTCTGTATACAGGAATCACTTAGAAAGTGAGATACAGACTCAGGTGATTGTGTCAATTTATCATTTCCTATCGGTCTTTTTATTACCAATTAGCTAATTAATTTTAATTGTGCACGTAACTATAATTTAGATGGCTACCCCGTTGCAAAGTAGTGCGAAAAATATGAGTGTGGCAGTAGAGAATTACAAGTACAAATTACTACTCGATCAATGCGACATGTATAGTTATATATTATCGAAATTTCCTGAGAATACGATAGAACCGAAAATGGTGGTGTGGGTATTACTCGAATATATCAGGTATCTTTTATCAAATTAATAAGTTTCGTCGTGTATAGTGCAGCGGACGATGCATAGTATTATCGATTACATTATTCTATGGTTCATTTCAGATCATTAGCAGAGCATGGGATACCTGTGCAACATTATTTACACGAACTAGTTATCACGACGTTAGTTCAACGTAAAGCATACTATCAACTTCATCAGCTGCTACAGTATCACGTAGTTGCAGATTCGAAACCCCTTGCTTGTCTGTTACTCTCTTTGGAAAATTTATATCCGGCTGCTCATCAGCTTGCCTTGGACATGCTTAAACGATTAGGAAATGCTCATGAAGAAATAATCGAAGTTCTTCTGTCGAAGAGACATATACTTCCAGCATTGCGGTAAACATCTGCATGCTTTCAAGCAGTGTATGAAATCGTTTCGTCGAGTCTATTTTATTCTCTTCTTATTTTAGTTACGCACGCTCGGTTGGGATGCTGGACCAAGTGTCTGATAGAAAATTTTTGGAAGCGGCAAAAGCGACGGACGATGCCACATTATTTTATTCAGTTTTCAAGTTTTTCGAACAACGTAATTTACATCTGTACAATACAACAGCCTTTAAAAAAGGAGAACATTATCAGCCATACATTCAACATTTCAAATATTTGTTCAAAGAAATCGACAATGGTTCTAATTCGGACACAAATTCAAACATCCCCGTGGTTTAATATAATGTCTTGTATGCATCAAATAATTATTAAAACTGTAAATTTCTCGGAATAAAACAATTCAATTGCCAAACTTGAAGTGCCTGTTTTGATTTTGTAATAAACAGTTAAAATTAGTTATTTTCTTCCGTAGTGCTGCTATCTATAAAGAAGTGCTTGAAACTACTAGCACAGACGAGATATATGAATTCCTATATCTTGTCAGTGAAATGATCTCTTATATCTCGTCTGTGTGAAAAGATGCTAGAAAACTATCTGAACGCTCACAACGGTAGGAATTGTAATTTAAATAAAGTTAAAGAAAAACAAATATTAGTTGGACGGAAATAGTTTACTTATTCTATAGTGCAACAAACATTACAAACATTTGATTACACAGATGCGTTTGTTATTACTAATAAATATATTTGCATCCTACTATTCGACTAATATCCATACTGTAACACTTGCAATAAAAAATATTCAGTTCGATATGATATTCAAAAACACCCGCCGTAAGGAAAAAACGTCTGGGTACGTCACCCCCATCGCCCAATCAGCTACCAGCCAATCAGCGCAATCTATTTCAAAGCTCTCCTTCTTTCGACCAAGGGATCTCGTAGTGATTAGACGTGTTCAGAGTGCCCGTCGAATTACGGTATGTCACATAGTCTAATATATTCTTGAAGACAGGAAATGATATACATTGTTTTCGTTTCCCTGTCTTTCAAGTTTTCTGTGGTTTCTTTCTTAATATTAATGAATATTTTGCAAGAAATTAAGTAAATATTGTGCGGTGAACGAAATCACACCGCGCGGCGTGCATTTTCTAATCGACTGCAGTATGCATATACGTATTATCTTTGACGTATGCGTATACGTATTTCACTTCTGAATTCCATTATCTTGCAATATATTCTGCAGTTTTTAGCAATATCACCATGATATTGGTGATTCTTAATACATTTATCTCTGATTTCAGTTCGATTCTCTTCCATGGCGTCTCTTTCGCTAGCTTTGAATCAGAAATGGCGCGAACGCGACACTTTCAAACGGGAATGCGCAGGAGCAGAGTGACGCGGCGCCATATTGTTAAATCAACTTCTCGCCTACAGGTAAGCATTCCTCAAATTTCTTATGGAAATAAGTAGAATTTTAGTAATATGCCTCTATTAAATTATAATTCGTACCACGCATAAAACTTGTATGATATACAGTCGCGCTGTAGATAAGTAGTAACATAATAGAAGCCATTATTTGCGGCTATATCTTGTTTCTGCTTGTGGTCGGGAAGCTTGTTTTTCGTGGAAAATATCAACAATATATCGCGAAACAAAAAAAGCCACTTATCAAGTAACGTGTGCGTTGAAATATTTCTAGGAAACACAAGCGATCGTAAACAAAAATGGTGTTTGGTTTTAGTCGGATGTCGAACATTGCCGAACAGCAAAGGGCGATGGCGAAGGACGTCATTCTACTACTTGACGCCGAGCTGACAAAACGTATGGTAGACATCTCGTGAGGTAAGTATCGAGGCGTGTATAATTTGCGATTGGTACTAAGATGAAACAACAACAGTTAAAATACTTACAAAAACAAATAGTTAGATATCTATATTTGATAACAAACACTCGATAGGATGAACATGTTCCATTTCAGAAAATTATGTGACCGCGCGCAATGCGGTCAGTAGAGTCAGTGGTTTCTCCGCAGTTTTCTAGTATTTCCAGAGCAAGTGACTCTGCTTAAATTTTCGTTTACAGTTTACCTACACGCGATTGTAGAGTCAGTGTTTTTCGCCTAGTAGTTATTAATTCGATTATCGGAGCACCGGTGCTCCTCTTCAATTATTTCAATCGCGAAAGTAGCATCTTAATTTGTTCGCCGATGTAATTTGCGGTCGCGTACATAGTCTTTTATTTTTATTTTTCTCTTATATTCGCTATCGGAAGCAGAGTCAGTGCATCACTGAAGGGGATGTTTTATGCGACACTGATGAAGTGAGAAATGTAAGTATTTTTAAAACAAATCTCAGTTTTCTATGAAGAGTTAAATTCTGTAGATTTAGCAGTAGATTTTAATGTTTTTTTCTTTGTTGTTTAGTTACAGTTTTTCATACTTCCTGACGATTGAGCTCAATTCAGCTGCCCCGGTGATGTTCCTGATGTCTTCCACGAGTACTTGCTCTACTTTTGCAATCAACGAGTTGGTGAGTCGCATGTGTTTTGGTTCCTCCGGTCCCCAATCATGCCGTAGGACGATTGGTCCGAAGCGGCACGGGTGACTGGTTGTATTTTTTAGTAGTTTTGCGAGCATAGTGACTACGGGAATAATTTGTATACCCGTTAGTTGTGACGTTATTTTTATGTGTATTATTTCTTATACGAGGTTAGATCTGCCTTCTTGTACTCCGCGTTTTTTAATATAAAAAGATTAAGGACCATAGAAATATTTCTTACTCAAATAAATATTTGATCAAAGAAGCACTGATCCTGTAGGTTCCTCTATTTCGATAAAAATATATGACAGTAACAAGTGACAGTAACAAATACATTGCACAAATGTACATATATTGAGGACATTGCATTTATAATCAGTTGAAATTTGTTTTCGCTGTTCAGCAGTGCAGAAGTCGGATGCCCCCCGACTTCGTTACTGCAAGTGCTACATGATTATAGCAATCAGGTATTAACGATACGTTTATTGAAATCAGCATTGAATATGCATAGCCAATGATAGCATTTAATATTAATTTTCATATGCTATAGTCGAGTCCATTTCGAATGAAATTTATTACACATTATGTACAAGAAGGCACTTTGTATACGGGTAGATTTTCAAATCGGAGTAACTCGCTTGAACACGTTACTTCGATTAAGGAATCACCTGAGGCTTATTTAATATCTTGTCTATTTTCCAAGTAAATATTTAATTGCATTACTTATTCTAGTAAAATCAGTTTCAATGACAGTCATTTCCCTTAATAAATAAATTATTTATCAGTAATTTTTGAGTCTTTATTGATATTTCATATATTACAAAGTCGAGTCATGTTTAAAGAGATTGAAAATAAAATATATTATTAGCTGTTGCAATTTTACGTGTACTAATCATCTTTTTAGATCAGGATTTTCAGGTTTAACCCCTTCCGTGTTCATTGCCAGGAACTCACTCACGTGCCCAGGTGCTACTTGGGTGAGTGAGAGGCAATGGGCACGATGATCATATAGTTTTAAAATTTCTAACAATGTTTGGCGGCTGACATTTGCTAGTGCACCGTGCACGACGTATTTTCCATACCGTGTGTGTGTGGGTTAGGCCGTGGAATTGCGTCGGCTCGGGAATTTCATAACAAATTATAATACTATGATTTCATAAATAGCAATATGTTTTACAATTGCAAATACACATTGAATGCCGTAACGAATTATGAAAATATGGCAACGAATAGAGTACTATACGAACCAAGCGTACATAGTAGAAAGAAAATGTACAATATACATATTTGAGCAATCAATATATCATACGAAAGTAATGCATAAGCATATACGTTTGCGCAAATTTACGCAATGGTCGCTAGCCTTTGTCAGCCGATTTCAGGAACTGGTACGTACCCTTAGAGTGTGAATGATTGTATGCCAAGCTCGGGTGTCGGAGGCGTCCCGGGACGTCTCTCTAGTGTAGGTTCTTGCGCCCGAGTGTTTGAATGAGAAACGTGGAATGATGTGTGTTTGTGTGAATGCTTTGCCATTTTTTAAATATAGGTCTAGGTAGGATAGGTAGTATACCTTCTGGTGTGCCTGATAGATATAAGTAGGTAGGGCCGGGCAGGTTGACACAGTCTCTGATCGGGTAGGCAATATTTCGCGTGTTCAACCTGTTTCAGGAAATCTGATTTGAAAAGTCGACGGCGAAACTGTGGCGCGAACGAGAATGCGTTCGCCTCTGGCTTTGCCTATCGATTTTTCGAATTTTTCGCGGTCGCGATCGCGGGTTGGTCTCGAAACGAACGTGTCACATTATGCTCGAGGCTGCGCGTGTAGGCGAAGATCGATTACAATTTTAATCGTAATCCTTACGATTTTCCATAATCGCAATTTTTACGATTGTATTTAATCGTGATTCGTCCACGTGTGTTCCATTTAGCTACGCGATTTAGACTTTTATTTATTTTTGTTTGTTTGCGAATAGAGTCTCGAGCCTAGACTAAGTTTCAGCGGGCATTGCGCTCGAAGAAAAGAAGAGGCTAAATGCCGAAGAGGCCCGACAAACTGTCGCTCAAGAGGGCAACTATCAATGGCTCTGCATCCTTTGGATGGAGAGTCATTTTTTGTTATTATATTTTGTCACTATGCTCGCTTTTGTATGCTGTAGTTGTAGTTTACAGTATGGCCAGCGCTATTGCCTGACCCACCGTCATCGTATTGGGCAAATCGCGATTTTTATTAGCATCGCGTACGATTGAATACGGTTTGCATTAGAGTTGCGAATTAATAAAGATTCGGGTTTGAATCAGAGTTGCTTTTACATTAAATTATACTTGCGATATGTATTTGCTTTTAGCGTTGCGTTAATAATTTTCGTGTTTCTTTTATACACAGGTTTTAATTAGTATTTACAGCACCGCGATATTTTTCTTAGATTTTTATATAGTGTTGCGATGATAAATGATCGCGATTTTGAAGTAGCGTTGCGAACACAATGAAATGCCCAAATTGGTTCCTGAGTCACCAAAGGCAGCTATTTAGCTGCATAAGGCGATTGCTTTGATGGTAGTCCTGGATGCGACTACCATAACTTCTCCGTTGTTAGTGTTGCGAATTAAAAATTATGGGTGCAGTGAATTACTATTTTTTCTTTTCCTATTTTCTGTAATATATTGAACGAAATACTATATTACAGATAATGAAGCACCATACGCGATTGACTTTGCAATTAATGCAGTAAATTAGTGTTGCGAAAAAAAGAGGCAATCCGCTTTCGGTTTTCAATCGGGCTTATAACGAGTGGACGACAATTAATAGTAAAATGCCCCTCTGGCTGTTGAATTTGTATAATGTTCTAATTTATTATTTTTCTTTGCCTCTCCCATTTTTATTAGCACTAAAAACAAGTTGTTTCATCTTAGTATCCATGTAAATGTTTGTATTTGTCATTCATAATTGTTATTCAGCGCATTTGCATTTTTGAAGAACATGCTCCCTTTGTACTACTGTACTATTTTTCACAGCTACTAATCTCATATATAAGTTTGTTACAGAGTTATTAAGTTATAGAAGATACGGTACAAGTACGTACGATACATACATTGAAATATGTATGTAATCAGCGCCTCAAAGGTGATGTTACATAGATCAAATAAATCGAAGAAATCATATGATTCGAACGAAATGATACACATTCACGTCGGACATGCTTCCTATTTAATTGTCTACTACTTTCTCGTAATTATTAATTCAGTAAATAAATTTGTTACAGCTCTTCCAATTGCCAAATGCATCGATTCATCGATATATTGTTTCAAGTAAAGAAGAAAAGTATAAATACTTTCAGAGTTAAGGTGAAGTATTATAAACTGAACCAATTGGGAAGATTGTAATTTTTATTTACTTAGATCTATTTCAGGCTGCAAGAGTACGATTTTAATGCAAGAAGATTCATTGTAAAATATCCTGTTTAGATTTTCAATTGGGTAGACTGTTTTTAAATAACCTTCAATTTTTATTCATGTAGGGTGTCTCTAAATTAAGTAATTGTTTAAACATACAGGAAATTCCTAAATTAAATTCGATTTTTAATTAGGCAGGCTATGTTTAAGTCGAGAAAAATGTTTAGCCAGGCAGGTGTTTTAGTGTGTTTCAGGTGCAGGACCACAACTTCCATGAAAGAACTTCAAGATACATCATGCAGTATCCCTATCTCCACCTTTTATAACCCTTCAGATTTTTAGTTAGGTAGGATGTTATTAAATTAAATCTTACGTATGATGAAGTGAAATTTTATTTATAAGTTGTGATTGCATTTACCTTGAGCATAGGTAGGATTTATTTCAAATGCATATATGCTAATTTGTATCATAATCTTTATATTTTACTTTATGTTTAGGTCCAGCAGAATTTTCTTTTTCAGCTTTCGTTAAAATTATTTATTTTGATACATTTTATTTACTTAAACAAAGAATAAGCTAATTTATATTACAATCTTTATTTCTTAATTAAAGTTGGATCTAACAGAATTTTCATCTTTCGTTACAATTATTCATTTTTATACATTTTATTTACTTAAACTAAGAATAAGCTAATTTATATTACAATCTTTATTTCTTAATTTATGTTGGTTTTAACAGAATTTTCATTTTCAGCTTTCGTTACAATGATTCATTTTAGTACATTTTATTTACTTAAACAAAGAATAAGCTAATGTATATTATAATCATTATTTCTTAATTGAAGTTGGTTTTAACAGAAGTTTCATTTTCAGCTTTCGTTAACACTATTTATCGTAATACATCCTTCTGTTGTTATTTTGCATAGCGTTTGCATATCAAGCGTATTGCAAATATACATCAAAAGGAACTAGCGTTTAATTTACAAATGATCATTTTCGTAAATGGAGGGTGGTTGGGACGCGGCTAGGGCCGCGCGGGTCTCCATTCGCAGCAACCTCCACGTGGTGAGACCTGGGCAATCGATTTTATTTACCATACAGTTACCAATTTTAACACTTATACTTTTGTGATTTAATTGTTAATTATATGGTAAAAATGTCGAGCTAATTGGCTGCGATTTTTTAAATTTCTCCTATTCCTAACATTACACTTAATTGCCTTCTTGAGTTCCTCCCATATCACCGCGGTTGACCGCGGAGGTTTATTTCAGGTCAACGTTTTCACAGAGTGCTAAACTGTATTGTATTGTATGCCCATTGTATTGTAAGATACCCATGATTATTGTAGTGTTTCTTTAAGATTTTTAATTAACATTAAATGTTTCATATCCTCTGTTGCCTTTCATTACGGCAAAGAACAAAAGAATTCTTTAAAATTATTTAATTTTCGCATCGTTTTCTCTAATCTGTGGGTAACGTTGCGAGTGACACGGAAATGGTAATGGGACCCGGAGTCCCAGAAATCGTGGCCGAAAAAATACATTGCATGTCTTGTCTATTCCTATATCTCGTCTGTGGCCTCAGTACCATCTACAGGTCTCGTACTACTTTACTTGCAGATTATATGTACATATGTAGAACGTGATGTTCCACTTGCTTTTTTTTCGAAGAAATTTAAAAATATTCTGCACCAAGTGATTATTTTTTAATCTATGAGGTCGCACATGAAAGGAAAAGGCATAAGCTCTTGCCGAAGCGTGCGGCAAACAAAAATACATGTGTAGGTACAAATTAGAGCCAGACGTGCGTTAAACCGCTATTCGACGCACGTGCGTTTGAAGCCGATTTTGCACCTGAACTAAAGCGTGTATCGAGCACGTCAACTTGTTTTAGTTAAATCATCAGCATGCCGCTCCCATTCGAAATAGTCGTAGGAACGTACGAACAATTTTTGCTCGGCTATGAAGTAAACAATGTTGTAAATGTAAGTGATGGAATACTTTCGTGGTCGTATGTCGTATATAGGTTATATCGGCGCAGCTAAAACATGTTCTCGGATTTGATTTTAGGAATACAAAATGGAAAAGACGTTCGCCACGCATAGTCATCTCAGCAGTATACGCAGCGTTGCAAGCAGCAAGCATTATTTAGCTTCTAGTGGGGCAGACGATTCTGTTTATTTGTACGATTTACGGTACAGAGTAGAATCTGGTAAACTGATGCACCACAATGGTAAGCGCATCAGATATACGATTGTTATTATCGTTGCAGCTGTTCGGGCCAATATTGTTAATATGTTTTCCCATGTTTATATCATAGGTACTGTGAATTGCATTGCGTTTACCCCCGAGGCATCGCACCTTTTTACCTGCAGCAACGACGGAACTATCGCCGCTATTCGTTGCGGCAATTGGCAAATGGAAAAGCATTGGCTAAAACCGCATAAAGGTTTAGCCGTGCATGCCCTGGCCATTCATCCAACAGGGAAAATAGCCCTGTCTACCGGCGCGGATGGTATCCTTCGAACTTGGAATCTGGTTAAAGGGAGGCAAGCGTACGCCACAAATTTAGTGCCCAAACTGAAATTGGACGCTAAGAACGTCAGCGTCCTCAAATGGAGCCCAAACGGAGAACGATATTTGCTGGCTGTGAACCAAAGGATAGACATATATTCGGTAGAATTAGCCGGCGTTGATAGGGAGATTCAGTTCGACTCAAGGATCATTTGCGTAGAATTCTTGAAGGACGATTTAATTGCCGTGGGCTTGGAGAACGGTCAGATTAGGCTGTATGATCTTGAAAAGTCTGTGCAAACCGTGGAGACAATTGCACACGATATTCGTGTAAAATGTATGGCTTTTAAGGACAATCTATTGGTCACCGCCTCTAGCAACGGTGAAATCAAATTATGGCGATGCAGTAGATACAAATTGGATATGCTGCAGCGCGTGAATTGCGGCGCCCGAATTACCTGTCTATCTCTTACTATATCGCATAAGAAAGATGTCCTTGCGAAAGAAGAAAAGGAAGAAGAAGAAGAGGTACAAGTAGAGGAATCGATAAAAAAGGGGAAGAAATTTCGATCGAGGCAAGAAGTTATCGTCGAGCAGGAGGGTAACTGGCAAGTGTCGTCGATAAGGACCGGGAAACCGAAGAAAAAGAGGAGCATAGAGGAAGTGCAGTACCCATCTATTCCAGATGGGAAGAAAATCAAATCCGTATCGAAGAAGAAAAAGAGAGAAGACCATGTACTTGCCGATGGTATTCCGAAGAAGAAGCAGAAATTGTTGAAGAAGAAGCGGGGGCCCGTCGATGACGAAAACGACGCCGATGATCGCAACGATGAACGGAAGAATCATAGTTCGAGTAAGGAAGGAGAAATCGAAGAAGAAAACTGTAGCAACGCATCGTCCAAAAAGATAAAGAAGTTAAGAGGGAAAACTTCGGCGCCGAATCGTATTCCGTTCGCGGAGTCTAGAAAAGAATACGTAGCTATAGTTCCGAAGAAGAGGAAGAAGGAAAGGGACGTAGAAGGGACCGGCGCGATTGTGAGGAAAAGGAAAAAAAAGCAATGAAACAGCGTCGAATAGATCCAACAATATTGTGTCAGTTTACTACTACGAAGTAACATTTCCGAGAGGATTACATGTTACACGGTGGTTCCTATGAATCAGTCTGTTTACAAACATCGTTCCATTCATTCTTAATCTTGCGATGAATATCGTATACATATACATATATGTATGTATAAACACGATACAACGACGCGACAGAAAACGTCCTACTGTCACTTCACTGGTACAACAATTCCTGTGAACGATTAATCACGAGCAGCTACCATAAGATACATTTGTCAGGCGGATTCATTGGACTTCCGATCTGGCAGTTCCACGCTTTCGCAAAATCCACGTTGTTCGATAGAGTTCCGATTACCCTGAAATGATTCGGGGCGTGTACTCCTTCTATCAGCTTGGACTTTAGGGCGCCGTTCGTGTAGTCGCCACACCAGACCTACGAAATAAGAGCACGCATGTCTATTCTTGTGTATATACTTTCAACAAGTTATCGTGCTACTTTGCTTTAGTATCGCAACGAAACCAAAAAGCCTGATCTTTCCTCCACGTTGTACATACTTGCATGCGTTCAAAGGGATATAGAATTATGTAGCAATCGCGATTTTTCAATAAACGGCACACTATTGAACTTAACATTTCATTGTTTTCGCTTACCTGCGCGAAACCCACGAAGAATAATTGCTGTTGAGTGTATTTAGCAAGGCCAGGCAAAGCGCGTCGATTGGCGCTTCTCGTCTCGAGCATTTGATAAGCCCTGTAAGCCTCTCGTACCCCACCGTTATCGGCTATATTTTCTCCCTGGGTATTGATGCCGTTCACCTAAATACAGCAGGATCCTTCATCCTTATTCGAGTCGCAAATTACCCGTATCTGTCGTTTCTCCGTGACAACGACGACACTCACCGTGAAATTGTTACCCAGCTGCGGCAAGTGATAGCTACTGTACTGTTTAATCATACACTCGACTTTCTCGTGGTAATGTTGCAACGTCTCGTTGCTCCACCACTGACGAAGATTTCCATCCTCGTCGTATCTGCGCCCTAGTGCAAACGAATTATTCTTCTTTTGCAACGTAATTACGATGTATCCCCCTACCTTGGTCGTCGAATCCGTGAGTGAGCTCGTGACCCATGATCGCGCCCATCGCACCGTAATTGATCGACCTGCGACACGTAACGTCGCAACAGTTAAATCGCGAATGCGTCCAGCGGTACCGATTAAAATACCTACTCTAATCCATTTCCATAGAACGGCGGATGTAGAATACCAGCTGGAAAAGCTGCAAATGTCGAAGAAATTCTATATCGTATAAGTCTGCCTCCGGCATTGAGATGATACTTTTCGCACACTTACTAACTGAGTTTAATGCCGCGCTGTAAAACGCGTTCACGGTCGTGCCGCTCGAAATCCACCGATCCTTGTCCGGTTTTTCCCGCAAGCCCTTTAAACTTTTCCTAATATTTACGTTGGTAAGCATCACAAACGTGTCGAACAATCGTCCGGGCAGGACATCCATCTGCGACAGACACGTGTGTCGTGCACAGCTACGAATTTTGTGGTCGATCGAGGCGCAAACTTAATCGTCAACTCACCCCCTCGTAAAACTTATTCAATTCGTCCGCATCGGTGATCCATTGGGGAATTCCAACGAACGGCCTGATAGCTTGGAGCTTTCTGTGGGCCCGAGCCCTCGTTTCGGCGTCCATCCAATCTAGTTCGGCGACCATGTGGTCGAACGCGGCCTTAATGTCGAGCAACATTTCCAGGGCCTGAGGAAATCGCATCGAATCGTATTTTATTACAACTATCTCTAGCCTGGGCGAGAAAGTGCAAAAGAAAATACCTGCGCTACGGACCTTTTCTCGAGCCTTATCGTCAAAGTACTTTCGCGCGTAAATGTAACTGAGAGCCATCCCGAAATTGGCGTTCACGTTTCCCGTGCAAGCCTTCCATCTCGGTGTTTTCTCTTTTAAACCAAAAACGTTTTGGGCAAACTGGAAACCTAGATCGCGAAACCGCTGCAGAGTCAAAGGTGCGACCGTTGAATAAACGTTCCACCATATGAACCGAGCTAAAATGTATTTCATCGCGTCACGTTACTCGCCCTCGAAGAGGAAGGAGAAGTATCGAGCCCAGAAGCTTCTCTGGCGCACGATAAAATTCTCATAGGATAGAGGAGGGATTAGATACGTGGATGCACTGATATGTATACCTATGGTGGCGGACGTGGTGCGTGCTAATAGCACGGGCAGCTTTTGAAAATAGCGCAGATCCATTACGATCACACGATCGACCCCGGCATTTATCGTCACGTTCGTGTCGTCGAACACACCTTCGAAGTATCTCGTCCAGTTCCACTAAAAGAGGTCAATTAGAATGATTTTCTATCCCTTTTCCTCTCTTCTCTTCTTTCTAATGCGATCCAAAAGCTTTTCTAGACAGAATTAATCACCTGCTCCGCGAGCAAATCTGTGAGCTGTTGCAGTTCGTCTATTGTTACTTCGTGAATCAAATGATTCGGGCTACGTCTTTCTTCTGGCGTCGCCATGATCTGAACAAAGGTGTCATATACGTTTTCATGCCTCTTTACCTCGAAGTGCCCCATTCAAAGTCACCTACCTTCGCCATTTCCGTACCGAACTCCACGATTTCGTTGGCGAAATCGGCGCTCCTGTTTCCACCTCCGGCCAGCTCTACCATTGCCTGCACATATTTCTTGTATTCGTTCAGCTCCGATTGAAATCGCGTCGAATCGAGCAGATATCGCTCGCTGAATCCTGGAGGCACTTGTTCTATCTGAAACGACCCGACAAATGTTACGCCGGTAAACAGGTACGAGTACCTGTGGCCAACTTCCTTACCATCATTCTGTTCCTCGATGTATTTCGTAAATCTTCGCTCACGTAAAAATTTAGGATCAAGTCCAATCCTAAAACTCGTTGGGCCCTTCCAGCAATTTCGGAAAGATCCAAGGGGACCGATTGATCTGGTAGGGGCGGTTCTTTTGGTAAGCCGAGTCTGGTTAACGTGTCGTGAATTGGCTGCAATCCCAATGCTTCGACCCTTTCTAGAACGTTAACAATTCTTGTCACCAGAGTATCCAGTCTCGAATTATTCTCGAACGAAGGACCAGCTCCTTGGTTTCCTTTTTCTTATACTTCGCCCTTACTTGTGTCCATACAAGTCCGATACAAATTCCTCGCCAAATTGACCGGCCTCAAACTGTCTCCTTCGTGGGACTCTTCCAGTAGTATTCTCAGATTCTTTAGCAGCTGTTCTCTAAGGAGGCTCAATTGATCCCAGGAAGTTTGACTTTGCGGAATGGGATTCTTCGAAATCCAGCCGCCACAGGCGAATTTATAAAAATCTCGACAAGGATCTACCGAGGTGTTCATCGCTTCTAATATCCTCGCAGCTGGAATAAGCATTAATTTTATATCAATCCGTCATCGCGAATGATCGCGAGAATAGAAGCTGTCATTATGTAAGGATAAGTCAAATCGAAATCCTGTATTTCCCATGTTGCAATTACACCGCAAGGCTAACGACAACCACCGACCGGCACAGTCGGTGGAAACAGCGGAAAGAAGACCTTGGTCTTACGGTACCTGTCTTCACGCACTTCTCGGTCTGACATATCTCCTTGTATTCCCCTTCGCGGTAAACAGTTGTGTGCAAGGATAGCGTTACAATTAATGCTATCGCTATCAGCGTCAACAGTCCAATAGTTATGGCCAATTTCATTTCCCTTCGGTTCAGCTTCTCCTTTCTGACACCGTACTGCCTGTTGGGATCGATTAAATATGTCTTCAGTGATTGACGTTGTTGTTTCTTATTGAACGCATGAAATTACGCTAATTACCACGAGAATATCGACCGTTTTGTTAACTCATTCGTCGTATTCGTCTCGTCGTTTGTCCCTGAATCCCCTGCCTATAGAAACAAAAGCAATAACTTTCCTATTGAAAAGCGATCCAATTTTCGATCGAGAATGAGAGGGCAGGAAAAATGACACGACACAAGCGTGGAAACTGCCGCATCGAAAGAATCATTTGGATAAAGTCTGGATCTGCGGTCTCACCTTGTCCCAGAATCGTTAAAAATACCTCGAGATTATTGTCCTGCTGATGTACTCGCTACTCCGAACCGTCACGACTTGCCGGACAATAATCCTTTTTTGATACGTAGCATCGCCAGCAAAGATGAATCATTGCCCATCGATATTATCGTCGAAGCTTCTAGCTACGCGCGCTTATTCATTTATGCAGTTCGAATATATGTGCATAGATTGGAGGAACACCGTTCCATCCCACTTCCTGCGCCACCGAACGCAATGCTATTCCACTACGAGCGCTTAAAGATATCGCTGTCTATCGAGATATTCCATTGACGTACATTTCGAAGGACATTAACGTGTGCTTGATTTTGAACCTTGCGATTTTTCTCGTTTACGCGTGCAAAAGAATTGCTCGTATGTAATGCTTTCGTGCACGTACGTGCGACCAAGGTGCACAGTATGGTCCCTGTCTTATTATCCGCATCGCGTACAAACATAGGTATATGCGTACTACAAGGCACATTCAAGTCGCTAATCGTGTACACCGCGGCTCTTTGGTTGCGATTCGATGCACGTAACTAAATTGGTCGATCGCTGTTTCATTATTGCGAGAAAACGGCCTCTGTAATGAGGAAAAGCGAGGGAAATTTTTGCCCGTAAGATTCAAACTTTCCGGAACAAATAGATTATTTTGGAATTCGAAGAGAAGGGCAGGGGGTTGATAGAAATAGATTTTGGTCCAAGATCCTGCTCCAATTTGGTCCAAAGAAGTCAGGAATCGTACAACGGAAAAGCAAGTGCTTCGGCTGCATCATACGATGCAGTGCATCACGCGTTCAGTCGCGTGAAGCAATGGAAAGAAATCGTTATTGACCGTGAACATTATCATCGCTTGCGTTTATGCAGCTTACGTTTTATGCAAATCGTGCAGCACGTCCAACAGAAAGTTAAAATAAGAAGATAATCGCGTTTGTCATCGTTTCTCGCCTCACCTGGTATCTCATTGTTTCAACTATTTCACTTGTCTTTCCTCGATGTCCCTTTCGGCCGATCGTATTGCTCTGAAACAGAAAACGATGAACGAAATCGACATTGGTTGGCTGGAGTATCGAGGATACAGTAACAATTCGATACGAATCGCAATGGAAGCCGAAACGAAATTTACGCTACGCTTGGAACCTCTCCGCGCTACACTGATAAACTTGATTAGTTTTTCCGTGGAACCTTCCTGGCGTTCAGCTAGGTGTTATCGCCGCGTTAGAAAAGAAAGAACGGTGGGCAGAGAAGTGTGCGGCAGCGTATTCGTGACAAGAACCATATCCTTCTCCGTGGTTCGAAATTAACCGCAGCTATTTTTACGGGAACACTTAGTTTCGGCTAACGCGCGTAGAGACAGGGGTGGAGGAAGAAATAAGCAGCTATGTAATAGGTGTCCACGACCAGCACGTGCTCGCGAGATTTAGGGTCACGGGTTCATTGTCAGCCACTGTTTTGCTCTATACGTATCGCCGTGGTGCGGTCAGTTGTTTCAATTCAGCACTCACCTTTACACCTTTTCCGCGCAAGAAAATCGTTCGCGCGACACCGCCAGCGTAGAATCTTCACTCGTTAACGAAAATTTGATCGATCTGACAACTATTCGCATCACCGTACCGCAAATGTGACGGCCAAAGTTCTGAAAGAATCTGGTAAAGATAATGGGAACTATAATGGCCAACTATCAAAGCAGCGCAATACAGTCGCAGAAGCAGATATACGTACAGATAGTCTGTCACTATGAAATGTGAAGTGGAGGAGATGTCAGTCTGGCCTAATAATCGGGCAATTACTTTTGTTCAACGTTCGAGCATTCTAGATCTCGAAGGAAGCATTCCGACTCGAAAGCGATAGTAAACGAAACTGATGTTTCGGCTTGCGAACCGTCGAGTATAATCTTCGAATCCCCTACCACTTCCGCGCCATGGACCGGCCGTCCAGGAATGGATTCTATACGGCTCGAATCAAGCTGCGTACGATCATGATACTACGATAGAGGACGGGAGACTTTCTTCCATTAACCGTTCTACCATTTTACGTTCACGCTTCCTGTCCATGGTTCAGCTCTTCAAATTTATCGATACGCGACGATGCGGGGCGACTCGAACGCTAAACGAATCGGGGACACGGTTTTTTTCACTGCGATTTTGAATGAGCGAGGGCGTCGCGCGAACGCGAATACATTCCTGCGATCTTTGAGATCGGTTGGTATCGCGACGTGCTCGATAATCGATACTGATCGTGAAACTATATTCGAAGTAATATGTGTATCTACGTGTACACCCCATATCCCTTAACTCGGCCAGATCACGCGAATCGCCAACTTCCTATCAGACCTTTCAGAAATTTCATTTCTTGCAACTTATCTCGGCCTCTTTGATACGTCCGGCGAACTCGTCACGTGCTATTTAGTTGCTCCGCTAGCTGCTCGTTGACCGTCTCGTTCTCATCGGCCTGCCACCGATTCACGTCCCTTCGTTCAATCGGTTTTATCCTATGCGTCGAGTCACGCGACCTCCCGCACTCCTCTTTCCTTCCTCTTTGCGGACAAAAATAACTACTTCTCCTCTTTTTAATCACGATTCGACAGTACGCGATAACGTACATGAGCAAGTTTGTACTGTAACTGATCAGGAAATACGTAAATACAACTTGAAGCGCATCTCGGCCTAACACGACCGAGCCGCTCGCGATGCACGCGGGAGGCAAGAGGAACAACAGCTCGGACTACCTTGTTCGTGACTACTTTATTAAAAAATGTAAAACAGAGTGTTGCAGGTACAAAGACACGACCCAGTTAGAATTAGACGCCCCCATCGTTCCTACGAATCGTGGTATCTACAATAAGCGGTGTCCTCGATCAGCTCCTGTGGAATCAACTCTTCGGACGGAGCTTGCTGCGACATTGTCACCGCATGATTTTCCACTTCCTTCAGTACTCTCAACAAATTTCCGCCGACTAATTTCTTGATATCCGAGGCGGACCACCTTCGATCCCGGGTCAACTCGGCCAACAGTAATGGATAACCGGAAACATCCGGAAGCTCGACCGGCGGTCTAAAAGTACAAGATATTCAGCCAAAAGAATCTCGATAGCTGCACTGTCGAGTTTACCTCAGTATGCCGTCGTAGCCTGCCCCAAGACCCACATGATTAACGCCAGCCACGCGCCTTATGTGATTAATGTGAGCTGCAAATACATAAAAACATGTTATCTCGCGTTCCAGTTGCTACGGATTTCTCGCTGCATTTCGGCCAACGCGAAGCATTTCTTAATAAGATAGAAAATTCGATGCACGCATACCTATGATGTCGTACATGGAAGCCTTATCGTCGCAGCTTAAATGCGCGCTATCGAAGCTGACCATAACCAGACCACCGTTCACCGACTGAAACGAGACGAAGCAACGATGAATTTCAGACGTCTCTAAAAAATCAATGATTTGCGCCATGCGCGACCGGGAACTTTCAACTTCCCCCGTGTCTTACCAAGTTGCGAAGCACGTCGTCCGGAACGTTGCTGGACGAATTGCAAATAGCTCTGGCCGCGCTATGGGAAAATATCACCGGCGCTTTGCTCATCCCCAGTGCGTCCTTCATAGTCCTTATCGACACGTGAGACAAATCGACAAGCATTCCCAGCCGATTCAACTCTTTCACTACTGCTTTGCCAAACGCCGATAATCCATCGCTGTGAAAATCCAATGATGCGTCCGAGTTCGGATCCTCTACCGAACACGAGTCTGCCCTGCGAATATTCCCATCATCTGCGTGTATACTCTTTCTGTGAAACACTACTCGTAACTAACCATGGCGTGTTGCATTTGTGCGTCAGCGTCATGTATCGTGCTCCAAGGCGATGAAAGCTCCTCAGCACTGCCATGGAAGTCCCGATACTATGACCACCCTCGATTCCAACTAGACTCCCGATCACGCCATCCCTGTGCGATGTCTCGAGCTCGCCGCTACTCGTCACCAGTCTTATTCTTTTCGAGTACCGCGACGCGAGTCTTCGTATCACGTCTATCTGTTCCAAGGTAAGTTGAACCGCGTCGAGGAACTGCGCCTCGCATGGAACGTACACGGACCAGAACTGTCCACCCACGATACCGTGGTGCAACCGTACCAGATCGGTTTGCCACTGGGAGCCCCAGCTTACGTTCCGCGACAAATCTTCGTCGAAAGGGAAGTCCCGCAATTTCGTGCTTCCCCGATGCTTTCGAAGATTCCACGCGAAATCGTTATGCCTGGAACGTTCCACCTGTCTGCGTTCGACTGTTCTCGCACGTGAGTTTAATTTTCTGTACGTGTACTCACCCGTCTATTAGAGGTATTTCGGACAGCATCCGTCGCACCACCTGGAGTCGGGCTTCCAACAAATGGGAACTCCGTAACTCTAATGCTAAGAGTAGTCCCACCCCGGCGACCAGGGCACATCCAAGGAAAAGGAAACATGCCATCACTACCCACCTCCTCAGCACGTTTCGTCCTGCATACGGAAATGATTACTCTTAGCGCGCTAGTATACTGGTATACCACATTGATTGCATTATTGGTTGGTAGAATCGTTGACCGTGAACGAAGATTCTCGTCTTGGGAAACGGGCAGAAACGCCGTATCGGATCGTTTCCCCGTTCTCCTTGAAGACGCGTTACATTTAATCAAATGCACGGAACGAACTCGTTGATGTGCAAAATTGGCGAATCGAGGGGAAAGCGATGAACGACCTACTGTTGAAGAAGCGAAACTGAATCGCTTCTCCACTAGCTACGTTCGTATTGATAAGCGATCGTATGCGAATACGAAATTAAGCGGCCCACAGAAATTAATCACGAAATTGCTCTTATCCTCTTCTGGCTTTCGCAACATACCGTTTTCTCTCGGTGGCCCTTTGTCCTTATCGAACGATGTAGAAACATCGGTGTCCTTAGCATGATGCACTGCGTCGCCATTAGGCAATTTTCTCATCAATTCCGGAGATGATAATTGCAAGCAAGTCTGTAAACGTAATGACAATTTAGTAGGTAGGCAAGCCTCTGTATAGGCTGGCGTTTTAATAACACGGTTCGGTAAAAACGCGACAGAAAAAACGGAGTATGTAATACGATTACCGCCAACTACCTCTAATATGTCGACTTCTTTCCTTCTTGGCGGAGGAGACCGATAAACGATGCCATCCTTGTTGACACCGTACAGCTCGAACATTCTTTTCTTCTTTGCGCGATCACTTCTCGCCTCTGTGCAGCGAGTTTCTTCACGCCGTAAATAACGAAGGGAGCGTCTGATTCCGTGAAATATGAACGCATGCGCCGACCAACAGATATCGACCAGCTCAGGGAAACATTTCCAATATGCACAAATCATATGTGCACAAATAAATCATACGCTTTCTATGAAAAATATTGCAAACTTGCTCGCGATAGTGCCAAGCACTTGGTCACTCCTTTACAAATTAAACGCCTAAAAAACGTCGCGACTATGTTTCAAACGTTGCTTGTGTCTGCAACACCTGAGGGATTTCAATTATTTTCACAAGTACTTTCCTCTCATTTTATTGGCTCGGCTAAATCTTCGTCACGATGCGGTCGAAGCGCGTTTAAAAATGTTCGCCATAAAAGTGATTTCAAAATCATTTAGTTGGCGCCTTTAAGAGAGCGCAGGAAGTTATTGAGCACACGCCGCTTCCAGGATGCGCAAGAGTGTATGCGTGAAAGTCGGTTTCTCGCCGCCATGTACCGCCATATTGTTTGCCGCAGTCGCGCACGTAGTTGATCACTTCGTACGTGTCTCGTGATTTCTTTCGCATCCTCGTTGAGCCCTATTGGGAAAGTTTGCAAACATTTCGCGCAAAAGCAACATGAAGAGAACAAAGGACGTATCAGATGAAGATGAATATTCCGCGGATGATCCGGAAGAAGTTGAAGGGGCATCTGAAGAAGAGTGGACCCCTGAGGCCGGACCCGATGTGAGCCCACGCTACTTGTTCATTTCTAATTTATTCTACTGTACTCGCCACTTTTTCCAACAATTCTTTGTTCATTGTAATTCCTCGACTTCTTGTTGCATTTATCAGTAGCTTCGTTTCACGCAAAAGCGTAAATACGCTGGAATTGGCAAGTAAAGATCTGTCAATCACAGGAGCTTCTTACCTTCGTTTGTTACGATTCTTCGCTCGAGTAAGAACAACAAACGCAAATGTTTCCATATTAGAAGGAACGGAACCTGTGTCCTCATCGTGATTGTTTCGTCGCTGTAGATCTTCGTTGTGATATTTTTCATCGTTTGCAGGGAAAAAATGGTTCTTCCCTTTTATCTTCATATTCTCTTTTAATGGATAAGAAGAAAATACGAGTCAGCTGCGACACCGAGGTGGTGTCGCAGTTCTGACAATCTTACGCTATTCAATATCGTATGCATATTTCTTTAAGTGCAATCTCGTAATCGCGGATCGCGCGAGAGGTATATTTTACCACGGAAATACTTTTTACTTGAAAATCAGTTACAGACATATTATGTCGCTTGAGTTATCTCTGCCAGCCGGTCGGTGGCGCCAATAAATTCTTCAAAACAACAACGGAACTCTAAACTCTGCGTGACTTTGATAAGTTTGCATTACAATTTCGAAGAATTACTTTCATTAATTACATGTGCTGTAAATCAAAGAAATAAAAAGATTTCTTCATTTTCTGACGCTATTTGCTCATTGATTGTTTTTAAACTCGAAAAAATACGTTCCCTTACGATTAGTACACAATTTTATTTAATTATCAAATATATTTTACTGTTACACGTCGAACAAAATTTATCGATTACATCTGGTATATTCGTGTGATGGCGTAGAGCGGTGCTAAAAAGAGGCCACAGAGAGAAGTAGCCAAAAAGCGTCAACATTCTGAAGAGGAGGAGGACGATGAAGATGAAGAAGATGAAGAGGATGATGAAGAAGAAGAGGAGGAATCTGATTCTGACACAGGTAAAAAACCTAAGAGAAAAAGGCGGACTAAGAAAGAAGACGATGAAAAAGACGAAGAAGACGAAGAAGATTCTGACGATAATAGCTTTAACGAATCATCCGGAGAAACACCAAAAGATTTTACTGTGAGTTCGGTTTCATTAGGTTCCTTATGTTTGGTCCATTTGTGTGGCTGTTTAATAAAAAGAGCTGTGCCCTCTGCTATTTTTGTTTATCCTAGTCAGGCGCGTTTGTTGTTGCGAAAGCTGACATCGGTATAAGTCCAGATCCAACGTTGTGGAGGATAGATGGGAAAGCATTACTCCAAAAATTTTTACCCTTTAAGGAAGATGGGAAGACATTATATAAAAGCACATCAACGGTAAGATTTTGTTCCAAAGAAGTTTGCTGCTATATTTCTACAATGTATTGCTAATTTGTTTTTCTCAACAAATATTACGGTAACTTCAGTATTCCGGATGGTCAGTGAATAACAAAGAAAAATACTTGGCTGCATCAGTTACTTTCAAAGTGCAAAGTAGAACAGAAACCATTGTTGAACTTCATCTTGATCAACAACAAGTTGCGAAGTATGTTTCTCCTCCTTTTTATATTTAAACAAAATACTTTTCTATAATCGTAGATTAATCAATAGAAATAATTGATCTTCCTGTTCTTTATTCTTATTTATTTTTTTTGTTTTCATTTGTTCAATTATTTTTCAGACCAGAAAAGGAGGACTAAATATAGATCGTGTTTGATCAGATTTGTTTATAATACATTTTAAGGTATGCTAAGGAAGAATACATCTACATTCACAGGTACACATCACCATTATTACACAGACATATTACGCAAACGCGTGGATGCAGTTTAGAAAACGATATTCTCTAGCGGATTCGTGTTTAAGAATAAGATCGAGTGGACCATGGATCTCAGTTGTTTACAAAGGGTAGCTTTGTGTACAATCAATAACTCTGCCAAATACTTACATGTGTTTCAATTCATAATCAAGCTATCCACAAAAATATGAGTCACTGCTCGAATCCCGAAATCGTACAATTTCCATTCATATTCCATGTTTTATCGATTCGACAGAGGGTCTGAGTTTTCTTATTGGACTACGTGCTAATTTTAAATCCTTGTCGTATTATTTCCTTTCTTTTATCAGATAATCTCCATATAGAAACTTTCGCGTCAATTTAATTGCAAAATTCACTTCACCATTTGTTATATTTCAAACAATTAGGCATGGGATGATAAGAACTCCTCGTTCAATAACTAGATTCCTTGTTACGTTTAATAATGCAACAAATAAAACATTAGATGTAGAAAATAAATCGTCACAGTGTCAGTTACCGTTGTGGTCTTGTGTTCCTATCGCCATGTATATTCATTGGGAAGTCATATTATTTTTAATCATGTATTTAAATGTCGACAAATTTTCGTGGTTATAAATATTATGTATAATGAAGATGTTACGTTAGTGGAAGGAATGCGAATAAGAAATTAATTGTACTGTCGTCGATAATGTTCGGTGGTATGTCACGGTCGATCTAGCTTTATGGATAAAAAATGGTTCACGTACATAAAAAAAAGGTAAAAATTACAAATTAATTGTGTTTTATATTTATTCCAAGTTCCTCTATTATTTATTTCTACGTACGGGAAAATTAACAATTTAATTATTTCAAAATTAATTTATTAAAAAATATACATCGGTAATTCAACTACGACAATAAAGTTGTATTTCTTGTTGTAATTTACAGTTTTGTTCATTATTTGATGCATATATAATATTAAGTTAGACAATGTTACTAACACTGCTTAACTTAAACAGAACTTTCATTAGAAAACGCTGAGCAATTTGATTACACAATCGTCAAATAAAAAATATGAACAATTTATTATTCGCGTTTCAATGAAACATGAGTAAAAGTCATCACCGATTACAGCGATCTACTGTATATGCTTTAAAAAAATATGCTACATTTACGTCCCGTTAAAAATCTTGTTATACAAGCAGTGGTATAATACAAGTATACAATTAATACAAAAACAGGTGTAAATGTCTTTAAACGTAAAACACAAAACCATAAAAAATTGCATTAAAAATCTGCATCAGACAAGTATATAGCATGTTCTAAACCTAGCAACAAGAACAATAACATAATAGCAGTAACTTTCAAACATAACGAAATATTACAATTACTCGTGGTAGTGGAATCATATAAGCTACTCATAAATATATTCAGACAACATTTGTTTTGTTCATGTTAAATGAGACATAAAATTTGCAATAATAACAGAACAATTGCATCTTTATTTGTAACTATAGTGAAGAAATGTGATTGTTCCAAACAAAGATGCATCCACGCGAATAAAATCGACATCTATAACTTCTAAGGTGCTTACCATACTGAGATGATTTTCCAAATTTCTTTTATCAATTGCGGTTCAATAATGCTTCTTGCGGACACTCGCCGGCTGACGTTCGTGAGACGAATAATTTTTAGTAAGACCATGCTAGAATGTTTCATACATATAAAATAACGTTACTTAGAGTGGCATCCCCTACAGTGCAACTACTTTGTCACGACTGATACATTATTGTAATAATCTTCTTTTCTACAGATTTAAGCTAAAAACCGGGCTCTAATCGTACGGATAATACGCTGTTCAGCATTTCCCGAATTTCCGCCATATCCCTTCTATTTTTTGTCACCATGGTTTCCAAATCCTTATTACCTTGAATAAGTTTTTCCATTTTCTTCCAATATTTCTTAGTACCAGAGTGACAACAGCAAGACCTTTTCCCTTCATCTTCGTATACCTGTTGTACAGACTGTGCCTTGTCGACACAGCATTTGCTACCATCTAGTTGCTGTTGTCCGCTATTTAAACAATCGTCTACTAATTGTACACAATTTCTCATTTCTGTGGAAAATGTTGGTGGTATATCGTCACTCTTAGTTTTGTTCTTCAACTTTAATTTATCGCCGATACTTCGAATTGACTTAGTACTAAGACTTTTACGCTTGAAAAAATTATGTATCTGTTTGTGCGAATTAGAATGCGATTCTTTGCACTGCATCGCATCGGACATACATGCTTTTGAACTGCAACACTCTGTCGCGTCTACGTCGCTTATCCGTGACTGTCGCTTTAAAGTTTTCCTCTTTCTTGCTAGAGCAGGCCCATTGTCATACTCGGTAACTTGAATAAGACCATCGCTGTGCCTTCGTTCATGTGCTATCGATGAAACTTTTCCAAATTGTGTATCGCCAAGTGCATCGCTGGCCCTCCGGATATTAGATGCACTTTGTGATGTTGCATCGGTATAAATACCCTGTTTGTAATCAAAATTCTTGTCCACGTTTATGCTTTGCGGATCTGAATTTTCTTTAGGTACTTCAATTGACGAACTAAACCCGGTATTACAAAGTTCTATACTGTCCTCGAATGATAGTCGTCCTGGCAATATATCTACCATTTTCTGAATTGCTATTTCCTTGGATACGTTACCACAATGATCTACTACGTTATTACATACGTTTGAATCATCTATGATTCTGCAAACATTGCTTGCTTGATTATCTTCATATAATTCTTTTACATTCGTGGGCTGGATCTCGATTAGGTCGCCGTCATTTCCAAATGCAAACGACTTTTGTCCTGGAAATGATTAAGGTATCAATGACAAATATAGGGCATAGATTTTTAGAATAATTAACTATTTAAGACGAAAAGTAATTGTAACGTAATGAATTCGCACCAATAATCATGCGCTTGTTACGCATATCGGGACTTTTTGAACGTGGTCGTTCTAAAAATTGTCTACTGTCGGGGGACAATACAGAAAGCGTGCCATTACATTGTAGCGGACTGTACTGTTCGTACGAATTGTAAACATCATATGGATCATGTTCATTACTTTCATGTTCTCGTAAACGTTGCATAATCTTTTGCACGATTTCCGACGGTTCTACGTACGGTGAGCCTTTTAAATAAGAAAACAAACATCAACATTTCCACAGTTCATAAAAAAAAATCATTACATCATCACACATTAATTAAAAACCAAAAATGGTAATAACAATACAAATCATAATTTTTAAATTATGTGTAAACCAAACTTAACATAGGCTGTACAACACAAAACAAAAGACATTTGTTATGCATGTAAATATATTATAATGTTCAATATAAATGTGACTATTTCTCATACAATGCATTAAAAATATCTGCTTAGCTTTGGTATTATGTACTTATATCTTAGTAACAAGAAGAACAATGAAAAGAATAATTACGTAGCTGTAAAAGAGTAGATATTAAAGCACATGACAAAAAACAATCAAACATTTTATATTGTACTTGAAACAATATATTGCTCAACTACTTTTTTAACCCATTTAAATAAATATTGCTCCGAAATAAAGGAAATTGCAAAGACCTAACTGACATAATAGACTTACAAAATTAATTGGTCCAGAATGTCTGCGATGTGGAAAAAGTCTAGACACAGATAGTGTGCCATCACTTCCTATAAAATTACTGTATATGTAACACAAATTTTACTTCATACCTTGCAATACAAATAATTCATCTAAAAAGGTTATTCCAATCATCTATTGAAAAAGTGTAACGATACTCAAGTTACATTGTATCCTTCATTCAATGATCTACTATAACTGTTTGTTATCACTATCATATATCCTCATAGGTGTCTTACCTGTTAAACCCCTGTATCCTAAAGACACAGAATCAAACGATTCACTGGTTTCTTGTTGTTTCTTCATAAAATCATTAATGGCTATGCCTTTTAATTTTGATGGCTGTAAGAATCGTTTTGGTATACGAGAAAAGGTACCATTTTCTTGTGGACTACTTGGACAGCCACCAAATCCAAGGCCCAATAAAATTGCTTCCGGATCTGCCTTTCTTAACTCTAATAGGCTTTCCACGCTACTACAATGACTGCTATCAGACTGTAGGCTAGGATCTCGAACCAACCTGTGTGGTAATGAGCTGTAATCAAATGCAGACAGATAATTTGTTAAATTCTCTTGACCTTTTGGATTTTCATTGTCTGCCCTTCCCTTCTTTTACTACTTCAATACCTGGCTAATCCTGTCGTATTAATTGCAGTTGTATTAGGAACGTTAATAGGCGCCGACACAATCATTGTTAGATGCTTTGTGTCCATAGAATATGGAATGTCTTTAGGTTCCGTTGGTACCAATGAAATATTAGGCTTTTGCATTGACTTGTCTCCTGGTTCATTTTTCATTGAAAAACTGGTTTTTATGGGTGATGGTATTGAATCAATCCATTGTTGAACGGGACCAGTTTGACGCCTCATCTCCCAAATTCCACGTAACCAATCCGTTACCTTTATAAACGTTTCTTTCTTTGTGTTTTCTTGCAAAACAGAACATATAAATAATCATTATTTAACAGGCAATAAGTCTGATCAACAGTTGAAGCAAAATTACACATGTAGTAGATTTAATTGTAAGTTCTAAATCAGCGCTATGTCGTAATACATAATAACATGCGTGTATGGCACATAAAAAACAGAAGTTTTCGGAATTTTCTTAAAAAAAAACGATTAGGAGAACTCGAACGGCAGTAGCCAATAATTAATAGAATAATCTTGCAAGTATTTGAATATTATAGAATGTATATACGTGCACATCACATGTTTAAAAAAAATGAAAGATTTATGTCATTGTGCGAAATTACCTGAATCCATATCCTTTGAATAGCACAAAAAATGTAGTGTTGTTAAAATCAAGTGAAGTCCAAAAATATTCAACTTATATATGTACGCAATAACGAGACAGTGTTTTTATAAATGATTGCGAAATTAGAATTTTAATAATGCGTAACTAAGAGAACACGAGAGCTAATACGGAAAATGTAAGGAATTAACGCTTACCTTGAGTTCAAGAGAAATGTAGACACCAACGAAGCATTCCAGATCGAATTAAAATGTCTTTAAACAAACGTTAAAGGAATTACCATTCCTTGAATGATTTGTGTTCCGCGGAGAGATTGAGAACAAAACAGCCACTTGTTACCCACTCTAACAGTCTTTCAGGGCCGTCTAATGTAGCGGCACTTTTACATATAGTTTCGACACGGTATCTACATGCAACTAATTATCACATATGAAACTCCTCATGAAACTTACACAACAGCAAGTGTCTGCATATGTGCTTTACCTTAATTTCCAAATTACAATTAACCCAAAATTCTAGATTAGTTTCTTATGTTCATTCATCGATAAATCACGTATGTAACATTATCTATTCAAGTGATACAATAAACAGTGGATGTCATGACGGGCAATCATTGATAGCGTACTTGGAAACGTTTATGCAACGCAACATCATTATATTATAGCAGCTGTTGGCATGCACTGTAAAATATACTGTTCAAATGGTACATAAATATATGTACTGTACACATGCATACGTAATAGTATCGGCCGAGTTTCAACCGATGGCATTGACAATTAAAACACAGACGAGGTATAAAATAGATCTATCACAGACGAGATATAGGAATAGACAGGACATCTTATGGACTTTCGTGGCCCAACGTGACGGCCATACCGACTCAGAAATCCGACACTGATTTGAGCGTCCCCTGCTCATGAACAGTGATCACTTGAAGAACTATTATTTGCTGAAGTAGTGGGGCAGGACTCATAGGATTGTGTGAATATACGATTGTATGTGAATGCTTTGGGGGAAATCAGGATAGCTATTTCTCGGGCAACGTTTCGGTAGGAAAATTGAGCTACGGTCACAGACGAGATATATGAATTCCTATATCTCGCCAGTGAAATGATCTCTTATATCTCGTCTGTGTGAAAAGGTGCTAGAAAACTATCTGAACGCTCACAACGGTAGGAATTGTAATTTAAATAAAGTTAAAGAAAAACAAATATTAGTTGGTCGGAAATAGTTTACTTATTCTATAGTGCAACAAACATTACAAACATTTGATTACACAGATGCGTTTGTTAGTACTAATAAATATATTTGCATCCTACTATTCGACTAATATCCATACTGTAACACTTGCAATAAAAAATATTCAGTTCGATATGATATTCAAAAACACCCGCCGTAAGGAAAGAACATCACCCCCATCGCCCAATCAGCTACCAGCCAATCAGCGCAATCTATTTCAAAGCTCTCCTTCTTTCGACCAAGGGATCTCGTAGTGATTAGACGTGTTCAGAGTGCCCGTCGAATTACGGTATGTCACATAGTCTAATATATTCTTGAAGACAGGAAATGATATACATTGTTTTCGTTTCCCTGTCTTTCAAGTTTTCTGTGGTTTCTTTCTTAATATTAATGAATATTTTGCAAGAAATTAAGTAAATATTGTGCGGTGAACGAAATCACACCGCGCGGCGTGCATTTTCTAATCGACTGCAGTATGCATATACGTATTATCTTTGACGTATGCGTATACGTATTTCACTTCTGAATTCCATTATCTTGCAATATATTCTGCAGTTTTTAGCAATATCACCATGATATTGGTGATTCTTAATACATTTATCTCTGATTTCAGTTCGATTCTCTTCCATGGCGTCTCTTTCGCTAGCTTTGAATCAGAAATGGCGCGAACGCGACACTTTCAAACGGGAATGCGCAGGAGCAGAGTGACGCGGCGCCATATTGTTAAATCAACTTCTCGCCTACAGGTAAGCATTCCTCAAATTTCTTATGGAAATAAGTAGAATTTTAGTAATATGCCTCTATTAAATTATAATTCGTACCACGCATAAAACTTGTATGATATACAGTCGCGCTGTAGATAAGTAGTAACATAATAGAAGCCATTATTTGCGGCTATATCTTGTTTCTGCTTGTGGTCGGGAAGCTTGTTTTTCGTGGAAAATATCAACAATATATCGCGAAACAAAAAAAGCCACTTATCAAGTAACGTGTGCGTTGAAATATTTCTAGGAAACACAAGCGATCGTAAACAAAAATGGTGTTTGGTTTTAGTCGGATGTCGAACATTGCCGAACAGCAAAGGGCGATGGCGAAGGACGTCATTCTACTACTTGACGCCGAGCTGACAAAACGTATGGTAGACATCTCGTGAGGTAAGTATCGAGGCGTGTATAATTTGCGATTGGTACTAAGATGAAACAACAACAGTTAAAATACTTACAAAAACAAATAGTTAGATATCTATATTTGATAACAAACACTCGATAGGATGAACATGTTCCATTTCAGAAAATTATGTGACCGCGCGCAATGCGGTCAGTAGAGTCAGTGGTTTCTCCGCAGTTTTCTAGTATTTCCAGAGCAAGTGGCTCTGCTTAAATTTTCGTTTACAGTTTACCTACACGCGATTGTAGAGTCAGTGTTTTTCGCCTAGTAGTTATTAATTCGATTATCGGAGCACCGGTGCTCCTCTTCAATTATTTCAATCGCGAAAGTAGCATCTTAATTTGTTCGCCGATGTAATTTGCGGTCGCGTACATAGTCTTTTATTTTTATTTTTCTCTTATATTCGCTATCGGAAGCAGAGTCAGTGCATCACTGAAGGGGATGTTTTATGCGACACTGATGAAGTGAGAAACGTAAGTATTTTTAAAACAAATCTCAGTTTTCTATGAAGAGTTAAATTCTGTAGATGTAGCAGTAGATTTTAATGTTTTTTTCTTTGTTGTTTAGTTACAGTTTTTCATACTTCCTGACGATTGAGCTCAATTCAGCTGCCCCGGTGATGTTCCTGATGTCTTCCACGAGTACTTGCTCTACTTTTGCAATCAACGAGTTGGTGAGTCGCATGTGTTTTGGTTCCTCCGGTCCCCAATCATGCCGTAGGACGATTGGTCCGAAGCGGCACGGGTGACTGGTTGTATTTTTTAGTAGTTTTGCGAGCATAGTGACTACGGGAATAATTTTTATACCCGTTAGTTGTGACGTTATTTTTATGTGTATTATTTCTTATACGAGGTTAGATCTGCCTTCTTGTACTCCGCGTTTTTTAATATAAAAAGATTAAGGACCATAGAAATATTTCTTACTCAAATAAATATTTGATCAAAGAAGCACTGATCCTGTAGGTTCCTCTATTTCGATAAAAATATATGACAGTAACAAGTGACAGTAACAAATACATTGCACAAATGTACATATATTGAGGACATTGCATTTATAATCAGTTGAAATTTGTTTTCGCTGTTCAGCAGTGCAGAAGTCGGATGCCCCCCGACTTCGTTACTGCAAGTGCTACATGATTATAGCAATCAGGTATTAACGATACGTTTATTGAAATCAGCATTGAATATGCATAGCCAATGATAGCATTTAATATTAATTTTCATATGCTATAGTCGAGTCCATTTCGAATGAAATTTATTACACATTATGTACAAGAAGGCACTTTGTATACGGGTAGATTTTCAAATCGGAGTAACTCGCTTGAACACGTTACTTCGATTAAGGAATCACCTGAGTCTTATTTAATATCTTGTCTATTTCCCAAGTAAATATTTAATTGCATTACTTATTCTAGTAAAATCAGTTTCAATGACAGTCATTTCCCTTAATAAATAAATTATTTATCAGTAATTTTTGAGTCTTTATTGATATTTCATATATTACAAAGTCGAGTCATGTTTAAAGAGATTGAAAATAAAATATATTATTAGCTGTTGCAATTTTACGTGTACTAATCATCTTTTTAGATCAGGATTTTCAGGTTTAATCCCTTCCGTGTTGATTGCCAGGAACTCACTCACGTGCCCAGGTGCTACTTGGGTGAGTGAGAGGCAATGGGCACGATGATCATATAGTTTTTAAATTTCTAACAATGTTTGGCGGCTGACATTTGCTAGTGCACCGTGCACGACGTATTTTCCATACCGTGTGTGTGTGTGGGTTAGGCCGTGGAATTGCGTCGGCTCGGGAATTTCATAACAAATTATAATACTATGATTTCATAAATAGCAATATGTTTTACAATTGCAAATACACATTGAATGCCATAACGAATTATGAAAATATGGCAACGAATAGAGTACTATACGAACCAAGCGTACATAGTAGAAAGAAAATGTACAATATACATATTTGAGCAATCAATATATCATACGAAAGTAATGCATAAGCATATACGTTTGCGCAAATTTACGCAATGGTCGCTAGCCTTTGTCAGCCGATTTCAGGAACTGGTACGTACCCTTAGAGTGTGAATGATTGTATGCCAAGCTCGGGTGTCGGAGGCGTCCCGGGACGTCTCTCTAGTGTAGGTTCTTGCGCCCGAGTGTTTGATTGAGAAACGTTGAATGATGTGTGTTTGTGTGAATGCTTTGCCATTTTTTAAATATAGGTCTAGGTAGGATAGGTAGTATACCTTCTGGTGTGCCTGATAGATATAAGTAGGTAGGGCCGGGCAGGTTGACACAGTCTCTGATCGGGTAGGCAATATTTCGCGTGTTCAACCTGTTTCAGGAAATCTGATTTGAAAAGTCGACGGCGAAACTGTGGCGCGAACGAGAATGCGTTCGCCTCTGGCTTTGCCTATCGATTTTTCGAATTTTTCGCGGTCGCGATCGCGGTTTGGTCTCGAAACGAACGTGTCACATTATGCTCGAGGCTGCACGTGTAGGCGATAATCGATTACAATTTTAATCGCAATCTTTACGATTTTCTGTAATCGCAATTTTTACGATTCTATTTGGTCGTGATTCGTCCACGTGTGTTCCGTTTAGCTACGCGATTTAGCCTTTTATTTATTTTTGTTTGTTTGCGAATAGAGTCTCGAGCCTAGACTAAGTTTCAGCGAGCATTGCGCCCGAAGAAAAGAAGAGGCTAAAAGCCGAAGAGGCCCGACAAACTGTCGCTCAAGAGGGCAACTATCAATGGCCCTGCATCCTTCGGATGGAGAGGCATTCTTTGTTACTATTTTCTCACTATGCTCGCTTTTGTATGCCGTAGTTGTAGTTTATTGTTTGGCCGGCAGTATTGCCTGGCCCACCGTCATCGCATTGGGCAAATCGCGATTTTTATTAGCGTCGCGTACGTTTGAATACGGTTTGCATTAGAGTTGCGAATAAAATCACATCGCGATTGCAACTAGAGTTACGGATAGATCCAGGTCGCGGCATTTTTTTTACAGGTGCGATTAAATATATCGTGGTTTGAATTAGAGTTGCGAATTAATACAGATTGCGGCTTGAATTAGAGTTGCTTTTGTATTAAATTGTACTTGCGATACGTACTTGCTTTTAGCGTTGCGACAATAATTTTCGCGTTCCTTTCCTACACAGGTATTAATTAGCACTTACAGTGCTGCGATATCTTTCTATCGCGAATATTTTTCTTAGATTTTCATATAGTGTTGCGATGATAAATGGTCGCGATTTTTAAGTAGCGTTGCGACCACAATGAAATGCCCATATTGGTTCCTGAGTCACGAAAGGCAGCTACTAAAGCTGCATAAGGTGATTGCTGCAATCGTAGTCTTGAATGCGACTACCATGACTCGTTCGTTATTAGTGTTGCGAGTTAAAAATGATGGGTGCAGTGAATTCTTTTTTTCCTATCTTTTTTAATATATCCGAAATACTATATTAGAGATAACGAAGCACCATACGCGATTGACTTTGCAAATAATGCAGTAAATTAGGGTTGCGAAAGAAAGAGATAATCCACTTACGGGTTTCAATCGGGTTTATAATAAGTGGACGATAATTAATAGTAGAGTGAGTTTGTTCAATGTTCTAATTTATTATTCTTCTTCGCCTCTCCCCTTTTTATTAACATTAAAACGAGTTGTTTCATCTTACAATTAGTACCTATCCAAGTAAATGTTTGTATTTGTATTTGTAATTGACAATTATTATTCAGCATATTTGCATTTTAGAAGAACATGCTCCCTTTGTACTACTGTACTATTTTTTCACAATTACTATTCTCATAAAAAAGTCTGTTACAGAATTGTTAAGTTAAAGGAGATGTCAAAGGAATAGAATACTGCCTCAAGTACATTAAATAACATACATGGCAATATGTAAGTAATCAGAGGCTGAAAAGTGATGTTGTATGGATCATTAAATCGAAGGAAATCATATGATACCTACGAAATATCACGAAATTCTTATGAACTTTGATATGTTTCAGGTTACGCGATCACAATTTTAGCGAAAGAAGATTCTTCATGAAATATCCCTTGCCCCCCTCCCTGTCCTTTCAGATTTTCAAGTAGATATGATATTTCCAAATTGAATTAGCTTTTTAGTCAGGTAGGATGTTTTAAGTTAAGATTTAATTTACCTTAATTAAAGGTAGAATGTATTTGAATTACGTGCATGCTAATTTATATTATAATGCTTATTCTTTGGTTTTAGTCAGGTCTAACAGAAGTTTTATTTTCAGCTTTCCCCATAATGAATAATTTTAATACCCCCTATTTACTTAAACTAACTATAACTTAATGTGTATTACAATCCTTATTTTTTATTTCAAAAGGTTTAACAGAATTTTCAGAAATAATCAGATTTTCAATTAGATAGGATACTTCTAAATTGAATTAGCTTTTTAGTCAGGTAGGATGTTTTAAGTTGAGATTTAATTTACCTTAATTAAAGGTAGAATGTATTTGAATTACGTGCATGGTAATTTATATTATATTGCTTATTCTTTAGTTTAAGTCAGGTCTAACAGAATTTCTATTTTCAGCTTTCGCAATAATCAATAATTTTAATACATGCTATTTACTTAAACTACCTATAAGCTAATGTGTATTATAATCGCTATTTTTTACTTCAAAAGGTTTAACAGAATTTTTATTTTCAGCTTTCGTTACAATTATTTATTTTAATACATTTTACTTACTCAAACAATGTATAAGCTAATTTATATTATAATGTTGATTTTTTAGTTGATTTAGGTTTAACAGAATTTTTATATCCAGTTTGCATATCAACCGCGCTGCAAATATACATCAGAAGGAAGTAGCGTTTGATTTGTAAATAATAATTTTTGTAAATTAATGGTGATAGGTGCGCGGCTGCGGCTGCGGCCGCGCGGGTCTCCATTCGCAGCAACCTCCACGTGGTGAGACCTGGGCAATCGATTTTATTATCCATACAGTTACCAATTTTAACACTAATACTTTTGTGATTTAATTGTTAATTATATGGTAAAAATGTCGAGCTAATTGGCTGCGATTTTTTAAATTTCTCCTGTTCCTAACATTAAAATTAATTGCCTCCTTGAGTTCCTTCCATATCACCGCGGTTAACCGCGGAGGTTTATTTCAGGTCAACGTTTTCACAGAGTGCTAAACTGTATTGTATTGTAAGATACCCATGATTATTGTAGTATGCTTTTATGTTTTTAAAGAATCAGGCCATTAAAGAACCAGGTGGTCAAAAGCGTTTCTCCACGGCTCGGAGGGATCGAAAAGCGTTTCGCCTCGGCTCGGAGCGATCGTTGGAAAGCGTTTCATACTCGGTCGTTCTTTTGTTCTGCAAATTTTATTACGATATTGTTAACGCTTGTATGCTTAAAATGAGACAACACGATCATATTTGCTTCATATTGCAACCCGTTTTTGTAATTTATCAACGCAAATATGATCGAAATTATATCGCGTTTGGTGTTATTTTAAACACAACAGCGTCAGCAATATTTTAATAAAATTTCCAGAACGAAGTAGCTAGCAAGAAGAAGTTTTATAGTTGCATTAGTGTTGTCTCACCGATACGTAGGTATCTGACCTTTCAGTGGACGATGAGAGTGGGGAAAGCGAAAAATTTGTGAATTTACTTTTAGGGGCTACTTTATGACAAGTTCGAAAGCCTTTCGTTATCTGGTCGACACGGACCCCGAGTCAAAAAGATCCGATCATAAAACAGCTTGCCAGGTATCGAAATCCATCGATATGTTCGGTTTTTGCGACCAAACAGTTACTCTATGCATCGAGCATCTACATCGAATTCAAACAGATATGAAACTGTTTGGAGAATGAGATGAGAATGCATTTGTTTCTAGGCATAAAATAAATTAATATCAAAGAAAAAAAATCCGTAAGAAAAAAAGCGCGTATAACCGAAACGCGTTGTTCGAATAGTATAATTATTGGAGTTGGTAATAATATAATTGACTTGGTACAATATTGTATGCGACACATCATTTATTTATAGTACAATTGAAATAAGAATACTTGTTATCATGTGTTTCTTTAACTAAAAGATTTTTAATTAACATTAAATGTTTCATATCCTTTGTTGCCTTTCATTACGGCAACGAACACAAGAATTCTTTAAAATTATTTAAAATTATTTAATTTTCGCCTTGTTTTCTATAATCTGTGGGTAACGTTGCGAGTGACACGGAAATGGTAATGGGACCCGGGGTCCCAGAAATCGTGGCCGAAAAAATACATTGCATGTCTTGTCTATTCCTATATCTCGTCTGTGGATCTATCAACCAACGTATTTTCTTCCTTCCCTGACAGACGATATTCTCGTCGGTGACTGACATACCGCAGGTCGGTTCTTCAGTAAATAACAGTTCGTCTATTCATTAACAGGGGACTCTCAAATCAGTCTAAGTTGTCTTGGTCGATATGGTAGTTGAACACAAAAATCTATATCCCCGACTTTATATATGTACTTTAGTCCCGCGAAAAATCTACTTCGAAATATTTTCGAGTTTCGTAAATGTCGTCCCGTGGAAAAAAAAACAAAAAGAATTTACTAACCAGACGGCCACGACATGTTCTTGGAAAAGAAGAGAAATATCGTCAAGAAAGAGACATGTCAGATAAAGAAGACAAGGAATCAGGTTAGGATATCGAATGTTTAGTTACTGATTTAGAAGTAACACATCTCTGAACTTTCAGAAGGAGAAGAAAAAAATGAGCGACTACACTCTTTTCCAATTGCCATGTGGGACCTCGAGCACTGTGATCCTAAAAAATGTTCGGGCAGAAAGTTAGTGAGGCATGGGTTAGTGAAAATACTAAGGTTAGGGGTGCGATTTTCAGGATTAGTTCTCACTCCGGTTGGTCAAAAGGTATTGAATTTTTCTTCTATCGACATAGAAAATATGCATGTGTGAGTTATTAGAAATTGAAATCGTACATTGCAGTGCGTAAGTCCAACTGATCGTGATATTGTACAAGAGTACGGTTGCGCAGTTGTCGATTGTAGTTGGGCACGCCTGGACGACACTCCGTTCAATAGAATGAGGACACCCAACCCTCGGCTTTTACCGTTCTTAGTCGCCGCCAATCCAATAAACTATGGAAGGCCGTGCCAATTAAGCTGTGTAGAAGCTATAGCAGCTACTTTAATTATAACAGGTTTTCCCGAAGAGGCGAAATATTACCTTGGAAAATTCTCCTGGGGCCACTCGTTTCTCGAACTCAATGGAGATTTACTGAAAAGTTATTCGTTATGTGCTAATGCGCAAGAAATAATAGCAGCCCAAGAAAAATTTCTTGCTACTGCTCGAGAAGAAAAACTAAACAGACCTGGTAATTCTTATTACTTTTGCTTTACCGCTAGTATACACTATCATCGCGTATGACATCGTAATTGATACGACGTTTCAGCCAGTGTTTAATACAGTTTGATTTGCACCATAGCTGTTTCGGATTTTCCACCAACCGACTCTGAGAGTGACGAGGAAAAAGAAGAACCAGGATCTACAGACATTGCTTCTCAAATAGATGAGAAATTAAAGAACGTAAATATAGCGTAAAACGAAGCGAAATACTCTTTGTATATACAAAAATGCCTCTTTACGTTTCAAGGGAATTCATTTGTAATACATGTTTGTACAAACTCATCGTTACGGATAGTTAATAAAAAAAATTGAAGAATCTTTGTTAATTTTCACGATCAAACTGGGGTAAGAATCATTTAACGGGTGTACGAATGGAAACGCAATGCAACGATAATCATAGTAATATCATGTATGAATGTTGCGCGCTTTGTATCGTCTTATCACGCATGCGTTGCAACTATACTGTTCAATATGGCGGACTGGAAATTTCGCAAGAGAAGCTATCCGTCAGTTGCACAGCTGATGTTCATGTGACGTCAGTAAAACAAAGCCATGCGCGGTCGATCGCAGCCGCGAAGTAAACGGTAAGGACCCTGTCCTCTCCGTCGAACGAACACTCGACATCCGCGAAACAGTAAGGTACCCCAAAGCATTTTGTGAGCGGACAAACGATCGCTCGCAATTTGCGAATATTCAGTGAAGGATATCCCGCGTGACCTTCTGGCATATACCATGCCGTTCATATCGAAGGATTGGCGCAGTCCTGGCGAAGAATGGGTGAAGACCGTCGAAGGTTGGGAAAAGAAGAAAATCCTTGAGTGTGCCAACAATAAAACCCTTTCTTTGTTACTGCGGTAAGTGCCCCGTAACCAACACTATCTATTGTGCTCTATTGTGTCTTCTCTTCTATTGTGCATTCATTCCTAATGTAATTCTCTTTGAAACTCTGCCGCGATCACGGCCAGTCACAGTTACATTCGAATACTATTCTATCGGCCTCACAGCTGTTACATCGATCGATTGACAGCTCCCGATTTGTTTACATTTACCCACGCATACGCGTTACACACGCTACACAACATGGATCGTAATGTGAATAATTGCCGCGTGTAATTGAATCGTGTGAAATTTTTGCATTTCATAAAAAATATATTTTCAATCTATAAAAATATCGTAGGTATAATTCAATATCGCGGTTCGTAAATAAAGACAGCCCCCCTTTTTGATAATCTGATTCTACATACGTCGTAGTATACGTCGTAGTATACGTCGTTATGGATGGTAGCAGAAAGAAAATTATTATTCATTTAACTCTTCCTAAGCCTTTTCCAAAAATGTCTAAAACAGAAACGTAGAAAATCGCGTTAGTTAATAATTTTTACAGTAATGACTTTTCCACGCGCATTTCAGACTTCATGCATGTACAAAAACGAGCGGACCTTCCACTAATAAAGCTGTACCATGGTTTCAATGAATAATAGGTATAGCTGCATGCGTATATGAAATGCGTATGCGTCGCGAGCCTTGCATGTTCCCTTTTGTCTCTTCTTTCACAAACACATAGATACATGCCATCTATGCGTATACTTTGCGGTCGAGTAAGCTCTGTGCGTACGAGGTCTGAAAGCTCATACCAATACACATATAGCAGAGTACAAGTAAATCGACAAATGCGTTATGGAGATAGACTTTCGCCGCTTTCGTTGAAGAAAATGATCCCATACTACAATACCTTACAGTCGCCAATTGCAAGATTATACAGTGAGCAATACCGGATTTCTTTTGCACAATAGCTAAAGAAATGAGCAAAAATCATGAAACGTATCGATATAGAAACAATCGTCTATTGTGGTGGAGTAGAAGTAGGTCGTGACCTAGGCTAACGCGACCTGAACCAATTCCGCAAATCTTTCGAATTACCCAATATTTCGGGTCCTCCGATTGAACGAAAGCTTGCGCGTTTCAAAGTTGTTACACTCACAATTAAAATTGATTTAAATTGCGTTGTGTAGCACCAATACATCTGACTTCTAATGAATCTACGCGGCACACTTTACAAATGTAATCCATTTCCTACCAGTTACATAATATTGCGGATTACTAACGCGAGGTTTCTCTCCTTGCCGTGTGCGAACGATTTTCAGCATAAACGGTTCCCCTAAACGATATTGCGTTGCTGAAATTTTACCCACATAGCCAGCTCGATCGCAATGACAAGGACAAGCATCGACTGTCGTGTATCGTTTGATTTATTCCCATTGATCAATTTCCCATTTTGTTACTGTAAACACATGAGCGAAAGATCGATAATCGATCGTGATATAGATTGGTGGAATGATTATTGCGTTATATTTCTTGCAGGGGCGACAAGGATGCATTCGACAAGAAGGAGAAAGACAAAAAAAAAGGTAAATGGAATAATTGCAAATAGTAGTCAGAATGATCAATTCCCATGATTCAGATGCGTGGATTTCGAGTTGAACTCCTGCACATATACTTCCCTCTTTGCACGCGTGTCGCGCGTGCGAGGGAACACTGAGGTGTATTGTGCTTGTTTTTCCAAGAGAAGGTTTTTTCCTTTACTAATGCCACTCTCTCGTAATTTTAGAGAACATCGTCCAACCACATTGCCGCATCACTCTGAAATGCACACGCGAGGTGAGTGACTCGTTGAGAAGATGAGAAGCAAAAGAGTAAAGCAAGAGAAAAAAGAAAAGAAAGACAGTGTGTGTGTGTGCGCGTGCGTGCTGAGTGAGAAAGAGAGAGAGATTCAGATCGCAATTCACGTCTTACTAAATTCCAGATTGCTGGATTCAACGGTCTGAGCGATGCACTGAAAAGGCTGGACTTTTTATCCGCGGTGCATGATTGCCGACGTTTCAATTACATCGTGCGACTGTTGGATCTTCTGGTTAGTCACCGAATGGGGGGCCTCAGTGGATGCGCGCAAAGGGTCCTCTTCAATATGTTGGAAGAAGTTGCGCTAGAAGGTACACATTTGTTTTACTTAACCATTCGTATACCGATAACGTTCATCTTCGACCCTTCTCCATATATGTACCTTGTTTGGCAGTATCTTTATCGCAACAACAAACCGGAAGGCTTCGTCGGTTGATCGAAAGGGTTCGAGCTTTCAGCGCTGGTTGCTGCTGGGGCGGTAGACCCTTGGGTTCTGTAATTTTGTGGGAAAAACACAAGGCAGCTTTAGAAAGAATCTTACAAATCGCATCGTCCATTACCATAACTCAGGTTGGTACTTACGCAGCGAGTTGTAAATAGGTATTTGCAATTATCGATCATTTACGAAAGATAAACTAATATTTATACAGCCCGATGAGAAGCAGCAGCCGCAGTGGTCGGATTTGCCCGCAGAATGTCGTCGGGAGGTGCTCCTTCGACTTAGCGATCCCCGCGACATTGAAGCATCCTCGGAGGCTTGCGAACACCTCGCTGCTCTTGCACAAGAACAAAGAATCTGGCGAGAACTCGCGCAGTATCATTTTACACCTCAGCAGATAGCGACTACCAGGCAAAATAATCCTGGAAAAGATTGGAAGGCTATATTCACTATCGCTCGGAGGTACGTGCGTAGCACCTTTGGTACTTAAACGTTTAGGTTCGAAGATCCCTGTTTGCATGAGTACACGTGCACTGAATGTACATACCGTGTATCGAACAAGGCGTATAACTTATAGGTCGTTTGGCCTGCGAGAAGAGTACGCAGAGATGATCCAGTTGTGCCGAAACTGTCGTTGCCTGTTCTGGCGATCTCTCGGCCACCCGTGTATCGCGGACCAGGATCCAGCCTTTCAAGAAAAACTAGCGGACGTCGATCGAGCGTCCCTTCACGTTCCGATTCCTCCGCAAACCTTCCTCAAATTTTTTTCCTTATGAAACAAGCTAACAGAAAGAGAGAGAATGAATGAATGAGATTGTGCGTACGTCTGCATCGTCTTCGGTATGCTCATTTTAACAAATAGCACCATTTTCGCTTAATATGCATTTACTATACGTATTCATTTAGCAGTAATGTTGCCGAATTTTTAAATGTTTCCTAATTAGATATGTACCATCGCAGGTGTTTGAACAATTAATTTGAACTGCTATGAACTACACTGCCAAAATTGATGAAAAAATGATTAATCCAGTCGACGTCTTCTTCGTACATGCAAATTCTGTGTTCAATTGAAGTATATAGGATAAATTTTTTTCATATATTACTTCTTTTTATAATAATATATTTGCGCCGCAATATCCTCGAATGCTCCTATATATTGACGAGGTGGGTGCATCACAAACTTTATGGTAACATCGTCTTTATGCATTCTCTAGCAGGTGAGTATACAGTACGAGAATTGTGTGTTTCAACTTAACAATTTGGCAACTTGTCGCATCGTGGTTTTCTTTATCAACTTCTGCAAGTTACAGTCTCATCATGACACGTTTCCTTAAGTAATCTATGTAGCGCAGTGTTGTGCAAAATGCTTTGAAATAAAAAGTTCGTGTATATACATTAAAATTTTCAAATAGACTTGTACAGTATGTAGTATGCATATGCATAAGCAGTCGCATCTATCTACATGTTACAAGTTTCATAATTTCTTTCAAATTTCCCGAATTTGTTACATTTAATATAATAAATTACGTACACTCGAAATTTGTCGTAAATATTTTCAATGCTTCAACTACAAACTGTGGCTACTCTTCTTGCTTCGAACTTTTAAAGTGAAACGAAAGCATAAAAAGTTATACAATTATTCATATTCCGATTTCAGTTTTATTAACTTCTTGTATACGCTTTGAAATGCGAATGTGAATAGAAATATGCATGCACAAAAGTGTATAACAATTTATAGACATACCCAATAAAATTCATACATAATGTATATTATTTGAAAACAATAGATATTCGTAAATAAATATTCAGGACATAGCGCTTTTTCAACAACAATCTTCTGGAATCTTTTTCTTTAAAACAGACTACATCGTACAATAATATATACATGCAAATCTTTTGTGCATTCGCGCAATTGTAGCGTGCATAGGCCGTACATTGCGGTTTACGGTAAAGTCAACTTCAGATAGATTTAGCATACATTTAGTGGTATCGTACCTCCTCTACATATTATTTGCTTTATGCTTAATTTCTGTCTCTAACTAAAGCGACATCTATGCAGTGAATTGTGAAGCTTAAAGACGGAACATTGCGCATGCGTAGTTAAGAGGTCTAGTGACGCTGTGTTCTGTCGGTGGGTACCGCAACACTCCGCGGTTCGTGTTTGATTCGTATAGACATTTTACAATTTAGCAAAAAAAATCAGTGAAAATGTCAACTTTACCACACAGCAAGAAGCGGGTCTGCTACTACTATGACAGTGAGTGGAAAAATTGCAAAAATTTCATTACAATTTGGGATCCCGCGAAAACGTCGCACACACACGAAGAAATTGTCAAAATGTGTTTGTGCTATCCGCGCTTGTATCGTGCATCGTATACTATTTTATGTCGTTCGGTGCTTTTATACATACTTCTATTCCGATAGATTTACTCAATAATACGTATTATCCAATATTCTTTCCTTTTCGGCTCACAGCCCACGCGTTTCCAACTTATTTCCAGCTCTTTGTACGATTTTAAACGCGTTAAGGCGATAGATTCGCAAGTGTAACTCCGTGTTCCCTTCCTCGAGGAAAGAGCGTCGGCTTCCTATACGATCCCTGTAGGCAGGTGCTGTTCATTTAATAGTCGAACTGCTCCTCTTTTCATCACTGTTTTCTCATGTCTAATAAATCCAACTAATTTTTTAACATAGACGTTTAATAATAAATGCTTTCCTTATTCTTGTACGATTATTGCCCTAAACGTGCACCTCTGAAGCATCATATTCTAATGATTGATACTCGGATTGAAGACACATCGCACATATTGGCCGAATTAATTGTTTTTTTGGCATTCATATATGCATATGCATGTATAAATGGGATACGTGCGTGAAAATAATTCTACTTATTAAGTAAATAATTTTGATACGCGAATTTGTTTCTTCGCTCAGGGGGGAAAGCTAGTTGAAGGTTAGGCGAGAAATTCATCAAAGTACAGGAATGCATTAGTTAATATTTATGTAGCCATGTGCATTCGTAAATTTGTCTGAAGTATTTTATAGATCTGAACAGAATAGTAAGGTTTGAGACGTGCATGTAAACGATAATATTTTCTTTGGATGAGTTACGCGAAAGATTCTCAAGTCTAACTCGGTTGACCGTACCATTCAGTTTGTGCGCGCGCGGGTGTATATGTGTTCTGCATCGCGCACGCATCATATAATGAAAATCATGTATTTTCCTTTGGCAAAATGTTAGAAATATGCTCTACAATATGTATTTATCCTTCAATAAACGTTGGCATAGTACAAATGAAAAGGCAACTTATTCTACAGGTGATATTGGCAATTATTACTATGGACAAGGACATCCTATGAAGCCACATCGTATAAGGATGACACATAATTTGCTTCTCAATTATGGTCTTTATAGGAAAATGGAAATATATGTAAGCAGTTTCACTCCGATATTACTATTGTGTAGAATGTCTAATATTCTCACAAATATATTTATTTCGTGCCCTTTCCAATTTTGTTTGTTTGCTCAGAGGCCTCATAAAGCTACTGCGGATGAAATGACTAAATTCCATAGCGATGACTATATTAGGTTCCTAAGATCCATAAGACCTGATAATATGTCTGAATATAACAAGCAAATGCAACGATGTAAGCGCACAAACTAATGTATATGTATATCTTAAGTGGGAATGCAAACTATATTATAGGGTAAGCGTAATACAATTTAATTATTTATTTTTTTTAGTCAATGTTGGGGAAGATTGCCCAGTTTTTGACGGGTTGTATGAATTTTGCCAATTATCGGCTGGAGGATCTGTAGCTGCCGCTGTAAAACTTAATAAACAAGCCTCAGAAATTTGTATCAATTGGGGCGGTGGTTTACATCATGCTAAAAAAAGTGAAGCCTCTGGTTTTTGTTATGTAAATGACATTGTGCTAGGAATACTGGAGCTGCTCAAATATCATCAAAGAGTTTTATATATTGATATCGATGTTCACCATGGAGATGGGGTTGAGGAAGCTTTTTATACAACCGATAGAGTAATGACTGTTTCTTTCCATAAATATGGTGAATATTTTCCTGGCACTGGTGACTTACGTGACATTGGTGCAGGGAAGGTAAGAAACAGCTCTAAGCAATGCGAAACGTGATTTCAATTATTTCTCGAAACTTCAAATTCACGCCATATATTTTTTGTGTAGGGCAAATATTATGCAGTCAATATACCACTAAGAGACGGTATGGATGACGAAAGTTACGAGTCGATATTTGTACCAATTATTTCGAAAGTAATGGAAACTTTCCAACCCTCTGCTGTGGTTTTACAATGTGGTGCGGATTCACTTACAGGTACAATTTTTCATTTATAGGAATAAAACTATTAAGAGCAAAAGCTAAATGATTAAATGCTTCTTTGCAGGAGATCGGTTGGGTTGCTTCAACTTGACAGTAAGAGGTCATGGAAAATGTGTGGAATTTGTTAAAAAGTATAATCTGCCGTTCTTAATGGTAGGCGGTGGTGGATACACTATTAGAAATGTATCCAGATGTTGGACGTATGAAACTTCGGTAGCACTTGGCTCTGAAATAGCAAACGAGTTACCCTACAATGATTACTTCGAGTATTTTGGACCTGATTTTAAGTTGCACATTAGCCCTTCCAATATGGCAAATCAAAATACTCCTGAATATCTCGAAAAAATCAAGTATGTTTTGCAATGGTCGTACGAAGTGATTTAGATTGTTCTTTTTTTCTATATAAATCGTATTCTTTCCAGGACTAGATTATTTGAAAATTTAAGAATGCTCCCTCATGCACCGGGTGTGCAAGTTCAGCCAATACCAGAAGATGGAGCAGTTATTGAGGATTCGGAGGCAGAGGAAAAGGTAAATCCGGATGAAAGATTACCACAACGGGATTTAGACAAGAGGATACAGCATGAAAACGAATATAGCGATAGCGAAGAAGAGGGAGATGGGGGGCGTCGGGATAACAGGTCATTTAAGGTAATAATTCAAATGCAATATTTCATTTACTTGTAGTGACTTTATATTTAAATCGCAATTCCTTGTCTATCTGAAAGGGCTCCAGAAAGCGGCCTCGTTTAGAAAAGGGACAAGAAGGTATAGAGGGTGATCTGAAAAAAGAGGAGGACATAAAGTCGGAACCAAAAGGTATGTACACATGTCTTCACTTCTGTGACCATTCGAAACACGCATTTATTTTACTTTCCTTTCGATAATGTGTGATAACATTTTGTAGAGAACGAGAAAGATGAAAAGACAAATGTCACGAGCGAGGAAACAAAGAAGGACGGCGGGGCAAATCCCTGATAAATGGTTTTGGTTTTCAACGTTTAAAAAAAAAATGGAAAATTTCCTTATTTAAATCAAGCATAGATAAGTGTAGGTAACTTAAGCCAACAAACATATTATGTACAGATGTTCGCTGCCGCGTTCTCGGTATACGATTCTAAATAATCATTTCGATTTTCCTTTTTTTTTATAATTATTTTATTCGGAAAAACATACTCTACGATAGAAAACAATGGTATATATCGATTGAATTCGTGGCACGCGACATTGTTATCACGTGTGTACACACGCTTGATCGTGTATTCGACGTCGCGAACGATTCGCAATTTTAATTGTTATTTCATTAAAATTACAGACGTTAGAAGTTCTTAAATTATTCGACAATTCATCGAGTAATCAATTTCTGGAATATTTTTTGAATTATACGGTGGATGATGTCTTGAATAATCAGTCGAATTTTATGATCTAAACAGATGCAGTACCTATTACTTTAGAATCGGTAAATTTAACTAGTCAAATGACACCCAAACAAGTATTTCAAGCATACACATGAAACCGGATTTGTCATTAAATTTAGTTGATATTCCCATGAAGATCATAAGATACGGACAGTTTATCAAGGTATCTAAATTTTCATTCATTTTGTGATTGACAGTTACAAAAGGGATGCTATTGTACAACGGACAAGTATTATGGATTAGCGAATTGTTTTGCATCCTATTCTTGTACATACCGTAAAATCAGATTTAAATGAAGTCTTACATGCAATACTATATAATAACAACATAATGATATTCTTTTTGATATGTAAAGTATTTTATTTTATACGTGAAAAATTGTCAATAACAGAGAAAGTATGAAGTTAGGACGATTATGAACATATTGCATTCAAACATAACTGTAGAATCTTCATCGTAAATTACTTAAAAATAACATTAAGAGTTGAAGATTATGTATGCGTCTAAGTCGATTTCTATCTGTACATCGAGGCTGTTGAGTTCTTGTTTAAAGGGAAAGGGGAAATGAAAATATTTCATACAAAGTATCTCGGCAATTCAACTATCGAAATTGGTGATTCCATCATGAATCAACAGCACGGGGGGTAGATATACATTAATTTTGTGTACATAAAATTGAACGTTTTTACACCTCGAAAGTACTTGAAAAAGCAGATTGAATTCGACTAGGTGCATGATACCCAACAACTGATCGGAAGAGAAACATGTCGATTTATCTAATTGTAATTAAACACTTACCTTTACTGTAATTAATTACCCACGACACAAAGACAAATTCGATATATGAATCAAGTATGATATAAATATACATACGGGGTGTGTGTGTATATGTATATGTATGCACATGTACATATGTATAAATATACACATATGTATGTAAGGATGTATGTATATTTATGTTTGGACACGAATAACACGAACGTTTTTAAATATTTATAATAAAAAAAATAAAGAAATCTATCTCGCGCATCAATGAATTTACTTCTCGCGTCATGGATTAATGGGGTAGCATGCTGTAGGGAGTCAAAATGGTGGTAGTCTTATGGGGCCAAGATAAAGCTCGATGGTATTTTACAACTGCCGTCGTAATAAATGTGTTTAATCAAAAGCGTGACATACAAATCACGACTTTGATACGTTCAACATGATAACAAATTATACCATTGGTATTACATGTAATACTTACAACTGTATCATATTGGTTAACAGAATTATAATTCTAACCTCATAATCGGGACAGTTTATATTTTTGACAGTATTGAAAGCAATGTAAATACAACTATTATTTATGTATAATATGAAATGTTAGAATACTCTTCGGAAATATTACAACGTCAGTAAGTTTTCGAAGGAATTCGGTCAAAGGAGGATAGATTTATTTGATCGAGGAAAAACTTAGATTCAGAATAACCCAAAAGGATTGATCTCCACAAGATTTCATTGCACATTGTAGGTGATCAAAGTTAGGCTTATCAAAGGTCTGTTAAAATGATTTCTCAAATGTCGCACGTTATGACACTCGCAAACAGCATCATTGGAGTAAGCGTTCTTGCAATGCCGTTCTGTTTCAAACAATGTGGAATTGTTTTGGCTACATTAATTTTAATGTTGAGCAATATTTTATCCCGACTCGCCTGTCACTTCCTTATTAAGTCAGCCGTAATGTCTAGGAGGCGAAACTTTGAACTATTAGCTTTTCATGCGCTTGGTCATATGGGAAAATTTTTAGTGGAGCTATTTATCATTGGTTTTCTCGTTGGGACATGCATTGCATTTTTTGTTGTTATGGGCGACTTGGGACCACAAATTGTGGGAAAAGTGATAGATAAAAATCCAGAAGATATAAGAACCAGTTTACTTATAACAACAAGCATTTTCATTGTTTTACCTCTGGGATTACTTAGAAATATCGACAGTTTGTCAAGCCTTTGTACAGCTACTATTATTTTTTATCTTTGTCTTGTTTTGAAGGTAAATAATTTTCCACCAGGCTTTGTTTCATACAATATTTGTTATGTTGCTAAATGATAACTTATCGGACCGTTATTCATTTATAGATAGTAACAGAATCTTTGCAGCACATATTGGCTGGGGATTGGTACGAGCATGTGTCGTTTTGGAAACCATCTGGTGTGCTTCAGTGCATACCAATCTTTTCTATGGCATTATTTTGCCAAACCCAATTGTTTGAAATATACGAAAATATTCCAAATGTATCCTTAGAAAAAATGAACGAAGTCGTTAGAGGAGCCCTAAATATATGTACTATTGTTTATATGTGCGTTGGAATTTTCGGATACATAGCATTTTGCACTCAGCCGTTTACAGGTACTTATTATATACATATATGAATTATAACTTTGACCTTCATACTTACCAGTTATCAAATTTGCAGGCAATATATTAATGAGCCTTGAACCAAATATGTCATCTGAAATTATTAAAATGGGATTTGTGTTTTCCATTGCGTTTAGTTTTCCTCTGGTCATATTTCCATGCCGTGCAAGTCTAAATTCTCTTTTGTTTCGTAGGGTTTGTATTCCTTTTAGTAACATAAGTAACATAAAAGTACTAAATGAAATAACATGTGCCGTTTCTTACAGGTATATGCACACGAGCCTGCTATAAATTATTTGCCAGAAACAAGGTTTAGATGCCTTACTATTATAATTGTTATTGTTTCTTTGATCACTGGCATTATAACACCAAATATTGAGTTTGTCCTCGGTTTAGTAGGATCAACAATTGGTGTAATGATATGCTTGATATTTCCAGCAATATTTTTCATATCTATCAGCAGCAAACATACCAATGAAAGATTGTTAGCTCAAGTGAGATTAATTAGCAAATCACTAAGTTGTATCACTATTATATATGTATATAATTATCTTAACCGTTTTTTTTTTTACACTTAGGCAATTTTATTTGTTGGTATCTGCATCATGATACTGAGCACGTATGCGAATCTGTATGCATTAGAAGAATCTAGTAATACAAAAATATTAATGCCGACAAACAAGCCTCACAATCAAATTAATAATTTACCACTCAATTTAGGCGAAAATAATATCGATTCGATAGCATATGTTCATAACGATGCCCAAGTTCTTCCAAACATTAAGGGTACTAATAATCATTATTCATTTGATACATATGTATCTATTGATAGTAATAACAAAGTTTAATATGGCAGTTGCAACGCCAACGTTAGTAGTAACAATAATATCAATACTTTTCAGATAGAGTAGATCAAGTAGCAGACATAAATGTTTTTGGCAAATCCTTAGACTTAAAAGCAAATGATGTCCGGCAAGAACCGCCGATACCAGTCGAGCGCATTGTTGTTACGGAAAAAACAGTCATTAAAACTCAAAAACCTCTCGATAACGTGTTAGTCACGGTATCCCCGGAAATAAAACGGATAGTAGAAGATGGAAAAACGATGGATGAAAGTTCGCACAGACAAACGGAGATTATAATAAAAAATGATGCTCCGACGGTCTTATCATCTATAGAGATGAAAGAGAATTTTATAAATTCCGATGCAATTAAGAAGGAAGATTCTGAATTAGCTGCTGATGCAGAGGCTGCTAACATATTGGCCGTTGAAAGGCACGAAAAGCTTAGGCAGACATTAGAGAAACACAAGCAAGAGCAGTTGAAAATGATGGAGGAACAAAAAGAAATATTGAAGGACCTACAAGAACAAAAACAAGAAATTGAGAAGAAAAAGCAGAGCGTTGTAAAAGATACACAGGTGCCTAAAGAAAATGATGTGCAATTGGAGGTCCGTAACGAAAACTCTGCTTTACAAGTACGCGAGAATATCACAAATTTAAATAATAATGAGGGTGAATCCTTGAGAAAACATGAAGAAAGCAGTAATGATAAAGCTTTTGATCCCATTTTATCTAATAATAAAAATGGCAACGAACAAAAAATTATTTTTAGCAAAGAAAACAAAATTTTTGACTCTATCGGAGATCCAAATAATAAAACATCGTTTAATAACAAAGTAAATGGTGACGGAATAAAAGAATACGAATGGGAAACTGGTAATTCGAGGAAATTACATAAAGGTCCCATTTTAAATGCTTTGACAAAACGTGCTTCACAAAAATCTATGCCTCTAAATGCATCTAGGTCAAATGATAATGAAAGTAATAAAATTATACAAGAAAATGATTCGATTGTTATACCTTCTAATAAAGAAGGAAAGCCAAAATCAAAGACTGAAGCAGTACAGCATGAACATTCTGTACCAATTGTATCAAAAATTGGGAATCAAACGTACACGAGGAGTTCGGTCGTTTTGATGGAAAATAATACAGAAGAAAACGTACAAGTAATTCGCAGAGATATTTTAGAAGATCATGAACGTAAAAGACGAGATATTAATGTGCAAACAGAAGAAACTAATGCCAAAGCTTCAAGTGATATTACAAATAAGGAACATGAAGAGGAAATCGTCGTTAAGGACATGCAAAAGAACCAAAAATGTTTCAGACAAGAACAACCCGCAGAGGAAGATGCAGTACACGAATTAAAGGATAAATTGATCCAAAACTCGTCTAAAAGTAATACAATTGAAGCATCTTTAATCAAAACCAATGTGTATTTATCACATCAGGGATTTACAAATGCAGTTTCAATGCACCCAAATATTCCTATAAGAGAGTATGTTAACTTAAAACAGAGGGATTTAAAATCTATGGGTACACGCTAAAATTATAATATTAAGCTTCTGGAGACCTGATTAAGCATAATCCATATGGTATAATACATGCGTGAGACATTACTTTTATGAATGTCAACTAGTGATATGAAATATTATTTTTTTCCACTTCTGCTATTTTTTTTCCCCGTTCCATTCTACGAACTGTATATTTTAAATACACGAAGGACTATAATGTAATCGATTATTTATATTATACGAGTACATCGCATATTTTTATACATATCACTATTGGTTTATGTATCGGTAAATCATTGAAGTTATCAATATATATTTTTCCATTGAACAAAAGTATTATCCATAATACATCCCTTAAATTATTAGTATCGGTACGTATGCTAAGGGACATCTGCAGTTTTGCTATTTATTATATTCATCGATATCGTGAATAAGTGCAGAATATTACATAATTTATTTGCTATTTTTGTATTAATTTACTAATTTAAAAATTATGTTACATGTTACCGGGTGAGTTTTGAATATAATGCCCCATTCATAGTTGTAGCTGCATCCGGAAAGGGGGCTCTGCCAGTTATGTTTCTTATTGCTGTGAGAATGATATTGTTTACGAATTAATACAAGTAAATGTATAAAATATTCTATTTATCAGTAAAAACTGTTGTTTTAAGCAAGTGTCTACTTGTCCATCGTCTCCACGTATATGAAAGTACAATTATACAATGATCTGTGAGTAAACGTTTATCATTTAAGGAGTGCTTAATGTACTCCCGCCTATTCTGGTGCTAGTCGAAGAATATTAAGGATGGCATGGCATTCACTTCATTTCAGCTCCACTTAATGTAACAGATTGGACACCTCAGCACTTTATTGCAAATTTATCAGAATGCAACGCAATATTGGAAAATCGGGATACCTTAAAAGAAATTCCTTTGTTAAATAATATACCCCTTCATAGCTTGAAAGATCAGCAGGTGGTCCGATTTAAAGGAATGATTCAAGATATACACGATCCTGAATATTATCTTAAACGGTACGAGGTGAAAAATACTCGAACTAATACACGTGAACTCCAATGTGGAATGTACGGAGATACCGCAAAATGCTTGGTGACTATTTCATTAAAATTTATATTTTATGTGGCCCCTTTACAAGTTCTACATTATCCATGTTCAACTTAACATGGATGTTTAAAATGAACGGGGGCCTATAGCAAATATAAGGTAGTTTCAGGTGTGAGATGCTAAAAGAACAGCTTATCTCATGTATACAACTGCCTACATGCATATATATATATATATAATATATATCTTTCTTTGCTTCTATATGTTTAGGTTTCTATTGTATGTATTTTTTTCAGCCACACGAAGAGATCCTATTGGATTCAGAGCAGAATGAAACCTCGGAGAGGCAAATGTATATTGTGATATCTACTCCCGGTTTAAACGATTGGGCAAAGGAAAAGTACGAGCAAGTATCATGTTCGTGTAAAAGCACAACTAGTCATCATAAACGGAGTCTGATGGAAGATAGCAGTTGCAACAATGTGGAGCATTCCGAGTCAATTCGAAAAAGGGGAAAAGTTTCCTTAATGGAAACCGATGTAGAAATGGATCCTGTAAAACACAATACAGATAGGGAGGGACAGTGCCCAGTTTCAAAAGAATATATATTAAATTTTCCAATTCCTATGGACGATGGTAAAGCTTGCATCGTCAAGGTTATTAATTTAATCTCAAATTCTTTTTAACGGGAAATATTTTGTATTGTCTAACATATTTCATTGTATATTTAATAGGTATATGAAACCATCCCTTTGAAATTGAATCAAATTATTGAGATAGTAGGCTTCATATCCCTGGATCCCTTTTTAAGTGTTCATGATAATCCAGACGAAACTATGACAGAAGCTGAAGTAAATGTCCATCACCCACCTGCCACTATCGTTCCGCGGTTGCATGCTATAAAAATAAGTCCTACAATAAAACATGATATAACAGCAGCTCCTCAGTTGATGTCTAAAGCAGAATTAATAAGATGCGATCTGCGTCTAATATTGAGCCAACTTTTGTTTGGGGACAATCTGGCTGCAGATTACCTAATCTGTCATTTACTCTCATCAATGTAATTATACTTCATTTATTACCGCCGCTTTGTAAAACATCGAGCGAGAAACGCATTTACCAATATACTATTCTTATTTCCAGCTACACGAGGAGAGATTACTTTTGCCTTGGCACTTACCCATTAAATATAACACACTTTCCTGCAACGAAATACAACCAATTTACGAAAGATTTGTACAAATTCTTAACTTTATTCACGGAGAAGAGTCACTTGCTGGAAATCACTTTGGACAGTTTAAATGACTTAAGTTTGTCGCCGAAGTAAGTAAACTGGTGGATCACAATGTGTCCGTTTCTTACACGATCTCATTCTGTGCACAAGTTCGGGAAACAATGTTCTTCAAGTTGCTCGTATTTTTATTTCCAGAAAAGATTACGAGTGTAATAGGCTAAGCAGTGGTGTTCTGCAACTTAGCGATAACACTCATCTGGTAATAGATGAAACTGGATTAGCAACGGGTCAAATTACACAAGCCGGCAGAGAAAATTACAACACAATTTGTGACTTAATTAATTTTCAGAAAGTCACATACGATTTCAAATTTTATAAAATAGAGTATGAGACGGATATTCCAGTTTTAATTTTATCCGAAGCCAAATCTTTTATTCCTGTATGAATTAATTTTCACTAGTTTATGATTAGTTCGTTATTAGTAGACTGATAAACTAGATAATACACGTTCGTTTTAGTGTCAAACTCAAATTGCTTTACAAGAAGATACGGAATCGCAAAAAATCTATCCTCAAATTTTGGAAATCACAGGACAGTATTTAAAAGAGGGAGATCGGCTCGCAAATATTAGGCAGTACCTGCAAATTTTACGAGATACGAAGTTTGAATTTAACGATGAAGATGTCGTAAAGGTAGCTTAAACATTGTATCATATACTGTGCATATGGTAATGTACTGTATAGTACTTATAATTATTGATACTTTCTTCTTTTTCTTTAGGAAATACAAAACGATTTTATACGAATGAAGGAAATAAATAGAAACCCCGATCACTTGCATTCATTAATGGTATTGGCTAGACTATTATCCCTGTCGTACGGATTAAATGCATTGACTACAGACTATTGGAAGAAAGCGGTTCAAATGGAAGTAGAAAGAATAGCTAGATTACCGAAAAAGAGAGAGATTTAACCCACCTGGTAATATCGTTAAATTTATTCATTTATTATACGTTTATACATGAATGAACATTCTTATTTTGTGTAACTTAATAAATCGTTTTTGTTTTAATGATAATTTGGTCATGTTCAACAGCTGCATCTATTAATTTAACAACGTGCGGCATACAAAGATTTAGAGCAGTAGTATGATAGTGTTCGAAAAATACTCTAATAGTAATTAGAGGAACAGAGAGAGTAGGGACGTACACATTTGCTAAATTTCCATTTCGTACTTGTAACCAATGTTTGCTTATATTCTGTTCTGGTTAATAATTTTGAAATGGAAGTAGCGTTACCGTCAGCATTGAAAGGAAAAAAGTATTTCTTTAAAAATATTTCCAGTCAGAAATATTTTCAAGGATGCTTTAATCTGAAAGTGAACAAATACAGGAAAAAGAAAGAAAAGTAAAAGAACGATAAGAATGAATGCTGTTGATTTTTTGTTCTTCTCTGTCAATAAATGATATTGGATCAATATATCACTACTTATAGGCTGCCGTTAAGATCGATTGTCATTAATTTGAGCGTGTATAAAACGTTTTCGTGCTAGCTGTTGGAAAAAGGTCTCTACGCCCTGCGAATCGGGAATCAGTATTGCCGCGAGGCTAGATCTATCGTAAGTAGATAGATTTCAAACTCTCTGTACCACATCCGCATCCCTTAATTTCTCGACCCTTTGCTCGCGTTCCTTTCGCACTAATTCTAATCCTTTCTTTGCGGCTTGAGCGTATCTTTTCGATAACGCAACCTCCCCTCTCGCCCCCGGAATGTGGCCTGTGTAGCCTACGATCGGTGGCCTTTCAGGAGAAATTTCATAATCTGTAACAATATTATTTCGTACAAAGCTTTGAACAAAAGTGTCCGTCCAAGAATTGAAAGGAATGCGTACAAAATGTAGGTCGTTGACATTTATCGTAGTTCAGATTGTCTTCTGTTTCTACCACATTGTTCGCTCTGATTCCGGACAAAAGGTGTTTAGAAATATCGTTCCTTTCGGCTTCATCCCTCGAAAAATCTTTACGAGCTTTTAATTTGCATTGATTTTCACGCCATTCTTTGGCACCCTCTTCCACGGCTCTCATAAAAGACAGGCCATACCTGCTATTAAACCCTGGAATATAGCCTACGACCGAATAGTTCAGCGAATTCTTAATATCGCATTTGTAAAATTGTATGAAATGCAATGCTGTAATTTACCGGTATATCCCAAGATATACGGAGGGGCAGCTTTCAACAAATGTGTATCACTTCTCCAGGCTAGTTTGTCGTCTTTTTGGCATAAAAACGTCGCATTTTCCTTCGCAGAGTTGGGTCTGTAAGGTCCTGTCTTCAGGATTTTCTTTTCAAGTAATTCCTGTGTGATGCAACACTCATGGAAGCTTTGGTCAATTTATTTACGAACGAGTGGTTTCCGCTTCTTCACACTTTACCCCTCGTTTTCTCTTCTTGCCCCCTGATTTCGTTTTTCCCTCAACCCCCACATTTTTTCAAGTAAAATCTAATTGTTACGTATTATTCAACTGTTCTTACCTTCATAATTTCTTGTGTGCATGCTCCGAATCGTTTTCCAACTCGAAATTTCAGAGTGGGACAATGTCCGGTATAGCTGAAAAGACGAAATATATATGTATCTAAATTTGTTTTCCAAAGTATATACATACATACGCGTGCGTGATACACATTTCGATGCAAGTTCTGTTGATATTTCCATGCAAAAGTTCTCCCGTTCTAGTTGGAATTGATCGATCGACACGCGCAAAAGTGAGCTGGGTTGAGGCAGGATAAGTCGTAGCTAAAAGTAGGAGGAAATAGGAGGCAAGCGGAACGATAAAATCGCAATTACAAAGCGTTACGGTACTAGGATCGGTACCAGCTTAATCACGTCGGGGAAAATTAGACTTCATGCCTCTCGCAAATAATTGCAGGACACGCATCATTCTCCCTGATCAATGAAAAGAACTTGTTTGGCGCGAAAATGTGATGTTCTAGTTTGAAAATGTGCATCGCATGCTGCATCATCCTTACGTGCATACGTTATGCAACGGAAAATAAACGACGCGGCAAAAGAATATTCTTATTAACACATCAGCGTTGCAAATCCAATTAGTATCAATTCAGTAACAAAGCAAGTGTACGCTGTAGACGGAAATGCGAGGAAACGAAGATTGTTAGGAAAGAAAAATCATTCTTAAATTATTGGATAGATGTGGTACGCGGTAAAATATCAGTATTATTAGCTTACCCAGGTAAATGAGCTCCGTAATTCTGTCTGAGAAAACATTTCCGCTCGTCTTCAGAGATCGACTCGAAGAACATTTTTCCTATCCAGTTTGTTGGTCCAGTGTGTAGTATTTATCGCATTACGATTCTTCTTCACTTTCCCTGCATCCTTGAAAATTTCGATATCGAAAAATGTTTCCAAACGCTCTTCGCTATTCGATCGTTATCAACGATATTCGAAGAAGCGTTGCACGTGCCAGGCGCGCTAGTGAAATAAAACAGTATATAGTCAGACTGGTAGCGGGTAGCCAGTTTGCTGATTCCAGCTTTTCCCACCTTTCTCCTACTTCAAACAACTTTCCTGAAGATTAAACGATTGAGGCTGAAACTACGTCCTTTTATGTGCAATCACATTTATGATCAATCTCTGTATTTATTCCAATAATCACAAATGAATAGCCATAACGCGTTACCGCTTCTTTCGCCTTACATCGATAACTGGATAGGATTTAGTACGAGGCAATGGTCTCCTAGGTGTAACACAACTTCGTTACCTTCAAGAAGAATCGATAAGTGCAGAGGGTGGTAAAGTGGAGAAGGGCTATACAAATCTCCCAAGATCAACCAGCCTTCCATAAGTTTTTGCGGGCACCATGAATTTTAAATAGAAAATTTATGCGCACAAAACATTTAAACAATTAGTACATACCAAAGTCTTCATTATTTGTCTCCTACATGTTATCCTTTCTTTTATCTCATATTTTCTTCCATTGATTACGGTAAAAATGCAAACCGGTTGTGCAAGTCGTCCACTTGCTTATAAATCTATTAATGCTTTATGCAAATTTAAAAGTTGCGGTACAAAAATAGTAGCGCTATTTTAAATTTGAATTCGCATCGAAGCTTTCGGTAACGCGAAAGGTGGCGGTGTCATCGCAGAAGTAGAAGGGGTTACTTCTTCAATGGGCCAAAACTTCTACCACTGTTTAAGCCAATGTTGTTAAATAATATTAAGTTAGAAGAATACGAACGAAACGTACTACCAATTTATTTTGCCTAATTTCTCTGTACGACACTGGGTAAATCTATTTTCTAACGAAGTATGGTAAAAATTTGATTTCAGATACTACCTCTCGGTTAAGTTCTTAAGAAAAGTAATATGTACTTTAAACTGTATAAAAAGATATTGAGTTGTTACACAAGGCAAGTACATACAAATGTGTCACAAACATTATTTAACCAATATTACAATGCTGCTCACAAGAAGAGGATGCGTTCATCGCGTTTGTACTGGTGCGGTTGTGGTATTTTAGTAATAGGTTTGACTTACGCCGCTGTACCTTTATATAGAGTATTTTGTCAGGTAATTATTTTAACCAGATTATTAGCGTGCGTTTTAATAAAGTTTAATATATTGTTTTTCCAATAACAGTCTTACAATTATGGCGGTACGTTAACGATCAATCATGATAATGCTAAAGTGAGCAAGATGCAGGCCATTAAAGATCGTGTAATAAGAATAAAATTTAATGCGGATATTGGGGCGACAATGCACTGGAATTTCAAACCCCAACAAAATTATATAAAAGTTATTCCTGGAGAAACTGCCTTGGCATTTTATACAGCAAAAAATCCATTGGATACACCTGTTACAGGTGTGTCCACGTACAACGTAGTGCCATACGAAGCAGCTCCATATTTTAATAAAATTCAGTGTTTTTGTTTCGAGGAACAACAGCTTAACCCACATGAAGAAGTAAGTTCAATTAAAAATCCATGCAAAATGTTTGGGTTACCTATTTGTTTTAAGACCAATAACAATTACATTATTGTTTAATTGCATTTACAAATGCTTACTGTTAAAGGTTGACATGCCAGTGTTCTTTTATATCGATCCCGATATTGTAAATGATCCTAAAATGGAACACATCAACGAGATTGTACTTTCCTATACATTCTTTGAGGCAAAGAGCGGAATGACGCTTCCTATACCAAATTTTCTAAAGAAGAGTGACCATTGAAATGTAAAATATATTAGTGTTTTAAAAATTCATAGAAATTTATGGATAAATGATTGATTGAATAATGTAAGTTGAACAGCTGTATCATCTAAATATGTTTGAAAATACAGTTCAATCATGTAGAATAATTATTGACGGATTACTATTAAAATTTGAATAGGACATTAATAGGATAAGCGCGCCTTAGACTGGACACTTTTTCTCGATCGATGTGCATCGCATCGATTTTTAATGCGAAATCGTGCTCCAACGTTGTTCGTGTTCTCAGCAATTTGTGATGCTGATTTTCCAGCTCTTTCAATGCACCATACATCCTTTCTATTTGATGGTTTATTTCGCTAATTTCATTTTGGATACTGTCAAAGTAATAGGCGTAAATACGTGCAAATAATGATACAAAATTTTTCAATGGAACAAATAACAAACCTTATGTGAGCATAATCACGGCACAGCTCTATATCCGGTCTGTGCATTCTAGCTTTCAATCTAGTATGCGCCAATTTCAAAACGTGACTTTTATCTGCAATTGCTTTACGGATTAGGTCCAAATTTTTTCCAACATCATATATTTCTTGTTGCACCTAAGGAAAATGAATAAGTTACGCCATTATTTCAACCAGCGTCGTGCTTTTTACCTTTTGTAAATGTAATTGAAGTCTATTTTTTGCTTCAAGCAATTCTGACGTTCTATTCGCCAAGGCATTGTTCGTATCGTTCCACGCGTCCCACATTTCTTGCGCTATTTTACGCATAAGCGCCTCTACATTTGTTCTTAGTTGGCAAGATTTATTTCTCTCTATCTGCGATCTTTCCACTATTCGATTAACACCGTCTATCCATGAGTCTGGCTCTGAAAAGCTAATAGGTCTCATGAACTTTATGTCTAAGAATTTTCTCACGAAAGTGAAGTATACCGTGAATCATATTTATCAATTCCAACATAATATTGTAGTCCGTGGCTGTAATTGTTCAATTGATGACACGCTGCATCTATTCCTAATGCGTTTTCTTTATTTTTCAGGTCCAATTCTAACCGACATTGAGATGCTCTGCAATCTCGAAGCTACAAACGATGTCAAAATTCAGCTTTTTTGAACTGCTTCAAAGCTTCATTGTTCAGTCCAATATTACCTGATTTTTGCACTTATCTAAGCAAGCATCCAAAACTGTCCTGTGGTGATTCAAGATTTCTATCTCGTTGAGTAAACATTTTTCTAAACCATCGTGTACAAGTTCGGAATCTGTTCAACGAAATATATGGATATATAAAATGGTATTATATTGTAAATGAGAACACGAGTAATGTTAATCGAGAGTAAATCGAATACAGTAATATGTGCAATACACATTAATTGCAATACTAATTTTTCTTTACCTTTTCTAGCTTCTCTGTAATAGAGACATTCTTCTGCGATATGTAATGGACTTTCAATGTCTTGAATAGCCTTGTCTAAAACAGAACGACAATTTTGAAGTCTTTCGGTTTCTTGGAGTAGTCTCTCTAATTCTGATACAACTTCGTTCCGCCAAAAATTTACATCATTTATTCGTTCACCGAGTCGTCTACCAGTGTCATACTGCCCAGTTTGAACTTTTTCTTCTGCATCTCTAGTATGGCAAAGATTTATTATTGCAATATGTACGCAATAATACAGATATAATTTAACTTGTAATACATATATGCTTAGTACTTACCTTATAATTCGTATAACATCGTGTCTTACCCTTTCTGAAAAATATCTACGCGAATCTGCTTCATTGTAATATTCAACTTGTTTCTGGTACCATTCGTTGGGCGTGTATCGTGTATGTTCAGAAATTTTCGAAGGACGTGTTGCATTGCATTCATGACTCGTTACCAGATTAGGAAAGTTTATTGAATTTATAGTATTCGCATTATCGGATATGTAATCATATTTTGACTTTGTAGTAGCCCTTAAGTAGGAGAGAACGATTATTTAGGAATGTTAACAAATTACGAATAAACAGGATAATCCTGAGCTACTAGAAAACTTACAAAGGCACAATTTCAATATTTTTGTGCTGCGTAGCGGCCCGCCAAGGTAATAAATTATGCGTATCGTTAAAATTACTTGCACGGCTGAACAATGTTACAGGCTGAATATACGGGATTGTAACATCGTTTGTGCTCCATGATTGCAATTGCTATAAATTTAATGCAGATAAGAAATATTGAAGTTGTTCTAATACCGATCATTCTAATCTGATTCTTTTCATTTCGAAATTCACATTAAATATTCCATCTCTCATGACATTAAATAAAATAATGTGAATATCGTTAAATCTAATCTCCATAATAGATATTACGCAGCCTTTTAAGCATTATCTTTTTTATCGGTTATTTGATGAATTGTCAATAGAAATTAGTAAATCGGTCATAATCCAACATGGCAGATATACCCGCTGATGCACCGCAACGTAAGTACACGTGCGATAATAGATGTTGGTTTACCAAATATTCGACATGATATTTAGGATTTGGTATTTTAACAAGTACGCGATAGTAAGTTAAAATATGAATTATGGATTAGTTTGTCTTTTCTAACACATTTAATGCTTATCTTTCACGTAGGAGGTTACATCGTGGTCCCTTTAATTTCAAAGCTTGGTTAATTCATGAAACATTTACATTGGTCAATTCAGAAAATATATGCATACCGAACTACGCAGTACCGTTTCCAGATTAGTCACGCCAATTTCTAATCTCTAAAGTGTCTCGAAGAATTATCTGATTGCTTTATTTAAGCAATGGTACATTAAAGAAATGGATTTACTGTAAAGTAACAGAAGTAATATTTTTTCAGATTGCCCCGGCACTGAAAGCAAAGATGCAGGGAAGACATCTGTATGCGCCGGTTGTCCGAATCAAACAATATGTGCATCTGGTATTACAAAACAACCCGATCCTAACATAGGCCTCGTTAAAGAAAGACTTTCTACGGTAAAAAATAAACTGTTGGTGGTATCTGGAAAGGGCGGTGTTGGTAAAAGCACCGTAACATCGTTAATATCCAGATCCTTGGCAGCAAGCGATCCAGATACAAATGTATGTATTATGAGTGTATTAAGTAATTTAGTACACAATTACCTTTTCCTATGCAAAAATGTTAGACGATACGCATTATGTAGGAATGAATATTAAAAATATTTACTCACCCTTCTACCTCTTGGAAGAATGTCCATATTGTTTTCTGTCTATGTATTGGCATAGTAACACCTATGCTATATCTTCCTAATATTGTACCAAGCGGTACCAGTTCCTCATTGATTGTCTTTGACTTTTATTACTTTATAACTATAGTCTTAAATGCATAGAAGGAAAATATTTTATAATACATAAAAGTGAACATTGTTGTACATTAAATGATACTAATGATAATTGGAAAGTATAAATCTTGCAGGTTGCAGTATTGGATATTGACATTTGCGGGCCATCACAACCAAGAGTATTAGGTGCGTTAGGAGAGCAAGTTCATCAAAGTGGATCAGGATGGTCTCCAGTGGTAATCTATTGGCCGTGTAGTACTATTCTATGTGCATTACAAATGGCCTGGTTAAATAAAATTGTTCTTTGTTTTAGTATATAGAAGACAACTTGTCCTTAATGTCGATTGGATTTTTACTTGGTAGTCCAAGCGATGCAGTGATATGGAGAGGACCTAAAAAGAATGGTAATTATTTGAACAGCACAGGTTTATTTCATGTTATCTGGACAGACAGTACTTATATATTTTATTGAATGATTTATTTTCCCTGTTTCTAGGAATGATTAGACAGTTCTTGACAGAAGTAGACTGGGGCACATTGGATTATTTGATCTTAGATACACCCCCTGGTACATCAGATGAACATTTATCAGTGACCTCGTATCTTAAAGATGCAGGTATCACAGGTGCTGTAATAGTAACAACTCCGCAGCAGGTCGCTTTATTAGATGTAAGAAAAGAGATCGACTTTTGCAAAAAAGCGAATGTACCTATTCTAGGTGTTATCGAAAATATGAGTGTGTTTGTATGCCCTAAGTGTAAGGCAAGTATATAACGGACTGGTATATAAGAACTAAATTACAATGATACTGGGAATTGTTATTTATCGAGACATATTCCTCTCGTACAGAATTCTGTAGAGATATTTCCAGCGTCAACGGGTGGTGGCCAAGCAATGGCCAAAGAATTCTCCTTAGAATTTTTAGGTTCTTTACCATTAGATCCATTACTAGCCCGATGCTGCGACGAGGGTAAGAATTTTGTTACCGAAGTCCCAGAATCGCCAACTGTTCTTGTACTGCAGCAAATTGTTCAAAGTAAGTTATCGCAAGTCTTGTACACGCACACTTCTAGAATTACGGTAAATAATTGTTCCTTTCAGAAATCATAAAAAAATGTGAGGAATTGAAGGTAAGTTATGAGGCTAACGAAACGTGAAAAATATCCGACTAATTTCATTAGATGAAAAATATGTACCTATATTAAATACTATGTAAAAAGAGTGCGAAAATTTCTTTTCTCTATTTCTCGAAGGCATAGCGACGTATTTTGTAATTTGAATAAAAATTGATGGCTCTTATTTTCTTCCTACGCGCTTTTACTCCACAGAAATCCTTGGTAAAAGAGTTACTGATATTCGCGCGTTTATAACGCGATACTGTATGTATAAAAGCTGTAACTTTTATTACCAGTGAATAGCAGAAGTAAGAAACGATTCCCCATTAATGTTTCATATGCGTGCCGAAATAAACTTAATTTTAGAATTGTTACCACACTTTAACGCGACATATTCTTATTAATTCCATAATTCATTTTAATTGTTTCAACAGATTATTTCGCGAACTATTAATTATTTTAGCAGCTATTCCAGTTGTTGCAATAGTTTTGGGTTTTAGCAATTTTTGCAAAAAAATTCAGTATTTTATGCAGTATTGTGGTAGCTCAAATTCCTACCTTTAATGCGAGTTATAATTTATTCAAAATAACCATCTACAAACCGAGAAAATTTTCTGATGAGTATAGTTGGTTGTGATATTTCGGTGAAACGTCATCACCTCGTACATTTTATAATACCTTCGTGCTGTACATTCCCCTGAACCTCCTCCTATTTCTCCCTAATCTACCCCTGTACTCGTGTATGCTTACTTGTACGCCAGTGTCTATGCGTATCTCGACGGGGAGCGTTTCTCAGGAGGTGCGCTCAGATTACCGCAATCATTTCCTTGGATAATGAGGAGATATTGCGGAATTGAAATCGGAGCCGAGCGAAAGGGGAGAACTCGTTCTCGAGGGTGGTTGATTGTAGCAAGGCCGTTGTCAACTGTTAACCACTGACCGTACTCAAAAACTTATTTCCTCGTACAGAAAATAAATAGCCAAGTTTCCGATAGTAAATTGTTTTCTTTCGCTTTGTGATAATTTTAACAAACATGAACGTTTAAAACTTCTGTTGTGCTTTAATTTTCTTACTTCACAAACATAACTTGAAATTCCAATGGAGATAACGGGGGGATAGAATAAGGATAAAATAAAATATACGAATTACCAATTGAGCAAATTTCCCATTTTATTCGCATATGCTATGAAACGTACGCGTACAATTCCGTATAAAAATTTTAGAACACCGAACGCCAGTGATTTTGAATTTAGTTTCTCAGCTAATATTACCAATTACTAATTACTTTAATACTAACATTTCTATCCTCGCATATCTATCATTTCTGTATTATTACTTTATTAACGTTTATGCTATACATTTATCTACTATATCCTCTCATTAGATCGTAAAAATTCGCAATTTCAGTTCTTCAAATTCAACGCCGGTCGTTTTACTTGTATAATGAGTGACGAACATGACACTCTTTGCCAATTAGGTGATTCTTTTCGGCTTCGCAGAACACGGTGGAAGTTCTGTAACATACACGAGAAACCGATATTTTAATTTATATTCTATTTTATATCCATATGCCAGATATGTTAGATATATAAGTATTTCTGGAAGTGGGAAAGCAGCAAAAATAAATCAGTAACGGAGGAATACAAAAATAATTCCGAATGTTAATTTTGTTGGCTTTCGGCCGACTAAAAGATATAAAATATTTATATATCTAATATAATATTTCGCACGATGAGCATTTTCCTGATTCATTTTCTTTATTCGCATTACTAATTGAATTAATGCTCGCTTAACAGGATAATCACAATAATCGATAGAATATATGCTGTGAAAAAACGTTATCGATGAAAAAGGCGTACGCTTTTCATGGTACTACATGTATTGTATACGTAATACGTATATGTATATGTACGATGGTGGAAACTTGGAAACATAGGGCCACTAGCGGCAAAGTGCAAGTGGTGATAACGATGAAACAACGATGTGTCCTTGATCGAAAAGCGGAAGTAGCATGGGAACCTATTGTGAATATACCGGCGAACATACGCACAATAGTACTGAACTATGTATAGCAGCATCGATGATTTCTTATTATTCTTCCCGAACTGTTCTATTTAATCGCATACGATCCTCTTTTGTATTCTGTTTTTACTCTTATCGACGAATATATGTAATGAATATCGGTTATTTTCACTAATATAGCTGACAAAGTTCTAGACTCTCCTTTTTCTCCGTTTTTCCTTGATCTTGTAGTAAGGAACATTGGTCACTTGGAAAAAAGTAAATCGCAGTATATGCAATTCTCAAACAATAATCTTCTACTTTTTTCTATCCAACGAGATGAGGTAATCAGGACGGAGTATGCTTCTTTCATACTTGAATGACACTTCCAATCTCTTATATGTACCTGCAATCGAAGCGGTATTTTTTCTGGTTTGCGGATAAGCTTCATGAACATTTGAAATGAATGGATAATGAAGCAAAGAAGACGATTTTAATTCCATCCGGTGTCCGTATTCTCCCCCTATACAAAGTTGAAACATTAAATTTGGTATTAAAATTGATTTGCAATTTATTAGTAAGACCGTAATCTTAGTTTTCTATATTGTATAGTAGTCGATCGTAACCCCATCGACGAGCAGATAACATAATCGGTTCCGGGCAGCAACACATCAATCGATAAAACCAAGCCACAATTCATCGGGAAACGATTTCTATAGTAACTTGCATCGTTATTTGCTGTCTTATTAGACAGAGTTCTATTCTCGAAGTTTTTATAAGGAACATCGGAGGCAACTGTAAGTGAAATAACACTGCGTTCGAGGGGAAAGGACGGGAGAGAGTGGTCGGGAGAGAAACGATGACTTGGAAAAATAGGGCTTAATGGCTTTGTCTGAAATAAATCAATTGCTACATGTGCATAGAGTAAAAGGACTTACGATGATTGAGTCGCGATTGAATCGTCCCGGATCAAAGATCGCCCGCATCACCATCTTTCGACGCGTTGATTGTAGTTGCATCTAGGGCGATTAATTCGTAACCCTCTGTATTTAGAGTTCTTATCCGAGTTTGATCCAGAAGCAAAGATTCTTGGAGAGTGTTGGTTCCGTTGCACTCTTTGTTATTTCGAGATCCTTCAGCCGGAATTGTTGGAGTGCGACTACTGGGTGTTTGTGAGAAGCATGGAAGCACCTTTGAAAGAATTTTATCGGATAAAAGTTTGCAAGATGTTTACCTTGCAGTTTTAAGTATCGTAATAGCGAAAAAATTTAAGTTGCCAATAAAAGAATAGAGTATTAGATGGTAGAACTATACATGTTACGTATTGTACATGTCGCATATATGTATGTAATAAATTTTTCCGGTTTAGATGCAACTTTCATAGTTTCAAAATCAAGAGATTCGTATAGCAGGGCACTGGTTGGTTTAAGAAAATGTTATCGGCATATGCAAAAAGTAACGAGAGTTTGATCAAACTTGCGCACAGGGATGTAAATGAGAGAAAATTGCTCTCATAGCTTTTTTAAAAGTGTAGAAACTCGGTGAAAGTACTATGATAAACATTTCTAATAAATAATATCATCTTTCAGGTCGTGTATACGTGTGCGAGTAGACAAACAGTGCATCCAGAAGAAATTAAAGCTATCCCCTTTCATGACATCGAACGTCTCGCACACCCCCAGCGAACATTCATATATCGAAACGTCTTTGCAAAAGGGGGACATCTTACTTCATGGAAAAAGTAGGAAAAAGTAAGTACAGAAATCGACAAGTAAATACGGTATCGATCAAAGTTTTCCGGAGTGTAGGAAGAAAAACGAACAAGTTCGTACTTGCTTAAACTCCTTGCGAAAGTTATCGTTGAGCCAAGCGTAGAGGAAGGGATTGTAGCAGGTGCTACTCATAGCGAGGCAATGCGTCATGAAAAAGCAAAGCCTATAGTAGGGCCAATCGTTCACTTGCGAGTAAAAGTCGTCAATAACGTTGATGATGTTGAGTGGAAGCCAGGATACGCCAAAAACAGTGACCATTGCTATCAACATTCTGTTCGTTCGTTTCTTCCTCTCTCTGTCGGCCTCTTCTCTCTTATTGGTCTTGGCACCTGGTTTAGCTTTAGCTCGATCGTTCAGTCTGATCGAGATGCATGTGTAACAAAAAGTGATGACGAAGAGAGGCACGACAAATTGCAATATCGATGTGATAGAACTAAAGAATTTACGAAATCGCTCGTTCGGCCAATGTTCCTCGCAGTAAGTGTGCGGTTCCTCTAAATGCATGTAAATCCCGTAGGGCATAGTGACCAGCAATGCGATTATCCAAATACCGACAATCACGCCTAAGCATACTTCGATCTTCATACGAGGATGAAATGGATATATTATCACCATGAATCTGTCGATCGCGATACTTGTTAAAGTCAACGTACTGATGTACACGCTAACACCCTGAGCATACGGTACCAGATGGCAAAGGGTTCGGCCGAATATCCATCCACCGAGAAACGTGTACAGAGGGGTAAATGGAACTGCCAGAACGCAAAGTAGTATGTCGCTCAGTGCCAGGTTCGTGATAAATAAATTTGTCACGGTTTGCATCTGGCGATTTCGCGCAACCACAAAGCATACTAACACGTTGCCGAACAAGCCCAATGCGAAAATATTTCCATAGAATAAGTAAAAGACCAGTTGTACTATAGTGTTCGAAGTGACATCGTTTTCTATGGGCGGATGACTGATGGTCGAATTGCGGTTTGACCAAACTGTCACGCTTCTGTTGTTTGGAACCGCTGTGTCATCCATTTGTCAATCTCAAACTTATCCTGCTCTTCCGAGCTCTCGATTATGCTACCCCTTTTTTCTCTCTTCTCTTTCCCTTTCAGGTATCCGCTTTCAAATCTGCCGACGAGATCTTGAATGCTTTCGGGCGTAACTGAAACACGCATCTTGATAATTGCATCGATTACGATTACAATTACACTATCAAACAAGCAGCAAAGCGAAACAGGTAGTTACAGATGCGCTGAGTTGCCCATCGATAAATCGAAATTAACATCGAACTAGCCAGATTCAGAACTAGGCCGACAATCAGTTGACACTGTATTCTTTTTTATTGTAAAAGGACCTCACATGAAATCGCATTTCATCGTATGATAATTGACTATAACGATACGCATAGACTGCTTTTCAATTTGAAACATCCCACTCCGGTTTGGTCAAACTAAACGACCTACATATCTTAAAAATAGTGAAATCTGGTGTTCCTCTGGAGGTTACTCAGTTAAAAACATTTGCCAAAAATAGAACGGTATTGCGTGATCACGAATCGTCTCCCTGTAGATGCCAACTATACAAGCCTTTTTCCACTCGAAATGTCGAATAAAAATCTTATCCGACGGCCAGATAAAGGAATGCAAATCTCTTCGATCTACCACCCCTATCCCTCTACGCGTGCACGTTCGACTGCTTCTTCTTCTTTCTTTCTGTCGCTTATCGTCAGTGTTGCACATTACAGCCATTGCTAATTTTATCTCAACCGGTTACATATATTTCCTTCAAAGCGGAACAACGCAACGTTACCACGAAATTGAAGAACTTTATCTATATTGCTATTTTGTATCCATTCAGATTTATTTGGCCTGTATCTATGGTTGAAGGAAAACTGTTTGGGGAATTAAGGAAACTATTGTATACCCCTTAAATGTGAAAATCAAAATTTGATTGTAGGGACCACCTGTTGATAATTCTCGCGCGCTCATCTCTACCCTTCTATCCTACCCCTAAGTAAATGCAAAAAAATTGAAAAGCAGTCGAGCGTGAGCAGATGTATTTTAAAATGATTTTAATTATTCTCGAGTTAAACATAGAAAGCGGTTTAAAGAAAGGGAACCGATTCGCACAATGATGAAAAGGGTTTGCAGGAGATCGGCCGAAATACATTGAAGATATTTTACTCTGAATGTTGAACGAAATTACGAACGAAGGAAACGAAAAGAACTTAGCAGTATAGCAATCTTACAGATCACTTTGTATATGAATCTTGAAACTCGAATTTCTCCCGTTTTGCCACGGCACTTTAACGAAGGTGATTTAAATATGTTCTTCCCAGAAAAAGGGCAGGCAATTCCATGCTTCTTGTATTATGCTTCCGGTCCCGGTTAGGTGAAAACACGCGGCGTTTAAATTTATTAGGGTGTTCACGGACGGAACGCTTTCGAAGTGACGGGCGGCCTTTTCCATCGATAACTGAAAACGGAAAATTGTTGGCAAAGCTATCTAGACAAGGCGCCGTTTTCTCGCGCAGGCGTCCACTTCAACAACCGTGTCCTCCTCATCTTATTATCCACGACTTGTAACATTGACCTGTTACACCCATATATGTATTGGAATCAGATTTACATAAAATTTGATCAATTCCAATTTGAATCACCATTTCGATCAAGTAGTCTTAAAAATTTGTCATCCTTTCATTTCCCTTATAAGAAGGTTCCACCTCCTCACTTTATTGTTGTTTTACTTATTCATTTTTCACTCGAAGTACTCAGGAATAAATATTAATTCGGGCTTTTCCGAAATTCTTTTCATACGTCGATGCCTTTTGCATTTAAATCTAGTCAATTTGGGACTGCTTAAATATATTTTAACAGAAAGGAAACGGAATGTTGCATTAAATGGATAAACTGAACATAAAAATATCAAAGAATTATTTTATTCGAAACTCTCTGCTCCTGCAAATTCGATAATACATTTCTCACGAGGCACAGCATTTTTCACTTGTCCTTTGACCCTTTTCTCTTTATAATATGTATACATGCATACATATATACATATATATATATACACTTACATTCATACATACGCATATTTTGACATGATAGTGGTTGCATGTGTTATATTAGAATTGCACGGCTCTGAATGAATCTACATGACCAAATCTTTATACTTATTATAATAACGCAAAGCTTGGAAATTTTGAATTATAGTTATAAAAATTCTATACGAAAGCATAAAACATTTTGACATACTATCCAATTTACAAGCTTTCCACACACGCACACGCACGCACGCACAGGACACATACACGTGCGCATATATACAGAAATAGCATTAACCAAATATTTCACCATTAATGCCATTCAATGTCCTAAGTTGTATCTTTAACAAAGACTTCGTAAATTGTTTACTGATTTTTCAGACGTACAAATACATATACACATGTAATCTCAGTATTATATTTCAAATATCCGAATAGAAAACACGGGAATAAGCGCTTGTACTATACGTTTATTTACAATATTAAGTCTAGGTTCCAGCCATATATTAAACATTTTTAAAACGTACATGAAATTTCTCGGTAGACAAAACGCGACAGCTTTAATGTGTTTAGGTAAATTGATTAACTTTTAAAATTTGTTTCTTTAAACAAACATGTACTACACTGTTTTACCTACATATAATCCTCGTGTTCTCCAGCTGCTAGAGAGATAAATTAAAAGGAAAATAAAGCAATAAATTATTGTGCTCCACTCCATTAATGAGACATCATTATTTTCCTAATAGCAATGCCTACTATAAAAGGGGAGTATAATCCGAAGTCGTAAAAACATTGAATATTTAATGTATAACTGATTACCTAGAAGACTTATGCAATGGACAATGTGTTTGAAATAGTACATACGCAAAAAAAGTAAGTGCTATACACGATTGGTTTCTTTGTACTATAGAAATTTTACAAATATCTCAGGTCTATACAATTTTAACATATTGTATTAACCGGCCAGCTCGTTTTTTTTTCTCTGACAAGTATTGTCGGCACAGAATTTGCGTAGACATTGATCAGAAATTACGCTTTTTAACGTACGCGTGGTATACAGCACTTTGTCCCGCTTTACTACGAAACGTTACGTTGCGTTGCAATTAGCTTTATTCATATTGTTATATGTTCCAAGACCTCTTAGCCAGTCGAAAACATAAAACATCGTGTAATCCGCCGAATGTGTTCATAACTATAAGTGACATAGAATCTGACATTAGATTACGATGGTGCGATGAATTTGTACAAATTTAAACGCAAATTATTCGATGCGGTGAACGTAACGCCTTACATTAGCAAACGAAAATTGTTTGATATTACATTATCCAAAAGAACAAATACAGACTGTATACATATGTATTGCACTAAAAGGATCACAGTGAAGTGAACTAAATGGATAGGGTCTCTTTGATCAATTTTTTCATTGTATTACCCATTGTTGTACTCGAAGGGCTAGAGGTCGTGAAGGATAATTTAAAGAGGTACGGCTGTATATCAGGGTACGAAGTATCAAAGATCAAATCCAGCTCAGTCTGATTCGGCATTTTGGGAAGATAATCATGTCGATTCATTACTTCTGTTATATAAAGTATTTTATCTGTTAATAAATCTCCAACCTTCTCTCTGCATATCTGTCGTTCGTGTTCTGTTGCTAATTTGATAAGTTCCAACCGTACTGTCCATACTTCCCACGGTATACATTCTGGTTGAAAGGGCCAACGATTTTTTTTCTTCTGAAAGAATTCTAAGGATATTTGGCCAGAACCTGGGCTATCGGTGGAACGTAGAGCTTCAGAAAAACCAGATATTTCACGTTTCAAAGTTTGATCCAGATGAACCGACGAACAACACACATAAGTGAAATCAATAAAGTCACAGTCAATATCTTGATATCCCACTGTCCCTACCGAATAGCTGCCTTCTTGTTTATATTTAAATTTACCAAGACTGCGATGAAAAAGAACACTGTGGAAGATACTTGCTACTGCTTCGTCCACTTGTCTTCCCTCCATGCTTAATTCGAACAACTGAGTTCTGGCATTCATGATGACTCCTGTCGAAACAAACATTCGTTACATAGCTGTATCAAATATGTTTAAGAATAATGACCCCATGATAACATTGTTACTGACAGGTAATAATTTGTTGTCGATCAAAGAAATTCATAGAAAGTTGCATTAAAATGCTATGAGTGACTCTTTCGCTTGGATTAAGACAAAATCAAATTTTCTATATATGCTTCTGAACATTGGCATAAATGGATGATACGACCGAAAACAAGGAAAATGTATATTGCGTCGATTAATTCTAACCTCGTAACAGTAGTAGTAGTAGTAGAAACGATGATTATCACTGGAGGCTTGTTGTGGTACTGGACGATATTTGGACATCTCTTGGTTGCAGAAAATTTACCAGTACTTCAAAAATACAGTCATAGGAGTAAGTCCATCGTGTCTTTAAAAAATTTAAAAACCCCGAATATGCGACATATAATTGGTCGCATCGAAGCAATACGTCAAATTTATAAATGTGATATGCCCCTGCGGATATTTTATTCTTATTTTGATGTAACATGAGTTACGAATAATGCGAAACATTCGTCAATATAAGCGACGCTTAGTATTCTGAGCGCAACTTACTTCTCTGTCTGAATGTTGTATTTTAGTATTCTGACCTCTTCTGATAAACAGTTTAAACACATTTGATTTTGAATCCGTGTTGCTACTGTCAGTCACGCATTGTAAAACGAAATTAATTTTTTTAGATAGAATTTCTGTAATCTGTCTCCTTGACTGCTCGCATAATTATTTTCACCCACCATCACGATATTCCAACAACACTATATAACTACACACTGTGCAAACCGTTCATTCATTCATTCAGACTGATCTATGAATTTAACAGTTCGTATTTTTCTTCGTCATACTTATTATTGTGTATTGCTCATCATAAAATTTCTTAATGAACACAGTTTTACGTGCCAGATTACGCAGAACCATTTATACTCTGATCCAAATGACTATTGCACTCTCTTTTTGCAATAAATAACAGCTGTTCTTACAGCTCTCCGCCATTTTACATTTCCTTCGATTTTACTATTAGTGCGTATGCATCTATGCATACATGTGTACGTACATATGTGCATGCATATACGTCGTACGTATTGCTGAACAGCTATGGATATGCACATCTTTTGAAGGAAAAAATTAGAAAAAGTCTTGAAAGGAATTCTAAATGATATCATGCATACAAATTTATTGTTTGGTAACTTATTATTAACTGGGGAAAATATGAATAATACACTTTTCGCTCGGTAACAAACTACATACAGAAGTGACGATAAAGTCCATTATAGTTTCTATAGATTCGACTGTTAGCTTTCCTTCTATACATATGTACACAATCTGCCTCTACAATAAAGAAGCCTATATATACAAATATGTAACATAAGTAAATCGAATGCAAAGTTAACTTCAATTATAAGATGTGGAATAGATACATATAATTACGATGAACTACCTAGTTGTGTTTTGCAATACGTTTACCAACTATCTCAGCGCAAGCAGACTGAATATCAGGATACTGGTAGTGAAATCCTAATTCTTTGACGCGTTTAGGTACAACTTTTTGTCCCTCCAGCATAATCTGAAAATCATTTAGTATAATTACCAAATGAAGCAAGCCATAATGAGACACGTCCCTTGTACTAACTTTTGCTCGTTCTTGACTAAAAAAGGTGTTCAGAACAACGGGTGGTACAGGGACAAAAGCAGGTCGATGCATCGCAGATGCAAATGCTTTAGTGAATTCTTTGTTTGTCAGAATCTGTCAATAATTTGTGCATCAATTATACTTATTTGCGTTATCCCAATTCTAGCTAACTTTACATTCAATTAATAATTACCTGAGGCGCAACACCGTTCAATACACCATGCACATTCTTGTTTTCAATGGAAAAGAGAAACATGTTGACCAAATCTTTTAAATGTATCCATGGCATGAACTGATCTCCATTACCAAGAGGACCACCCAGTCCAAAAAAAAATGGTAAATATATTTGCTTGATCATACCGCCAGATTTTCCTAATACAACACCCGATCTAACTGTTATTTGTCTGATATTGGTATCTTTTGGAAGCTGCGCAGCGGATTCCCATTCATGACAAAGGTCTAATAATATGAAAAACAATTATGTGCATTGAAGTGATTTATATATTACAAGGACATTACCGGCAAGAGGAAACAATGAATTTACCCGATAAGAAATCGTATCTTTCGCATTCACTTTCTTCAGTATATTCTGTATCATTTGGTTTATAATAAGCTACTCCAGAAATTGTTACAAAAGCATCAGCTTTAGTATGAATAATTGCTTTGGCTAAAGATTTTGTAGTCTTTACTCTGCTATTGATAACATTTTGTTTGAATCCATTTGACCATCGTTGTGTGGGATCTAGTATATTTTGGCCAGCAACATTAATTACAGCAGTTGTATTTTCGGGTAAGCCATAACACTCCAAATCATGCTACAGAAATTAATTCACATAACAGTTTAATATCATTGGCCGTGTATTAACTATGCGTGTGATTCTGCTTAGTGCCTTACCCATGACATTCTATTCGGGCCAGGCATGCGAGAAATGCATGTATGAGGGACACCCTTACGAGATAATAAATTTAATATTTCCGTTCCAATAAATCCTGTACCACCACCTGATTGTGAGTTAAAATTATATAACCTGATCCATAATGTAATCTAATGGATACTATTTCATAAAATGCATTTCTTAAACGAAACTTGCCTATAACTACGTGCTTTAACGCCATGTTATATTAAGGGTAAAAGTATTTTAATATCTGTAATTTTACTTTATATATTCTATGTATATACACAGCAATTTGCTTTGTGATAGATTTTATTTATAAATTCCACACTGATCACTTTCGTTAATTAAAGTGATTAACGAAATAATTATATTGTGCGTTAATCCTTTATATCTTGAATAGGCACATTTCTTGTCAATGTTAAATTAATATTGGGTAGTAGGTAAATAGCAAGTAAACTATTGTTTACACCATTTTTATTTGCGTATTGTATGGAGACTTATTGAAAGATAGAACGCTATAAAGATTATAGATCTTGTAACATAATATCACGGTACATCTATATAAAGGTTAAAACCATATATGATAATTTGGATATTGTATTATTGTTCTTGTAATTAAAAAGTATGTAATTAATTATATACAATTTATTGTTTCTGGTCGCACGCGGAGAAACTCTATGCGCAGAATGTCTGTGCGCAGGAATACCCAACTGGCGCGTGCGTGATCTCGCAGTCGCGTCTACGTAGTCGAAGGGTATACATGTTACGAAGATGGCGTCTGCTTTAGAAAACTTGGAAACACAGTTAGAGCTGTTCATTGAAAATGTACGACAAATACGTATTATAGTAAGCGATTTTCAACCTCAAGGACAAAATGTATTGAATCAAAAGATGTAAGTGCTGTTCATATAATAATTTCATTTGTTTGCTCGTGAATTTGTTAGGTTATATATGCATTGGATAAAGTTGTCGAAGTTTGTTTATATATAACTGGTTTATACATTTAATGCGTTTTGGGACTATAAAAGGAAAATACATGAAAGATCTGTTGTTGTTATCTGGCGTTTTAAGTATTATAGAAACTTATGTTCGTGAACAATTTATTTTTTAGTCAAGGATTAGTAAATGGTTTACAAGAAATAGATAAGTTGAAGTCTCAAGTTCAAGATGTTCATGTACCTCTGGAGGTTTTCGAGTAAGTATATCAGAATGAGATCTCCTTGCAGTTCCCAAGAAAAACTTATATGCAAAGTTCTAATAACGTATCGGTTTATATTTTCAGCTACATTGACCAAGGAAGAAATCCACAACTGTATACCAAGGATTGCATAGAAAAAGCATTAACTAAAAACGAACAAGTGAAGGGAAAGATAGATGCCTACAGGAAATTTAAGGCGAACATGCTTGTAGAATTGACTAGAGTTTTTCCACACGAGTTAGCTAAATATAGAGCAATACGAGGCGATGAATAAACCGAGCTGAACGAGTGGACAACAGCTTGTTATCTGATTTTTTTTTTCTACTGTAATTTTTACAATAAGTATTTATTAAAGAAAATTATATCTAATAAATAATTGATATTTTTTATGAAATGTATTCCTTTTAACGTACATTACTGCAATGCATTCTTATGTTGATGTTGAATTGTAGAACAAACTCTGGCGTGAAAATGTCTCTTGAATGGTAATGTTGGGACCCCACTGCTGGATTCCCCTTCCAATCAGATTCGATCTTTTTACCGCATCCCGATCACAATCATTCAAACCCGCATTCAGTTATTCCGAAGACGAATCTACGTTTGCGTGAAACTAGAAGATTATGATTGCCTTGCTACTTATCGCTATTTTGCATCAAAGTGGAGCCAGTGATCATATCACAGATCGATATTCGTAAGATTTAACATAAATTATACATTTTATGTTCTTATTTCGTCTGAATATCGAGATAGTTTGGAGATGGAGACGTTTATTTAGCGTAGCTTTTTTTCTTCATCCGCGTTTTGTCGTACACTGTCCATATGGCAACTTAACATTCTCCGCGCGGCTGTTACCTGTCGACAGCGTATTCAATGTTATCCGCAATAGTTCTTTTCGAGGCGGCGTAAAGTAACTGTATCGCAATAGAGATAGATTGATATTGGGAGGTAAAGAACAAGAGAGAGTTATGGTCTACTTCGAGTTGCCACGTCGAAAGCAACAGGTTTTTACCTGTTACTTGACAGACTCCCATTGTCAATCGCTGTTACACGTTCATTCGTATACATATTAGGTTACTAATCAATATGCACGGAGATTGGTCGAGTAACATATTTACAAAAAATAAATAATCTTAGAGGTATGAGTTTTTGTCAGAAGGAAAAATGCAGAAAATTTTGTTTACAGGTCACTATGGCATTACAAATGCGAGGGTGGCCTCTGTAAGAAGGAGCTAATCACAAATGATGTAACCGAGCCAGTTCCGTTGGAAGTGTGCGAATTGTTTTGCGATTCTTCCAGTTCGCTATGGCCAAAATCAACTGGTCATTTGTCTTTGAGCAGAAACATGGTCCATCTTGATCCAGACAAAATTTCATTAGCCGACAATATACAATCTAGGACAAAACTTGCATATTTACTTCAAAAGAATATATTGTTGCTGCAAAATAATGCGAAACATTCTGTTGGCAAACTGGTGGAAAGTGGCGGAGCAGAAATGCTTGTACGATGTATGGGCATTCGTGAAACGGATAACATTAAATTGACTTTAAACACAGACGAAAGTTACAAGTTGATTGTGACACAGGTGGATGAAACGGTGAGCATGTTAGTAATTTCATAAAACTTTAGGATGGTGCGAGGAGGCAAATCCTGTTAATATTTATACTTACTTCAATTATGATACTTATGCAAAGTTGATTTTTATTTGTACAATGACGGTGCTTGTTATTTATAACACTCTATTTTCTAATATTTTGCAGCTGGAGGTAACAATTGAGGCGAAGACGTACTTTGGTGCACGACATGCTCTGGAAACCTTGAGTCAAATGATTGTTTTTGACGATTTACGGAACGAGATTCAGATCCCCAGAGAAATCTCAATCACAGATGGACCTGTATATCCTTATCGCGGTATACTACTAGATACGAGTCGAAATTTCGTTGACAAGGCGACAATATTACGGATAATCGATGGAATGGGAATATCGAAGTTGAATACTTTGCACTGGCATATTGTTGATTCACATAGCTTCCCGTACGTTAGCAGAACATGGCCAAAATTTTCAAACATGGGTTCCTATGGGACTCATAAAATTTACGATCAGGAGAGTGTGAAAGAAATTGTTGAATACGGCCTTGTACGCGGTGTCAGAATATTACCGGAATTCGATGCACCCGCTCATGTGGGAGAGGGCTGGCAGTGGGTAATTTGCTCTTATTTCTCTACATATTCACATAAGTCGCGTATGTTGGATGCTGCACGAATGATATCATCAAGAAGGATGGCGTGGGCAAGGAACAGTGTTAGCGAAAATCGTTAAAAACAACTTCATACTGATATTACGATTTTCCTTTTCAGGTGGGAGACGAGGCGATTGTTTGCTTCAAAGCGGAACCATGGAAAAGTTATTGCGTTGAACCACCTTGCGGTCAATTGAATCCAACGAGTGAAAAAGTATATGAGGTACTTGAGGGAGTATATAAAGACATGATTCAAGATTTCCAGCCAGACCTGTTTCATATGGGCGGGGACGAAGTGAATATAAATTGTTGGAACTCGTCGATCGCTATCACAAACTGGATGCAAAATGTTAAAGGCTGGAACTTATCGGAAACAAGTTTTTATATGCTCTGGGATCACTTCCAAACAAAGGCGTTGGAAAAGCTGATAATTGCCAACGACGGGAAGCAGTTACCTGTTATTTTATGGACTAGTGGTTTAACGAACGAAGAAAACATTAAACATTTGAATCCCTCGCAATATATCATTCACATATGGACAAGCAAGGATGATCCGACAATCCGTAGATTGTTGCGGAATAACTTTTCAGTAATTTTTTCGAATTACGACGCTCTTTATTTGGACTGCGGGTACATATATCTATAGTATAGTATTTGATTTCATTTTTCATCCCCTTCATTCCCCCTTTCATTTCTATTTTTCTTGTTTATTAGTTTTGCAGCTTGGGTAGGCGAAGGTAACAATTGGTGTGCTCCTTACAAAGGATGGCAAACCGTGTATGACAATTCGCCTTTGAAAATAATTAGATCACAACACCTCGAGAATAAGAAGAATCTTATATTAGGTGAATGTCCTTCCCGAACCCCAAATCCTTTTAGCATGCGATTATGGTTGTTACATATAACGCGGGTTTTGTAACAGGAGGTGAAGCTGCACTTTGGACCGAACAAGCCGATAGTGCCTCAGTGGACTTGAAAATTTGGCCCAGGTCTGCAGCATTAGGGGAAAGATTATGGGCAGAGCCAAATTCAACGTGGATTCATGCGGAGCATAGAATGCTTAGGCATAGAGAGCGATTGGTGAAGAGGGGAATTGCTGCCGATAGCCTGCAACCTGAGTGGTGTTTGCAAAATCAAGGCCATTGTTATGCATAATTCGCCTTCGGGTAACTATCAAATTTTCATCTATTATTCTGAACGATTTCAAAGTATTTTATAGCATTAACGGAAACATTATCAATAATAGTATATAACATGAATAAAAAAAGGTATTAATAGACTAGATTTTCAACCGGTGTGCCACGAGAAGTTCACAAACTTTTAATATTAGAAAATGATTAAAAATCTGCTATGCTGTGATTGTAAATCAGTCAATAATTTTTTGTTAAATCGACGAAAAGAATATGAATTTTTTTGTTCATTTTATAACAATTAAATTAGTTTACGTGCGCCATAAGATAAAAAAGGTTGAAAATCGTTGGAGTAGATGAACATGAACGAAACTCACTCTTCGTAGAGTAGATGAACGGTAATGCGAATATCACTCTTAATTGTTAAAAAGTCTCCTCTTTGTCGTCAAACGGTGTCTTCACGTAGTAAGTTATCAAAGTTCCTTTTCCTTTGACATAAGTAGGTCCCCGACAAGTTAATTCATAACCAGCAGCGATCAAAATTTTTGCCGTGTCTTCGGTAACTTGAAGTTTTCCCATTTCTCCACAACTATCCATTCTCGACGCCACGTTTACGGTGTTACCCCAAATGTCGTATTGTGGTTTCTGTGCTCCAACTACACCCGCTATCACAGGTCCGTGATTTAAACCTTGTCGAAGGAAATGTGGCACAGGGCTCATTTGGCAAATACTATTTATCTTAGATATTCTACTTTTGTTATATGTTTATACGCACATTTATTGCTTAGCAATACTTACCTATTCTCAGTTTAAATCTCTGAAACGACTCCTTATTGATTTGGTCTAGAATCGTCATTAAAGCAAGGGCATATTCAACGAGAATAATTATATTATGTTCTTCTTGATTCAAATGATCCTAAAAATTCCAAGTATTATAGAAAAGAGTTTCTTAATTTTTTTCTATAATTTTCTGAGAAAATCCAGATCAATTGATTTGCAACAATAGAATGAATTTTCATTCGTATCGTATTACCCTTATGTCTATGTTTTCTTTCCCCGGGCTTAGACCCGAAGCGAGCATGTAAGTACTGCCGATGGTTTTAATCTTTTCGATTCCGGAGAACTTTGGTTTGAGTAATAGTTTGTCAAAATCGCAGATGATCTCGTTTAGAAGCCTCAGACATTCCAATCCTTGCTTATTTATATCAGTTTCGTCGTAAAATTCTTTGTAATTTGGGATGGACGCAAACATGACAGCGATAGTGCTGTACCTCTCGTGATAGAGATCCTATGAATCGTTGAACACTGTTTGAATAGTATTGTTGCGTTATGTGAATAGAAACAATACAACGCTAAAGTTCACCTGTATTGCCCTGGTGTTTGTCAAATAATGCTCCGCAACGTGTGCTGGCAATATGTTTTCCAGAAGGATCTTATTAATACCTCTCATAGTCTCTACTTCGTCCTGCTCTATTTTTAGTTTATTTTCCCATAGAAAGTCTGTCCTCGAAGTGTATTCAATTTGCTTGTCTAGTACGTGAAGCACAAAGCAAACAAGTGCAAGTAAACTGGCAATTTGGATGAGATAATGTATATGATAATGCCTGAAAAGTAAAATGTTATTCACAAATGATTTCAGTTTCAACACTATACTTACTCTACGCCTCCGATCGCGTAATACAATCGTGCGATATGTGTTTGCGAAATCGTAACAACTATAGTTGCTGTTGAAAGTAGCATTGCGAAAAATTTTAGTAAATAATCTATTCGTAAATGCGTCCAACCGACAGTCTGACACATCACCGCGGAGTATATGTACAGCTGAAAGAATAGTTTCCTTTTCATTTAGACATTTATCTGTTTACTCTTTATTATTATTATTATTGTTGTTATTAGTAGTACTATTAATACTACTACCCATACGTACTGGTGCAGTGTCTGACTGTTCAGCATCGATTAAACTAAGAATGGACGAGATAGTCGCCAGGAGAACCGTAATTAAATACACCGTTAGTCTGACTTCTCTGGTCAATGTTAACCAATTTCGCTGATTGCTACCATCGACATTAGCTTTCACGCAAAACCAAGATAGTACAGAAAATATTAATAAAAACGTTATGCCGGGTATAAAGCAGCTATAAACCGTGACACTCCTGTAACGAAAATTCGTATCTGTAAATAATATTTACTGCACCCTTCGAGTTATTAAAGCCTGAGATATTCTCACTTGGGCAGTCAATTTTAGAATGCGTACCTCGGCAAATAAATAACTTGAATACTAAAGATCATAATGTAAATGGTAGTTGAAGCGAAAAGGTACCAAGGATATTGTTCGTCGATCTGCTCGCGGTATCGTAGTTCTTGATTATGGTCACTGAATCGATAAGTGAGGGGTGTCATGCCCTCGCTTCCTCGGTACCATCGTCTGTTTAAATCGGACAAATAGTGTTATCAGATAGTTCAAAGAATAAGGAGATGCGATGCAGAACTCACTTTACATCGACGAAGCAATTAGAATTACTGTTTGCCAAAAGATTTGATTCAATCATCGCGATACTCTGAAAGAAATGCAGGACGTTAAAAAAATAATTATCGAATCCACATCATCGTACGCAATACACCGAGAATTATATGTAATCAAAAACATAGGAAAAGCAAATAAATTTTATAACATTGTTACCATCTTACCCTTAAGCCAATATTTTTAGCTAGCGTTGCCTCTGCGATATTTGCGAAAGGCTTATCAGCGCCCCAGCATTCTACATATTTGGTCATCTTACTGCTTAGCCTGGATCTATATGTATATGAGGAGCGAAATTTTTTTTCTTCATCAATAAGTTAACTTAAAATTGCATTTTCGATGGTGATATGAACTATGCCAATGTTAATGCACATTTAAAAGCTTAATATTCATGGTTCTGCCGCCCTCTTCGCCCTAGTTACATACTTGCTACGGAGTTCTACTATATGTATAATTACTATTGTATATATATATAAAAAAAAGAAGAAAAATATTGGCACCAGCATTTAAAGCTAATGCACAAACATTAATGAGTAGCGAGACATAAACGACGAAGCGCTATGTTCACCTTGACGGTATGGAGGGAGGGCTGCGTGCGCGTTCGCCACTATCATCCGTTTCATTCTCTCGGCTGCTTTTCTAACACAACACGAGAAAAATCATTGCGCATCATACTTTCCTTGCGAATTCCTAACACGTGCATAATAGTCTTATAAAGTCAAAACGAAAATTTGACTGTAGCTGAAGAGAATTCGTCGTAACATGCGTTGTACGCTATCGCACATTATTCCACCTTTTAAGCGTACAATATTTTAACATTGACCCTGTGTAATATCTGCATCGAAAGTTTATTCTATCCTATTTCTTACCTCTGGCGGCACTATCAAAAAAGTCTCAACACTGTGCTGTGCAAGATAGCTCTCACGGGAACCACCATCGCCGGGCTCCACTTGGAAACGGTCTCCAAGCTGAAGTAGTGTTGCTTTTGTTATGTGCACTCTCCTAGATCGAGAAGTAGACCAAGTAGACCAAATCTATTAGGGACCTATACACCTAACCTGTACTGTGTTGCAACATACCCCGGTAAACCACCGCTTTCCATATGATTCGCAAGTGTAACGTCGTCGCTCCAAACATCGAATTGCCATTTTCTTAAACCAAGTACGCCGCATAAGACGTTCCCGGTGTGTATTCCTATTCGCATATCCACATTGAATCCCGTTGCTTCGCGAACGAACCTGATAATGATAATCAAATTATTTCCACTTACACTTGTAATTATATATATTTCTTTTACCTGATTGCATCTATCATTTGCAGCCCCATATTCACACAATTGTACGCATGATTTGGTCTAGAGATCGGCAATCCTGAGACACAGTAATAACAGTCCCCCAGGATCTTGATTCTCATGCATTGATTATCCTAAAACCGACAGGTAACAATGCTTTCATGTAACATGAATGTACGTGGATCCCAATTAAAGTGGAGGAAGCACCAGTGTTCCTATTACCTGAGCAATTTGATCGAATCTTCCAAACAGTTCGTTCAACGTTTTGACTAGATCCGACGCTGACAATTGTTCCGAAAGCGGCGTAAAATTGACAATATCCGCATACAAGATGCTAATTCGCATATGAATTCAAAGAAAATATTATTACTGCTTCACCCTTTTCTTGATTCGCCCAGCACCCTTAACGAATCCTTAACTCACCTAACGTTGTTGTGCCTCTGCACGTACATCTCATGAAATCTGGTTTGCTTATGTTTGCTAGCTTCTTGACACGCGTCAGCCATTTTCAGCATAATGCTTCTCTTTACCTGCATCAACCCTTTTTTCTTACAATGATACATACGCACGTGTACGTATATAAGACGAACTAGGGAAAAAAGAAATTTACCTCGGCGGCGATGTACGCTGGAATAACGCTCAACAATAATTGTTCTTGTTGTTCTCTTTCGCATTCTAATTTGATCCTGGATTCGATCACGGTTTCTGTTCTCGTGAATGTTCTATTGTGCGCTTTTGCGGTTAAAACGCTATAATATGAACCCGCAAGAACTGCCGAGAATAGAAAAATGATCTCGCTACATGTCTAAATCAAACGACAAAAAGAAAGGAGAGTAAATAGCCCCGAGCCCTGGAAGAATGCGATGAATGAAGGAAAGAGATCGTAGGAAGGAAAACGTGCGAAACCAGGTATCGGTCATTAAGCATGTGTATATACCTCGGCTATTTGGGGGTAGCTTGAATGATCGAGAAACGCGAACCGTCCACCTATGTGAGCAATGATCAAAACAACTGCAAAAATCGTCGGTTTCTGTCCTGTGTCCCTTGGTAGTATGGCAATCATTGCAAGGATCGTAATAAATAGGGATACCGAGGCACGAACAATTACAATACCGACCCCTAAGATAGTAGAACCAAAGAAACCTATCAGAAATTTAATTTTTACGGATGTTAAGGTTGACGTTAACTGCGCCAGAAGCAGTAAGCTTGAAGAGGACACTAGTAGTACAGATAAAATCGACGCAGGGATCGTTACTTTGGCTAAATCCTGCAAGATAAATATGTAGAAGAAATTATAAATAATTTGATGCATTTTTCTGTAATGCATCTTGCACATTTACCTGATAGTTGCTAATGTAGAGAATCGCTAACGCGAAAACCAACGCGATTACTGCGACAATTAAGGTTCCGACATAGAGGGATGTTGTTAATTTTCCTTCGTATTTGTCTCGCAACTCTTCCAAGTCTGATACGCCAGCTTCTTTTGTGGCAAGTCCTCGCGATTGCCCTGTCGGGTCGTGGCAAGCAATTGAATATTAATCACGTTTAATGAAAAATGTTCTTTATTCAAAAGTACATCGAACAGTTAGTCGAAAATTAAAGAAATTGGAAATAGGTAACCAGTTTACGGTCCGTCGCTACGTGTTTTTCGCTTCAGCAAGAAACTTGGCCAATTGCCAATATGAACTATTTCTGTTCTATCCACACAGAAATTTATTCGTTCATTGAAATCATCTTTAAACGTATCATTTATTTCGTGTAAACCATGAATATTATTTTTCATTGTTTAATTATTCCGCCCTACGCAATCTTGCAACGAATAATTCAATTTACGAACAGGCCAATATTGCATAATTGGTTCGAATATGTAAGTAAATAAGTAAGTAGTGACGTGTTCCAGTGCATTCCCGAGCACCATTCCTAATAATGTTTGTTAAATATTGATTTTATGAAATTTTAATTAAATTAAATCAACCATTTTCATTTTAATTAAACGTTCAGGAAAGCAAAAACGAAGTTAATGGTCGAAGAGAATATTAATGTAACAATCCCATTGACATAAAATTACCTTCCTCTTGCATAATGTCTAGCAAATGTTCCTGTTCGGCTCTTGCGTTTCGAGTACACGATTTTTTTCATTCCATTGATAATTCGATGTTCCACATTTCGTTTATACCCGCAATAAATTTATAAAGCGACTGTTCACGATTTCTTTTCACTTGCGATGGTAAAACGTAAATTTTGTTAAACGGATCACAGGGAACAAAATATGTACATGTATTGATGTGCGGTTTTAATTTTGAATTTTACGCGTTGCTTTTTGAACGTATGAATTCTTCGCTTTACAATATCATAACATTTTTAATCGATCTGTTTAATGACTATGATTATTTTAAACAAATGTGCACGATGACTGTGCGAACTGGTCCTGTGGATGCGAGAATTGCAACTAGTGGTTCGATTATGAGCCTGGTTTGTCGTAAAGCATTCCTATGATTCGTTTAGAATAACTTCATTGCAAGCTAACAATAAGACTTATTCTTAACCGAGCCATCGATGTAGGTGAATCCCCCGTCCTCGTTGCTCTCTGACTTATTCGCTTGCATTACAGTATTTTTGTAAAGAAACTGTAGCCTTTTTATTTTTGCTTTAATATTTCTTCTTTTAAGAAATATTTCCAGATATTAATTTCAGTATTAAATGAACTCTCATATCTTGATACGATTTTCCTTTGAACGCGTGAGACAACGCAGGTAGAGGGCACAATGAATAAAAGAGAACAACATAATTTTTAAAAAATATTTTATTAATTAGCATTAATAATTGGTAAATACATATGTGCTAGAGCATTCATAATTTAACTAGCACATTGGTTTGAACTCTCATTAACTCAAAGATTAGCATTAATTCAACAAGTTGATGTCAGGTACCCGACATGGGAAGTAATCAGCTTATGTAATTTTTTTTCCTCTATTCCTTCTTTGTCATACCTTGATATCTCTCTCTCTCTCTCTCACACACACACACAATGCCTTCTGCTTATAGTTTTCCTTTTTCTCTTCATTCTTTCTTATATACAATGTATACGTAATGAATTCTAATTTCATTTTATAAAAACTCCATCTCACGTTCAATACCCACGAATTTTAACTGCTCCGTAGGCCCGTATCTGTAAAAGGGAGAAGGGTAAATACGAGTCGAACAATACTGCGAATAGTAGCATTAAACATTCGTACCTGTAGTCAAAGAATAATTCTTCGCCTGGCTGAATAGCTCTCTTTGCAAAAATACCTATTCTATGGTCCCCGTTTACCATCATAACTTTTGCATAACAATTAGGATTTATTGAATGATTGGCAAATCTTATTTTATTCCCTTTGCGAGTAGCGTCCACGACAAAATCTGAAATTTAAATGGTCTAAGTCTGACAACGGCTGTTTGAGTATTATACGATTAACACATATTTTTCAATCTTTTTTACCATTGTTCAGATTAAACAGGAAACTGCACATATATTTGTCGTATACTTTGCCCCGTCTATCAGCTTCATCTTGACTGATAATTTCACCGCAATATTCCGATATGAATTCGTTTTTGGCTGCGGACTCCTTGAGAAATATTCCCCATCCAGCCACATCTGATGGCGCCATTAATAGATGTTTGTCTAAAGAGGAATTTAGCAGTGTATAAATTTAGCAGCACGAGTCGGGAGATTATTATTATAGAAAAATGTGTATCATCACGTACGGAGGCCACGTTGGACGCTAACATTTTTGCAAGATATTTTTGTAATATGGAATTGATCGGCACCGCACGTTTGGCACAAGTCTGGATCGCATTCCCTTACGGCTAGATAACAGGGGCACTGTTTTGTATTACATTGAGCTTTGCACCTGCACCCTGGGAAGCGGTTTTGACATTCGCTACTGCACTGACAAAACTTCTCGCAGAAATTTTGAGCTTGTATACACGGGCACGAGTTATCGCACTGTCTTCCTGGATGGTCACACGGCGCAAAATTATGAACATGATTGGCACCTTGAAAGTAATAAAAATAAATAGATTACAATGTCGATTTGAAGAACTGTAATAGCAAACGATACGCGTGAACGTGTATGGGTGTGTGTATTTATACCAGAATCTTTTTTGAGCTGTATTTTTCTACAGTGCATTGACCAAAGGCGATGCTTTTTCTTCTTCTTTCGCGGTGGAGTAAAGTCCTTGAAATTTTCAACCGCTGGGATGTCCGAAGCTTCCTTCTGCGCGAATTGATACACTTCCTGACATGTTTTGGTCAGCATTATCTGAGCCAACGCGCATGGATTACCAGGAAAAGCTTTATGGAGGGCTCGAAATAAACTTTGCTCCGAACCGGTCCACGAAAGCTCGCTTTCTGTTTTTACTCGTTTATCGAGACCCAAAAGTGTAAATGGTGTCTGGTTTTCTGGTTGAGCTTGATCTTCCATTGATTCTTCCGATTTTGTTTCTTTGTTCACGTTTTGTTTAAAATCTGTTAGCATATGAATTATGAAGGATATAGCTATTGTAACAAGAGAACACGTTTGGGCGTTGCATGGTAACTCGTTACAAAATTTACAAACGATTGATCCTTACCTTGACAACCACCTCCTTGGCTATACTTGTTACTGTCGTTGCTGTCTTCGCTACTCGCTTCGTTCCCAGAATCTACGCTTGCTTGTTTGCGTACTTTTCTAGGCCCTCCGCGTTTCTCGTCGCATTCTTCGTCCTTTATATCAGCCGCTTGTGCTGCAAGTTTCTCCCTCATTCCTTCCTGCAAACGAAGAAAAGTTACGAGCCTATCGCACCCGTTTTCTATGTTTTGAAACAATAGTGTTTCGCTATTTTCGAATTTACCAGGTGCATGTAACATTCTGTTCCACATGGCTCGGGAAATGGTTTTAGATCTGGCCCCTTTCGTTTCTGCAAATTCGGTCCTGGATGGCAGACTTGAAGACCTATAAATAATGAGAAAATTTCAATACAATACTATTCCTAAGTGAAAGTATCGTGGATAGGGAAGAATTTAGAATGCGTAGCGTTGAACGACGGCGAACGAAATATTATTTTGCACATGTATCCTTGATGTATCCGTCTCCGTGCTAAACAAAAAAAAAGAAAGAAGCGTACGTTCAAATATGATCGTTTGTATGCAGTGTTGTTCTTTACCTGGCGGCGACGTTCCCCTGGCTGCTATAATGAATGAGGAATCATAAATGATCACAATTAACAGATAATCAGCATTAGACCAGAATACAGAATTTTGTGTATCGCCATTTAGATGTATTTCAAATCTTTACATCCAATTTGAATCTAACAAATTTGGGAAGCATTAAACATAGGGGCACAAGTACTACACTCACGATGAAGAAAGCAGTCGTATTTGAAGCATCTTCTGCAGAACAGAGTGTGAAAGGAATGCATAGTTTGTTCCCGAGGCACGCTTTTTGCATTCACACCATCGATATTTGGTGTGCATTCCGGAGGTAAAACGTTCGGATCCGATCGTTCGGTTAATTCTATATACTTTTCCTTCAATTCCTCTGGTCTACCTTTGTCTGGAAACATGCTGGATATCGCCTACACGTAGGGTTTAAAAATATTAAATAACCGTTACAAAATAGAAAGGATAATTATTAGCATAGATATGTATTGCTTGTGCAAGTCACTTGCATTAAATATATGCATAGATGGAAATGGATTTTTATCAGCTTTAACTTCTTCCAATATCTTATCAATTTTTCCTTCTGCCTTGATGCTGCTGTTGTCCTTTCTCTCTTTATCTTTATCCTCTTCCTTCTCTTTTCCTTTCTTTGTCTGTTCTCTTTCCTTATCTTCTTTTTCATATTGTACTAGAGCATTTACCAGCTCAACAAATATTGAATCATCCATGAAACCTGATTCCCTGTCGCCGTGTACCTATGATTGTCCGAATAAAATTTAATTATATATAAACTATTGAGTGCACATGATGAATCTGAATTTAATTTCTAGCTTAACGTACTTTCCCATCATAATTCTTGATTAATTCCTCAATAAATGTGCCGTCCTGATCTAAGATTTCATCCCCCATATATGGTATATTATGTAATACAGTTTCATCTTCAACCATAAAATTTTGCTGTATTGGAGCCCAAGTATACATGGTCGGTATAGGAGTGACAGCATTAATGATCTTAACAGGACAGGTCTGTATATCACCATCAGAGCTGGATACTTCTGCTTTTTTCATGCAAGATACATGAGGTGGAATATCTTGCATCGCGAGCCACATTGCCTTGCCATCTGCCCATCGTTTTTGCTCTATCATTAGGAGTTCTAGGTGTACGAGCAGATTCACACTATTGAAGCTATGTTAAAACTGTTTAGTACAAGAGGTACAGCGTATACTAACCAGACATAACCTTACGATTCTGATTCCATGCTACTTTCACCTCGTCTGCCCGCTTGTAGCGTTTCATTTGGCGTAAACGCATGTATTCGGATTTTACGCGTTTCCTCCATTCTGCAGATATCTTGGCCTTTGACATTGTTACGGATAATTAATTAAGACAGTCCGCTACGAATGTACAAGTACCCGCGAATACGGGCTCAGGCCGAGACGCACCTTCGACATCTTCACCACCCAACAAGACCTAGCAGTAGGATATCCAGTGAAAGTATAGCCCTACACTTCACAGAAGAAACTTAGTCCTCAAGTTTTACATAACTTAATATATAAAGAATAATGAAAACAGCATGGTTAAATGGTCTTCACGCTGTATTAACTTGATTTTATAAATAAAAAAGCGGATAGCCAATTTTCTCAAGTCTTCAGTATCACCATCTACAAAGAACTGCGTGAAACTACTCGCGCCTCTTACTTACCTTAAGTGTAGATATGGCAGAGGCCCGTGTAGTTTTATTCACATATGTATAGCTGGCGAAACTAAAGGCCACTTTGGGTGTAGGTAAGACAGGGATACGAGTGGTACCACTGACGAGATATAGGAATAGACAGTAGGTATAACCCTAGGATCGTGTAGGTTCAGCTAAAAGTTGTTCAGTAGCCGTGAAAGTCCAGTAGGAACGACACGATAAAATTGCTCCAAGGAAAAAGATAATTAAAGAATTTGTCTAGTAACTATACAATTAACAATTGTAGTATACAATTATCGTCATTATCTTTTCCATTGTGGCAACTTTATTGTTTGGGTGTTAAAAAAATATGTATCTCTTAGCTCAATTTTTTTTGGTAATTTATCAGAAAATAATGTAAGTATAACTTTAAAAATTATTTCATTTATTGATAGTACAATTGAAATAAGAAAACTTGTTATCATGTGTTTCTTTAATTAAAAGATTTTTAATTAACATTAAATGTTTCATATCTTTCGTTGCCTTTCATTGCGGCAAAGAACAACAGAATTCTTTAAAATTATTTAATTTTCGCGTCGTTTTCAATAACCTGTGGGTAACGTTGCAAATGACATGGAAATGGTAATGGGACGCGGCATCCCAGACATCGTGGCCGAAAAAATACATTGCATGTTGTCTTGTCTATTCCTATATCTCGTCGGTGCTTTAGCTATCCTTTAGTCATAGTAAATTGGTTTATAAAAATAGTTTGTAACTGTTATTAGCGCATTCGATTAATTTAGAACAATTGTGCAATCAACTGTTATGTATATCTATTACATGTTCTATTTTATATTCAGTGCATTCAGTAGATCTTGTATAAAATTTAATATCGCTTTTACTACAAGTTCTACTGAATATCCTAAATATAAAAGGAAAGATATAATAAACAATTTACATATGCACTAGTTACACAATTGTTGTAATTTAAAATAAGCTTTAGCATATAAAGCACGTAAATTTTAGTATAAGTTTTATCTGTAAGATATATTGTTAATTAACTTCAAAGAATAGCTTATAAGTATTAGATTATTTATGTTTATATTATTTTTAGTGTTACATAAATATTAGTTTAGAATTAATACAAGTTGTTCGAAGTTTAGTTGTTCGATGTATTGTAAATAGATATAATAGAATAGTTTTGTAATTTGTATCTCCCTTGATTAGTTTAAATAAATGTTCATTGAAAAGAATTCCACTGCTCTTTTTATTTTCACACCTCAAAAATCCTTGAGAGAACCTAAATCCAATTCCTTACACAAGAAGTACCGTGGACGAACTTTAAATGCAAAGTCCTGAAGCGAGAAACTTGTAAAAATGGCCCTATACGTCATTAAAGAAAGCAGGTCAAAGTCTTGCAAAATTTGTTGGCGAAAGGCTACAAAATTATGCGCCCGGAAATTCTTAGAAAGTGACGTGTTTCCAAGAATTGCTGCGATGAAAGACCTCCTCGCATATCATATTCTCCTGATACAAATCCCCGATTTTCAGCCAGATATTTTTGCCAGAATCTCAGAAATTTTGCGATCGGAAATTCCTGGAACGTGACGTCATTTCCAAGAATTGCTGCGATGAAAGACCTCCTCGCATATCATATTCTCCTGATACAAATCCACGAATTTCCGCCAGATATTTTTGCCAGAATCTCAGAAATTTCATTTCCAAGAATTGCTGCGATGAAAGACCTCCTCGCATATCATATTCTCCTGATACAAATCCACGATTTTCAGCCAGATATTTTTGCCAGAATCTCAGAAATTTTGCGATCGGAAATTCCCGGAACGTGACGTCATTTCCAAGAATTGCTGCGATGAAAGACCTCCTCGCATATCATATTCTCCTGATACAAATCCACGATTTTCAGCCAGATATTTTTGCCAGAATCTCAGAAATTTTGCGATCGGAAATTCCTGGAACGTGACGTCATTTCCAAGAATTGCTGCGATGAAAGACCTCCTAGCTTATCATATTCTCCTGATACAAATCCACGATTTTCAGTAGAAATTTAAGTGCCGAAAATCTTGGATTTGTATCAGGAGAATATGATAAGCGAGGAGGTCTTTCGTCGCAGGAGTTCTTGGAAATGACGTCACGTTCTAGGAATTTCCGAGCGTTTAATTACCAACCAATTTTGCAACAAGTGAAGACTTTGAAGATGATGGTATTTCCAAGAATTTCCTTCTGCCAACTTTAATAACGTATAGGGCCATTTTGACAAGTTTCCCACTTTAGAACTTTCCATTTAAAGTTCGCCCACGGTACTTCTTGTATAAGGAATTGGAATTAGGTTCTTTCAAGGATTGGTAAGGTGTGAAAGTAAAAAGAGTAGTGGTATTCTTTTCATTGAATATTTATTTAAAGTAATTAATGAAGATACAAGTTACAATAATGTTCCAATTAAATTTACAAGCAGATACTTATGAACTATTCTTTTATATCTATTTACTATACATAGTACAGCTAAATGAAAATAAAATACTAATACTAATAAAAAACTCCTATCAATTCTAAAATAACATTCATGTAGTATGAAAAATACTATAAGCATAAATAATCTAATACTTATAAACTATTTCAGAAGTTAATTTACAATATATCTTACAGATAAAACTTATACTAAAATTTACGTACTTTATATGCTAAAGCTTATTTGAAATTACAGCAATTGTGTAACTTGTATACATGTAAATTATTTATTACATCTTTTATTTTACATTTAGCATATTCAGTAGAACTTGTAATAGTGATATAAGTAATATTGAAGTTTATACATATAAGATCTACCGAATAAACTGAATATAAAATAAAATATATAATAGACATGCATAACAATTAATTACACAATTCTTCTAAATTAATCTTATGCCCTAATAGTTACAAACCATTTTTATAAACCAATTCATTATAACTAAAGTATGTGGTAAGAGTTATTCTTTCTTCTTTCTTGCTTTTATGCGCGATAAGAAGTGTCTGCCAATGCTGCTTACTCTTTGCATGAGAAACCTGCATGCCATAAAGTGTCCGGCAAAAGTTATTCTTTCTTCTTTCTTGCTTTTATGCGGGATGAGAAGTGGCAGTCAATGCTGCTTCCTCTTTGCATGGGAAACCTGCACATACAACAAATATATTAGTAAGTGTGTAACAGGAGAGGGAAACATTGTTAAGGGTTATTTAAAGGAAAAAGAAAAAAGCAAGGGCCAAACCAGAAGCATAAGAGAAAGAGAGGATTAATTAAAAAGAAATGGAATAAGTCAAGCAGGAATAAACTTGAAATGAAAGGAAGGAAACGAAATGATGGAAAACCTTAAAATAAGATACTATGAAATAAAACAGCAGGAGAAGAAAATAATAAAAGCAGCAAGATATAATGAAAGGTTTAGATATAATAGAACATCAACACTACCTCAGTACCAAAGTAAAGGCGTAACAGGAAGGAGACAGAAAATTAATAGCGCAGGTAAGATCTGAAAGAATTAAAAAGTGAAATATATATTGGGAGAAGGAAAAGAATAAAAGATGTGACCTATACCTACACAAATTCGGAACGTTAGAGCACCTAGTAAGCCGCGGACAACGAAGTGGTCGCTCTCGAGTCATGTGCATCTTGTTCATGTGCCCCAGCCATTCTGTGGCTTTGCAAAGGAGTAAGGCATTTTTAACTGGAAGTGGGGACTTGGTGGCTCTTGGAGGAGAAAAAACTTGGTGCCCCTGTAGTAAGAGAATGTATGGAAACACAGAGAAAAGGCTATAGGAATGACTTTGGAATTTGAAATGAAAAAGAGAGGAAACATAAATATGTATGATAGATATGTAATAAAGAGATAATAAATGGCTAGTAAGACAGAGGTTAATACGTAAGATAGAGTAGGTATGAAAGGAAGAAGGAAAGAGAAGGTGAGAATGCAAGAATTCAGATGCTAAATGATAAAATTAGGTTATATGTACACTAACCAAACTTTCATTCCTGTGAGACCAAAATAAAGAATAATACCACTATTAGTATGTATTTCTTAAGTCCTGGAAAATTTATTTAAAGGAAAAAATATTCACAAATACATTTACCCGTGCTAAAGAGTGCTTGATTGGTGTAGAATATAATGAACAATGGAACTTGCAATGTTACCGTACATATTAATTTTTATGTAGATTGAAACACTGTGTTTGCTGACACTTTATTGATATGTAAAAGAGTGTACGAAACGGTTTTCGAGGATTATTAACTTAATTGGATGAATGAAGACATAAATAACCAAATTTTATGAACATTATCGCACCGCTACTTATAAACAAGTGCTTGAATTTACCTACCACTCGCATCCCTGTCTTACCTACACTCAAAGTGGGCTTTAATTTCGCCATCTATACAGAACTGCTCGAAACTGTATATATGTCTGCTTTATCTAGGGTCATTAGTATCGCCATCTATACAGATGTGACTAAAACTACTCGGGCCCCTGCCATATCTACACTTAAGGTAAGTAAGGGGTGTGAGTAGTTTCAAGGAGTTCTCTATAGATGGAACTACCATAGCAAGCGCGAGTAGTTTCAAGGAGTTCTGTATAGATGGCGAAACCATAGCAGGCACTGTAGATATGGCAGAGACCCGCGTAGATTCAAGTATATCTTTGCAGATATTAATTAACTTATAAATCAAAAGATATATACACGGGTATTTCAATTATAAAAAAGAAGGCTTTTTGAGAAATAAGAAAATGTAATCCTGTAGGCGAAACATATATGATTTATGTTACTAATGAATTATCTCGAAAGAGTCAGAAAACAGAAGAGTCTACATAAGAAGCAGGGCAATAAATAATACACAATATTTACAGCTGCCGATAGATAAAACGATAGAAACGAGAACTGAAAAGTATTTGCAATAAGAACTTAAGATTCTCTCCGCTCAAATAACTACAGTGGACAGTAATGCCCACTTAATGTTCGCTGCTTCGAAGCTGCCTAGCGAACACTATCCAGGGATGTGATTTATAAGGAATTGTTCATGCTTATCATTTTTCGGCACGCTCGGTTTAGGCTGTGTTGGGAGTGGATTGAGATGTACTGAGAACCAGCGTGAGATATATTTAACACGTTGAGTGCCACGTCAGGCATCGGTGTCTGACAATAAACTTTCCGTTCAGGCCGCGTCAGTCATAGGTGACTGACAATCAACTTTCCGTTCAGTGACTGACACTAAACTTTTCATTGGAGCAATTTTATCGTTAATGAAAGACGCAATTTCTTATTTATATTCAACTAATAACAATAACGAAGTAAATTATTTACTAATATAAGACAATTCCTGGGATAAACGTGTCTGCAAACGATTAGTGTTCGTATTCGGTCCCGAGCGAAGTGTACTAATCGAGATATTTCTGAAAATATATAATACCAAATTAATAATTGGAGTAAAATTTATACTCCGATTCGGAGTAGGTCCAAGGATTGGTGGCGATGTCTCGGCAAGCATTAATTGGGGATATGAACGAACACTGAGCGGCCATTATTGTACGTTGTATCCTAAGTACAATACGCAGTCAATTCGCTCGAATTATTTTCCGCATAATTATCAAACGTCGGTTAAACGTTTAATAATTATACGATAAATAATTGATTGCCCGGGTCTCACCACGTGGAGGTTACTGCGCATGGAGACCCACCCTAGCCACGGCCCTTCCACCCTCCAATTACGCGAAAACTAATTCAAATATAACATGTGACAAAGAAAAATCTCCTATTATTGTCAATTTGTAGAACGTTCAGTAATTGATCGTAGTACAAGTAAGACAACAAGAGGAGTAGTTGGAAAATTCACGACCGAAAGCTAAATGGAATATCAGAACGAAACCTGAAAGAAAATCAGAGAAAAGAAAAGAAAATCAGAGTCCAATTTCCTGAAATAAAACTTTCTTAATAATATATCTTATGATCTTAGAAACTAGACAACGAAATATTATCACAGCAGTGTACACTGCTGTCTTAAAAACCAAGACGCAGTTTAAAAATGAATCCTTCTTTCTTAAATACTACATTAAATTCAAATGCGTCCTGCCTGACTAAAGATCTAACTTAAAACTAGAATCGCCCTACCTAGTATAACATCTAACAGTTCGAATAAAAGAACAATTTCAATAATATCCTATTTACATAGGACTGTAATAGATACTATCCTATACTCGTGTAGGTATAAGTATGCATATGCTTAATATGGACTAATTGAAGAGGAATTAATTTCGTGGCCCATGGTGTCCTAGAACAGGTTGAATCAATTTTTAGTTTCATAAACCCTGCCTAATTAAAAGTCTAATAAATTCAATTCGTGTAAAACCTGCCTGTATAAAAGGGCAGCGGCAGGGGCACGTGTAAGGGTAAGGGCTGGGCACGGGCAGGGCAGGGGCAGAGTGAGAGTGTGGTCATATTATACATTTTTTAAGCATTCATCTTCTTTAGCTGATTCCTTTCAGTCCTTCTGAAACAAAGACAAAGTGGATGTAATTAGTAAAGCATTATAAAAATCTTCAACTCACAAGTGGGATCAAATGGGAGGCAAATAACGAAAGTGACTGCTACCGAGCAGTCCGCGAGCCCTCGGCCCATAGTCTGGACAGTAACACGACTTACAATCAACACCTGTTTCGATACCGAGCCACAGCAATCATTGAGGAACGGATATGCAAGACCGCAACCACGATTCCAGATTATGTCCCATATGCCTTCTGCCACCCCAAGGTGTGCTTGGCGTGGTCTAACGAGGAGAAATATCCTACTTGGCGGGTCACCTGTCCAGAACCGCAATCACAGCCTCACACACTGCTCCACGATGACACTGCAACCCAAATACCGCCACAGGTGCCAAAAGCGCCTTACCATCCGTCCTCCGGGCCGAGAACGGAAAAGGGAATGAAGCTAATAAGAGAATGACGCAAATAAGAGAATGAAGCAAAAAGGGAATGAGAGGGGAAAGTGCAATGCGCAGTCCATTCGCTCGAATTATTTTCCACATAATTATCAAACGTCTCTTAAACGTTTAATAATTATACGATAAATAATTGATTGCCCGGGTCTCACCACGTGGAGGTTACTGCGCATGGAGACCCACCCTAGCCACGGCCCTTCCACCCTCCAATTACGCGAAAACTAATTCTAATATAACATGTGACAAAGAAAAATCTCCTATTATTGTCAATTTGTAGAACGTTCAGTAATTGATCGTAGTACAAGTAAGACAACAAGAGGAGTAGTTGGAAAATTCACGACCGAAAGCTAAATGGAATATCAGAAGGAAACCTGAAAGAAAATCTGCAAGAGAATTCACGTTCCTGAAATAAAACTGTCTTAAAAATATATCCTATGATCTTAAAAACTAGACAACGAAATATTATTGCAGTGGTGAACACTGCGGGCTTAAAAGCTAAGACATAACTTAAAAATAAACCCTACTTTCTTAAATTTTAGATTAGATTCGAATACGCCCTGCCTGACTAAAGAGCTAACTTAAGACTAGAATCACCCTACCTAGTATAACATCTAACAGATCGAATAAAAGAACAATTTCAATAATATCCTATCTACATAGGACTGTAATAGATACTATCCCATACTCATGTAGGTATGAGTATACATATACTTAAATCCTCTTCGGTTAGTCCGTATTAATCTCTCGTGGTCCATGGTGTCCTAGAACAGACAGAAACCCGAACCAAAAAATTGCAGCACCTGCCAACAATATTTGGTTTTATAAACCCTGCCTAATTAAAAGTCTAATAATTTAAATTCGTGTAAAACCTGCCAGTATAAAGATCTAAGATTGTGTGTTGAAACAAATCCTACCTACATAAAGAGCTAAATGTATTGTTCGATTTATATTTGGGCCTGCCTAATTAATTGTCTAACACCTGTAATTAGTTAATAAGGACAGGGGTTTGGGGCAGGGATGGGGTGTGTTCGTATTATACATTGTTTCATGAATCCTCTTCTTTTCAATGCTTCTGAAACATGCACAAACTCGAAATAATTAGTAAAGCATTATAAGAATGAATTCTTAAACTCACAAATTGAATCGACGAGGCTGGCTCTTTAATTTTAAAGTTTCCAATCGTGTCTTTGATAATATTTCTGGATCTGTATTCTATATATTCCACTCTTGAGCCTCTGACGTATGTACTTATGTTTGTTTAGTATAGCATATTTGGGTTCATCTGTGAATCTGTAACAATCTCAAGCATTGGATTAGTGACATCCCCAAGCCTCCCCATTTTATATCGAAATGAAGCTGCTTTTAATTCGTAATAACTGAATTTTAGCGCAGTTAATAAATCAGAATTGATATGAAAAATGCTGCTATTTTTTGTTAACAATAGTTAATTGGATTTCGGCCAAAGTGATATATTCTTTTGTACGTTCTAGATCAAACTGAATGGTGGTATCACGTTCATTAAAAACTCCAAAATGAAGTAGTCATATTTCACTACAATTGATTCTATTTTGCTTCAACAAAGAAGCGACAAACGATTATTCGGAAGAAAAATATCAAACTTCAACTATCACCATGCCGAGACCCAACTACTGCCAATAACGTTTTTCGTGCAAGGATTTTTGTTTAAGCATTTACGGATATCGCGAGTGAATATCAATTTCTACAAAGCAAGCTCGAAAAGTTATAAAAATTGGCTCTACTAAAGAAAAGGTTAAGATAGAATTCCAACAATTAAGAGGAAATATTTAAGAGTTAAACTCCAATAATGAACAGTCACTAGTATTAACTCTAATTTAAATCTACTATCTAGAATTATTATAAATTTATCAAAGATTCTGCAAATTATATCTGTTTTTTACTTTGCTCTTTTTCTTTTCTTCTTCTTTCTTTTCTTTTCTTTTCTTTTCTTTTTTCTTTCCATTCTCTTTCATTTATTTTCTTTTTCATTTCTTTTCATTTCGTTCACACAGTAATTTACTAATATGTATGCAAATTTTTAGCAGTACTTCCATCAACAGACATTCCAGGTAGTATAATTATTAAGAAAAATAAAATAAAAAGAAAGGCTAATATAAAACGCTGAAAAGAAAAAGTTCCTGGTTCAGGAACAGGCTTCCAATTGGAAGCAGATGGGGACTAGTAGTCGCAACTCTACTTAAAAACGCGATCTTTAATCAACGCAACGCTAACTGGAACTCGCGAAACAATCATTTCGCAACACTATTTATTAAGACTAATAGAAAGCAAACAGTAAATTATATGTACTATCCAAAATTAAGCAAATTGAAGATCCTCTGAAAAATGAACTGAAAGTTCCAATACGCGAAAACAATTTCCGCAACACTAGAAGCTCAAATGTAAAGTGTATTATAAAATACTACAATTTAACTAGCAATAAGAATAGCAATAAGTGGCATTCAACGCAACTCCAACTCGACCCGTTCGCAAGTTTTTCGCAACTCTAAAGCAACGCGATATTTTTGGGAGGGCTGTATCGTTGGGCCGGAATGTGCATCGGCCAAGTACAAATAAAAATTCTACAAATGAAAATGCAAGCACAGTAACAAAGTAGTAACACAGAATGATTCCCCATTCTTAAAAAGAATGGGGAGCCATTAGTAGTTGCCCTCTTGAGTGACAGTTTGTCGGGCCTCTTCGGCATATAGCCTCTACATTTCGTCGGACCCAAGGGTCAGCTGAAACTTAAACTAGGCTCGAGACTCTAATCGGAAACCAAGGAAAAACTTATAAAGGTGAAATAAAGAGTTTGAATCGCGGAGCTAAATGGAACACACGTGGCCGAATGGCGATCAAATAAAATCGTAAAATTGTGATTACGGAAAATCACATAGATTACGATTAAAATTGTAATCGTTCTTCGTTCACACGTGCAGCCTCGAGCATAATGTAACGCGTTTCGTTTCGGAGCCTAAATCGCGACCACGACCGCGAAGGATTCGAAAAATCGATAGGCAAAGCCAGAGGCGAACGCATTTTCGTTCGCGCCACAGCTTCACCGTCGACTTTTCAAATCAGATTTCCTGAAACAGGTTGAACACGCGAAATAGTGCCTACCCGATCGGAGACTGTGTCAACCTGCCCGGCCCTACCTACTTATGTCTATCAATCACACCAGAAAGTATGCTACCTATCCTACCTGGACCTATATTTAAAAATTGGCAAACAAACACACCAACACACGACACTCCACGGTTCTCAGTCAAACACTTGGGCGCAAAAGCCTACACTAGGGAGGCGTCCCGGGACACCCCCGACACCCAAGTGCTGTCACACAACTTGCACACTCTAATGTACGTACCATTTTTCTGAAATCGACTGACAGTGGCTGGGATCTCTGCGTTCACGTGGAAAAAACCACGTCGCGGTTGAGATATTTAATAGATATTTAATAAAATAATTAAATAGCACCGATACAAGAGGTACTTGATAGCAATTGATAAGTATATTCAATTCTTTTTGGCATTTGGCCTCTGTCATCTTAAATGACAAAAACTTCGTGCCCAAGTATAGTAGGAATTATTGAAGCAAATAATACTAAAAATGATGTCTGTTTTAAATTGATGGACATCTTATCTTGGTCATAGTAGCTACATTTTAATACGGAACGACGCAAATCCACAGCCTAACCACACACACAATGCGGATATTACGTCGTGCACGATACACCAACGCACTGTCAGTCGCCAACAATAAATCATTTTATGGCTTATAAACTAAAAAATATCATCGTGCTCTACCACCGTTTTCCCACCCAAGTAGCACCGGGGCACGTGAGTGGGATCCGGGCAGTGAACACGGAAAGGGTTAAACCTGAAAATCCTCGTCTAAAAAGATGATAAGGACATACTGATTTTCTAACGGGCTAAAATACATATATATGTACAACAGATCTATATATGATTCTATTTTATTGAAGAGAAAATTAAATGACTCTACTTTATTAGAAAAATTGTGCAATGACTCTACTATATTAGAAAAATTATGCAGTGACTCTACTTTATTAGAAAAATTATGCAGTGACTCTACTTTATTAGAAAAATTATTCAAAGACTCTACGTTAATAGAGAAATTATTCAACGACTCTACTTTAATATACTTTGAATTAAATTGAAACATCCTCGGGCGTTCCCGTTATCAAAGCATTGATTCTAAAACGCAAGATTGCTTTAAAAGTTGATTGCCTTGATTTCGAAAACTACCCGTTCGCGTATTGTCTTCTTGTACATTCAGGTTTAATTAACATTTTGTACGGAAACAATGAACGTATCGATATCTTTAAACGCTAAAGACTAATATGGATATCGAATAATAAAATTATTCGATAGTTCCAACAAATTGATAAGGTAAATGAGTACCTTCACTTTATATATTATCAAAGTAGAAAAAGATGAAATACTACACTCTTACTAACAGCAATAATTATGCAATTTATTCTAACTGTGCAGTCATTGCAATTGACAAGTAAACGAAGTCGAATGGTATTCGACTTCTCCACTACAAACTAATGCACGTAGAATACTGGACGTTACTTTATATTCATTCAATAATTAATAACTATTTAAATATCGTTTCATAGGTATTCAATTAAATACTCTATTATAAAAAGATATATAGTGATATATTTTGTACTAAATATGATCTGTTTTAAAATTATCAAGCTATTTAAAAACGCGTTGTACAAGAAGACCTATCCTCACATAATATAAAGCAGTAAAGAAGTTACTACTCATGAGTATATTTCCATATACCCATGGTCACAGTGCTTGCCAGAAAAATCTACGTAATTACAACCAGTCACCCGTGTCGGTTCGGACCTTTCGTCCTGCGACATGATTGAGTGACCAGAGGAACTTTAAAGCATGTCACTCACCGGTTGCAGACTCACCAGGTGTGCGGTCAAGCTCGTCGCCATCGAAGCGATGGAAGCTGCTGAAACATTCAAAAAGAGCAAACAACATTAAAATCTATGTATTTTCAGTACTTTTGGAATGTGTTAATTATCAATGATTATTGCAATACAAGATTAAAGAACGAAGGAGATACTTACTCGTCAAATTGATGGCTGAAAGCCCGAACTCGCTGAACAGGACACTGACTCTAATGGAACACTTATGATTGACGAACAAAGTGATTCTAATTTCGCGACAGTATTTCTACTGTTTTTGTGACTGCTACCGAGCAGCCCGCGAGTCCTCGGCTCAGAGTCTGGACAGTAAAACGACTTAGCATCGAGACCAGTTTCGATTCCGAGCCACAGAAATCATTAAGGCACGGATATGCAAAACCACAACCACGATTCTAGATTATGACCCGTATGCCTTCTGCCACCCCAAGGTGTGCTTGGCGTGGTCTAACACATAGGAATTTCCTACTAGGCGGGCCAAAGTGTCCAGAAAAGCAATCACAGCCCCACACACCGCCCCCCGATGACACTGCAACCCGGATATTGCAAGAACCGCGACCACGATTCCAGAATGGTGGATGACCTACCCAAATTAGAGATTATATGTGGTCTAACAGAGGGCCTCGTGACCAGGGTCCAGAACCACAATCACGCCCCCGCACATCGTAACTCGCTGACACTAAGTCCCTAACCATCAGTCCTCCGAGCCGAGAACGGAAAAGGAAACGGAATAATTGTGATCGACGAACAAAGTGACTCTATTTTTCGCGAGAGTATTAATTCGGAGCAAACACTGACTCTAATTTCGCGTCTCTTTACTGTTATTTATGTTGAATTATTATTAAGAGCGGCTGCGCTCAAAAAATAATAAAAAGAACTTTGACGGAACAAGCACTGACTCTACCAACCGCATTGCGCGCGGCCAACAATATCGTTATGGTGATACAATTGAGCCCATGGCAGCTTCTGAAACATTCAAAAGAACAGAGAACATTGAAATCTTTGCATTTTCAGTACTTTTCGAACATGATAATAATCAAAGATCATTGCAATATACGATGAAAGAAATACAGAAGTACTTACTCTTCAAGTTGATGGATGAAAGCCCGAACTCGCCGAACAGCATAGGTGTTGACTCTAATACCGAAATACTTATTGCGATAAAAAAACATAAGATAAAGGACTACTATCGCGCGCGTTTTATAATTGTGATCGACGAACAAAGTGACTCTATTTTTCGCGAGTGCAATATTTCGAAGCAAACACTGACTCTACTTTCGCGTATCTTTACTACTATTTATATTTAATTATAATTATTAAGAGCGGTTGCGCTCAAAAAATAATAAGAAGAACTTTAACGGAACAAGCACTGACTCTACCAACCGCATTGCGCGCGGTCATTAAAATTTGCTGAAAGAAAATCTGTCCAAGTTAGTAAATGAGGGGAGGAGGTAAAAATTAAAGCAATACACATGTGATTTTATTTGTCTCTTTCTTATTTCTATATGTCTGTTGAGGAATTACTGCTTTTGTTTTTTAATAAAGTACTACTGTATTATTAATTGTCTATTCAAGATATATTATTATAGATTAATATAAATGATTTATCAAAAGCGTACTGTGACTGTTCTATGTCAGAGTTTTAAAAGTGATCATGACCCTAGTAAGTAAGCAATATCACGCATTTACAAATTCTCGTAGCTGCTTGTAGAAATCAAGACTCGAAACTATTTATCATGCTTCAAGGGCATGGCAACAAATACGTAAGTACGCGGGCAATCCTGCATCGAAAATTCAATTTGACCGTACTTGTGCCAAGTCACAGACATAATAAAAGTGTCAACAAGAACGCTAGTGAAGCTATAATAGAAATCACGACCGATATGCAGCGAAACATGAACGTCGTTCAATTTTTCGTTTAGAATTAATGAAATTTACTGACTCTAGTTTCAATCGCGAATGATATATTGTAAATTCTATTTGAAATGTTTTCATTATTTAATGAACATGGATATACGAATAGAGAGAAGTAAGTATTGAAATCTATTTACAATAATGAAAGCGTTCAATAACTTTTAATCGAAATCCAATCGCCAGATACCAAGATATATACATAAACCGTTGGGATAATAAGTTAAATGTTACCAATCCTTCATCATAGGTCATGGGACTTATTGTTATGCATCGCAGTGATTGTATCTCAATACTCCATTCTTGCAGCTTCAATATATAATTCTTTACCAACCAATCATCCATTGTACCTGCAACAAAAAGAAAAGCAACGTGATAAACCTGTGCTAAAATCAGAATGGAATGCACAGTTGCGATAGGACATATTTAACTGGGTATGTAAGTGACATTGCAAAGAAAATAAACGCAACCTTAACACCGCATTGAATCCGAGTAATCGTTAATAAAATATAATAATGATTCGAAAAACCGTTCAAACTAATGAATTAGTTAATCGGATATTTTAATAAACGACTAGTTACCGCGTATCAAAGAATCGATGGTACGGGATGACCGGTCAAGCGCCCAGCAAAAGAGACTCGATAAAGACTTTAATGTACATCCGCGATAGTCAAACGATTGTTAAATAAACGCGTATTAATTAATAGAAGCTAATAGACAAGCGTATCTGGTGGTAAAGTAAACCCCGAGATGCTATTGTATTGTAAGGTTATGTATGTCGCTAACCTTCGACAGCATAGACAACCCGTACGGTACGACGCTTGAACTGATAGTGACACCGCGTGCGCCGCGCACCGTCATCCCCACTCCGCGTCGCGCCGGCGCATCGGTAGCGCTCGGTCGCGCTCGGTGGTATACGCAATTTCCGAACTCTTCGAAGGTCTCCGACCGCGGTCGTGCGTACTACTGTACAGGGTCATACGCACTGAACTTTTGGGCCTTCCGATCAATTTTTAGGCGAACCTACGATCCTACGGTTATACCTACTGAACTGCTACGTTTTCTGACCAACTTTTAGCCGGACCTACGATTCTAGGGTCGTTCCTACCGGACTTTCGCGGCTTCTGAACAACTTTTAGCTGAACCTACGATCCTAGGGTTATACCTACTGAACTTTTACGTTTTCTGACCAACTTTTAGCCGGACCTAAGGCTCTAGGAACGTGTCTATTGTACTTCTTCGGGTTCTGACCGACTTATAGCTGATCCTACGATCCCAGAGTTTTACCTACTGGGCTTTTACGTTTTCTGACCAACTTTTAGCCGGACCTACGACTCCAGGGTCGTGCCTATTGAACTTCTGCGGGTTCTGATTAAGATTTAGCTGGACCTACGATCCTCGTTAAAGAATTCTTTCGTTCTTTGCCGCGCATTGAAAGCGGGACGCTTGACGTGACACTGTCAATTTCATCGCCCCGATGCATCGCGATGTGGTTTCGACTCAACTCGAGCCGAGCCAAAGTGCATCGCGCGACCAGGCACCGTAGCACAATTTTTCTACCGAAACGTTGTTCGAGAAATAACTGTCCTGACCCCCCCAAAGCATTTACATATGTTCACACAATCGTATGAGGCCTGCCCCAACAATACTTCAGTAAATAATAGTTCTTCAAGTGATCACTGATCATGAGCAGGGGACGCTCAAATCAGTGTCGGATTTCTGAGTCGGTATGGCCGTCACAGTGGGCCACGAAAGTCCATAAGATGTCCTGTCTATTCCTATATCTCGTCAGTGGTCATACGCTAAAGGGGTTCCCAAGCCCATTTCTATTTTTGAATCATCTCGAACTGTATCGAGTCGGTACAGAATAAATCCACAACGCCAGTAGTGGTTGAAATTGCAACTAAACGGAGCGAAACATGTTTCACAGATGAGATATATACTTACATAATTTTATCCTTTCTATGGCTATTTGTTCTGACAACAGGAACAAAATTTAAAACAATGTAACGGAAGAATATTATTGTTTTTTTCGTATTAAACATTATTGAAATGAAAAATTCTAAGAACCTTATGAGTTTTGCATAAAAAAAATGATATGAATTCGATACGGTCATGTTTGAGATCATTTTCAAATGGCATAATTGTTATGAAAATCAACAAGCAATAGAATATCCTATTTAAATACTTTTGTATTCCATCTTTCTTTTAAATAACGCGAAAACTAGATTGTTTATAAACAACGTTGCATATATGTAGATTCCCAATAACTTCGAGCTTATACGGTGGAAGTAGATAGCTTAATTACAAGTGAATACATGGTAATTATTAATAAATTTAATCAGATAAGTTACAAAGATACGTAAAACGTGACAGTCACTTATATGCAAATCAAACATGGCTATTCATTATTGATAATGACTTTTTACATATTATATAAAAAATTTCTTGACAAATTTAAAAAAGTGATTTTCTAAAAAAGTAGCGCGTGGCAATTTATATCGTACGCATGCGCGACCACGTACGATATTTAGCCGACAGCACAACTGCCAACAAACACTTCAGTGCCTTTTGATAGTATTGTTAGGTGACCGTTTGTTTATTGCATTTATTACACTATGTCGTCCGGTGGCTGGGAATTGGTTGGAAGAAATAAAAAGGATAAAAGCAATGGAAAAATTAGTAAACTTACCAAGGCAGAAAAAAAGAAATTTATCGATAATGCGCCAAAAGTGGAAGATTTCCGTAAGCAATTTCTTTTAACCTCTGTCAATTTTTATCATTACTTTTTCTATATGATGAATGAATTTAATAAAAATTTATAATATCTATTATTTCAATCAGTTACTGACACTTTACTTGCTCTTACGTGAATGGGAAATGTGCATAATACTATAATACATTACAGTGAAACATAAAATATGTTAGCTTAAAAAATTATTAATTTCAGTCCCCTTAAGCCAAGTGAAAACCTTGTATGATAACTTGGAGCACAATAAGGAAAACAAGAAGCCATCAAAGGAGAAGGAAAATAAAACAAAGGAAAATGAGGAGAAAAAAAAACAACAAAAACAGCAACAACAATCTGAGAAAAAGAAACAAGAACCAAAAGAGAAACCTCCAAAATCTATAAAGGATGCATTAAATGCGGTATGTGCATATAGAAAAAAGTATTCTAACTTCATTTTTAAATGTAACCCTTGTTCAACTTCATTGATAATGTTTAACAGACCAATGCAGAGGAGCTTAAAAATATTTTGGCTAATAGCCAAACCAGATTTCCTGAAGCTCCATTAATTTGGCTAAAAGATCTTGCTGCCTTTCTCAATGTAAAAGTACCTGTTGATAAGGAAGATGCAGTATTCTCGGGGAAACCTAAAGATTATCCATTAAGCATAGTACCTAAAGCAATTTCTTCTACTTTGGAAAAAGCCATCGAAGAGGCAGGAGAACAAACAGCACAACTTTTTTATGAAAATACTCTAACTGCAATGGCAACTGACATGGCCAAAGGATCACCTGCTGTGGGATATAAAATATTTTTACAACTTTTAGCAGAAATCAATCCCGATATAACAGTTGCTAACATTTCTAAATTGATTCGGGTAAAGAATTCTTATCAAAACAGAAAAACCATCGGGATGTCTTTATTGTGGGCTATATCCCAAGCTGGTAGAAAGAACCTGGCTGTAGGTTTGAAAGTTTGGCACGAGATATTGTCCCCTATGTTAGAAACAAAATGTTATTGTAGCTACGTGGCAGAAATTTTGAACGATCTTGTGTTTGGTCACGAAAACTTCCATGACTTAAAACCAGAACTCTATCTTGAAATAGTAGAAGATACATATTCTGGGAAATATAATGTTCCTGCTTCGGTAGGCAGAGAAATTAATAACACCATGGAGAAATTAAGAGTAGGTATCCAAGTATTTTTTATAACAGCCAACTCTGTATACGACCAAGTCTAACAGCTTTGTCTCTTTTTAGTCGATATTATTTAAAAATAAAAACACAAGTTATGCAACACTGTTTGAAGTGCTGATGACAAGAGTAACACAAAAAGTTCATGCAAATTATAGGGATGAATTAATTAAGGCACTTGTAGATTGTTTAGCTGCAGACCCACATTGCTTTTTTGTATGGAAGTCTATTTATGCGAAAAATTTATATCAGTCTCATGTGCTTTTCACGTATATTGGTAAGATTGCTTCTGAATTCTTATCAATTGATCAATGAATTTGATGAATTTAATTACAATGCAATTTTCTTTTTCTATTAGATGCAAAGTGGCCCATTTTATGTAAAACATTAGGAACAAAATATTTGAGAGAAATATGTCTAATATTCGAAACAAACAATGAGAGGTGGAAAAAAGGCAAAGACGATGGTTTTACCAACAGTTGCAATAAAATATCTAAGGTGGGTGCAAATATTTACTTCTATGCTTGATGTATTAAATTTATATCCGCATAATATTAATTCGATACGATAACTCGCATAAATTAAGGTGCGCGAAACGAAAATGTTGCAACATATAATTAATAATATTTAATTCCATATGAGTGAAAAAAGGTTTTACAATCCGAAACGTTTCGAAAAAGACCCGCGTGTTATCTGTTCTTAGTATTCTACGTCGTGCGTATGCGCAGAGGCACATATAGTGTCAGAGGACACGTAACGTATAAATTGTCTTTTGGCAAATTGCCCAAGTTTACCCGTGAATGAGATTGCTAAAAACCGGCACAATTTTCGGCAAAAATATTCAGAATTATTGATTCGATTTGTTTACGTTCTTAAATAATTGCGTAGGCAGTTGTTGAACATCCTTTATAAATTCGAATCTGAAATATAGCGTAGGTTAGGTAAGCTTGTTTTTTCGGGAGGAACTATCGATCGCACATTGTCCCTTCATCACCACTGACGACATTAACATCATTCATCGTATCACACATTTTTTTAAGTAGAAAAACAATACGTACTGAAATAATATTTTAAGATAAATACTTTAAAGAAACATTGTGTTTTTCGTCAACTCTGCAGGTAAGAAGTACGACTCACAAATTTGAAGTGTAATAATTCGCTCACATACACCAATAACACAATTCCCATCCTAATATTTCTGTTGACCTTTAGACTTGTTATTGGAAACGTTATCAATGTTTTTAAAAAAACAATTAATTTATTTAACAATACGGTGTGTTATCAATTTTCTTTATATTGCAGGCATTATTATTGAAAATGACAGCGTCATCGACTAAAAAATTTCCTTGGAAGAAGGGAACTGTTTTGTTATTACTTCTTTTTAGCGCAGTTGTTGGTTACGATGCTTACCAACAGGGTAGTTTTAAAGGTAATAAAGAGAAGCAATATCTGCAATCGTTGAAAATATTTCTAAACTATTAATCTTATATTAATAACATAATTTGTCAGAATCCAATGCAGGTAAGTTCTTGAAAAGAAGCGGATTGTCTGCGTATGGGCAGCAGTCATGGATTTTGGTGCAGGAATACTCCTCTAAAGCACTTGAATTTATAGAAGCTTCTTCACCAGAATATTATAAAGCAACTGTTGAAGCATGTAAACCTTATATCAAATTAGCAGGAGATGTTTACCTTGTAACGAGAAATGTTTCTCTTAAAATTTATGACAATATTGCAGCATACGCTGAACAGAATGGACCTCTGGCCTTACAAACAGTATGTATTAAGAATTCGTACGTATATATCTAATGTATATTGACAATATAAATGTTTCCTAAACTTTCTAGATAGAACACTATGCCCCTGGTATGTTGGATGAAATTAAATTACGAAGTAATCAAGGGTTAGAACTATTGAAAATATATTCAAATGTGTGCGTAGAGAAACTAAGTGAACAATCGACTGCAACCCTCCGATGGTTAGAACAAAATGTCTTTGTGTAAGTATTGAGAAACATTTGGGAAATCAATATCTGGAAGGAATTGTGTTTTATAAAATTGTCATTCTTTTTTAGCGGGAAATTAAGTCCAGAAAATTTGCAAAATTACGCTTCAAAAGCAATAGACACCACGCAGACATTGGCAAGTCAAACTTATGATTGGGTGTATGAAAAGGTGCAGACACTTTCCAAAGTTCCATGAACGGATGCCCTTGGACGTTGTATACCGATTTTCTCGGTGATAAAATCTTTTTTTCACGTCTGTGCATTTAGTTCTATAATTCCAAATATGATATTATACATTTCCAAATATATTGTGGCGGCCATTTTACCTGTGATATTTGAAAAATGTATCATACTCCGCTCGATTATGACGTTTTAAAAATCTGCAAATTTAACGAGAATGTCAGTTTACTTTTCTAAGTTAATATCTATGTGAAAATAATTATTAAAGTAATATATAGACTATACTATTTAGTATCAAATTTAAACCTCTTATTTTGTATATTCATTAATATATATTTTCATTTAATGTTTTTAATGTGGTGATTGATAATAATATAAAAAAGTTAATTTGTGAATGGAACAGTATATTGAATAAAGTTATTCTTTTTTTTTTGCCATCTTTTCTTTTCACAAAAAATATCGGAAGAGCATTGGGTATGCATAAGTTTGTAACGTTCGTGGAGTATCAACTCATTGTCAGTATGTAACTGAATACGTCGGTGTGAATAACATAGTGATATTTATAGGATGCTTAGAATAATGTTGATAAATATAGGTATCGTAATATAATTATTATTATAATTATAATAGCGCTAATAGTGCAGCTAATGACGGTGATTACGGCGATAACGATAATTTAAACGAAAAAGTATTAATGTTTTATATGGAAAGAGATCAGTGGAATGTGACGCCTATCACATCCATAGAGCTATGCATATAAAAATGAGTCTCTTCATTTCCTTCCTTTTCAGAAATGAATTTGGTAGAAATTATTTTTCTTTTTTTATATCATATAGTTTCACAGCTTTCTTCCCTGAATATATGTATGAGTGTGCAATGCTAAAACGCACACAGATTATAAATTAGCATTTCAGTCTGTATTAATATGTTAAAGCTCATGAGGAAAAAAGACTTTCATGGTATTCTTGTATATTTGATTGCATAAATATTCTTCTTCTTCATCTCTAATTCGTGCAAGTACTTCCAAAATTTGACTGTAAAAAAGAAAAGGAAATGAAATAATATTTACATTTTGCCCAATAAATAGAATCTATTTCTGTTTGGTATGCATGCAGTGTAAATAAATGCAGTTTTGATAAATGTAAAGAAAATTGTAATTCTCTGTATTTACACTATAGTGCACGGCTCGTTTCTTCCTTTAACCATTTTATCAGATTGCCACTTTTCCTTTTTGTTGGCTGGGAAGGTGGTAATTACATCTTTTGCAGAAGCATGAGTAGGCCTTATTTCACACCATGGACAATCAGTTTCTATCATCAACCTGTCCGATGGTATAGTGGTAACAGCAAAAAGGCTTTCCTCAGTCTTCAGAGAACTGTAAATCGCGTATAATCAGAATTTCCTTACGCGCAATAATGCGATTGATTTGACATACCATCCATTTATACCGATATACAATCCCATTTGTAAAATAGAATTAGCTTCTTCTGGATTACCATCGAAAGAGTGTACAACACCAGCAGTTAATGTATCCTTGTGCTTTCTTAAAATTCTTACAAAATCCTCGCTGGCGTTACGGCAATGCAAAAACATAGGCAACTTCAAGGTAGAACACAAAGACAGTTGCATCTCGAAATATTTTTTTTGGATATCTTTAGAGCAAAATTGTAGCCTATCGTAATCTAGTCCCATTTCGCCAATAGCAACAATCTTGTCTTTATTGTCCGTTGCTAGATCTGACAATGACTTTAGGTATGATTCTGGATCGCCACTTTCTTCAAATTCATTGCAACGCGTTGGATGACAACCAACCGTAGAAAACAATCGTTCTGAAATTGACGGGACGATCAGTACAGAAAGAAGTTCGATAACATAGGGAAAATGATGGTATAATATGTACCTAGATATTTCCATTTACATGCATTTTGTTGTTGTAGTTAGAGAATAGAACCACAGCAACCATTGCATCTCTCTTTCACCGGTTTCTTCGTATGCAATGATTGCAATTTCAATCTAATAATAAGAAATAAATAGTAGTTTATTATAATAATATGTTTTCACCATCGCAGCCTGTAAGGTGCACAATATGTTAAGTCCTATGAAAATCATATTACTTGTCTATAGATCATTAACATTTCTACATAAAGACAGAATCTGAAAATGAGAAACTACAGCTGCTCGTGATAGAGAGACGCGACAGTAACGGTGTTTCATTTTTTACGTAAAGCCTGTACGTGTCCTAATAAATGCTTTCTACAGTATTTATTAAAAAAAGCATCTCACCATCTGTTCGTGCTATTTCGAGAGCCTTTTTGCTTTCTTCTATATTACCGGCAGTGATCATAATTTTCGAAAGATTGTTGTTCCAACTTCGTTGTAAAACTTTATCTAAATCTGGTTCATGTTTTTGTGATCCATGGTAAATTCCTTGATACATAAGATCTGTCAGATTGGCCCCGATGTCTATATGAAAAGATTAACAACGATAAGATGTATCACATATTTAACATATAACCTTTCTGCATATACTAATAATATAGCAAGAAAATTTAACTACTGATCCTACAAAAATATGGCCAATTCACACATTGATGGAATCACTAAATGAAGAATTTAATTACCTATAAATTTTCTTAAATTACTCATTCTAACTCCGAGCATTCAACCTACGAGTGAAATGACAGTTTCGCTGCACAGTACTGTCTGAAAGGTTAGCAGGTGTCTTATTTAACCGGCGTTGTGTACCGAGTGCTTAGTACCGACACATGAGTTTCGTGGACATTTTACGTTCCATGAGAACCAAAATAATGCTTTCAAGATGTTTCTCGTATGCCGTAAATTAAATTAACAGATAATAACATAAGTTTCATTTGATATAAATATTATCGTTTTCTATTTTACAGATTAAATACATATACATACATTCGTAATAGAATTAAAAATATTTTGGAGTTAAAGGGAATAAATGTTAAACACGAAATGTACAATTTACATGTATTTATTAATCACAAATCTTTATTACAAATCTTAATTTACTGTAGAGAAAAGGCATTTCAAACTTATTATTCGAGGGCTCTATTACTGAAGAACTTATTGTTTAAATTATTCTTATAGAGTGTCTTCTTTTTCTCAAACAATGTCGACGAGAAAGTATAAGGAATTATTTATTGCAATGACTTTACAATGGAATTTATTTTCTCAACACATTCCTCCTTTTTCTTTGTAATAGCTGCTTCTGCCTCAACAAATTGCTGACGTCCTATTTTGCCCGGCACTAATTTGTCTACATACAATGCTTGTTGCTGATTATATAATTCTTTCAAAGTTCTGTCATGCTTTTGTAATTCCTGTACACGATCATGTACATCTCCCGATTCTCCTTTCAAACGTTGCGCAATTTCTGTGATAGCACCTGTTGCACTTTTATACTCTTGATTAATACCTTTCGCAACAGACAAGAATGCATTGGCGTCTTTGTTCGTCTTAAGATGGGCCAACTGATCGTCTAGTTCGTTATAAGAGGTTACTCTACGATCTTGAGTTGCTAATATTTTTTCGCACTGTCCAGCAATTCTTAATTTACTTTCCGAAACCTCATCTTTATCGATTGAAAAATCAAGCCTCACGTAAGTGATGACCAATAGGAACAATAAATATAATGCTGCAGCTACAAGTAATGGTTCTTGCAACATTAATATACGTGGGAATGTATATCTTAGTTTAAAATTCTGAATATGATTTTCGACCAAGTTCCTTTTGGTAACAGAGATTACTGGACGGCCGGTGGTATCCAAATACGTGTAGTGAAAAGAATCTGGTAAACGGGTTGCACGATATGGAAGGTGTAGCTCAATATTCTTTGAACCCTCCGGCAAAATGATCTTTACCACCAATTCGTCTACCATCATATCATCGAACACATGATCCAACAATCTCATTTCTAAAGTATACTGATCTCCAGAATGAAACAGATACTCGTAACTGGGTACATTATATCCAACTATATATTTAGTTTTCCATCCGCCGAACAGTGGAAACCTTGGACGAAGATTTAACTCTACAGAATCCTTCTTTATACGAGTATGCGACGTTGAGATATTGCCAATCTCATCTCTGTAATAAATATCGGAGGCAGCTGCCGGCAAAATGGTATCAAAGCTTTGAATACTAGCTTGCCCAGATTTTGGTTCTCTGGCAAATTCGTAACGGGAAAACGAGCCTTTTAATAATGCTCCGGTATGTAATAAATCTATATGTTCCTCTACTGCTATATTACCCCAATGGGATATCTCGATATTCCTCTCGATTCTTGTTACAGTGAGGAATTTATTGTTATTTTCAAAATGTATACTCAGTTCTTCATAAGAAAATGGTAAAAGCTTTTCATATGGACCGTACGTTATGACTGCATCGCTTTGCGAAACAGGTTTCAACTTAGTGTAGCTCTCGACATTGCGTGACGGTAAAGATACAGTTGTGGTTTGTTTTGTTATACTATATGGCGAGAAAAGATAAATGTTTCCTACATATTTTACTAGTTGCTTTTCCTTTTGCGTGATTTCCTTAGGATGAGCCACAAGTTCGTGCGTTAAAATCCATTCAATTTCGACAGACATAGTTCTTCCAGGAGAGAGTGGATCCTTTAATTCAATCTGGTAGAAAGTTGTATCTGGATGTGCATTTACCTTTACTTCAGTTAATTTTAGCTCAACTCGTACAGGCTCTCTGTAAGCTGCTATATAACTGAGACTATTCTTTTGTTCGGGTTCCAGCGAAAAAAGAAAATTTCGTATATGCCGGTCTTTACTTCCATTTTCTAATAGAAGTCTGGCTGTAATCTTTGTTAATTGTGATTGTAAATCGACGTGTTTCTCCACATTTTTGAAACTCAAATCAGGGTCGATGGTATTGGCCGTAACGAAAGATTGCAAGTGCAATCCGAAAAGCAATGCAATGTTCCATATTAATATTCTCGAACTACGTTCAAACATATTTTATACGTAGATATTTCTTTAAGTTCACCGTACTTCAACACACTTAATAAACCGGCAAACAGGCTACCATCGATACACCATAGACGTGGCGTTTATCTAAAGCCACGTATTATGTAGACAGGAAACTCGTGTTCTTTAAAATATTCATTACTAATTTTTCGTTTCAACATAATTTCTGTGAAATAAAATTCGAATAAATATTTATTTCAAGATACATCATTCTATGCAATTATTATTGAGAAGCTTTTCATATTTAAACTATATGTAATATAAAAATAAACGAATATTACAATCTTCGTTTCCTATTAGTTAATTAGTCTACTAATACCTGTTCATTAAATACTCTTTGGTTAACGATTACTTTGCGATGAATTTTTTGTATAACAGGGATTTTTCAATTTTTCGTAATAGCGTTACGTAGCGTGGTGTGTAATATCTATGCTTGCAATGTATAGCCTCATTGCCAAGCCAAAATACATTTCTTTATAAACAAGTAATGATATAACAATAACAGTGTCAACCAATAATATTTGTATGAGCTTTGTATCTTTTTGCGGGACAAAGATATTTTTCTAGTTTGTAATAAATCTAACGATTAAAATTTAAGTTGCAGCGTGATAATATAGGCTTGTGAAACCGTACAAACTTTCGTTAAGTTGAAAGAAAATGATGCTCCTTCAAATAATACCTAATTTAAGAAAATCATTAAACAATCAGTAAGTGAAATGCATGTGCTTTGGTAAAAATTTATCATAATTATAAATGTTGGCATGTTAACGAAACATACAACATAATTATTAAATGAGAGCCTAACAATAATTCTATTTAACAGTTTAACGTCGTATTACACAAATCGAATAATTAAGCAATGTCTGAGGGAATATTGTAAGCAAGGAGCAGCTTTTTCTTACGTTGATAAAGGGGCAGCAAAAGTCAGTATACGGTCCAATACAATTAATGATGTAACATTCAAATTGAATTTTTAGTTTAGCGAACACATTTTAAATGTTTTAACAATACTGCCATTTTTTTTCTCAGTTGAATATCGATGAAAGTAGATATCCAAAAGTAAATTGGTTTAAGCAGGTAAATGTAATATATTATGATACATCGCATATAAGCAATAAACATAATAATAATAATAACAAAATTAATTTAATAGGACTTTGAGCAATCCGATAGCAAGATACCCGCGTCTGAACATTTTACGGTATCAGAAAAATGTAAGTATGAGAGAATAGTGTTACTTTAATATGCAATATACAATATATGTTACACAATTAACATCTTTTATGTACACTATGTATTTCAGACTTTGAAAGAGTATATCCACAGCCAGTATCAAATCTTGTTTCTATCTACGATGTTATATATAATGAATTACATAAGAAATGCATATCTTTTGTGTACCAAGATTTAAAGAAACCTCCAGGGAAAAGAATGAAATGTACCATTGATATTACTTGGCCTGAACAGAAATCGTTTACCAATTTTGCATCTAATAAAAAACAAGCATCGCGTAATGCAGCATTGATGTGCTTAAATTGGTTATACAGTCAGAATAAAATTGACGGATTGAAGCCTGTATTGTACGAACATAACGATATGAAGACTATATTAAAGACACAGAATTCTGTTACCATTGATCTTGAAACTGAATTTAAAGATGACATACGATCTATGATTAATAGATTTGATAATGTAAGAGTTGTAAGGACTGGAAATATTTATTTAATGTTTGCTTCCTACTTATGTGTATTAATTATTTGTAGGATATAAAACCCAAAATATCAGAACCATGTACAATCGAAGATAATGAATGTGAAGCAGTGGAAGATGATACTTTGTTAAATGTTGAATCATCATCGTCAGATTCCTTTCCGACGTACAATAATCGATCATCAAGAACTATCCGAAGAAGGATTTCTGTAGATACAGACTTACCAATTTTTAACTATAGGTATATATACTTATTGATATTTAAATTTTGTAAGGGAAACGTTACCTTTGTTTAAAAACAAATCACTTATTTTTCAGAGAAGAAATTCTTGATAGGTTACGAAATAACCAGGTCGTTTTAATTAAAGGAGATACTGGCTGTGGTAAGAGTACACAAGTTCCGCAATTTATAGTCGATGAGTACGCGAAAGAAAATAAAGCTCACGAATGTAACATAATTATCTCAGAACCTCGTAGAGTTTCCGCAATTTCATTAGCTCACCGTGTTGCAAGTGAAAGAGGTGAAACTTTGGGCAATACAGTTGGATATAGTGTAAGATTTGATAAGGTATTGCCACAAACGCATGGGTCATTATTATTTTGCACAACTGGGATACTGTTGCGGAGATTAGAACATGATCTTCGATTAGAAGGAATAACGCATATAATTATAGACGAGGCACACGAAAGAAGTCTGCAGTCTGATTTATTGCTAAAGTTATTTAAAGATATGTTGAAACACAGTCCACACATAAAGCTTATTGTTATGTCTGCTACTATAAATGCAGAATTATTCCAACAATACTTTTCCTGTGGAATTGTTAATGTTCCTGGCAAATTGTATCCAGTCAAGATGCATTTTATGGAAGATATCGAGTCTTTGAATACAAAACTGTTAAATCAAAATAATTTTGCGGAAACAGAAATTCCATATCGGAGCATAGTGAATCTAATACAGTGGATTGTTAAAAATAAGCCACATGGAGGTATCTTATGCTTTCTCCCAGGATGGCAGGAAATTAAAGAATTGCGCAGACTGCTTCAATCTACAAGACTCGACAATTTATTGATATTACCGCTTCATTCCAAAGTAGCAAATAAGCTTCAGCAAAGAGTTTTTGTTCCAGCGCCCATTGGTGTCACGAAAATTATTTTAGCTACTGATATAGCTGAGACTGGTATCACTATTAAAGATGTAACTTACGTTATAGACACTGCTATTAAGAGAGAAATAAACTGGAATGAAAGTAAGTCTGTATGCAGTTTAAGTTTGGCTCGTGTATCGCGTTCAAATATTTCTCAGAGGTAATTTTTACTGCACGCACGTATTATATTATGGTTTTACTTTCATTGGAAGTACCAATCAGAATATGTTTTTGTTAATGCATAGGAAAGGAAGAGCTGGACGTGTAAAACCTGGGGAAAGTTATCACTTCATTACACGGGACGACTATAATAATTTAGATTCATACCCGCAAGCGGAGATATTTAAAGTACCATTGGAGTCCGCAATTATTACTAGCAAAAAATTGAGTTCTGAAAAGGCAGACGATTTCTTTAACAGTATGATTGAATCACCTAATAAGGCAACATTAAGTTATGCTACAGAAAACTTGCAAAATCTTGGCATTCTTGACAACGATGAAAATCTGACAAGTTTGGGAAAGCGTATTTCGTTTTTGACATTGAGTCCGACACTAAGCAAAGCAATAATATTATCCTCTGTTTTTCAGTATGTAAAAATATTTATAGTCTTATGAAGTTGTATTTCCTATTACCGATTTGGTTTTGCCTTTTTAGGTGTTTGGATCCTATAATGTCGATAGTTACTGTGTATTCTACCTCTGTAAATCCTGGCGTTTCATTAGACGAAACTATAAGTATAAACTCAGCTTTTAAGGAGCAGAAACGGGCCTTCCATACGACAAGCGATCATATTGCTATCTTACAATACTTCAATTATTTAAGAAATAATAGCAATGAACAATCATTGTTTGGTACCTCAGGAGCCAAACAGGAGGCATTGGCTGTGCATAATGTGCAAAGTAAGTTTATTAATCAATAATATGAAGGCCATATCGTAATTTCATATTAAAATTATAGTTTTTGTTTATTTGTAGAGCTATATAATTTATATATGGAGGACCTGCAGCATAGCGGTATCATTTCACCTGCATTTGATTGGGAAAAAACAAATGCATATGCCAATAATAATGAACTCATTCGAGCGATTTTATTTGCCTCTACAAATCACTTGATAAAAAGAAACGTATATGGATATAGAAAAGGACATTTCACAAGGAACGCAAACGTATTAAAGGCCGAGTGGGTATTCTTATAATACGTATTACAATACAGTACTTTTCTTTTATGTTTATTTATATAATATTTTTCTTATATTATATAATATAAAAATTTTACGCACTACTCTTATTTTTAGGAACAATGAAAATGTTCAACTTAAAAATGACAGTGTAAATTATAATAGAAAAGTATGGCCATTTGATACGTTAACTTATGTCCATAAAATGGAATATGCTACAAGACGTTCTTGCTTAGTGTCCGACACGAGTATAATATCACCTTTGTCAGTATTATTATTCAGTCGTGGCCATGTTCGATACCAAAAAGTGCGTTTTTCATATTGCAATATATATATATTTATATTTAAATTTCATGTACTATATATCATTTCTTTTTATAGCCTCGGAAGAATATTTCTGCTGAAGGAGAAGAGATTCTTATTCATCTAGAAAATATAAAAAACCTCTACTTTTCTTGCGATATGATGTTTGTATTTTTACGTTTATCTTTTCTCGTGAAAAATGGTTAATTTTTATACTACATAATGTATTTTTTCAGGACTGCGGATCTACTATTAAAGTTTCGAAGTAGGTTATGGGATGTTGTAGATTTCGTAATTCAATACGAAGGTACAGACAATCAGCAAGAAAATTTACAGTTGGTTAAATCGTACAAAGAAGATTTAATGATTTTACTTTCAAAAATGTTGAAAAAATCGTCAATTAATATTGACAAAACAGATAATATGAATGAATAATGTTTTAGTGAAATGTAAATAAATTTTTACATATATTAATGTTGATGTATGTATGTAAGTCTGTTCCGTAATTTGATAAATCAACTTTGTTTTCCAAAAAATGCATTGAAATTCTTGTCATCCCATCCCTTTATATTCTGTAAGTACATAAAAATAATTTTGCATACAAAAGGCCCACACAAAAGTGGCAATAAAATGACATTCTGCAAGCGAGCTAGATCAATGATCAGAGGACATAAATTAAAGCTAGATGTATAAGCTACCATATCCAACCGGTGTGAACATTATTCCATGTGAAATTCATTTGTTATAAACAATTAAACAATTAAAATTGTTATTACGGCCAACTGCATATAGTTACAGCAACGGGGTATTTTTTGTCGTGTAGCGGCATCCTTTACCTTCATTTTAAACACCCGATCGTTAATCTAGCGCCTCCAGAAGTCGAGATAATTGCAGTGACCCGGAGTGCACTTTTGCCGATTTTTCAATTGTTAATAACTTTTGAACCAAAAATGCCATATTGTTGCAACTGTTGGAAAAAATACGCAGTAGAAGCAGAGAAAAACGCAATTGTTTAAATTAACGATGTAATCCAGGAGTTGCAAATTTCTGGAATGTTTCGAAATTCCTACTGAGTACTTTAGTTATTTCTGACTTTTATTTATTTGTACAAGTTTCCTGCTTTAGAAATTTGCAATTCAAAGTCTGGCCACGGTACTATGTACGAAAAAAATAATTTTATTTATTTTATAATTAATTGATTAATTCATTAAAAAATACCCATTGGGTATTATAAAATATGAAGCTATACATATCAATTTTAATTTCCATACGATAACGTTATATACTCTATAAAATATGTTCTATGATTGATTTATATCATGCGTGCATTTACGCGCGCATCATATGTATGATCACAGTGCATCCTTTCGCGGTATAAAAATTAATAATTACATAGTGATTAATTGGGTTTATTTCTTCTAAAACTAGCGCATAGTCTTTTCTCAGTTTAATCCTTATTTATGTTAATTTGCTAGATTTGTAGGACCCTGCCAACACCATATACTTCACGAATTTATTTAAATTACGTTGCAATTATTTATTGTATTAGATCAATAGTTCTCTTATATATATATTTTAATTACATACCGAGCAACGTAATTTCGCAATCGGTACCGTATAGGATATCGGTGATTGCCTATGTTAATTTTAGTAGTATAACATGGAAGTTACTGCACTGGTTGCTACTACATTTATATGTTTCTACTAACGTGAGCCAACAAACGGAGGTAATCGTTGTAAACACTTGTTATAATTTATTTTTTTATTGCACAATTTTTATGTATTATCTCAGATAAATTTTTGCATAAAATATTTAGCCATAAACTGCATAACTTTTCCGATGTTACATGTACAAGACGAGGGCGTAAACATTTTATATTATCGTAAACATTCAATATATTAAAATCTACCTTATGGATAATGCATACATTTGGCAGGTACATTGAAGCGTGCGCTTCTCATATAAATTTGAGACGCGAGGATTTTTTAATAAAAGTGTTATTTAGAACTACAATAAATTAATGAAATAACAAAAGAATATATTAGGCAATATCATGCTATAAATTAATATAAAATCTATTACTTTAGTAACGAATATAGTTCACTCTTTTTTACCCTATTCAACGTTATTAAACAAAATGTAATATTTTACAACAAATAATCCAACAATGACAGCTAAGTTACACTTAAATGAAATATATTTATAATGGGAGAACAATGATTAATCAATGCTCGTTTAACGAATATGCGAAACATATCTTATAATGATTAATATACAAAATAACAATAACAAAAACACTGACAACATAAATAAAAAAAAATTGTGAATCTAAGACAAGTATTGTATATTACAGTATCAAAACGGAACAATGTGAACCATTATCGGGTAATTTTTTTGTTTCTTTAGAAAATTTGTATCACATCGACTAGTTATTTAAGGCTTGCCACTTATGTATATAGTATTTTAATCAAAATATTATCAGGTAATATTGCACTTCCGGCCACTTTATCATTACGTAAAATTATGATGGTACGTATTAAATGTCTACACATTATTATTCTAAAGTGATTATGTTAAATCAGATTGAAGGAAAAAGTAATTCAATCTATACATATGTATACTATATGTTCTAGATATATTAGAGACATATGAAGTACTTAATTATAAAAAGTTCTTTGAATAAGTGGGATACTAAAATAGTAGTCTGTTTCTACATTAATCAGACTTGATATTAATCTATAAGTAATATATGTATAATATTTACCCGTTTGACGAACTTTCAAACGCGTTGCGTTCGATGCTTAATTATTAATTATGCAAATAAATTAGTAACAGGAATAGATATTTTCATCACTTGAATTTCAGAAGAATTTCAGAAAAAACTTGCTGTTACTGCAAATCTAATTAATATAAATAAATATCGGTAGGTAGTTTATCAATTAGAGAATAATCGAATAATGCGGATGCGAGTATACTGGCCGTCAATGTTTTGTTGAAGAATAGTAAACGCGTTTATTGCAAGAACAAATATATATTGCCGCGTGTAAAAATTCCTATCTTAATCGATGGCAATTTAATTTTGATTTCGACTCTTTCTAAACGTACTTAATACTGTCGCGAGATAGCTACATATGTACATACGTATGCCGGCGTTTTAGTTTTCTACGCGATTCTTAAAGATGAACGAAGCAACAACAAAAATCTATATTACCATCACAATTATTAAGTTATTAAGCAACCTCCAATGTAGGCGCAATACATACCGATCCACCTGTGCGATGTCCACTCGTAAAACTAAATTGGCTCTCTCGCTCCACACGGTGGTAAAACCGTGATGAAACTCTCAGTCTCGCTGTCACTGGCACTAAAGTTCACCCTCTCTAAAATTCCGTTCTCGCTTCTAACACCAAACGGCTGATCATACGAGTCTTTCATCCCAGTTTCAACACCGGAGTCTATGCTCTTGGAGAAGTTCGAGATTACCGATAGTCTGCGAAAGTTCCCAAAGAACACGCTATCGGTTCCGATACTCTCAGCGCCGCTTTCGCTGGCCCCGTCACAGACAGATTCGGTCTCATCGGTTTCTGAGACGCTGCTCACCTCATGTTTCAGTAGCCGTTTCTGGGAGCCATTGCTATCAGTGCTACTTAGGTAGCCACTATCTTCCACCTTCAATCGTGGCTGCTGACGGTCTGACGAATGATTCTTCGAATTGCTCATCGATTCACTGCTTCTGGCCGGCTTAATTAGTTGTTTCTTTCGACACTCCAATCTGTGACACGGCTCGGGACATTGTTTCTTATCCCTTTGATTAGGAGAGTTACTCCACGACGTTGGAAAATTGCTTCGAGATTTTCCACCCGCAGAATTGTTCGTAGTTTGATTCTCCATTTGATGTCTGCATCTGGTTATCGATTCATCGAACTTTGACACGGAGAAACAATTTGTGGCCCCTACGTTAGAGTTGTTGCTGGGGACAGGAGCACCGTTGCTGGTCGTAGGGTCACCCGCTTCGGCATGACTCCTGTCCCAGCCGTTTTTTGACAGAGAGGAGCTCGACGCAAATTTTCCATCTTTCACGCGTCTCGGGGGCTTTGGATGTTGATAGATATCTTCCGTAGGTGGCAAGGGCACTACGTCTGGCTGGTTGTTTGGTTGTCGTTGTCTCTTCAGTTGTTTGCTTTCGGGCGTTAAATACTTTTTCTTCCAGGACGCGGAGTCTTCTGGATTGCCGTTCAACGATTTGCTAGTGCTCTCCCTGAGGTTCGATCTTAGTCTAGCTTCGTAAATTTCTCGGAGACTGCCGTAGCCGCGTTGCAAGCTTGGACCGTTCCTCGCGGAGTCTTGATCGCGAAAGCTGCCCTTGCTCTTCAGCAATATTTGAGCAGGTCTTTCGAGAGAGTCTACGTATACTTCGATGGGATCTTCCCTTTCGTAATTCACGACTTCGTTAATTTTTAGCTTCATCGGTTTCCTATCCAACGTGTCTGGCTCGTACTCAGACTCGTCCTGTTTCACATAGTTATCCGGCGAGTCTTGAACTTTGATGGTCAAGTGTCCCGGATTCTCCGGCTCGTATTGAATTTCTGGCCCAGAATCGTCGCTGCAGGCTGGGCTATCGTAACCATCGTTCACGTACACCTCGCTGACCAGCGAGTAACTTTCAGACCTCTGCGAAGAAATTAGTTCCGGCAGACGATTGTAATAGTTTCTTTCGAGAATATGTTCATTCAGTTTGTCGGGCAACATCATCTCGCCGGTTCTAGTATTGATCACAGCGTTCTGCATCGTCAATTCCTCGTCCATTGGCAGCGCGGTAGACAATGCTGGGCTCGATTGATCCGTAGATTCCGGCGAAATCGAAGATTTTCTATTGCACTTCGACCTCTCCAAGCTATCGACCTCGTAATCTACTACGCTTGCCGACTTCGAGTGATGCTCCAGAACTTTTGCGTCCACCATTTCGCGGATCACAGCATCCATTATGCGTTTCGCGGTGTTTTTCGCGTTTGGAAGCTCGTTGATCATATCAGGAAGCTCTTTCTTGGGTGGGGACTGGTTCGGGCTCAGTTTCTTCGCTGGTTCGTTTGACGAACAGTTGCTGGATTCTCTCCTTTGCTCATGCTTACCAGTTTCATTCTTAGGTACCACGGTTTTCTCTTTCGTATCCTTTTGCTCTTTTATATCTGCTTTAGTCAATACCGCATTCTCCTCCAGCTGTTTGATGAACGAGTTTTCGATGGCTCTCCTCACTTTGGCGTTTATGGCTTCGTCGCCGTTGGTTTCAAGCAAATAGTGCCTGTTTCGTATCGAATAGTCGTTCGTTTCTTCGAACATTGATTTGGTCGAGCGTTTCGAAACGCTGTATCGGTGGTCGGTCTCTAGGATTTCGCTTCGCGCTACATTTCGAAATGTCTTTAGCATAGGAGGATTATCTTTCCACGAAGAGAGCACTCTTCCAGTTAAACTCTTCACATCCATGTCCGAATCCCGTTTGGCCAGTTCCTTCAAGTATTCTAAATTCTTGCTAAAAGTCCTGGTGTTCTCTTGAAGAGTTCTCCGAGCTTCTTCTGCATCGTGCCATCGTTTTTGAGGAGATATTCTAACATCCTCTAACCATGCTCGAACCTTGCTCTCACCAGGATTTGGTTGGTCAGGTTCTGGCAGCGTAAGCGTGTTTCTCAACGAGTCGATGCAACCGGGGCAACCGGTGCATCGTTGCCATTTTCGGGACTTTGCGATGGAGCCTTGAGCCGAGTTCGAAGCTGACTGCTGATAATTCTTTCGGTTGGAGTCGCAATGTTCCGTGCTGTTCTCCTCCTCCGGGATACCTGTGTTATTAACAGCGCGAGTTGCCTCAAATTAATCCACTGTTCGATTCATTCTACTTAACAAGGACAGTGATTAATTACTGACCGACTAGGGTCGGAACGAATCTCTTCGCGACCATCTTGTGCTTGGCGATGGAGATGACTTCTCGAATTTTCAGAAGAAATTCGATGGCTGCTGGAGGGGGAGCCTAGAAAAATGCCGGGCTGCCCTTAAATTATCTCGGTATTAACGAAATACACGACAAAGGTACTTGGGAAACGAAGTACATAATTAGATAATACGTGCTCCGTTCAAGAAACGTAAAGAAAAATATAGTTGACTTACCAGTAGTAATTGCCGATCGAAATAGGCAGGGTTGAAATATAATTTTCTTCTTTGAGCCCCTGGTAGTACAGGGGTATCCTGTTGGTGTGTATTGTCCACTGTTTCCACAACTCGTACATCTTCCTCGGGTAATCTTTCGCCTAGAATTGTCCCGGACCCGAAACAGGCTTCGGACTGCTCCATGTATATGCAATGGGGATGAACGATAGCTGTTGTTACCTACGCACGTGCGAAAATTGAATCCAGTGTATTCAGGTTCTCGGCAAATATTTTTAAACGAGAACTTCTATGTTCGAGAAAATAATACACACATTTTCAAAGCCCTGTTCACCATCGCTTGCTGGTAGATCATCTCCAAGATCGCTCTCAGTTAAGCCGCTGTTCGTGTCGCTTTCGAAATGCCTCGAAGCGGCAAGCAAAGGGTTATTCTTCACCAGTCCACTCACTTCACGGCCAGGTGTTAAGCTTATTTCCGGCTCCTCGACGGTTTTCCTTTTGGCCTTTTTACTGTGAAGATACAAAGATACGCTTGCAACGTAGATCAGGGCGAGAATCACAGACGAGAGACCGATAGTTGTGTACTCTGTAGTGGACAGTCCTTGAGAGATTTGCGTGGTCGAAGAGAACGTTACCTCCCGCACGTCTGCGGAAAAAGAACGGAAGGTAGGAGGGCTTTAGAACGAACGACAATGGACTTCTTTATTGAAAGAGCCGGAAATGTTTGGAGGAATGAGACTGACTGTTTTTCGATGGAGAACCAGCCACCCTGAATGCCACACACGGGGTGAAGACATTAGGCAGTTTCGATTTTGGCGAAGCATCTCTGCAGACTAGTTTGGCTGTCACCACTCGACCCTCTGCAGCCTCTCTCAATCCTGTTTCACCGATCCACTGGAACAATGTTATAAAAAAAACGAAATTAAACGCGGCCCTATTTATTGCACGGGTATGTAGAACGACTGGTACAAGGCAAAATCAATTTCAAAATCGCTGCGAAAATTCCTCTTGTATTCTAAAGCATTATTGTTATGAGGCCAGATTGACAGGGAAGGAGTGCACGACAACGTTAATAACAGTAAGACGCACGCATATGTCGTTGTCCACGCCCAAAATTTCACCGGTACACGAAATTTTGCTCCCCGTCCACATTCCTTTGCCGAACATTTTCACAAGCGGCTCCCTTCGAGATCCCTTATTAGCCTTACATCAGAGTTTTTATAAGTCTCGGGAAGAAGCCGACAACACTTCTACTTCGTTCATTTGCCTCGGTCCGGCCGTGGACGACGTTCATTTCCCGGTCGATCAACTGTTCCATCCGAAATTACGACGCCTGCCGTCGTATACGCATCTGTATTTTATTCCACGATGAGAACTGTCTCGACTAAAGGCTGCTGTAAGTAAGCAGGGTGCCCATACACGCGGTTACAAAGCTACGGGAACAATTTCGTCGTTCTTCAAGAAACTCAAAACCGACCACCATGCTGTTACTGGTTTTCTCTTTCTTCTAAATTGAAAGTCTCATTCTGGCAGGTAGCGCAGAATTTTGTTACCTATATTTTTTCTACCGGTTACGTAATAAAAAAAAATCTCAAAGCTACCAATCGTCTGGCGAACCGAACTTCTCGTTGAGTTAATTGTTAATCGGTGTTGTTATACGAATGAGAAAATGCAGTCTGAAAGAATTTGAGGAACGAAGATTATGCTGCACGGACCGCTGATCATTCGACTCTACAAAGGCGCGGCTTATTATGACATCACTTCTTGACAACGTAATGGCTTATTTCATGCTGGTTAAAGTTACCAACCTGTAGGAAGGTTCTTCCTTCGTCACGAAACAGCTTGAACGGCGGCTCGGTGTCCGAAAGGTTTCTCAGCTCCGACCATCCTGCTCGACCTAATTGCTGAGCTCCGGTTATTCCACACACTGGCGTCGTGACACCTTCATTCATCGTGCAAAAATAGTTCTTTCAGCAACCGGAAGATTGATCGACAAATAATCGTAAGATTGTAGGGTTACGGGAGTAGCGTTAGATCGACGATTATGTTGAATTGAAAGTTGAAACGGCTGTGCAGCCTTTCGTGTTGAGTTAACTTACCTTCGAAGCGTATTTCTGCGTGAGGGTAGATTATCTGACCACGTTGAGGCAGAAATACGTACGGTACTCTCTCGATTTGGCCCGTGCTGCCGACGAAACCAGCAACGTTGCACTCTGGGAACATCGAAGCGATTCAAATTATTCGTCGGATATTGGCAGTGGTGCCCGACGGACATCACGATTTGCGGGGCGAAATGAATTGAAGTATGCTTTTCGTGCGGCTCTACGTTTTTCGTAACTAACAATTTCGTGCGCAATGCACGTGGCAGCTTGCAATTTTCGGCCGCGTATCGCTCGTGGTCATCTAAACGCGGCACAATTATATAGCTTATTCGGAAACTCGGGATGCTCCGCACGAAAGTGGAATGGACAGCGCTTCTTTTGATCGAGAAACGGACAGAAAGGAAGATACGCGTCGGCATCTCGTTAAACTGTTGTTGCAATTCAGCTGGATATAAATTTGTACAGCCGAACGGAACGGTACCTCGACAACTATGTTAACAGACGCTATATTTATTAGAAAGCTTAATCGCATTCTAGAAGAAACTTGGAACAAATATGATAAACATGCATCATAAGTCATTTCGTTTATCTCGAAATTTCAATACATGTTCGCTGAAAGGCCTCCTCGGTTTCTGTTATTAAGATCCTTCCAGATTATGGGATCATCGCGGAGTAAATTCCACATGGAAAAAAACTCTTAAGGTGGCGTCGACCGTGTTCGAACAGGCGCAGGTGAATCGTCGCAAAAGACGGTATTTAATTTGTAATTAACAGTCATTGCCTGGCCGGCAAAGAGAAAGCCGCTCGTTAAAATGTTAATAGCGCGACCACGACGAATGAATTCATTTAGATGGTCCATTGAAATTTACTACGAATAACCTGATACCTAATAAAACCGGTCTGACAATTAGAATAATCGTAATGGTTGCACGTTGAAATAACTGTACAGTGTAAAAAACCAGGAATGATTACGTTGATAAAGTAAATGAGCTTATCAACTCGCTGACGAGGTTTCCATTACAAAATGCGCGAAATGTGAAACGATTAGGAATGCGGGGCACAATTTACGTCCGTCGATCGTGATTCCAGACCACCATCAGAATGTTACAGAGTTCGTCAGAAAAACAGCTCCTCGTTGGAAGCTCACGTCGGCCACAAACTTCTCCTTACATTCAACTGAATCTACTTTCTCATAGTTCTCCGTAACCACGAGGAATTTCTACGTTCTATCGTATATTAACCTTAATGCAGTTCTCCTTGAAGTATCCACAAGGAAAAGAAAACGTGGTGCAGCATAGTGCATACGTTTCCAGGGATACTACGTTAATTTCTTCCTTGCTTTACATTCTTCCCCATCGGCAAATACCAGAATAGGAGTTCTATTTCTGCAGACGGCGCTACCACTATAAAACGAATCGCGTAATTAGTAGAACGCTCAGGTAAATCTAGACGATCAGGGTCGCGGCCTCGGATCGGCGAATATGCGCAACGAGTTCGTGGCATTTTCTCTTTTGGTGCACACGTGTCGTCTTGTAAAAACGTGCGTATCTGGTAAGGAAAGTCGAAAGATCTATGCGACTCTCCCTTGGACTTTCTCCTTAAGGAACAATGATGCCCTACTAAACGTGACCGGGCCAATCGACAACTTCAAATAGGTTCAGCTCGTCGTGCATGCTTCTGCTTCTTGGCTGGTTTCGTAAATCGTTGCGGCAGGTAGTCCTGTATATCGCTTCGCAAAATCAGGAGCCACCGTTTCGAACGGTGGCATGTAACAGCAACTTAAATATCGATAGAGACGGTGCAGCAAAGTTTGGACGTTCGATAGAACGTCGTATCGTTTACGTCCGAGAATTCAGGGCGCATCAAAATTTGTTTACTAATTTCTTGTTTTGCGCCTTGCGTGTTGCAGTTGTGCATTAAAAACCAGTTCATTCTGCTGACTCACAGTCGGAACAAAACAGCACTTTCCGGAATAACCCGTTTCACTCATTTTCAGGTATTCCTGCGTGATGCACACTAGGTATGTCAAATACATAAATCTTGATAAACGGGGAAGTATTGTCCTATTGCATTCCCCAGTTAAGGAACCGGTACCATCTCCGACGCGATTTTCGGGCGCGTCGGTCCTGTATAGTTTAGCTCTGAAAGCTTTTCGGCTGCTTGCTTCCTTTTAACTGATTGAAATCGATAACGGAATCTCTGGCAAAGGTGCAGATAGAAGCAGGAAAGAGAAAGTTCGTACTAATGAAATTATGGATGGAACTATTTTCTCTATTTCATTAGGGGGTTCGCGTTGAAGCTGGCCCTTTTCGTTTGAAACCCTCCGATCGTCGAGAACCGCCAGTGTATCTCATTAAAAGTACCCACAGAACGACACGATTTACGATAATCGACGGCTGAGAGCAATTAACGCCGGTAGCTCTTCTCTTGGTGTCCCCGTTTGCTCTTAGGAGCGCACAAGCCAAGGTACTTGTGCCTTCGACGATCGAACATCGGATAACGAGTCGTTGATTAACGATCGGCAAACTTGACCCCAAGAAGCGAGCCAACGCGAAGATCCACGCCAACGAACTCTGACCCTCGTCGTGCCACGATGAATCCACAGAACCAATCGTGCCCTTTCGCTCTTTGATAGATAGTGTCACATCGGAATAGACTCTCGCGGTGATAAGCGCCGAATTTAAAGTAACTTTAGGTGATTTAACGCGGACGATCGCAAGTTATCGCAAGACTGACTAATATTCGTATGCGGGTAGATTCGAATGGAGGCGCGGCAAGGGAGAAAGTGAGTGCGATTCTTGCCTGAATGCCTAGCTGTAGAAAGATACGGCGAACTTGCTACGCTGGTTGGGAGATTGAATATTGAAACCATCAGTATGCTGAGTGACAACGACGGAATAATGATGGGTAATTATCGTGACGGAGGAACAAGATAATGACGGCAGTTATCCACGCGAGTTGTACTCTGTCTCTTAGGAGATCACCTGCAGCTTGTACATCAGTAAATAATTAACAGTTTTATGAGCTGCGGACGAGTCACAGAGTGTGCTAGATGAGATGTTCATTTTCTCCAGGAGCACAATGCAACGGGGATCTGTTTATAGAGGTGGACAGGGCAGAACGGAAGAGATATTGTTTCTTGCGGTACTTTTGATTAGTTGTGCTGCGTGCTCCTTTGGTCCCTAGCCTTCGATGCAGCTGAATACCCGCGAATCTGTTATTTATTGGTTGCAGTGTCACGCGACCGGCCTTGGTACCGGTAGGAGGCACGTTTGACACAACCGTTTGACCCTAAAGACACCAGCATAGCTATTTTGCATTATCAATAACCACGAGATACGAGTCAGCCGCTGCTAAAAAGAGATACGTACCTATTAATATGTCTGGCTGAGACGTTTCTCGCGTTCTCTTTGCGCTACGATCACCGTACAACCGTGCACGATATCTAACTATAAATTATATCGCCTACTATCAATAAGAACTTTCAGTTTTCTATCGCTGATTGAATTGACACCATTTGCGTGGGAAGTTCCAGGTGTCGGAAGCTTAAGAGAATCGCGTTGTTCGGAAACATATTCTTCAAATAGTCAGAGCATTTTAATCTTCAACGTTAGAAGGGATCCGATGTTCGTGAATTCCAACCGAATTCAAGCCTCGTTCTCACAGGCTGCTCCTTTGACTAATGTGCGAACGAATCTCGATACGAAACATCGAACCACGCGACGGGAAGCGATACCCGCGAGGGGACAAGTGAAATATGTTCGAGACGCTTCGTCTGCGAGCTCACCTGTTTCACGAAACAGGTAAAACTGGTACTGTTCCTTAGCACGGCGTGGAAAACTGGCAGAAATTGATGAGGGGAAACCGGCGAAATTCATAAGAATGCCCTATCGCAATGGTGACACGTCTTGCGCCTTTAAAAAGTTGTCCGTCCTGCCGACATGACGAATGCCCTGACACGGTACACATCGTGACAAACCTCGAGGATACATTAAATGCGATAATCCGCGTGGTAAGGTACTGTTAATGCCTTTGATGGACGCGTACTGCATACGTGCACATGTTGCACGAGGTTTGAATGAAAGTCAACGGGGTTTCTTAAAGGTGTCCTCAAAACGAGTCCAAATAGACCGTTGTACAATTATTTCCGACAAAGTTACAGCACTTCAAACATCGACAATCTATCGGTAAGAATTTAGCGATCCTCTAATTTTGCGGTGAAGCGTATTAGTAATGTTTGTAGTTGCCGAATAAAAATGCAGCATGAACTTAATTGTAAAATGCTTTACTCGTGACATAATCTGTATGAAAAACCAGATAGTTTTAATCATGCTAGTAAGTAACGGTGTAGATGTTCACAATTTTAACGACGTATTAATTGACGTTCATTTGCATACAGTTAGAAATTAATTGAGCGATAAACACAGCAAACATAAATTCGTGATGTCAGTATACTATGCTGTTAACTTGGAAGCAAACTACTCGCAAACCTGTAACACCACTTTGGCAACCAAAATTGTCCAATTATGAAAAACGGTTTTATTAATTCCTTTTTCCTTACGCTTGCTGTAATTTAAGTAGCTTATACCAAAAAATAAAGCAGCGTATTTTATCCCCAATTAAGTATTATCGGTGCACGATCGTTGACTTCGTTTTCACATTCCCCTTAAATACTTTATTGCTAGAATAAAGCAGTGTTAAATATAATTAAGATAGCAAATGAAACTAAAAGACAAATAAGCTTCTTCCTCTCGAAGACAAATGATTCGATTGAAGATGAAAGTCCATGGAAATTGCACGAGACATTGCGAATATTGAAAAACCGCAAGATGGAAATGCGATTAAGAGTTGTTTAACGCGTGGAAAGAGTAAAAAGCTGCAAGAAATGGAGAGGAGGATCTCTTAGAATTTTCTCTTGGAAATTTGTTTCTTGTCTGAAATAATCTCGTTCCCAAGAATAGTCGAATATTTTTAATATTCTTAAGAGTTTGAACTTTAAGTGTAATGATAGTAATTCATAAAACTCTGGTATTCTATGAAGTGCTTAGTTTGTCAGGTGTTCTTCAGATACTCGTTTACTGCTGCAAATTAAGTCTCGTACAGACAACATACATAGATGCAAGGTATACTTAAGGTCGAGCGATTGCATCATTACTGGAGCGGTCCGTAAGAGCTGGAGGGTCTCAAAGTCAGGAGATGGAATCTCTTCGTGACCTTCTGAGATGAACTCGAAGGCTCACCATGGGTATAGGTATATTGCCGGCCTTATATCGCCGAATTCCTTCATTTAAGAAGGAAACAAGTGCTTTGGAGTAACGTTCCACCAATTTGTTCCGACCCCTTTTAATGCTCTTTTCTTTTATTCCTCAACCAAGCTTGCTTTGTCCCCTTTTCCGCTGTCCTTTTATCGTTTTGCGCAATTTAAATAATTTCCACAGATTTAGAAAGAAAATTTACAACAAAATCATGAAGGGACAGAAATAAAATTATTTCCACGTTTGACTAAATGTGTGTCAGGGAAACGGTGCTTTGAGGATCGTTCTCTCAGAACTGCAGAGTAGCTCGGACTTCGCGTCAATGGAGGGGATAAATATCCCGGAATTCGTCATCGATTTAATGTCTGTGGACCTTTGAAATACAATTCAGATAACTGCAAAAGGAATGAACCAACGCATCGTGAAACGTGCACGTGTGTAATACCGTTGCGTGCACTCAATTCTTATCGATAATCATATTCTGCCCTTCTGTAATGACATGCACTGCCGAAAAAGGTGCCACATGCGCATCTGGATTACTTCCAGCAGAGGACTGTATGCAACCACTTCCAATCTAAAGAAAAGCTTGGCCGTACGAATTGATTACTTTCACGGCTGTAGGATTAAAACGGCTTACCGTGAATATCATTCACGCAGATGTGAAGATCCTCCCGGAAGGTAGGAAGGCCGTAGTTGCACTGGCAAGTGCAGGTGCTGTTGGGAGAAACAAGTCCTGCGGTCGAGGGACTGCGACTATAAGGGCTGGCTGTACCGCTGCTGAGCACCGTGCAAGCCTCTGTGCAGGAACCTAAATAATCGTGTTTCAAACATATAATGTTTATCGTTCGGATGCTTCGATCTAGCGATTTAGAAAAGCTTGGCTAACTGTGAACGCGTGGCATTAGCGACGTTGAAAATGTTAAGTTCCAGAATGAAAAGATTCGCGTGCCCGTACGAACAGAACGCGTCACACAATCTGACCAGGAGGAATACAGCTGTCAAATCGTAACATTGTAATTTCATGGCTAATCTGTCACGAGCTTTTTTCCCCGCCGATCCTCGCAGTCGACTGCCTCGCATAAAACGTTACGCTTTTCCGTATTTTTTAACATTAAATTCCGTACGGTATTTCCCTGTGGTGCAAATCACTGTTACGCAATTACGGTTCCGTTTTCTTCTGTTTCTTTTTTCTTTTTACGCAAAGAAGTCAAAGATCCTCTGAACGTAACGGACAATAAAAAGGAGGTTTATAATTTCGGCATGCCCTAGCCTTACCTTCCAACGTGAAAATGTCTCCATCGGAGTGCCTGATGACCGAAAGCTCTTGACAAAGAATAATCTCGAGAACGTTCAAGCAGCCCGCGAGAAGGAGAACTAGAAGACGCATCTTCCCCACAGCATTCTGAAACAAAGTGGAGCGAATTATTGTAACTTTCCGTGTTGAACGTCCAAGAGGACGATGAAGAGGATTGTCCGCTTTCGTTTGGAAGCTATCAACCGTTTCTTTTTTGATTCTTAGTAAAAATTTGTAGTTTTACTGCCTTTCATGCACCTGATACTTGTCAGAATTTCATTACAGTCGCCTTTCTCTGCGATATATCTTAATAATATAAAATTAATAATGTAAAAGACGCGTAGATGATACACAGCTAGTGAGACATAAACTGTGATTAAAAAAAATACCGGTCTTTCTGAGACGGTCATGCATTGGAGACAACCCGAGTAATTAATTATCGAGAAACTCTCTGATTTATCGATATATATATATGACTTCATAGGTGTGCCCGTGAAATTATACTAAATATAAGGCTCAAACGAACATGTGGTCGCTCTTGTTAACTCGAATTAATAACAATAATTAATCAGCATTAAAAGTTGTGCGGCAATCGAACAGCGATTTTTCCTTTCTGCTTTTAAGTTGGCTGGCTCTTCGCTTTGTAACATTTATCAGTCCGCAATGCTTTACAAATAAATCTTTCCGATAAAAAGTCGCGCAGAAGCTTTCTTGCATCTTTAAATCACCCGTTGTCAACGGCTTCGTGCGATAAAAAAATTGTTCACGATCAGTCACAAGCAATTTAACGTCCATCGTGTTGCGCGGCGAAGATATTTTTGACTTGGGCACAACTCAAGTGAAAAGAGACAAATCATGTCAGAGATTTACCGAACACGCATTCATCTTCCCTATCGTCCCCAGCTCTTTTACCAACAACTTGTTTATTTTTCCAACTGAATGATGTATCAATGTCCCTCGCTATAAATTGATTATGAAACCGCCCAATCGATTCTTGCATTCCGTACGACAGGGCTTCTTAAAAGCGAAGTTACCGCACGCTACATCGTGTTTAACCAAGCATGTTGCTTTCGTGATCGAAAAAAGCCTACGAGGAATTTTTCCACCTGCTGAAATCGCATCCTGGCGAGCGCACGTCCACGGTAAACTATGGCTGCACGGAGGCGCGTGACGCGCAAGCATAAATTACAGGTTCGGTGCATGTCACGAGCAACGCATCAATGCAACGTGAATTAACGTTATGCACAATCGAGCCGATGGCACGCGTGAGATAAGCCGACCGATTGGAAACGCATAAAAAGCGGAGAGGATGCCTTCCATTAAAGATATGTGTACCGGAACCACCTTCTCATTTTGCTGTCGTTATCGAACGGAGCTTTGGTCAGGTATAAATTCGTAGTTGCTAAATAACTTTTTTTTCTTGAAACGGTGCACTATAGTTTGCAGCACTGCAAATTGCACACGGAACCGGAGAATTAAAGGAAAGATTACACGGCAGAGCGAAAAAGCGTAAGGTGTGCGATGGAATTCCGGGTGGTCGGCAAAGGTACGCGTTTCTCCTCGGCCAGCCAAGTCTGGAAATATCGAACGATCCCTTTAAGAGTTCCTCGCATGTCAGAACGCCTTTTGGGGGGAAGATATTTACCACGATTGGATCTGAATAGTTTGCGGTTCGTTTGGAGAAAAAGGAGCTTGCCCGGATGCTTGACGATTCGTTTGAAAGAACTCGCGCATTTCTCGTGTCGATTAATTGCCTCCATCCCTTTTAATTGCCCCCGGAATAAACAGCTCCTCTCGCGAAACCCGTAGCAGAGATACCAAACGATGCTTTTTAGCCCATCCCGTTGTGCGGCTTAAAGTTTATGGCGCGATATATTGCTCTTTACGATTCTATTAATTTCGCCGATGGTTGTATCGAGATCTTGTCCAATTGATTGGCCAGAGACCCAAGCTTCTATTACGTAAGTAGAATTGCGAGAAAAAGAATAGTGTCATGAAAAATAAAAAGACCAAATAGTGCTGCATGTTTCATTTCGTGTTTAAAAAAGATATGTTTGCACTGTATGCACAGGGTGTTCGATTGGACACGTTTCAAAATATAAATTAATAACGCGGAAGTGGTCGAACTGCAGTATACTTTTCGCGAGGAATATATTTATGATCGATACATTTCACCTTGCATATCGAAGTATAAAAACTTTTATCGTCGCTCGGCCAACTCATATTGCTGCGCATCAAAATTTCGTCTTTAGCATAGAAATTCTCATGCCGTCCGCAAAGAGTATAATATTTTCACCGATCAATAAAATGTTGATACATTTGATTTTAATTCTCCGTAAATTTCACTTAATGTGGCAGTGACTCTGCCTGGTTGCCAAGGAGCAATGATATCGTAGTGCATACGTACATAATTGGTTGCACCGGATGTGCTCTGCGGCAGGAATATCGATGCGTTTAATATTTCACGTAACAATTAATCGCTATACATTATTTGGACTTTATTACTGGGTAAAGAAAGAGATATTACCTACGGTAATGTTTATCGGCCGCATTGAGGAACAGTTATTCGCGGAATTTTATCGGAGAAAAATTGTTCACCATCCCTCCATTGCATCGGAACAGGGTCCTCATTTTGGATTAACATCGACGGTAATGTTGCTCTGAGAAAAGTAAATTGAGGGTGTTCGATTTAATGCGCACTCTGCTAAGGGTTCCATATAATTAGCCCCAACGAACAAATTGCACTTTCTGAGATTTTCGACGAAGCGATTATTTCATGTTGTTTGCTATGCTACATGCCGTATGCTTGGTGCACCGAGTACCTCCGATACACGTCTGGGGCTTGGAAGATCAAATTTGTCGTAATTGCCAAGAGGCGATTCATCCCATTCTGCTATTGAATCGCTCCCAAAGAATATAACAAAATGCTTGTCAATGGATTTTCATTCGATCGACTCAATGCTTCCTTTATCGAATGTCCCTTAATCTGAAACGAGATTATGAAAGGCCTGTTCTATTTGAAACGCAGGGCTGCAATCGGGCTGCATCGACGTTAATGGTCCACGGTTCAATGACAACGGAGAAACCGGATTGCACTCAATTAGCCTGCACTTGAACGGACACGCGTCGTCCGATGATAACCGAGCAAGTCTGTGGAGCGCGTGCAACATTTCCGGCTTATAATTCGAGATTATGCAAAGTGAGGAGGTCGCAGATGAGTGCAGATGAAGAGCAGATCGCAGCACCAGATCGTACGTGACCGATTGCCAGGTGGAATGTCGCGTTCTGTGTCAAGGTGGATGCCAGAGAAGATTGCATCTCCCGCACGAATCGCTCGGCAATACGGAATTTATCTGCTGTTTCGAATCTGTCCACGATCTATTCCGTGCGTTCTTCCATTTGTTTTCTCCGATCTCGCTTGGAGAAACGGGAGAGATTCGGCAAATGTAATCTTAATATTTTATGCGGTACACGCGCAGCGATTCGCGGCTCTCCAAACTACGAGAGATCAGCATCTTTTCGGCCGAGTATTTACATATTACGTATATTGTATCGGTTTTACATATCCATATATCGCCTTTACGATCCCCAGCGAGTTAAGATAATTTTGTGAGAATGCTGGCCCCCGGTATCGCTCATGTCCGCTACGATTTATGTCCACCAAACGTGAAAAAGCAAATTAACCGCCAGAGGATCACGTCTTCGGGTTGCATATTTTCGCTGCTTAAATTATCAATACCATTCTTCGGGTTTTCGAATACCTGTGAGATCCTAATCCTTCAGAGCGTCCTAATCCCCGTTAGATAAGTGAAGTATCATTAATTCTGAGTGACTATTTTCTAGGCAACTGTTCGAGATTTCAGAGACATTTGGTGCGTCCGAAAGCAAAGAAAATTAAACGAAAGTGGATATAATTTGTGTCGAATCTTCATGAAACGGTGGGAAGAAGCTGTTGGTCAACGAAATTTTGGGCATCTCATCGATCTTGCTCGACATCAAAGGGAAAGATGGATTGCATATATCTTCTTTTTCCTTTTTTGCCAAAAGATCTCGCCCTATGGCCGTGCAACGTGCACGCGAACGATCGACTCAATTATTTTTGAGCCGTGGCTCGACCCGTCGGAACATGTCTTTCTTTTGATTAATTGGCAACAGGTGCCTGCGCTTCTTTCCAACGCTATAATTTTCTGCTTCATTGAGAAAAAAAGGAATCTCGATATCTTATCGTCGTCACGGCAGACTCACATCAGAATCGATTGGGCTTCTTAAATGTTTCCCTCCGTTCTCAATTAAAGAGCCTCGTTTAATTCTGATCGAAGAGTATAATACTCTTTTAATTCGCTAAGTGATTTGACTACGATATGTTTTTCTTGTAATTAAAATAATTTTATAGATTCAAAATCCACGTTCTTCGTGTCCTTTTTTTAAATAAATCAATAATGTACAAGTTTTGCGTATGAAACAGCTATGTACATATTTTGAAAATTCGTGATTAAGGCAGATCAATGGATTTTCCGGGCAGTGTAGAATTCAGAGATTGTGTTAATACGTGAACGTAATACGTGCCCACAGAAAATTGAGAACACCATGAACGATAAAGCTGTCGTTTCTGGTTACGTAAATGAAGGAATAATTGACAACCGAACTACAATTAGCTCATAACTTTGCGTATCTGTCCGCTGATTTCTTTTCGCCAGCGACCAGCAATACATTTTATCTGACGATACGGGCGATCTTTTAATAGGTGCGCGTTAAAGATGATTTTTATCGCGTGACTTAATTATATCTGGCATCCAGCCCATGGCCATCATAATTCTGTGGAATGAAATGCCAGCTTCGAGGTATGAGTTTATTAGCTGCGTTTAAAGTAGGTCACAATTGAAGGTATAGGATCGAAACATTTTCTATGCAATTGTGTCATATTGCTATCAGTTTAGCATGTGTTGCACTCAGAAAAAATTGTCCGCAGAACAAATAGCAAATCGATCACGTCCCATAGAACCGTCGATTCTTTCCGGTTCACTTGATCGTTGCACGTTTCGAGATACCGTAGATTCTCGTCACGGAAAATATGCATCTGGCATCGTCAAGGAGCGAACAGATTTCTGTCTTCCTGTTATTTGCACCGGCCCCTTTAATAAAGGACGAGCCGGCACGAATTTACGGGAGTGGTTCTTCGAAACGGAGCGTTATCATGTGTCGTGGAACAGGATTCATTGGCGCTACGTGGCGATCGGATCATTTGTAAATGTTCCATTCGCATATTTATGTGACTGCGATATCGCAATCTGCTCCAGGTACATTGAGTTCATCTTCTTTCGTGGACGAATTTGTTATATTGGATATTTGACAAAAGTGGGCACGAGTCCTCCAAAAAATGATGACAAGTAAAAAATGTTCTATCTAATATTTCTTATGAGTTACAGGTGTTTTTATGGTATTCTAATCTAGCATATTGTATCTAGTGTGTAGCCTATCCGATTACATCTAAAAAAAACATCGAAGAGTTAACGGCAATGTGCTTCAGAGATTACACTTGGGATTACGCTTTGACCATCTTTGCAGATAGAATAAATATTTTATGGTTATCTCGCATTCCTATCTTTTTGGATATTTCATTCTTGCACCATGCCAGGTACAGTAGTGGCTAATTGCTGTTGATAATTATGAAAATACTATATGGGCGATATCCTGCACATCAAGCTACTTTCTACAGGTGGGTCGTCGTACACGCGTATTACAAACACGTATTTCAATATGAATTGCATTGTAGCGATGATACTTTATAAATCACTCTTGTACTCTTAATCGGCGAAATTTGAACATTTCCATGCCCTGATGCTTTCTGTAGAACACGTGGATTCTAACCACGTCGATCGCTTAATCGGGATATTAGACTTCCAACATCTTCCTCATTCTTTACTTCGATAGAACGCAATTTCTATTCCATAAAACATTCCTATAAATTTTTGGATTCCACTAGCATATTAATCTATCTGCCAAAACAGCGCGTCAGCTGCTATTACAGCATTATTAAATTACCGTTTCTCGGAAGTTTCTTAATTCTCGAACCGTTAGATTTTGCCACGAGTACGTTGTTGAGATCGCTTCCCTACAACGATATTAAATAATAGTGTAAAATTACATAAATCGATTTATCCACGCTGCACTGAGCTCTACTCCTTCTAACTACACGCAGAGTAACGTAAGCTTCTCCTTATAAAATTTACTCGTACGGTTTCTCAAACTTTGTGTCCAAAGTGTTGTATCTCTATACCCATAGTGTATCCCTAATGGCAGCCAGCTCTACAAGACACGCGATTAAGAAATCTTCGGGTTGTAAATTTTATTATTATGATTAATCATGTCCATGCCGGGCAAATCTCTCGATAATTTATCTATTTTGGGTGATTTATGTCGCAGTTAAGAGAAGATTTACGAACTACGACGAATTCGATGAAAGTGTCGTATAATAAAATATTTCCTCCTTTCCCTTACTTTGAACCAGTGGCTTCTGGCTTTATTCAGAGTCCTACTTATACGTATATTTATTGTCCAATTAGATATATTTCGTTTGATTCCGGCCGCGTTAACATTCATTAGGTAATATCGTTTCCCTACAAAATGCATGCTTTCTATATCATGAAATTATTTCGTGACAGTAATACCTCTCCCAACCGAGCAAGATTTTTATTAGAAAATATTTGGCACTGTAACGAGTAGTAAAAAAATTTGCCCCGGGGGACTATTGAAGCCTCTATTACCCTATAAATTTTAGTATCCCTACAGATGGGCCTGGCACTGATTTTTATGCAAGAATATGTCGTTCGTGATAGGGTCCTGCCCCAACGTAGCAGAGGAATGGTTCGTGCTCATAGTTAGCAGAGCACGTTGTTAAAGTGTAGCTAGCACTACGCAGACAACTTATAAACATTTTTCTACGGATCGAGGGAGAAAGCACTTCTCACGGGACACGTGTTTGAGGGTAAATATGTGTTATTGACTAAGCTGTGTCTTGCTTCCCGAACTTCCGATTCTATCACCATTCGCGATCATATAACTCCACCTTTTGCTTTCGCGTTCTAATATTTGCAAGCTTGAACGACAGACCCTTAATCTCTCTGTGAAGCTGCTAGTTTGTTCACTTGTACAAACTGGTAGGCTGTCGAATAGAAATTCAAGGCAACTCCATTTTAACCAACATGGCAAGCGAAAGTTAACTACGTTTCTTAGAACTAGTAGATCTTCGCGAAAATCCTTTAACGTAATTGCTAAATAAATTTTAGCATTCCTTGCCACGTAACTAGGAAGCGTTTACCGACATGTTAGCTATGACATATGGCCGATTGACGAGCCAACTAATAATGTCTCGATAATTCACCTACGCAAAGCGTGGGTCGCAAGCTGGAAAGCTGCAATTTTCACTTTATATGGCGAACATTATAGAATTTTATTAATTGCCTCCTCCAACCGATCGCAGGAAAGTAGTAAAACATTTAAGAATGCCGGTCTTGAAGCTAATTTCATTACTTATGGTTGCATTCAAACCGTGATTTATTACTTTCCACAGAAAGGAATAGAATGCCGCGTAGCGGTAAACGAGTAACTTTTGTCACGAGAAACATCGTGGACGCATCGTACAGGCGCGTATTGCTAATGCGCCTATCTAATTGAACGATCTACGACGGATACGCGAGTCAGATTTCGACATTTTTTAAATTATTGGGAAAGAAATTCCTCTTTTCTTCGTTACGTTCGTAATGCATGGTCACCTGAGTTTTAATTGCTATAATTCCAAGTAGAAGCAGCATCTCCTTCAGCCTGCGTCTATCGACCCGACAGCTTGTGATGTACTATTTATGTACAAGAGAATCGTAGGAAAAATTATTGTTCCAGAGGATTCTTTCTTTCTTGACAAGTTGTCCAGGAGCCACGGAGGTAGCTTTTACTGTTAATCCAATTCATGCTGCTGTTCGAGTCACCGCTCGAATCCATGTGTTTGATCGGGAATCAGATAACGTCGTGAGGAATCACCAGAGTCTGTTCCTTACGATTTCTACCGACAAGCTGTCCCTCCTTTCGACAGAGTCTGATGATTTAATTGCTCCAGCTGGATAGCGACAGGCTTCCACCTGTACTTCCCAGACTTTTTTTTATTTAGAAATTCTTTGAAAAATGTTTATTTCGCTAATATTGTTCTTCGGCGATTACCTGAAATTTGTATGCAATGGGAGATGCGGTATTTTCAGAGATAATAGCTTTCAAGAAAAACGAGGCAGCGTTTCTACGCGATTCTTTGATTCGTAAATCTTAAATGACAGTAACTGCTCATCTTCATTTAAATTACGAGAAGCAACTTGGCATGTTTCTCCTTGACTTATTGATCGTAAGTGGTAGTCGAAAGTTGAGATTTTGTTCCTCTTCTTAAGGAGTTACAAACACGATGGTCCGATGCTGGTGAATATACTGGGACGTCTATGTGCGTTTCATGGCACCGTGAACCACGCAAATAGGGCCGAAGCTTCCGCGTGAAATTTAAAAATTACGAAATAGCGACAGTATTTATCATTTTAGAAATTCACAGAGCTGCAAATTAAACGGAATTTTTTTTCGAAGAAGAGTTGAAATAAAAGTGGAGGCATAGGGTAGCGTAGAAGGTTTGAATTAATTCCAGGGCTTGATTCTCCGTGTCGAAAGATCTCCACTTAGACGCGCATCCTTCGTGATTTTAATGCACGAAAAACTGCCAATGAATAATGGCGATCGTGGTGTATCGAGAAGGATACCAGCAAATGTAATCTCGGCAACGCGAGAATATTCACGATCAGCCATGAACCATTTGAAAAGTGCAAGCTTGCGACCGTAGATCATCTTAAGCACGGCTTGCGCTTGAATCACGTGCACTGCGAGCTGTAACTGGTCATCAATCCTGTACGAGCATCTTCTTAATGTTCATTTGCACAGAGCATGCAGTACGCGTGGTGATTGCATGGGGGGATTCCCGTGTCCTTTCGAAACAGAGATAGGAGCTTCGCGAAATGATATTACTAACGGCGAACGTCGCTATTCCTGGCGAAAGCTGTAAATAAAATGAGAGTCCGCGCCTAATGTCAATGCACGTATGTCATTATTGTTCTTCCTTCCACGGTGACTTGGTCGTATTTGTTCATTTCGCTGGTCCTTCTCTAATTCAAATAGAAATTTCTTTCTTAGAAATGGTGACCCGTCGAGCATTGTTGCTTTACAGGTAAAATTACCTTATCAGCAGTTTATTTGTAAACACATTTATAATAGGCCCACCGTGCTATGGTAAAAAATGGAAAACGAAATAACGAAACAGGTTGCCCGCGAGTTCCCAGATACCCGACTGAAATCTGACGGGGAAACATTATGATAGGAAAACCTTTTGGGACCCCGGAGCGTTTGAGAAATGGAGCTCTACCTGCTCCGGTCATCTGATTAATCATCTCCGTCTAGGAGTACAAATGAATGTACACGTAATCTATGCACGAAAATACCCGAAAAGGTTACGCGATAGAGTCTGAACCGTGATCTGACCATTTGAATTTTTATCTTCTCCTATACACCTTCCCAAATATTGTGCATATCTCTGTTTACAATTGGCAATTCGCTAGCGGCACTGTTCCATTAAGCGGCACTGAAAGCTGATATCTTGTCGGGGAAGTTGCCCCGGGACAGTTAAATTATCGAACACCCGATGCTTTCGCGTAACTGACGAAACCAGCAGACGTAATGTAACAGTGAACGACACGGGGTTTAGTTAAAATCGCGGCCGCGTTAAGAGACGCACAGACTGCAGTAAAGAGCGACGAGAAACGACACCGATATCTCCGATGTGTGCTGGGAATTTTAACGGGTAAATGCACTTCCACCAGGCGATCCACGAAAACTGGACGACGAGCTTTTTATGCAAATCTCGGATTAACAGTTTCCGCGATACGTGTATTGCGCTCGTTGCCAGCGCAGCGGGTTCACGGCAGAAACATTACCAAACGCGGGAGAAGACGAGAGGCCATATAACTGGCACCGTGTAATTACGTAGATCACCGTGGATCCTCCGTAAAATCATTGTGTGCGTTACGCTGGCGCGATCAATGACACTCGTCTCGCGAGTCCGATGTTTAACTGAGACGAATGTGCTCGTAAATTTTCAGCGGATGAAAAACAGCCAAGCGGCAACTGTATCTTTATAATACATTTACCTTATTTCATGGATGAAAAAACACGTTCGACATTTCTGATGGGGAGGGAAAGATACAAGCGAGCGAGTACTAGGATCTTCGCTGGAGAAGAAGGGAAGAATGTTGCTAGAAAGTGTTACTGCTTTGCTGCATCGCCAATCTCATCGTGAACCGTAGACAGAGTGATAAGCAGTGAATTTCATTGTCCTGCATTACCACATGCGACGTACAATAATTACCGCGATTCCACCAAGTAACAGGATTGCGTATCGATTTCGATAACTTATGGAACACTATTCAATCACGTTGCAAAGCATTATTCGCGCGACAGGCACATGGCTTGTAATCGTGAAGTATTAATTTCATCTCGTCATGTTCCTTGTCGTCGGCGGAGCTACCGTGCAGGATACCTGGCACTAGAACGATAATAACTCACGTTGACGCGTTACTCAAATATGAATTTGCGAGGTGACGTTATTTAACGGGCGGAGAGAACAAGAGCGATATTATCGCGCGAAGGGAAGGTATAATTATCGAGATTAAAGAAGTCCCAGAGGAGCCCCCGAGTCTTCATCAGTCCACGCGAAAGAGCCTGGACAAGTGCGGCACGCGCAATTACTTTGGACCAGCACGTCGTATGATTATCGGTTATTAATTTTAATCGAATTCCCTTTGATATTCCTCCAGGTTTGATAACGCTTTGATCCTGGTTAATTGGTACGTGGGAATTGGCACGAAGCGAATCTCGACCGTGTAATTAGAACGAGCTCGTTTTAATTTGAGTAAATAACGCGACGAATAGTGGGCGAAAAAATAATATGCATGATAAGATCGTCAAGCAACTGTATAAAATGGAAAAAAAATGTAATTGCTGCTTGTGCTGGAGGAAATTGAAAATTAATCACGGAAGGAAGATAAAATTCAATTGACATTCTGAACCTCTTCTTGACATCTGTTATGCCTCCAATGCTTTGCTTGAATGATTGGCCACTTTAATGGACAAGTGTTTACTATTCAGGGGTATCAGGGGTAAAAGTAGTCGAAATTTTTCCGAGACTAGTAAGCAGCTATATAAAAGATTCTCGGTTGCTCGAACCCGTTAGAATTTATACGATAATTATTTTTCTCCTCGTGAAATAGTGAAGGATTCTCTTCTCATAGAGCTGATTTTTATCCGGCGCGATCTGGCTTTAAGCTGAATCTCTGCTGCTTCGGCATTCCCCTGCGCCAGTCTATCTTTTGGAACCCAGTACCCACAGTTTCGCATTCGCAACACTTCATCGGTCCCAAATTAAAAGGCTTCCTTACGAAATATATCGCCAGAGATAAATGATAGACTGTTTCCAAGTCCGACCCTACAAGCATGTAAATTTCGCGCTAGACGGATTAGGAATTATACTTCTAGATTATTATTGCGGTAAAGTGGCTAGCTTCCAACGGCCCGATCCTCGTCTATGAAAATTTTGCGGTATTATCAAGGTGCTGCGGGAATGCGCACGGCCTCCGTACGTGATTTACCACGGCTATTACTATTCGGTAAAGAAAGAGAATGGTCCTGTATCACATGTTGCACGGTAGCGTGTTGGTGTGCGGGATTGCACTTAATGCATCTAACTTGCGTTACACGGGCACGTCGTTCGAGCACCATGGGATTCGTCGACGCGAACTCTGCCAGTTTTATTAGCTGGTTAAATTGTCCAGCAGTACCGCGAGATTCTCATTTGGCCGGGCGGAATTAATTTTTCGCGATAAGTGAATATTCGATTGGAAGGAGAAGATTATAGGGCACCGTATGGAAGCGCGCAGCGGAAACGTTTGCTTGATGGAAACAAGATATGCAAATCTTGTGCTGCAGTCACCCCACAGAAATTCTTACGTTACATCAGTATTTCTAATACTGATTACAATCCTTTATCCTTCCTGCGTTCTATCCACCTCTGTACACTACCATCCACAATAGCCATAAATTAATCTCCGAGCATCGATTTTCATGTGCAATTAGGGTGCTGGAGCGCGTTCACACTCGCGGAAATTACAAGCCCGCCTCTATAAAAGATTTACAGCTTCTTCGCGGTAACTTCCGCGAGGTCTTTGTCTCGAAAGACCGCCCCTGTTAGATGCACGCCAGCGTGCAATTCTAGGCACTCGAATACACAGGGCAAACAGCACTGTAGCGCTAAGCTATGCAGTCTCGAAGCGCATCTTACGGTCATCCGTGAAAAAAAGACGACGCTCGGATTTATCACCTTTGGCCATTCCTCTCGCCTACGTAAAGATCTGCCTCCCGCTATCTCGTCGAAGTTTCTACCATTCGCGCGGACTCGTTTAACGAATCGCTTCATTGTGCCGTTCCGCGAATAGATTTCAGTTTGGAGTTACTTACAAATTGTACCTCACAGTTCGAAAAAGGTTTATCGATTTTAATGTCTGTTAGAGAATTTTCGTTTGTGCATAAGCCAATTGAGCGATGCAAAGTATTTGCTCTAAAAGATACAGTTGAGGAAGAAAGTAAGAATGTGATCTCCGCGCAATAGGCAGCATGGTCTCGACTTTGTTTGCACGCTACACAAATGTGTTTCCGTGTCCCGACAATAAAACCTACTCGAACCGTTCATGTTTCTTTCTTATTTGTCTTCCTATTCCTATTTGTCTTCGCTACTTCCTTTGCCTCCTCCTCTTCTAACAATCCTTCGCAAAGCAACTCTTCTTTTACTACATTATGGTATGGGTAACACGATTCGTTCATTTATTTTGTGCAAATCAGCTGCGAGTAAAGATACTGTACACCGTGTAAGTAAATTACTTTCTTCCGCGAGAGATTCCACAAACGTACACCGCTCCGAGAGATTCTTAACGTATACGATGCATTGTATTTAATCATGGATCATGGGAAACACGCAGGTGGATGTGTGTTTAATAAATTCGTCGCGATTATCGTCTACATTTGCTACCGGTTAATGACACACAGCAGTGGATTCTGCGGTTCCCGTGGCAAGCAGTGTAATTTCGGCTCATCTTCCAGGGCAAACACCTGCCACTTGTTTTTGACCGGGTGTAAACCTGTCCTGATTTATGTGCCCGTTCAGAAGTAACTGCATATCGAGAGAATATTTTATTTGCCTGATAATTTCACAGGGTTTCAAAGGATTAGGTTATTGTGAGAATTTCAAAAGCTTCTAGCAGCCTGTGCGTGTGATTAGAGAATGAAGCTATCAAAAAATGAAACTCAGGAAAATGACATTCATTAAATCATAATAAACGACTAATTATCTTCGTTCTTGCAACTTATTTCATACAGAATTGCTTCGCGCCTATTTCAATCTGCACATTTTAAACAACTTCACGGATAATTCGCGAGGATTACTTTGGAGTGGTAATTACTATATTCATAAACTTCTTCGATTGCCGTTGGCATAACGCAGTGGCACTGCACCGGGGAAACCCGTTTACAACCTGCTTGCACATTTTGCACAATTATGAAACGATCATTCTGAAATATATTAATAATTGCCAACACAAGGAATCATATTACATTCTTTATGTTAGGAATTGATGCATTAATCTCTATGCACACCTGCCGCTTTTGTAACTTTATTAGACCACGTATTGGGCTACCTTTTGTTACAACATAGGTACACAAATTCTTCGTACGTTATCCGGTAGATTAAATATAATTTAGTTACATCGACCAGTTGATTCCTTTATTGCCATATTTTTCTTTCACTAAAGGAACGCTCGACGTCCGTGGAATTTTACTAGCATCGTATGGGCCCATTTAAAATCCAGCATAATAAATGGATGTAACCTGGGAAATGATTCCGTTGAAGTGTCCAAAAATGTTGATTATGCAACGGGTAAAACGGGACTACGAACTCGTTAGACTCGAATCCATTAGATTTTTATTGAAGGGAATAGAATTTTCGATGTAACACGTCACTTGAAATGTAATGGATTCGATATTCCTAATCCCCTGTGTATACAGTCATTAGTTAAATGGAAAACAGGTATTTGATCAACATCTGCTTGCTTTCAGTTCTTCTCCATAGTCGCGAGCATTTTCGAAACGAATTCTAAGACACGGATTTCGCAGAAATCATTCATGCTTCGAGAGAGTGCCCATTAAGTCCAAAGATAAGTCCCAGGATATTCTTACAATTAGCGACGCTAGTCACGCTGTAAGTGGGCCCCCTAATTAATACACGGGACATTTTAGTAGAGATATTCTTACACAGATATTGTTCCAGGATTAATATACCCTGTCTGTCCATTCATCGGAATTTCTAGGGAACTTCCACGAAGAACGGGACGCTTAATGAGCCAGTTAGAGTGAATGAGCTTAGCACGTGCTATATCCGCGATTCTAGAAATCCGTTTAAGGAAATACTTCCTGTTGCACAGACGCGATCAAAGAAAGTGGCATAATTGAGAAAAACTACAGACCATCAGTGTCGCCAATTTAGCTTAATTCAATCAAGTCGGATCGCAAAGATTGTACTGAATTGCTGCTTTTTCTCGACTGCGATGAATAGCCGTGTGGCTTCAAAGCACTCGACACACTTTGCGGGATAACTATGGACTAGAGGCGTTAATTGGACTACCTCAAGTACTTCAATTGCCTTTTACGATTTACGACATTTTATCTTGTTCGCGTAACAAACAAATCCGAAGACGTATTTCACGCGAAATAACTTCATCGAAGAGGTTCCCTGCATAATGTAGTCAATTTTCGTAATAAAGACACGTAGGTGCGTGTATGCTTCGGAAGGGCAGAATCCAGTTTCGTTTCCCGTCGCACCTTTTGCGAGGGACCACCGAAAATTATTTGCACGTTATACTCAGAAGAAGAAACCGTGTCATTTCACAGAACGATTTACGCCATTTGAAACATGAAAAAGAATGATCAAGGGATCGGTGATGCACACCGGCTATAATGTTACGACGGCAAGAAAAGCAATAAAGATTTGGGCCTCGAAAAAGCGCCACGATAACGTGCGGTAACGTGTTCCATCGATATGTATCGGTACTTTTTTCGAATAATACCTTCCTGGAAGTGCAACAGAAACCACTGAATACCGGGCAATTTTCAGAATTCCACGTTTCCATCTGTAGCCACCGTTATGTCTCTCGTTCGAAGGAACGTGGCCCTGCTACCATTTCGATTCAATTTTCTAGTTGGTGTATTTTAATTTGTAAATCGGTCCTAATTTATAGAGTCATTATGCATCCGTCAATTACTTCGCTTTAAGATCTGGCCCTTCCTCATTAAAATATTCAAAGCAACTCCACGTGTAGGTTCCTGTTTATGTACCTTTTAATGGAAAGCACGTTCCCACTTTCTGTGTACGACAGTTTCCTATTTCTTCACGATGAGAAGGGGAGGAGGAGCCACTGCCGCTCGTAGATTTCGTTTCAGTTCGATTTCACTTTTCTCGTCGAATTCCAATCGCTTAAATCTGTTGATGTTCCAATCATCGACGTCGATTGAGATGTATCGCCGCGACTTTTATGAGCGTTGTAGATTTATGAACAGCCACTCGTGCCTTTTTATGCTACGTCACGTCTACTTATGTCACGATCAGGCGGAATGCGAAACTCGAATAAGCGACTTACGAAATAGAGATCTTTTACCGATTATTGAGACTATTAAAGGGAACTTTCATGTTCGTTACAAGAGCCAGCTGAGAATGTTATTGCTCTTTTGCATCTACTGTCTACCTTATTGTAATTCATTTTTTTAAGGATTTTCTCTTACGCGGGAATCTTCTGAACACTGTTCTCTTTCTGAAGAAAAGTCAGCAATAGGCAAGCTTTGATAATACCTTGCAGAATTGCCGTTCGACTTTATTATTCCGATGATCTGCGATTCGTCCAAGTTCCTAAGTTTTAATGAGATTGTAATGTCCTTTTTCGCGAATCCTCGTGATCTCTCTGTCGTTAAAAATGCATCAACGTGCTGCCGCAATGAGCATGTACAGGGCAATGGCGTGTACCGCGCTTCAAGGCAGCTGAATCGCTTTCTACCTCGACTAGCTATTATCGAGTTACACCACTAACTGGAAACGATAACTCGTGAAAGTCATGGCCGAAGGTAAAATGATGAAAGTCGGCATAAAGTTGTGTCGTCGTGTATCGGCAAGTATCACGCATTTTCACTCATAAATTCTCGGCAAAACTCTTAACAGCCAGCCCTATAAATTTCGTTTAGCTGATCGCTTCGTGGCGGCACGGTTCGATGGCTTTTAATTTATTTTACCGGCGAGCTTCGCGAGCTTGAATCCCCCCCGTGCTATTCCGTTTTCGTATCGAATTCTGCATCGAATTCTTACGGTCGGAGCACAGAAAAACTGGCGGCGCATGCAACGGATACGTCCGAACCGTCTTGGCGGCGACAAGAACGAGTGCGGTAGCTGACAGATCAATTATCCGGTGCGCGTAATCATACTTAATCGTCTAACATAACGGATCGGGCGGCCGATGGCGCGGAATAAAAAGCGCCAGGGACTGATTCGCACGAGCCAAGGCAAACAACGTCCTCGGTTGCGATGCACACCTGTTCGTGTTCCACACCGAGTCAATTACACGCCAAGTCAATTGAACGCCGGCCTGCTCTATATGTGAACCTGCGGCTCGCCTTCTCCCCTTCTTTCCGCTCGCGTTCATTTATACCGAACGTTCTGCAACGCGTACCGTTCTTTTCGATCTCGGATCCGGCGAACGAGAAATTCTTTCATACAACAGCAACGACGTCCCGAGGTCAGGGTTAAACTCCGTTCGCGGATGTGCGATGTCATTACGTAAGCTGCATCTACTATACACCTAACCATATGCACCGTACGGTGAATTTTCAACAGGTGAATGCAACTGCACTTGCAGTACTATGTATAAGGGATAAACGGCATCGAGTGGCCGGTAGTGTCGGAGAGATTCAGAGGCCTGGCGAAAAATACTAGGACATTAAGTAGAACAGTAGTGGCGAAGAAAATCGCGGATTCTTCTGTTAGCGAGAGGGTTAATGGTATGCGTTGGTAAGTAGTTAGATCGCGATCATTCAGCGTGTAATTGGCTGACAAAACTTTGATTTATTAATTGGCACTTGGAGAAAATGTATTGGGGCCGGTGTTGTGGAGAGAACCTCCTGCGGAGGTGTAGAGAGACACGAGTCAAGAGGTCAAGGAAGAGCTCCATGTAAGTTGGACTCGACGGCGAATTTTTCTCGCGATGCACCCGATACCCAGACGGTCGCGGGAAAGTAGCGCAAGGAAATCGCGAATCGTGTCTATAATTCTTGTCACTCGGGTCTTTGCGTTTGGATTCCCTGGCGTAACCAAACGAAAGATAACTATTTCTCCCGAGTGCACTAAACCTCGTGCGAGACTGACTCTCTCTGTGAAATTTACCCGCAATGGATCTGGATAAAATGAGCAAACAGAGTCCGCGATGAGAACGCATTCGGACCGGTGCATCGCAGATTTATACCAGACATGTTAAGAGTGTAATTAAAAGAAGAATCCAGTGGAGTACCATCGGTTACATTGTCGTTGGTAAATTTAAGCGAGCAATGAGCCGCCTTCGCAGTGCAGAATCCTGCAGGGCATAACGGCATCGGCGTGTTCAACTAACCATCCCCCGATCGTTTCCGTGGGTCACTTGCAGCGATTGTTTCGGCGCATCTTCAGGCTCCATGTCGCGCAGGCGATCACAGGAGAATCGGGCTGCGGCATCGCCGACATGCCTTGTTAGATGCATTTCACTGTTTGCGGGCGAAAAAAAGGGAGGCGGTCTAAGAAACTCGGTAAAAAAAGACGAGATCTTCTTTTAAATCACGGGCTGAATTGCGGAGGACGTTAGCGTTCCTTCGAACGGTGGCTATAAACGTGCCGCCTGCAGTCTGAACGATCGCCACCGCAAAAAGAAAGTGATTACTTCTTGCTGCAGTAACGAAAGTAACTGGATGACCGATTACATGCGGCTCCTTGGTCTGTCGCCTTTTTGCAATCGTTGTTGGGACAGAATTTTGGGGCTACAAAATCATCCCCGAGGGATATCATCACGCTGATTATACACTTTATTTTGATTCTTGTTGTGAAACTTGGTAGGTGATTATGGTGAATGATAATGTTACTTCGTAAAAGACTTATCAAAGTTCATGATCGGGAGGTAAGAATGCCCGAGGCACGGACGCTTTTCGATTCCTTTGTCGGCAATTAATGGGCCAGAGGCCGGCCGAAATCGTAAATTCGAACCCTTAAAAACGAACGGTGCCATTACCAGCGCCGCCTTCCTTAACTTAACTGCAGGCAGTTCTGCAGGCAGTTCTTGCTGGGCTAGTGTTAATGCATTAATTTCGGCCACAGACCGGATTGTGTTATCGCGAAAGGGACACACCCGCCAGCATGTCTGCTTAACGACTAAATTTGGTCTTGGACACTTATTTTTTACGTTCTCGGGAATCATCGCGTCTGTACCTCGACGTGTCTATGGGTCTTTTAATTGGCAAATACGGTCTTTTAACGAGCCACAGCCTTCTTACTCTTGTACACCCAGGAGGGTACATCCCACCGGTTATTTAAGAAACGTCGTAACACTCGAGACTCATTACAATGGAATTCTTTTTCCGCAAGAAGACAAAATATATACCGAGAATATTGGGCTGTATTTTTTCCTTCAAAATCTGCGAGGGTACGGTAGAGACTTTTGAATTTCAAATAACCCTTACGGTTACTGACCAAAGCGTTGCATCATGATGTATAATTATATGGAACAATTAGTTGTATTATCGATGATGAAAGTATTATAGCATCGTTGCGTTTCCTTCGTCTCACGATATTTAATCACAGGGAATTATTCGCGTTAAATTTTTGTACTGGCTACTCGCGGTGGTGGTCCTCGCTTCAAGAAATATCTTAATAAACCGTAATATTATTGTCGATATATTCTCCTGCCTCTGTACATCTTCGATTCACGGCGATGCTACCGTTCAACTCATTGTATATGTATACGCAATAACGCCGCCGTACCTGTAATTCTTGGGAAACTTTCATCCGCATTTGCATTCGCAATATTTTAAGACCCTTACCAAGTTCACGTCTGACGATAATGTTATGACGCCATTGAGCACGTCTGTTATTAGACACGTATACATTATTCAAAGGGTCAGGAAACCCGACGGAAGCTCGAACGTGATGGAGAACACGCGGGGGGGGCCTACTCCTCAATAACAATTAATTGAGCACAAGCTGAAATACTGGCATTCACGACAGGGCCTTGTTAAAACGATTTACGAAAACGCGTAATCATGATTTTTGCACGCTCGAGTCGCCGTACGTGGCAGCGATTAAGAAAATTGGAGGGAATCACTTTGCTCGAGGTAATTGGAGAAATAAACTCGCCTTTTCAGCAAGGCTTTTTCACTACCGTGCACCTTTCATTCGTTTTATATTTTATTCGAACGGCGCAGCGGGAAGTCACGTTATTTCGCTATAGGTATTGAATTCCCTAAAGACAATGCATTTTAGAAGATACGCGTATCGTAAAGTAGCAATTGTTTCCTGCAAGCACCATTGTAATTCCTTGCAGACAGTTACCTGCCGCACTGGGGAATTGCATCGCCGTTCTTTGCTCAATACTGATGTCTGTCGCGTTCCAGAAAAGCAAAAAGCAGTCCAACACGATTGATGTATATGCTAAAAGAAGTTTGCGCCTTCCGGTCAGCGTCGCGTTTTTCCACCCGTCGTGAAGAATTAAATTAAAGTAGCAATATAGACTATAATATGTGTAAAAAAGTTAGAAGTAATATACAAGGCTCTGAACCTCTTCCTATTTCTATTCTCGTAGCACGAAAGAGAAGCTGCTCCACGCAGGGAGGAAATACACTTCCTGAAAATTGTGTTTTTAATATTTCATGACTTTACGTGACCGATTCTGCTTTCTGGATAAAAAAAAATAAGAGGAGGAACGTACCTTTGGTTTTAATTAAACCACTTCGAAGAAGAAGAAGAGGCTGAACAAATTTGAGGCCCTTTGAAGTCAAACATAATCACGTTAATTACTGTTAATCATCTCTTTTTCCGAGTACGTGTGTGAGCGAGCATACAAATTGCGTGTACCCAAGCAATCTTTCAAGCGTTTCATTGAAAGGGTTCACCTTGTCTTACGTTTTACTTACAATTAGCTTTCCAAGAAGTATACCGCAGCTGTCACCATTTAACATTTCATTTTTTATTTTCAATTACGGTTGACAATAAGCTTTGATTTATTCGGCGTCACAGGTCGTAGACACTGTTCGTGTCAATTATTAGCTTCTTTGAAAACGGAAGCTTTTCCTGGTCTGCTCAGATACGCTTAGCTCGCGTCGATGCCCAATTCTTCCCCATAAAAGTTATCGAGGCGTAACAGAATCCTACGCAACGTCGTAGTAATGATCCATTAATTAATATTTATATGCTCTCTACGTCGACCATGACGTTTTCTTCGCGATCAGATTGCGCCTAATGTATGCACATTTACATTACTATTATCCTGCTTTATTTCATTAAGAATGCAACGTTGAACTTTGTTACGCTCTAGAATACAGCTTCCTACGTCAACTTATTTAATGAATATTTACTCGATTTTACTTTCCAACGATAGCGTTGCTGCCTTCTTTTCTCTTTCGTTCCTCCTCACTTTTGATATTCTAACGGAACTTTAAAATAGTTTCCTGTATTGCCTCAAACTTGACGAACACATCCGCGATGTATTGGAGCAAAGTGTTTGCCAAGGAATAGTGTGGTAACTCTTCCTCCTACTAACTTTAGTGCTCTCGTTAATGAGTTCGCTGGGGAGCTCCTGCTCGATAAGTAACACCGAACCGTGTATACTGGGCTATACGGCAATTACGTAGCTCGTTTGTGCGCGTGAAATAAGTAGAGGAAGCTAACCATGGATAGACGCGTCCGTATTGATCATCCCGGCGTAACGAACGCGACTTATCGCGCAATTCCTCACTCCACGCCCTGTTTCGTGCTTCTTTTTTTCGCCGTGCGAACGGGAAGAATCCTTTCAAAAGGCTATACATGATGATCGGTTAACGGATGCCGTGGAAGATACCGCGCGAATCGATTCTACGCGCAGCAGCGTTGTGGAACGATTGACTGCCGACCAACAAGGTAACGGGGCGAGTGTTGAATGAATTTGTTTCGAAATGGTGGGAATTTTGAAGCTTCCGATAGGAAAGTTCGTGAGAATGTGCTGTCAAGAGGAAACTGGGACTATGTAGCAATGTGTAAAGGTATTCGCACCCAACATAAAGTCATCGATTCGGCGAGAAGCGAAACGGTGGAATATAAGTTTAGCATCGTGGAATAAATATCGATCGAGTAATTTGGAAAATTATTTCGATCTTTCTCCACGAGAATGAAATACATTTTGTCTGTGTGGTATAATGTGCAATTAAGGTCAGTAGATGAATCGAGGAAGCTCAGCTTCAGGATCAAACACCGCGGCGACTAGAATGGGTGTATTAGGTGCGCGCACTTTCCGTTTCAGTCGATATTCTCCATGCAAATTTATGCATTATTATAGCCGGAACACACGAGCGCGTGCCCCAACTAGAAAATGAAAGGGTTTGCCCGGGGAACGATAGCGGATCAGAGGAACACGAGGGGCTCCAAATCGTTTCCACCTCACGCATACATCAGAAGAAGTAGTGTCGGCAGGCGTGTAATGAAAAAACAACAGCAGAAGCGTATCGCGACGATCAAAGCGCGGAAGAAGCTCGTTCACGTATGTGTAACTCGAGAAATACATTATACATACATCCTTCATCCAGACCGCTGAGCACTGACAATGAGTCGTTCTGACTTTTCTTCGAACGCACCATGACTGACCACTTGCTTGCTAATGGAATACTATAGTCGAAATTCCGTTTGATTTATTATTAATTAATTACGTCTGAACGAAATAGAAAACAGAGCCGACGAGGTAAGCCTCGTGTTCATGAAAATGCAGCAGGCGTATTTTCAGTGACACGTCCGAGGAGATAACGGTATCAATTAAGAGTTAAGATATGACGTTAATATGCAGCAGGCAAGCACGGATTAAACAGCTTGATAAGCTTGTACACGACGAGTTTACTTGCAGAGTTTGCATTACATTTGAACTTCTTAAGGTCATGGGTTAAGAGTGACATGGTTAAGTCTCACACTTGTAACCTGCTACTCCAGTCAAGCCGTATCGACCTCTGCAACTTTTTGTACATTACACTTGTACGTACCAGTGCCTAGCAACCAGTTCTTTCAGTTTTTTGGGATAAAATTGTCGGCGAATTAATTGGCAACTTGAACGCGTTTGACGGCACAAGCGATGCGAATGATAAACTTTACACGCGTTCCAGAAATTAAGTAACGAGATCGTAGTGTAATGAACGGGGAACCTTGATTCGTATGTGGTATTTCTGCATTCCTTTTAAACAGTGCGCGCCTGTCAGCAAACAATGTATCGCGTGTGAATAAATTGCTTGATCTACCGTATAAGGCATGAAATTCATCTCCTAGGTAATGGAATCGCGTTTATTTATAAAACCTCGACGATCATTCATAAAATAATATAGACATCATTTGATTAGCTGGGCATCAGTTTGTGAAAACTTTATTCAGCCCTGACGGATCGTTCGTTGGATTGCGCATATTTTCTTGGCGGATTCGCCAATCAAGAAATCTTCGACCTTTCGTGATTCTTAGGAATACGATAATAATGCATACTCGTTTTCTCATGATGAATGACTCGTGATCGCAATATTAATGAAACGTCGAAGCTGGCTACTAGAATATAATCGGTTCACTGACCTTTCCCAGGGGATTCCTTTTCCCACCGCCATTGACGACAGATTAGAGAAAATTGTGAGACATTTTATTGTGTTCACTGTTAGCGGTACATCTGCCTCCATGTGCGCATTAGAATGCAATTCAAAATGTTAAAGTGACACGTGTTCTAGGAGCGCTTATTATCTATCGAACAGGAAGTAATAATAGGATAGCGATTGGAGATGCAGAGCATGTGTTCGATTAAGGATATGACAAATATTTATCTTTTCATAACGCATGGTATTAAAATTATCTTGCTTTCGAAGAATATTAATTAAGTTGCAATACTTGTCGTTAAACGTGTTTTAATTAGAGCACGATTATAATTATGGTATTACTTGAACTAGTATGTTCTAACATTCTCTACACAAGTGAAAGTACATCGAGGATCATCATCATCATCAGGTAGGTCTTTACGTAAGATAAAGTTATCCAATTAATAAATTTGTGCTGGCTTCCTAATTCGACCCATTTCACTATGCTGTATGATTAGAAAAAATGTCCATAGTTTATTGAGTAGACGTCGGACAAAAAAAATGGATAAAAATGTTATATAATGTTACATTTAATTTATTTAATCGCCATATTGCGGGTATCGATTCTTCCTCTATTAAAAATAACGAGAGCTATCTATCTCTGCTTCCTTTTTCGTAACAGTTTTAGTCACATCAAAGTTTGGTTAATGAAGCGACCTTACTGTTATGCCTTTACATAAGGATACGCAATAATCTTGAAAACGGATCTCTGCTTTTGATCTACATTGTTCGAACTTTCTTTCGCGTTTCCCGTACGCGCATTACAATAGTATATTCTTTTCATTTTTCGCCGCAATTAGGTACGATACTATCGTTACTTGCTTGCGCGTACAAATTTGTAATTAACCGAAGCACGCACGAGCAGTCGACGAAGGCGTGACGAAAGTGTTCGACAAACTAAAAGGATGCTGCAAATTCTTTTCTAATCGTAGTAATTCTCACGGTATCGTTCTTTCGGCGTGACTAATAGCGTAAGCAGCCGAAAAGGATCAGAAAGAGTTCCGAACAATGGATAAAGAGTCTGTGATTGTGAGATACGCAGGCTCCCAAGTGGGCTCATTTTTGTCAAAAAAAGGTAGAAATAAAAAATGTGACGAACCGTTAAGTACAACTCTTTTAACAGACCCCACTTTATAAACGGTTGACAGGGATGAGGTCGAGAGAAATTACGGTGGAAAAAGAAGAACAGCTATAGAGGTGTAATATACGATCCACGTGTAAAGGAAACTTGATGTATTGGTTAAACAAAATCATTGCTATAATATTCAGCTATTCGTTATAAGCGTCTTATAAGGTACGAAGAAATCTCGTTTAGAGGCGGAGACAGTAACGAGACGTAGTATATTTTATTATCTGTCATTCTAATCCGTGCGTCTTCGATATTTGGAGGATGTAAATTTCGTCGAGACTTTGTAACGGGTCCCGTATTCTAATTTCCAGCTTGTCGGGGAGCTATTCAGAAGTGCCGCGGTGCCTTCTCATGCAATATCATAACGATTTCTATTTAGTATAATAAACTAAAATTGTATTACACCTAGTTAAAAATATGTTCCGGTCCTGTATCTCCATAGATATGTGTAGTTCAAGCGATCGGTTTAAAACTCAGAGTTCGCTTCCCCGAGGTATAAAATGTGCTTGGAAAATTGAAAGGTTGCCGATGACGTGCAATAGAAGTCGTCAGATGTTCTTTCGATCGTGGTCATTTGCAAGCACGCAAACCACAAAGCTGTAAAATCCGAAGAACGTTCTCTACGCGAACACTAACGAGATACCGAAACGGTTTCTGCCGCGAAATGTTTTACAGCTCGACCACCTGTTCCTCATAATTAAAATTATTCTCTTTGAAGCGAAAACGACATAAGTAAATGGTGCTTGATTGTACTGTCGCAATCAATTTTGATATCCCCGTTCTCGAGATAGGTATCGAACATTTGTTCGATGCTCAAAAGTCTGTTGATTGCAAGAAGTTATAATTACAGAGAACGCTAAAAAAACACCATGGTGCGTTTTTAAATTAAGATTCACTCATCCGATAATGAACTTAATCCGAGCTGTTCAATTTCGGAACGTTTTTGCGAAACGAGGGAAGAAGATAGAGGCTCGTTGAAACTGGAGCATCGAGGCGTGGCCGGCTGAATGAATGGAGCAGAACTTGTCTAGCAGATGAAGGGGAAGCTTACTACCTAGGTGAGATCCGCTGCCGGCTTCTAACACGTTCACGACGTTTCTCTGGTCTTATTTTACGAGGAAAAAGTGGGTGTGTGTGTCGAGGCTGCCTACTATGTGGCCTTGCAAGGTCGTATCTGTACTGCGCTAAGGAGATCGTAATCTTTTCTCGTTTTTTCACCCGATTTCAATGCGAATTCGCAATGCATTTTTTTTTCTTTATCTCGTCAACCAGTTTTAAACGCCGCGTCTCCAAATAATCGCACAAATGAACAAGTTTGTTGGCAGCTGGGCAATCTTAATTGCGATCGATCGAAACGAGTAACGGTGTATTTGAGTAAATTTCGGTAGGTTTCTCGGATCTTTCAGCATACATTTTTTTTCAGCCATTAAAAGTGTGGCCTACAAACGCAAACTAAATCAAAGGATTGAATATCGACGAATTTGACAGTGATGTTTTTATGGACACTTGCCGGGGATTAGGCGCAGATTTAGAAATTTGTTAAGCTGCTATCCGGCTGCCCAAGATAGTTATACGTTTTACTAGTTTCTAGTACGGTTTAATATACAGCCATGTCGCGTATCTAATTGAAAGGGCGATACTTTTAAGACAAACATCATTTCTACGCAAGCAGTGGTTATAATGATACATCGTTACACCTAAGATCAATTATCGTATATTTTTTCGCATAGTTTGATTTATTTTATTAATAGCACATTAATAACAGCCAGCTGAACGTTAACAACCGCTTTGGAAAATTGCATCTATCAATCATTTTAGGAGAGCGCAACTAACGATGGTCACTACTCTAGCCGAGATTAAAGTAGCATGCATTATTCTATGGTATTACAAAGAAAGATGCTCGTTCTGATGGATTTTCAACCGTAGATTCATGACCCACCACTGATTACAGAAGACTAATGAAGGCACGTATTCAGCAAAATAGACGCTGCGCTTAAATTTGGATTGTCAGAGATACTACCGCGACAAAAGGTAGTGCATTATCCTGTGAAGGATGAAACGTGGCCGAACGAATCTGACATCGAAAGAAACAGAGGCTATTTACTTAGCATCATCAATTTTTTTGTCCCCGAGGCAATAAAACTTTCACAAAAATTTCGCCAGCTATACTTCCACCTTTGGAAGATTTCATACCGCTTAAAATCATTTAAATACAAATGAACTGTGCTACAAAAATTGTAAGAAAGAAAAATAGACATACCTGTCAAGCTTCAACTGGATTCGATGTGCCATGCGGTGAATCCCATCGGCCGCAGCGATCAATGAAGGCCGATGATCGATGATTTTCTCGCAGCACGTGCACGATGCCTGCAGCGACGCAGGAGTACTTGCTTCACACTGTCAGCTGAATCCTCTTTATTTTCCGCTCGTCCTTCTCTTCTTCCACAATATTCAACACTTTGAATATAACTGTTACTATTCTGTGCACGCCGTGCGGACAATTTTGTCTATCGACGACTCCAGCAACGTATTTCCTTTTTTCGTGTATCTCGAACTGGACTAATACACGTTCTTGACTGTCGTATTGTGTATCACTTTTCCCTCTCGACGGAGGATTTCTATGACTGTTAGGCTCGCACAGAATACCTTCACATCATAGGGAACAAAAACACTTGCTGTCTCTAACAATACTAAAATGAACCGTTCTCGACGCAATCGTTTCATGAAGCCACCACAAACAGACACTCCTCAAAAAAAGTCTAATGCCGGTACTCAAGTTGTCTAATCATTACCGATTGCAATGCTCTATGGGGCAACGAATCAAGCCCCTAAAATGTAACGAATAAAAAAAAACCAATAACAGGTGCAGATCGATGTTCAATGGATGTGTCTAAATTTTTGCATCCCGGAGTGTACAGCCTCGTTAGATATCGGCGAAGAAGAAAGTGGTCAAGGGCCGAGGCGTGACACGGAGCTGCCGTTCGGTTCCTAGAGCGAGAAGTGAACGTGTTCTACGAGACGAGCAATGAGAGACAACGCAAGGTAGGGTTTTGGATCCGTGCTGGCTGGTGGTCGAGTAGTTTGTGCCTGAGAGCGCAAGCGGGGCTACGACCATCTTGCTTCGTCTCCTTTCCTCTGTCGTTGCTCGGTCGGTTTCCTTCGTTATTCCTCGTCCCTCTTCAGATCCTGCGTCGCGATGCCTTCAGCTTCTTTCTCTTTCAGTCGCTCGCCTTTGCTAGATGGCGCCAACGAGTGATGGACTCGAATCCTGATATTGTTATTGATGTCAATTTTGTTTTGTTTAACGCTCCTCGAATCTTCAGCGATGTTCCTTCGCACTGCGCATTCCTTCGCAGATCTTATTATTCAATTAGAATTGCAGCTACGCAGAGTAAAGGCCATATCCGACGAAGATTTGTTCAAGGCAGATCGAAGCTCCCATCGCTAGCTTCAGGAACTTGGTCTCAGTTACTCTCTCGGCTATTCGTTTGTTGCACCAGTAGCAAATCGCATTTCTTTCTTCCCTCTTCTTTCCATCCTTCCTTGCGACGCGTCGTTTGTCCTGTCTATTTATTTCTTCCTCCTTCCTTTCCTTCTTTCTGTTAACCCTTTTCGAAGCAGCATACCCGTCCCGATGACCGTCTCAGTATTGTCTCCCAAGCGGATCACAGTCGTTGCGCATCCTTTTTTGGACATCAATGTTCTATCGGCTTTCTTTCACGGGAAAACTACTGCGTACGATTTGCCATCAATCTACGACTTCGCCGATGCTTTCGACTCCGGCTGAGAAATACAACTGCCGGTAGTACTCGGTTTCGAGCATTGACCTTCCCTGGACTATTGTTTTTGCTTTAACCCGGTTTTTAGATGCGAGCAAGTTATTCTGATTTTCTGGAAGAAAGACCGTCGATACCCGCGTTACTGTTACGCTATATATGATTATAAAATTGATTGGAAATCTATTTCGATGAGTTCCATTCACGTCGTCATTGACAAATAGCAGCAAGGCTTCAAGACGCGTTTTCTAAAAAAAAAATTTACGAGGCACTTGTCGCAAACCACTAAGCGTTTAAGGCATTAAACTCACACGAAGGCGTTCATCGATCAGATAACTGTTACCAGATCTCCGCCAGCTTTCGATCATTAATAAATTTCATGCGTACCAGAGCTATGGACCGCGACGCCTCTATTCTCGCATTTTTACTTCCGTTTTTCTGCCCCGCGAAACGGATGCAAGTTGTTCTTGTCGTCGCTGCGACAATCGTCGCCCCACTAACGAAACGAGATAACCTTCGCTAGTTACTGGCACTTGAACATCGTGATCACGTCTGCGGGCATTTGTTCGCCACTTGCCGATTTTTTCGGACGCAGAGAAATGTCGATTAAGGGGAACTCTTGTCTGATATTAAGTACACTTCATTTCGAGAACACGATGTACCTCGCTTAATACCGGTTCACACTTGGAAACAGCCGAGTATCGCGGTGATACATCATTGCGCTCGTTTCAAACAAATTGTTCCCTTTCTCTGCACGTTGGAATCATAGTTGCCATCGTTTCTAATCTATTTCGTTTTCTAATGTCATCGAAATTTCGCTGGGGCATCTATTTGGCTATCCTTTCCGCGGGTAAATTACACATTGGCATTATCGAAAAGAATTTATCTATCAACGAGGACTTTAAACGAATCTTGGAACAATTAAAAAGTTGGGCAAAAGGAATGACTCGGTTTCACTTGGAGAACACCACTGTCGAAGAGAAGTAGCTTGTTTAGCGATCCGTCCTAGATGGAAGACTGAAAACGGGGACAACTCTCGTGTAGCAAAGGATTCGCAATGCTTTGCGACGCTTTTCACGAACAGCGACATCGTTCACGGACGAATACGTACTTATCCGAGCACGCAGTCCAGGTACAGTTTCTACTTTGTAAATTATCAAAGGCTATCGCAATCGGAATCACAGCAACGAACAAGCTACGCGGAATGTCGCTTTAAATTCTGCTAGTTGCACGCTTCGCTATGAAACTAGCTTTGCGAAGAGGTCAACAATTACATATGAGATCTACGAAGGAAAGAAGAAACCATGCAACAACTTGAAGAGTGTTTTGCTAATGCAAAGTGCTACAGAGCAACTCCTTAAAAAAAAACCCCCCATCAGAATAAACGGAGTTGCCGAATTAATTAATCGAAGGAACATCCGTAGCATCAACGCGAAGGATCGTTGCGTAAATTAATGAATGATTTCTTGTCGTCTGTTGCTAAACACTACACGAATCATTCTGGGAAAAAAGGGGGCCTCGTATACGACACGAGACTAAGAGATAAGAAGACGGCGAGCTTGTTAATTAGTTTTTTACGCGATAATTTGAACGAAATTTCAGCAAGTGGCGGTCCACGCGATGGTCGCATAAAAAGTTCGATGTGCGTGCGTAACTACTATAATTCCACCTTACCAATAAAGAGACCAATAAAGAATCGGCGACGATAAATTTGTAATGTCTGGTTAGCATCGTCGTTGTAGCTCTGTAAGAATCCGCGATGACCAAGATTTACAGCGTCCCATCTTACTTAAACGGGTATTGTTTATTTCCTGAGAAAGGTAGAGTGTTCACACGTGTCGCCGTGAATATTATTTTCCGCAATAATAGCAGGAATAATTAAATATTTAAGGCATTCGTTGGTACAATTCTCTGAGCTGGGGCATGATAAACTAATCAGGTCGGGATAAGCGTGTTTGCACAATCGGAGATGCCGTTTTTATGCATGCAACCGGCTATGCAGATGGTCACGAATATCGGGCTGACCACCCGGAAGATAATTAAAAGGTAATCGGTGCCATTTTTCCTTTTCATCGATACCCTTCCTGCGTAAGAGAAATAATCGCGAACCTGCGGATGACGAGGGTATAGCCCTAAAAAAATTCATTATGATACGTCGAACAGTAACACGCGGCCGGCCGCTATGTCGGGCACGCCGCGGTTCCTACTGCGTATCTTTGGAATTTTAATGAACCCGATTTTCGATCAAATATTCACGAGGAGGATTGCGTAACACTTTCAACCGATAAGACAGCCGCGGTGCTAAAGGGAGCACCGATAAAGTTGCCCACGTAAGGGAGTGGGCTTGCGGTGCACCAGGTAAGACCTTGTAAATTATTCGCGCAATCAGACAGATTTACAAGGTATAATGAGTACACGGAAGTGAACCTCCTGATTTCACTGTTTTAAAAACCTGCTCCATTTTTCTTGGTCGATTTTGACGAAGCTACATCGAGGCATCGCGCCGGCCAAGCCGCAGACACGTTATAAGGACACTTCCTTATGTGTCTGCTGTTCTTTCGTTTTATCAAACACCGTAAGTTGATCCCAAAAAACAAAAACTTCATCGTCTCCAGTTTGCTTTGGAACGATGTTTCAAAAGTGTCTCCCAGCAATATTTGAAGTAAAATCATTTTTACTTAGAGACCACCATTTCCCTTGGCTCTATCTCGTAGTTGCCCGGATGGTTCGTTTTATTCGACGTTTCCACAATTTACAAACCAGCAATTCATCGTTGCATCGATAGTGGGAAGATTGATCGACATCGTCACACCTTTCGTCCGCCATCCCTTTAGATCGCCCACAGAGGCAGGTTTATTAATTTTCGCGAGTAAATTCAGAAGATGAGACAGCGATCTGAGGAGGTCCCTCGTTGCCCCAAAAATTCATTACACCGGCCCAATTAATCGCCTTTACTCGCTTGTCCTTCTTGTAGCCCATTAAATTTTTATCTTGTCATGGAAGATTGGACGGTCGGCCCTCGTCGATTCCTGGTACATGAAATTTTCGTACACGTGAACGCATTTCAGCGTACTTAACGTTGAAGAAATTGACATTTCGACCATCATAAAGTCTAGTCGATTCGCGAATCGGTAGAACAAAAAAACACGCTGCCGATCCATGTATAAAGAGTGAATACAAATTTTCACTACTCCGAAACAGGTGTTTGGGGAACGAGCAGAGAGCTGTAAATTTGCGATGCGGACTTTGATAAATGGGGAATCCAAGCCGAAGACGCGCAAGGGGAAATTACTGTAAGGAATTGCCACTCCACTTTCTGGAAGCACTGTTTCCCCAAGGGCCCACGCCACTCCAGAAACAGGCGAAGAAGGATGCGTTTAACCTACGGGTCACGCAACGTGGTGTGATCGTTTTTCGAGGGAACCACATGAAAGAATCCGACGATGTATGAAAATTTCAACGGTGAATTTATGCTCGTGGCGGGTGTGCATCGCGCGACCACACGTGAAACTCTTCATTTTTGACGCTGGATGAAATTCCCGAGTCATGTTTCAGGGTATCGTTACAACGGCCGGTCCTGATTGTTATTTATTTTTATTTAATCCTCCGAGCATTCATACACAGCTCGCGTGCTTTTTTCCTCCGTTTCTTTCCTGATGAGTACATTACACAGCGGTTTATTAGATAATAAAACGACCCTTGCTTGCAGTCCAAGTGATATTCTTTATCGCAAGGGGCAGTCGTTCGCCCACGAATCTCCATACAAAAAATCTTCAACGGCGGTTTATCAAAAGCTTTTGACCGCTGCCAGCTTTGAGGAATTTCTTGAAAATATCTTACGGGCCACAGCGAGCAAAATCTATTGAAAAGGAAATGCAACAGAGGTAGGTAATCGCGTGAAAATGGCAAGAGGAGTCGCGAGCACCGCGCACGCGGATGATTAGTACGTTTCCTCTAGGAAAAGAAATAGCATCGCAAGAAAGCTTGCCGGCGACAAAGCATCAGTACGAAGATTGGCGAAGAAACGTACGAGTCCAACGGCAGAAATGGTACTTAAAGGAGGTCTACAGTTAGGTAACATGTGGCAGTGGCCATCTGTCTAGGAAGCAAGCATCGGCAGAATGGCAGTCGGAACAACGACACAGTCGCTCCTTTTCTTTTCTTCGGCGACTCGTCTTGGCACCTGCTTGCAACAAGGTACACAATTGTGCGTGACTAGTTCGATTTCAGACGGCCGTACGGCTAATTATCTTTCGATAGCCGACATTTTGATGCGGAGAAACAGTGGCTGCTCTTTCATGTTGCTTCCTTCTTCTGAATAGAAGTTTAATTTGCTTCCCTTGTAGACGAATCGAAATAAAGAAGACGTGACCATGTGCACCTTGCTGTTTAAAAAAGCAACGAAAGCCTCTTTCTTCGACACGTTTTCTTGTCAAGAAAAAAACCTGCGACATTTATATCGGCCCAGTTAAACGAAACTCCCTGTACGAAGGTGGCAGGGCATTATAAATCAGAGTAAGATAGCGATCGGTCGGATGAAGGCGAAGATTCAGAATGGAACGTCGCGAATTTCAAGTGACACAAGGCTTCTTGTTTTTCAGTAGATGCGGCGCGTCAACGACAGACAGTAGATGATTGAACGGTTCTAGCCTTTAAATTGCTGACGAATTTTCCTTAACGTTTACTCTAATATTTCCGTGGGACGTTAACGACGATGCGTAACGATATTCACAGCGTGTAACTGACTCGCGGCAGCGTTTATGTCTAATCGTAAAATAACAGCCTGACGATTCCCATCTAATGTAGACACAGCGGGTGAAGCTTCAATTAATTGGATTTAACTGTTCGGTTAGACTCGTTCGTACGTTACGAAACTTGAAATCTTGACGTTTGTATTACAGATAATAAGAACCATTGATAATTAATAATGATTGGCGAACACCTTTAATTGCAGAGCGGCTATAGGTCCCAATGAGAAGCTGTTAACCGTAAGAGATATTTGCGCGGGGACGTAATAAATTGAATAACGGTATATGGTCAGGATTCCCTTTGATTTCGTGATCCTTTCATAGGAAGTTCCAGAAGATGTGCAATTAGAGAATACAGGAAATAAAAGAGACCATTTCTTGTTTATCGCTGATGCTGCAATTTTGTTAAACACTGGATGGTTTCGCAATTTAGATTCCTTATCGCCGCTTTTCCAATTCGTTTCTCCCCGTTCTTCGGCTGCTTCTTACTATTATTGAATGCGTATTACCAAGCACAAACAACGAATGTATCAGTAGTGTGCAAGGCGAGAGTTCCGTTGACCATAATTTGCAAGGTTGCTGGCTCGAAGCTGGAGGGGATCGTTGGCCGTAAATGTGGCGAGAGAACAGGTTACTGTGAACCTTAATGAGTATCAGTCTTCCAAAAATAGTATTTCTATTCTTCCTTTCAACCTCCGGGCCTTTTTGAAATACTAGGCCAGTCTCGGGTACCGTTTTCAATCAGGTATGATACGGTTGAATTCTTTATCTTTATATCTGTACATTGTAAAGTGTTGGAAAAATAATTTTCACAATTTAATAAACATAGAGCTGCGGCAATCAAGGATCCGTCGAATGCATGTTGTTCAATAAAGTGAAGACCGAATAAGACCGTTTTATGATCTGCAATAAGTGTCGTGAAGAAAGGATTGTTCAATCGAGAATCACGGCACTCAGCGACGCCTACGTACCGCTATAAAAGTCTCCAATGACAGTACGTAAAATGCGCCGGCCTTTAAACTTATCGGTTGCCTGCTGAACATCGTGGACAGAGTGAACATTTGTGCGATACTGGTTAATCGCACGTGATGCCAGCCAGAGAGCCACTGGCTCCTATCCAATACAGAACTCTGAACAATAATTTTATGGGTTAATCACTGCTCGCAGGGAAACTAGCGACGACTTTCAGTTCTGTGTAATTAATCGATCGACAAATTAAGCCATGAACCCTTACCGCGTAGCTCAGCTCATTTCCTATCCAACAGTTGTACAAGAGCTGAGATATAGCTGCGCTCAGATAGATCCCGAACTTCATAACATCTGAACTTTGCCCCCCGACCTGTTTCGAACGATACAAAATCGATGGCGATCCGACCAATACACTCGTACATTCTGTCTTACCACTACTGCTTGAAAGCCTGTCAGGCAAATAATCGAAGTACTCGAAAGCATCTGAACGAACATGCTTGAATTGTATATTCTGTTATAAGTGTTCGCCATAGACACTAATCGCTGGTGAAATTGAAGGCACTTCTTGTAACGATAGAGGAATATACTGTTCTGCTCCTTCCTGTCACGTTCAATATTTGTTGTGTAATAATCTTTATGTTCTGTCTGCGAAGACAAACTATGTGTAACTATGTTATAATTCGTCGGAGCGGAAATTCATATAAAATATTGCCCTTTTACATCGATCTCAACCTTGCTAGTACAATTCTCAAAATTTTCACTGAGAACGTCGAATAGCACAGTCAGCAAACTGCATATCGTTGTCATTGTACTGTCCATCGCGATAATTGCCATTAAACCGATAGAAACGGCACAGGTTTCCACGGTGAAACCGATTTCGTGCCACGGTGATACGGTGGTATCAAAAGGATACACTGCTCTGATCGGTAAGCCGTTTTGCATTGGCGAGAAACCTAACAGAGCGATTCCTAAGGCAAAACCTAGCACGTTAAATCCACGAAAGATCACTGCATTGCGTATCTGTTTCCATTCGATAATGCCCTTAATATGTTCGACTTCTACAAAAAATATTCTAAATTAATTTCCTATGAATAACCCAGAAGCCTGGATTACGAAAAATTTCTAGTCTCGGTGCGAGGAAAATTTGCATTGTAAAATAAGCGTTGCACAGTGCATAGTGCGCACAAAGTGTGACAATGTGAAATGTGCCGAGTAATTCTAAATAAGTCCCTGTTAGAATGCTCCAGGGTGAATACGGTGGGAAAGGCTTGTAGAAAGGACCATAGAAAAATGACGAAGTGGACCTGAATTAATGAAGTCAGGCGGCGCTACTCGCCAAGTCACTTTCAACGCAAGGATCTCGCTTAACTACATGCAAGACGTGTCTCCTCGAGCGGATCGAAAAAAATGTTTTAACATTCCTCTTTTTATTTGAGAGGCGTGTCGCTCGCAAAAGGAGCGATTCACACTGACCGTCAGGATAAAGTGTGAAACGCGGAGAGGCATGCCACGAAAAAACGTGGCGTACCGCATCACAAAATACCGATACCACTTTACGAAGCGTCAGATTACGTCGCTTCGCCAAATATCGCGTAACGCATCGGCATATCATGTCGTAATGTATTTCACGCGTTAAAAGTTCCGTGACGCCGTGTCACGCGAGCGATAATACCCCGTACAGTATCATCGCGTGGTAACTATGTAACAAGTTACGTTTCGCTCGGCTTAGAAATAATTTAATTGTCGTGCTCGTTGGAAAATGATTTCTACTCACCGGAAAACTCGCAGAGATCGTCAGCGCACTTCAGCATTGCATCGAGCAAGCGAGCTATCTTTTCCCCACGAAGTTGATAGTTCATCGCTTTGAAAATTACCACGACGATCCCAGCGAGGATGCAGCTATCGTCGGTAGTAATCGATAAGTTGTCTATGTTGAAGTAAATGTCCGCGAAAACGGTGATCGCGAAGATGCACATCATCGCGATCGTCCATACGCTGTAGACGGTGTAAATACATCTCGTAAACTGTGGGTGTTTCGGATGAATTTTCCAAAGACCACTGAACCTGCGAAGTTAGACAAAATGATTAGAGATTGTTCGGCTGCATATTGAAAAATAATAAGGACAATGAATTTCCCGGCACAATTTACTTTAAATAATTAGTTTGAACATTCAACAACTTTCTGAATGATACCATCCACTTGTGGACAGGTACTTGAGCCATCGCCGACTCGTTCTCCTGCGACTCGGGGAATAAAAAAAGCTTCCTCGGGTAAAGTCACAGTGTCGCTGTTGTGCTGCGAGTACAATTCGTTGCACGGTATACACTTTAATCCTGGCATGTTATCACGGGTTATTTTCATTCAATCTGACACGGTACCCCTTGAGAAAATTGCGGATAAACGGATGCGATTGCACGGCCGTTTTTCGGAATTATAGACTCGGTCATGGTACACGTGTTAGGTTCCCAAGTCACTTCCGCGAATGTCGATAAAAGTGGCAGTAATTGCATAGCGATAGACAAGCGAAGGCACGTATCTCTACGTATTTACGCCGATAGAAAGAGAGTGTATAGCGAACGTGTTGCAAAGCAATTGTATCGAGTACTGGAATCGAAACAATGACAAGCGCAGTAGCAAATGAATGACTATGTCAGCCTTGCGAAAGCAATCTGTTGGTTTTCCAAACCCGTATTCTTGTAGACGAGTATCGGGGGACAAGATTGCAGGTGTAACAGTACAAGGACGTCCATTCAGAAAGTCGATAAAATAGTTGCGTCGAGCGACGCACTTTCGTTCTTATTTATCAGTCGCTTGTCTTTAGCTTTATCTAACGATAAAATCAAAAAAATTATTCCGGTACCGGGAATCGAACCCGAGCCTCCTGGGTGAGAGCCAGGTATCCTAGCCACTAGACCATACCGGATTTTCGAAACACGATTGCTCTTACTGAGCTGCTGCTGGTAATAATATTTATTTCGTTTTATAAAAGTTCTTTATAATGTAGAAAATAATTGCACAGTAGAGATGCAGATTTAAAGAAATATTTTAAAGAAAATAAATGTACAATTATATTAAGAATATATCGCATATTGCAACAGATCTAATTGTTATTAAATATACTGATTGACAATGTGATAAAAATGATGATTTTGAGTCCGAGACATTTCTACAATGATCTTAAGTGCATCACGTCGCTGTGTTTGTAAAGTAAAAAAATTAATAATCCGGAAGGGGATTGAACCGAAGATGCTCGGCTATTTCTGCGTGATCAATGCCAAAGACATTTGCAGGAAAAAAATTTAATTGGTGGTGTCTTCAGCATAGGAAAAAATGAACAAAAAATTGCAAAAGAATTTGTCAGAAGTGGGATTCGAACCCACGCCCTCAGAGAGGACCAGAACGCCCCTGAAAACTCAGTTTTAACCCTGAGAAGGTGAGAACCTTGAGTCTGGCGCCTTAGACCGCTCGGCCATCCTGACAGTTGTTGGTGCTTTTCGATAAAATTATTCACACTTTGTCCCTACAAACCGGCTTCTTTGTATTGATGTATATGTATGTATAGTTATACACTCGATAAATAGGTCGAGTCTATTACAAAGAATTCAGTGTTTATATATCATAAATATCTGTGCTTTAATAAATTAATGTACAGAGACATAATTGCCAACTATATTATCTATTTAAATTTCTAATAAAATTATTAATATATATTTAAACGGCTGTTTAATTAAAAAGAAATTGTGGAATTTTATGAAACAATGTTGGAATTAATATATGATAATTATTGAGTTCTATTATAATGCAATAGAAAAAAAATTGAACCTGTTTCCGCCCGGGATCGAACCGGGGACCTTGTGCGTGTGAAGCACACGTGATAACCGCTACACTACGGAAACTGTGAGTACATCAGTTTTATAACACTATTGTGAAGTAGTATAGTATTCTTTTCTTAATTATAATATTAATTAAAGGAATTACTTGAACAACCATAAATAGACATGGAAAGTTTGTAAATTACTAAAAGAATCGGTGCTATTTATTGTGCTATTTATTATGCCATAAATTTAGTTACTATGAGCAATGGAAATATTTATTTTTAAAGTACCTTATCTTAAACAAAACCTTCTTAAAATGGATATAGAAACAAAGCTTGAGCTTCAAATAAGAAGATAGAGTTACAAAAGTTCATAAATTAATCGTGCAAAGTCGGTAATTAATAAATAATGTGCGTTGCGAATTTTGTCGCTGGTGCAGTATACGGGGACCAACGCTAATATTCAATATCGCTTATTTTTAACAAAACTTTATAGAAATGGGTGGGGGAAGAAAGATTCGGCTGCAAAAAAGAAGATGCAATTATAAAAGTTCATAGTTTAATCGTGCAAAAATGTTTTTTTCGCTATTGAAAAAATGATCGATTTATGGATACACAAATAGTATAGCCATCTCGCGGTCAGAGGGTGGTACTAATGTGCAAGATTCGCAAGATAAATAATACACAAGGAAATAACGTTACAAGTGACGGGTATAAAAACTATTCCCGCGGTCACTATAATCGGGGTATATTACTAGTATTTGTACAATTCTACTTATTTCTAGAAGATATTTGAGAAATTCTTACCTGTCAACCAGATCGTTTGACACTTCGGCATGGCTTCGCGCCATTATGCTCCTGCGCATTCCCGCCAATTCCGACTCGATTCTCAAAGCAAACGAAAGAGACGCTATGGAACAAAATCCAACTGAAATTAACGATAAATCTATTAAGAATCACCAATATATTGCAAGATAATAGAATTCAGAGCTGAAATACGTATACGCATACGTAAAAGATACGAGTCGATTTAAACCTGCAAGCCACGCGGTGTGATTCTGTTCACTGTACAATATTTTCTTAATTACTTGCAAAATATTCATTAATATTAGCAAAGAAACCACAAAAAACTTGGAAGACAGGGCAATGAAAACAATGTATATAATTTCCTGGATTCAAGAATATATTAGAATATGTTACATACCTTAATTCGACGGACACTCTGAACACGTCTGATCACTATGAGATCCGTTCGGGGAAAGAGGGAGATTTTTTAAATGGATCGCGCTGATTGGCGGGTAACTGAGCCGTTTTTGGGAGGTGGGGTTCTTTCTTTATGGCGGTTATTTTTGAATATCGTGTCGAACTGAATATATTTTATTACAAGTGTTACAGTATGGATATTAGTCGAATAGTGGGATACATATAAATTGATTAGTAATGTGCTTTCTATCTTTCATTTATTTATTCAGATTTTGTACATCCAAACTCGCGCTGAAACTTAGTCATAGAATGAAGAACACATGTTTCTCAGTAATCAATTATTTATTTACTGTTCTCCGTCCTTGTACTTATTTCATGAATATACATATTAGTAAACTGAATGCGATTTTACTACGTGATAAAAACTCATTTAATATACTAGATTATGACGCTGTACTTTAACCAGGACTCAAGGGGCTAGAGATCAATGCTACATTTAACGTGTTATCAATATATTTACAAAGTTGTAATAAATTAAATACGTAGGAAGTCAATGTTTACAACTTTATTATTGAAATTACGGATATTATTTCTACTGTTAGACTATGCAATATGAAATTTATCTATTGATAATAAATAGAGCTACTAAAATATCATGAGTGGCGACGCATAAATGAATCCTTACCTACATTGTATTTAATATCATGAGTATCCAAATGATTATTAATAACTTGGATTATCTATCGTTGGATACATAAATACGCTTTTGTATTCAGTACAATACGATACGATACTTATTATGTAATTATTTCAATAACAATTTGAGATCTGGGAAACATGCCTTGCTATTTTGATTAAGATTCAACATCCTTTATATAATTTATCTTACGATTATACATAATGAATACCGAGTGGTAATCGAACGAGATTCAAATTCAAGTAGGTACTATCACTGCTAAACTAGAGATTTGAAAAATAATGTAATGAAATACGAACGTATAGATACGTTTCTTCTTAACGTTAAAAAATGTATGTTTAATGAACAAAAAATAGTGAGCATCTTCGTGTTGTATTAAATTAATATTAATGAAGTAACAGGTAAGTACTGTGCGAAAAATAAGTAAAAAATAAATGCAAGTTCAGGAAAAGATAGAGACGGTATTTCCTAAAATAGTTTACTTCTTTTTCTTATCGCAATCTGTGGTTTTTTGTATTATCAATTTGTTTCGCTGCCTAGTTACTTTGGTTGTCGGACGACTACTCGGTGCAATTTGTTTCAATCCTTGCTGCGAGATCTTCGCTGGACTAGCTGTACGAGGAGGTGTTGGACCTTTCAGGAGAGCCTCAACATCTGCCAATCGTTTTCTCAACGTTCTATTTTCTCGTTTGTATTTTGCCAGTTCCGAATCTTTGTCCAGCCTTTCGTGACCAGAGCTACTGGTTTCCTCTGCAAAGTGTCTGAACATGAGGTGCAATTTCTCCTCGTGTTCCCTTTGCATCAGTACTATTCTCCTCTCTGCTTCTAATTTAGTTTGTTTCAAAGCGTTAGTCAACGTTTGTATCTGCCATTCTTGTGTCTCTATATGGCTCTCTAATTCAGCAGTCTGTACTTCTAAATTTTTCGAGCTCTCTTTTAGATCGATTACTTTTAAGAAATATTTGTAGAACAATGTTCTCATTTCTCCATCGGAAAGTTTTGCCAGTCTCTCCATTAACATTCGTTCACCCTTCTCGCGTTGCGATTGATTTTCATCGAATCCCTTTCGCCCACAAATCATTTCGTTCTTGTGTTCGATCATAGCATCAATCGCCTCGATTGTTTCTCCGCATTCCAATAATTTTCGTTCCTCTACGATAGATAATGTTTTCTCTTTCTGGAACTTTTCGTCCAGATCGCATTTTTCGTCGACTAAGCAGTCCCTTGTGCGTCGTAAGTTTCGGATCTCGTGGCGCAAGGCTTCTTTTTCGTCTGTGTCCGCAGTCCTTTCCAAATCCATCGACTTTTCTTTTAAAACATGATCCAGATGCGATATTCTCGCACTAACATCTAATAAATTTTTCTTCTTGTCCGAGTAATCTGTTTTGGATTTAGTATTGTTCCTTTCATCTTCGCTTTCCGATTGCATCTCCTTCAGCTTCGACGCTGTTAAATTGTACTTCTCTTCGAGATCGCGAATCTTTCTTTGATCTTCCGCTAGCTCTTCTTCCAATTGCTTCTTGCGTTCCTCTTCTTTTCTCAGCTGCTTCTTCAATTTTTCCATCTGCTTCTTCGAAGTATTTAATGAACCCTCCAGTTCCAACACTTTCTTAGCAGAATCTCCAGCAATTTGCTTGATCATTTCGATATCCATCAATCTCTTCTCATAATGAATAGCCATGTTTTTGTATAATTCAATTTCCTTCTTGTGCACAGACTTTTCCTCCGAATCCTTGTAAGTGGATGCATTTTCTGCTTGGGCCAATTGACTTCTGGTGTTGTAATATTCCTCTTCCAATTTGCTCCATTTTCGTTGGAACTTTTGCTTTGCACTAGCACGGGCGTCAGAATTTTTTATCATGTCTGCAATGAATTTTTCCTTGATTTTAATAGTTGTTTGTAGTTCCTCTATTCGCTTGTGCGCTCCATCTAAATCAGACTGAATTTTTTTTACTTGAGTTTGCTTCGCTTCGTTATGTAATGCCAAGGTCTTCAATTCTTTTATAGGCTCTGGCATCTCTGTTGTCTTGAGGGCATCGATTAATAGATCTGGTGAATTATCATTGACAATTGTCTCCGGTTCACGATTATCTAAAATTCTTATGCTTGTGAATTCTGATAATTTGTTATCTAACATTTGATTCAGATTAGGCTTAAAGCTACCATTAAAAGCTAATACTTCGTTACACATTTCGGAGCCAGGAAGCATTGAATTCCTCCTGGAATTTGGATTTCTAAGGGGAACGGGTCTTGCTGGAGGAACAAAATTATTGTTAGTATTAATAGATACTTTTATGGGTGGACTAATCTCAATACTTGCTTCCCTGAATTCATCTTTCTTAGAATCGACTATTCTATCTGTTTGCATTTTAAGTTTATTCATACATTCGTCTAACTTTTCTAAAAAGTCTGGATTTTCTGAACTGACATCGCTATGATCTTCCTCTTCCTCTTCCTCTTCTTCGTCGTCTTCTTCTTCTTCATCGTCGTCGTCATCATCATTGGTCTCGGACAATTCGCTCTCCGAACTAGATGAACAATTTAGTTTAATTTTTCTCTCCATTTGACGAACAGATTCATCTGTCTTTTCATCAGTTTCAGTTACTTCTTCTATTCTTTCTAAAGATCGCCTTGCATTTTCTGTGCAACCTTGCAAGCTGGATGAATCATCGTTTGCTATACATTCTTCGTACTCCTGCTTCATGCAAAGCCATTGTTCAATTTGATCTTGTTCTGTATGAGGTAGAATATTATTTGTCATTAATTTAGTAAAAAGACCCTCAGCATTTGAGACCAGCTTAGACCATTGTGCCGCTGCGAACTCTAATCTAAATATATCAGCACTAGAACTACGTTCCCCCGATGTCGCAGAAGTCATTGTATCGTGTGTTTCATCCGCCGTCTGTTCACTTTCTTCCTCCATGATTTGTTGTTGCTCGTGATTATTATGCGGATACAACGGCACAGTTGTCATGTACGGGGTATAACACTGATGGTTGTCCAACATCGCCTGATGTTGGATCCAAGGGGAATAATGCATCATCTTCGATACTTTATGCGACACAATTTATCATAATCGGTGTAGTTTTATTCACTTGTGGAATAAACGTTTAATGGAATGTTTATCACCATCCCCATTTGTTCCAAGGCTTTTTAATTGCTTTTTCATTTAAAATGTTGACGTTTCATACTTTTTTTTTTCATTGCGTCTAACCTATAGGGGGCAGGTGCCCTAACATTATGTGAGTAGCTTTAGTATTCTTTGTTATTATTGCTACATTTTTTTAATATTGTAAATATTAATTTGATGCATTTAAACACTTTTGACAGAATGCAAGTTTACAATGTTCTGTGTTCGATAAGTAACAGATATATCTAGGACAAACTGGTGCCAATATACGGGTAATGCATTTATGATAATCAAAATAAGTTTTGTGTGAAATAAATTTATTAAATCATTTTCATAATTAAAGTTTCAATAATAAATACGAGTATCGCAATTTTTTGCTGTCATAAATATCGATATATCTAATAAAAGTGAATATTTAATAGGAAAAACTAGTTTTCGTAATACATAGTTGGAAGTCCTGCAGAGGCAATCGGATGCCCTCCCGCTGATTCTGAGGTTCGTAAAAATTATTTTATTCGATCATTTTATTGGTTTGAATTATAATAATTAAAGTTCTATAGTTGGAGCTTCTTCTATCTCACACAGAACTACATTTTTACTCATATTTTTACATATTTTTTCGCGGCTTTGAGCACTTGCGATTATAGGATACTATTTCGATTGTATATACGACTCTATGTAATAGGACTGTGCAATCATTATTTCAATAATATTTTGCTTATGAATGTATAGAAAATGTTTTCAATTACGAAAAAACTAATTGATCTTCCCAAATGTGGAAGTGTTACAGATTTATTGTATTGTAGTAAAAGTTATATGACTGCATAATGTTCTCTATGCTTTCCGCGCCATTTTTTAAATTTAAAATATTGAGCTTCTGGAGTGCTGATTGGTCATTGGTAGATGTTTTAACGACTTTTGTCGGAAGGTTTTTACGGTTTTGTCTGGCTTTTCGCAAAGAGTCGCGTGATTTTCATTGTTCGTGTTGTACATTGTAAATGGACGTGAAAAGATTCGATATTGTGCTAGGAACTAATTAATTGGCAGATGATATAATATGTGCAACAATATATTGATTGTGCGTGAAAATTACGACTTAGACGACTTGAAATTTTAACCCCGCTCAAGCGAAGGCACCTACGTGAATACATATTTCTGGTATCTTAATTTTGGTAATTATACTATTTTACTACGTATATCGTACTCTTTGTGATTAAACATCCTTCACTGTACATATTAATCTAATTAATATATCATGGTAATCTTAATGGAAATTGCTTTGTCACGTATCATTAGAGTTGTCGCATTCATCCGTCAAATTTGACTTCATGTGTCCGTTTAACACATGTAAGGTATACAAAGTAATACATTTAGTTCTTGACTGTCATTTAACGTTAAATAATTAGACGTTTCTACAAGCAAACTTATACGTATTTTTATTGAGAAATGCCTAATCTGTGAAAACATTATTTCTGATAAACGGACGATCCCTGCATGCATTGGTTTCGCAACAATTTAAATTTAGGTTACTGTAACATTTTTGTCGTTCCTAATGTGACTCGACAAGTATGCCACATAGTTAAAACAAGGGCCCAGAATAATTTTGGTCTGAACCAAAAACACGAATACGTTCCGAAGTTTTTTTCGGCATGCCTTCGTAAACGAGTACACATTGCGCTATCTCTGTTACTTAACATCCGTCCAACTTTCTATTCACGCACGAACACTTTCTCGTTCATTTATTCGTTCTTGCTTTATATTCACACGCGATTGCAAGCGCAAATTTCGAGTCTATTTAATTTGAGTTGCGAAAGTGAAACTACTTTTATCCATGCGCCAATAAGTAAAGATACGACGTTTCAATGTATGTTTGCTTGCTTGTTTGTCATTGTACGTTTCAATCTTTATCGTAGTTCAAGGTTAAATATTGTTCTAGCAGAAATGGAGAAATCTATGGGGTTTGCCAGTGGAAGCGGTCAGCCTTCAGCTGCTCCGTCCTCCGCGCCACCATCCTACGAAGAAGCTGTTGAAAATGTAGTTCATGTACCATGTCCAGCAAATGCTCCACCGTATCCGGTAGGGCCATCCGCTATGCCAGAACCAACTTGTAGGTATCAATTCGTCATTTCTTTATTGTACATGTTACGAAATATTTCAAGAAACATAGGTAAAACAGATGGGCTTCTTGGAATTTTAGATAATCAGCCAACCAATCAGACAACAGTGCCATATCCACCTAATTATTCAGGAGCCACCGAACCAGTGCCACAACCGCAGTACAATGCAAATCCAAACGCAGTGCCAGTACCGGTGGTCAGATTCGTGTATCAGCCTGTAATTCATACCCTGAACCCAAATCCAACAAAAATCACCTGTCCAACGTGTCATGCAAGTATTAAAACTACTACGATATCGGATCATCAGCCAAGTGCCCATCTCTGCTGTATTGTACTCTGCTTACTTGGGTAAGTCTGATAATTTATTATGTACGACGAATGCATTGTTTCGGATCCTGATTTTCTTTTTTAACATGTTCCACAATTAACCTGCTGCTTGTTGCTTTATTGTGTTTAATAATTTGATAACGCTATATTACGCGAATAATTCTATTCGTTCTCCATCAATATTTTTCATAATCGTAATACTACGTTATATTCCACATTATATCGTATAATACATTTTTCTCTACCTCGATTGTTGTCCTATGTTTTCTGCTCTGTGGTTGTCTCGAGGCACGTTTCTATCTCTTTATGGAAGGGTTGTGTCTAGGTTTCAGCTTACTTTCAATTTCGAAATACATACAACTGGTGTTCCTCATTTCGCTAGCATGCGACCTCCTCAACAGCTTTGCGACGGGGTTTTGCTCCTATCAAAGCAGTCCTGTTTCCCACTTTGGCATGTGTGCTTGTGACCTTTGTTAGATTTACTGAATTCGTTTTTGACCATTGGATTTTCAATTTCAGATGTTGCCTTTGCTCCTGTCTACCATATTGCATGAGCAATTTCATGAGTGTTCATCACTTTTGTCCGAAATGTAAAAATTATATTGGTACGTGGAAGGGTTGAACTGGACCCGAGGCAAAATGGGTCACTCGGTTATTGCTACTCGATTCTTTATGTAACCAGACACAGTGTAACGTTATGGGGAGTAGTCGATATTTCCCTCCTTGTCGCGTACTATTTTAAGAGACAAAAATTATTCGACGAAATTGTCACAGGTCGTACCAAAAATATTATATATACATATATATGTATGTATGTATATGACGCTTATTCCTTGCGAGATGTTATGAATGCAACCTGCAATGTGTGATAGTTAAGACGAGTGTAGATTCCGTATTAGCTGATAAGTGAGGTGCGTGAGCGAGTTTGTGGGCGTGTGGATTACAGATTGTATGAGACATAATTAGGAAGATGTTTTCAAGCGCTGAGTACCAGGGCAATATTGTTCTCTTCTCGCATTTGTCACATTCCATAGTTTTAGGAATTTTCTTTCTGGGCCAAATAAAGAACGCAGATGTTTGAAATGCAAAGGTTGAGACTCGATTGAAAGTAGTTAAATTGCGAACCGTTTTCCTGACTCACTTCAAGAGGAAGAGAAAGGCTTTGCGTATACTATGCAATTGCAAACGCGTAGCTGCAAATGACACGGCTGCGTTCACACGATTCTAATAAGCATGATGATCAAAGTATTATTTAATTACGATCGCGCGGCCAACATATCCGTTTGTCGCGTGTTCGTAGTCACCTTGCCGAACTACGATCGTGCGACCAACACCCGTCCGCCTCGTATTCGCCGTGCTGAAATTGTAAACTACGATCCTGCGACCACGTTCAGCGGAGGTTCGTAGTCACCGCGTTCCTACGAACGTGCAAGCAACGCAAGTTCGTCGCGTGCTCGTAGTCAAATAGTGCCTGCGATCATGCGACCAACCCAAGTTTGTTGCATATTTGTAGTCAGCGTGTTCGTCGCGCGTTCGTAGTCGAATTGTACCTACGATCGCGCGATCGACACAATTCGTCCCGTGTTCATCGTCACCGTGTTCGTCGCGTGCTCGTAGTGAACGCGTTGGCAAATTTTGCGCATCTATGTACACCGCTTAGATCATCATCCTTCAGGTAAATGTAAGATCGTACATTTTCGGGAAGCATAATGATTGAATTATTGGAACACGATCGTGCGACAAGAGCTTTTGTCGCAGGTTCGTAACAAAGTGATTGTATTTGTACGATAGTTTGATTGTTGTACTTCTAAGGAAGTACGATCGCTGTTTCGCGTTTGCAATCTCGCTATATATACAAAGGCTTCGGGGTAGAAGTAGCATACTAGTAGAGTCACTTCTTGTTCGCAACAATGTTCGCGTATTTTTATTTTTATATTTTATTGGTGCTTCCGGAAGTTTAAATGAAACGCATTCCTGCATATATTATCTATCGTATACATGGTGATATTTTTGTGTAAACTGCTGAAGGATTTGCAAGTCGAACGGAGTGTATGCGAACTGCATTTGCAAAGCGAGGGAATTTTGGTTTCTCCTTTGTGCTTGACTAGAACGGTACTCCGTTCAAGTTATTTGTATCTCAGAGTTACAAGAGTTGAGTCCCTGTGTAACGGGAAGTTTATAATAAACAGAATGGTTTTGCGAATATCCGCGAGTTTTCGTTCATTTTACAGGGTGGTAATATTTAATAAATTATTCCAAGTCGTCGTAATCATTTATAATTCTCAGTATCTCTTCTTATTGTAATTCTTTTTAAATTACACGGATTGCACTCATATTTTTTCGGACGGTATCGATGATATTAGTAATGTCGAATTCATGTTGTAAATAATATAAGTGTTACTATATTGATCTGGTTTATATGCGATTTACACGATGAATTTTTCAGCGTTTTAATATATACGTGTATTTTAATGTAAGATATTTTCTTGTACGTGTTTAACACAATAAATTATACTTTCGTTTCCAAGTATTTGTAGGCTAGTATAAAACGGTGGAAGAATTTTATGAGTAGGTGCACAAAAATAAGCAGCAGCAGGTTGTCATGTTATCACAAATAAACGATAAAATGCATTATAGTTCCCCTTTATTTGATCTTTATAGGCATACAGGATATCGAACAATTTCCATTATATATTTCGGTTTAATGAAAAAGATTGATTTAAATTTGAATAGCTGAAAAATTACGTATGCTACATAACAGTATTCTTCATTGCTTGATTGCTCTCCGAGCATAAAACTTGTTGTTGCTATACACAATCAGATTTTTACGGGCTACTATATTCCGTTCGGATGTTCTACATAATCAACCCTTATAAAACTTCTATACGTCATATTGCAATGCCTTTTTAACAGTACGAATAACACTTTTTTTGTTGCCCGAGAGCATTTGTTCTCCGCGTGCACGTACTACAATGACATATAAAAATGAAACATATTTCAAAACGTGAGAGGCTATCGAAAATTGTATGTTTTGTAAGAAAAAGGACGAGGAAGCCGGGACTGTTCAGTAGTTAAAACAAATGCATTCCGCAACAAGTAAAAAATATTCGATTCGCACAATGCTACGATGCGACAAAATTCTACAAGAAGTATACAAAAAATCTGTATCCTAGCTTCCTCGTCCGCCTAATATTTCTAACAGTTCTACACAAGGGTTTCTAGAAAACCACCATGGGGGAGAAATTGTTGCTGCGCCACAGAAGAGTATTCCATGTCGATTGGTTTCGTATTGTCGCGAAGCGCCGGGGCTTCGCAAAGTATGACGAACGTGCCGACAATCGAGGCTATTGTAAAGATCCATAAGAAGAGTCGATCAAGAACCATAGCCACGAAACCCCAATCCTGATCTTCCTGTTGAATCAATAAGAATTAGACACCTCATCCCCAATTCTTGGCTTCCCTTCAAAGTGTAAATACGTACTGCATTGAATTCGTCTTGCCGCTGAATGTGATGCTGAATGAACATCACGTTATGCAAAGCTTTTTCAAGTTCGAAAGGGTACTTTTTCTTTGGTGTTACATCGCTCAGGGACTCGTCTAGCCCGGACATCACAGTAGGCAGTCCGTTGTATCCACCGATGCCTCCCATAAATCTGTTATGCGCAGTTGTGGTATGCAATCCATTGCACCCTGAAAATAATCCATTTTCCATGTCTTTTCGCATGCCCTTCCTTCATGCTTCTCTTCCTTTTAATTGAACAGAAAAACATCGATTGTTGCCACCTACCGTCAATCCTTTGATGACGCACGGAATCCGGAGAAGACACAATTGAAGAAGACTGAACAGCAGCCGCCACTGCAGCATTGAATTTGCTTTTCTTCCCAGACCTTCCACGACCGTGTATCTTGTGCGCCGCCAGATCGTTCAAGAGATCGTCAGGTACTCTCATTAATAGTAATTTTGGTAGCCTTCTTATGAAAATCTTTCGTACCCACGGGGCCATTTTATGCGTGCTCGGTTTGCGATAGTGAACGTTTAATATAATGATCGTTATAATTACCGAGAGGCCAACTAGAATCATCGTGAAAAGCAAATACTTGCCTAATAACGGCAGCGCTAACGACGTGGATGGTATAATCTCGGATATTAAGAGGAAGAACATTGTCTGCGATAGCAGAATATTAATGCAAAGCGCGATTTTCTCGCCTGAGTCGGCAGGCAGATAAAATGCTAACACTGATAAGTAGGAGATGCTCACACAGGGCACGATCAAATTTACCGTGTAGAATAACGTTTTTCGTCGCAGTGTTATGTTAAAGAAAATGTCGGGATAGGGTTCGTCGCAGCAGGGATAATATTTCTTGTGCCTCTCTGCTGGAACTCCTAGTATGTCCCATTCGACACTGGGGTAATACTCGCGTAGATCGATCCCAACTTCAACTTTGTCGCCCATATTTTGATTAATGTGCTTCAAGTCGATCTGCGTATATGTTAAGATATCGCTTGCAATGCTTGCTGAATTTCTATACAGTTCAGTATCTGGCAAATATTTACCTGAATACCATCGTATGTCCATGATCCGAACTTCATGAAACAAGTTTGTTGGTCAAATGGAAAGTATCGAACGTCTATTTCGCAGGACGATTTAAAAATTGCTGGAGGTGTCCAGAGGACCTTCCCGGTGTAATGCAAAATTGCTTTAGTCATTGTAGTCACTCCATATTCTCCGTCCGCGCTAAGAATGATAATACGTATACATATGATATATATCGAAATTGTGTTAGGTTCATTTCACATACTTGTTATAAAGTACAATGTCAGGAAGCCATATATGTTCGCTAGGCACGTAGAGTTCAGTGACACCCCCATATTCCGCTGGATCCCATTGAAACTTATGATCTTGCCACTCCTGAGTAAAGTTTGTCTTTATCAAGTAAAGCACACACTTGGTTAAGAGTTATTTGATCTACTTTAGACTTACGTGTTCTAGCCAAACGTTTGTCGTGAGAATTTGATCCTTCAAGTTCTGCAAAATTACAAGCATTACGCATCATCTTCAGATTGAGTTCCTTTAATTATCAGTAATGTTTAGAGCAGCATCTTGATTATTTAAAAATATCACGTACGAGATCTATGAGTTGCGACAGACGAAGTCCCAGTTTAACAACTACGGTATCATTGTTATTTGAGACGGGACGAATTAGTCGATTGTAATTCGACAGCAAATCGTCGTACAGTCTTTTTGCATCGGGATTACTGTAACATATCCTTGCCGAGAGGATCAAGATGATTGCTCGCAGTATCATTTTAAGCGAACGGTGCATGGCTAGTTTCAGAATTCGAGCCCAATGACCGCCCTATTTGTTACACGAAAGTTTCGTACATTAAAATTCGACGTTCATATCATTAATAGAATATTATTGAATGCGGAAAGTTGTTGCATATTTCATTTAACTCTCGTCTATATAGTTCGGTGTCATTAGCTTGATTGCGCTTCGCGAACCTGTTATTGTTAACAGAATGATAAACCTGTTGCGCTGCTTACGCACTGAATGTATTAATTTTTGATTGAAGCCAGCTATAATTATTAATATCAGTCTTGCTTGTCGCGCGATGCACTTATTGTTCGATGCAAAGCATTGTTTTCCGTCCAGTTTGAAAATTAATATTTAAGGTCGCGCTAAATTTCCTTTTAAACTGATAAATCGCTATTGATCTTCTTAAGGCCGCTGAGCTTTAAAATATATTTTGACCACAGCTTTTTCAGATTACTCGAAACCATTTTATATTTCGTTTCGAAAAATGATATTTAGTGTGCAACAAATAAACCTTTGCATTATTTCAATACTACGAGGGTCAAGATTCCGACAATGAAGGATCGATCTATAAAATCAATGCTTATTCACTAAATAATATTTACAAGAAAGTTCATAGAAAAGGTACATACTCAGGATCCCCGCTTTCTTTATGTTTCTCGAGCGTCCTTCCTAAGCGATTTGATCTCGTGTCCTTTCGCGGATCTCATAGTCTGGCACGGTTTCTTGGAATATTCGTGGCTATGCGGCGACTACCGATCGGTCTCGCATTAGCAACGCGTCCTGTTTCGTTCGCGACAGCCCGGAACAGCGTAGGACAGAAATGGCATTGTGTACAGCCAATGGACCACTGGATGATGTTACGTACATCTCACATTTTCCAGGATCAATACACCATTGCGCATGCACCAACGTGGTCCAGCATGCCTGCGCGTTTTCACCGGCTCTTCATGGCGCAGGTTCTGTTCGTTGCACTCGACAATAGAAAAAGAGGCGCACGTCCGCAGGTTTTGAACGATCACTCCGCCTCCCTGGTCCTACGCCCTTTCGAATCGTCCCCCAATTTTCCTACCCCGCTTCGCCGTTTCCGCCTATCGTACGTTCACGAGGTCAATCGCTAAATAATCTTCACGCAAAATCAGTGCTATCAGTCTTCTGAACGAACCGAATTTCTTGAATGGGAGAACGCGGTTTCGCTATTGGAAATGTGTAAAGTATGCTGCACTATTAAGGGTGAACTTTAGCCTCTTGAAGTCTGTTAGAAGACTGAACGACACGGGGAAGGCCACGCGTAATTGCCCCTCGTCAGGTAGCCGAAGAAAAATCCCTTCTCACTTTTCTAATGTATCTAACAAAGGGAGAGGGAAGAGGTAAATAAATTCGCGGATAGAATAAAACGATATTTTAATCATTTCTGTTTAGAACTTTCCTCTATATTATTAGCCATTGTTAAGAAAATTTGCTACATCAATTGATTTGTTTAATTATTTAATTTAACAAGATTGCACCAGTCCTGTCGAATAATTAGGGTGGAATTCACTGGCGTTAAATTTGTTTCTGCAGATATTTCATGTCATAGTTTCTGTTTCTACAACGCATGCATATGATAATAAATAGGATTATTTTTCCGGGTTTCATCGTTGCGAAGCACTAGCAAGCCTACTAGGTGACCACTTTCGAATGCCAGAGATAGGGGTAACTGCCCTCTTCTCTTCATATAGGTGCACGCATATACTAATACATTTTATGGTTTGTTTAATATTCATAACAATTTTAAGACATTTCGAATTATTATGTCGTTGTCGTTTTAAACAAGTGAGATGTTCACGTGTCTATGAGAATTCGTTCAAATAGGAGCTGCGCTTCTCGGGCAATGCCATTTTTCTTCAGGACAGGAATGAGCCATTGTACGTTCGTACATTAGAGGCATTTTATTCTTACGTGTAAGCAGTTTTCTTGCGCTTATGCCTCTTGCTAGGTTCATCTCAATGCACTCCCAGAGCTCGATGATAAACGTGACTGTTTTCCGGGTTCCTTCATCATGAAACACCGGCTGAAAGGGTAGTTTCCCTCTGGAAGTCGTATGTACACATTTCCACGTGTGCGGGTACGTAGGGTTGTGTAGTTGCACGATCCCATCGTGTAAGTGAGTACACAGGACACGCGCGACATGTTCCACGTGTATAAGGAGGATGGTTGTGTCGAGGAATATGTTTTGCAGCGAGTTGCATTTAAATGCGTTACAGGTCCATTCACGTTTCTCTTCATCATCTCCCCTGCTTTTTTGCTCAGCTACTCGAAGTGTCAATGGCAAAATGTAGGACCGGTGACTTGGGCAAAATTTGCAGCTTTATATATATTTCTTTGGTTGTGGGGAGGTTTTTAAACGTTCAGCGTGCGCACTGAAGTAGCACCTGATCGGGCAGAAAGTATTTCTGCCGCTTCGGGGCAAGTTATTTCTCTATGTTTCGACGCTGCCCGCGATAGTCGATGATCCGGAATTTATTTTGGCTCCTTTGGAAAACCGTGCGAGCTCACGTTCGAGAAACTCGTCGAGGCGAAAGTTTGCCACGGTGGAAGAGCTAATAAGTATTCGTTGGTTGTGGAAAGTCTGCTTGCACCTCCTCGTGAAATATGCATTTGGTTAAAAGCACGCACCTAGGCAGCAGTCATATTCGAAGCCGTTGCAAAATATTTTCCGCCGTGTGCTTCTTGCTTTGTTAAAACTATTTTAGAGGTATTAGAAATACATGATTTGGAGGTTTCGTTCATCAAATTAATCGTGTGCAAACTTTGCTTCTCATATAAATCTAATACAATACTTCGGACTTTTTTGCTTTTTTCACTGAGACAACTGGTTTTTCATCCTCTTTGTCAGTGACCTTATTTTATAAACTTCCCTCAGTCTTCTCTGTTGCTCCCCTTTTCCATTGCTCCTTTCTTTCGACTCTTTTCCTGTTGCATCTGTATTTCTATCGAATTGATACTGTTTCTTTGTTGCTTTTATCCTCTATAGGTCTGTCTTTTTTTTCTTTTATACACCTGGGGATTTCTTTCCATTCCCCCTCGACATCCACTTTTTCCGAGTCTTAGGAGATGTTCTTTATTTTGGGATTTTTTGGAATCCGATCCCATCTCATTGAAAATTTATTGGCCATGGTAGTGAGTATTTCATGAGAGTAAGAGGGATGGTCTGATGCGTAGGAAGGATCGGTTAAAGAGATCCCCTTCCGTAAGGGTGATGGAATATTTTTCCACCATCACCGATGCGATGGACTTTGTCGCCCAGTGACGATGAAGAGATCTCCCAAGAATTTTAAGAAGTGGTTGGTAATGCTGAGGAATGATTTTCATAAAAGAGACTACAAAGTGGCTGTGGTCACTCTGCGCTGAAATCGATCTTCTAGTATATCCTTGGAAACCTATGCGGCACGATGCGCTTCTATTTAACTAGATACAGAATAAAGCTAGAGTAGGTAAGCAGTATCTTCGTTGATCGAGGAGCATTCTTCTTTCCAATTTCGAGGGTTTCCGTTCCATCCAGCGGCGCATACCGACTGCTTCACCCTGTGCATCTTTTTCTTTCTGCTGTCGTCAGTCGTCGACTTCTCTTTGTCCGTTGAGGCTCTCGCGAGAGTTGTCTCGGCCCGTCTGTCACCGACATCATTCGCTCAAGTTCTGATCTTTCAGCAGCGTTAAAGCAAGATGTTCGGTCCCAGGGGAAGAGAGCTGGAAGACAAAGAGAAGATGGGAAAAGGGAGGAAATTCGGTCTCTAGGAAACATCATTATAGAGGGAGGAAGGAACCGAGGAGAGTCGCAACTGCGTCCGGAATAATGTCGCGCACCTAGCGCAGCTGCTTTTTAAATCCAACCACTGCTTTAGACTATGTACCACGGACTAAGAAATTTATCCTTTACCTTTTGTAATTCTTTCATACCTTCTTCTACGATACTCTGTACCAACGTTGTCGTTCTCCACGAATAATTTTGTGGACTAAAGAGATAGTAATTGACAATCGGTATCTCGAGAATCCTTCTAAGCTGCTACCTTCGAACGCCAACATCCATATTTTAATTAATCTTAATAAGGACTATTCGTAGTTAAGGTGGGATTAACAGATGCACCCTAGGCAAACACGACTGTCTGGCACACGGTTTGTTGTAAACTTATGTGTTACGTATTAAATAAGGGAGGTGAATTCGACGTATTCAGGTGCCCGTTAGCGGTTAGAGATACGCCTTCTTTAATGCTGGGGGGCAAATTCGAAAGCAGCCGCGTTTCTATTATCTGGCAGTGGTGCACGAGAACCGCAGCGACCGCAACGAGGAATCGATATTCAAAATGAATTTATTTGTGCAAATGTGCCACGTTATATGGCGTAATATTATACATTAGTGTCACACTGTGCTCTTCTTCGGTTGGAAAATTTCACCCCCGTTTGGTAACACCTCTCGTAATTGTTGGCAAATTAATCAATCATACTCGGAAGTTACATTTGATATCTTTAGGACGGAGGATCGATTGCTTGAGTAAACTCGTAGGATGTCGATATTCGAAAGCAGCATGCCCGCCTCCTAGATTGAGAACACCTTTGGGAAATACGTCCAGTACGCGGCACGTGCCAAGTAGTGGGTCGTTACCATTTTCGCGAGACATTGCTCCACCGTAGTGTACAAAGATCTGGAAGCGCTTGCCTATTTTTCTAACGGGATAAATCTACGCCCCCGCACTATTCCCGCGGGACCTCGGAGGTCCGTAAATGAACGATGCACCTAGAGGAAATCGTTTAGATTGTCGTTTGACACCTTCGAACATAACGAATCAATTTATGGGCCGCAAACGCAAATGCCAGTTGGTCACTGATCGGCCGACCGTCCCATGAATTATTGATATCACCATGTGCATTGGTAATGTTCGTTCGCCGTTCCGCTTGTGTGTGAGCGCGCGTGAATGCCTGTCGGATAGGCGAACAGTTTCGAATGCCGTCGAATTTTCGTTAGTGCGGCCTAGCCGGCTTCGAGTAGGGCGTGTTCGCGTTGTCCAAAGGCAATGCAGAACGCGGCAGCCCTCGAGAAATTCCGGCGTCTGCGCCCCGAAACAAGAACTTCACGCATACCCGTTTATTTTGGAGAATCCCTGTAGATCGGAGGCCCTGGAAATACCTTACACATACCCCAGCGGGGCAGCGTGCAACGGACTACCGCATATCTGAGGTTGTCTCGCGTACCTACCTGCATTTACGTGAACGCGCTTGTCACATATTTTCCGCGACTTGATCCATTTTGCTCCGATTAACAATGGTCCCCGAGGCTCACAAATTACGGGGCTATTTCGCTGGAAATTCGCAGCGTATCGGTAACCGATCGCCCTGCGGAGCGCACGAATCTCTCGTGTCATAGGAGATATTTCCGCAAACATTTCGTCGCCCTTCCGGTTTCATTTTTCGCCCTTGCGTGTAAAGCACCAATGTAGAATCCAAATATCCTCGCCCTCGTTGAAATTCAGCCCCGTATATGTATCGGGATGCCTGAAGAGGTCAAACAAACTTGTGGAACGTCGCTGCTTTATTCTTTTGAGCGGACGAATCGCGCGGGAGCGATCTCCAGAGTCCTCGCTCAAATAAATCTCAGTCAATATCGTGCTCCTCGACGCGTCTTGGACGCTTGCTCAACAAGTTACAACGGTACATTTCGATTCGTTTCATTTCTACTACCCTCGCCGACGGCATGACATTAAAACAGTTTCCCTTGCACACTTAATAATTCAATGAAACGATTCCGTTTTTTCTTTCCTTTTCTTGTCGCGACTCGGGATCTTGTGCTTCTGACAGCGGTTAATTCGTGCAGATTGTCACCGCGGATCGTTTTATTATTCCGTAACTTTGAGCGCTGCAGATTTTCTGTTACCTTAAGGCCGCCGAATCGCGAAGCAGACGTTTCAGGCCTGCTCAGAGTTTTAATCAAAGGGATTATACTCTACGACTCTACGATATAGCTGTGCTCTGTGGTATCACGTTCTAAGTCAATATTGGAACTAGGGGTAAGCGCCCTTAGTTCTGTCAACGTTATCTAGAAGATGCTACACGATTTTGTTTCTTCTGGATCGCTCTTCGCGGACAATTATGCGCCCTATTACGATCATCGATAACGATACCCATTCATACCGCCGACTCGTTAACGTCTCCGCCCTTTGGCGAAGGATACGGAAGATCCTCTCACCGTTTCATTGCACCCAACAATTCGGTGCTCATCAGCAACGAAGGATTCGTTGGAACAGGGACGGGGAGACGCGAGAAACGAGAGAAAGTACGGCGATGAAAGAAAGACGCAAGCTGCCGGAGCTGTGTCCGATACATCCGCATCGGATAAGGTTTCCTTTCTATTGTACAATTTGAACAAGGAGGGTGGACGAGCGCTAGAGGGAAGCAGCGGATGGAAAAGAGGGAGCGCGACGCGAGGAACGTAAGGCACTCGTCCTCCGTTTTTTTTTTTTTTTTTTTTTTTTTTCGTAACCACCCCCGAGCCTCTGTGGTGCTTCTGCACTCCGTTCAGCACCCTCTGACGAGTCGACCTCGCACCGCCAGTGTCAGTATCGACTGGGATACCTCGCGGAGAGAACAGCAACGAGAAAGGACAGAGGGTTGGCGAGATGCTGAACACATACGAGTGGAACGGAAAGCACAGGGTAGATCGGAGAGGGAGCGAGAAGGAGGGAAAGGCAGGGCGGTTCGTCGATGCTCGGCAAGCATCGTGCATAGTGCTGTGCTCCAGATGTACCTAAGTCGAGAGATATTTCCTCCCTCGTCCTTTCACCTCCCCAGAATACATATGGCGTTAAGGGGGATGATTATTATCTTTCGATCTTTGGAGTTTCATTGCTTCGTCAACTATTGTAGAAGAAGCAGAAGGGTGTAGGTTCCTTGGGGAGGGAATTCGAGGAGAGATCCCAGGCATGGCACGATGTCGTGGAAGCTTCTGAATTCGGAAATCGATTCGCAGTGGAAATTCGATTGCGAGAGCAAGTGGAAATACGACAATAGAAGCTGACGACCTCGTCGGCGCGTCGCCACCTCAAGGTTTCCACATGGTCTCGCGTTCTTTCGGCGGCGGATCGTGCAAGTTCGCCCTTGCTCGGCGGATTTCGCTAGCCGGTGGTCCTGTCGGTGCTGCCACATGGCCGTGCGTCGTGTTTTGCGGGCTTCGCAAGCTTTCAGGGGCGGCACCTGGTTAGTGGGGGTGCGTTGGTGGAGGGCAAGCAAGGGGTTGAAAGAGCGTGGTGGTTGCGCGCAGGGGTGGCGGCAGCTCGGCTACGTTCGGCCGACTTCGCAAGTCATCGCCAGCGTCTCGCGTCGGGGCTTCCACATGGGTTGGTATTGGCTCCCGGGGCGCAGGGTGGCCTGTGCGGCGGGTCTGTAATCGGAGAGAGACTCTGAGCGTAGAACGTAGCAAGCGAAGCGACGAACGAGGGAAAGAGAAGACGCGTCTAACACGGCAGGGGGAGCGAATCGAAGGGAGAGGGCGAATGCGCGAACGAGAGAAAGGAAGAGGGAGAGACACGGCTCGCCACAACACCCCTCCCTCCTCCGCCCACGAAACGGGCTGAGCGTCAGTGCTAAGGTGGGTTGCTCGGTCGGAACATTGCCAGAGAGAGAGAGACACGTCCTGGGAGTGCCTGCTGCACCGACACGACTCCCTGGTGCAGGAACCGCAGCGGTGCAAGGATCGAGAGAACGCGCGCACCGTGAGTGAGTGACTGACTGACTCGGACTGATCGACACGCGCGTAAGCACGCACGCGAGCAAGGTCGGGAAGAAAACGGAAGAACGAGCGCGATCGGGCACGGGCACAGGAACGGGAACGGGAACGGGAACGAGAACGGGTTCGGGAACAGGAACGGGAATTGGAATGGGAGCCAGCTGCTAGCATTCTCGTTCGAGGCAGCAGTTTCGCGCAGAGCAGACGGGTGATTTCGGTAGCGTTAGTGGTTGCTGGTGTTGCTGCCGATAGTGCGTCGCGAGAACGGTGGCGTGCTTCGGTGAATCTTTCCGCGAGCGAGCAAGGTCGGAAGCACGGCTGGAGTCATGAGAGAGTCGGAGCGGTGTAGGAGGCTAATCGAAACGCTCGGCACGGCTGAGATAGCAGCCTTCCGTTTGGCTGGCTAGACACGGTGCACGTATGTACGTTTATATCGCGGAGAAGCGGACAGAAAAGCTGGAAGAGAGGGAGAGGGTGGAGGAAGAGAAAGGTGTGTCGAGTAGACGAAAGTCGGTAGGAGGTCAGCGTGGCTTCAGGGTGGCGGTGGCCGATAGTGATGGCAGTGGTGGTGGTAGTGGTGTAGTGGTGGGTGCTCCGAGCGGTGAATGATCGTCGTCAGCCTCGTGGAAGAGGCGGCCGCCGCTTATGCGGGCAGCCGCGCGTGCCGCATATTCGCCAGCGAATGATTCGCGTCCGCGGGGAATAGGAAATTCGTCGGAGAGAACGAAAAGAAGGAGAAAGAGGAGGAAGGCTATCGTCGCCGGGATCGTTGGGGGTTTGGTGGATCCTGGAAACGGGATCGTGATTGTTGCGTCGCATCCCAGGGTGTTTGTTCGCGTCGAAGGGATACGAGGAGAAAGAGGAGGCACAAGTCCGCAGTCGTCGAGCTGGCGGCTTGCAGGAGCAGCTAGATCCCGCCGGTTATGGCAAATTGGATCGCGTTGTCGGATTTCTGCCGCAGAACCATGACGAACGTTTCGTCCAGCGGAACGAACAGGTTGCGAAAGAACGGCTCGAACGTAAGCAGAACGGCGATCTCGACGAGCGTTGCGCTAACGACGGCCAGTACGACGAGGGCGACGCGGAACTCAGCGATGTTGCAGAGGAAAACAATACTAACAATAACAAACCTGATGTCGAGGAAAGCGAAAGTTTCTTCCAATAGCCTGTCGATGATTCTGGCTTGTATGTCCACCTTGGCAGTATTCGTAGTAGACGGCGGTGCCGCTGTTGCTGGCTCGTACGGTCTTGGGCCATCGAAGGCCTGGTAGCGCGGAGGCAGCGGTCGTACGGTGTCTTTTTACTCGTTAGAAGCAGTGCTGTTGTTGTGCCGTCTGGATCTCTTCTCGGGCCTCTCGTCTCTACTATTTAGCGGTGGTGCTGCATCTGGTGGGTGTTGTGTTGGTGCGCCGTCTGCCGATTCCTCGTGTGGCGGGTCAGCCCTGGCAGTGCCGGCCGGCCGGTTGCTCGTTTCGATAGCCACGCACCCGCAGTGTGGTCGACTATCGGCCAACTACGAGGGCAGGTATCCGCGTGCATCTCGGTGACGGTCCTCGGTGACTGGCCACGACCACGACGACGACCGCGACGGTTACGTGTCCGGTTTGACGCGTGACGTTTACGACGACGACGGTCACGGCGGCGACGGCGACGGCACCGGCGACAGCCACAACGACCACGACGTCGAGTACGTGGGGGATATGTGCGGGTGCGTCACGTCCACGCGACGAGGACTGGGGACTGCTGCGGGTAAATCGGCACGGCGCACCAAGTCCTCGTGCTCCCTACACAGGACGCCCGGGATACGGTAGCTCGTCCTTCACCGCTACTCCACATCGACGCCCGCGGGCAATGTGCCCACCCGCCGGCAGAGCAACGTGAGTTTTCTTTCTCTTGTATTGCTTTCTCTGGACGCTCCACTTGGGTCGCCCGAGACCCGTCTGATCGGCTCTACGTGTCGCTGCTTCGCGGTTACTCCTATCGCGTCCGATTATTTTGCTCTACCTTCTGGAAACGTAAACAATGCTATCGTTCCGCCGCCCACTGCGGTGCACTCTTGCACTTCTATTATCCTTCCTATTGCGCTTGCCTTTCTCGTATAGCAATTTTTGCTACACTCCATTTCCGTACTCTAGTTCCCTTATTCACATTTCTTGTTATCCTCGTGCAATGGTGTCAATGCCCTCGCAGTGTGCCAAAAGCGAAACAGCTGCTCCTAATGAAATGATAAAACACCGAGGCCGTTTCATTTACATAAATAAATGAGAGTGTCGCGACTCTGGAAATTTTGTTACAGCCCTATGAAGAGGGGTGTTCAGAACGAACGTGCGAATTAATTTAATTAGACCGTCGAAGTGAATAATTTTAAGGGCGCGCCGTTGTCACGCGTTTCCCCCGGTGAGTGAAACAAAAGCGTATAATTAACTTCCCCGTTCGCGTCTTTCCACGTAGAGAAACTTGAAAATGCAACTTTTCTCGTTCGACAGACAAATAATCGTACACTCCGTCCTTCTTTTGAGGGTCCTGCACTCGCAAGATTGTTGCTACCGATCCGTCTGCGCAATCGTTTTTGCAATACGGATCTTACAATCTTTCGGAAGTTCGAGCGCAGATCAAAGTAAGATTCTTCCTTCTCGATCCAAGGAAAACTCGGAATTAACGCTTCTGAAAAGCATGGGCTACTGGTTTCTTTAGCCTCTGAAACTTTTTGCTTTCTTCTTTTAATCAAAGATTAATGTTTCTCCTCCAACCTGAATATAAATGCAAGAAGCTTGGGCTACCGTGGAAGAATTTCCAGGTTCATTATTTATTAATGAATTTATTATTGCCATTTGTGGGGAATCAATTTGATGGTGGAACACGTGATCGATTGACGCGATATTATAGTTAAATACAGAGTGGATATGTTTTTTCTTACTTGAAGCGCGTCTTTAGTCAGGACGGTGAACAAATTGCTTCTTTCCACGAAGTTTTCCCGTGGAAAGCCACCCGAAAGCTCCGATGAAATCGCGCGAAAACGTTAGAGTGCTTTCAAGGGGTGCCGTGGTCCTGGGCGTAGTCCTCTAGTTTCTCTCTTCCTCTATCAACCCCCTCTCTCACTGTCTTTCCCTCACATCCCTTTTGCTCTCGGTATCTCTCCCTCGTGCTTTCGATATTTCCCGGATATTTCACGTTTCTTAAACTTTCAAATCAGATTAACGCAAGCAACATTTATTATACAAAAAATCGTAACTTTTGCATAGCTGGATTGCTGTCGAACATGTCCTTACCGAACATATTGAATCCATGGGAATTTAAATTTCCCTTTGTACTATCTATAACATTCACTCTCGATTCGAGTGGCGTGAATAGGTGTGCAATCGGCGGAACAGTATTTTTCATTGGTTCGTCGACAGCATGCCCAGTGTTTACGTGCAACATGAATCAGTGCCGAAAGTTGCAAACGCGATCGTTGTCTCTATTCTGACTGCTAAATTAATTCGTCCCTACTTCCGCGGTCTTCCTTTATTAATTCCCTGATTTATTAGCGTTATCGTAAGATAGTATGCCGAAGCACGATTTCGACTGCGATGTTTATCGTATGCATAATTCACAGGCCGTTGAAACAATCTCTTTTCACTTTCTCTCTAATATGGGCCTTCGTTTTGAATTGCTAATTCGAACCGTAAACAAATTTCCTCCACGAATATCGATCCTCCAGGAATATCGGATACTGTCGTTTTCCATATTAATGATTTTGTTTCCATGATATTTTTCAAATTTCCATAGACGTTTAAAGCTATTGAGGGGGCGGGTGGTGGGGGGGGGGGGGTGGCAATGTTTTCGATTGACGATTTGCGAGGACGTTTCGACGTCACCACGATGCTTCCGGATGAAGCCTGACACTTCCGGCGCGTCAGGCGAACTCAGGTCGCCATGGAAATGCGAGAGCGAATGGTCAAAAGCTGCTGACGTGGTAGTACTTCCGCAACGGTTCCGATTCGATGTCATTTTATCGGTGAATCCTTGATTAAAGCACTCTATCCTAGCGTGTTGCGATTCAATTTTCGATGAAGTATCGGTTTTTCTGAGCCCGGAATTATCGTATATCTCCCACGAAAGGTATTTCGCACTTATCGTTTGTTTCAATTTTTGTCGTGCTTCGGATACCACCGCATACCTGGTTGCAGTACGAAAATTCATTTCAAATTGACGGTCCACCCTTATCTCGAGCCGATCTGATTTCGAGACTGCATATTATTTTTTTTCGTTTCATGAAAATATCAGTTTTTACGTATCGTGCGAGGTACATAAGTTGAAGCAATGAAGTTTTGGGGCAAGAAACGCCATTAAAGGGCGGTGGGCATTGTCATCGTCAGTCAATCGCCTCGCCTAGACTTGACGCGAACGTGATTTAGTGGCCGGGATATATTGATATTATTCAAATTTATGATCCACCCGTCATGGTTATATGCAAGAACGGAATTTACAGTCGAATTAATGTCTACCTCTCTGTAGTAGGGTGAGCTACTTAACTTCCTTTCTTTTTTTGACCCGATGCCAGGTATTTCGGGGGAGGGACACGGGACTGCACAGTTGCGAATGGAATTAATGCTCCAAAGTTTCTCTCGAGGCTAATTATTAAGGCTGATAGTCATTTTCTAAGCAGTCAAGTTTCATCGATACGTTGTTTCAGATAGAGAAATGAATTTTTCCTATGGGATTAAGTTGGAATACAAATATTGATAACGCCTGCATTGAATGAGAGTATCACGCGAAATTGGTCCATTGTGCAAGGGTAAAATTAGCGGAACGTATGAGGAGACAAAGGTACGATTAAACTCGAATCTAACGCGCAATTGAAATTAATGGGGTAGTTCGGTTTGATACTGTTACAATGTACACCGATCCCGAACCGTAACGATTTAGTCCTCGGTTCTTTTCGAAATGGTTTCCCAATATAATCGTGTTCGACAAATATTATCGGCACGCGACGTCAATATTTTCATTTCCTACAATTTAATGCGATGATTTCCTGTCGTATAATAATTATAAAATCGCGATACGACCGGCCGTGCCGTACTGGTGTCATTGATCGATAGGGGTCTTTGAAATCAGGAAACGATCGAGATAAGTTTCAATCACGTGCGATGCGATAAAACCAGCAACTTAACGGCGGAAAGTAAACGGCTGCCAATAATTAATAGAGGAGGCGCACTTTTATCGGTTTTTTTAACCTGGAGGGTAGCGACTGGGTAGCTAGGGATACAGGATAAAGCGACCGAGTTGGTCGGTCACTGTGAAGTGGTGGTGTTACACCACGTAACCAAGTGAACCGCACCCACCGCACTGCTCCATTTTCTTACTCAAACGTAATTGAGTGATAGAGTGGGATGCTCGAATACGCGAAAGCTCCAGCTCAATCGAGATATTTCGGCAGGTTTTTTTTAACTTTTCTATGAAACGTCTAGCCTCCGTACGCGGAAGGAACAATTAGCGCTGGTCCAGCGTAAAATATTATTTTCCCACATGCGTATCCTGACTGCTTTCAAATTATAAATTTTCAATTACGTTCATACGCGCCGGCTGTGAGATTTGACGTGACATTTGATACTCTATACCTATGCGAATCGAGTTGGCGTTTAGTTTAACGCAATCGCAGCCAGTGGTGTTTCGAGCTGGGCGTGGCTGCGGACATGGATAAAATTTCGTTTCCTATTTGCTATTTTCGATTTGACCCGCTTTGCGCCGTCAAATTTACGCAGCGTGCCGAGATAATTTTATTTATATCGATATTATATGCTACAAATCCGTTCCATTTTGTTTCACAACAGAGTGCACGGAAATAATCATTAATTTATTAATTCCGATTTAAACGAGCGATTGATTAATTTTTCGATCAATTATTTCCGCAATTCAGCCTACATTCTCCCAATAACGAAGTTCGAATGTAGTTATAGTTATGTAGCGTTCTAATAGCCGGCTTATTTAATAGAAAGTGTCACACTTTTTTACCATCCATAAATAATAATCGAGTATTATGTATCCTTAATGTATTGTAAAAAAATTATCTAGTTTTTATGATCGAGATTATTAATGCATTATAATTATTTCGACATCGTAAGCTTCTGTGAAGCATCGCATACATTGAGGTTTCGGTACGCAAGTTTCCATGAATTTCAAAGTTCGATTCCAATTTACCATTGTCCGGAGCGAAAGAATGGTGACGAGAACGTACTATTCACACGAACCCTTATTCATTCGTCGAATGCGACGCGAAACGGCAGCAACTTCGAATCAGCACCGTTATATTTTCCTGAAGTTTGCCGACAAGTTAACTAAGAAATTTGTAACATGCATATTTGAGTATCCGACGAAGAAGCTTAATCCTTGGGTTAGAGAAGGGAAGAACCGGGTGAGCTGCATTTTTCATTTTGAGGTCAGTTGCGATTCAGTAGCGGTGGCTCTAGGTTGCTTTCGAAGCTAGTATCGTTGATTGTGGGTGCGTTTCGCAGTCGAAACGAATTAATACTGTAACCATCGCGCTCAGTCGGTTAATTTGATGGCTGTCCCAAGTTTGGGAGCAACGCGATTGTATTCGGGAGGAATTTAATGCGACATAAAAGACACGCGTATGAGGAATCACGGGCGACCAAAGGATCTATAAAGGCACGCTTTATCGCGGCGTATCGACGACGTCGATTTTCGTTCAGCCGACCGAGGCAGAAGTATGCACAAACTGCATTTTTCATTTCGAGGCTATTGCCGGCGCAGTCGTGAATGCAGGTTAAAGCGACCGAGTTGGCCCCTCGCTATGAAGTGGCAGTGTTGCACTCCGAGGCCAAGAGAACCGTATCCACGGCACTGCTCCATTTTTCTCCCCTTTCGTTGGTTCCGTGCTGGCGGCCAACGACCACCGATGGAAGCACTTTGTAATGCAAATGTTTCGCAATAATAATTTCATCCTACGCCCCCCAGCCGGTGTACAAGCTCTTCGCGAGGAGTATTAAACGTCGGATGTCGCAGCTACGAAAAACGGACCGCGGACTGTGTTAACCGGGTCTGGGAAACCAGGCAAATGGGAAAATAAGAATTTCAGAACAGCCTGTGGCGGGTCTCTCCTGCGAACCACTCAGTCACGCTGCCGACTGGCGCATAATCGTGAATGATGCACGAGGGACGCGCCAAATGTAAGGTACACTCGTACAGTGGAATTGTGCGATTGTTATTTTTTAATGAGCTTGTCCAGCGACAGCTTTAAACCGTGAACTACATCGTCACATGGTTGCTCGGCGAATTCAAATAGCCCTTCCCCTGGAGACCCCAGGCGGACAATTCGATCGCTTGTTAGGGAAGATTCTCAGAATGCGATACTTCATAAAAAACGAATTCATTTTCAAGGATCATACGTCGACCTTCTCGTGCCCCTTTCTCGCGCATTAAACATATCAGCCCTTTTCCCAGAATCCTTGCAGCATATTATTTGCGTGGCGATTTGTTATTCAAATACGTGGTCCACTTTAACATTTCGCATCGTCCTTACCGACTCGACTGCCGCGTTTTCTCCGACGAAGACTTTTCTCGGGATCAACCAGCATAAAATTTTCTTTTATATACGGTACAACCGTAGAAGTTCGCGTGAAACCACACCTTGTCGTCGACATTGTACAAATATCGACCAAGGGTTCAGAAACATTGAACAAATTGATTTTATTTTTAGCGACCGAGAAATATTTTACCCTTCGGGGCGAATGATTTGTTCCTTCTTCAATTAAGCTTTGGTTACTGCCCTTTAACTTTCCTTTTCGGTGAAACATTTACGTTTATCCATCGGAGCGTATGGAGAAGCCGTGTATCGGGAGCAGAGGACGAGTCAAAGTCTCCCAGATACTTGTCCACGAATTGAGGTTGGGAATTTGAAAAGTTTCGATCGTTGAATTCAGTTGCCTCGTGGCTTTAATGGTAGCTCACAGCAGACGATAACCGTTTATTCGCCACGCCGATGGTGGTTCGAATCGCTTAACGATTCCAGACTTTGTACGCGTCTAGTTTGTTATTCGACGCCTGGAATCGACCGAGTTCACTGAACGCTCAGGAGAGGGAAGCTTCGCAGCTGAGCGATGATAGAAGGGTGGAAAAAGGGGCGGAAAAGGGTGAAAGCGGTCAGCAAAAAATTGTCCTCGTCAAGTACGACGAACCCCATTTGTCTCGTTATAAAGAAATTTTATGGCCACCGAATAGAATGGGGGGCCTTGAATTATTTTTAATAAAAGGAGCCGCTTGGATCGATACCCACATTCGATCTGAATGGAATAGTTGCCCGAGCACTCTGGTCTTATGAATGCTTATTTTCGTTGATTTTAGTTCGAATGCTTTTTCAAATCGTATACATTAGATTCGATTCAGTATTCGTATTATTTCATTCTGGAGCAATTTCGTCGCAAACGAACGAAGAAGAGCTCGAGAATTCTCGTAGAGGAGCGTCCGTTTCAATCTCCCTCCGGTAATTGTAATTTACAACAAAACCGGTGGGCTCGATCGCGAACAAAACGCGGAAGATCGCGTGGTTTTCCCATTGTTCGACGGCGCAGCGTGTTGAAAGAGCGAGAGAATAAGACTCGAAGCGCGTATCTTGATAAACGGGTAGCCTCGAAAAAAAGGAGATTATCTTTCTATGGGTTGAAAGTGGGAAGAGAGGTAGGGGTTGGGCGTTGGGAATGGAAGGCGGTCGAAGGATACGGAAAAAGGGAATTAAGCAGCGGGCCACAAATCCGGCGCTCGACGTCCGCGCCAGAGGAAAAAGGTACTTTAAACGTGGTAAAAAGTAAACGCAGCGGTACAATAGGGTGGGCGAATAACCTCGAAAAACGTAGACTCTTCGAAACGAACTATTGTGAAGGATTTTCCATTAAAATCGAACCACGGGTACTTGTATATTTAATACTAAGTGCACGTATATAAAATATAAATGCTTACGTTAGAAATCAAGATCTCGCGAATGATAAGGTGTATCGTATTTTCGATTACGATATTGCATATGTTTGCAAGGATGTAAAATGAACCACGAATGTTGGTCATCCAAGCTGGAAGACTGTAAGAACTTTTTACGAGGACTTTGCACAAGCTTGTTAAAGTTTCGAGAGTCCAGTGTGCAAGGAAACTGCTCTTACTCCATTTACCAACTGAATCTCACCCGAACTTACCATTCCAATAGTTTTTCTCTGGCTTATTTAAGAATTTCACGACTTGGAGTCACCCTTCATTTTTTTTCCACTCGCGTCCGGCGTTTCGTTTCAAAGATAGAAATTTCTCACAACCGTGCATATCGCGATACTATATATTTTTAGGTAATTTGCGCTAAAAGAAGCCATGTTTTTATTTAAGTTTCGCGGTTCGACGATCAGGTGGCCAGTTATTAGCGTTTGCCATCGTTTCACGAACTAGTGCTTCCTTGAAGGGATGTAACATTATAGTGAGTACAGTGCAGCAATATTCTTTTCGAAATAAACGATTTCATCGTTACCTAGCAATTCGGGATCCGAATTGCGCAATTAGCTCCCCTTGATCAGTATACAAATTAGCGATAATACCCGTGGAATACTTTGGAAAATTCTAATAGCACGTTTTCCGCTAAATCGTTCGACGTTGAACCGCGTATTTTCTTCTTGTCGCCCTTCCAAATACGATACTAGATTCTCGCGAACGTGTAATACGTACGGGCATCGTTGAATTTCTCGTGAATGGGCAAAAACACTCTGGCAGATTAAAAAATATGGCACCGGTCCAACTCGCTGGCACCGGCTACACTTTCGACTCCTTTTCTTCCATTCGGCAGGTTCGTCGCTCGAAAAAATTCGTCAGGGTTCATTTCAGGAGACGTCAGGTTGGAAATATATCTGTCGTTTCTTTGACTATGCGAATACTTTTTCTCGTGGCAGCATTTTCGTAGATATTGATCTAAAATGACGTATCTTCGTCTGCGACTCGCCGACGATGTTTATATCCAACGTCTGTTTTCGGGGATCGTCGTAAAACTTGTTCTCAGTGTAGCCAACGATACGATTTTTCTTGGAAAACTGCATTCCTTAAATAAGATGTAGATGTTACAATTAGATAGACGCAACGATCGATTGCGAAGGATGAATGAAATTTGGTTGCACTACAGTTATTTTATAGTAACGTGCATCTCTTTTACGCTAGAAGAAATTTCATTTTTTAAGTTAGACTTTTCCTTGTATTTCCTGTTAGAGGAATGCAATTCTTATTTTATCTGCGATACCTACCTAGATGGATCTGTGCAATGTTCAGTGCTCTCGTTCCGCGTAAAAATATTCCTCGATTTTATCGAAGCTTCAAATATTTGTTCTCTCCCAAGTCATGAAAATGCAACTGGAATATTATTCCCACTTCTATTCTTCGTGTAGCGTGCACATTTTAATGCCCTCTACATTCATCTGCATCTTTCTTTTCATTTTTTTCTGATAGCATACATGTCCACGCCTTTTTTGCAGTTGCCATTTTCTCCTCTTCCCTTTTCTTCCCGCGGTTTTCCCATTAATTCTCGAGAAATCATTGTCCACGGTGTTTAGCGAAACACCTGTTTTGCATATCGGGAACGAGCGCAGGGGAAAACAGCGTGCAACGACAAAATCGGATCCGGGAAATCAGCATATCGTGTTCTGTCTCATAAAATGGAACACATGCCTGTAGAGAATACCGTGAATTATTCGCTCGTCTTCCGCAGCTGTCTTGTAATTGAAATTTGGACAAATGGTCCGTTCCGCGACAACACTCGGGGAAAGTGAAAAACAGCACGCAGGATGGACAGGATGGTTTCATGAATTTTTTCGTGAAATTAAATTTCATAATACCAATCTGAATTGTGAATTCAGTTGTATCTGGCCGTGTATTTTTTAATGCATATTATGGGATGAATGTTAAGTCTCTCGAAATAACTCTGGAAATAAAATTTCATTGGGCTACCAAATAAATTTGACACTCATACCACGTACGGGCGTGTGTAATTAATTTCATCGAGGGTTCCTGCGGAATTTCTGTTTTCCTCGACGGAGAGCAGCATCGATTTGTCGTCAAAAAGCGGCCGGAATAGGAAATTCATCAATGAAACTAAGCCGTGCCACTGGGGTGTCGTAAATACTCTGCAACTCCTGTCACTTGACTAGAATTCGCTGTTGCTGCGCCACCCGGCGAGATTGTTCATAATTCACATCCGATTTAAACAAAGTTTTCGAACTGGCGCGAATTGCTTAATACACCGGTGTCCCCCTTTTCACTGTCTCCGCTCAACTCTTTTTCCCCGACAATTTTTCTTCCGTCCTTGGACCGATTATTTGGAGTACACGCGGGGAACGTACATCACAGTGGTTAATTCCATAGAGCCCGGAAACTTTTTAATTCGATCAGTTATTTCACCACTTTCAGGCACGATGAAAGTTAGCGCAGTTGAACAGATCGATGCGCCAGACGCGTTCAACGGTAGGGTGTGTAGCCTTTCATACATTTATACATCTACAGAGATCTTCCTATTTCGATTTTTTAACAGTTCGCTCGAAGTTGCTTGCACAGACAAAACTAGGTCAGTAGACTATGGGCAATGAAATTTGTATCCCGAAATATTGCTGCACCTGCGAAATCAAATAAATGAAGTTTGTTGCTGCTCTGTTAGCAGGCGGCCAAAATGTTGCTATTTATGTTAATGCTGGTAGTTTACGGATTCTGTAGCAGCACTGTGCTGCCCTTTACGGTAGTAACTTGTAGTTTGGAATTAATTGGGACGAAATCATTTGTTTCGACGGTGCTGGTTCCTTATTAACGCGCAGCGATGTATACAGCTGTGCAAATGTACGGTGCTCCCGTATCCGAGGCCAAGAACTATCCTTAATAACTCTTTAGTGAAATGGAGCTCGTGGGGAATTTCGATAATTTATCAACATCAAATGTACCGATTAATCGTTATCTATATCCAAGGTGGCATCGAATTAATAGGTGTCTCCGGATTACACACGTCTGACTTTAATTAATCACATTTCTGTTTAATAATCTGTTTAGTTCGCCGTAATTCCAACTTTGCTTCGCGCACTGCCTCGTAGTTCCTTTTTATCTGGATCGCGTCAAATACCAATTGAATCAATCGTGCAAAAAATTCCCCACTCTATTTCCAACAGACATACTATTCCCTTCGTCTTTTAATTAAAGTTCCGGAATCGACGGGGCAGGTGCTTAATTCGCAAGAGCTCCCTGTGAGCACATTCCTCGCCAGTTTTGTGCTGCAAACTCATTTGTTTCTCCCTCACGATTTCGTGCAAGTTACCGAGTTACGAGGCCAAGCACTAACTCGTCCAGTCAATCGAACTGTCCTTGAAGTTTCCATCCCTGCAAAACAACTAGCCCGAGAACAATAGCTACCAGGCAGATAATTAATTATCAGCATTCTGTATCTAGTGTATGAAGCAGCAGTGTCCCGTGAAATCGTGGTTTGTTCGCCGCAAACCTTTCGGTACTTAAACCACCGTCTTAGGATAATTTTATTTCACGAGCGTTCCATACTTGCCACACCCTTGCAGGGATATTAAGGACTCGCTAACAAGGGCTGGGATATTTGTAAAACTATGCATAGCCCAGGGGTACTTGATAGGGACGTGCCAACGTGCGGGTGGAAATATGACGAGCTTTCAGGGGAAAATACCCGAGGCTGCAGCAGCCGAGGTGAACTGAAAGCGCTTTAAACTATACACATATGCGCGCACAGGACTTCGCGAAATACCGAAGGGAAGAACGACGGCATAGCGGAGGTTTCTTCCTTTTTTGGTGATTTTAGAGGTTTAAAGTACCTTGGTTAATTAATGTGGGGGGTCTTTCGTCCCGGTACAAAGTGGCGAGATGAATGAAATACATAGGAGCTAAGCGATGTTAGAAGACTGATGAGACAAGATGGAGCCCTCACGTCTTTTAGCCTGCACACGCTTCCGAAGGCCCGCATCCTTCGTTATCCATCTTACGAGATTACGTTTAAACGAGAGGATATCTGTTGTGCAAACATTTAAGCATCTTCCTGCATTTCTTTTTTTATTCAACTCGGCAGCTTTGAGCGCAATGCGCAAGCTATTAGAAACAGATCAACGTCCAATCGATCGGAAACTGTAGTCAATCTGCACAGTCTCGAAATCATTCTGCGAGTCCGGAAGATCTAGGAGGGAAGGGCGAACAAGGCACCTTTGTTTCAGCTTTGGAAACGGAGTTTCATTGAACGACCGTGCGGTCCGGATATTCAGGACTCGGAAATTTTCTGAAAGAATTGTCGTAGAGGGCCCATGCCCATCGGGACCATCCACATTTTAACAGCGATCTGAAGTTCCTTGCTGGCGGGATACTTATTCGACGCAACGGTGTTCCCCTTTAACCCCCTTGACACGTTTTCGCAGTCGATTCGAGGCAACGGCCACTCGCCGTGGAAGCCGGCTTCCGAGCTTTTTACCCCGGGACAAATTCTGCGGTTCCCCCGGCAAGATTCTACTTACAAAAGCTACGCTCCTTTTGACAAACTTCCAATCCAATCGACAAACGAATCGATGGACTCGACCGGTTCCCGGGGATATTCAATGGACCGTCTCGAATCAGTCCTTTTCTCGTTTTCTTTGCGCCTCCCCGAACAGCATTCAGTCGGACAATACCTCACGAAAGTAAACTTCGCCGTTGGTATTACATGTCATCTCGAATCTAATTGCAGGCTACATTTTCTCGGAGTTCAATCGCCACTTCTCGTCGCCGGTCTATTCTCTCCGGTTGCCAAATCGGTTTTGCTTATTTATTTCGTGAGCGCGAAGCCGTCGGGTTGCATGCACACGCGATTTATTTTCCAACGACAGAACGAGCCACCGTATCGTAACTAGTGCTTCGTTCTCGTCGCGCAAAATCGACCAAGCGTACGCTTTGAACACTTCCCTCTACGGCTTCGCCTTGATTTCTTGCTCGAGGTAAGCTGCCTCGAGTCGTCTTGAACGCGCGCTTTGATGCTGGTCACGCGGAAGTGCAAATCTTCCCGCGAACATTTCGCGGCTGGGGAAATATCCAGCCCGATTTTGTTTGCCTTTCCGATCTGCCGCGCGACGTTCCAAGGCGGTCGCGAGTGTTGCTGTTCGAGTTCGTTAAATGGGCAAATAAAATCCTGGAACGCGAAGAGGCAACCGGTAGCGATATTGTGCCGAAAGAGAAATTTTAATCAACGTCTCGGGCAAAGAAATAGCGCGCCGAACAAAGTTTTCAGCACGCGACAGATTTTTTGCGCAACCAGGGTTCGACGGATCGTCGATTTTCGCTGCGATACAATGTACACACATTGGGGCCAATGGTATTATAAAAAATAGGCAGAAAAAAGGAAATGGAAAAAGGCATTTGTGCGTCGGATAGTTGCGCGTTTTGTCCTGAAACTTCAGTACGATATATTTTTGTCACTCCGCCGATCGATCAACATCGGATAGATCCGGGTCTAACAAATGTGCTTTACCGAGAATAAAAAAAAACAAGTTTGCGTATCGGTAAACTGGCCGAGAACTGACTGGTTCGTTATTTCTGGCGAAATTTCAGTGAAATTTAGTTGTCGAAAAAGCGGCCTGGAATGTTGAATTTGTTCAGAACAATTCATCCTGTATTTTCGCTGCACCGCCTATGCGTAATACAATTTTATACTGTATCACACGGTCGCATCAGATGCGTCGATTCGTTATACTGCTTTGGTATTTTACAATTTTTCAATTGCCCTCGTCTCCAGTTGACTCTCTTCATAGGCAACCTGAATTCAAGGTCACTTGACTCATCCACCCGGTCCATCTAGGTTAATCAAGGTCTCTCGGCCTGTCCACTTGGCGATCCGCTTAATTAGAGGGTGGCTAGAGGTTAACGACGCGGGCGTTGCTGAGAGATAGGGGTGGGCGACTCGCATGTATGAAAGAAAGCAGAAAGAAGTCTCGCCGGAGACGCGAGAACGTATCTAAAATCCAGGAGCTTTATGCTATGTGCCTGTCTAGAAGAAAGAAAGAACGTGAAGGGAGTTGGATGAAGGAAAGGGAAGGGACGGGGCTGGGAATGAGAGAAAGGGGGCGAAGGGGAGCTCCGACACGACGTGAACGCGCGAGACAAAGGAACGATAGAAAAGAAGAAGCAGAAGCATCCAGCGTGTATTATTTTCCAGGATGATGAGGGCGTCTGGTGGCCGAGCTGGTTGCTTTTTAAGGGCTGCTGCAGGCTGACTGAGACAGGACGAGAGGACGAGACGTACAATTAGTGTTGGTTCTCTCATCTCCCTTTCGCCGCCCTTTCGTCTGTCACGATTGTTAACTCGCTGATTCCAATGCGAGCCGGCCTTCATCCACCTATCGACGAATCTTCGACCGCGTCGGGGTCGAAGGGTTAAGGAGTTCGAGCCGTCGAGTCGATATCGCTTCCTGCAGACTAACTGCTTTCTCATCGACGAATGGTGGACCGAGCATGTTGCCTGGGGGGTGAAACTTGCGAACGGGCTACTGTAGAAACCTCCCCGCCTTTGAGAATCAACCTAAGATCTTTGCTACCGGTTTAGGAAACTATCCCATTCGAAGAGAAACGGCGGTTATCGAAGTGCGATTGCACGCTGTTATATTTCCTGCTTTCGTTTACGGTGAAGTCTTCTCAATTTTTAGGAGCATTTGCTCGGCGCGAATTTACACGCAAATCACGGAGCAAACATGTGTAAGGTAAAGCAGCGAAATCGTACTCGGAAAGTCCAAGAAGGATAATTCTTTCAACATTTATTCCAACGCCGTACTTTCCTCACGCTTGCTTGAATTTGCAAGCAAGAGAAGGGGCCCGGGGAGGAGGAAGAGCTTTGTGGACCTTGTCTACCCTTATCGCGGATTCCAGGCCATTGTCCAGGCTCTGACACGGGCATGCATAAAGTTCTACCCCCACTCCGTTGCATTTTCTCTCGCTTTCTCGAATAAATAGGGAACTTTGGAAAACTCGTGTAGGGCGAATCAGTGTAAATTAGCGCGTTAAATCATTTTCAACCGACCTGCGAAATCTCGTTGCCGTTAAACAGCGGCAGTAAATTGCAATTTCACTTTCTCCCGCATAATTAAATGACGGAACGGGGACGAGCAATAACAAAAGATTATCGTTGCCGCGTGTGTGGCTTACTTTGCGGCTTTAAAAGTTCTCGAAATTGATGCTGCCGCGAAAAGGAACGCAAGCTCTGCCATTACCGCCAGCTGACCCAGTAACACGCATCAGATTCGTTTCGCTTCGCTTGAAAGTCGGCACAAAATGCACCGCGTAAAAATGAACTTTCGTAGCATCGATCCCACGTATACTGCTGTGCTTATTCGGCGAGGGGGCGCGATTCGATTGCATGTGCAACGAGTGAACGCCGTCCCAAAATAATGAGTTCGAAAAGAGACAGTGCATGTATCGTATCGTGAGCAACGAAATTATGGGAACCGTGAATTCTCCTTTAAACATTTCTTCGCCTGTCCGTTGAATGCGAGAAGAATGTATATTCTCCGGCGAAGAAGTTCGAGCCGCGTGTGCGTCTTCATAGATCGTTAAAATCTTCCACTAAAAAGATGTATTGTCTCTGATCGCGTCCCTGATCAAACAGGAGATTTTCCCCTATTCAAAAGTTCATCCGTTCATCCCCTATCAAAACGTTTTTCTTTGACTCCGTGTCAGGCAAAGCGGGGTTCTTCAGGTACTCGATGAACCATTATAATTTCAACGCGTCGCTGTGGAAATTCAAGTGAGAGAGTGACGAAAACTCGAGCAACGTGACCCGATTCACGAAGGCGCGTGAAAATTGTTCTCGCTCGAATCACGGGGAGACCAGGGTGCGACATTTCATTCCGCGAGGACTTGACTTTTCGTCCTAATTTCGCATTAATCGATTTCGAATCGCTTATGTTGCATGCATGCGTCGCTGCAGTTGAAACGCACACGAGCAACCCGTCGGCGTCGCACCTCTCTGCCGTTTCCCACCTGTTCTCCGGCTTCTATCTGTGCACTCCAGTTTTTTTTCCTCTCCCTTTCGAATCGTTGTAAATCGAAGTCGGTCACAGCTGCGTCGCACGATCGAAGGTTTTATCTTTTTCGACTTCCTAGTGAAACTCGATTCCAACGTAGCGCACTGCAGCTTCGCTAAATAATACTTAGTTAGCCGCCGGGTTTTTCTTCTGGGCGGTATTGAAAGTGATGGAAACGTGGAAAATGGGTCGCGCGATATTTCCACTTTGTGCAGCTATTTCTCCAATAAAAATGCCGACGGAATTCGTCACGATTTGTTTCACGTATATAGGCATTTCGATTGCTTCCGCACGGTCAAATGACCACGCGAGGCAGTCTAATCGAGGTGAACGCGATACGATCGCTGTCGATTTTCCATTGCACGTTCAGCAGCCAGGTCTTTGTGCTGTTCATTTCTCCACGCTCAGCAAATTTCGATGCAACATTATTCTGTAGCAACAATTTCCTTCAACCTATATTCGCAGACGAGACGGAGAAATCGGTCGGGCTGCGTCGATGCAAGAGAGACGGGAATCGTGGCGGCTTATTGCTTCGGAAGAGACTGCGGTAGAAACTCGGGTACGTCGATTGCATTCAGCAACTTCGGTCTCGCGGTAGAGCGGAAAAAAAAATACTATAAATTGCATTTAGGTCGCATGTGCGTGCTACGTTTGCGAATGCAACGGGGGGCAGATCGACCGTAGGGTCGACGCCAAAGACAATAGGGTTGCAGGGTCAGTATGATTCGAGGTATTCGGGTAATCATGAACATCAATATTAGCACTAAGCCCGAGACATAAAGCTTGATTAGCCGGGTAGCCGGTATTCCGTGTGTACACCGTGCCCTACAGTAGACTTCTCTCGATGCAACATATTGTCGATATTGAGGCGGTATTGTCATCTATGAACCGCCACACCGTTTATGCCAGCCCCACTGTACTTATTTCAAAACTCTTCCGCTCGCACGATACGCCTGAATCTCTTTTCCACTTCCGTTAGCCTCCACGCAACTGCCGCAACAGTCTCTCCAAGGCGAGCAACCTCTTCGCTTGTCATGTTAGATCTCTCTAACTCGCCTCGCAAAACGATCGAACGCATGCCTATACAGTTGATACGGATTGCTGGGAAACCGTATCCACGGTATCACCCGGCCGATAGAACCACCGTAAACATAACGCCAGCTGTTGCTTGTTGATCGGCAAGCGAGATGCAATTTAGGGATGTTGATATCGTTTCGCGAAATCGGAGAACGTCCTCGTGCCCGTGCGATTGCCTGTCGCTGGGAAATACGTATTCGATCAGGCGAAATAGCTTGCAGATATTTCTTTGATCATTCGCCGGGAGTCGGAAGATTTTTACCGATGTATATATGATCCATTTCGAAGCGCGGCAACGACCGTAATCGAAAACGTTTTAACCCCCCTTCTGCCGTACAAATATGGTAAAATTGTTTGAACAGCGCTTCCTTTGCGACGCGCAAGGGCGCAGGTGCGATTGATTACACGTTGAGCCGTCAAAATGAAACATTCAATGGGCAGTTTCCAAGTTTCTCCAGCGAATTTGTAATCGTTCAATAAAAGTCTCGTCTAGCAGAAACGAGCATTGTTCCGCCATCTATCTTTGGCATCTATTGTAACCTTGGCCGCCGGGTGTACGATGGAATTCTCGCTAAACTCTCTCTAGGAAGCTTTCTCGCGTTCTATTTTTGTTTCAACGATTAACTCGAGGGATATTCCTTGTGCGCTGCTAAGAGCAAAATCACTCCCGTCGATCACGATTCGATGGTATCTGGTGCATCGTCGCGCGAACCAGCTATTGTTTCGCGTTTCGACGAATGCACGATACTCGTCAGGAAGATAGGAAAAGCGGAAGTCATCGCGCACGATGAAAACTCGCGTTAAAAAGTTTTCACGATCGTCGAGCAGAGTTGAAATCGCAACTGCTTCCGTCGCGACGCTAGAAATGTAATCGATATTTTTTACTCGTCGATGGTTCCTTCCCTCTTTGCTCGCTGAATATTTATCTCGGCATACACATTTACGATACCGCCTTGCAACAACTTTAATGTCCACCGTAGAGAAATTGGCTTCAAAGGAAGCGTACTGGAATAAATATGATGATTGCTATCGAAATTAAGGTGCACCCCATGCCTCTGAGTAATAGTGAAATAAAATTGTCGCGGAGGCAAATAAATTGATGTCGATTACCCAATATCATTTGGGCCGTGCAAATCGGCGACAACCGAGTGACGATACGTGGCACGATCGTTTTAACGACGTCGCTATAACGCCCAGTGATCTGCAATTGAAACATGGAACAAGTTGGGAGTGCTAAACTGATTCTGTAGCGGTGTTGATAGCGATTCCGTTGTTCTGCGTGCCTACGTTGATATACTGTCCGCCAGTGGTTTTGTGTAACACGGTAATAGTTACGTCTCGCGAAGTATTCAAGATACCGAATGGTTGCTCGGATGGCGCAAGTGCTCCAGACTATACTGCTCCTCGCCCGGAGAAAAGCGTAATTGCGTTTTCAGAAAACTTGGAAACGACATTACTAATCGTTCGCTGAAATTCTTTCCGCGGGAGTTAACCCCGTCGAGACTGGCAAAGTGGGCGCTAGAATGATATCGGTTAATTGTATTGCCTACCGCGGACGATGCAACTTGGATTCCCTGCAAGTGTTTTCGTCTAAATGAAAGGATAGTTTGGGAAAGTGTTCAGCTTCTGGCCGCGTAGATTTTCCTTTGGGATAATCCGAGTTTCAGGGAATTAAGGATTTTAGTCGCGCATCCTGTCGGGCTTTGATTATTCTACGTTAAAAAAGCTTCGTGCCTGCGCATTATGAGAGAGCATGAAACACTTGGAGAGCTCAGCGAGAACGGGATGTTTACCGTGGCTCAAAGCAATTTGCACGGGAAAAGAGGGTGAATAGCATTACGGGTTAAGTATAGCGTCAAGAATTTTCTACTCGTCGGCAGTTATAGCGTTGAAGGCGCGGTCCGATGGGCGTTGTCGCATATAACACTTTATAGCCGTGAGCGACAGATTTAGTTTGCGTAATAAGGTTGCTTTTACCTGAAGCTCCGAGGTACCCGCGAGACGAAATCTCTAGCAATGTATCCTAAACTGTACCGCGGATAACTGGCACGACGATCTATGCCAGCAATAATCTGTGCCAGTCGTTTACCAATAGACAAACGAAAAGTTTTAAAGTTTGGGCCAATGTTTTTTTCTTTTAAATGGATGTGCCGTTGTGGCGACTTGCGAGGCGTTTCAAAGCTTTCAGCCTCGACGAATAAACGTCGACACCGATTCTATACGAACGATTTTGCTGAATTATTTAGACGACGAATACAGCCAGAACTTTATCTAGTGATACGCGACCTTCGATGTCTGTTGAAAATAGGGCGCGACACCCTCTGATCACCTTAATGAGTTGTCGGCAACGAAAGCTGTCTAGACATCGTGACCAAAGATAGTAATGAAGTAACACCATTCTTGACACCCCTATCGAACGTGAAGTTTCGTCGTTTTAAAATTCGCTGGGCCTCATTAAAAATTTACCGGAACTCGGAGGAATAAGCCAAGTTGATTTAGATCGGTATATGATACTTTCAAGATCTATATTTAGATCGGTTCCTTTTTATCTGGGATGACTTCGTGGCAAAGTGCTGTTTAAATATTTATATAAAAGTGGCGGTGAAAGCCACCTTAGTAGGGTAGCAATTAAAAATGAAGTACCCCTTCCAGAAGTTGAATTTTCCATTGTATCTGATGTAGCAGTCCTTTCTTTTTTTTGCAACACGCGATTAGCGCAATGGAGAGTAAAAAGCAGGAGCACGCCATTAATCTGGCTATGCAGCAGTATTCTTTTACATTTGCACCTAGCTCGTCGTGTCAGGTGGTCAAGATTATCCTTTAATTTTTATTTAATTCATTTTCATAGTAGCTTTAGCAGCACATTTTTTATACCGTTTTTCCACATATACACTCGTTGACCACGATGGTTGGCTGAACGACGAGGGTTCGTAATTCGTTAGTACTTGGAAAAACAAAAGCTTCCATCCGTATAGAGGCTTCTTCAAAAGATGGAAATAGTATCGCGTATGTTCTAAATAGAAATGCAATTATAAGTATCTTCTTTTCTGTTCATGGCGGATACAGCATAAATGCATTGCAATCAAATGTGTATCTTTTCCCCGCATCTTTACCAAGTGTACGTAAACAAATTTTTGTATTGTAGTTTTGAACCGTTCTATAGAAGCTTCTTTCTGTCCCTCCAATTCTCGCCAAGTTTTCTCCCTTCTCGCCTGTTTCCAACGCAGTCTCTGTGCGACATCGCCCATTCTCTTGTCTCGCGCAGCTCCGCTTTGCATAATTTCTATCGCTGCAAGTGAAACGAAGGTCCACGTAGCTGCCACACACTCGAGTATTTTGCAATGGCTACGTATACGTATATTACACGTGCACTCTCGTTACAGTGTCCATGCGAGAGTGAATTGACACAAAGACGGGGAAAGCTCATGATCGTGTGCGCTCGTACTTGCCTGTGAGCATCCAAATAGTTATTAGTAGGTAAATACGGGTTAACGTTGCACCTGGTTTGCTGATTCTTTTCCATGCAACGTTTCATGAGAAACAAACGAGATTTCACGAGGGGATAATAGATCGTGTACTTTTCGTCTCCAGTAGAATATTTTGAATATCAGGCAGTGAACGTTAAATTCTGCTGACTTGAAAGCCAGTAGATATTATAACGTTTTCGGAACACTTGGACAGGTAAATTTAGGAGATGTGCCGCCTAAGACGAAAGTGGTATTCGAGTAGAACCGACTTGCCTACATTTGTAGATGCAGTGGAATATCGTTTCGATTTCCAATAATCGGACACGGATAACGCTGGATTCATTTTCTCTGGTTTAATCGATACAGTTGCTGGCCTAAAAAATTCAAGTTGTACGGTGATACCGCGGGCGAAATTAGGTGCTTCATCTATCATTAACATTTATCGATGCGAAACTTCGTTTCATGGTTAAACACACGGCAAGAGTTGTGGTTGTTTAATTTATTGGAAATTAATTAGAATCGCTTAGCTTGCTCCGATGTTGCGCTGTATTTTCGATCCTCGATTTAAACTGTACTTCAAGCGATTAAACTTAAATCTACGCTACAGTGGAAACGTGTGTGCTACGTAATTTGTCACACCGCTGCAGTAATTGTATTTTGAACATTTTTTATTCGCTCAGTATTCAAAGAATCATCCACGGTAAGCAGTTTCAGTCTTCAGTATAATTAAACTGAACAATTGCGCCGGTCAAAAATGTACGTGAAAGTTAATTATTTTTTTTTACGCTGCCAGAAGCACGAACACATTGTCAGTCAATTTAACGTGGGCGTTAAATTTCGAAACGAAGTAGATTCAGACGCGAGATTAATATTTCACAGTTCCGCTATTATCTTGGAAAGTTTAATCGTCTATTTCCGTGCGGCTAGAATTCGCTTTTCAATTGTACGAAGTTCCTTGCTCCTATTGATTTGATTGTTTATCGACCCATTTATCGGCGGGAAGCAACAATGCAGCAATGGCGGACGACTATTGTGAAATAAGGCAATAGAAATGAACCGAGCCAGTGTACTATCGCCACGGGCTGACCGCGGTAATTAACAAACTGCAAGGAGAGAGAGTCGATGGTAGCCTACCAAATGTAGTTTGTAATGGAAACCAAAGCCACCGAACGTTGAGACATACGGCTTTGTCGAAATTCAATATGCATCCATTGAAGCGAATTAAGTAATTGTTGGAAGTATTCATAGAAGTCTGATGCATCGAAAAGACGTCGAATATTTTTCCTTTTAAGTTAGCAACGAAGATAAGCTCGGATCACTGGTCATTAATGGTCATTAATAATGCTAATTATTTTCGCGTCGGTTGTTATTTCCCACGAAATACGACAAAATACTCGCGCGAAGGATTTTCAGGGGAAGCCATTAATTTGCATCTTAATCGAGGAAATCATTACTTTCACCAGAGTATGCCCCATTTACAAAGTAAACAGATTAAGTCTGTCATGAATATTTAGTTGCAATGTTAATCCTTTAATTAATATTAATGCGGTGTTAACAAATATTGGTGTTGTTTAAAGTTTTACAACAAACTAAGCGTAGAGTGTGCTCACACGCCCACCAGATTTAAGAATTGCAAACTTCTTTTGCATAGAGTTGTATATCTTCTGCATTTATCATATCTGGGCGAAAATATTTCGTTGCATTTCTGTCACAGCGAAATATGAACCGATCGATATCCGTTCTGTTCGTCGCGACAGAAAGCATTTAATGCCCGGAGTAGTTCTCATCGCCGGTTGATGACTGCTCGTGAAAAACTTTCACTTGCCTTGCGCTTAGGCGACAGTTGATCCGCTAATTAAAACTGCTTTGCCGACTTTGTTATTTGTTCGATGAAGTTAGAATTTTAATCTAGCGCAAACAATTCACGGTGACGTTGGGTATCGAACGGAATTTCTGCTTGGAGTGGAGAGTAGGAGTGTGTTATCTTACATTAGAGTACCATCTAAAATTCATGCGATGCGCCATGTTCAAGTTATTTCTGCGCTGGCGACGCCACCCACGTTTTATTTCACTGCGCAGTTACGCGACAACGGTAACTCTTTTCTGCGTGATTCTATCCTAGTTACTTAACTTTCTGGTACATATCCCAACGAAAGCTAGGCGTATCTTGCACCGCAAGTCCCGGCGCATGTCTTATCTACCTACGACTGTGCTCTAGATTCCAGAAGATACAAATGAATCTACTATCTCGGCAGCGGGATTGGCGTATGCCTTCTTAAAGCGGAATAGCGTTGGGATCGGGTCACTGCTCTCTATTCCAGTTATAAATAATGTCTGTACGTGAGTAACCTACCGAAAAGGGTGGCTCTCTGTGAACTATCTTCCGCCTTTGCTATCCCTCGCTATTTCCCTCCCTCGACGTTCCTTCCGCCCTACCGTTTCGTTCTCATACCAGTTTCCTGGATCTTATTTACTCTATATGAGCGTGCAAGTCCACAAATTGCCAAGAATCCCGTATCTGCGGGTCTAGTGGCACAGCATCGAACTGCCTTTCGACCAAGCGAACGACAGGAACTCTTAGACCATGGTGTACACGTGTCGGCGAACTGGATACGCAAGTGTATTTATTCGATTGGACAGCCGGTGGTAGGAGGAGAAAATATCGTAATCGACGGGGCCGGTGCCAATAAATCGAACGGTGAATCGTCGACTAATGACGAGTCGGTTGTAATACTTCCGCTATATTACACTGTCTCGTCGATAACGAGCAATGTTTCAATACGCCGGCCGTTATTGCCACCTGAAGTGACGGCCGTGATTGTAAATCACTAGTCGCGATTACGTGGGCCACGATTCCTGCTGGTACGGTGCCTATCGTTAATAGAGGTTGCCTTAATTCACTGAAATTTAGTAGACTATGTATAAGAGCGATTGCAGCAAGATCCATTATGTTTCACGGATGCGAAACGAATTACTCGGGACTCTACGTTTGTTAGCGGGATACAATTCTCTTGGTTATTTTCCTCGAATGCTTCGCGCCGGACTGCTCGCAAATTCATCTTCAACATAATAAGTAGAAATATACAGAGGTGTACTTAATCTTCTGTTATGCTTTCGCTTCTTCGATCGCTAACCCGAAGCCGATGTTTTTCGCGGTATAGTCGAAGATAAATAGACGAATATATTCGTTTGTCTAAAAGAGTCGTATATAGAGGTATTCTACCGGAATAGACGGAAAGTTCTGAAATGAACTCTACCAAGTGGAGGTTTATCGTGGCGTCCTGCTTTCGAAAATTACCAGGGCCGGCCTGGTCGATGGGAAGAGAAACGGGCTAAGGGATTTTCCACAAGGGTCGAACGGTGAGAGCGTTTTCTGGTGATTAGAGTTCGACCAACTGAGGCAACCGGCTGAACTCCAACAAAAAACGAGGGGAAACGGACTGACCTATTGGTTGGGCACATGTACATACACACACGGTGTTTATTCGTTAACTCGAAATATTTCCTGCGCTTTGTTGAATCACAATATACCAGAAATTAATAGGAAGATTTACGAAATTAGTGCTCGGAATAATCAATGAAATATAGTAATATAGGTGGTCAAAGAGATAGCGTTATTACGGACATGTCTGACCTTTGATGTCTGCCTCTACTTATACCGCTGCTGCCTTATCCACGATTGATCTAACTGTTAGAAAATTCCAGTAATTGTATCGGCCATATCGGCATTTAAACAGCCATAGAACACGCTTCGATAATACTTTTTTCAATCGGCATCTTTTACCACGGCAAAAGGAAAGAAAAATAGGGGGAGCATTTCAGGGGCCGAGGCAATCAGTAGATTCGGGTAACTGTCGTAGATTTATCGATGGGTTGAGCTCACATTAAGACTCGTTCACTGGTATGAGAAAAGAGCGGAAAACGGCAGCCGGTGTGTATCGATCGGCGTGGAATCCGACGGGCAATCAAGCGTGTGTCGTAGAAACGGTACAGTTGTTAATTGTTGCTGCGGCTTGTCTGTGGGACGGGCATCGGGAACCGTTCTAAGATTTATTCTCGATTCGGCCGGGCATCGAGCTCGTTTCCCCGTAATCTTTTAATCCGTCGTTTGTGATCCTCTCTGAGTTCGCTCATTTCGACGAAATACAGTGCGATTTCCGCCCAAGACCTTCCTGCCACGGATTAGGCTGCGCACGAATGAAGGGACCAAAGGGAGAAAGCAGATTTCCATCAAATGCTTTCCGCCGTGAAATGTTTGCCACTTTATTCGTTCGGTCGAGTAATTCCAAGGCGCTCCTCGAGCATCGAAGATCATTCAGAGTCGAACGTTTACAGCCAATAAAATAAGCTCAATTTCGGCCCGGGACTTTTCGGGAGCCCGGGAAAGCGGCAGCTTGCCTTCACGCTTTTCAAAGCATTCGAGTTTTATTCACATTTTGATTAAATTCGACAGCGATTAAGGCGTCGCGTCGCGTGAATAGCGCGCTTCGCAATTTCCTAGCGACGTTAATGCCGCAAAATAATTATTCACGAACAGGCAAGACGTCGTTTAAAAATTGGAGCGAACGCTCGGGGCCCTCGTGCTCCGCGAGCTGCCGTTTTCACGGCGTTACTTTTATTTTACTTGAAGCGTAAAAAATCCGACGCAGTGAAACGATTGCCGTGTCCCTGCTCTATCCATTTGCCTCTGCCATTTAGGAGCTTTTCTTAATACAACTATTTTACGAGCTAGTGCCTTTCAATTAAAAGACGCTGCCTGGCCGTTGCTCTTTTCAGGCGAATGAAAGACGCGATCCTTCTTGCCCAGCCTTTCATCATCGCCTAGCGAGACCGAGACTGTCTTTAAAAACCGATGCCGCGAATAGACAATTTAGATCTGTGTCGAATCGGTCTTGCCGCGCATCACGCAATCCGTTAACGACACGAATTTCCCTCGCGACGCGTGAAAAGGGGCGAAGCTTAGGAAACAGAGGCTTTTGAATCGAGCCCGCTCTTGTACGATCACAGCTGCTTGTTCAGCGGACTCTTTCGGGCTCGCTCACTAATTTGCCGTATTAAAAAAAGGAGAGAGGAGAGAGTGTGTTAGGGAGAAAGAAAGAAGGCGAAAAAAGGAAAAGAACTCGCGTGTCATTAAGCTTCGCTGCTTAATTGGGTTAATGAGGCGATGGACCCGCCGCACGAAATGACAGGCCGCTGTTATTCGAAGGATCCGCTGCTCCGGAAAATTCATTAGGAAAAGTCTCCTCGCACGGTGTCGTAAACGTCGTATGTTTTTCGCGTTCGTGCTGTTTTTTCCCTGACGCCGTTAGGAGCCTTGCAGATTCGAGGATAAGGTATCGTGTGTAAAATATCAGGGAATCTCTGGATAATCTAGGGATGTCTAATTTTCCTTGCAGCATAGTGATCATTTTCTGGAGTGCGTCCAAGTGTTTTGTATTTTTAGCTTCCGAGGGCGCATGTTTTTTTCGAGGATGCAAGAGAAAAGCGTATTTTCGGTCGGCTGCAAAAAAGAGATACAAGCGTGTTTCTGCACCGTGGCAAATATGATGCGAGGAAAATTTCCTGGAAACGTATTTGCGCGCGTCCGGCGATGCAACGCGCGTGCACGCTCGTAGACGTTGAGAGCTGTGAAATATCTTTTCCCGGATATGCTGTGCGTCAGTTGCAAAACCGATATTTTAGTGGCGGCGCATATAAACACGAGTAAAAGGGCCGCTTCAAGCTCGCGCCACTGGTTGCACCCCCGGATGCACCGAATTTTCATTTCTGCCGCCTCAAGTCATTTCCAGCTGTCTTTAAATCTTGACAGAGGAGAATTTTCCGCGGCTCCTCCGCGCGAATCGTTCCGAAATCCAACTTCCGCCTCGGTTCAAGAATGTAACAGGAATCTTCAAAAAGTGTATGACGATGTCGCGCGACGTTACCGCCTGTGATGATAATTCTGAGGAGCATCTCGTATTGTAATCCCGATTTACGTACATATAGAGTGGTGTCTGGAATTAGTTGATCCATATGGAACGAGATCTTTGTTGGCGCCAGTCTCGTAGATCACTCGGATTGCTTTCCATTGTGTTCTTCGTTCGACCCACGGCCATTCTCTCCAGTTTGCATCCGAATGCCCGGCTCTCCCTGCCACCCGGGCATTCTGTCGTCCCTTCTCGTGCGTCGGCTATTATTGAATTATCCTCCACTTGACGCGCGTATGCCGTTTTCGACGATTCACCTGCTTTTCAACCGTCCACGCTCGCCCCAGCAGGTTTTTGATTTGAGAACCGAACGGGAAAATGGCAACCGCACAGATCGTCCGTTCTGACTGCCGACAGCTGACAAGCAAAATCTATCTTGGATTGGTCAATGTACCGTTTCGAAACAGGAAACTGAAATGGCACGTTTAAAGTCTTACTCGCTCGGAAGGGAAATCTGTACGAAACCGAGGGGCGAATCAAATTTATGATTCGGAACTGTATGGTTACTAGCGTCTGCTATTTCCAGACGAATCGATCGGCACAGTGCTGGCCTGGTTCGTTTGCAAGCAACATTGTTCAAAATACACATGCATAATAAAGTATTATGCTTTTGCGCGGCAAAACATTGGCCGTGTATCGCTGCAACGCCCGTGGTTATACGGATAGTTAGTTTCTCATTCAGACCAAAATAGTAATAGTGGCGGCTCGCGAAATACGCTGACCGTTGCTCCGTTAGCGTGCCGGGGGGCAAACGGATGTGCGACGCGTCGGTGTCGCACGCAAAATGTTCGCGTTCAGTAACAGCTGGCTTGTTTGAATAATTAGAATCCATAAAGGGAGGCGTTTGTTATTCCTTTCTAGGGCCCACCGTTATCCTGTTCACCATCGAATCAAAATCTCCGCAATGTTCCCCGCTTTCGAGCTCGTCTATCTCTGCCACAGAAGCTTTTCTTTTGCCCCCAACTAGACGAGAATTAGCACGCGTTTGGCGAGCGTTCATTCGCGACGATTTACGCAGAAACTCGTGGCACCCAATTTTTTCCCGAGCAAGACTTGCACGCGTTTTGAGATGGCAAAAAGTGTCGGTCATTAGGAACAACGAAAACGCTAGCCCCTGGGAAATCGTGCCAGCTTTTCGTGCTTCCGGTGCTGGCAGTCCCGCAGCTATTTTGCTACATGGTTGTATAAATTGCATGGCGATGATGATTTTGGTGACGATGAAGTGGCGGAACGTGTAGAATACCGTTCCTCGCATTAGTGTCCCATTTTAATTAAAAATAGGAGACGCCGCGTGATCTTTGCCAACCCGTCGTAACGTTGAGTTGGCGACTCAACGGTGCACGGATCCCGTAGAAAATATTCCTGGAATAAAATCGCTACCCGAGTCTCGAATTCCGGTAGCCTGCAACGCCGGTCGATGGCTCGTTCGATCGCGAACCGGGGCAGCGACCGTTCTCGTCCCACGGACAGCTTCCTCTTGGCTCGTCGATTAATTCGCGACGCTGCGCCGCCGGAACCGGTCATATTTTTCCGGGTGTAATTTCGTGCCGAATCCTCGGTACTTTCGTCGCACCTATCGACGGGACAGAAGCATCATCGATCGTGAACGGGCTGGCGGGTTCTTTTGCACCGGAGACAGGGTGTACGTACGGCTGGCTATGGCAATTCATCCTCCCTCGATTTATCTGAAAAGCTGCGCTGCCTGAGATTTGCAAGAGATGGATGCAGGAGGCAATTGATTTTTTTTTTCCATTGATTCCCTTCCCCTGAGCGTACGCACGCCCTCGTTCGTCCACCCGCTATCGTGTTCTGGACACATGCATACACACCATTTTGGTCCTTGCAATCTCCAATCCTCCTACGTTGTCACGCGTCGAGCGGTACACGATCCATAACCTACAGAGCTCGAGGGAGAACCGCCCCCGTAAATCTAGCCGGTGCTCTAAATTAAGCCGCGTCTCGTCGGCTAAAAAGGGTACACAGCTTTATAAAAACGTTGAAAAACCCACGGCAGACGTTGATTTTATTGTCGAGCCGTTTACATCCTGCTTCCACCACTGACACCCTTTAGCCAGCCCCTTTCCTTTGCGTACCGCGTCGTTTTAATTAGCCTCTGGGATCCCCGGTGTCGCGTGGTCAGGGTGGAGTTCGTTCGCCTTGGGCAGTGCTGCCCGTATTTCTCAACTCTTCACCTCTTCACCTCTTCACCTCTTCACGTTGACATGTTGATCGCTTTGGCGATCGTCATCGATGATTCGAATATAAATCACGCGTATTTTCTCGCGCGAGAAGTATCCCTTTAGAATTATTCTAGAGGGGTCCTGAAGATATAAAAAAGAATGCTGTATTCAAAGGTTCCTTCCTTTTGCATTCACAAAGGAGGGTAATTTGTCTCGCTCCCTTTTCCGTCGCCATTAAGGCATCCGGATGTTTATTTTCTTTCCACCTTTTCACGGCTAATAGGTACCCTGTGTAAAACGAAATAGAGAGTCGGTCCAATTAATGCGCTATCCGAACGTGTGTATAAAAGCTTAGTTAGTGACTGTACGTGGCGCGAGATTCGATTAGCCCAGTTGCAACGCTCGAGTTGCATCTGGATACTGAACGATGACGACGTGCATTCATGTCGACTCCCTCTGGCCGTGTCTCCTTTCAATAAATCTGCACAAAGTTTCCATAAATCTAATAAGCCGAACGATTACTAGTTACTAACTGTTGCACCGTCCTCGTCACGGTCTTCGGTCTAGCCAGTGGCTGCAACGTTGCCTGTCTTCGAGACTGAATCGACTTCGTACAAGATACATTGCCTGGGTAGTAATTTTTGTTTATCGCACTTCAGTGACGAAATTGTATTACATATACGGCGACAAAGTTAAAGGCACACGAAATTCCATTGCGCGTTCCCGTGCTCCCCGAACGAATTGCAACGAAAATTAGTTGGCGGACAATTAAGGCAGCGCGTCACTTGCGACAAAACTTTCGCGAGGAACTTGGCGAACTGTGACGAATTAACCGCACACCCACTCGCATTTCCCCGCGATACATCTCATCGGGCTTTATCCGACCAATAAAATGGTTACGACGTTTTCCGATTTCCGATTTACGATGCCGTTTACTCGAACGGCGAGTGAAACGAACTCGTCAAATTATGTATTTCGTATCCCTAGTGCGATAGGAAACGGAGCCAAAGACAATTAATCCAGGTTGATGGATCCACTGGCCATGGCTCATGATTTCGTTCTATTGATCTTCCCAAGACCCGACGATTGGCTCGATGGCGTAAAGTGCTATGCCGATTGCACCCTATATCGTTTAGCCTTATTGGCCGTACACGGCGAACGAGTGTCGCGGCACTGCACTCCCTTGCGTTTACTTTAGTCGTCAGCCACTTACGGAACAGATTGCTTATTAAACAGCACATCCTCTATACTGTTGTCCGCGCTCGAGTGTGCTCTCTGTGATATTTTGCGGAAGGTACGAGAAACTTCTAAATCGATAGAAAAGTAATTACGAAGCTCGCGATACGTTCTAAATTATTTCTTGCGTTTGGCTTTAACGCCTGGACGACGAAGCAGACATAAATCACGCAGAATGTGACGCTGGAGGTTCCACCACTGACAACGATCCCCCTCTAAATTTCCGCAAATATATCTCGAGGTCTCTGGTCCAGTGTCAGCCACCCTTATCCTCCCGGGAGATTGACAGAGGACGATAGAGCTGGAAAAAGTACGGCTCGAAAGGGCGCGATAGAGAAGGCACGCGGCGAAAGGGATCTCGTGTAAAGAAAGTGCAACGGAAGGGATTCAGGGCAAAGCGGAGAGTATACGAAATTCACGTGTAATTAATTCGGTGGCTAGAGGGCGGAACTGGGGCCGAGAGGGGGTTGATAATGACCACAGGGATCCCTTATCTGCGCCTGGTTCACTCCGCATAGTCTAGATAAAGAGTCCCGGGAGGCCTAGAACCGACTTGGACCACCTTGCCCGGTGGACCACTTTTCATTTTTCTACCAGGTAGAAATAGTTTATCGTTCGTTGGATCGATGAAAATTAGCCGCAGTCGATTCAACTTATTAATCTCCTTATTCGTTCGTCTACGAAAATCCTCATTAGTCGATTCGTAACGCGAAGTGTCGTTTCACGGCTAATCAGCGTTTAATTTCATTCTTCCGAATTACATTATTTTTGAAATTTCGTATCCCACTGGAGGACCGCCATCGATAATGATGCCGCTGCAACTTTATCTGCCCTCGACCAGTGTTGTGCGGTCGCATTTCGCTTTTCCATTTGGTAGCAGGTACTATGCCGTAATTACTGTCGCTTCGCGGATACGCAAAATGCAAATGACTGCGGGAAAATCAATAAATCGGCGCATTTCAGCGCATTAACCAAACAGAGGAAAACGTTGATACGTAATGTCACCACGCATGTTTATCGCGTGGCGTTAAAATAGAATCGCGTGTCCACGAGCAAAGATTAAACACGACGTTCGATTTGCATATTTCCGATAGTTTGAACTTCGTGTACCGGCCGTGATTTCTTATTTAATAACTCGTAATGGATTTTGCTGCATTGCTTTAGTACCAGATAGAAATTAGCAATAGAAGGGAAATGGAAAAACTATTTAACAGTCTCCCCGTATTGTGGATGTACGTTGCTGGAATATTTGAAATATTTTTTTATCAAATAAAAGTATCGGTCCGGCGTTGATATCAACGTGAAAACCCAGTTGAATAAAGCGTGTCGCGAACGCATAATTTTGCACATTACCAGAAACACAGCGACGCGAATTCGCAGTTACCCGATCGATACTGCGGCCCATAAAATTGTAAATACGAGCAAACGGTTCTTGCGGATGTCCAATTTCAACGGCACCGATTGTAATTTTATGGGCAGCATCAATGAAACTGTTCGTATCCACCGCATATTTATGTTCTGCGCGGCGCAGGATGTATGCATTTCATTTGCATATCAATAATGCATACAACTTTTTATATAATTCGTCGATTAACTGATACGCGAAGAGCGGGCAGATGAAACGGGGGACATATGTTTATTAATTCTACAGGGAAAGGACGGAATGCATCGATATTTTATATTCCTTCTGAGCGAGCCTGCATATTTATTCTTTCGCGAACCTGTTTTAGTTCAATATTTAAAAGACCTTTATTTACGTGCCGACGATCCATCGATACTTGTGCAGCATACTCTCTATAGTCGCGCGAGAATTAAGTTCATTTATATTCAGAATCAAGTTAGAAACGTCGAGAAGTGTAAATCCCCGGGTAATGCGGGAAAGTAGCTTTTCCAGGCATATAGGTGGGTGCATTGATAATGGCCGCAGGTAGGTCAGCGGCGAAGCGATAAAAGTTCCTCAAGAGGTTCTCTCTCTTCCTCCTTCCTTTCAGCGACACAACAATGCCGTTCAAGCCCTCCTTTATGGGCGGTTACACTCTTCTCCACGGCTAGTAAATGACTTCGTCTGACAACCAACTTACGCCTGACTATGTGCCATGATTCGCTCGAAAAGTTGACGTCAAAGCATTATGAGATGCCGACGAGCACGTGTCTTCTGATCACGTACTTGGTGTCCCGTAAACTTGAAACGTGCAATTCATTCTTAAATATTCTACTGCAAAGTTCAACATTTGGCATAAACATTTCGGTACACGGTTCTGTTTTTTGAAAATGTTTTTAAAAGTTGCTTAACATGCGAATTTATTGTCCCCCTTACAGAACAGCGCAGAAATACCTCAAGCAATGAACATTTATTGGCGCCTGTGGACACGTGGGTGAAGCTTAACGATGAACTATTATCGTTTCAGGGGTGGACAAGGCGTACGATGCTTAGGGATGCTTGGTCGAACGACGGTGGGAAAGGCTGGTGGCGATGGTGGTCTAGGTTGGGCGGATTGCTGGCGATGGCGACGGCCATTTCCTGTCTTGTTGCCCCGTTTCCGGGTGCCTCGGCCAATCCGGATGCGAAGCGTCTCTACGATGACCTGCTGTCGAACTACAACCGCCTCATCCGCCCTGTTGGCAACAACAGCGATCGCCTCACTGTCAAAATGGGACTACGCCTCTCCCAGCTCATCGACGTTGTGAGTAGACTGCACTTAACCCATTATCTTAGCGCATGAATAGCGTTAGAAACTATAGAATCGCCGTAGAATAGTGGCGAGATATTTGTGGAACAAGGGCGCGAGTTTGTAACATTGCTCTGCCCGCTCCGAGAAATTCTGCTTCGCCCTCTTTTACGAAATACTTGTAGAATTCTTACGATTATTTCCTTTTCATTAACCATCTGGGAAGGATACGCGATCGATACTCAATTGTACAGCCCAGAGTAGGTAAACATTTGCTGGCCAGAAATTTGCTCGAACCCGACACCAGCCTGGTCTCGTGCAGGGATACAAGTTTCGACATATATCGCGCGTCCACGTACTTGTGGCGATAAGTTGCATTCCGGGAGTTTCTAGCCGGAACCGGAACTAATTTACAAGCGAGCTGATCCATAGCACTTGAGCCATTAATGGCCATAATCTGATCGCAAGCAATCAATCGTGTCTCGGCGAGGTTTCCCGGGTCCCAAACGGTTACCTATACACTCGAGGTCATCTTCTCAGCGGATCAATGTGCTACAATTACGCGATTGTCTATCCCGTAGCCCCTTCTCTCATCGCCAGAGTAACCCCCCTCCCTGCCCCCCTATTGTCTCCTTGGTTATTACATTCGTGTTACATGCTTATGTAGTCCGGCCCAAATCTCGGCTGTAATTACCTCGATCATGGATGTCTATAGACTAAATACGTGTCCCCCGCTCAAACTATAATTAATTTGTTATCGGCTGGCTGACCGGCCGACTGACCGTCGCGTTGGGTATTATCGACGGAATATCAGCATTGTAATTTCAATGGGCTGCCGCTGCGGATTCGCTTAGGATCGCGTGAATTTTGTTCCATCATTTACACGGCTGATTGAATTGAGAAAGTCTGCTAGAAATATGCGACGGGCTCCGTCACGAGGGTCTTGCGTTTGAATCTGCGAATATCTTGGTTACCTTTCTCCTGGATATTATGGTTGATATTGGAAGTAGAGTGGGACTGACGTGGCCAGACCAGGCGGCGAAGGCGTGAAAGAAAAACAGTATTACGGGAGAGAAGGAGAAGGCACAAAGGCAGTAACCGTAGATGAAAACATACCAGTTATGTGTAAAAAAAAAATTGTTATTGCTGGGGGAGAATGGAAGTCGCAGGAAAATTGCTGGAAAGTGGACATTTGTAGAAACACAGAAAATGGAGGAGAATGGGAAAAATCTGGTGTTCTTCGCATACTGAATTGCCACCAAAAGATGCAGTTCGAATGCATTAGATACAATTCACGCTGCCATTGTATTTAAAATTCCTTAGTGAATACGCGTAGGAAGTGTAAATGAATACACGGGAAACTGTGTGCAAGCCACTGCACCCAGAGAGAAATAAAATTGTACATTTCGGGAAGAAAGCAGGCGGAACCTAATAAAACGCGCGAAAGTTTAATATCAGCCGCGTTATTGGATTAAATCTCTGTATCGTTATTTCCATGGTGTTTGGTATTTCGCGCGGTGCGCTGGTGTTCGCGATCGAATTAAAATCGACTGGCCCGAGTGGTGCGTTCTGTTCAACCACAGCGACACTTAACATTAATCGATCCAGTGTCTAAGCAACAGATGTAAATGGAGCAAGGAATTCTCTGAATCTGCAGATGACGTCCACGATTTATCATTCAGCACGCGTCGATTGGATACGCCTCGCATTCGTCATTGTGACGAAATACGCAGCTGGCAATGTATCATGGGATACTGAAAAAGGGGCTAAACTCTTGGGCTAATGGCCGATAAAATAAGTGACAGAGAGAATCTATTTGAAGCGTAGGAAAACGATTAAAATAATAAGTGCACTGGTAGCTGTGGCTTGCGGATGCCTTCGATTTCTGAAGGCTTAACCGGCTCTTTTGTGAATCAGAATTCAAAGCTCGCAGTCCCCGTTGAAGCAAGCAGTGGGTTTCGAGTACGATCCCCTCGGATTCCAGATGACGTGGAATCGATTCTTAGCATCGATGTTACCCTCTTTCAGTCAGCCAGGAGTAGCCACTCTCCCTTGTCACGCAACAGCCAACGCCCACTTTTCACGGCCGACGAAAGCTAGGGAATCCGATCAATAATCGCAGGCTAACCGGCCAATTGTTTGCCGCCCATAAGTGCTTGCACACTGGACGCACGGAGAGAAACGAGGGCCTTTCCCTTCGATGCCGCACACCTCGAAGCAACGAAGGTGTTGGCTGCTTGCTTCGCTAACTTGTATTTTCCAATTAGGCAGGCCCTTGACCGAGAGCTCTTTGTTGGGAAATTGATTTTCAAGTGGAGCGCGATTCTTACTTTTGCATTTGGACAGAGATCAAGCATATTAGATCTCAGACCTAGCACAGCGAACCGCTTGGAATTGGAGCGTTTCGCCGTGTCGATCGATAAACACCTGTAGAAAGTCATTAGTCGACAATCCTGTAATCATAAAGACGCTTTAGCGGGTTCTGCTCTGGCCGACGAACTGAACAATGATCGAGAAAAATTTCGAGGTTCCTCGAGTTCTTCTCTGCGACTGAAGTAAAGTGATTCGAGTCAGCTACTTGCAATAGCGTAGAATTCAAGCAGGCCGGATAGAACGAACTGCAGGGACTTTCGTTCAAGCTTGGTTCAACGCTGGAAGAGATTAGCGATGCGTTAATGGATGTGGCAAGTGGCAGGCTTGGTCGCAGAGGAACGATATCCCAGCAGAGCTATAAGAGAAGGGATGCCTGGGTGCAGTGACGTTCGACCATTATTTACACAGCTACCTTCTCAAAGGAAACACCTTGGAGAAGCCGATGATTCCAATCGCTGCTCCCCACGGAACGGTGGCCTTCGATTTTATAGGGATTTGCGATCTGCAGTAGCTGGTGAGATTGACTTTTGCATGGAAAAGTGGCTGCACCACGAAATCATTGAACCGACTTGCTGTTTATATTGCAACGTGATTTCTGTTCTTTCGCGAACACGCGCGGCTCGATCGCACGAGTTGGAGAAGCTGAAAAACGTAGCTACAATGCAGCTTTAACTGCAAAGAAGCAGGTAATTCGAGAGCGATTGACGTTGATGATCGAAGAGGTCCAATTAAATCAAGCTTCTCAAAAGCAGCTGTAATTGAAGAGCATGCCGGCGTACCACGTGGTACAACGGGAAGCTTAGCTCTCTCTCGCCTTGTTAGGGCTGCCAGGTAAAACGATTCGACGGCTCAACCGGCACAACCCTTCGTTTCTTCCAATTAGATCGGAGCTTTCGTGATATTTGTTCGAGATGCTAGATGAGAAATCGCAACAGTTCGATTGCTCTCTTGCTGCTCCCTTTAAAGGCAACTAGAAGCAGGGTGAATGATTATAACGGGTAGATGGCCAGCCGAGAGCATTTTAATTAGATACCCGTTGCCTGCGAGCTTACTGTGTTTAATTGTGCGACGTTCGAAGAATTTTTTATGAAGAATTCGCGATGGTTCACCGCATCAAGAAACGAGGCAGAACAATTGCCCGAAGCGAGTTAAATTACATCTTCGATAATTGGCCCAGTTCTGTATTTCGTTCTGTTTTCTCACAATTTACGCGAGCGTCCCGCAATTCACATTTGAACGATACGAAGAAAGTTTTTCTATATTCGTTTTAATGCTCGAATCTTTTAGTTGTACTACGAAAAGAAATTCGGCCTTCTTCTACGGTCACATTTTTAGTTTCCTCGATTATTTGGGACGATTCCGACTATTTTCAAAATTAGTTTCTGCATTGATTGGATTACTCGGATTGAATAAGCGAGCTTGCTTTCAGATAAACAATTAAACTGAATCTCGCGTCGATCGTGCAGCATTAACGACGCAGCTGTGGAACTTCGGGATTTCATTCCGCTAAATCGAACGGCAAAATTACACTTCTCGATGGAGTTCAATTGAACGAGCTAAACGAAACACGCCGTTTTCCATTACATGTTTTTGGTGGGAAGCGGTCGATTATTACATGGCAGATCGGCGCAATGCAAATAAGCGATCGCGTGGCTGGATTTTATTTCTATTCTTTGAAATTACCAGCTTGAATGTAAATGCTGTAGCTCTGACACGTTGCAAAATATTTTCGCAATATCGCACACGGCAAAATCAGTTTATTGGACCCCCCCCCCCCCATACTCCCCAGCTGATACGAATCGCAGGTAATTTTTCAGAAAGAAGGGTGGCTCGATTCTCGTTTAAGCTGATCTTCCATCACTGACAATTAGGTCACGTTTCATCGTGCAATTAGATGTCGCGAGTACATTGAAGCAATCCTTTATAGCGGGACAGGAAAATACATCATCGCGAAGTGAAAGGACAGGCACGATACTTATTCTTAAGGTAGTGTTACAGGGATCGCGTTACTTCGTCGTTATCAGTTCCTCCGCGATAACGACGACGCGTTGCCGCTCGTTAGGATCGAGTGGTGGAACTTTCTTCCTAACGATTCGGTGCTTTTTAGGGTGTATTCTCCTTACTGGCGGTGTCGAATGGCTGCTGTGTGTTGCGAAACTTGTTGGATTACTAGGAAATGCATTTCCCAGAAGTTGCAAATAAATTGGCTTCGGCGTAATTCTCTGATTTTCAACAACGTCTACAGCAACTTAATAATTTCGGTATCGTTGTATAGAATTTTATTTAGAGTGTTCGAAAATTGTATCGCCGAAGTTACAGACATCCACTAAAACTTGAATATTCTCTTATCTCAGTATCGCTTAAAACGAGCCAAGAACATTCGATCAGAGTTCGCGGAAGTTTCCAAAATATTGTTCGCTATCTTGTCATTCTCTGTTCGTAGTTTCGAAGTCAATTTTAAGTTCGCTGCAGTTGCGAGGGTAGCGTAAAATTTGCGTAAAACGATACGCATGTAAAAGAAGAGGTACCGTCGGGGCAGATATACCTGTGCAGCTGTCCGCACCATTCACACTTGCGCGTTTAATTAATTCTTTTTCCTAGCTTTCCGAAGGACCCTTTAAATTATTTTGAAGCCCGATAATGATACACGTCAGGCTGCTGGGTCCGTCTCGATTCGGGAAATCCACGAGTTGGAAACTAAATCCTTCGGAATCCATTTCTGTAATTTCTGTCGAAGCAAATGTCGCGTCGCCCGAGCGACAGGTGAAGGAACCCTTCTGCAAATGCCAAAAATAGGGCCAACGTGTTTTCGACATTTTCCATATATAATAAGTTCATTGCGCCGTGGGAAAATTATTGGAACAATGTTATTCATCTAGAATTCACTTCGTAACATTTTCTAAGCGCAAATGGACTTGAAGTTACGATTCTTTTTCTGTCAACTTGCGTAGACAGTTACAATTGCCTTTAATTTTTTTAAGCGACTAATCTCCGAACAAATGTGATAATTGCGATTGCAGTACCGATGATTCCTAGTCGGGGGAATATTACGTTTCACGTAAACCGAGTGGCGAAGGGATTTTCATACTCAAATTGAGATTTTTTGGAAACGAGAACTGCTGCTGGTCGTGGCTTTCGCTTTAGAATTTCATCTCGGATTAATTGCTCCCCTAATTTATTGGCAAAAAGCACGATAACACACGATTAAAAGCGCGAGAAGATCTGTCGCTGGTTAATTAAATTTCGCTCAGTTTTCACGAGCACATGGCCGATAGTATTGAACCCCGGGATCATACCACTCGCGTAATTAAGTTCAGCACAGTTTTCGTGGAATTTTCGATAATGAAAGGAATCTTGATACCACGATCACGCTAATACGATCACAGTTTATCCTACAAAAGTTGCCTGACCCTCAACCCCCGAGCGCACATCTCGAATGATTTCCCTTACTCTTCACCGATCGTTTATCCTATAAGGAAAATCAGCGTGATAAATTTGAAAGTTTTTCGTCCGCTTATCTAATCAATAATCGGCAATGCCGGGTGGTGGCGAGGCGGGCTGAAGCGGAAGCCCACGGTTATCAGCACGAAAATTGTAATCGGGAAAAATATCAGTGAAATTAAATGATAGGGATCAAGTGGATTGTCACGCGCTAAATCAATTTGCTTGAAGGGACCCTTATTAAAACGGAGATTTATCAGTGTGACAAGTTGTTGGCATTAATAGTCTCCCGCGACACTGAAGAACGCGAACAGCTGCTCCACGTCCATTTGCATCAAGTCGAATTACATTGGAATCGTGAGTAGCTGGCGGAAGTTTAATCAGCTCCCTGGTTAAACCGACTCCCGACCCACCCGACTCCCGACCCACCCGACTCGATAATAATTTATATTCTCTCGAAAAATTCCACACGCAGAAACGTTGGGCGTATTTTTTTTCCGCCACGGGAATGCACGGCAGGTCTGAGATTGGCGAGGCCGAGCGCGTCGATAGTTTAGAAGTTATCGGTGAACGTTCTCGGGGCATCAGTAATTTCCTGTTAGGCGAGCCCATGAAACCAATCGTCGACGCACGTCCCTTTCGACGCGCATCGGGTCGCATCGAGCCGTGGAAACAAAACGGTGGGCTCGTCGCAGCAACAATGCGCGATCGATATCTGTTTTCGGCGCGACGCGGCCAGGCTTCGCGCAGAAGGTGCGCGAGTTTACATGGAGCCGGTCGCAAATTGATGACAGTACCGACAGATCGACGGGATTCAACGTGGCGAGTAATCGCTTTCTCCCTTGTTACCGGCCACTTCGGGTAATTAAGTTTCCTGTAGTTTTCACAGGCCAGCAGCCACGGCTGGTCGGAATCCAATTGCCGTAACTATCGGCCGCAACTCTTGTATCCACCCTTCTAGCGTCTAGTGATTCCGGCTACGCGGAAATTCGCTTCGTCCTACAAGCCCCGTCCCTTGTTCGTTCCGCCAAAGGAAAGGGGAGCTCGATTTTAAGCGGCGGTGCGCACGCAATTTATTCGCGAGGAAAAACGCCACCGTAACATCCCCACCAACCGGGGAAGGGAGGGAAATATGTACACATTGACGTCGGGGATGTCGAGCGAATAGTTCATTTCCTAAGTTAAGTTCTTGCCTCGCCTGACGGAGTCAAACTACACACGGAGCACCTAGGAACTTTGCTCGTACGTTCGAAGCATCTTCAGCTTGTCGCTGGAAACACTACAGAGCAATATAGCTATCCAGCTGTTACATGACCGGCAGCCGTCCCGGTCTAGCTCTCTCCTCGATTCCGGGCTTTGCGATGCAGGCCTCGGGCAACGTTGCTTCTCTCCGTAAGCGTCATTCGATCTTGCGTTGCCCTCCATCCTCCCGATTCCATTCCTTTTCATTTGACGTATCGGTGACCCACAAGTCTGACTGAGTTATTATGGATGTCCAAAGGAGACCGAGAGAATGGAATTGTTTTCTGTGCCGTTCGCTCGACGCCGCGTCTCGGCGACAACGTACGGGAATATTCGATCGAGATCGGGTTATTGGACTATGGCTAATCGAGGGTGCACGTGCACTTGAAAATCTCTGTCTACCCTATAATTAGTACCTCCGACCGTTGGTCGTCCTTTAAGTGTCGCGTGTTCGATGTCACGCCGGCTCGAGTAGAAAGGGCCGGCACGGGTCAGCCATGCGTACGGCGTCGTGCGCTATCCGCCGTCTGCTCTGTGCATGCATCTCCGTTATCCAAGAGACATAAATATCCCTTAATTTGTCCGGACACGATTTACTTAATATCGGGGGACCAAAGTTTGAATATGCTTTTTTCGAGACGCCTCGTATTTCACTAATACTAAGGCAGCAGGCTCGCGTGTATCGCAGCGGTGAACTGGTTCGCGCGGAGTTCCATCGATTACTCCCATTCTCGAGCCTTCATCGTGTCGATTAATTACCGAAATGCGCTCGCGTCGAATAGAAAGGAGGACGGTATAATGCAGGGGCCGGTTACGGGAGATTTTGTTCGAGGGTTCTTCCGGGAGCGGAGAAGGAAAACGCTTGGGCTCGAGATGCTCGGCAGCTCGATACGAAACGGTTGTTCGCCAACTGACGCTGGGATTTTTCAATGTTTGCGAAACCGCTGGCAGTCCTGAGGGGCGCCTTCAGCGGCCCGTTATAATCTCCCTAGATTTGCGAGCGGGTCGCATTTGAGAACCGCGTTGGTTTAGACACGCCGCGCATTCCGCAAGCCTGCGGGATTATGCCTCCGGATTCACTGGGGGACGCGTGGAAAGCCTTTACTTTTGTGCCCGCGCTGCCTCTCTTCCGCGGCGAACAAAAAGCATGAATGGGATCGTAATTATCGGTATAACCTTGGCTGTTTGCCGGCTCGATGGAAAGCTAAATGGACCACGCCAAGCGTAATTAACACTGTAAATAAAATGCTCCCCGCGTTGGTTCGTTCTCTGCGCTGTTTGCCCGTCATTCGCCGGGAAAATGACTGCAGGTGAACTGCAGCGGCACGATGCGAGAGATATGGTTTGTTTCGCCCAACTTTTCGAGTAATTAATAAGAATCTTCCGCGTGCCGGTTTTCCGATATTCAGTCGCCGAGCGAGGCATCCAATGCGTCTTGTATAAATATAATTCTCCGGGCGTGTAGAACGGTAACCCGGGGGCGGGGTAATCGACTTGCTTAAAACGCGGAGCTGATATTCGTGCAAGCTTGTCTCGATGGCGCTTTCGTAGCGAGCTTATCCCAGAGTGATTTAAAGCGGAGCCCCCGTGCTCGAGTGCAAAATACTCGGCAGTTAGACGTGGCCGTGGGAGGAAGATAGGTGGAGAAAAAACGAGGAGGAGAAGCGCATTAAAGATAAGACTGGCTCGGTTCGGCGTATCTCAGCAATGAGCGCGCATCACTCGCGCCGCTACATCTGTGTATCGGACTCGGGGACAGAATATCGATTTTCTCATAAAACCTACCACGCTCTGCCACGGTATCTTTGCGCTGACAGCAATGAACGCCCGTTTTCTCGGCGATCTGCCGATTCGTTAGGCACCCGTTCGTCACGTGAACGCCGCCTGCCTTTTCGCCTTATCGCGGCCGGCTTTTCGGAAAATGGGCACGCGGCTGGAGATCCGAAACGACGCGAGGTTGTTGGATAACGATCGTGCGAGGGGAACGAGGGTAAAAATGTGACCGTAAATCCTTGCATCTTATGCCGCGCGTGTCCAATATACAGGCACCCGTCCATTTTATGATTTTGCCCGGGGCTTTTTTGTTATCGGCTTTAGCAAATAGACCAAGTGTCGGTGTGTCGTTGCTGCGATTAAATATCATTCGCGGCCGGGTCTCGTCTTTGGAATGAATGCGGTACGTTCAGGGTAACTTTGCCCGCCCTTAGGATCGGCGGAAGGGGGTTAACTATCCCTTTGAGTGAATCGCAAACTTGCAACTGATAATAGACGCCGGTGCACGGTCGAACTTTGCATTCTGGTCAGGTTCGTGCATTGTTGCAAGGCTTGCCTATATTTGATAAGGAATCTCGCGGCGCCGTATCGGGCAGAGTATCGTTGTTTGTGTCGCTGACTTCCCTTAAATTACCTATGGCTCGTTTATATTCCAGGCAAACTGTTTGAACAGTTTCCACATATTACGTATCGGATGGACAGTGTACCAATATAATTTCTTGTGGCTCTCACATAATTGTACTTTCCTGCGCCCAGTTGCTGCACAGAAAGATCTTTGCAGCATCAAGAAATTGCATTGCAAAGGTCACGGGTATCAGAAATATTCGTTGTACAAGTAATTGGTCAGCTTTGGTAACGGGGCCTCTCCGAATATCATCGTTGACAATGCTTCTTATCGTGCTCTGATCATTGTGTCGAGCTTCCCTTAAATTGGCTGGCGTATTCCATGCAGTTTGAAGGAAGTTCGAGAGCAATCGAATAGATTGTCCTTTCCAAAGCTAGAGAGCATTGGCTGGGTGCACATGTTTGGTCGGTTGTAATTCCCCTCGAGCGTCGGCTACCGTCATAATTTGTTTAGAACGTGCTTGTAGTGCTACATTTTCCTTTTGTGGCGTGATTGCTGCATAGCGAGGTATATAAATCGTAGACGATATTTCGAAAAATCTCCGCGCAAGATGTGCACGTACGCGAAATAAAAAGTAGTAAGGTCCTTTACGAAGATTCATGGTTTCCACCTACGATAGCGCAGGAACATACTGTATATTAAATAACTCTGGTTCATCCTTCAAGTCGGGGGATGTAATCTACATACATATTTCAAATTCTAAGCCGAAGCGTTAAACAACAATCTGCATATGGATTAAACCGTTAGTATGGATATCGAGATAGTTCAGGTTCTTCCTTTGTTAAATAATTACCAACGCTATGTCAAGAGGATCCACGATAGTAACCTACAATTACACATCTTATCGATCAGTCGGTAAAGCTTTTTGTCGTGCAAACAAGATTGGATAAAACTTACTGGTATCGCGACGATAAGAAAATTCAGAGAAAGAAACCGCCGGCAAGATACATTGGCAATTCAGGGATACAAGTAAGACATTTCAGAGAAACTTTCTGAGATAACATTTCGAGTCGACACTGTGTTTATACTGTTGCGAGGCCTGACGAAACACTGTCACATTTATTCCACGCCGGGACGCGCCACCGAGAAAAATTCTCTTTCTTCTCTCAGATATACGTTAGGAGTTGTGGAAATACTTTGAAGTTGGTGATTAGAATTGTTCAGAAAATTGAATATTCAGGGAAACAGAGTCTGCACTCTCTGTGTACCACTGTCTCTTGAATTTTCCATCATCGGAGAACAGTTCAGGGAAAACTTGCACCTCTGAAAAGCTACCGTTACAGTTGAATAAAAAGTATGTAATTATCGGCACCCGACTGGTTGATAGCAATTTTCTCATGGCCGCGATATACTTGTGGCAGCTTAATTCTGCCGGCTTTTCGCTCAGAGAGGGTAGCGGTCCGTTCATTTGCTAATGAATTTTAAAAAGTGCCGAGCAACCCGCCGGTGCTCGACTGGTCTTTCATCATAATAATTTGATTTTACCCAACCAGCCGATGCTGCGATGGGTTTGTTTACTCTCGAATATTAACTAGCTTTCGGGGCGTGGGAAAAAAAGCGGAAAGGGTGTTGAAGACAAGGGGATGAAACACAGGTTATTAACGTTAAACGCAATGATAAATCGCACCGCGAATCAGTAGGGTTGAAAACGCTTTCGCGACGAAAAATGTCTGGGTTAAAATAACGCGGGATACAATGTGGATAGTAGCAAGATTTTTCACCGCAAGCAGTATGCGTTTGCCGCTATTACAGTCAACGAATTCCCCAAGAAAGGAAAGGGTAGTAAAGTAAAGCAAACATAGCGAAGTTTATTTTGGATTAAGCTTGCACAGGCTGAGTTGACGAACATGGTAGTTTAAAGTTTGATCCGTAAAAAAAATAGCGCAAATTCCAAATGTTTGATGAGGTTCTTCTTACTTTACGTACCGTTGACGAGCGATGAAACGACCACGCAAAGCAACCGAACTCTGCCGCTCTTTGTTAAGAATTTCGTTAACGATCATTTCATGGCGCGTGCGGCCAAATTACATTTCGTCGGGACATCTTCTTACCGTTTTTACGAGCACTCGTTTTATGGCACCACCGCCGTACATCCCCTGAAATTGTTTTATAGGACGCACACCGCGCGCAACGTTGCAACGCTACCCTCGCGTAGCAAACTTCCATTGGATCCGACTTTTCGCACCTGCTTCCTTTCCGCGAAACCGCTGGTCAAACAGGTGCCACCAGGCGCCACCAGGCGACTCGTTCTCCCACATTTTACTGCACTTCGTTTCCCAACATTGACAGTGACACACAATCCACGCGATCACCCCAGTCAAGCTCTTCAGGGAGCATCGCGAAAGGAAAATTCCGATGATGGACGAGAGTCGCGAGCCGGTAGTTTGTTTTAATACCTGCACGCCCCCATTTATCTTTTCTTCCATGCAGCCCGTAATACGCTTCGTGCTTCGTGCGTACTGGAAAATTTGCCGGATAGAAATAAAGGGAAAGGGGGAAAGTCAGCGAACGATAGGGGTGAACAGCGGTGATATAGGGTGAAGGAGCGAGAGAGAAAGGGGGACAGACGTTTCGACGTTACTTTTGTCGAGAGAATATGGAGGCGTATCGATGCGCGAGAGCGTCGCCGCTGCAATCCAACCGAGGGTCATCGAACCGTTGCTGCTGCTGCACTCCCAGCTGCAACGACTCCACGGCGGCCAAACGGCTGCAGCTATTGCAGTTGCACGTTGCTTTTACAACTGCACCCCCCGGTGAAATAGTAACGGGCGTGGCGACTGGCGACTGCAGTGTTTCCTCTCGCGTTGCGTCGCCAGCTCGAATAAATACTTCTGATTAGAGAGCGATAATGCCTGTTAACTATGATAATGACGCGTGCCACCATTGCCACATTATTCCAAAGCTCGCTCGACCCTTAAATCACCGCGAAGTAGACACTGATGGGGAGTGGCGCCATGGCCGTGCCTCCCATCGAGACACGGACGTTTCGTCAGTTTATGGGATCGTTCACTCTGTTCTTCTCTGTATTTCTGGGCCCGGTCACAATAATATTGCCAGACGACTCGCTTGATTCCAGCCTAATTAAATCGATGCGGGAAGTTTGTTAAACGTTTGCGAGAGAGCGGAAATTTTATTTTATTTTATATACATCAGTTTCAAGGAATTTTTTAAACTTCTCGAATTTCCCTCCCCGACAACCGTGGGGGGAACGAAGAAACTTCCTTCGGCCGAAAGTTTTTTCATTTGCATATTTACGCGGCCGTTGTCGCTGTCAGCTATACAAATTGGAGACAGGAATCACCGCGATCGGTTATTGTTAACCTCGTTATCTGACGGTAATCCGTTCCAGGGATCAGCAATCGATACGCGAGCTTTTCAGCGCCCGTCACGTTCGATTATTGTTACAGCTTTGCCAGCTACCTTCCTATTCCTGAATGTCATTTTCAGAATGACGCGTCGCTCTTCGAGACTGTCCGTTCGATTTCCCGGGATTCGACCGTCATTTTCATTGCCTCGGGTTAATCTCGTCGTTTCGACGTCGTCTCGCGATGCTCCCTCCAGGTTGAAAAAGATTCGAGTAAAAGGAAATACGCGAGAGTGCGAGAAACATCGAGCTTCGCTTGCCCTCGACTTATTTGATTTTTCAACCTCGTCAATTTTCCAATGGATTCCGAATTAAAGGGTTGCGCGTAAACTCTGAACCATTTAGCTCGCGAATCTAGTGGTGGAAGGCAACGATAATCTTAGCCACGCATTCTCTCATTCGTTTTTACGGTTTTATCCTTGCTGCGCCCTTAAAGGGTGCGTCCTTTCCTTTACTTTTGCTTCCCAGCGACTGCGCGATCTTTTGTGCATCGCGCTGCCACGGGGGGAAGCTAATGCCGCGATCAGCATTATTCCAGCCGATTTCACGCGGCGAACATCCGCGGTCGAGATGCTAAGCGCCGGCAGTAATTAAAGACTGGGTTAATTAGTGACTGCCGTGCCCGTTCGTGCGCACCACAATCCATATAACGCGCGCCATCAAACTTTACCAGCACTTTCGCGAATTTTTGTTGCCGTTGCCCTGCATCGATGTGACGAGAATTCGCGAGCTTTGACGACTTATAGTGCAATGTAGCACCGCTGCCATTTACCGACGATGGATTATAGACGCAGCGAGTGTTTAACGCGTGCGTCCCACTATTGAACTTTCACGACGTGTTCGTCGAATTCCGATATTTCGTTTAAAATCGTGCTGCGGAATTTTAGCAAAAAAAAAACGTTTACGAATCCCTTACACGATGCAAAGAAAATCTCGATAGAAAATTGAGCTTGTAGGTCTTAAACTAGAGGCTTGCACTTTAAAACGAGTCCAAGTGGATTGTTGTACGTTTTTTTTCCACGGCGTTACAGCAGTTCAAAGATTGACAATTTTTCATGGAAAATTTAGCGATCCTGTAATTTTGTGTAGGGGTGTATTTTATCCTTACATGCCTGTCGAAATGCCTCGCGTATTCCAGACGTGATAATTGGAAATTTTCGACAAGACGGGGATCTCTAATTGCGCGGGTGGCAGTGTATGATGATTTTCGAGAAGTGTACGGCGCTGTTTGCCACGTTTCCAACCGCGAGACGTATAACACCGTTTGAGAGACATGCACGCGGGTGCAAGTAACGTGTCGAATGCACGTAAAATCCTCCCGTAAATGCGGATAGTGTTTGTAGAAACGATTCGCTCGTCTGAATTACTGTGCGGTTGATGCAGTGTTAATTGATAGTGGCTTTAATTACAATACCTTTGCATTCAATAACGATTTTATCACCTATTCGGGCTTCGTCGTCGCGAGTAAATAAATAATTACCGCGTATAAAACATTCGTCCAACTTTATGAGTACATAGTGGTTTCGCGAACACGCGGACTGTAATAATTTCGACAAATTATCGTTCGGATATTTCGCCCCGCTAGGAATCAGTGAAGCGTCGCCAGCACGGCATCACAGGACTCGTCTGAAGCAATTAAAAATTTGTTGCTAGTTTCTGCTTTGGGTAAATTTTATGCGATGAAGCGGCGGGAGGCGGGGGAGGATCGTTAGTTAGTTTGCTAGCTGCGTTTATCGAATCGGATTCTTCTGGAACGTAGATGGGTTGAAATCGATACCGTGACGCGCAACAAAGCTAGCTAGAATATTATTCATTTTTCGAGTAAGCATGGCAATTTGCATCTGTGCTCACGGTTAAGTCGACACACGTATCGACCATTGCTCAAACGATATTCCCTTGAGAAGATAGGTGGTTCGTTCGAAATCGGTTTCCATGATGCAGGAAACAAAGTGGATATACGAAGCTGCGATAGAAGCTGTAGGATCTTGTTTAGCTAGAAATGTTCCAAGATTCGTAACAGTTAGGCGTTCGTCGGTCCGGAAATTTTCAATTTCGCTCGGGAAACCGTGGAAAGTGAGACGGGGAGAACAGAAGAGTGCGGATAGGAGAGCGAAGGGACTGCGACGTGGCAACGAATGGTCTTGTTAACGAATCAATAATACGTATTCGAATGGATCGGCCAGATCGATCGGCTGGTCGATCGCTTTATCGTGAAAAAGGGAAGGCGTGATTTTTTTATCTTTTTGGTCGAGCGAGAGCGATTCCCCGCAGCAATTCGTCGATTTGTTTGAAGTAGTCGCTGACAGATGGAAACGATATACCGGGAATTGAGAATAAAAGTAGGTACTGATCAGGCTATGTCGATTCAATAGCCTTTCATGGACGGGACTGCTTTTCCGATATTTTAAACACACTGCGCTCTGGGCGTGCACGGCAGGATTATTTTGCACGCGGCTACTTCCACCCGTTTTAATCGTACCAGATTAGTTACGTATGTAGACGCAAATAGGTTTCGTGTGTCGAACGGCTTCGCGTACACCCCGGTCCCGATAAACATTCGGAAATCGAGCAGGATCTAACGGATCCTCGTGTATCTTCCCTCGTCGCCGGTTGACTTTTATTACGCTCGTTTTCGAGTACGTATCGACGCGTCCTTCCTCTGTATTCGTCCCAACGAATTCGTCGGTCCTTCTTTTTTCTCTGGATGTGTTTAAAAAGAACAGCTTGTATTTGCACCGAATCTTACCTGTCACGATAAAAGCATCCCGCTCTACGGCGCGCCGTTCGAACAAAAGCCATCTTCAATTGCGATACGTCTCGAAAGATATTTTCTAACGGATTACGTTGTCTTTAGCGTGTTCATCGAGCGGGCAGGCATGAAACTCGGGCGGTAATTGGAATAATGCGCCAACATTCAGACAAAGAGAGGGAGAGAGAGAACTCTACACCGGCGAAGGTGGCGCGAGCATTGTAACGACCGAGCCTCGAAGCAGCGTTGGTAGAATACGCTTTGCAGCTTAAGGATCTGATAGAATAGATAACAAAACGTGCACGGGGATGCAGCGACTACTTGACGGAACGCGAAATCGAACTGGGCCGTGTAAACGATGGACAAGTTAACGACTCCGCGAGTTTCGAGGACACTCGCTAAACTTGGCCCATCCTCCGCCCGCTGGTAAGTAGATCCTCTTAAAGAGATGCGGAAGAGGACTTGAAGGAGGCTCAGCCATGTCGAAGCAAACTAATATATCCTCTTAGAGCCGACTGTGTTCCCGAGACTAATTGGATTTATGTCCGTTGCCATAAATTTGCGCGATAATCTCGCTTCTTACCCGTGGAAATTGTATCTGCGATCTTGTCTCGGCTTGTAGAGCCCGATTGAATCATTCTTCTTGAGGTATAGCCGCAGTGTCAGACACTTGGGCCCTATCTCGGAGGAAATTCTAACTGAATTTTCGATTAAGTACAGGTGGATGGGCAGCGGGTCAGTTAAATACCCGGATGCTTGTTTCACTCGATATATTTTTCTGTAAAATCGAGTCCGACAAAATGAGACCGTGGAGCCATGTAGAAATCTCGTTTCGAAATGGAGGAAGTTCGCCTACGTCGTAGGTTTAAATGGCTTACGAGTTAAGCAGAGGCGAGGATAGCATAAGGGAAGCTTAGCCACAGTTCTCCGTCGGAGCCCGATTAATGCTGTCGTTAGTCACTAGAGATCATCTTCGGTAAAAGAAAGTGTTTGTCGAATATAATCCCTGGAGAGCGTCTCAATGAAATTACGTCTCACACCGAGGATCCAATAAATGATTTCCCCTAATTTACACCTATCGACGATAAGCTCGAACGATGTAACAAGATTGAAAAAGTTTCTCGCTGGATGAAACGACAAGTAACCGACGCAGAGAACGTTCGATACTTCGGGGGAATATTCTGTAGTCCAGGTTCAGTTTTGCAAATGAGACGGCGTAGGTATCAATCGTGACAACTTGCAAATTGCTTTTCTCTGGCGCGACCGTCCGTTTTCGTAAGCGACGCGGCGCTTTGACGCCGCTGAATTTTCCACCGCGACGCGTCGCGCCGCGCGATATCGTTTCAGCTGGGAAGTGCTAGACGAATCGCCGAAATCGATTGAAAGTTCAGCGTGGTCGTTACCGCGCTATTCTGAAATGAAAATCCACGTTGCCGACTACGACGAACGGTCCCCGGCGACATTCTAGTTGCGAGACTTTCGTTGGAAGTTCCCGCTAAGGAATTTTAATGTATTTTTTTACCTCTTTCACAAACTTTGGAATATTTTTTGTATCATCGATCGAAGTCTCGGCCGCGATAGCCATCTTCGTAGTGGCGCTCAGAAAGTTTACTCCCTTTTCTTATGCCCGCTTCTTTGTTCTGTCAGCCGAGGTTTAATTAGATTTGCCATCTCTTAGAGGCGAGCTTCTTCTGGCGCGACCAATGAAATTTTACTTTCTCACAAAGAGCCTGCACTTTAGGTCGATTGACTGATTCCATTGCCCCATTGTCGAGCGGAAAATTACTGATTTCTCTGTGCCCGTAACTGCGCCAAGTAGCCCTTTTTAATAATACGAGAATCATTATACTAGTTCTGTCGGCGAATCTTTTCTTTCATTCCGAGCCTGGTCCTCTCTGCATACATTTCCTTCAAAATTTCCCGGACGAAACTTACACAGATCTTCTCTGATATCGATCAGTTACAAGCAGTTTAAAGCAGAGCAAACTTGGCCCATCGCATTGCAGCGATACTCAAATCTATTTAACGAGCTCGGTCGTTAAGGAATCGTTAGCGCAGCATAGAATTGTTATTCGTAGTGATCGAGTGTAAATATTATATAATCCAGCGTTATCTTTCCTCCCAACCCGGTTGAACGTGTTTCGTGTATGAAAATTTGTCGTTGAAAGTTTTTTCTTTGCAGCGGATCCTCGCTAATCGAATCATCTTTATTTTTTAATCCCCTTTCAATCTTTCTAACCCTGCTGGAAAAATTTCGTTTTCCATCGCTAGTGAATCGGGCTCGGTCACGCGCATAACCCCTAGGAAGTCGGGAATAAAAAGCAATGAAAAGGGCACCTTTCCGAGTAGAACAACGAGAAGACGTCAAAGGATCGAGCCGATTCGGTGGTCGAATGCAATTAAAACTTTTCTACTTGCGCTAGTTAATTTGTCTTTGTTGCCCCGACCCGACGGAAGCTTTTTCTTTTGTTGAAAAGTCCCGTCACGCGATCTCCCGGCCAGCATTGCTTCGTCATCGCCTTTTCGAGCGCTCCAGCCATGTCTTTTTCTCTCTGCATTCCAATTGGGGCGGTGTTAGTCGATAGACCAAAGGATTCCAGTACCTTCCATTCCATAATAACATTTGTCCAGCGATAAAATGTTTGGCAATGGCGTTTATTTCGAATATCAAATATCATTAGCTAAAGGGCAGCCAGCGACTGGGCCGAGAGTCAGTAGAATTAAGCGCCACTGGTCAGACGCAGCGGACTGCGCTATACGAACCATCTCTTGGCCTGTGAAACTTCCAAATATGTAAAAGACTGGGCGTGCCGGAAAGATATAAATTTTCACTCGAGGAGGACGCGCCACGAATGAAGCATGGTGAACATAAAAACGAAATACCTAAGCGAATACTGTGATATTAATGAAAAAGGAGGAACGATAGAATGCATATAGTTGCGCGTAGCGGCGAGCAATTGACATATTTCCACGATTATTTACGCAGCGGAAATCTCCAGCATGCTGGCTGATGTTCGCTGCTGCCGCGATTCACCAAAGTGCAATAGAAGTTTCTCCGCGCGAGATAAGTTCCGTGACATGTTACAGTTTTTCCGGGACGTTCGTCGAGTGGTAGCTCGCAGGAACAGGGACGCGACATTTCCCTGGAAGCATGCTGAAGATTTTTGTTTGCAGAATTCACGGGCCGACGGGTCGCGAGTCGCGTTCACGCGTATATAAATCGTTTTGCCTGCAAGGGTCCGATCTTCAAGCGCCGTGAAAGAGCCTGCTCCGCAAGTAAATTGCAAAGCTCGTCGCCGACGCGAGTTTTTCTTAAATTTTACAGACTTCTCGATGCGTCAATTTATAGGTTCGCTCGCAATGGGGAGCTCTCGCAAAGGGTTTGGAAAGCTTTTAGGGGGGGGGGCGCGTCTCTTCGGACGAACATTGTGCTTGTTCAATTTATGATAACTTGCGAGTAACGTGGAAAATTAAGCACGATAATAGCTACAGAAATGTATATGAATATCATTTTCCCATCGGGCATGAAAATAATACCGCGCGGTTATTTCAATTTGCCCGCGATCGATTGAAAGGCAGGTGCATCGGGAATTAAAGCTGTTCAGCAACGTTCCGCGAGGAAAAGATGGGGCAGGTAGAGATTGAGAACTAATTGAGAACGTATCCCCCGCGACGTCCTCTCGCATAAACGACCGTCGATACCGTTTTCTCGAACGAATGAAGATTTTTTGCTCGGAATAAAATCTTGAATATGCGAACGAGATGGCGACCGCCGTGGCGTCGCCATGGAAAAGGCTGAAAGGAGAGGCGAACAAAAAGCATCTTCGCGCCAGCTGGTCAGCCTTTTTTATCAGCAGTCTCGTGCTCGTTCTTGTCGGCGAGATGTTCAAAAATCGCTTAGACCCGGCAGATAGGCGGTCGATAAGGGAAACCACGAGCTGATATACGATGGGATTTCCGTCCGTCGTCGTCCAACATACGTATATATCGGTTCTTGTTCCTTTGGCGGTATCATTTCAAGACAAAGTTCTTGCGCTTCGCTGGAAACAAACTGGTTAGTCGTCTGGTTACATTTCTGCGAGTGTTTTCCATCAGAAAAATAATACCATCGAATTTTATCGCCCTCGCAGTTTATTTGCCGTTCGGGCTTCTTCGACAAACAGAAGGGACAGAAAGGGGATAGGCAAAATTGAAGCCGCTCTTGGCTCAAAGAGATATTTCTCAGTTCACGCAACAAGAAGAGCCACTCTATACGATTTATTTGGTCGCGTGTCGCGTGGCATTTTTAAGCGAGAGGCTGCCGATGAAATTCCTCGCGACAATTTGCCACGAGAGCCATAGGTCTCGTGTCACTTGAACGTCGAGTATGCTTGATTCCTCCTTTATCTAAACGCGTTCCTTCGCACCTCCGCGATTCGTATCACGATTCCGCTTTCGAGACATCGACGTGCCTCGCCGACGTTACGAGAAATTCCTGAGAAGCGACGGACTTACGCTCCGCGTTCAAGACGATAAGGTTTCGATTTGTCAAAGGCCTGGATCCCCCTTCGAACGCAAATAAATCCATGTCCAATTTCGTGGCCATTCCTTTCGCGCCTTTTCGTGCATCGCGTGAATGCGATTCCACCGTAGAAATGTCACGCCCTGGCTTTATTACACAAGCAGAGGGTAATATTTAAAGCATTCCTTCACAATTTATAGAAGCTATTTGTATTTTCGTTCGAACACAATCGCCCCGGCGCGGCGTTTCATTCAAGACCAACGTAGCAAGATAGCAGCGGAAGTTGTACCACGCCCCTTGTGAATATTTCCACACGGTGACCAAGTCCTCCGGCCTTCCCGCATCGAGGAATGCATTATGTACATGCATTTCGATGCATAATTTCTGCGCTCAGGCATCCACCGCTTGAAAATTTTCCACGGTCTCCTGGGCTCCGCGGAGGGGCAGTAAGGATCCGGAAAGATGGCACAGTCTTTCGCCGCTTGCTCAAAATTTCTCCGAGGCGTCGTTAAACGTACCGCGACGGAATTCCCTGCACGTGTGCTCCAAGCGATCTGAATGTGCCACGTAAACTGGTAAATAGATAGGAACGATGCCGAGAGAATGACGCCAGGGCAACAGAGTTGGAGGAACTCGATGGCGCGAGTTGAAACGGTGGATAAGGAGTGGAAAGCGAGAAAATGCGGTTAAGTGGTACCGAAGGCGAATAAGACGAACCGAGGCGAGGAAAGTGAAACTGAAATTGCAGTCGACAGAGGGAGGAGGAGGAAAGAGGAGAAGAAGAAGAAGAAACGGCGTAACGGGCGGAAAGTGGATCGCGGTCGTGGATGCGAGCTGCAAAGGGAACACGCTTGCCTCGTATTCTTCCATTCGTTCGTCTCCAGAGGAAGCTTGATGTAGACCTCTTTGTTTTCTTCCGACATCCAATTTCCATAACATTAAGCAGCTTACACGTATGCAGACGCAGCGTGTTTCTGGAGCACTTCGTTTAGGATCGTAACCCAATGAACGAGGCTGGGGGATACATTTACACGGTAGACTTTTTAGATAACCGAGGCGGGTCGAGTTGCCTCGCCCCTCAAGGCGGTACGTGTACTTGTAGGGGTTGCGCGACTCTTTTAGAGGGTGTAAGAGTGACAATAGACGGCGCAGGGCAACGATTGCGACCCTGTTTCTTTTGCCTTCCATTTGAAATTGAGCGGAGAATACGCGTTGCGCCGGCAAAGTGAAATATACGGGATCAGTAGAGTGTCCTCGTTTCTAGCCAGATATATTCTACTTCCGTACTGCAACGATATTTCACATCAATTTCACGCCTGTTTTCTTTTCTCTCTATATTTTTGTGCGCCTCTCGCTTGTCCAGCAAACGATACAACAGCGTGTGAATAAATTCGCGTAATTTATTTATTTCACCGAGAGAGCCCAAATTGCGGATAAAGTTGAATTAAATTTCAAAATCATCGACGAGCCTGGCAGAAATATCGAAGCCTGTCACTTGGCCGCGTTAATTGCGCAAATTTCCTTAATGCTTTAAACGCTGCGGAAGACAGAAGCATAGCGAATTCATGTGCGCTGCATAATTGCGGCACACAGGCAGTGGCCGTATCTCGGCTCCCTCGGAATAACAGTTTCCGCTGCAATTCGAGGCGGAACTGTCGCGTATAAAAACGATTTACACAGCGATAACAATCATATCTGACGGCTATGCGACGTTATTCGTGCCCTGAAAATTTTAAATACGCCCCAGCTGAAACGATTATCAATTAAAAAGGAAAAGAAGTTGAAAGATTGCCTTCCCTCCCTATCTTCATTTTATCAGAAATTTACGTGGAAAAGCTCTCGAATAATTTTCTATCGCATAACTTCGTGTACCATACAATGAGTCCGAGAGACAAAGGCACCTGAATCACCGCGTGTAATTGCGGCGTTGGCAGCAGTCTCTTCTAATCCAGGTGACAGTGTCCCCGTTGGAACCATAATTCTCGCCCCTTTGTGAAAACAGTCGTAGGTTTTGTTTCTCGACGGCTTACCCCCCCGGTTCTTCTCTTATTTCTTTTCCTATACTGCAGTTTTTTTCCGGGGAAAGAAGGGAGAGGGGCTGCAAGCGGCTGGATCGCGCTGGAAAATCCTAGCGACCGAGTCCTCGCTAAATCCCACCGTTCGTCCAAGAAAAGGGGAACGTTTGTCGAAAACGGGAATCTAATTGCAGGATCAAGGGATTTGCCCTGCGCATTCTTAACGATGCTCGTCCTTTTCAGAGCGAAAGATCGAGCGTCGATCTTTCGCGCTTTCTCGCTGCCTCTGATCCTGGCGTTAGAATTTTCTCCGTTGCCGGTAGAGAAGTTATCGGGAGAAGAAGATAATAATTAAGGTTGACGCAACAGTTTCAGCATTAATCGTTACTTAGCCCGTCATTCCGACGCGATGGCGGATATCTGAGATGATAGAGTCCCAAGTACCGTGACATTTACCGACTTCGATTTCCATTGAACGGTGGTTATTGGCATTGAATCGAGTCAGTGTAGCGAGAGATGTCGAGCACTGACAATAGTGTCATTCATCTATGAGTTCAGCGTAGAGTTCGCCGAACTTCGATCTCCTGGGGGTTGTGTCATTACTTTATAGTATTAGCGAACGGCCATTTTCTGAAAAGCATCGAAATAGATATATTTTTTTGTACTTTACTGCGTAGCTTGAATAAATTGAATGCGAGTGTACTGGAGGTAAGATGATTTGTTGGGTTTCTCGGTGACCAAGAGGCTCGTATCTCCGCAGCTATCGTTTCCGAAACCCAATAAATCCGTCCTCCGGTAACTAGAAACTCTCGAGACTGTCGAGTACCTTCTGGAAATCCGATCTTCAGCCCGTTGTTTCTGCTTTCTTTTTCAGAACCTGAAGAACCAGATCATGACGACGAACGTTTGGGTGGAACAAGTGAGTACCGCTATGCTTGTTACACGATATTAAGTCACTTACGATTAACCCTAGGAATAGCGTGGGCGATACTCGCCAAAATTAGCTTAATTTTGGAAAATTCAGTTCACTAAATTCAGCTCGCCCACGAGGATTGGAAATGCGGAAAATAATTTGATTTGTCGGTCGAACGCGGCGCCGAAGGAAATTCGTCGACTGTTTCATTCCATCCGCCGAAATTAAATGTATGGCCCCGTTTGCATTTGCGTTGTTCCAAGAATCCCGGGTCTGAAGTTAACGAACCGTTCCGTTTCCGATTCGCGAAACTACGACGCCCAAGAGCCGGCCAAGAGATCGCGGAACCTTGTGTCCCTGAAAGTTGACCGAGCCAGCCGTTCTACCTCGCAAACGATTGCGAGAGATTTGACGAAATGTGATTTCCTCTCCCGTCACGATAGCCGGAGAACGTTGATAGTGGCGAAGGAGAAGGGTGGAATAGAGAAACGTACCAACTCAACCTGGCGGAGGTACTGTGACTTTGACCAACGGGATCTCCCCTTTCTACGAGCTGGCGAGATTTGGAATTTCAAAGTAGACGAATTTCATTCCGTGCCTGTTGACGACGAAATCCGAATCGCGAAACGGTAGTCGATCTTTATTGACATACCACTTCTTCGGAGTCTGCCTCTTAGGCCTCCTTGCTCCCTGAATTACTCGATCTGCGATCGCTTTTATCTCAGCTTTCTCCGTTTCCCTTGTTCGCCCCCACACCTACGTTTCGTTTCGTGACTGTACTGTTGAAAGAGTGGAGATTCGTGCGTCGGTAAACTGTCCCCCTTGGACTCCCTTCAACAAGGTGCAAGAAGACACGAGCTGGTTAGGGTAGTTTCTTCGAGCCTTCGAGCTGGAATCAGGCGACGAGCAACTGGCTGGCAGCCTGTTGGTTTTTCGTCACTATTCTTCTTCCCTTGGCTCAGCCACGATCGTTTGTCCGCGTCAATAGATCTCGCGCCTCTTTTTCTCGCATCTGGGAGACGATGGAAAGGGAGCACGGCGTAACACACTGGGCAGGAAAGTGCATAGTCGGCCAGGATCGTCTGCCAAGCGAAGTGGCTGCCTTTTATCAGTCGCTGGGAATTGTTTGCCATTGTTGGGGATGGCGAAGCAAGTAGATTCTCCTGGCTTCTTTCGGAAGTTCACCGAAGCCGGAGAACTACGTAAATAGTCGTGTATACATCGACGAGTGACGGGAGGAAACGTTTTAGCCCTGTCGACTCGGACTCACGCGACGGATAACAAAGTTCTGGTTCCTTGGTCGTCCAAGTAGTTCTTTCTGCGTATCATTTTTAATTGATACGACTAGCGTCAATTTTGTTAACTTTCGCGGCGTTGACGACGTTTTCCCTGATATAATTCCGCCGAGGAGCAGAAAGGGGCAACTCGGCCAAGTCCTTTTGGATGAAAGGATTAATTGGAATTCTGTCATCGGTCAAGAAGAGGCCGCAACGTAAAGTGCAGAATCTTGTTCCCTGGAAGACTCCTATTTCCACCAGCATATCGTGGTTCTTATGAAAATCGACTTCCATTACGCTTTGCGAACTTTCTACTCGATTTTTTCAGTGTCGTTGAATCGGGATGCTCGCCATTTCTGTAGAGAAATTCTCATTTTCTTGGCCTTTGTCACCGTGTGTCGTAGCTCGTTTATAGTTCTTCGGTGAAGAATACGTCTCCGAGATTTCTTAGATACGTTAAACAGACGACACGGACGGTGAAACGGTGCCGCGTATGAACTGGACTTTTTAATTCGACGGTGAGCTCATTCCTTCCATTCCGCTACTTCTCCTTTCCTTTGTTCCTTTCGTGTTCAGTTCAGGAAACAACTGTGAATTTAATGGAACGAGTGGCTCGAGCCGTGCAACTGAATTTTTTGCGTTGTCGGGTTTTTTAGCTCGCGGAGTGGTTGCCCGATAATTGTAGTCCAGAATAAGTTGCTTTTAATCGAGTTACGTGCATAGCCGAAAACTTGTCCCGTTCCGCGCTTTATCTTATCGTTGGTTGCTTAAAAGAGAAACGCCAATCTCGAAGGAAATGTTTATCCTTCGTTGGTAGCACAGCGAAGAAGGAAGGGTTGACGGGCGTATTCATTTTCCAACGTCGGGATCTTCCAAGTAGATTCGCGATTTCTGTCGTCTGGGAAAGGTGAACCACTCGCTGCAGCGTTTAACACGATGGCCGACTGAGCTCGTACAACTGCCGATGCTGTCTGCTTTTAGAGCAGCCAGATTTCTGTAAAATCGACCCCATTTATTCTAGCAGTCGGCCATTGTTGTTAGGAGCTGGCGCGTCTCACGCTTGCAAATGCTTTCTCGACCGATTGTTAGTTTCAGCCGGATGGAGATCTTACGATTTTGGCCCTGCCAACTCCTGTCTTCTACTTGCTCGATTACCATTCCTCCTTTGCCTCTGCTCCCTCGAATTTACGCGGCTTCTGGCGGCAGGATAGTCTGCGAGCGGTAAGGAAAAAACGTCATCGCGAAAGTGCGCAATGTTCTGTTTTACTACCACGCCATTGGCGTAATCGTGGCGGCATTTAAAATAAAAGCGCAGTGCAAATAATGATCACAGTTGCATAACTTTATCGCGGTAAGAGTTTTTTTTAAAGGCAATTTCAAATAATCTCGTTTCGTCGGTCCATTCCAGCTCCGATATTAATGCTATACCCACTGGCATTCCTCCAGCTTCCGGTGGAAAACACAGCTGTAGATTTTCCGTAACCGATGAAACTTTAAAGTCACGTTACTCTCCCGTTTAAGCCATTATCCTAAATTCTGAAGGGAAAATCGTTCGATTAAATAAATCTGTCGCTAACAAGCACACTGAAACACCGATATTCCTTCGAAATCTTGTTGGCCCTGCGTGCCAGCGTTCTAAAAGCCGATGGCACGTATTCAGGTAGCGTTTGTCAAGCTTCTCCGCGTTCTGAAATCTTCAGACGGCGGAATAAGCTGGCAATCTTCGCGGTGGCAAGTGCACGCCGGCTTTCGCGCTATGAATTCCTTCGCTGGAATTCCTGCCGCGTTTCTTTCCCTGAATCCGTCGGAAATCCACGGCATGCAGAACTCGAGAAGCAAACGGCACCGCGGAAATACTCAAATTTTAGATATCTGTGAATTTAAAGGGTTACAGCCGCCTGTCTCGGCGGCCTTGTCGCCCTAAATCGTCCGGGATTTCAGTTTTGCCGCTCAAAAGCCGAGTTTTCGAGGACGATAGCTTTCCGATACCGTGACAGCCTTCGACGGCATTGATACAACGATCGTCGAGCAAAGGATTTCCCTCCTTCTAACAACGCCCACATCGTTTCCCGTTTATTCCCCCAGTACGATGCTTACTTTTTGCGCGAAGTTGCGCCGGCTGATCTATAATTAATTTTAGAAGCACGAGATCTGTTCCAGCAGTCTATGCGTTCGATGGAAATCCTCGAACGTTCCCTATATATTCGTGAAAAAATCGTTCAAGAGTAATACTGTTTTCAGTTGGCAAGCGTAAGGAGCGGGAATAAAATACGAGACCGTGGTATCTCGAAAACGGGAACCGTTTTTACCGTCGTAGACTAACAAGCCACATTTGTCAAGCATGCCCGATAGCGTTTCCCAAAGTAGTTTCCCTTCCGGCGACGATGAGTATTACCTGAAAATTGGCGTCGTTTTTTCCCTCCCGCCGATCATTCCCCAGTTCACGATGCCGTAGGAGACTTCTAAATTCCCGTTTATCTTCTTCCACTGCGAAAATCGATCGAAAGTCGGGGAAACAATTTTCTACACAGAGGACGGACTGAATGCAGAGTGACCATTCGAAGAGACAAACAACGCCGCGCGAAACAACGACACGCTCGTAGCTTCCTCAGGAAATTTCGGTCGTTTAATTTAATGAGTGCACCGCGTGCCACTCGCGGCCACCGAAGTGTTAATTGCTCTGGCGCGATTCAATTGACTCGGTGCAGCGCCCGGTGCAATCGGGTGAATATATTTCACGAATTAAGGGCTCGAACTAAGGGTGCGGGGTCCATTGGTTCTGCATTTATTTTCAGATCAGCGTGTTTTCCCTTTAATCTGGCCCTTACGTTGCACCCCCTCGATAGAGCTTCCGCCCCGTTGGACGTACGAGCTTCCTAATCGTTAAAGAGAATTCAAGGATAGTAGACCGTGAGCCCTTAATTTTTTAGGACACGTTTTACCATTGGGAACGCGTGTCGCGTACTATGGAAAGGGGAAAAGTGGCGTAACAAGACGCGAATCCGTCGTGGAGGTCTTTTATTCGTAAATCATTGATTGCTGAACGTGAAGGGGTTACGTTGCAACGTACTTAGAGTTCGCTAACTGAATACTAATCGAGTGTGCTTGGCCGCGTTAAATTGATATTAAAAATGCAGAGGATCGCTTCAACGATCCAGGGCGGGAACACATCGGAGGATATTAATTCGTCAGCAGCAGTGTCGACCACAAATTAAATTATTTATAACAATCGCATTCGTTGATGAACCCGTTGCGGGTCTAATAGAAAAGCTGTCGAACCGTTTCGATCGACTTCATTCGGCATTTGACATTCGCTGCTGTCTAGGTTCAGTCTGTGTACAAAATGAAAGACTCGGAATCAATCGGGGCTGCGGTAAATTTCGCGTCAGTCTATTGTCAACCGTAGCGGGTAGTGCACGTCAGATACAATTTCTCTGGATTTAATTATTTCGATTGCGCAATTCTTCGCCCGGCAAGCGAAGAAAATGACTTTTTTATCCCGCAATATTCTCCAGCACGCTTTTCAATTATACCCGGCGATTCGTAAAATAATGTGGAAAGGACGTCTTGGTCCCCGGCGATCGAACCCGCCGACGCTTGGCGATAAAGGAAGGTTCTTTTTCTTCGCTTTTGTTGCGATGTCTCGCGATCCCTAACAGTTGATGGAGCTCGAAATAAGAAACGGAAGGAAGAGAGGGATTCGCGGAGTCTGGGCGTAATTACTTTCCCTCCCTCTTAATCGGTTCAGCTCGCTTTAACGGCGTCCCGGTGAAAAGCGAATTCTCGCAACGAGCGTCTGCCCTTTCTGGCCGGGTCCGACCGGTTGCTGAACCTTCGACGGCCAATTATCCGGTCTGCGTGGATTTCTCGAGGGTGGCACGGGTGGAAAGGGTTGCGCCTACTCGTACGAACTGCGACATCGGGTGTGAGCGTAGCAGAGAGGCGACGGTGGAAGGCTGGTTTCGTTTAACATGGGTTTATGGTCGTAGTTATTTTTACGACGAGTCTGTTTACCTAGATGTCGCGAGAATTTCACACGCACCGTGTTGTCATAGCTGTAGAGGTTACGCGCGATGCTAATATTCTACATACTGCTGCCGAGTCTAATGGTCGAGATTCGCGAAAGATCGAAGGAAGGGCTTTTGCGGTAATTATTTAAAAGGCGGCAAGAGGTTATAATCTAATTTCGTGCAATTACGAGTAGGAGAGAGTTTAGAGTACGCGCGATGCTACGTCGCTATTTGGATTATCGGCCAGCGAACGGTGCTTAGAATTTCTCTCATATTCAGGATTATATCGTTATAGCCGAGTGTTACTTTTAAAATATCCATGAGCTCTCTCGTTAAGCACAAAAGCTGTATTAGCAGTTGCGCGGCCGAGAACTTTGCTCGAATTATTTTTGTACACTGTTCTTCTTACCATGCTACAGGGGCAAAAATAAACAAGACTTATTTTTGCGTTGTTTCTGCTTGCAGGAGTGGAACGATTACAAGCTGAAGTGGAACCCGGATGATTACGGCGGTGTCGACACCCTTCACGTGCCGTCGGAGCACATATGGTTGCCGGACATTGTTCTTTACAACAAGTAAGAGTTTCCTTTCACGCTATTAAATCAATGGCCCCGGGTAAACTGAGGCACGCGGAATATAAATGTTATAAAATGAAAGTGGAGGGCTCTAATGAGGCTGGTTGTTTCGACCACTCGAGCGCCGACAAAAAGCGATAAAATATACGACTCCGACCGAAAAGCAATTCGGTACATCTTGTACGAACCGCTGCGGGGCAGTTTGCGGAAACAATTTGTTCGTTCGAGCGAATTTATTTTTATAACCGCAAAGAACCACCTTAAACAACTGTCCGATATGTTCTCTGTCGCGTAGGATATTACACGTGTCCGATGTTCGCGATCGTTTCAGCTGTTCCTTAGCTTCGCCGTCTGGAAGTTATATTCGCCACGGAGACTATGAAACACGCCCTCGTAGAATTGGGATATTCGCGCAGAACGTTAGGGAAAACTAAATAGGTGTCGTTTAGAAGGACAGCAGAAGATTTCGTCGATATTTTTCCTGCAATCAGCCCCGCGTTTATTCCTCGGCCCTTTTCTCCGCTAGTAGGTGCGCATCGGGTTGGTCAGAACGTTCCACGCTGTTTGTCATCTTGCTCCAGCTATACTTCATGGGATTTTAGTGGAAAGTGCAGAGCACGGTTTCTCATAAACCATCGTGGAATATTCCACGGTGGTACGTGACGTTTTCAACGGAGTACTCCAAAGCCATTTCGAAAATCCACGGCTGAAACGGGACACATACGCGGTCCACGTAGCTTGGCCAGCTAACGTCAAGAAGGAGGATGTATTTCGCCGTAAGGACGACACTTTTACGAGGAAGCAGAGTGGGGTCGCCGTTCCGGCAGCCTCGATAGGTTCTTACCGATTCTCTCGTTGGCCATCGCGCATTGAATTTCTTGTCGCGGCTAAGAAACCGATAATCGAACTTCTGGGCTACCCCGGAGAGAGTTAGGATAGCGCTGAATGGAAAATATTGACAGGATTTTCCTTCCTCTTTTACAGTTGGACATGCAATTAGCGTCAGCTATACCGCCACGGCGATCTAATTAGTTGCACAATAGTTACAGATTAGTCTGTGCAAACGTAAACTTAATTTAACTTGCCCCCTAACATCTCGAACTCTCTCTACCATGTATCTGTCGCGATTGAATTGCCACTTCGAGTAGATCGTCCGACGATTTCAAGGCTACCAGCAGCGCAAGACAGTTTATCCTCGCCCAAAGTTTCTCGCAAATTGCGAGGGAAAATTTGCGCGCCCGCCTCCCCGGTCAACGCGTCGCGAAAAGGCTTCGACCGGCTCCGCATTCAACGTGCGATCAGCTTTTTTTTTTATTTGTTTACCCTGACGAGTGTGTCTCATTGTATCTGGCGAGCGTTCTCTCCTATGACACCTGGAGACACGTCAGAATTTCGACGAGTTTTATTTCAATTACACATTGGAGTGGCTCCGACGCGGCGAGCTTTCAATGGTAAATCATAAAGAACGTTCTCGAAGTCGAAACTCTCGACATACATTACGCCGTTTCAATTACTCGAGCAGCAGGGGGGGGTTGGCGGAGTTGGGTGAATCGATTGTCGTAGCGACGCTTCGAAAGGCTGGAAGTATCGAAGCTTTGTGTAGCCCAACATCATGCAAATGCTCCCTTTGGCGGGGCTCGTCGTCCTCCTCCTTCTCGGTGTCCTCGCCAGGGGCAGGAGAAAAGTAATTTGTATGGAATATTCGAATCTGATTAATAATTCACCGGCGACATTGCCGGGAAGATTGCCGTTCCGAAAGGAGAGCGGTCTGTTTCGGAACGAAACTCAACGTGGCCGTAGTCTGGCCCGAAAGGAACTCTTCCACGGCGATTTCGCGATATCGAGATACGCTGTTATATGATGAATTTTGATAGCGCTCGTTTGACGTTCCTGGAACTCGGTGACCGTGTTTCTTTGCCGACTGCCTTTGTCCATTTTATCGAATTTTAACCCTCTATTGAAAGCGATTCCGCTGTTTAATAACTCTTGGTCGAAGCTTTGTTGTCTCCGTGGAAGAGCTATGGAAGTTTCTTCATTGTTTCTGGAGGTTTTAAAAGAGGCGCGCTAAAGTGGGGCGAATTATTGAACGCTGGGAAATTGTGTTTCGCGCGACGATCTAAAACTTTCAAGCTGATCCTTTTGTTTTTCACGCGGTCAGAACGTCCGGGTGGAAAATTTAGCGACCTTTTCCGTAGCCTGATCATTGGCGCCTACTCCTTTCTCGAGTCGAGGCTAAGTTCTCGCATAGAATTTCGAGGTCAACGCACATTTCCGATTAGTTTGGACTTCGGACCACCCTTCGACACTTGCTCGCCGACCATCGGACTGGCGGAGGCTAGGTTTCCTTAGGCTGGGAGGGTATATCAATTCAATCGAAGTCAAGTTTCCCGGGCAAACTTGACTCGATTGCCGCCTTCGAGGTCTCCAGTTTCCTGTGCGATAACTTTCACGCTGTGATCCCTGTATCGATTTAGTAGTCGATGAAGCTGTCCCTCGAAATTCTCATTCCTATACATTCCACACGAGCACACCCACACGCTCTTCGGAACAAGCAGATACTTGTAAAACGATGTATAATAACATCTTCGCCCAAAGAGCTGCACTTTTAAAAGAGTTTCTCATACATCAAAGCACTTCAGGCTGCGCTAGTTACTCGAAGCAAGTTGCTCAGTATCGAGTTGTGTAATAAAGTCGTTGAATTTCGAGAGGCAGACACTTCTCAATTGAACGTAGCAGATATAGCTTTCCGCTGCAGACATTTTATATTAACGTGTCGCACGATACAAATGAAAATAAGAGGTCCTTGTCGGCAAGTCTTCTTTGTTACTCCGTATTCTTCTTTGCGCGCACAAAGTGCACTGATCTTGCTGCTGAAAAATCGGCCGGGGAGAACGGCGCAGCACGACTAGAGCTGGAGATCGAGTATAATTCCACAATTTTCGAGCGGATGGGAAGCTTGGCGTGAATTATGGTGACACGAAAACGTGCTCGTGTCCTGGAAAGGAAGCACGTTGCGGAGAGTGTCGTTTTGATGAATAGCTTTGGCATGTTTAAAGAATTTCGACCGCTGGCAGCCAGTGAATAGGAATTATTTTCAATGTCCTCCAGGAACTTTGGACAGTTCTTACGCAGACCTCGCCGTGGAACATTGGATGTTGAGAAATGAATTTCTACGATGCGACTGCACCAGGTTTCTTTTCGGTGCAAGAGAATTTTCTGGATTTGTATATAAACCTACATGGAAATTAGCTGACACTCGATAGAACTATTTATTAGGGGAGGGCGTTCCTCGCGAGAAGAAAGTTTCGTCGGCAAAAAGTTTCGTCGAAAAAGGCTTTTCCAGGGGACGAAGAGTTTTCTCGATAGTGGTAGTCGTAAAGTTTTCGAAGAAAATCAATAAGTTGCTGGAAGGGTGAGGGTTGGTTCGTGGTACAGGGTCTCCTGTACAAACGGATGTAATTTAGTTGAGCCGTCGATAAATTAAAGTACGCGTCGCATCGCGCGTATTAAACAAAAACTGCCGCCCTTTCCAGTCGTGATTATTAAAAATCCATCACTACTCCAGGGCAACGAAAAAAAAATTGAAATCGCATGGAATCTATTTCCCCGCGGGCTGTATCTCGAGCCCTGTATCGAGGAAAAACGATTTTCGCTGAAAGTGATACAATAGCGAGCGAAAAAGCGCAGACCCGCGGCGTGTATTGGCTCGAACCAGATAGGACGGTATCCAATAAATTCGTCGAAGCGTCGGGGCGCAATCAACGATGCAAATGCTCGGTCGCATAAAGAAGGTCGAAAAAAAAATGGGGTGCAAAGCGATTTCGTACGTGGCCTTTTTTTTCAATTACCGTACGTTTGACGACTTACACCGGCGGATACCTGGGATGAACTTTCGATCGAAAGCTGACAATTTCCCGCAAAAATGCTCGTTTCTAAAAACGAGTCGAGGGAGAGTAGAGTAGCAAAGGGATTTCGAAACCTTGAAAAGCGCTCAGCCAATCGTGATTGAGAATATAAATGAACGATCGCGGGCGAAAAATGATTTCCGCTGCCGACAAAGGCGAATGGAGACAGTTTTGAAACGGGTAAAAGGAGTAGGTAGACAAAGGTACGGCGACCGATACACGGTGACGGAGTCTCAGTGCAATCAACGGAGGTAAATAGGTATCCCTCGGCTGAGGGAAGCGGGCAAAAGGGTTGAGTACAATGACCCGCGGACGCGTACGTGCGGGCGGACAGTGCGAAATGCAAAGTTAAAATATGCAGGGAACGTACATGAGCCGGAATCTCGTTACACCATTATCGCCGGATTACTGCGCCTGCAGCTCGTCCCAGACGCGGTAATCCGGTCCCGGTGCGCGGCAACGCGCGTTAACGAAGTAACACGGCCTCAAAGTAACCGTGTTGGACTGCTCGCGAGATACGCGTTTCGTTCTCCTGCGAGGCAATTGCTTGTTTCGTTAGGAACGCGTTTAATCTTTAAAACGTTATTCGGGGATACCGGATGGAAGGTGGTCACTCGTTTGGAAGAGTTTCAATTAAGTCCAGAATACGGTTCGACATCGTTGTCCCCCGAATGTACTACAGGGCGTGTTCAAGCAAAATTAGATGCTCGTTCCATCCGCCTTGAAATTTACCACAGGAGAAACAGTCGTGGTCCTGTCCATAAAGCGTCGAGCTTATGATTCACAACTCACGATGAGTCGAGGCACGTGAGAGTCTGCGAGACACCGCGGTAGTACCTACATCGTGTACGGCCTACATTTAACATTTAGAACGTAACGCGAGTGCCGGTGAATTAAAAGGAAATTGGACTGTTCGCGGCGATATCAAATTTGTGACTTAATGCTCGTAAGTCACACGACAGTCTACTGTGGAGTTTCGTCTGTGCCGCGTAAATTAACGGCGCTTACGATTTAATTCAATTGCAGCTACATTCGGTATTCTCCTTAGATTCCTATTTCCTCGCTCAAATGAATCGTCCGTTTCTCGTTCTCGCAATATATCCCCTTCCTTTCGGGGAGGTAGGAATTAATTGTTTCTATTTCATCGATAGTATCATTCGATAAGAGGGTTGCCTAAAACGAAGTTATCATCGCAGTTGTCGAGATATCGCCGAGCGCACATTCTCGTCGCTGTCTTCGTCACCTCCTCGCAGGCTCCGTCTTGTATACGCGGTGTGCTCCCGTCGTCGAGTGCACATCTCTGCATTCAGCCGCATTGTAACAGCCCAGGTGCCGGCTGACCTAAAATGTGCCAAGTACACGGGGCTCCGTTAGAAAGCGAACCTGAAGCCCCTCTACCACCTCCTGCTGTTTCGCGGCAATCATCCTTGATGCGAAGTGAACGCCGTTGCTCGTTCTTCCGCATAAACACGCTCGCCGCCCCTTCGTAAATTCGATTCTAGCTGATACACGTTATTTGCTAATTGCTGTGTTTCGGTGTCCTAAGTACGGCGCCGCGTTATCCAACACGGGAGGAAGAAGGGTTCGTTTCATAGAACTTGAGGGATGAAGGTTCGCGCGATGGAATACGGCGGTGGGGTAGAAATTAGTGAAGGAGGGCGAGCGAAACGAATGTTTAGGCGGGTTCGAGGCAACCGGAGATAATTCCTTTGAGTAATTTCGGCTGGGGCGGACGTCCGTGGTGTTTGAACGTTGTTCTGAAGTTGGGGTAAAGGCAGGCTTCAACGCGCTGTGTTCTTGGAGGAATCAGCGATGGAAGAATATCGACGGGGAAACATCGAGTTCTGGCGTGGCGGCGAAGATTGCGTCGATTAGCACACTTGGCGAAGGGTGAATGGAACTCGATAGATGTAATCGATTTCCAAAGTTGACGGTAAATAGAATTTTCTTGCCCGAAGGAACTTGCGCAGGGGGCGGTATGTAGTCTCTGTTAATATAACTATAACCACTTGACGAATTAGAATTGTCCACGAAGTTATATACAATTGTTTTTATTGGCCGCATTTTTGCAGAGCTACCACGCGGATGTCGAATAGCGTAGAATATTTCAGGAATGCGGTCTCGCGTTTGTCAATCCCAAGCGCCACAGTTCGCCGGGCGAAATTATGCGAATTGACGGTATTTCCATAAAATGGCACCGGTCCCGGAGAATAGAAATTTCTGGAATCCCTATTGAATATTTAAAAATCGCAAACGGCCATCCTTTCCCGCGGTTATCGGCGGACTTCGGCGAAGCTGGCGCATAAAACGCATCGGCGCGCAGAATGTTCATTTTTGTTCGAAAAAAATTCAGTGACCCGCCAGGTGAACATACGCACAATGAAACCAATCCTTCGAGGCACAGACATCTCGTACCCATAGAATCATACTTTGAATCTCTTTATTTCTCGTCTATTTTTGTTCAAGTTCGCCACCGGCGGTGTCCACTGAACTAACAATAATTCCCATTTCTGCGTCGGAAAGCAACCCCTACGTGTTCCCCGATGTTGTTCATTGGGATTTACACTGACACTATCCACGAAGATGTACGAAGCCGGGCGAAAGCGCACGTGTTGCGATCAGGAAACGTTGAGCTCCACCACGGGTAGAGAAACCCAACTACGATTCTTATCTGGCCCTGTACGTGCCCTTAGAGACACCCTTTAAAGACATTAAGAGGGGTTCTCTGTTCCCCAGGGTGGATGTTAATGTTTATGGTGATTTATGTCGCCCCTCGCTCGGGAGACTTTGCCCGTGGACTTTCCATTAGGGTTGCATTGACTGGAAAAACTTACAATTCACTGTTCCTGGCTATTTTTGGGAGAGAGTGGATAGACGATGACTCTTGACGGTGACGAAAATGATGCATTTCTTAAATTCGTTTCTCGAGCCGAAGATTATCTCTGTTCATGAATTCCTCGGCAGTTTAATAGAACGGTAGTCTGATTCTAATAAATCGTGAACCCCGGTAATCTCGTTTCGCGTATTTTACGCTGGGCCAATCGTCGAATTTATCGCTGGTCCGATTTTAATTGGCTAGAACGAGTCCGCAGCCGCGATCCCCGCCGTAGGAAAGACAAAAACGAGCTGCAGAATTTCTCGCTGTACCACGAAACTTATATCGATCCGTCGACCGTGCCCATCTCGCGGCACGTTCAGTGGCGTACGAAGCGGGAACGCGAAGGCCAGCTAGAAATTTCATTCTCTGCCTGCTTATAACGCTGTACAATTTTTTGTGCAGTCATCCCCTTAATTTCTAAGTTTTAACATATAACGATATTGCATAATGCATACCATGCGAAATAATGTTTTCGCAGAAAATGTAAACGATTTAAGACGTCGGCATATTCCTTTCATTCAGAAATTTCACTTGCAAATTCCAATGTCTCCACGCACGCATTTCAAAACTACGAGCAGCTCCTGTTCGATCTTGTATCGCCGAGAGTTTCGATAAATTCGTACGAAGCACATGGATGCAGGGGTGGCTAAGCAAAGAAGTTTCCACGCCACTGGGAACGTTCCACCCTCCGGCTCCAAGCGAGGAGTCACGCTCAATGGCAAACTAAATCTCAAGGTTTAAGGGGAGATACGCGCGGCCACCCTCCCGAAGCAACGCCGCTAAGTTTCCCAACTTCGATACGCGTTTTTCCCTGATTCCAACGCAGGAGAGTGCATCGACCCGGAAACAATTCGGCCATCCAACGGCTTCGACTGTTTTATTTTTAATTCGTAAGAGGGATCATGCACAGGGGAGCGCGGAATAATTCGGTATATTGCTTCCGCGGCGTCAGCTACGAGCACACTTGCGTGCTTCCACTATTTTCGATCGAGATACACCTGTCTAACTTGCTTGGATAATTCACAAGATCTCGAGGGGATGTTGGAGACTTACTCCAATTCAACGCTTCGCGTCGTCTCTCCGGAGTGGCTCGATTGAGGCGAGGCTAACTTGTCCGGTGAACACGCGTAGATTTGTATTACCGTTCTCGAGCAAGTTCGGTGGCGTGAACGTTGTCTGGATAACAAATGGGAAATTCTGGGAAAGCACGGAGGGGGCGAGAGATGTAATGTCCTTGGCGAGATCCACGAGAAGAGGACAATGTAGCTTTTTCTACCTGCATTCGATGCCGGAGTAGACAACCGTGCTTAAAAGCGACGTCGAGTTCGAAGATTTACGCGACGCCTGGTCGCAAAAACCGGCGCATTTTCCGCGGAAAGAAGGGCATGATTAATCGAGAGTTCTCGAACTCCTTCGGCATAACCGCGAGGATTCGTGCACCTCCCTTTTATACACCATCTTACTCCATTATTTCCTACAGTTTTACCATTTGTTTGTCACGTGCGTATCAAGAAAACGTGGCGGCCACCCACTTCACGGTCGGAAGTTCAGTCTGAAAGCCCGTTGCAAGCTTAATCTTGGTAATTAAGCAACGTTCACAAGCAAGCTACGAATTCTTCTGAAAGAACACAGGGACAAAGGTCGCGGCGTACGAATTCCAGCCGGAGACACGGTGTGTTTAAAGCGTCAGCCTTTCGCGTGGCCGGCAAGAAATTATTGTCCCATTGCCTCGTGGACTCATTGTTCACGCCGGGGGGACGCGTGGCGGGGTCGAGAACATCGACTTCCGGCCGGTCTGTATGCAATTTGGCACGGTTAAGCCGCGAAGTGGTCGCAGCCGCTAATTTTCGGTGCATCGAGCTGTGCTTATGCGAATTAGGACGCTTCCCTTCGCCACTCAACCCTATAATCGGCGACTGAAGCCACGATGCCGTTCCACCGATACGCACAACCCTACGATCGAATCGACTGGGGATTATGATACGAGGCCGCACGTTTGCCGCACCCCTTATCGCGCGGTTGAAGATGCTTCTGGATATTGTGAACGTTCGTGATCATTTGTTGCTGGTGATGCAGTGCAATGCGGTGGCGAGCCACTCTGCGGCAAGAAACTATGGCATGGCCTGTAATTAGGAACGGTGATATCGAGATGCTCTTGCACGACTTGCTCTTGCAGACAATGGGGCAGTTGCTTTGGTTTATCGTGTACAGAGGAAATAGGCGTGGACGATTTTACCTGGCGTATTGATCAAAATAAATATTTCAATAAAAATGTAATGATGAATAGACCATGGAGCTATCACGTTCACGTGAACTGATTATAGAGATAAGGCAGGGAACACAAAGCTTGTTTGATGCAGAAGTTTCGTTGTAAACAAACCCGCTCGACGATTACGGTGGCCCGGCTCGATGTTAAACGCTGCAAATCCGCTTGCATGTGTCTTCAAAGAGGATTACACCCGAATCGGGCGTGAGAAACTATTGTATTTTCGCTACTTGTTGAAAATTCATGCGCGCAATACATTTATACGTAACCTATCGTGCATCGCCGTGCGTTCGTATTTATCTTTCACCGTGCGAGATAACAAAAATATTATTAATCCACTCTTCACGATGTTCTGCACGCGATTCGTTGAAAATCAATTGCTTGGAACCGACAGCTGTGAAGTTCCTCGAGCTAATAGCCGGCAAAGCACGAAACGAAGATAGGGCGAATCGAGCTGTATCTGGGTAGTAAAGTGATAAGGTTATCGACGCGTAACGAGGAACAATTCGTTTACACCCTCCTCGACGGCCATATATTTTTCAGAGGGTTGTGTGCACGTTCGCTCGCGCGATAAAAAGCCGAGGTCGCCCGCGTGACTTTATTTCGTGTTGCACGTGTGCAACCTCAATTCCCGGCAGCGCTCATTCATCCTCGGAGCGATCCGCTGCGAGCCACGCACACCTGCCGCCGGCCAAGCCCGCCTCGCTGCTGCATATTAAGATTCAAACGCGGTTTTCCCACTGATTTTCCATATTCTGCCTGTTCCTGCGACTACCCATTTCTTGGCCGGCAATTTATTGAGCTATGTTAGCGTGTTATAGCGCGGAAGCAATTGTGTCGGATATTGTGTCGCGATTTTACCATTGTTGAAAGAATGATGAATTTTTCGGGGGAAGGATGCGGGGCAGATGGTCGAATGCAAACAGGCAGAAAAAACTCGCGCTGGACATTAGTTTCTTTCGTGGTTCTTCTTATCCCTCGCGTCGACTTGTCGGTGAACGGTGAATATTCTTTCATAGTTTCTAGTTGCTCGAAAGGGAATTTTTCTGTCGAGGGCGAAATGATTAATTAATGCAAAGAAACGTACTATCGTGAATTCTGTTATATTGAAACTATCTCTAACGAAGCTGAAGGAAAAGGGAACATAAATCAAGGTGGACATTAATTTTGTTTTCAGCGCTGATGGCAACTACGAGGTGACCATTATGACCAAGGCAATTTTGCACCATACAGGGAAGGTCGTGTGGAAACCGCCGGCCATCTATAAATCATTTTGCGACATCAACGTGGAGTACTTCCCCTTTGACGAGCAGACTTGCTTCATGAAGTTTGGTTCGTGGACTTACGACGGGTACACGGTCAGTAATAAGATTGAAGTATTTAAAACGTAATTAATCATTGTCAAGAAGTTCATCCCTCGGTCGAGAATTCGGACTAACAACCATAGCGTATCGTAGATCCTACCGATCTCAATTTTTTGGACACCACAGTAGACTCGCAATAAGTTAACCGAACACCGAGCCGCATAAAATTAATATTTTAGAACAACAAAATTTTCTAATGATTTAGGAGCTTGGTTATACTGAAAGATTTCGGTAGCACAAAATTCATTCTACTCTCGTCCCTAAGAATTCTTCTTTCTGGGAGAAAGTGCACACAGAGAGCACCGTTTGCATCCTCGGTACTTTGTGTTAAGTATACAAAGTATAGTATTCCTTTCGGGAAATCAATGAAAATAGCGTGGATGATATCGCTTTTTAGTTACCAGATGATTGAAAATTTGTGAAAAAAGATGGAATATCGCGCGATGACACGAAGAAGGGCAGACGGTTTTCAGCAAAGCGTTGCCATCGATCGATTACCGGTGGCAGCTTTCCTCCCTCGTTTCTCGAGTTGTTGTCCTATCGGAGAATATCGCTACCATTCTTTTGGCTGTTTCTCGATACGGTTCAGACGTGCTGACAGGCATCAATAAAATCCCACGATTCGTCGATTCATCTCTAGACGAGGTTGATCGAAAGCATATTTCTCTGTCAACTTTTTTTTATATTCCACTGGAAAGTATTATGTTTTAAAAATTGGTGTCGATTGACACCATTTTTTGTGCTAGGCATGTCGAAATTTTGTTTCGCGGTATATCTAGGCTCGGATAATAATTTCGCGACGGTATAAGATCAGGAAAGGTTCAGCAAGTTCGAAATCCTTTCCCACTCTTTCCCCGGACTCCCGGTGACCCAGAGACTTACCCTTGGATGGACAGATTTATCCCTTCCCTACAAATCCAGCTGTCCGTGGATTTCACCGCTGAACAACCGTTGCAGGGATAAATCCCGCGACTGGAACGATAAACCGTTCCACCGGTGGCGAACGACCTTGCTGCCCGCCACGTTCTAACCAATTCTTTGTGCATGGCTTTTCCGTCTCTACGTTTCGATTCCAGTTTCCTCGATTTCGCGATCGTATCGACCGCTTAATGTGTTTGGTCGGCAGAGAATTATTGCGGTCTGTTTGTTATACGAATACGAAGAACGCAGGACACGCAGAGGCGTGCAATTGAAATATATTTAATTTCTTTGAACAAGGCTTAACTCAAGCGAAGTATGGAAATATTTTGTTAAGATACTCGCAGAGTAATGTATTATTTATTAGATATCGCAATTTTTCTATTCAAGTCGAAAAGCGTGTGAAAAGGAAGTCCTTGGTTTCAGCTGTCTGTACCTTTTAGAAGCTGTCCTCGTTATCCTTGAGTTTTACGAACGAAAGTTTTACGAAGAAGCTCGTGTTGCGCGAGCTATTGCAAGTGAAAGAAGCAACATAGACAGGGGTCGAGGGAAAGGGGCGCAGTAAACGCGCGACGATCTCCTCACGAAGCTATCGAAAGATCTTAGAAGTGGTCCAGAGAGGATCAAGGAGTATCTGGCTAGCGGCGGAAGTTCGATGGAGAGAGATTTGGCTTCGTTTTTTCGAGTTTATTTCCGTTCCCAGACTCGACGGCTCCGAAGGAACTCGGCACCTCTCCCGCCACCTATCCGCCGTGTCCAATTTCTTTCCTCCGCTTCCTTCGACCGTTCTTCTCGGCTGATCCTCGCTCTTCCGCTCGCCTGCACAGTTTTTAAACAATTGCGCCGGCCATGCTTCAGAGAATGATGCACTCCATCGCAAAATTGAAGGATCGCTTTTCCCACGGTGCAGTAAAATGGTAAAAAAAAAAATCGTAACTCAATTCTTCCGTGGTCCTCGTGAAGAGGAGACTTGAAGCTTCAAGTTGGCAACCATCCAATTTTCCCTTACATGTCTATGAGTAATAATTTTCAAAATAGCAATAGTAACTTCCTAATCCAAGCGGCGTGAATTTTGTTTGCTCACAGGTCGACTTGCGACACCTGTCCCAGACCGAGGACTCGAACCGCATCGAGGTCGGCATCGACCTGACCGACTACTACATTTCCGTCGAGTGGGACATCATAAAAGTGCCTGCCGTGAGGAACGAGGCGTTCTACATATGCTGCGAGGAGCCCTATCCAGATATCGTGTTCAATATCACCCTACGCCGCAAGACCCTCTTCTACACGGTGAACCTGATCATACCGTGCGTGGGCATATCTTTTCTCTCAGTGCTGGTGTTCTACCTGCCGAGCGACAGCGGCGAGAAAGTTTCGCTGTCGATCTCGATTCTGCTGTCGTTGACGGTGTTCTTCCTACTACTGGCCGAGATCATACCGCCCACGTCTATAACGGTACCGTTGCTCGGCAAGTACCTGCTGTTCACGATGGTACTGGTCACCTTGTCCGTGGTGGTGACGATAGCCGTGTTGAACGTGAACTTTCGCTCGCCCGTCACTCATCGTATGGCCAAATGGGTGCGGGTGGTGTTCATTCAAGTGTTGCCGCGGTTCCTTTTGATCAAGAGGCCGAACAAAGACGACGACGACGAGGATGACGAAGACGGGCTGAGGAACGGCGTCGGTGTCGCCGGGCTAAACGCCGACGGTGAGCTCGTCGACGACGACGACGACGACGACGACGACGACGACGACGACATCGAGGCGACCAACGGGAAACCGCCCGAGGGCATGCTCACCGATGTGTTCCATGTACAAGAGACTGATAAGTACGACTCGTACTACAGCAACAGGTACAGCGGGGAGTACGAGATACCTGGGCAGGGGTTGCCACCCACGGCAACCAGGTACGACCTCGGTGCCGTGGCCACCGTGGGCACTGTCGGACCCTGCTTCGAGGAGCCCTTACCCTCGCTGCCACTGCCGGGGGCTGACGACGATCTCTTCGGTCCGGCCAGCCCAGCGTACGTTCACGAGGACGTCAGCCCCACTTTCGAGAAGCCGTTGGTACGCGAGATCGAGAAAACCGTCGACGATGCCAGGTTTATCGCACAGCACGCCAAGAACAAGGACAGGTTCGAGAGCGTGAGTACCTTTTTGCCTTTCATTTTTCCTCTCTTCTTCGGTCGACAGACTCTACTATCCGGTATATACTTCGAAAAAGAAAAATCAAATACTTCATTTTGGAGAGCACGCGCGAAATAATGAAAGCGCGTGCGTTTTGTGAACTCCACGATCTCGTGGGTCAGCCGATCGAGGAAATCCTCTTTAATCTTTACGAGTGATCCACGCAACGAGATTGGTAATGGGCCGTGCGAATCACAGTCCGCTTGCACGCGAGCTGTGATTACGAGAGCTGGCCAGAGATTCGGGCCACTGAAAGCAAATTATAACGAATCAGCCGTAGGAGCCACGATTCGGGAGCTGATAAGCTCGCGGCAGTAGCGTAGGCTCGCATTGATCAAACGGGAGCACCTCTGGATCCGATTCCTGTTAATAGCTTTAGTTACATTCACCGAATGCCGTTCGATTTATGCGCCTTCTTGCTTCCTGTCTCGGGTGTACACCCGACGTTCCAACTGCGAAATTGAACTTATTTCACGCGGGAATCTAGAATTTCTTCGCCCCGGCTCGCTACGTTTAATCGCGCGTCCTCTCACCTACGAAATTCCCGATAAAATTGCTCCTGCGGCTGCATAATAATTCATCGATAGCAACGAGAAACTTGTCCGTAGAATACGCGGGGGAACGTCGACTCGTGTTCTCTCTGTCACGGATCAGCCGGCTGCAGCGAAGGCAAGTGTGCCCGCTAATTTTAACACGGACATTTGTCGTAAACCTGGCAGTGATCGCGTCAAGTATTCCATAAGCGGGCTACGAATTACATTTCACCTCCCATTTCGCGGATCAATCACGCTTCAGGCAGTTCGTATTCAACCGCACAACCGGTCGTTGCCGATGAACGGTCATTTTCCATTTGATTTCTACGCTCGAAAACGCGAGGGTTGAATTTCAATGGACGTCCATCGGTGCCCAACGAGGATTTCAATTAGAATCCTATGGCTTACCGGTGATATCTGACCGTAAATCAAAACTGAAAATAGACGGACAATTGATAGAGACAAAGGAGCAGCAAGTTCCTTAATTATTTAGGCAAATTATTTGGGCGAACCGTTTTCGTAAACGCCGTCACACTTCCATCTCGTGTCCTGCCATGAATAGGAGAATTCAAGCAGAAGGAATCTCGATAAGCTCCTTGAAAGTCGATCGCGATCGTTCTCCATCAATCTTCCTCCTGGAAAATGTCTCGACGTTGTTATACACTATGGACTACCTGTTAAACTAGTCGACACGGATCTGTCAAATGTGAGATGGGCCCTGGATGCCTGGCCACAGGATTTCCCTGCTGCAAAATTGACGGACCAGAAGGATATCGCAGATAACGCTTTCAGAATACTCGTCCCTCCATTTATACGCATTCATAGCAGTTGAACAAAAATACCTTGCCATCGATTAATTGCTTACTCGCTTACTCGATGAATACTATCGCCGTCTGACTCATGACGCCCTTTACTACTGAAATCTCATCTTCGAACTTTGGTAACGGTGAAAGGCAACTATTTCCTGCTCTGTACATTTTTTCGCTACCTAGTTCGCAGCAGTTTGTCGCGGAGGAAATGGCTACGGGGCTTGATTGACGTTCACCGAATTTTCCCAAAAATTACAAGCGCGGCGGCCATGGCGTACGCGTTCCCAAGGAACTTTCGCAGAATGGCTCGACTTTGCGTGGCAGAGTTCCGTGGCTTCGCGGTTGTAAAACTTCAGAAATTGGTTCTGACGTTGACGCGGTCCCCGCGCAGGCTACGTGTTTCGAAGTTGAGACGTTTGTCCGGGCCGTCCGTAAATTCGAACGAATTTATGCTTCGCGTTTCATATTTGCTGCGCAACGAGCGGCGTGACACACTTTCGTGGAGCCATCGTGTATCGAGTTTATCCGTGTGCCTCTTGCCCTGCCGGGAAAATCTTCGCTTCGAAAATGTCATATCGTTCGGATGCTTCGATTTCGCGTTAACGCATCGATGAAGGAACCCTCGAAACTCGATAAAGATGCAAGGCTCGTGTCTGTTATTTCTGACGAAGAATGTCGCCAGGAAAGGACTGCGCGATCGGGGCTTACACTGTTACGCCAGGACGAAACCAGATGGTCCATAGAGTTCCGAACTCTGATGTAGTTTTTAGGGTACTTTATAGTTGCACGGTTGGCTGGCGACTTGAACACTTGGCCCGGAAGTTCGACGGCCGAAAATATGTTAATTTCCCGGCGAAGGCTGTCGGTGTCTGTAGAAAGTGTCGGATGATATCGTTTTAGTTTTAACCGGGCCCTCGGAATGACGGCGATGTTATTACACTCGTGCTCCACTTTTCCGATATTGCAGACGTGTTTCATGAAACTCGAGCGTAAAAAGAATGCTATCAATGCTGGCACGATGGAAGCACGAGGTAACTCGTCACTTGTTACTTCTTGCGGCTAAAATTTAATCGATCCACTCGCAGCCGTTCGTTTTTACGAATATGGGGCAACTGCTTCCTTTTTTTTCTCTCTCTTTCCTGTTAATACCGCGATTCTCGAAAGCTCCTCGATGCGGTTCGTCGCATAGTTATCCCGAACGGGCGCGTATCTTCCTCGAGATCTACATCCGAACGAAGCCAAGGCGAGCCGGGGCCAAATTCAATCTACCCTGCGTCGAATTCTCGAGCCACGATCCCGGAGATACCGTGATTTCCGTGCTCTGGCCGCATCAACCGGCTACTTCCGGGTGCTCCCGAGGAGCCAAGCCCGACGGAGGCTGCTCGGCGACGCAGAAAGTCGCGGCGATGTTCATAAATTATCGACGCGGGATGTCTGGCGCGGGAACGCACTGCGGCGGAGTTCCGTTCGCTGCCAAATGTGTTCTCGCGTCCACGCCAATGCACGCATGCTGCAGTCGTGAAAATATGACCAATGTACGCGTGTGCGCTGTCTGTGCGCGTGATATAGAGAGCCCTGTGCTTCGGATTTCTCGAGCCTGCGCATTTATCCCACCCGGAGCACCGACGAGCGTGTCTGCCCAGCACCGTCGTGCTCTACTTAGGGGAACTTTCATATCTTTTTTTCTGTACATATCCCATGCAGATGTCGAATGGTTGTGCGCTAAATCAGGTACAGGAATATTGTGGGACGTTTCATAATATCTTCCCTTTTGCCCCGGAAAAGTGTTTTCCTCTGTATCATAGCGAGACAAATTTATTATCGTCCACGGTAAAAAATTGAGGCGTCGTGACGGTTCGCCAAAAGGGGGATATAGATGGCGAAAAGATGAACTGTGTTTTATGCCTGAACTATGGTCTCCGAGCATTACAATATAACCCGCCGTGAGCTTGCTTCCCTGCCGGCGGATTGGCTACTCGCCAAAGGTAGATGTCACGAAGGTGCTGGCGAGAAGGACTTTGCTCGGCGCGATCCCGGATTAAACAAAGTTTTTAGATCACCCTCCAGTAATTTCTTCCCTCTGTTCGCCCGCCTCTATAGCGCACTTTGGGATTCTCCTTGAATGATTTTCCGTTGCTCTACGGCCAGCCGTTCGGTTCGTTCCCCTTCATCGGGGTACGTATCGTCGAGGGCCAGTTGCCGTTATTGGATTCAGAAACCGCGCATAATCCCGTTTATCGAGATAAAAACGTGGCGTGCTCGAGCATAGCCTGAGTAATGCGGAACGACGCAACGGAATATTGCACGAAATCGAAGGGGAAGAACGTAGGGAGCAGCGTGCTCTGGAAAAAGTGTCGGGAGTCTGTTTTATCGTCCACTTCCACCCTTGTCGCAGAGGGAATCGTAAGGAGTCGATACACCCACAAGATGAGGGATCAGTTGCCTGTGTTGGCAGTTTCCAGGCGAGGTTGCCCGACGCTCTTTCTCGATATATGTCGTAAGGATGCTCGATTGAAAGTTCGGAGATGAGGCTCGCCTTTTAGCTACGTGTATAAAGCTACGCGGCTCGGATCTCGCATGATGGATCTTTGCTCCTCGGAGTAGATGATACTTGGACTCGACGAGAGGAGAAAACTTGGGAAAGAATGTTTCTCATTCCGTGAACGCGAGGGAACGTTGTGCCTGGCTGGTTGCAAGGGCGGATGATCAGCTTTCCGAACGAGATATCATATTTATGACGGCGTTCGAGGGTTCGTGCCGGCCGTGCCCAATCTCCTGAAAGCATTCCCATCACCTTTCGACATACATATCGCGCGTAGATACTTTCTTTGTTTGCCCTTGGAAAACTACTCGCGAGTCTTGTTTCCTCGATTCTTTGCAGGACGGCGTTCAATTAACCCGACAAAAATTGTTTATGCTTTCAGGTGGAGGAGGACTGGAAATACGTGGCGATGGTGCTCGATCGGATCTTCCTCTGGCTATTCACGGTGGCCTGCGTGCTCGGCACAGTCTTGATTATCCTTCAGGCGCCGAGTCTCTACGACACCACGAAGCCGATCGATATCAAGTACAGTAAAATCGCGAAGAAGAAGATGATGCTGTTGAACATGGGCCCCGAGGAGGACTAGTCGACGATTCCGCGCGGCCCCGAGCCGCGGCCACAGCGTCGTCGTCGTCGTCGTCGACGACGCGATCCTCGTAGTCGTTCGCTTCATCGTCCTTGTCGTCGTCGTCGTCGTCGGCGTTGTTCAGCGGCCACCGCCCGTCATCGAAACTGCCGATTTTCGCGTCGACGCGCAACAGGGCCCTCTCTCGATCGCTGCTCCAAGAGACGAGATCTCCCGAACACACTGGGCGGACGAGCAACGAACGAGTCGACGAAACGAGGATTCGAGTATCCGTTGCGCGGATCTTTTCCTCGTCGAACCGTGGAAAGATTCGACGGGGCTCGATCCTGAACTGTTGCATGGGTGGCGAGAGATGGAGAAGAGTGCCGCGAGGAGAGGAAGAAAGCGTACGAGTTTTGGTGGAAGAAAGGGACCGTGTGAAAGAGAGAACGTGTGAAAGGTGAGTGATCGGGGACGAATGAAAGGGAAACGGGACATGCTGGTACGAATGAGGGTGAGCGAGGGGGTGAGAACGATGGCGAGGAAAGAGGCAAGAAAGAGAGAGAGAGAGAGAGAGAGAGAGAGAGAGAGAGAGAGGAGAAAAAGTGCCAAATACGCGAAACACACGCGCAACGTATTTTTGTAAATCTGGTTTCATACGTAAGGCTAGAGTCGTGCGGCGAGACGTCGAACTGCCCGAACTGCCGATTTTATATAAGAAGACGTTTACACACACACACATACACTGTACACGCTCAGACACACAGCTACGGAGGTGCGCTGATCGGCATTCCCCCGCGCACGCACACAATAAATACACACGGGTACACACTTGCGCAAGACGAGCACGTTAACATTTATACGTAATGAAAAGAGTTGAGGCAAGCAGAAAGGAAATTAACACACACACACACGCGGAGGAAGGAGAACCCGTTCGCACGCGTGCGCATCGGTTCGATACGCGCACGCGGTGTACATAGGTATGTATATGTATAGGAAACTTGTACGTCTATTACGCGCGTAGATATACTCGACGATCTCAGCGTATGAGCACAACGCGATATTCATCCGCATTCTCGACACATCGTATAATCACGGGGGTGCGTTCGCACCCGCTCGCGCAAAATACGACACACGCCACACGCACAACCGAGCACACGAATGTCGCTGTGAACAGAGGAAGCTCGCGTGGCACACGACGAAGGAGAATTCTTCGGCACGGAGAATTGCTCCCAGTGATAAAGAACGAGTCGTCGTCGTCGTCGTCGTCGTCGTTGAGAGCCGGTGATTATCATGCCAGGAAGCGAGCCCTATTCGCTCGAGCAAGGGAAACTCAAGAAAAAAGAAAGAAAGAAAGAGCGCGAGACAGAGAACGCACGAGCAGTAAATTTCACACCTTTTTCTTCCACTTTTCCTTCTTTCCTATTTTTTCTTATTTTTTATACAATCACCCAAGCAAGAAACTCTGCAAACGAACGGGTATATCGTGAAAGTTTTTATCAATTAATCCGTGCGGAACATCCGGACCATTGAGGTATCGAATTCGACATGGTCGCTCGACTGTTCACCGCCAATTATCAAGGCAAATTATTCGGCCGAACGTAGGGTTACGCTGCGAATATTTAATCGCAAGCGAACGCGCGACCTGGCGATCGATCGAACCGGTCCATCGGCCGATCGATCGAATCCGCGATGAGCAGCAGACTCCTTCGTCGTGCGTGTTTCCAATGAAACCGGGGAGAGACAAGGGATCGGGAGCAACGGAGCTCGCAAACAACTGCCAACCCTAGAAGAAATGGCCACCGACTGATCCGACCGGTTCTTAGAGTTCTTCTCGATTAATCGAAACGTATCTGGAATAGAATAAAATATCCGGCGTGCCAGGGCGCAGTGAATAAAATGAAGATTGCATCGACGTTGCAACGAAACGACCAACCAGGAATGCGGCTCTTCTAATTTCTTTTCTTGGCCCGTGTCTTTCTTGGAACCCGTGCCCGAATATTATTCAGAGAATTTTCTGTCCTAATTGCGTGTCCCCCTTCGAGAAAGCATTCGCCGTTTTCAATGCTGTCTAAACAACGAGTCCAAGATACCCGTAGAGATTAATCGATTATCCTCACTCGCGATTCCATCGATCGCGTTCAGTTTCCAGAGGAACTTTGTTCATCCATTCTGGTGTGGAGAGCTCATCGATCATCGAACCTGCTGCCAAAATTTCTCCCACGTTCGACTATGGTACGCCAGACCTTGATTCCTTTCCCCGATCGCGAGGAATCTCTAAGAAATCGAAGGAGGGAACAGACGTCGGGATGTTTGAAAGAAAGCGCACTGGTACGCCGGATTTTAAAAGACCCCGAACATCGACGACTCCGCGAATGATATTTCCCGTGGTACGCGTGTGTAAAATTTTCAACTCGCTCTTGGGATCGTGTCGGCCAGATGTTCAGTGGCCAGGGGACACAAATCCGAAACATTCCGAGACGTTAGAATTTGTCGAACGTCGATAAGCCTTTATCGCCACGGTGCGACAGAGAAATTAATTTCGATACAATCTTGGTACATTCATATTTCTACGCTTTCCCGTAATCTTCTTTATCCCGAGACAGATTCTAATGTTTCGAGAGTATCCAGAAGCCTTTCAAGGTATCCAGAGAACCTGAAAATTCTTGGAACACACGCTTAAGCCATACAGTCTTTCAAAAGCATCGACCATTCTCCGGTTCGAACGCAACGCTCAAAGCGTTCGACTCGGCCGTTTTCATCGATCGAATAAAGATCCACCGTCGAACGCCCATAACTGGCCGGCGCGCTTGTGGGTGGACGCGCACACTCGTACATTACACACAGAGACATTGTTTGTATACCGACAATGGATGCAGAAGTGGGTGAACGGGAGCGGCCAAATGGGAATGGCAAAGAAACCTGCCCACCCAGGCGCACTCTCCGCAAAGCGGTATAATAATCAATTTATTTGCTCACGTAAAGGTAACAGTATAATATATTTAATATGTGGATATAGGTATAAACTGGAGGTTAATTACACAAAAAAATGAATCAGTCGCATGGCCGAGGACGATGCACTCGCGCAGAACGTTGGGCGACAGGGGTGGCGGCGGTGGTTGTTAATGGTGGGCAGCGTGGGACATCTTTTCAGCAAACTCGTCAAAGGGTTGGGGCGAATGTCGGAAAATTGTGGCGCGAACGGGGGTCAGTTGCCGGCGATGTAATTGTTTTGCTGAATCGAGGGGTGGAACATTTTTCCCAATAGTGAACGATACCATTAATTTCGTTGCCTTGCTGGCAAACTAGCCGGGAAAATTCGGACGCGTGCAATTGCACGGATTAACGATTATGAAGTAAACGTCTATCGTTGTTGAATAAGCAGCGACAGTTTTCGTTTAAGAGGGCTGCGTCAACGTTAACTGTATTACCACGATGATATATTAAATTCAATGGACCGCCGCGAATGGAAATTCCGCCAAAATTATACGCTGATCGACGAGTTCCTTGCCACCATAGAATTACTTTGCGTCGATAATTAGAACAGAGTGTTGGGCTGAAAATTCTCGGACATCCTCGTTTTATTCGCTTCAACGTTAACTTCTTAGGGTACCTTAATTCGAGCTACACTTTTTAGTGGAAACACAGGAGTGACGTAGTCGGACGGCTCAGAGGAGCATCCAACATTATTTCAACGATAATAAATTAATCGCGCAACGCCGGTCATTTCTTCGCGGACCACGCTTTCACCCCTGCCACCCTGTCGCTTCGTCGGCAATCGCGACAACAATAATTGATACGATTAACGTTAAGAACGAGAGACACGAATGAGCCGTAAAATCAGAGAGAGAGAAAAAACATACGAGTTATTAAATACAAGAATAAAATGGATCACGATGAAACGAATGATTCAACGCTAGTGATAAATGATAGCTGTTGTCGTACGTTAAGTTGGTACTCGTTGATAATAAACTTTGATAATCGGTTCATGACAATGAAATGTAACACGCGATAGAGCGAAATCGAAATGGGCGAAACTGTTGGGACGATCGATGCGATTTCCTTTTGTCGTCGATTGATCGTGTCTATCGATCGGCTTAAGAGCCATCACAAACGATTAGGATAAACTGTGTACATTTGAATAATGTTGCCAGCGTAGCAGTTGTCTTTAGTTACGTCGTTGCAATCCACGATTAAAGGATTGATCGAAGGGTCGGTGTTTTGCGCGCGTGTGTGCCAATTCGAATCGGAGCCTCGTACGCTGTCGTGCCTGTTCGTCCCTTGTGCGGCGAACTTTCACCCTAAAAATCGTCGAACGATTCCGATCACGCGCGTTCTCCGCGGCCATTGGGTAACGAAGACACTGATTAAAACGAATTACCAGATTTCACCTTGACGTACAAAATTAGAATCATTGCCGAGCACTCGTTTCTTCCGATATCTTTTCGTCGTGCATTATTTAACGAACCAGTTCCCTCGCAAAAGTTGGGCGACGCCGATTTATTTATTAAAGATACAGAGTAGAAAGTAAATGTAAAAAGACCAGCGAATTTAATTATCCGGCTTTGCCGTTCGCAATGAAAGTGTTATCTTATAGCGGAGGCGATTCGTTCTTATCAATCCTGCAAAATCCTCGGACAGTATGCGCCGACCGAGTATTTCTTCGTTCCGCGTTGATTAACGTTTACCACAAATTCATTTCAAAGGGTTTCGCGATTCGTTTCCGTCTCCGGCTAAAGGATTTTTCGGTGTATCGCTGAGAAAATCTCGAGTCTCGCTGGCGTCCCCCTTGAATAGATTGCTCGAGGAGGACGTGAATAATCTCTCGGGGTGAATAGGAGCGATTCCGGACACGAAATAATTCTGTTCCAGCAACGTGCAGGATCCGGCCGGTTTTTTGCCGGTCGCTGGCGCTGCCCGGACGTTGAGTAGCGGTTGCTTGGCCGAGGCCTGAAAGGATAGGGAGCCGCGTCGTAATTGAATTTTTCAGTCGCCTCGAGCCTTCGCAAACGCGCGATTCATTAGCAGTGTAAACCCCACGGCTGGAAATTAGGGCGGGCATGTAAGGTAAACGCGCGAACGAACGACGAGCAAATGGATTAGGCGAGTGAGTTCTGATTCCGTGAACGTGGGCTCGTTCTCGCGAGACGAATACCTCGTCACGATTATCGCGGCCGTGTCCGCTTCTCCGTGCAGCAGCCGAGGTTTGTAGGGGTAATTAAAATTCCAAGGTGATCTGTCGTATCGTTCCGAATCCAGTCGCGTCTACGCCGCGATGGAACGAAGTTTCAGTTTAGAGTGCGCGTGATCGGAAGAAAGAAGGTAAAAAAAGCAGAGAAAAAAAATCCGTCTTCCTGTCTTCGTGTTTTTCCAGTTTCTCGCTGTTCTCGCGTATCCATCACCGACACATAGCTACACCGATTTACCATTGTTCGGATATCGATGCATACATACGTGTGACTGTGCGTAGATTAAAATACCGGAGTAAGTGTTTACAAGTTTAAAACTCGCGCGCGATAGCCTGTTAAGCGAACTCTACAATTCTGCGTAAGTGATAATCTCGTAAGCGTGTTAATTACTGTAAGTAACCCTTCTGATTGTGACCCTCGTGCCAAGACACGCGATCCTACACGGTACAAGCAATCGACCGATCGAAAAATCGAATTTTCTTTTCTGTACGCTGATCGCACTCTCTACCGTCTTCTTATTCGTACGCTCGTCGATCGATCTACGACACCGAGAATTCTCCATTCTTGCGCGCTGTAAATGCGTTCGAAGAGTTTTCGAGGAACATGGCAACGATTTCTTGCAAGACGACACGCACAATCGATCGCTGAAATTACCGATAGGCCGATCGCGCGTCGATACCCGCGGCATTTCGTTAATCGTCGAGGCTTCTCTGTTTTTACGTCTGCTTCCGAGCCGTCCGGATGTACAGGTTGGTTCTCAGTGAAAATCCGTGACGTTATTTCTACGGCCGTGGTCTGGGTCACAGTCGTGAAACGCTCAAATAAATCAAGTACTGTGTATCGTCAGAAGCTTGAAGTCTTCCGTGCGGCATTCCTGACAAGGAAAGACGATTTTCTCGGGGTGATCCGCAACGCAACAAATAGGGGATGATAAAGGGGAAAGGGGCGAACGTTTTATGCACTGACTAATTAATTCGTCGTCCTGTAGATACACCGTCGATTTACGTGGGAACGTGAAAGAGGAATGTTAAACCGTCCATAAAGAGAATTTACGTAACATGTACGACGAACAGCAGGGATTTGCTTTCCCTTTCGCGAATGGGGAATTTTGTAATTTATCCGGTGCGCGAATCGCCGGGTCGTCCGATCAGTAACTCCATTCTTTTCATTTATCACGATCTTCGTAGTACCTTTCTTTTTTCTCGGTCTTTCAATTTCCAAACAGTCCAACGAAATCGCTACGTTCTTTCGTTGTTGTTCGAGACCAGTCCTTCAACTTCACTCGCCGCACTTTTCTACGTTCGGTACGCCTCCTTTATGTTCCGTGTTTTCGTTAGAAGAACTTCTCGTCATCGATTCGACAATCCTACCATCGAAATATGTACTCCATAGTCGTACGATAAATCTCACCACTGAATCATCTCTTTGCTACGGGACAATTTTTCACGTTTTCATCGAGACACCGTACCGCGTCACGACACAAAAAGAAACACACACACACACACACACATATATACACATTTAGATTACTAAACGTTAACGAACGATCCGAAGAGGTCGCGATACGTCATCGACAGGAATCGGAGAACAGTCGCGGACGGCATTTCACTGAGCAATCACGGGACACCGAGTATCGAGGGTGAAATTAATTGGGCGATCCGTCATTTTCGTTCGTAATCCTTGCAAACTCGAGCCCTCGAAATATCTGTCTCCTCTGTTGGCGCACACGCGCGGTTCCCTCCTTTTTACCCGTTCAGACGAAGCTTTCAGGAAAGTTATCGTTTTGGGACACGGAATTGGTATTCTCGTATGGAATGGCACGAAACACCCGATACAGCGATTGAAAAGTTGTTGCTACGAAAACCGAAATAAAATTGGGCGTACCAGCGACCAAACGATTATCCGAAAGGCAAACCCTTCGCACAAGCTGCTAGTTCCGCTGGCTGCGCTCTCGTGTATCTGTTCGAGGCGGATTCGAGCGACGAGAGATACGGAACAGTGGAATAGATAACGCGTATTCCAGTTGCGCGTGGGTGTCAGAAAGCGGAATTGAGAAATAAGCCGGTGAATAAAACGAAAACGTACGGTAGGCGCGGCTTCGTGGTCGCGCGATTAAATTATTGTCTTTTGAAAGAAAGGAAAACGAAAGGGCCGGCAGATACGCAGCGAACAAAGATCCTTTCGAAGTGTTTTTTATCGCGACCGGCGTGGCGTGTTTCCGGTTTCAACGATCAAGCCTCCGAGCGACGAAACGCAGCGAGTAATTCTTGATAGTCTGTTGCACAAATGAACACTACCGATTCACGATAATTAGTAAGGGGTTGAAGATTGGAAGAAAAATAGTAGGAATCTTTGCACAATGTTTCCAGATATTCGCTCAGAGGTATTTTAAGGGCAAAGTTATTGCAAAACCACTTGTAACAATTCCATTGAAGGGAAATGCCCCGTGAAGCTTTTATTACTGATCGTGAGACCGGAAATTTCGTGGGAACGCCGGCCCCAGTTCCGTTCGTCTCGTATCGATTTCGTTGAATTCGAGGCACAGTATTTTTCTACCGTGTAATTTCGTACTTTTTCAATTCTCTTCGATTTCAACAATTGTATGCGACAACGTCTGAGGTTCCTCTATACGCCGATCCGACGAAGCTAAACGCTTGTTCTTTAGTCGAGCGTTCACCGAAAGAATTCCACGACGCGAATTAAAACCCATCACCAAGCTCGACCGCAAGGAACACACACTCATACATACATCACATACACATCCACATAGTTGAAGTTACCAGAGAGACGGGTGCCCGCTTCGAGACACTTCAACCCCATAGAAACTCGCCAGAATATAATCATCGAAGTCACGACTTGGCCACGCGAGATCGAACGACCGTGCAACCCTCGAAAGCAGGTCGATCGAATTCGAGAAACTACTCGTTATGGCGCCCCGTGAGAGCAGAAAGCAGGGCATTGTTTAACCCACGGGAATCAGGAGGGGATGAGAGGGTGTTTTAGGGGGTGGTAGCTAGGGATCTCTTCGTGTGTTCGAACGGATTAAATCGAAATTTTTGCTCAACGTTGCATACGTGTTATATATATAAAATAAAGTAAGATGATGTTATCGTCTAGTGTTGAAAAATAGTGTTAACTATGGCCGAGGGCGGAAAGAATTGTTCGCGTTTCCGGCCACGCCGTCGTTTCTGGTGTTTCTTGTTGTGTTCAGAGGACGGAAGGTGGCGATTTTTTTCGAAGGGACGAGGAACGAAGTGGGAACGACACCATTGATGCACGATGTACAGTGGCCGTGAATAAAACGGAGATGGTTCAGAGAATGGGAGTGTGTAGAGAGTTATTAAAGATAACAATAGTAATAATGGTAACTAATAACGATTACTAATAACTATGCTACTGCTGTAAGGATAATGAAGTATAGTAATAACGAGTAACGATAGCACGTAAAAAAAAACGCAGTAATAAACTACCACTTAACAATAAACGAGTTACGGTAACATTAACCTAAGGTAAATAAATGAGGAAATAATAACGCTAAATAACAAATATCCAGTATTAATTAAACACCCTTCCAAGTATATCGAGCGCTAACTCTACTATCGATGATTACGAAATGTTATACGGTGTATTGTTACCGAATTCCAAAAGTGAAAATGCAAAAAAAAACAAAAAACAAGGCACACGATGGAAGGAAATAAAAAAGGAGAAAGGAGGAGGAAGAAAGGAACGACTGTCTTTTTGGCGAGAGGGAGAGACCCGATGAAACTCGTGTAAAACTGATAGTATTGTTAAGACAATCAGACACTTATTGCTCCGGCCACCTCGAGGGCCATCCGTGAATATTTGTTGTCGAGGTTTTGTCCCTCGGAAAATTCGAAGCTGGATGATGGAAGAAGGACGAGAGGAATAGGTGCGGGCAACCTCTGTCGATGCGCCCCTTCGCGGTTCGAGCGCAGGACGAAGAAGAACGGCTGAACAAAATTTTGTTTAGAAAGATCCAGAAATAAAAGTGAAAAAATATACGAAGAGAGTACGAAGCGAAGGAAAGAAGCGACGAATGTTTCCAGGAAGAAGATAGACAGAGACCATCGACTTTATCCCTGCATCCACTCATTCCACCCACCCTCGTCCAAAAAGAAACGAGATTTTTTTCGGATGGGATTCGATCGGATGGGAAAACAGAGGGGGAACAGAGAAAAAGAAAAGGGAGGAAGAGAACACGGCACGCGTTCGTCGAGTGTGTTGCAGGACGCTTTTTTCTATGCCTCACATTTTCTACGGTTTTAAAAAAAATAGCAGCAAACGAACGATTGTTAGGGAACGAACCGGGGTGAGAAATGGTGCACGCAAGCGACGGCCATGACGTTTGTAGGAATTAATCGAGCTGCGTGTGCTAGGGATTCGAGTGCGATAGAAATTGCCCGCCTACCGTTTTGTTTTTTTTTTGTTGTCAAGTGTAGGAGGGGGTTGGTTGAACGAGCAACAGAATCGCACGTATGATATTATCACATACTCGTATGAATAATACAAAGATTGCACACGTGCGTACGTTCATAGGGAAGCTTCGTCTCTGACTAACGTCGCTTTCGTTATCTGTATCTGTAAATATAAGTTTTTTTTGATAAAACAGGAACGGGGAGGGTGAAATCGTTCGGCGACTGCCTTCTATCTTTGCAATTTATCTGACCAGTTTCCTTACACTAATCTAAAGTTTGATTAAGCGTGAACTACGCGCGTGTGCGAGCCTGTACTCACGAACCACTGCACGCATCGAGACAGGAACACAAGGAAACCTTCCCTCGTCGAACGCATTCTTCTCCCTGCTAAATTAGAGAAAATATACCACCGAATATCTTTCCCCGTCGAGGGTAGAAAAGCCACCCCTCGTCGGGAACACGGACTCTTCCCTTTGATTTCGATCCGTGATCGCCTCTACCGCTTTCGCTCCACTTCCTGTTTGCCGCGATTCCACGCCGAGGATAATCGTAAACGTTCGAAGACGGGGAGAAGGTGGGCAAGGAAGATGGGAAAAGATACATAAAACGAATGGTGAGAAAGACGCATACGTTACACGTACACACACGCATATACACGCATGCACTCGGAAACATATGTATAAAAGTAAAAAGAGGAAGGAAGAATCGAAGAGGAGTGTAAATGGGGAGATAGAGAGAGAGAGAGAGAGAGAGAGAGAGAGAGAGAGAGAGAGAGAGTGCGGTGGAACGAAGAAGCTTACGACGATGTTGACGATGATGATGACGGGTACTGTTGTTGAGGAAAATGGAAATGAAGAAGAGAATACATACGAACATTTTTGTTATATCCGTACGTAAGAACGTAGAACGAGAAGCGTGTGTTATAAGGAAGTAAACGTATCGAATCTACAGTTAAATGTTTACGATAAAATTACGGGTAATTAAGAAGATTCTAGATTTTTTCTAACTAATCGATTCGTACGGCGGACTCGTGCCAATCCTCTAGATTTACGACCTAAAACGAGATATACAAATGAGATGAAGCTGTTATCCTATATTAAGTCGGCTTGGAATAAATATTTGATTATACGTATTTATTGTGCGACCGGTGTCTGTTTGAGCAGCGAGTGCCTGAAAACCGTGCGAGCTGAACCTGTTTGGGTGCGAAAAATATAAAAATGAACAAATAATACCACATAGCAGAGAGATAAGCAGATGAAAAGAAGAATTTGTTAACGTAAGTTATTAACCATTGTGCGCGTGTACATGTGCGAGAGACAGAGGCATGAATGAACGAAGGGAGAACGAAGGGCGAGGGAATGATAGGGGATGCTATGGAGTGGCAGCGGCAAGAGCAACGAGTAAAAGTAGATATTTGTCGAACGAACCCCATTCTGTTACTTGATCGCGTCTCGGTTAATTCTCGCGGAGCGTCTCGAAACTCTTGAAACTCGCAAGGTTTTCACTGTCGTGCAGAACGGGACAAAGAATCTCGCGCTCTCGAGAGTTTTTAGCCGCTCTTTGTTCACGATTATATGTATGTATATGTAAATGTATGTATATGTATATGTACGTATTGATTGCGGTGTAGAGCGGAAGCACATAAATGGGCGAGCAAGGAACGGGCCGCGCTCGCCGCTCGAAATCCACCATTGAGACTCCGCACGCTCAATGGAACGAGATTTCATCGACGAATCGCCGATCCATTCGTCCCAGCGCAGCGAGTCCGTCAGGATTGTTTCTCCGCGAGACAGACAGAGAGAATAAAATAAGGGAAAAATGCGAGGGCTCGACGCGATTTTACCTGATCGAATCGCTAATCAGAGGACCACGCTTCGATGGGAAATCGGGCGCGTTGGATTTTCGCGGAAATCGTTTCAGATTCATAATCGCAAAATTTCTTTTCTTTTTTTTCTTTCGCGTTCGCGGGGTCAACGGTTCGTCGCTGGTCGGTATCGGCGTGTCCCGTGGGAACGAAATTACGAATTCGTTGGCGGAAAAAAAGGATACTCGAAGCCTGTTCGTGAAACGAGGTCGACGCGATAGCCAGCTTTCGGTTTGCAGATCTTTCTATTTCAAGCGTTACGTGTTTTAACAAATTTAGTTGGGCAAAGGACAATTTGAGAAAGATGGTAATTTCAGTTAGGATTCTCTGGCTAGTGTTTCCACGTTTCGCATATTTTCTATTCGACAAAGTACCCGAAGCGTGGTTCGAACGATCAAGTATAATAGTAAGAGATATAATTTCGAAAGAAAATTTTTAACCGTGGGCGTTCCATAAGCTGCGAATTTTATGTAAAATTTGTATAAAAAACCGACGAGACATCGTCGTCATGATGTTTGTCGACATTTGCAGCGAGCACGGGAATCGTGGCAATCTCCGACAGCGGAGAATCGTACACGTTTGCGTTTCGCAGCTAGTGTTTTATTGAACAGGCGAGACGATTAATAATATACATATGTACATACGAGAGAGAAAAAGCTAGGGAAGAAATTTGGAGGTTTTGAGGGAAAGGTTGGCGCGAGCCAGGGCGACGTTCGTCGCGAAAATCACTGTACGTTCATAGAGATCCTTCGTCGTAATTGACACTATTATTATTACTGTACTTGCCATTATTGTTACCGCGACTGTTACGATTATTTATTATCCCTACTATCGCTGGTAAACGTTCGAAAGAGGCGAGGGTGAAACTGGGAGAAAAAAAATAAGCGACGAAGAACGAAAGGAATATTTGTTTTAAATAAACAACAACGAATTACGTGAATCTTTCCGTTGTTAACATACCGATTTCTCTGTCTATCTGTTTGTCTATCTGTCTGTCTGCCTGTCTGTCTGTCTGTCTGTCTGTCTGTCTGTCTGTCTGTCTGTCTGTCTGTCTGTCTGTCTGTCTGTCTGTCTGTCTGTCCGCCTGTCTGTTCGTCTGCCTGTCTGTCTGTTGTCTGTTTCTCGTGCGTCTGTGTCTGCTGTGTCTCCGAAACCAAGTGCCACCTGCCCATCGTGCCCGTATCACGGTGTCGCGCGTTTCTTATCCGACTTTCGTTCCGCGACGGACCCCGTTGGATAGTTTTTCCAACGGGTGAGCGATCGCGAACGATACGAAGAAGGGGAAACCAGAGAAAACAGGAACGATCTTTCAGCGGGAATCGGCGATCGAGCGTTGTCTCCGTCTGTGAGCGCCCACGGCAATCATTTACCACCGCGTGGCGACCATCGCGAGCCTCCAGAGCCACCAACGCATACGATAGACTGTACAGTATCTTTTACGAATCCCTTTGTACATCACACTCAGCGACAGTAGTGCCTAGTGAACGGACTAGTCGTGGAGATCCGATCGACGATTGGACGATTTGCGTGGCGACAAAATTCCAAACCCTTCTGGGTTGATGAATTTTCTCACTTCCCCCCCTTACAATTCTAATTTATCTACGAATTTTTACCTCCGAACCACGACGAGCTTCTTCCCCGTTACACGTCGCCGATATGTAAGAGAAAAAAATAGAAACAATGCGTCCAGCGACGATTTTTGGATCGCTCCGACACATCCACCGACGCGATCGAGACTCGCGATGGCACGCCACCTAGATCTGTACATAAAACGAACGTCATTTTCTCGGACATCCTCACGCGGGCATCGTTCGAGCGCCGATCCTTGTTTCAGTCACCTGAAATCGAAGGGCAAATGGCACTTAAATCCGTCTTACAATTCCTCAATTGCGATTCCGCTGATAACAAGTATCGGGGTGAGCGGGAAATAGAGAAAGGGGACAAGGGAAGAGGGATCGAATGCGGGGATGAAAGATCGTTTCCGGGGAGGGAAAAAAAAGTTTTGCAGAGGAGACTATGTAATATATTAATTACCTAATTAATGGTGGAGAGCCAATACTCTGAGGGGGTAACACACGTGACGACGCATACGTACATACACGCATACATGCATACGTATATACATACGTAAAGGTACACGAGTACACACAGAAAACGCATTGTTACAGGAATACACGGATGAAACCTAAAATACACTTACACACACGTACACGAACACACACGTTATATATGGATAAAAACTAAACTAACCTATTTGTAAGCTAACGTCTACACTTCACACAACTATCCACGTATGTAAAACGATTGAAATAAACGAGCGGTTAAAATTATTGTTTAAAAAATAATAAACGTATTGAAAAAATTCGTAGCGTCGCAGATGTCACCTGTCACGATTGGGTTCCCCTTTGCCAATCAATGTTCCATTTGCTTTCAGATTATCCTGTAAAATGTCTTCGTTTATTTGTGGGAGCACAGTGTACAACAGCCAAAAAATTAGGATCGATTATTATTAATCGATCGGGCAGCGAGTATCCAGCTCAGAGGCACCACCCTGTCAGTCGTCCATTTCCCGAAATCGCCCTTTTCTCCTGCATGCTCAAAAGCACTCGCTGTCGAAGCTATTAGATGGTATGACACGTTACTTTCTGTTTAACCCTTTTTACTTTTATTTAATAAGCATCCATTATTACCGGCTTTTACTTCCAACGCTCGCCGAAAAAAATGAACCGGGCGAGGTCAGCCGAAACATTTAATGGTCGCGTTAATATCCATTCCCTGCTCTTTTCCTTCGTTCTTCGCATTCATCATTTCCTTTCCTCTTCCAATTTATATTTTCTCGTTTTCGTAGACTGCGTTATCTTCGCAGCAAACGCACGGGGCAGAGAATTTTCATGAACTTCGAGGCCGAAGAAGAAATTTTTCGACAGTGAACAGCAAAGGGGGTAAGTACCAAAAAGTTGAATACACCTATTTGTCTTGCTTCCGCAACTTTGCCAAACGGCGGACAAGCAAGATCGATGGATAAAGAAATTGCGTGGAAATACTTTGGCGGCGAAAACAGAGTCCGATGAATTGAATGAGCCAGCTCACCCTAACCATTAGAAATATCGTACTCGAAATGAAAGTCAGGGTGGCGTCGTTTCGATGCTAATAAACATTTCTCTCTTAGCACGGGGTGGATATAGTAGCTTTGTATCGATTTAAACGGAATATGAGGGCGGGGCATCAATTTGACGTAGCTTCAGAAAAGATTCGAAAACGTTTTATTGCACACGGAAAATGTTTGCAAAGCTTTGAAGCCGAAATACGTAAATGAAAGAGCGAACGGCTAACTTGGAGTAAAAATTACGCACTGCTGCGTTTCAAAAGCGTAATAGAGTGCAGTTCAAACAGTGCGTACATGGATTTGGAAACTCTTTTTACAGGCGGGCCCTTCTAGAGCCGTACGTGAAGCGGTGAAATGTAGTTGTGTTAATATTTCCCTCGGCTTTTACCTCCCTTTTCTATATTTTTAATGAAAACAAGAGAAGTTGAAAAGGCAAGGTTGCATTTTCAAAGACGCATATATCTTCCCTAGAATCTCTCGCGATTTTCCGATCAGAGTTGAACCGCGACGAAATCGTCGAACTAATTGTTTCGTTCCAAACTTCGTTCAACTCGGTGGGAAAACTTTAAATTAGATAAATCGACCGAGGAACGCGCCGCATCGAAAAGGTAATTGCGTTAGATCGTGTAACAAGCCCCCGTTATTATCCGTGCAAACATATTTCACTGTTAACGATCGAACTTCATTAAACTTAAAATATGACAGAAGTTTGTCCATCTTTCAAGATAATCTGTAAAGCATAGAATCCTGATTCCTGGTAAAACGGAAAACAAGGCAGGATTCATTTTATTCTCGATATCTTCCCAAATCATCGAGGTACGTTTTCACTTTCCCCGGCGGTAAGCTGAGAATTGCAAGGGACACCGAAGAATACCTTCCCGACGAAGAATTAGGGCAAAGTTTTCCAGGCTGTGTGCAGCCGGAAAGCCACGGGAACGGGGGTATATAAAGAACAATTAAGGCATCTTTTTTTCTAATTGTAAGTGAAACACAAGTCGGCTACTCTCGTTTTTTGTTTCGCGCTGCCTTGTTTCGTCCCCTTCCTCGCCTTCGCGCTCTTTCTCTCTCCCTTTCTCTCCATCCCGCCTGGATAATAAATTTAAGTTAATTAAAGCCGATTCCTCGTGGAAGTTGCCTCATTACGTAGGCGGAAGGTCTATGCGCCAGATGAAATCGCAACACAAAAACAATTTCATTTTAATTAAACGCTCCTGGTTGAAAGAATATATAGGACAAAGGTAGTTCTTTGAGTAATACTTGCAATTAGTCGGCTTCGTCTACGTGGAAACGGCGATTGATTATTTTATCTCGTCTCGTTAGCAGTTTGTTCGATTTTCGACACAGGTGTTACGGGAGCTGATACTCGTTCAATTATTTATTTTCTGGTAGGATCTTTCGATGCCCCTCGATATTAGGATTTTCTTTTACAAGAAAAGCACCGTAGTAAAATTCGTTTCACGTTTCATTACCCTCGGCAAGAACATTCTCAGTGTTCTGTAGAGAATTTCGTTTGCATCGACATTAATATTCCCGGATGGCCTTTTTGCGCGACGGGAACGCTTGATTTAAACACATTTTTCCCCGACTAAGGCACTTAGCCGTGGTCCCTCAGCTTTCTTAGCCTCGAGATAGCAGCGTATTTAATAAATCAAATGCGTCTTTTTTCCAAGTTTATAACCAGTATGGAAAAAGCAATATGTTCCTTGCGTTTCCTCCTTGAACGGAGCTTTGGCATTTATGAGATAATCCCGCGCTCCTTGCGATGTCAACAATTACCTTATTAGGAGGGCATTCTATTTCTTTTGCTAAGTGGATTGACTTTTTCTCATTTCGTTTTTGTTTCTTGCTGTGTTTCTCCAAAGTAGGAGATTCCTCTTTAGAGAGTCGCGGGATGGAAGAAACACCGACGACTATTTTCTTGGGACTCCGTGGTAAAAAGTCAAGACACTTTGCCTTCTTCCTTTAATTAATTTCTATCGGTAAAAGAAAAAATCTGAAAGAAGTAAGGCAAATTCGTGTGGAATAAGCAATCAACGGTGTCACGATTCCGCAGCTTGGGTGGCAATGCCAATGAATCTATACTAATTGTTTGCACAGAGAGTTCCAAGTCTGTTTGTCGGATGCCGCTTACGGCAATTTCGCGTGTAAATAATTTTTCCGGGCCGCACGCTAGTTGGCCGGGAACAGCAAATACGTCGCTTGGCCGGAGAATAAGCGAAAGAAACGGCACGTATAGCAGTTTGTGGAAACAGTTTATGATGATATTCGTTTGGCGCGTAGTTGCTGGGAAGTTCCTGCGGCCGGAGCGTTCACGAGCAATTTGTGTTCGACCGGCGGAACTTGGCAGACCTTTTTGCCTGCACGCTGAAGAATACCTTCGTTTCTATATGTATATATACATCAGTCGCGAGCAGGATGTCCTCCTTCTCTGTAATATGATTTACGTAACGAGGAACAAGATTTCGAGCTACGTTTTGAGCTGTATTTAAATTTAATGGATCGTCGCATATGAGATTATCTTTGTTCGGTGATATAGAAAGATTTGGAAACGTTAGCTTTCGTGGGAGGACAAATTTGCACAGAGCATTAATTTATATTCTATTTACCTTTATCGCCCTGTCCTATTTTATTATACATTACACAGGCGCTTTTGGTAATGAATAAATTTCAATCCGATCGAACCGCGAGTCGCGCATAAATATGCAAATCGTCCCCCTTCCACCCGTTCGTATTTGATGGCCCAATCACCATCTATGAAACAGAGTCAATCGCTCGATCAAACAGTGTTCGTTTATTTGCCGATATGCATTAAACCTTTCTCTTCACCCGACCAAATATTCGTGAAATAATGTAGCCTCGGTGGAAAACAGGAACGTTTGTTAAAGTGTTTCGGAAAAGAAGACTCTCGACGAGGAACGTCTTTCAGAAATTTCGCCACCGTTAACTCTTAAAAGTTACATCCGTCAGCTTAACGCTTAACAGGTTTTTATCGACGGGAAGTCGTGTAAGCGGTAATCCCTCGCTTTTGGACGGCTGGAAAGTTCGTAAATTTTCCACGAAAATCGGAGCTCGGTAGAAAGGACCCCTTGAAAACGCAAACGTAATTAAAAGTTTCGCGATAAGCAAGCTATCGTCGTTTGGCAACATTTCGAACATTTCCAATGCATTTTTGCCGAACGCTGTCTACTCCCAAGATGAAAATTCCATAAAGGTTTCGGGACGTGCCTGTGTTGCTTATAACACGATTACTCCAATAGTTAAGTAAACAGACTTGTCTCTCTAGTAACACGATGCCCTAATCGAAAATTGCTTCTGTCGCGAAAAGATATCCCTGTATCGGTCCCCGTTGTCGATGACTTCCTTTCCATCGGCACACGCATTGCAGGCAAGCAACATCGAGCATAAAGAAGGCCTCTCGAAAGCGGAGCTGCTGTAAAACTGTTTTGACGGACGCTTTCTCCTTTTCTGCTCGTTCTCGAGTGCTTTTCCAACATAGTTCTGCTCGAGATCCTTTGTCGTTCGCTTAAAGGAGGCCGGCTATCTGGATTTCCAGACTCTTCCACCCCGTGCACGGCTTCTGCCTGTTTGTACCGCATCGTTCGTACAACACTTTGGATCGCCTGGTCCTCTAGCCACCCCCTCGATCCACCCCCGATCCAACCTCGCAAGGCAGCAACAATGCGTCGTAATATCGCTCCACGTGGCATTCCTTGGGAATTTCTTGCAAACTCCGGAAATATTGGATTCTGCGTCGAATTTGAATCTCTACGGGTGAATCGTCGCCTGGGTACCACCTCTAGATCCTTCTGTTTTTTCCCAGACTATCCCCCAGCGTTTCCGGGAGCACGACATTCGCAGCAACCCTCGGTTGGGTTTACCGAAAACGGTCGCGATGCTTGTTCACGAAAACGTCCCTCCACGGACGACGAGCTTTTAAGATTCATTCTTTGATGATTCATTTTTATGGTAGGATTTTTTACAACCTCTAGAGGAGGATGCAGGGTGCTGTAAAAATGAATCTCGTAGGGGTTGTTTTTTGTTTCCCTCATTGCATATTTCCTCTTGGTAATTCCTGGACCTGGTATTTTCGGGTCGGTTTTATTTTGCTCGAGTTTAAGGAGATTCTTCCGGATACATTCCACGGGGGATGAATAGGGGTAACTTCTCGTCGGGTACCTTATAAAACTTTCCACGAAATACGTCCATGAGTATCGAAGTTTCCAACAAGAAGATCCACGTTAAACATCATCCTCGTTTCGATCAATTCTTGGTAGTTGACGAACATGCTTTCGGTTGAAGCTTGAACATAGAGAATGATATTATACAGAATCGAGAAAAGAAATTCCATGTTATAGGGGAAACCTCGAAAGCTGGGGCAATATGAATCACCTCGCGATTGACCCCCTAGCAATCAAGGAATCTGATCACTTTTAGTCGTATCTTTAATTGCGTTCGATGTGCACTGGTTAAAGAAACAATTCTTACTTATTTGTGGAAGATATCCCGGTCGTGTTAAGTGGCAAGACAAAAATGATCGAAGGAAACTTCATAATAAGAAGAATAGGAATACAAGGAGTACCAGAGTGAGGATCGTTAAAACTTTCCTTTGACACTTAAAATGAGACAACGATTGCTTGACGTTTGCTAAGAACGGTAGACTCTGTTAACAATGAAAGTTCCCTAACACGCGGCTTTGTGCCAGAGCAAAAAAAGAGGCGATCCTGTAAAGGATAACTCTACCCTTTTAATCCTAAAAACTTATTTCGCGGTGAACGACATAGAACGCCCAATCAAGGTCTACTAGAGGGAAAGAGCAGACAGCAGAAGTCTCGAGGCTTCGATATTAAGGAGACAGCCGAAAGATATTGTCGGTGGCAATCGTCGTGCTGCTCGCGAAGGCGATACGCGTCTCACGAAATGAAGTTAATCGAAAAGGAGCAATTTGTCGTGGAAGTACTGCGGCAGCAAAGAGGTCGCCGAATCAATACCCCTGTTCGTCGCAATGATCCTTCTCGCGGTGTGGTCTGTGGCTTGTTAAAGGCGAGATCAAGCTTTGTCGCGACTCTAAGCGCGAATGAATTATCAAACAACGAGAGAAAGGAGGCCGGACGATAACGGTTGAGCCCCCTTGTTCCCGCCGAAATAGATTAGTTCGTGGTTTCAAATAAAATATAGCACCGTTAAAAATAAATTGCAGATCTATTAAGAAGCCTGCAGGCTTATTGCGAAATTAATGATACCAATGAATCCAGAAATCGCAGAACGCTATTCGAATTTTACCGATTATCGCGATGCCATTTTTCAGAGCTGGAAGAGATTCGATTGAACTTCTCATCTCAGTTTGATATTGTTCACCGATTGAACAGATGATCAAACAGACGCTCTCCTAATGTTAGCCTTGACTTTGATTCACGACAGCCATTTGATTAGAATTACTTGAAACTTTCTTATCGATCCGTTCGTGAAAAGATGTCACTTTTGTGACTTCATACCTGACGAGACAAATACCTTTAGTACCATAGACGGGCTAAATGCAGACGTTCTAGCTGCGTTGTTTGCATTCTGCCGGCTCGGCAAATATGATTTGCAGCGTTCCACGGGTTTAAATGTTCGAAGAATTGCACACCGTCTGAGTATGATAGTCACGTTGCCTATTGTTCGTAACGAGGCTAATCGAATACTAGCGAATGCGATCTGCAATATGCATGCATGTTTCCGTACGTCTGTATTGCTTTCTGTGTTTTGAATAATTATGGAGCTCGCGAGCATCGTTCCCGATATGGAAATTATCGGTGCCAGAAGAGTAAATTTGTGACGAGAAGCTTGGATATAGAGTGAAGCATCGTTTAACTGACGCGAGCTCGATACAATAGCCACTTTTATGTTACTGAACTTTTCGTCTGGAACTTTGGTTGGAGCAGCCATTTATGTCTGCAACTTTTTTAACGGTTCTCGTCCGAACCGGTATTCGATGAAAATTCGCTGGAAAGTTTCACCATCAGTGACGGGCAAAACGAACGGAACTGTAATCTTTATAAATTCTATTCAAAACAGCTAGCCAACCGAGTTTCATAAATTTTCACGAAAGGACCTGCAATCGAGGGTGCTCGGTCGGTCGGCAATAGAAAAAGGGAATTTATTTCAAGCAGTGGAGACACGCTGAAAAACCTAATAAAGGCCTTTCATGGGCGAGAAAAAAGGGAAAAGGTTGTAAGCAATGTTCGTCAACAAACAAGCTATACGCGGCAGCGTCAAGAAGCTAATTCGTTTAAATTCTGAATACATTGTGTTCGGCGCTTTTCATCCGCGCCGAATAATCTGGTAATTCCGAAAATGTGTTTTGAAAGGAATTTCATGCATAAAGACCGACGTCTCCGATACCGTGGCGAGGCTGAAAGGTGTGCTCATGAAAAACCGTTGGAGGAAGGGATGCCGGAGAAGTAGCTCTTGTTTCTTTCACCCGGGGGAATTGTGGTTAACCGTACGGAATCGGTAGTGTCGTGGAAAAGAGGGTTGTTATAAGCGGCCTACACCACGCCCGGCTTGGCCCGCGAACTGGGGCGGTGTCACTGTCACGGAATCGATATCTGTTCACTCTTACTGAATTGTATGCCGCGAGCTAAGACAGGAAGCCCAGCTCACTCTTTCCATCAGCTGATTCCCATTCATCCTCTACCCCCCTCGTACATTCGGAAGGCCTGTCATTTTCATACAAAAACTTTATTCGTATTCATATTGATACACGCATGTTCGCAAAAGAGGCTTTCCCTACAAATTTAGGATGCGCTATAAGTCCGACCAAGCGAAGTGCACACTACTTGCAAATCGCACGGCCCCATTCGCGGCGTCTGACCAGTCACGGGCGCATTCTACTTGCCCGTATGCTCGTAGTTGCTGTTCTACTTCGCTGTACGCGACACGTCCGACCACGCGCTGGGTTATACTACTTGCGATGTTCTACGCGGACGCTTCAATATCAACGGGTCGAACTTATCGTTTATCCGTAGCCTTTCTTCGTCAAACAGAGACACGATCGAAGTTTGTACAACGCTCTGTGACAGAACTCGCCATGGCACTGGACATCGCGATAATTAGTTGCTCCAGGAAGAAACGGGGTGCGTTTGTTATTTAAGAAGGAAATTCGTCGCAGTGTAATATCGAGACGGATCGGATTTCCAGCACCCGGTCTGTGTACTCGGTGTATCAGTGATCCGTCACCCGGCGAAAGTATCACTCGTCCTCCGGGGAAGCTGCGGCCAGCGACGTCGTCGAATAAATCCAAAATCAATTTCTCCAGGACCGAGTTCGAGCAGGCGTTTCACGTTGCTCGCCGTCGAATGCGGTCGCGTCGCGTGATCGCTGCTCGACAGGGATTTTTCATCTCTTATCGTCAGCAACGGCGTCCCGCCATCGCGTGGGAAGTAGAAACGGTAACAGGAGCTGCTTACACCAAGAGGATTCAGCCGAGAAAAAAATATAATCAAAGAGAACAGGACGAAAGCGGAAGACAAGAAAAACAGACACGCAACACGCGTGTCGCGAATTTGCCATAGATTTAATATCGTCAAGCCCTGGCTCCGAGTTTAATATCAATATCCCTAATTGCTTCAGCTAAACGTTCACCAGAGCTGCGGCGAGCTATTAGCAGACGTTTATACCTGTTATCGCGGTATGCATCGCGACGCACCCACCGAAACAATCATGCAAATCGGCAAACCGCGCGACGCTGCCGCTAAAACCCGACTTACTCTCGCGAGTGTCTGCTCGCAGCTGCCTGCTGGAAATAGTTTTCCTGATATCGGATAATATTCAGCCCGATGGGCGACCTAATCCTATTACACCGAATATACTGGCGGCGGCCGTAACAATATCACAAAGAATAGTTATTATCGTCAGGCGGGTGGACTGTACCGGCCGAGTGCCACAGGAGCCCACGTATCTCAGGGAACCCTTATCCGGCCCCGTGCACTCGCTTATTTCATCTTCTGTCCCTGCTGTGCTACACTCCCGCCGATAGTTAAGCTCATCCAATTACCGAAAATGTGGCGGCGAGTATCATCATTTTCGGGAGCGCCTCGAGTTGCTTGCCATCTCTGTCCTTTTTAACCTCTCTGCAATCGCGAAACGTTTACTGTCCCGTGTTACGATTGCTGCGAACGTCTCTTCCTGGGCGCGACCGCGACGTCCTATTTCATGCTGTACCTGGCCCAGTCGCCGGAAAGGGAAGTCATATCGGCGTATTCTGGCGGAGGCTGAGGCTGCCGCATCGGTGGTGCGCTGTATTTCCCGAGGGCCACGTCGATCAGGGAGAAACTGCATCCGGAGAACATGGTGGAGCAGTCGTGGCCCTCGTGACCCGCTTTGTGCGCCTTGCTGTACACGCGATGCTCCTCCGGTTCGTGGGGGAACAGCCGCTTCAAAGGGAAGCTGCAATGAACAGAGAATCTCGGAATCAGAAACGGAAGCTGCTCGCGCGTATCGGAAGTCATGAGAAGTCCTGCAGCTGTAGCCGTCGAAGGATCGAGATGGATCGATGCGATGTATATTGAAGGACACAGAGATTTTGGAATACGTAAGACCGTAAAGACAAAAGGCAATTTCCCGCGCGGAGAACGAGACAGGTTTGAATGTATGGAAAAGCTTAGAGCGAGGCGCGTGAAATATCCACGAAGGACAGCCTTTTAGCCTTATTTGCTTAATAAAATTCG